>CM031234.1:437366413-438627476 GCA_018340775.1 Taxus wallichiana var. yunnanensis
ATTCGATTTATCGCATTAGCTCACATTAATCGCGGCAACCTATACTACTGGAGGTCATGACCAGCTAATGGTTGACAAACGAACCATGTAAAGCACTTTCCTTCTCTTTTTCTCTCTCTAAGTCTTACCAAATATCACAAAATTGAAAATACACACATTCTTAAACAACATCTTACCTAGAAGAAGTTTTAGGTAATCACACGATCACACAAGATAAGGGCACCCACTTCGCTACTCTGCCGAGTCATACTTCGAGCGAGGCCTCGCCCCCACCATAACATACCTAAAACCTCACCTTTTAGATCTCCTTCTTCATAGGAATTCATCCTCACCAAAAATTCTATTTCACAATTCATGTGTCGGTCCTTAAATAGCATAAGCTAAACAAACATAATAGAAAAGGCACTCCTAGGATCACATTTTTCTTAGTGTTTCTGCTTGGCTTGCATTTTGAGGTGAGACAGCACGTTCTTCATTTTTCTTATTCATCATTGCACGTTCCTCATCACAGCTAGTGTATTCTAGCTTCACCGAGTGTGCCTGGGCCATATCATCATCATTCTCGAATTCTAGGTCTAATTCTACATCGATTTTAATTCACAACCACTTTTCTTTCATCATTGTTTCAATTTCATAGTAACCGGCATTAGTTACCCTCGGACCATCATCGCTTATACCCAACCGACGTCAGTTCTAGGTCCTTTTGTTAACCTACCCAAAAGGACATTTTATTCATTTTCTTCTAGTTTTCAAAGTCCCTATCACTGCCATCATTCCCATTGACATTGTAAAACACCATCGATTTGGCATACCTTTCGATTTGACCTTCTCCTAGTTTTTCACTCACCGACCATTTTCTACGATAAGACCGATGGCATGTTACCCTCGATCAAGTCGGTTTGCCTTAATCGGCATCGTTATCCTGTTTCACTTTCCAACCACCATTTGGTACCTAATCCACTTTTTACCATCAGATTCACTTGTTCATGTTGTTTTCTGTGTCATTTACAGAGAAGCAACCCTACTCCGATCAAGATCTTGGTTCACATGGTGTTGACCCGAAGACAATCAAGCACACTTGTGTTTCACGCCAGTTGTCAACCACTCCCACCTAGTCCTTCACCACCTTCCATTTTATTACCAGCCATGGATCCCATCTAACCTATCACTATCGCTACCGGAGATGAGGAGTTCATATGACTCCTTGACCAAAACCTTGTCTCCTTGCAGTTTTACCTTTCCCACTCATCCACTCGAGATGCCTCGGGTTAGTTGATATATGGCATGCTCGTATCTATCCACCCGACTCTCACTCCCACTCATGCATCGGCCCCATTTAGCTCTCTTGCCCGCATCTACCTTACTCCCGGTTGTTTCGCAGTAGGTCCTATACCCACTCTCGACCATCTGCGTTTGCCACCTCTGTTACCCCCGCCACATCCACCATACCCTCGACAACTACCCAAAATGTAACCTCATCTGCCCCTAATGTCTCACACATACCTGTAGCTACACTACCACCTCTCCCGTATCGGTATGACTATCCCTTTTCATAATGTGGTCCTTTCCATTCCACAATCATTAGCCCCCATTACCACTAGGGTTACCACAACCCTCCACCTCCATATACATACTATCAACCACCTCCAGCTTTCATCCATTATTCACTCATGATACATGCCTCCTATTTCACTACCTTCTTCCCAATTAACCTACATGGCAGCAGCATACACTGGAGTACCACCCTCGTTATTTGCCCAAAACCAATCCTCTCACACTACAGAGGCACCCAATCATCGCAACCTACCAATGACCTAATCAAATTGATGTTGACAAGATGCAAACATTAAAGGCATCGATTTCTAGCTCCCGCAACACTCTCACCTACGGCGAGATTTGCAACGAGCACATCCACCCATCCATTCTTATCTCGCCATTATCCTCGTGCATTGGGAAATGCCTAAATTCAATCATTTCAATAGCAAAGAAGATCCACATTCAAAGCATTTGCGATCGTTCAAACGATGATGCCTTGCTCTTGAGAACCTTACCCATGTCTCTCGACCGGACCTACATTAGATTGGTATAGTGGGTTACCTAGACATTCTATATTCTCATTCAATTAGGTATCCCAAGCCTTCTTGGATCATTTTTCTATCAATATCATCAAGAAGGTTACCATGACCGACCTATACTCCACGCATCAATATGAGGATGAATCTATCACATATTTTGTCACTCACTAGCGTAGCTTGATCAACCAACTCACCTTCCAATTGCCACAAACAGAACTCATTGAGCTCTTCACACGGGCTTATGCTAGACATATCTCACCGACCTTACAGGTCCAAACCTTCCAAACATTCGATGAAGCATTCACTATGGCATGAAAGTTAGAGATTCGGGCCATCAAAGAGAAGAAAATCCAATTACACAATAAGAATTCGGCATTCAAGTCGAATGATACCTCTTCTTCTTCCAAACCACAAAACAATTATTCAAAGGCTAAGGGCACCACTAACGCAGCGGGTACTCAACTCCCGCCTCCTCATCCATCAAATCAAGCTACCCTCATCTAATCTCTCACCCATCCAAACTTTTCAATTCAAACGAGAACAATGGAAATACACCCCAATTTGGGAACCTTACTCTTCCGTCTTAGAAAAGCTTATCAAAGCTGTGGCCATTACCCTTCCACCCATAAAATCACACACTCGGTTTTGACTGCGCTTGCCCCATGCCCGCATGGTATAAAGAACATGACTTTTGTAATTATCATCAAGTAAAGGGTCATAGTGACAACAATTGCATCACTTTCAAAAACATTGTCCAAGAAATTATCGAGAAAGGTGAGTTAACCATGGATAATCCTAACACACCTGCCAACCAAAACCTACACATCTTCAAGAAACCATTTCCCAACCATGCCCCTTCATTTGATTAAACCAATGAGACCTCAACTCATGATATCCATACCCGTGAGGTCCATGCTATCTTTAATGACATACATGTCACCTCCCAATTACCTCACATTCCTTCCATAGAGGAAATCCTAGCCTGAAATCCTCCTTCCGCATCAGAACCAACCTCCCTATTCCTTTACCCATGAGGAACATCTTTCATCTCCTTCATCACCTACGGATGAGTCCCCGCTAACATCGAAACCATCTCACCCCGGCTTCTCCACTTAGAGAATCTTTACCCACAATACCTCCTCCACCAATGAGGAGCACCCATTACCTCCTCCACCCACAGAGGAGCACCCATCATCTCCTCCACCTATGAGCAGCTCCCATCATCTCCTCCGCCTATCATAGACCCAGGTTGAGATACCTTTGCCTCTTGGTGAGCATTCTCCGTCGCCTACCCAAAATCCTGTGCAGACCTACTTTCAGCTCTCCTACCCATGGAAGCCGAAGCTAGCCAATTTCATGTCTCTAAGACACATTTTACAGAAATTGACATTAGGTCCTCATCAACTCCACCTGACGAGACGTGTTGTTCTCGCATTTGGCCGATCACTTGGATTATGTGGATAGAGCCTTACTATGGGGACGCCTTTTTGCTTCATGTCTCAATACGAGATGCGCAGAGGTCACTTGTTGATACTTCCACTATCTACCCAAAATTATTCCGACCAATCAAACCAAACAAAACCACTTCTATCACAACTCTTTCCATGACACTTGTCATAACTTGACATACACCCTTACCCATACCCCAAACCACATCTAAACCCAAACCCACACCTATGACATCATCCTCGACTAAACCTATTACCACTTTAGGGGTCACCCCAACTACCAGCCTTACTCATCCACCTATCAAACTGGATTTAGCTACATCCTCCAAAGACAACACCACACCTACTCTGACACCCAAACAAAAGCACCACACCCATAGAACTCATACCCCGATCGCACCAATCATACCAAAGACTTGTCTAATCCGTATTAGGATCTCAGCTTCCCCATGGTCAAGAAGCCTCTACCCACCAATAAACTAAAAACACAACAACCCATTCCTTCCTCACAAACCTCTAACCTACCTACACGCCCAACACAACTTACACCCACATCTCGGCAGATCTTTACCACCCATACCTCCAATACCCTCGGTTGTTACTTCACCGCCCACTACATTTCAATCTCTCGTCCCTTACACCTCCCGCACAACCCACATCCTCTACCTTTACAAAGACACCTCCGTTATCCCAAAGTGGGTAACTCATCCTTTTCCCCATCTATTTTTCCCTCTAGACCTCAGACACCCATATCACCTTTACCCAAGAAGGTGTGACCCAAAAACAAAACTCCACTACCCCACAATAAGGTAGTCAAAACAACCACACACCCTCCTACCCATCCATTTACTATGCCCCCGCCTAAACAAACATGACAGACACCCAAAACCACGCCAACACCCAAACCTATAGCTCGACCCGATCCTCCTCTTCCAAAGACTATTCCTTAATAATCAACTACACCTACACCCAAACCCACGTTCACTTCCCATTGTGATCCACCAAAGAGGTCCTATACCAAAATTTTAACTAACCTCCTTGAGACTTTTGTCATCACATTACCTCTACTCTGGACCTTATGACCCTCAAACCCAAGCCAAAAGGGTTTGATGATACTAAATTTTGCACTTACCATCATGTGCCAAGGCACGATGTGGAAAACTCGCAAGGCCTTAAAAACCGTCCTTCTCCAGGTTATGTCCCCCAAAAGCCAACTTTGACGATGATGACCTTCTCGACAAGGATCTTGCTTCACCAACACCCATTCCCACACTCGCCCACTCAACAACCACAAAATCCATCCTCACAGCCTCCTAGAGCCACCCCCCAGATTTTAAATTAACATGGTTTGCATCGAGAACTTGCCATGTCACCACCCAAATGTCGTTGCACCCAACTCACCTCATAGGGTTTTTCTCCTTCGATAGGTTTTTTGCCCGTCCGTGTCGTTATACCACTCACCCTACACCTTCTATGTTTTCCAGCTTTCCTCATATCCACATGATACACGTCACTACACGTGCTCGAAGGATAAGGGTAAAGAAAAGGTAACCGACCCACCAACCAATCCTATACCCAACATACCATCTCGCACCCATACCTTCCACTCTTCCCTTCAGTATCCTAAAATGATCGATAACGATACACCTTCAATTAACGGCGTTCAATGTTAGGATGATGAATCCATACTCGCCTACCTTGGTGCAGAAGACTCATATATTCATCGGTCGTTACCTTCTAAGACACAAACCATGTTGAATGAATCGACTATCGAGATCAACATTCATACT
The DNA here is from genome assembly GCA_018340775.1 of Taxus wallichiana var. yunnanensis. Lineage (NCBI taxonomy): Eukaryota > Viridiplantae > Streptophyta > Pinopsida > Cupressales > Taxaceae > Taxus > Taxus wallichiana. Next base: position 437,371,727 of record CM031234.1, read on the forward strand.
TAGGATGACCCGCACATCCTAAAGATCGGACAATCTTTAGATGGTGTTGAACAGAAGCCATCACTTCTTTTCTTAGAGATCATAACCACACTTTCACTTGGGCTTACACAGACATGCTCGGTATTGACCCCACCATAGTGGTCCACAATATCGTAACTGTTCTCGAAACCAAACCCATTAAACAAAGCCGAGGAAAATGCACCCTCGCATTGATCTTCTCAAAAGAAGAACTTCAATGCCTTCTTTATATTTCCTTTAGCTTACCCATTAATTATCCTCGTTGGATTTCTAACATTGTCCTTGTCACTAAAGCAACAGAGGGACTCCGCATTTACACGGACTTCTGTGACCTCAACCTAACATGTCAAAAGATGACTTTCCCTTACCTGGTATTGACCAGTTGGTTGACCTTACCGCTGGCCATGAGATGCTATCACTCGTGGATGGCTTCTCGTGTTATAACCAAATCCCGCTTACCCCATAAGATCAACACAAAACCTCGCTTCATCATCCCTCGGGGACCTTTTACTATCGAGTCATGTCTTTCGGCCTTAAAAATGCTAGTACCACATATCGTGGCTATGACTTACATCTTCCATGACATCATGCATTGCATATTGAAGATTACAAGGATGATTTCTTGGCCAAATCTAAATGCCGCTCCGAGCACCTAACCGTCCTCAAAACCATCTTTGACCATCTCATTAAATATTACATCCGCCTTCAACCTAAGAAGTGCATCTTCGCGGTTCTCTCAGGAAAGCTCCTGGGATTTATCGTTTCCCTCCGTGGTATAGAAGTTGACCCTACTAAAGTCAAGGCCATTCTGGAAATTCCTCCGCCCACTAACCTTAAACAACTCCGTAGCCTACAAGGTAAGTTGCAGTCTATTCGCTGTTTCATTTCACAATTATCGGATCGGTGCCAACCGTTTCATCATCTGCTCAAGAAGGATGTCTCCTTTAAATGGGATGATGACTTCCACAAAGCTTTTGAGGCCCTAAAACAATACCTTCTCCAACCACCCATACTCATCCCACCTAAAGATGATCAACCTTTTTACCTATACATATCCACTACCGATCACTCCTTGGGAGCCATGCTCGCTCATCGCGATGAACAACACAAGGAGTAGGAAATTTATTACATAAGTCGTACTCTTTTGGACTATGAAACCTAATACATCCATCCCAAAAACTTTGCTTAGCCTTAGTTTTCATTGCCACCAAACTCCGTCATTACCTACTCAACCACAAAACCTATGTTGTGACCAACACCGACCCCTTACACTTCATGTATGCTAAACCTTATCAAAATTAGTGTGCCGCATGATGGCTTATGCTTTTAGCTGATCTTGAACTCAAATTCATTCATAAAAATTCCATCAAGGGCCAAGCTATCACCGACCAATTGGCCGACGCACCTATTTCCGGGGATCAACCCTCTAATTTTAACTTTCCAGATGAGTCGATTGCTACCCTTTCCCTAGATGAACCCCCTTACCAAATGACACTCTTCTTCGATGGTTCCAAGTGTCAACGTGGGGGTGGGGCTGGTATTATCCTCATTCCCTAGAGGGTGAACCCATGCCTTTGTCTTTCAAATTATATTTTGAATATACCAATAATATTGCCGAATATGAAACGCTCGTACTCGGTCTTCGAGCCGCCTATGCCCTAGATGTCAAATCAATCAACATCTTTGGTGATTATCAATTGGTTGAAAACCAAGTCAATGGTATGTACCAATGTTGTAATGAGATACTTCAAAAGTATAAACATCATGTAGACATACTTTTGACCACCTTTGATCGTTACACCCTTCAAACCATCCCACATTCAACCAACAAGTTTGTCGATGCCATGGCCTACTTAGCTTCCCAAATACCCGCTTCATCCACCAATTATAAAATCTTTGTCACCATACAACAACTCCAATAACCTTCTTATTTACCTCACGATGTTTACTCGATCAAACCGCTACCCCTAACCCGAGTGACCTTTGGTATAAAAATACTCCACTACCTTTCTCTCTCCATCTTACCTCCCGATCTCACCCGTAATGCACAACATGTCGTCCTTAAAAAGGTCTCTCGTTATGTCATCATGGGGGGACTCCTTTATAAGCGCAGATTTGACGGTATTCTCTTACGATGCCTCACAAGTTCTAAAATTCCTTATACCATTAAGGAAGTTCATGATGGCATGTGTGGAGGTCACTTCAAAGGGCCTTGTTGTTCTAAGCGTATTCTTCGCCTGGGCTATTACTAGCCGACCCTTAACCATGATTGTTGCAACTATTTCAAACTTTGTGTAAAATGCCAACAACATTCTAATCTTCATCATACACCCAACCATGCATTACAAGTCGCCGTGACCTTTGGCCCTTCTCTTAATGGGGTTTGGATCTTGTTGGAGAGATCAACCCCCATTCTTCCCAATGACATCAATGGATCATTACCGCTACCAAATACTATACAAAATGGGTGGAAGCCATACCACTCATCTCCACAAAAACTGAGAAAATATGTGAGTTCATTAACCACCACATAATTTGTCTCTTTGGTGTTCCTCATCACCTCACCACTGACAATGGAAAGCAATTCAAAAACAAAACATTGCAAAATTTTTGCGACGCCTTCGGCATTCAGCTTAATTTCTCATCACCTTATTACCCACAAACCAACGGCCAAGCCGAATCCACTAACAAAATTCTTATGAAAGTGGTTGACGATACTGGGAAGGATTGGCATACACACATTCCTTTTGCCCTATGGGCATACCGCACTAGTATTCACACTTCCACTGCGGCCACACCTTTTTCTTTGGTCTACGGTACAAAGGTAGTCCTGCCTATTGAACTCCAGATTCCCTCACTCCACGTTTCTCTCCATGACATGCTCAACGATGATGACTTTTGTCAGACCGTTAAGCACAAATGACTAGAGTTCTTAGACGAACGTCGTCTTAATGCTTTAGATCACCTTCAAGTTTACCAAAAACGTATCAAATGTGCCTACAACAAACGTGTCCATGAACGAACCTTCCAAGTCGATGACCTTGTCCTGAAAGAAAATCAACACGTAACCAAAGCAAAAAAAAGTAAATGGGGAAAATTTGCTCCTAATTGGCTTGGACCATACATCGTGACTCATACCTATGGATCAGGTGCTTATTGTTTATCCTCACTCGATGGTAAACCTGAACCTGAGCCCCTTAACACCTTGCATCTTCGACCATTCTATTGTTGACTTGTAGTCCTACCTCACTTTTGTCTCTTTCCATGCTCGTCCCTTGAGCGCTATTCACTCCATACACCTCATTAACGATTAAACAAGCATCATGTGAGTACCCATCACTTGTTATCTTCTCTTGAATATGTGTACCATGGCACTGCACATAGCATGATTCTCATGGATCCTTTTCATCTACCTTTAGATGAGATCCCATGGTCGTTTCACCTTGCCTTTTGAACAAGATTCTTATTCTCCACCTTGGTCTTGTCTATGACTTCAAAGATCTCACATGGCACCAAACTCCTTGAGTCAAAATTCTAATAAAAAGATGACTCCCTCAAAAGGACATCTTCCTCTCAACAACTGCTGCTATAAATAGACTACTCCCTTAAAGGACAGCTATGTAAATATCTAAAAATTGAGAGCAACCGAAGCTTCCCGCATTGATCAACTTCACGAAGACCTCAAGGAGTTAAATTTTCTTCTTCCCATATAGACTTCCCGCATCGATCAGTCTATTTCAACTATACGTCAAAACAACAACCCTTTGTCATGGACTTTCCCATTGTGACCTAGGTTCTCTTTCCCAAAGTGCATGTTACCTCATACCACATAACAATTACCCACTTTTCACCCTTTAAACCATGCCCACTCTCATTTCCTAGTACCTCAAGGGACTTCTTGGAACTTAGACATTTGGTGATTATGTGACTACTTTTTACCATAGGACAATCCATCATGCAATGTCTTTAGGTTCTTACATTCATCACCTCCGCCAAGGAATGATCTACTTAGTATGATCCTAACCAACCAGGTGGCTTTATTGTCCCCTCTTGTCTTTTAACCATCTTTATTTATGTTTTGATTACCTTATACAGACTTGGTCCTCGACACTTACTTTTGGGGTAATCTTCTTCTTTCGCTACAATCGCCCTCACCTACATAATTTTACCTATAATATAACCACACTTAACAAACCTAAACCCACAACATTCCTAAAAACCGACCAACTCATTTTCATACCTCCTCATATTCTTCCCTAGCTTATGGAGAACTACATCACCTGAGGTCCCTTTTTTTTGCCGGGACTATGTAGGCAAAGCACTTCAAGAGCATGGGGCCCTTGGAGGTTAGCTCGGCCATCCTCTACCCTAAATGCAGTTCATCTTCCATGTGCCTCACATTACATCACACCTAACTTCGTTTCCTTTTTATACCCAAAATTGGAAATTAAACCACATACATAACAAGTTGTTTCATATTTTTAGCATTATCACAAAGATACATTTATTACGCCTACCATTTCTCTATCATCACTATGCATAGATTATACCACATCTCACATATGACCCATAGTATCATTCATTGCCTAAAATAATGAATCACCACTTCACCTACTTTCGACTCAACCATGCCTAAACAAACCTAACTCGATCCATGCCTAAATCGACCTGACTCGATCCATGCCTAAACCAACCTGACTCAACCATGCCTAACCAACCTGACTCGATCCATGCCTAAATCGACCTGACTTGATCCATGCCTAAATTGACTTGACTCGATCCATGCCTAAACCAACCGACTCAACCATGCCTAACCAACTTGACTCGATCCATGCCTAAATCGGCCCGACTCGATCCATGCCTAAACCACACCTAACTCAACCATGCCTAAACCAACCTCACTCAACCATGCCTAAACCAACCTAGCTCAACCATGCCTAACACACCTAACTCCACCATGCCTAACACACCTAACTCCACCATGCCTAACCAACCTGACTCGATCCATGCCTATAACCTGACTCGATCCATGCCTAAACCAACCTAGATTCCATCATGCCTAACTCACCTAATTTCCATCCATATCAACACAAAAATTCATATCTCATAAACACATCAACAAATCAAATCATAGCATGTATCTCATCATATAAATCAATGTCTATCTCAAATATACATGGCTATCTCATCATGTCCATCACAAAATGTCATCAGCACGCAGGCCGGTCTCATATATACAATAAAATAATGAATAATACAAAATCTCTTCGGCACGTAGGCCGGTATATGCTCAAAATATACAAAATCACTCATACATCCTCACTCATCTTGGCACACAAAGTGCCATATGTGATCAACACTATAAAAATATCTCGACACACAGGCCGGTATATATCACAAAAAAACTATCATACATCAAAAATCATGTGACTGCAAATCGGTATCTCGTGCAGATGTCCTCCATCTCTATATCACCTGTACCCTCAGCCTTCTAGGCCCCTGCTAGCACCTCAACTGGAGCTGGCCATGAGCTAGTATCCTCTGCCTGATCGGGCCTCGGAGCTCGTTGACCCCCTGTGCTCTCCACATTGTGAGTGCGGGATCTCATCCTCTCACTGGACGCATGTTGTGCCCTATACTCGGCATAGGATATGAAGTCTATCTCTGCGCGCCATCACCGGTCTGATAGTATCTAGCCTCACCTAGAGCATCCTGAAACTCTGGATACATGCACGTCTGTGGTGGTCCCATAGGTCTCGACCCCTGTATACATCTGCGGGACCCTGTCCCCGCTCTGCTCGTGAACTGGGACCCGATCCGGTGCTCGTGATGGTGGTGCCCCTACCCCGTGCCTATATCGGGCTGTAAGACCCCATCTATGCTTGGGTTGTGGTGGCCAACGCCTGTAAACCTTCCACCTAAGCTTGTAGGGCTACCACCGACCATCCCCTCCTCTCCATCTCCATCTCCTCCACCACCATCTCGGGCCTATAAATCGCCACCTATACACGTAGCTCTATTACCTCCTCCTCGAGCCCTCCAAATATGTCTCTGCAATATACCCAACTGGGTAATGAGTGTAGTTACACGCCTTGTAGGGTGTCTCTCTGCATTGTAATGGTAGCTAGATCCGATCGCCCGGTTTGGGTGGTATGGCTTGTAATTGAGCCACCCACCATTGTCGAACACTCGGCGTCATCTATCCGCCGGTCCACTAGTTGTTCCTCCTACCCTATGGGCACTATAGGTTGTGGTAGAGGTAAGGGCCTCTCCACATCATCTCTCCGATATCTTGTGGGAGGGGTGGAGGAATATCTGTACTAGCCCGACTCGCCGTCGGACTTTGTCTATCGGGATCATCTCGTCCTCCCCATCACAATGAACCATGTATCCATCTCTCTAGCTAGAGCTCAGCTAGCTCCTCATGCATATGCTTATATGAGGGGAATCCCACATATGGCCTCCATATAATGTCCACTCCGACAACCCCTCCAGTAACTGCAAAATGGGCCACATCATGTGTCGGCCTATCAGATCTCTACTCTCCTATCACTGGCACCCATCTCATGTATCCCATTCACATGAATCACACTGGGAATGCATTTGTTCAAGGAATCCCTATATGACGCACACAAACTATGTGCTTATAGGCCCAACAGTGCAATATAAATGTATAACACAGGCTAAACTTGCGCAACCGCCCATATGCCCACAACTCCTTGTACAGCTGCACCAAGAATGTTAGTGCCCAAGCAAAGAGGGATGTACATGCAGCCCATGCAAAAGCTTTCCTTCAGTTGGTGACCACCTGTAGCCTTCAAAACCTCTCATCAACACCTCCATCCCTCACTCACAGGCATCCAGGACCAGAATCCAAGTAAGTAGACGTTATACTTCTTTGGTTTATTCCATTTCATCATTATATTATCATATTTTGTCTACCTAGCCACCCATTGACCTCCCCCAACACTCACTCCTCCATATACCCATTAAAACCTTGCTAAATCCCACCCAAGCTACTAAATACCTCATTTCGACCAACCAAAATCCTTTGTACAATCACAAAGGAGACCTAAATCTCGCTTACGTGGCATTCCCGAACTCCACGATGTCGTCCACTGGTTACACTCAACCACCGCAGTCACCCTTAACCAACATCGGTTACTGTATTTGCCCATACAACCTAGAATAGTGACCTATCCACCTAATTCCCTTTCACCCTCATTCACCTGTGATCTACCTAAGACCTCTGTCAGACCTGCAGAGACCCAGAACCAGTTACTTGACCTTCGGATCCTATTCTAACCTAGCCTGTTAGATTAGATATTTATTATTGTGTTTTAAGTGAGATACCTAAATCATTTCGAACTACAATAGGATTTACTTTATTTACCGCATTAAATTGTTTAAAACAGTGGACTGACAGCCATCTAGGAAGCATCACACTTCCCGAATCTAGCATACACTAAGCGAGCTTCACCGTATATTTGTTTAACCTTTTTTGGTGGTCTTTCTTTGCATTACAGGTAGTTCGTTCTAGCCAAAAGGAAGCTCTCACAATCAGATGTGGATTCAGAATTCATACATGCGCAACAACCCATCAACCAAAGATTTGAATAGGTATTCCTCATATGCACGTTACCCTATTTGTTTCGTCAACACTTCAAGGAAACGATCTAGAAAATGGTGAAACAATTGTGTCATAAAGTCGTCATTTGTCATTGTATTCAAAAGTTTGTAAATATTTTTTAAAAAAAATTGCCTTACGGACGCATTTTCGGTGTTACCCAATGTCCGAAAAAAAAATAAAGTGGTTCACATTGTGGGAGGGAAGATATAATAAATAATGTGGAAACAATTGAGCGACATGATCATATTTACTTGAGTAAGCAACATCATTTATTAGAGGATGGTGGCACCAAGGTTGGAGATCGGATAATGACCTCTCGTCGGTCCACCATAGCAGTGGCTGCACCAAGCCGTGGTGGCATATATAGTGTGAGTATATATTTTTCGGTGTGGTTTCGTGCACTTCCGTTTCATAGTACTTGTTTTTCAGTAGATAGTGTGGATTTCAACATTTCAGCGTGGTGTGAAAAATAAGAACAGATGTGGTATGTTCCTGTTCACTAGTATGTGGCTATTCCTACATAATTCCCTAATGCTAGAACATAGTGAAGAACATATAAAGCACAAAGAAAAGTAGCGAAAGATGAGTCTCGATGAGGTAGAGCAGTCGGATGTGTTCTTGTTCGTACTCTAGGTTTGTGGTTAGTGTCCCGATAACCACCGAAGGTTGTTCGATGTGTTCTGCTTGAGTTCTCACACTTCTAGGTCGATGTGTTCCTATAGTGTTTGGTTGATAAGCGAGATGATTCCCGATTCTGTTCCCATCCTCGCCGGTCGATGTTTTCCCAACGGTGCATGGTCGGTAAGAAGTTGATGTGTTCCTTCTTCTACCTTCAATTGAGTGTGTACCAAGATCATGAGCAAGCACGAGTGGCAAGTGCAGAGGAAGTGTGAAAGTTGTTTGCTACCATGTAAACATTAAGGGGGGAATGTTAGGAAAATAATGTTTACTATGGGAGTTTACTATATGGTAAAATTGTATGTTAGTAATTAGTTATATTATTGTTATATAAACAATAATATATTATTGGAGTTGTTTTAACAACTCGTATGATTTGAGTTGTGTATTGTTACGTGAGTAACAATCACAACTAAATAGGATTTTGGAGATATTGTTGGGAAATTAGTTTCCTAAAAATATGGATGTAAATACCTATTTATATGGAGTGGCATATGTTGTATAATCATCCTAATGAATTATGAAGAAGATCATTATTTTGTGATTAATATTGTGTGTTATTCATCTGTAAAACTGATCCAAATTCATTAAAAATGTAGCCTCGCTATGGCCCTTCATGTATTCCCTAATCCCCTTATACTTTTATCTTCTACAACTTTTTGTGCATGTGCAATGCTTCCTTTTCTACTTTTGTCTAGAACCTAGACCTCGATATTGTGTGATTCTCACCGTGCAATTGATCCAATCTTTAAAACCCTAAATGGTGAGAGATTTTTGTAAAATAAATGTTAAGTGGGTTTTTGGACATCCCTGTTTATCATCGATGTCACCACTACTCAAGAGGGCTCAAAATGCACATCATTCTCGCATAACATGTGATATCTATATTGTATGCAATTAAATAGATAACCACAACCTCGCAATAACGTGATTGTACTTGATACTTGTCATGGCTTGACTTGAATTCAGTAATGTGCCTTTTCTACTTGTAGATCTAAGTGGATGACTTCCTTGGAATGAGTATGAAGAGTATATGAAGCTCAAGGGAGTCTTGAGTATCTTTTCTTGTGATTGCTCTTAGTCTTTACTCATTGGAATACTAGGAGTTAAGTAGATAGAATGCCCTCCTCAATGGGAGATAAATAACTTGCTTATATATGCATTCTGGATCTAGAAAACTCAAAAATACCGACTAGAAGTGTACCAAAGAGATTGAAATCAAGAAAATTATCGTTGGAGGGAAAGGGACCAAAGCGGCTAGGTGGGTCCATAGTGTATGGATGTTATGGCCCTTTCTAGGTGCTTTGGTCCCAAATGCATGTGTGAATGATATGGGAATTGGAATTGTAATGTGCGAGGGTATAGCTTGATTTGATGGATTAATATGATCATTATACGAATAAATAAGTTGTGTATATGCAAGCAAGAATGAGTAAGATATAGTTAGGGATAACATAATTGATCAAATTGAGCAAGTGTGGACTAGTGCAAGAGTGTTGTACAATTTGTGTTGTTGTAAGACATGAATTACCAAAATGAGTATCTACATATTGACTTCTCCCATAACAATTGAGGTTGAGGTTAGAATAATAACCCAAAGATACATTGATGAGACAACTACCCTATAGACGAGTATCCCTTCGAAAGGGGAAGGGCACTAAAATATTCATCTTACTCCTCAATATTCTATTATTATACATTATTACATATTTCAATGATTGAAACTTGTTATGTTAAATTGTTAAGCATAGCATATAAACAAAATAAATTTAAAAAATAGTCATGCATATATAGAGAGGATACTATATTAAATAAAATTATAATTTTGTTTATTTTACTAAACTAAATAAATAAGTTCTAAAAATAAATATAAATTAATTATTTGAAATTACAAATATTAATATTTGTAATTTCAAATAAGTGTATTATCTTTATTTTGATTTACTTGTACTCTATTTATGTTTTAAAAAATTATGTTAGCATCACAAACTCATTGTTAATAAGGTGCAAACTTGACGAATAAAAGAGTACACAAATGATAATATTTCAAAATGATGCATCCCAAAACACAAAAGTGTTGATTTTTGCTGCAAAATCAACCCAAAATATAGTGGGAATTGCACTTTGTCTTGTATTGTGTTTATTCCTTGTTTGTGTCTTTAACATGTTTTCTCCTTGTTTGGTGCGTTTTCTACATGTTTTCTCCTTGAACTAGCATGTTTTCTCATTATTTTATGTAACTTTAGCATGTTTGATGTTCCTTCACCACATGTTTGAAACGTTTAAGTATGTGTTTATAACTTCTCTGTGCATAATATGTATGCATTTCTCTATGTGCTTCTATATGACCAAAGTGTGTGTTCATTGTGTTATGTGCATGTTTCGTGATTTGTGTCACCAAGATGTTTTCTAAATGATTATTTATATATGTGATGTATTTTCATTGTTCTTAGTTTTATCATGTGTTTTCCATGTCTTGTGGTTTCATGATCCATATCATTCCTAGTTGTGTGAAAAAGTTGTCTATGTTGTATGATTAATATCAAACATTTAATAGGGCAAGGGTCTATGCTTATGCCTTATATTGTTTAAATTTTTACCACATTAGGGAATATAATTTCTATATTCCCTATATCATGCCCATAATGAGGTATCTCACTCTTGTGATTCATGTTGATTATATATCACTCATATACACGACAACTTGTTCTATATTCATTGTAATGCTTATATCTATCACCCACATAGGGAATATTATTTCCACATTATTTCATGCGAAGATATTGCTCATACCATGCCTATAATGGGACAACTCACTCTTGTGATTAACTTTGTTATATATAGTAGGCACGCAAGGGAATTTTTTTCCTATGCTTCCATTGTTTATATTCACCCACTTGGGGCATTTCTACCTTGGAACCTTTATTTCTTACACCCCATCCACATTAGATGTGACTCTCTTATTATTATATTTATTATATCTTAACCACTAGGGGCATATTCCACCCATGCTTACATAGATTTTATCACAGCCTACATAGGACATGTTACTATTGTGCATACATTGCTTATACTCAAAATTACATGGAAAATTGTTAGTTATGTACATACTTTGACAATAACATCTAACAATGTTATAGATACATGTTGTCTAAGGCTATTTTCCCCACGTAATGCACCAACATACATAAAATACCCATAAAACACACCGTAAAGACATGCATGCCCATGCATGGGTTGGACCCACGCGTCAATAATCAAATCATATGTTTCTTATTTTTTTGAATATGTTTGATTGAAATCAAATGGTTGCATGTGGCATGTGCTAGGCGAGTTGGTAAGAACGTGTGCTATTGACAAGCGGGGCGCATGCTCGAATAATCAGTAGGCGTTTGTACATTGGTTGAAAAACACACTATGTTACTAAGTGTTGAACCGCACACCATGTGAGAGTACATGGGCATGATGGTCGCCATGATACACTTTATGGTTAGTTTTTATGTATGTGGTGCATTTTGTGGGGAGAATAACCCTCACCACATATGGTGCACTTAGTCTGCTTTTTTTTTTTTTTTTAAATTGTAATATGCAATTCACATATTTATCTCACACCTCGAAAGGAAGATAAATTCTACTTGCTTGATCTCTAATCATGAGAATTCCAAGACACTATCTTGATCCTTTGCTTCCTCATATAAATGCTGAGAAGTAAGAGCATTATCCACTCAAGTCTCACCACAGGTACACAAGACACAAAAATAATGCGATATGAATTTCACACAAAAATTTCAATTGCTCTAGGTTTTTCTTAAGCTCTAAAACATTGGAAGTACATTGCAATGAATTATATTGTGCTCGGTGGTACATAGTGGTTTATTGGGGGAAAATCACTTTCCACGGCTGGAATCATATTCATGGTGTGTGAAACCCACATGTCTGTAATTAATGGCACGATTTGTTTTTCACGCTTCCTTCGTACGTGTGTACGTGTCAACGGTAAAGACAGAATGATGAGATGAGCCGCCAAAATGAGAAAGTGATAACAAGGACACTGTTCTGCAGCACCCGCAACAAGTGTAACGTGCTTTTGCAATGGCGGCCGCGCCCGCACCTGCACCTGTAAATTCCTACTAGTACTGGTTTTAATTTCATGCCCTCTGCTGCTAACACGTGCGACATCACATTATCCGTTCATTCATTTTACTCTCCCACTCGCGCCGCGCCTGTCCAACGGTATGTAACTGTCTTTCTTCGCACGTGTCCATTGCCTATTTCGCAACTATGCGGGGTCCACCTCCGGCACTTCACGCTTCAGTGAAGCGGCTTCACCACTACCCCTACGGTCATACCCACGGTGGCCGTGAAACAATATTTTTCAATCACCGCAACTTTTCAGTGGTAGCTATTTCCCTTCAAATTGTGCCGACCAATACCATCATCAATTTCATCATTATAATTACAAGACTACTAAAATTAGAAAGTTTCCACTTTATTTAACGGTTCAAAAGCTCTATACATACCCTTATCAAAGATCAACCTATCATAACATAACATGTCATGCAGTATGGATCAATTATAATTATTGGTTATTAATTTAGATTAAGTTCTTCATGGTGCATATTTTCTATATTCAATTGTTAATGTATTTTTTAATATTATGAATCACTTTTGGTGTTGTCATTTTTTCAATCAATTCTATTTTTTATGACTGACTTTCATATATTTGAACCCTTTCCTCAAGTTTTCTTAATTTTTTTGTCCCTATTTACATATAATTATGGCCTTTTTATTTTTAAAATGACAATAATATAGTTATGGGCTACTATTCACCATTACACTTTTGGTTGCCTCTTTTGGCCCTTGGTTTGCATCACTCAAAGTTTTTTTTTTTATATAAGGACTTTTCTCATTTGTAGTTTGTTGGCTTTCACATTAATATATTGTAGATTTTTTAAAGAAAATAATGATTTTAAAAAAAAAAATTCAGAATAGTACAATTTTAGGTTACTACATACCGCTATAGTTTTGGTTGCCCCCTTTGACCTCTGGTTTGGGTCACCCAAAATTTTATGTCTTTTTTTATCAACTTTTCCCACTAATAATGTGTTGGCTTCCACTCTAAAAAGGTTTTAATTTGAATTCAAAAAGTCTATAAATACATGAGGGCATTAATACATTCACTACATGTCATGAAAGAAAAGAACTTGTTTTACTAAAGAGGAATGCTCATGCCAAAAATGCATTCCCAACATTTAGATAAAACCATCTATAATTCTATTTATTACATTAATTGATTGTTTATGAACGTGTATTTATTGCATCTTAATTACCAAATTGTTCCCAATTTGAGGGTCCTATTAATAATAGAGGGTTAATACAAGTCTCGATTAGTTCACCATACATTTTTTATTCTTATAAGGTCTTGTAACCAAATTAGGGGTTCAAGGAAGGAGAGCATTTTCATAATGAGTGGCATTGAATTCTAGAAATGTGAGCGAGGTTTCAAGAGCCTAAGAGCGGATGAACAAGGTCCTCAAATAATTTTCATGGTATCAAAAATGCCAAAAATTATTGTTATAGTTCTCGTTATGTTACTTGAGGAGTGTTACGATTCTCTCCAAGGTGCTTTGTTTTTCCTTACTTTTCTAGGAATGATTCACCTTACTATCTCAACTTGTCTTGCACTACATGTTCCACATATGTTCATGATGCTTATCTCTATAATTGCAACTAAACCCATATCACTCTAAAACCCTAATTCTTTCTAGAATTTATTCATTTAAATTCTCCTACATTCATAGATATTCAATTTATGCAATTAAGTTTGATTTATCAAGTTATATTTGTTTTGGCTCGATTCTACAATGTGTTGTGATTACTAGTGTAAAATCACTTTCACATTTATATTTTCGTAAAAAAACATATTGTTGCACATGCTTGTACTTGTTTTAGGTTATTTCTTGCTTCATTTGTGATAGATCTAATTGTTCTAGAATTTGTCCCATTTACTTGTTAATTATATATTAGTTGTAGCTCTTGTGTGTCTCATTCAAAATCCTATTGGCATAACATCTCACCTCTTAGATGTGGTTTTCAAAATTGTGGTTCCCTTTTTCTAAATTTTCATGATTATGGACATGAGAGCACTAATAAAGAAGAGTAAATATGTTCTCACATGATATAGGCTAGAGGAATATGGATATACTCCTAAATGTACAAAAGAACCTATTTCCTTTACAAATATTTGTTGATTAATTAAAGTTTATTATTAATGTAAAATCACTTTCCATATCTACAAATTACAATATGTTTTGAAACAATAAAATATAATTTTATGTGAAAATCATTTTTCATGTCTAAAAATCACTTTTCAATTTAATCGATGTAGTGTATTTTTAATGGGAAACCACTTTCTATATCTACGATAAATTACAACAAGCCTTTGAGGCTAGATTTGATGGCTAATACTACATATGAATGATTTTTTCTATAATCGTTGAAAGTTAAGTAACAACGTTTTATCATTATCAACTATAACTTTTAAATTCAAAATCATATATATTTTAAAATATTTATCAAATTCATACATCATTATAAGCCTATTTTTCAATAGACACTATTTTCTTATAAGAAATTAACTTATGATTTAAAAACATTAACAATATTATTATATAGGTTTTTGGAAAGATTGTGTACACTTTTTGAATCGACGTTTTAGATAATCTCTTATGATTCATCATTAGGAACAAAATTCATTTCCTGTCTATTTTTCTTAATGATGGATTATAGGATATTTATACAAAACATACATTAAAAAATTACACAGTCTTTCCAAAAACTTGTATAATAATTCAATGAACTATGAAATTATCAAATTCATGATTAATAATATTATCGGCGCTCTTTTATTGAGTACATAACTCTAAGACATTATCCTTATTATATAAATTATGACAATTTATATATATAAATATATGTAAAATATGAAATAATAGTGGAATAATGACAAATCTTAGTTAAACTTTCAATTTGATGATGAGAATCATTTTTCAATACCATCTTTCATAATGTGCATAGTAGTATTATTTATTTATTTATTAATATAAGTAAATTGTTATATTGAGGCTCTCACCCAATAGTTAAATTTGATGGTCACCTATACCTAATTTTTAAGTGATGGTAATTTTACAATATAACCCTTAAAAATACAAAATAGTGTTGTTTATATATTACTAAAATAATAAAGAACATATAAATGAGTGTCAAATTTTACCCTTACCTTCACTTACAATTATAAAATAAAATACAAACAAAGCGTGTGGAACGAGACTATTACATAGTTTTTTAAAAAGTCCCCACACATGAGATAATAGGGTGCAAAAGAGAGTGCATAGCAATGTAATTATTACACTGCAAATCAATGAGTAAAATAAACTCTATTTTATCATAATAATTTTATAAATTTATATTAAAAAAATTGATAATAATTTATATTTAAAAATTGATGATATTTTTATCTAAAATTTTGAAATTTTCCATGTTTTTGGGAGTTAAATTTAATGGTCATAGTTGTATTTTGGTAAAATAAATGGTAAAGATATAAATTTGAGTGGAGAGCATGAGAGTGTTATTTATACCACAAATTAAATTTAAGTATATATATAAATAAAAGAAATTAGTCATTCAGGTTTTATCTACTAAAATTAACGACTCATCAGTTAAACAAAAATATTGATAGCGTCAATCTAACTAGAGGGGAACTCCATATATACCTAGGCCGGGTGAAAAAGGTGAGGGAGCGCAAATTTGCAGTCGGAGGAGAATACGGGGCGGCGCCGGCACCGGCGCCGGTTTTATGCCAGCGGCCACTGTCACTCCGTACACAAACGCCAAACGCACCTCAACCTGTCATCACGCTTTAAACGCCTTTATTATTCCTCCGCCATGGTGGGTACATTTCTCTCCCTATTTTCTACTTCCTCTCTGCACATTTCCATTCCATTTAAACCTTGCAAAATGCATTCTCATGAGATCGTCCTCTGTTCGACCATGCTATTAACTCTATCACTATATCCAGCTATTGCCCAAGATTATTACAGCGAGCCTAGGCTGGACAGTGCTGAAGAATCGGCAGTATACGATGTTCTGGCAGCCATTAATCCTGAAATAGACTGGAAATCGTTTTACCCCGATACTGCGTGCAGCGCAGGCGGGGTCCTCACGGAATAGTGTGCGAGGAAGGGCATGTTGTAGAATTGAATCTGGGATGGGTTTCTGATTATTCCAGCAATCCCCCCTGCTCCAAAAATGCTTCCTTCGCCTCTTCCATCACCCGCTTCTCTCACCTCCGGAAGCTTTTTTTCTATAAATGCTTCACCAACGAACCAGCCAGATTTCCTCCCTATTTGTGGGATCTGGGAACCCAACTGCAAGAGCTCGTGTTTCAGGACAATCCTTCTCTATTCGGAGCTCTGGATTCTGATGTGGGCAAGCTTGCAGGGCTCAAGAGATTCATTCTTAGCGGGAGCAAAATGGGGGACAAATTCCTGCGGAGATTGGGCAGTTGAAGGGACTTGAACAGCTTGTTTTGAGCGGGAATGTGCTCGCCGCTTCCATTCCGACTTCTCTTTCCGGGCTGCAGGAACTCGTGATTCTGGATTTGAGCAGAAACAACCTGGAAGGACCGCTTCCGAGGGAAATTGGAGAGCTCAAGGGGCTTTCCAAGCTAGATTTAAGCTTCAACAATTTGATGGGTAAGGTTCCAGAAACCTGGAGTGGTTTGGGTAAGTCTTTAGAGATGATGGACCTGAGCTATAACAAAATCTCCGGTGGGATTCCATTGTTTATAAGTGCCTTGCCTGCATTGAGGGATCTTCATCTGAGCTGCAATCCATTGGGCGGTCCCATACCAGATTTCTGGAATAAGCTTACTGGAGTGAAGACTCTGGGTTTATCGCAGGCGGGTCTTGTTGGTGGAATTCCGTCTTCCATGACTGCATTGAAGAATCTTACGTATTTGGCTCTGGATAACAACAATCTATCTGGCGCCATTCCCAGGGGCTTTGACACATTCCCAACTATTTATAACATGAACTTGAGTGCCAATCAGCTGACAGGGTTCCTGCCATTTTCGTCTGAATTCATTGGGAAAATGGGAAGCAAACTGAAATTGGAGGGTAACTCTGGATTGTGTTATGTTGCTTCTTTGACTTGGACTTTGAGGTTGAATTTGAGCTCCTGTAATGGTCATAATGAAACAGAAGGACCATCATTCCTTGAGGTTCCAATATTGTTCAACTCAGGAATAGGATCGATGCAGGCAGCCGCTCAAATACTCTTCCTAGTGCTCTCTCTATCTGTTGTCTCTCTCACTACTCTCTTAGAACAAAACAAGATTTGTATTAACGGATTTTATGACAACATCAGATCATAAGGTTTATTTTTTGGGTTTTTTTTTGAAACGTTTCCCATTGATGTAGAACCAGAAGCAGAACCAGTTTTGTTGGGGGATGTTATGCCATACGTATATATATATATATATATATATATCAGTTCTGCTCGCCCTCAATGCTATAACAATGACATAGTTGTGCATGGTAGTAGTTCTTTTTTGCTTTTAAAGCTATGAAACTGAGATCCTAGAGATCTTTCCTGAAATGTACATGCGGAAGAAATATACAGGTTTATATACTGTGACAGACAAGTTAATCAATCATCAAGCTTTTTCCTTGATCTCTCTTCGTCTTTCTTAGTTAGATTATACCTTAAATCATTTGTTTTGTTTTAAATGCCTTTAACTAACTTAGTCCAAATTTGGAATTTTTCGTTACCAGTGAAAACACATTACTAAGTGGCACTATCCATTTATTAGTTGATAAAATTGTATTATTTATTTTTGGGATAAATTTGTCTAGCTCACAAATAATATCAATTTGCTGGCTGCAAAATTTAAGGTGTGTAGAGATATTACATTTAAAACTGACTTCACCAAATTTAGTGATGATCAAATGGATATCAAATTTGAGGATTTTTTTATTAAATGTTTTATTTTTAGTGATGGTCAAATGAATAACAATTTTTGATTGTGCATTAATTATTATCAATGCAACATTATAGTTCATCACCACCCTACCCTATCATTATAATTAGGTGTCATTGATATGTTTTGTCAAATTTTGATGCCGATTAGGTTTGGAGCCCTCAATTTTTGTATCACCTTTTTTTCTTTTAAACAAACTTATCTATAAATAAGCATATACTTTAATTATTTTTATTATCTAACTTTATAAGGGGAATCCAAGTGTTTATAGAGAATTGAGAAGTTCAAATTTAGATTTTTCTAGAGCATTCTAAATCAAACAATCATTAAGAGAACATGTAATGATGCTTCTAGACGCCTCTTGTTTAATATGAGGCTAGCTAATTAATATGGTCTAGTGTGTTTATATGCTTATTGATCATTGGTAAGTTGCTCTTATGTGTGAGTGTTCTTTGTGTCATTTGACTTTCAATTTGATTTTATTTGGGGATAGAAACTAATCTATAGTTATCTATGGAAAGAATCATTAAGGAACATGCAATGTCAATGAGAACCCTCCACGGGGTTCACCACTTTTTGTCCTCTCAAGAATCCCTACTTGGTCTAAGATCCTCACCTTAAAGACACCAAAGGTGTATTTGGTGCTCATGTTTGATGTGGCTAAGCAAAATGCCCCGCAGAAGGTAGTCATGAGGGAATGAAGTGTATCTTTGAGAAATCTTCCACATCTAATTTGATGTGTGGCTGATCGTCATGTGTTGAGAACTCAATATTTGCCTAGTCCCTATTTTTAATGTTGGCAATGGGCTTGGGCCCTATAGAAGTATAGTGGGCTACAAACTATCACCCTCGATCTTGTTAAGAAGAGCCCACCTCGCATGGTGGCAAAAATTTGGACATGGATCCACAAAATGATGAAGTGGCTCATGAAGAATGTGCCTAGGGAAACCAATAGCCTTTTGGTGTGTGAGGAGGCTTGTGTAGCTTGAGAGAATAAGTTTAGGATTCTCTAAGATTATTTAAGTAGGCCAAGTTGAGGAAACTCAAGTTACATCAAGCAAGTTTTAATGGTATGAGAACGTGTCGGCAAAAGTTGTCTATTGGCTTCTCAACGTTGGGGTGAGAGGGTATGTCCTTAGTAGTCACATTGTTAGGATTTGGTTGGTTAATTTTGCCATTGGTATTCAATGCCCGCTTGCATGAGGATGTTAGAAGGAACTCTCTCCCGCACCTCATTCTTAAGTGCCAACACATCAAGTCATGCGTGATGAAAGAGCATAGGTTGGTTTCAAAACATTCTACAGGAGCTATGGAGTGTTGTCTTATCGGATGTCAATGAGAAGAGTTTTCTCTCGATACTCCTTGGAGGGGAGTGGTGAATGTTGTCTATCATATTGGTTAGGCAATTACTTGCATCGGAAGGGAATCAGTAGGGTTCGTGTTTGTGGCGAACTTTCTAGTTGTGGTACTATCTCTCGTATTAGAAAGCTCAGGTGCGGTTGGATGGCAGAGGGGGATATGTCGTAGTTGGCCCTGTAGGGGCCTCGAGGATATCTAACCACTATTGAGGCGACACGGAATCGTTTAGGGCAAAACCTTCTTGTTAGGTGTGTTGGAAAAGTTTTTCCTCCACTTGGCCCTTGTTCTTAATAATAGGGAAGTTTATAGTATGACTTTCGTATGGTTAAGTGAAGCCCAACGACTTCCACCATGTGTATCCCCTGGAGAATCTAACCTTAAATGACATGATTAATATCGTTGGAGTCATCACTAGCAAGTTTTTACTAGCATTCATAGTGGTTGCTTTATCGATTGAACATGGAGGAAGACAATGTTTTCCTCGACACGGTCTAAATCACAGGGCTTCCAATTCTAGAAAATTACAAAAATCTTCTCTATTCTATCATGTTTAACCTTGATTAGCTTATGTAGGTCTCTCAGTAGACACAAAATCATGTACTTGGGTACATTTCTAGGTCATAATCACATACTACTATTCATATGATTCATAAGCGAGAAAACTAGTAATTGACATCTATGGCCTCTTTTATGTCTTTCTTGTTTCCTCTTTGGTCTTGCACATTCAACGTCCTAGTCTGATTTTCATTGTTTTATCTTTATTGACTCTGACACCAACGCCAAGCGAGGACACCAACACCCAGTGTACTCGTCCCCTCCGGCACCCTCAACCTCTTTGATCTTACTTGTCTTTTTGGGTCTCTTTTATATCATTTAGGCATCTTTTATTTTTATGGGTCGACCTTTTAGTTGTCAATTATGAAATTCAAACAAAAGAATCATATAAATACAAAGCTATGTGACCATAATAAAGGACGAAGCTCTAAACATCTATTATCATCACTTAAGGTTGCATCCAAAGGCATTCTAAGAACATCAAGGCATCCATCTAGCATTCACTCAAGGGAAAATGTACTGCATTTTCAACATACATGCATAGGAGGGGAAGTTCATTTTTTCATCTACACATCTATCTACGTCGGTACATCTAGCTATCGCTAGCTATCAAGTGCATCTTGCACAAGAGCTACATAGGGCATGATTTCTACACATGCACAAGAGCTACATAGAGTCTAAAATGTAGTGCAACGCTCGGTCATAAGTTCACTCTATCGAGTGACTTTCAGGGTCAGTCCGACTCCCAATTTGCATCTTTCCTTTTTAGGATTTGATGTGTTTTGGGGTTTTACAGATATCATTTGTTTTGCAGGTTACAGGGGAACTCCACGATCAACTAACGACATATAGGCGACCAACAACAAAGGTTAGCGAACATATAAGCGATACAAGCAAAATCAGCTTTTGACCATTTTTGCAGCCTCGGCCCGCCTCAGGTCTCCAAAGACCCAAGCCCCTAACCTAGTCTAGGTTCCCTAGTCCAGGCTTGTTCGGAGGTTCCAGGATTTTTGTGCTCGATTTGCGATAGTTTGTTTCTCTTGTTCATTTGTCTTCCAATCCATAACATTTTCTGGATCTATTGTGAAATCAACTAAGTATTCTATTCCCTCTCTTGCACCCGGTGTTTCAATTTTCATTAGCTTATTGCTTACGTCAAATATGTGCTATAGCGTTTATTTATCATACGTGACTCTGGAATATATATGGTTTTACAAAAAATCTATTTTTGTTAAATCATCTGGTGAACCCGACGCTTCAAACCCCACCTTCTGAGCATGTATCAAAATTTATCTTCTTTTCAAGTCATGGATCAATCTTCTTATCCTTCTTTCACCCCAACTAAGTTTTTTTGACATGGTTACCATTCTTTGCTAATTTTATGTAAGTTTGTACTCAACATTCTCCTTGTTTTATTACACTCCAACTATCAATCTAGTCACCACTCATCGCACTCATCCTCTTATGTCTCAACATGTTTCTATCCCACCACCTATCACTTCTTTGGCTCCTACCACCACTTCTAAGGGCTATGATATTGTCGAGCAGCGTGAGAATACACCGCCAAAATATCTCTTTACGACTTATCGCGTAATGCACCCGATTCTTTGTCATACATTAGATGCCATCCTTCACTCTATCCACATTGAAAGCAATAATTCTTCGGTGGCCTTCACACATCTCATTCAGTTTCTCAAAAATCTACCATGTGCTATATCATTTAGTGATGAGGACATATCTCCATCTACTGCCGATAATCCATGTTCACCTCTCGCTTATCATTATGCTATCATCGGCACCATTTGTGTCAAGCGTGTACTCATTAACACTGGATCCTCCATTAATCTATGTGCTCACTCAATTTTAAAGAAAATTAGCATTACTGATAATCTCATTACTAAAAATTTCACTCTAATTTGTGGCTATGATTCCATTACTTGCACATTCCTAGGCACTATCACATTACCTATACAAGTTGGGCCTAAGATTGTTCCTACAATATTCTTCGTTATCGATGCCTCATTTTAGTTTAATCTCTTGTTGGGTAGACCTTGGATTCACACAATGCATGTTGTCTCATCTACTGTTCATCGATGCATTAAATTCTTACATGATGGTTATGAACATACCATTACTGCCGACTTTGATCCATTCAAGTTCTACCGTATAAACCATGTTATTATTATGCCTATTCGCCATTGCAAGACCTATTCCATATAACAATATTGGTACATATGATATTGGTCAATCTAGTGCTTCACATCCTTCTTCCACCTCTAGCAAGCATACCGTCCATTTCCACTCACACTACTGATATCATTTCACCTACCGTGTCTACTCCAATACCCACCACCACTCCACTCGCTTCTACATCTAGCTCACTTCCTACCAATATCCTTGATACGACTATCCAACATGACAATGCCAACACTGATGATTCTGATGACGAGGTTGATACCATTGAGCTTATTGATGACAAACTATGTAATCTTAATTTTACTCCTATCGAGATAGATGAGTCATACTTCAATGATACTTTCATTGTTATTGTGAATATCAATTCAAGAAACCCCCTCCTTCTACTAATGCTATGGTACTTTTTTGGGGGTATGTCCACACATTAGACATCATGCCACCTTCCTCATCTTCTCATGAGGAACATGCATCTGTGCTTCCTCCTTTCACATGTACTCTTTTCATGAATAATTCTTATTGGCCACACATTCCATTTGATCCCACTTGCTTCTCTACTACTTTGTTTGCACATATGATGGCTTGGCTCGGATAGGATTCACATTGGATGATCTCCTCCCTCCATCTCATTCTTCTCATCTATATCATGGATATGTTCACATCACTACTACTTATGGCCTTTGTGTCTTCCATTTATCAGTCTTTGTTGCACGTGTTTAACGCACTTATCCTCTTACACTTGGACAATCCTTGCGTGACTACATCAGTGGCACTCTAGATCCCTATCATATTAATATTACATTTCTTATGCCCTTCAATGTGTTTCTATTTGCAATGATTCATTTCTTGGCTATACACAAAATATCACTCACTTTGGTATGCACATGGATGTCCACTACCACCTTTCACTAATGAGGAATACGCAATGGGCATGTATAATTTACGCCACAATGGCTCCTTACATGATCAACCACATACTATCGCTTACCAAGTCTCTGATGCATCTCCATTTGATTTCACCATGACACTTATGATCTCTTAGGCGATGTTACTTGATTTTTATACACATCATACATTGGGGGGCATCGTGCTTACTTCCCCCCTCGTATCACTAGATGTCTACAATTTCTACTCATATGCTCCGTGCTTCATATTTCATCTCTCTTAGCATCATTACCCATCTTGATACACTTGCACCATCATTACCCTATGACGCACTCTAGTTCCACAGTTCATACTTGATTGTTGAGGGTCTAAATCTGAAATGAACCTCACCTCTTCTATACTCTACGCTCTATGATTCATCAATCATATATTTCTAGCGCACACAATTCAAACCATTTATCGATGACACACTCTTGTTTTATGGTTCATTATTGACTGTCGAGGGGTCTTTCATTAATGAACCTCATCTCATACTCATTCACATTTGCTCGGGGAACGCTTTGCTCCTATCACATTCATTTTGCATTCCATTTTATTCACACTAACAACATATTTCATATTTTGGTCGTAATTATTCTTATTTTCTTATACTTACATGTACACTTTGTTTCCCATTCTATACGGAGACTTAGTATGTCATTATCTTTCTATATACACATACGCGTTCACTTGTTCTCTAATTGTGAATGAATCGTATACATTCAATCTCAAAACAAGCGTTCAATATTCAAATCAAGTCAATCAATCGATACAAACATCACTTCATTATTCCTCTCGATGACCTAACTTGGGAGTTACATCACTACTTTCTCTAATGACCTAACATGGGAATCATTTTTACATCACTTCCAGATGACCTAACATGGAAGCCATCTAGCAATATACATATCACGACACTGTGGAGTGGGGGCAATGAGACGCCATTTCCTTTCCTATATGGGTTATTCAACATGGATCGAAATGGAACAAAATTTGGTCTCTAGCCATCTATAGTGATTTGACCTTTTGAGGATGTAGTCATAGGACAAGAGTAAAACTAGACATCTTTTCCTAACACTCTTCCTCCTGGGGACAGAACCCCAAACCCTTCAGCTTTTCCAAACATACAAAATCGGGTTGGGAATTGATCACTCCCTACCCCTTCAAATCTCCATAAGTGAAAATTCGAAATCTCCAAGTTTTCCAAAATAAAATCATCAAATTTTGCCAAGTGCTCCTTTACAACAATTTGCTATCTCAATTTACACCACATGGATCGACATGTTGATCCATGGTTCATCACGCTATATGTTCTTATTTTGCGCGTACTTTTGTAACAAGGCTTCTCCGAACTTCTCACAGTATGTTCCTTGCTTCCTTTACACTACTTGAATTTCATTCAAATAGAATAAATGGGGGCAAATGTAGACACAAAATCACACACAAACTACTACTTTACTATACCGCCAAATATGTTGTTTTATGTATGGGTCTCGCATGAGAAAAATATTCATTAATGACACATTGTCTAGTCAAATCCGCTCGCTTGTTTTATTTTTTCTATTATTTTATCTTTCACATCTGTCACTTCTACACCCAGCTTACGGTCAGCACTAGCGCCAGGGTCGCACACTAGCCCCAGGCGCTCTGTCCTCTTTTGCTCTTGTTCACATTTTGACATTTCTGTCCCTTTTCGGTTTCTAAGTCCTATCCGGAGGTCCTAGTGGGCTTATCGTGTCACTTGTGTCAAAATTCAAACAAAATATCCCTATATAAACACAACATACATACCATTATAATGGCAAACAATTTTATCAAGGGCTATCTATCTACATACTATCAAAGGGACTGCATTTTGGGCTTATTACTTTGCATACACTGCATAGGAAGGGGAAGTTTCTGAATTCCATCTCACACATTTGCATTCTATCTAGCTATATACCGTTATCTTGGCGTCACCGACACGAGGGCAACCTAGGAACACTATTGCACACACAAGCACATAGAACTACGTAGAGTTTGAGATGTAGTGCAATGCTCAATCGTAAGTTCACTCACAAAGCGACCATCAAGGTTAGTCCGAATCTCCATTTGCATCTTTCTTTTATATGAATATATGTAGTTCGGGATTTTGCAGGATGCTATCTGTTTTGCAAGTTACCAACAAACTTGGTGATCTTCCAACGACCTACAGATGATCAACAATGAAGGGTAGCGAAACCCTAGTGACACTAGAAAACTCGGGTTTTGACCCTCAGCACGCTTACCACGATCACGAGCGCCATAGAAGGTCTCGGCGCCCAAATGCCCTCACCCCTACTTAGGTGCCCATGTCTAGGGTATTTTGCAAGTTCCAAAACTCATATCTAGCATTTCCAAAGACCTTGGCCAACCTTTTCATCAGCGGTTCTAGTTCGGGAATATTTCAAGATAAGCGAAAATCGGGAAGTGCCCTATCTCTTTCAATTGCTTACATAGTTGTATCTTTGGATTGTTAAGCATATGTATTTTATTGTACATCTTTGCAGCTTATTATGAAATAAGAATTTAACATAATATTCTATTTTTAAAAATCACAAATGTGTTTACTTAATTTAAATAACTATGTTCAGATGAAAGCTTCAAAGAAATGTAAATACATCCCCAACATGGTTACTGTGACGACTTCCAAATTATGATGATGGATTTATTGTCTCCTCGGCTTCCTTTCCTTTCCAGAAATGAGTTCCAGATGATCCAAGGTGTGCAAAGTCGATCGGTAGCAAGGTGAACAAAACAACAGGGTGTAGTTAATTGATTTGCAAGAAATCAATAAAAGTTGGCGTTGGTTGGTTGCAAGCAAACTGGTCACAAATGCAATACTAGGAAGGAACAAAGCAATGTATTGTGCAAAGTGTGTAATTCTCAAAGCAGGTTTGGCAACATAACAAAGGTCTGCAATACAAATCATAAATCTCCAACCCATCACCTGGGTAAAAATTTGGTTTTTATAGAAATGTGGGTAAGAACAAGTCTAGAACACATGTCAATCAAGAAAAGAGGGAGTTAACATTCTAAAGATAGTACACTGAGAAGAAGACTCCAATACAAACTCGTCATGCCAAAAATCAAGCGAAATGATCAAGAAACGTGCAAGAAAATCATTCACGAACTTGAAACACACAATTGGAACTCATTGACAAGAATGATAGGATCGCCGGTCTCGTAGACCAACGGTTACGCAACCACCGGTTTGAACAGGACATGGAGTCATGCGCAACCGCTGCGACGGTTACGTAGCTTAGAATAGAAACAAAAAGAAAAAGTGAAATGCAATTTGCAACGCACGGAAAGCTAAAAGAGTTAGAAGTACAAAAGGTAAGTTAAAACAAACATGTTAAATGTGAGGAGAGGATCTGAATCTCATCATTGTTCTATAGAAGGATTCTTTCATCATTGGAGACTTTACCGTACTCATCAATGTAGCACCGTGTAATTTTGGGTACGTCAATTGACAAAATAGTTTAATAATGGTCCTAAGCTTTAGGACCTTGAGTTGTCCAACCAGTACTTACATAGATTGTTGAAAAGCATTACCAATGAAGCGACTCCATTTCTCGACCACTTTTGAAGGACATTATGGAAAACTTTGGGCAGTAAACTACAATTTATCTCAAGAAATCATCCCAACTGGTTGAACAAACAAAGATAGTAAATAGGAGATTAAAAGATTTGTTGTGAAGTTTGATCGACAAAATCTGAAGCAATGCGATCACATACTAGCAAATGCTGAAATTGCATACAATTCAAGCACTAATAGGTCTACAAGTACGTCTCAGTTTCAAATTGCCTATGGAGAAAAATCCTAAGGGGAAGTGGACGTACTTAACCAATTATTAGTAGCAATGCTGAGAGTTCTACTGAACACATTCACAAGGTGCATAACAAAATACAAGAAGAGGGGGACTTGCATAGAACGGAAAATGCTTTCCAAGAAAGAAAGTAGGTAATAGTGCATTTGTGGATGGAGAGGTACCCTTGGGGCACCTACAATAAGTTCGAACCAAGGAAGATATGCCCTTGTCAAATCTTGAATGGGATTAATGATAATATCCATCTGGTCAAATTACTTGAACACTTAAGACATCAGATTCCAGACATTTTACCTTTGCAAGCACAAGTACAAACAGTGTAGAAGTAGTATAAGTGCGGGAAAATTGGACAAATACATACCTAACTAAAAGAAAGAGTAGATTGAATGATTACTAAAAGATTAGTTCAACCAAATCCAAAGATTAAACATTGCATTCCACAAGGTGGAAAGGCTAATCTGATTCCAGCAACACCAAAATTGGTGAAGGTTAGCCTATTCAATGTATCTGAACCAGGGGTTTAGAATTCTAGAGCGTGGGGGCATGATATATTTATCAGCCCAACTCAAAATTCAAAAACCTGGCTGTACATCCTATGTGCACAAAAGCTGTTGGCTCTACTTTGTTCAGTTTGTGTTGAAAGAGTATCTACAGTTGTGGGAATTATTTAGGAGAAATTAAATCACTTTAAATGCTTAGTTTTTGAAAAAACAGGGGAGACCAGAGATTAGAGAGAGCTCAAGTTTCGGATTAGCAGTAGTAACACTTGTAATTCATATTTACCTCTGAATTGCAAGTGAATCTTAATGTATTGTTTTGCTTCACTCAATGGAGATTTAGTTTTGCTACAAATTTATTGTGTGCAGTGGTTGAGAGGCAGAGCAGGGCTCTACATTTTTTGTTTTGAGAATGAATTTGAAGGGATCTACTTTTAGAAGTTCCAATTTCAAATATAAAGCAGGTTGTACTTGTAACTACAAACTAGAGGGAGATTCACTGACTCTTCCAAACCAGAGAACATACTCTGCTTGACGTGAGTATTAACTAAGCTCTGGTTGTGATTTACTTTCTTCTTTGAAATTGATTGTTTGGATAGGGATGGGTTGAGCGAGAGCCAAGATCAAGAGGCAAGATCAGCATCCATCTTTACCCTTTCAACAATAGGATGATATAGCTTAATGAATGGAGACTCTGCAGTCAATAAAATTAGACGAAGATTTTTGGAAAATTCTAATCAATGCAGTTTTTTTCCAAAATTCTTCTTCTAATTGTATGGACTCTGAAAGCCTCAATTCCTTGAGCTACACCATTTCACTCTTCATCAGATGTTGTCACCTTTCATTAATCTTCCAACAATCTTCTTCTCATGAGTCAATGACATAGCTTTTAACTGCAACACGTTTTATCCAACAAATGGAATCAGCTAAAGAGATGATGCAAGGTTATTCATGCATCCTGCATGTGAATCAAGGCTGAATATACCATTCTTCCATGACATGTAACAAGCCTCCTCAATGCAGAGTTTTCCTGATTGACAGTGCAATAATATTTATGAAACAATCTGATTTTTAAGGAAGGCATACATAGTCCTTGCAAGTCCCGAACACCATTCTTAATAAAATAACACTGATTTAATTGATTTTTAAGAGCTGGAACCATGAACCAGGATCTTGGAGGAGCCATAGAGAGATCAGGCCTCGACTCAAACCCTGGGCAGCTGGATGGTAGGCCCCAAGCCCCACCACTGTACCCGCCATCGGGGTTTATTGAATGGTAACAAGAAAAACAACAAATATAGTTATCAACCAAAATAATATAAAATCTGTTGAACTAGAATTTGTCAATGCCGAACAATGAATCAGAAAACTGTCGAGTAATATAACGAGCCAAAAAATAATTCTTCTAAGCCACAAAGATACGGTGAAGCCAAGTACCCACAGACAAGTAATCACAGAATAACGAAGGATATTTCCCATTCAATAAATTGATTTCTGAAATTTACAATCCAAAGATCACAAACAGCTCTTGTAAAAAGAATAGACCTCAAGGATGTCATATTTCTCTGTCTTCTTAATGATGTCATCTAGACAACACTTCAAGTTAACAGAACTCAAACCTTTCAAGATGCCATCTGGATTACACCATGATGATTGTTTGAGAGGACAAGACAGAGTACTTCATGGTCAGTTCTTTCTGTGTACATCATCCCTATCCCACCTACATTTTTGCCTGTGAGATTCAACCACATTTTTTATTTCATACATTTTGCAAAGGAAATTGGCAACGAAAAATAAATCTTCAGGAAAAATTGAGTGCAGCTTAAAGACAGCAGCAGCTTATTTAACTAGTTTGTTAAAATTAAGACTGGCCTCTGCCCTGCAAAATGCTGCTGCTGACACTAAATTAGTTCGCATCAAATTTTTTTATTAAACTTGAAGGACTATTCTGCTCCCTCTGAGGCTCTGAGCAATAAAAGGCCTCTTTTCATAGGACAGAAAAACTTGTAAGCCACTAGTACTCACTAGAAGCCACCACTATAACCTATATGAGTAAAGATAAAAGCCACAAATATATCTGCACTATTTACTCGACCGAACACACATGTAACCAGTGAGAAAGCAGGGGATGAACCTCCAACTGGATTCAGAGGAACAGCAAGGCAACTCCAAAGGGGGAAAATCAGGGCAGCCTTACTAAGTCATTTCATATTCTATAACCATACATTATCTACTTCACTTTGAATCTAGAGATTTGGCAATCTGAGCCATTTCTGATAGGTCATTGTAATCTGGGAATTGGGTTTCTTCGGGGAAAACTTCATCCCAGCATAACATGTCATCCACTTCACTCATACCCATGTCGTCCTCTTCACAGCTCACATCGATTCCAAACTCGGAATTTTGAGTGCAATTCTCTGAGCTTTGATTTATCGGTGGAAAAGTAGGCATCACCTCCTTAGAGAGTAGCCCAGGTTTAGGCTCAGAGTCAATGTGAGGCATATCCGTTGGGAATATCCAAAGCCATCACCAATCAACCCATTTCTGCTCAGCCCAGAATCCATAAACCCATTTTCAATTAAACTCTCCACACCCAATTCAGGCATATTTTCCTCCTGATCATTTTGGGGCAATCGTCTCCTCTTTTAGCACCACTGGGACTTGCCCTATTTTTGAGCCTCTGAGTAATCAAAGCAGGATTGTCAATTAATGTAGCCAAAAAAGCGATCATCTGTTGGGGTTTGCGCTCTGTCAATTCCAAGCGCCTCTTCATATCCTCCATCTCTCTGTCAATGTTTTCCTGCTCCTTCTTCAGCTGAGCAATCTCCACAACAATGGCGCCCTCGTCAAATTCCCCATCGAAATCATATTTGACACCCAACCCATGAGAGGAAGTGCCTGCATTTCCCTGATGAGAAGACCTCCTTCGACGAATGCTCTTCAATAACTGCTTCTGCCCGCGCAAAAAGCTTTCATGCGCAAACTCCCATTTATCAGGATCTACCTTACGAAATCCCTGTACAATTAAAATGAAAAAATGAAAAAGATGCACCTTACCAGAATGCCTGGTAAACAAGTAAAATGGAATGAATAGATGCACTTACATATGTATTAAGCTGGCGCACGAAGCTGGAAATGTTACAGTGTTTGAAGTAGCGAGGAAGAAGACTGAGAGAGAAATAGTGAGGATCCTTCACCAAGAAACTATTATTCCCTGCGCTCCACGAAACTACAAAATCTGTGGAGGGATCATCCACTATTTCGTACGTCTTTGTAAGAAATGGCGTTGCACTGTCGGTACCATTTCTGTCCATTTTTTTATTACCCTATCAGATACGGTAGGTAAAGCAGGCCTAGTTTTTTATTGGGATGTCGCAATCCTATTCGCGACTTCTTTCTCCGGCTGCCAACTCATCTTCAACTGACGGTGTAATCCCGTTAAATACTTACGGACGACCATTCCCGTAGGATCGAGATATTTCTTCTTGACTAGTGTTTTATTTTTTTAATATTGCCGACACAATCTTCCCGTTGTTTCTTTTGACATTCGCGAATAAAACCAGCAGTTCCGGCGGGGTGGTGTAATTTTTATTTATTTATTTATTTATATTTTGTTTTGGGTATAAAATAATTGTGTATAAAATATGCTACCAAAGTAAATTATGAAAACAATTTTTAAATAGGGTGTAGAAAGCGATTACTTAGTTTTGGGTGCGGTATTTTGAAGATGATAAAGAGTTATATTCTTTAAATAAAATTTATAAATTATTTATAACTAGCAATCGCATGTGTATAATGTAATGTGAATGCCAAACGGTATATGTTATTTGATTTAGAGGGATAGTTATTATTTTTGTAGTTGATATCGATAAGAGGTGTAATTGATTTTGTAATTGTAGGAATATATATGAAGCATTAAATTTAAAGGTGTTATCTCTACATTTCAAATTTGTTACAAATTCGTACATATACATTTGCAAATCTTATATCATGAGTGGTAGCCTTATCACCACTTAAAACTATTCTGTGAATTTCTTTGATCGATGAAATTTTATACCAAAAATGTATTTTCGTCTTGTTAATTGTGTTTTATGAGTTGCTCTGACATTGTAATATTTTCGCTAATTTTGTTTCTTGTCATTTCATATAGACTTATAGTTCCCATTATTCACTATGGAGGTTATACTTCATTTGAGCATTGCTTTGAAACATATTTGTGTGTTTGAAGTAGATCAAAGATAGCTGAAGAGGATGTTTGGAAAAGGGTGCAAAAAAGGGATTAAAAATATTAACTACATAGTGCACACCCCAGAGTACCATAATTATTATGGTCATCACCTTCATTTCAAGAATGCCACCTCCTGCATTGGCTTCACTATCACTACTATCTCAAATCACTATGATTGCACTTACCTTTGTGTTTTCCTCCTTTGCCTCTCAGAATGTATGTTTACTACCTATAGTCATAGGGGTGCTCTTATGTTATACAATTTTCAACTTTGAGATCAAAACAAAGTACTACGTTATAAAGGGTGAGCAGTCTTTAATGTCATCATAGATAAGATGACATATGCACCAATGCATGCATGGTTTGCTTTGCACCCTCTTCCTCCAAAGAATTATTGAAGTGACAGGTCTCCATCAATTTAAATGGATGATGAAAGATAAAGTTCCCACGTTGGATGCCATGATGGAGGACCATGAAATTAGAAGACACTATGATCATGACAGTGTCAATGGAACAAGCCCTTCTCCTACCCTCATGGCGGCTAAACTTCAGGGAAAGAGTCCTAAATACTTCTCTTTAATGAACCACATCCACATATGTCCTCTAGACGTAAACAAAACCTGCAACATTCATTCACTAATCAACAATGCCTAATTTTATCTTTTTCTCAATGAAGGAGCAAGTTATTACTGCCCTTGGTGTCTTTCTATAATTATTTTTGCAGAACATAGACTATTGTAAGAGGTTGCAGCTATGAAGAGAATCCATGCATTCAAAAACTATAATTACAGATAAATGAAAAGTATAATATGATTATTGGGTTTGTGTTCTCTTTAAATGCTTTTCTTGCATGATCCCAGGTCATGTTAACATGGAAAAGCATAAATGTAGGTCCAATATTAATCTTGTGATGAACTTCCACCTGGTCTAATACAACAAAAAAGGGATGTAGGTCCAATATTAATCTTGTCAACATCAACACAACCCTTATCAACATCAACTACAAAAGTAAAAACTATCCCTCTAAATCAAATAACATATGTTGTTCGGCGTTCACATTGCATTGTCCACATGTGATTGCTAGTAAGTATTGTCTTTCGTATGTTAGTTTAATGATGACGAGTGTTGAAAACTGTCAAATAGATTGTCTTTAGCAGGGGATTCAGATCAGACTGATAGTGCTTGGTAGGGGTTTTAGTGGGTGTAGATAGAGACAGACGGGGTTTTCATGATTTGATTGATTGGATAGGATTAGGTATTGGTATTTGTTGTTTGATACTAATTTGATTTGGGTGTCTGGACAATTAGACTTTGCAGCAGATAGGAGGACTAATTATTTGGTGTTGGGTGTGGTTGAAATTTGAATAGAACATGTTGGCAGAGCAGGTAGCCCTGAAGCTAATTGATGTTTTGAATGAGATCACTTCACTTGGTGAATGCAGAAATTTTATGAGGAAAGAATATGCCACTTTGAGCAGAAGGGTGAAGCTCTTGTCACCTCTGTTTGAGGAGATGAAGGAAATAGAGACATCTATTCCTGGTGATGCCATAGATTTCTTTGATGCTCTGGAGGCTGCTCTTCTTTCTGCCAAGGAACTACTCAATTTCACCCATGATGGTAGCAAGCTTTTTTTGGTACCACTTCTCCGTAATTCTTAATTTCCTTTTCCATTGTCACATCCAATTTATTTGCATTCCATCAATACTAATGAGATGTTTTATGAAGTGCAGATATATTTAAATCATCCCCTTTGTTTATATTCTCTGAAATACCCAGTTAATGAACTCTGTTGTTTTCATATCTTAATTACTGTAACTGTGTTTGTTAGCATATTTTCACAATGGTTGCCAAATCAGAGAACAATAGTTATGGTTGGAGCACTACCTCCTATTGTAGAAGTTTTAAAATCAGGCAGCATGGAAGCAAGGGAAAATGTTGCTGCTACTCTTTTCAGCTTGTCGTTTCCCAATGAGCACAACATAACAATTGGTAAATCTGGTGCCATCCCTACTTTGGTTGACCTCTTACGTGATGGAAATCAGAGGGGAAAGAAGGATGCTCTTAATGCATTTTTCCATCTATGTGTGTACCAAGGAAATAAGGCAAGGGCTCTAAGAGCCGACATTTTGACCCCTTTGATGGAGTTACTTGTAGATTCCAATGCTGGAATGGTAGATGACCCTCTGACACGTCGGGCGGAGGGGACGACAGACCCCTGCAACATTCCTCCTCCAAGTCGTACACAACACGCCAAACGCTTGCCCAAACTTGGGCGACAGGAAAATGGCGGAAATCAACTGTTAAAAAATGGTGTAGTCCACTAATGACCAGGGTTCCCATTGTCAGGGTAATAATCAGGGTTCTCGTTGTCAACAGTCCTAGTGGTGTAGTCCACCAATGACCAAAAATGTCAAATAATTTTATTTGGGTGGAATTTAATTTGTTATATATTAAGACGAAGATATGAACAAAAAGTTACTAATAAAAAGGTGGGAATTAAATACCTGCATATCTATGGTTTCAAGATCATCTATCGGATGGCATTTAACTTGTAGGTAAGACGAAGACATGAATTAAAGTTGAAAATAAAATGATGGAAATTAAATACTTGCATGCCATGCAGCTATTCCATAGCTCAGATTGTCCCCGCTCAAATAATATCTGCTATCTTTGCTCCACTTTACAGTATTGATCTCGGTCACACTATTCATGTGAATGCAATTTGCGCTTCACGGAGCCAAAAAAGGAAAAATTCCAAAAGGTTCAAGGTCTAACACCCATCCACAAAGCCTTTTTCTCGTAGAACTTTGTAGCCCCCTTTTTAGCTATAAGCTCGAGTAATTGTAGGAACATTTGATGCACCCAAGAGATGTTGATAATTGAACACTCCCGATACTGTTCATATGAGTGAAAGTTAAATTTGGTACTTCAATCAAACTTAATAAAAACATACAAAACATATATTATTAGCAAAAATATTTAAATATAATATACAAACTATTATATGCATTATAATATATAAATATAATTTATTGTATATTTTATTAAATATTATAATATATATTAAATGAATAAATAATTAATTTAAAAAATGCACAAAACATATTATTCATAAAAACTATATATATATATATATATATATATATATAAAAACT
Source organism: Taxus wallichiana var. yunnanensis (assembly GCA_018340775.1). NCBI lineage: Eukaryota > Viridiplantae > Streptophyta > Pinopsida > Cupressales > Taxaceae > Taxus > Taxus wallichiana. Next base: position 437,406,855 of record CM031234.1, read on the forward strand.
ATTTTGTAAAGTAACATACATAGAATCACATATAAACTATCCGACTGATTTAAGAGCACTCCAAATCAATGCTAAAATATACTTAACTAAACTCTTAAGCAAATTTATAATTCCACGTCTTTGTTACAAAAATATACATATGGGAAATTGGGAATTCTTTCCATGCATATATTAATGATTTCGTGTCTAACAAGATTTTTGTATATAAGATTTGGCAACGTTGTACAAAGATTGACTGCTTTGGGTGGAGACCCCTCAACCAACATGGACGCCACGAAAACCCCTCAACGCACTTGGACACTAAAACAAAATGCAACGATACCAAAAAATCCCACTCGCATTTAATCGGCGAAGTCATGTGTCACAGAAAGAATACAAGGAAATAATGGATGAAGTGAGGATGTGAAAGGTGACCTGATTTCTTGCATGGATGAGGAGTTTCGAACCAGTCAAAAGGAAACAAACGCAGGCCCACAGAGACAAAACACACAGAAATGTGACTGCGGGAAACCCTAGAAAATAATAGGTATGACGTTCGTTCAAGGCAGGAGGAGGACGCGAGAAAGAGTATCTCCGAAAACCCCCGCAGATGATTTCATTTTCATTTCAAGGAGGAAAGGCTCTATAGCAGCGCAGAAAATGGAGCACAACAGATTTTTAACATCGACGTACAAATTGATCTGGATCTGTAACCGTATCTGAGGCGGGTTCAATTCTTTGATAGGAAACAGAACATGCTAGGAATACTAAGTCGTATCAGACCTGACAGAAGACGTGGAACACTCTTGGGCATAAATATTTCCGCCATTGTCCGCCATTTTTTAAAAAACTGTTAAAAATATGAAAACATCTAGACGGCTGTCAAACCGTCAACTTTAATACAGTCGTAGAAATGTCCGGAGGTCCTTTACCATAGGGGAACGCCTTCGGTGTAAAAATAGGGTGGCGTCACGCGTGGAAGCATACTATGGAATTTTCGCATTAGGTCAAAAGGTGGTTTGGGAAAAAGTCTAAAAATAATCTAGACTTCAATAATCGTAATAAATACAATATAAGAAAATTAAGTAGTAGGAGCAAAGTAGTTATGAGGAAAATCCTTCTCACTTACTTGCTCCAAATTCCATTCGAAGGTCTTTTCCTTTTAATAACAAAGTTTCAATTAATGTTAGTTGTGTTTTTAGAACCAACTACCTTTATGATATCTTTCAAACTTTGAACATTGTCTCAAAAAGGTGAAATACCAAGACTCTTACAAACAAACTTGTCTCGAGAGAGATGAAGGAGCCTACCCATCTCGACGAGGTGAAGAGCACCAATGTCTCGCATTGTGCATGCAAAGGAGGATAGTGATGTTTTAGAGACCGCCTAACTCAACTTTAGGGGTGACAACGAGAGAAACTTCTATGATAACCTCTTCCCCTCGACGTGTCTTTTCAAGATGGCGAAGATGGTGGAACACAAACAACAATACAAGGAGCATTACCCAAATAGTCCAAAAGGATTTATAAATGGACAACCTCCAATTCCACCTTCTTGATTTGCACTTGAACTACAAAATTACATTAGAAATGATCATGCCTTTATTATTTGTTGATAAGCTACAATCAATAACAAAGTTAGCAAAAATAATTGAATTTATTTCTTTCCAAATTAAAAAATGAATTTTCAATTTGAAACTATCTTCAATTTGGTTGTTCTCAATGAGAAGTAAAGGTTGATCTCCTGAGAGGATATTCAGTGAAATAAAAGTTTGTGGTTTGAAGGGTTTGAATAAATCATGAATCTAAGTCTAGGCTATTTAAGCCTTCTTCGAAAAAACAAAAAAAAATACATGGGTGTTTTTAGTGTCCACAAAATAAACGGTGGGTTAAGGAACCCCAAGTGTATAAGATGAAGGTCAAGGGGAAGACCCTAGTAAGGAAGGCACAATACACAATGAGCTAACTTAGGTTATGAGATACTAGTCATTCTCGAACTATGTGAAACCTTTGGCTCCAATAGTTAGTAGTTAAATGAAGGGACTACCATGCATTAAGCTTTTCAACTATGGACAAGACAATGAAAAAGATTATAATTCTTGCTGGGCAAGTATTACACATGCATTTTATGATACCACTCTCACCCTTCCACCATGGTCGAGAGGTAATCACATCAACTTTGTGGAGCACCTTGTCACATATTTCCTTCAAAATATCATCAAAAGACTCTTGATCATTATTAGGGCCAAATGAAATTTGGTCTTAGCTTCAAGGCAAGCAAGCAACAATTTTGATCTGTCATTTTAAAAATATCAAGCATTATATGAATCCCTTATCTAAAAAGTTTAAGAAAATGAACTCATGTGACTTCAACGAGATATACATCATGAAAAATTATCACCATAGACCACCAAAGTGAGTGTTGATTAATAGAAATCCATTCTAGTAAGCCATCACCATTCCACCTTAGCAAGGGTTTGAGATTTTCTCAAGATTTCCAAATAGGTTTGATAACAAGCAATCCAACAACATTAATGGGATCTCTAAGAATGAAAAGATATTGAAGTCAAGTCATTTCCATTTTTAATCCTGAAATGATCCTTCAACAAAGGTAATTCCACAAAAGAACTTTCCAAGATTCTTTCCCATTACTAGCTTAGATCTTTCATTTAGCAAAGAGTACAAGATTTCCTTGGTGACCAATGTCTACCAACCCTAGCCTAGTGGCACCATTAGGAAGACAACAAAACTCCCAAGCACTCTATGAAAGTATTTCCCATGTTCAAAATTAGCCTATAGAAAATCTTAGCAACTTTTCAATCTTTTTATAAAAGGCTTGTAAAGGCACCCAACATGCAGAGTAATAAACATGGGTGGTAGTGAGAACCTTACATCAAATTTAAAATTTACCTATGACAAAGAGGGTTTAGTGATCCTATGTGAGATTTTTTTCCCACTTGTTCAATGATATATTGCCACAAAAGGGAGGGAGTAGCTTGAAATGCAAATGGAAACCCCAAGAAGTGAAATACTTCATCGTGTTAAATCCATTTCCACTCGCAATCACTTAACTAAGGAGGCAAAGGGTCTAGAAGACTATTAGTGGAGACATTTTGAATGAATGGAAGGAAAAATCAACATTGGCAAAACACTCCTCCGCTTCAAACATCACATTTTTATAGAAGATGTGAGGTTAATCACAAGGTGGATGATTGGAAAGAACACAAAATACATGAAGCAATTAAAATAAAGAAAACTCCTAACAATCTAAATAAGAATGATGGAATTATGTTAAGTAATTCTTGAAACCCTTAAGCACTTAATGAAAAATAGATAAATAAGGTTCCCACGAATATGGACGGTGCAACAAGTAAGGTCTTATATATTATAATAGCTTTTCTTTATGGAGATCAAAATATTCTTCTTTCCTAAAAATGGGTCTCATAGATGGACCTGAAATGTCGTGAAATCTAGTCTCATGGGAAGTGTTTCCAAATTCCCTTTTGAAAAATATTACTACATTATTGAGTTTCCTCTCATTGTATGCTTGAGCCAAAAGCGAGGTAACAAGTATCCATGCAATTCATAACATTTTTAATATTTCTTTCCTCTTTTATAAGGGTAAGAAAAGAATTGTCATCAAAATTTGTGTAGGTGCCAACGAGAGAAAGGAGATGTCTTTAACTAATCCATTGCTCTCGGTGTTCACTAAAAGATAACCAAACCCCTTAAAAATTAGCACATATAATGCAAGAGCTAAAGGGTAGCCTTGTTGAATTAGGTGAAATAGAACAAATTACCCAAGTTGAGTCCAATGATCGAGAGGTAATATGAAGCATCTACAAAACCATTTGAACTACTTGAAAAAGTGACAACCAAATCTTAGATTATATTCAATACTATCATAAGCTTTCTCAAATTCAATCTCGATGAATATAGCTCATTTATTGGAATAACACACCCACTCCATGCCTTCCCACACTTGTGATAATGTTGTCAAAGATATACATGCTTTTATTGAATGCGCTTCTAATGTACTAACAATCAAGGTAAGATATGAGGGATGCACAATGCAAGGATTTAGTTAAGATCTTGTAAGAGACATTTAAGTAAAGTGATTGGTTTTCAATCAAGTTTAAGTGTAGGATTTCCCATCTTGGGTATAAAATCCATGCTTCATTTGTTGATAAAATTTCAAAGAGATTTTATCCTCAAGGCTTCGAGATACACTTAGTATAGGTACATTCCCAATGTCTCCCACAAGATCTTAGATTGTTCACATGATAAGTTGTCACAACCAAGGGATTTTTCATTGGCCATATGAGTGATTTCGTATGTTAATAATTAAAATATATATGAACCTCTCATCGGTAACCTATTGATCTTGAGACAACTTGGAAGAGACCACCAAAAGACATTGCAAAACAACTTGTTAGGAAGGATCTTGAGATTTGAAAACTTGTTGATAATACCATGGGTAAAAATTACACCATATCTGAAACTTCAATGAATCGCTCATTAGTTTCTATGTTTGATTTGATCTCGATGGGTAGAACGCTTAGCTCAAAGCATTTGAATTTTTTTAGACAATTTATTTACCACTTTAATCCAATAAAGTTTGGATTTAATTTAACGCTCTCTAGAATGTTAGACATTTATAATTTTGAGGTGTTATTTTAGTGTAACCACTTCTTGTTATAGAGGCTCAAGGAAGGGATTTTTTTCTAAGGTGGCTTAGCTCCAAAGTGCTTGGAGTAAGTTTACCAATAGATGCAAACACATCGACAACCATAATTTTGCAATAATTAAGAAAGCCAAGTGATGACATCCTATCACCAACAAATCGACCAAAGTTTTATGTTATTAAAGGATTGTTTTCTCAAAGTATAACCCATGTAGTTTTGAACAACTCATGAAAAAGACTCAACCATTTTTACACTATAGAAAAGTCATGGAAGACTAATTCTGTAATGCAGAATGCAGAACTTAGTGTTTCGTGGCTTCTCCTAACCTACGTAACAAAGGAGTGAGCGATGCGGGGAATTAGGTGGAAATCGGTGAAATTCGGTGTTACGTGACATCTTCTTAATTTTCACAAAACTAAGGAAATAAGTCCCTAGTCACGAAAGCCATATGAAGTACCGCAAAATTATTTGTCCACGGTAAAAAGGAAGAAAATGGCTAAGTTTAATAGTTGCATAACACTAACTCGGTGTTACACGATTTACTAAACCGTAATGTCCCACTGGTTGATGTAGCCTAGAAGATACCCACAAATCCCAAGGCACGCCGGCACATCACTCAGATTGGATTGAGAACTTTCCCAAGCGTGCAAGGGTACCTGGTCCCTCTTTAGAGTAGCTTGTTCAAGATGTTAGCATTATTACAAATATAATTCGATTCATATAAGATAATCAATTACACCACAATGCATAAACCAAATATAGATCTAAACCATATGAAAGATTGACTAAAAAATGACTATAATGAGATTTACCATGCAAGAACCATAATCAGTCACATCTAACACCATTATCTAGCCAATAGTATCCATTATATTAAGTACAGTAAAACATAAAAGCTTCATACATCATGATCCAATTTCTATAGTCATGCACGCTAACAATTCCACAACATAACTCTATAATAAAATGGTATATCCAAACCGTGCAAATCAATACATATATAGGGGTGGGGACTTGCCCTTCACTATCCATGCACCTTCCAAAAATAGGCTACATGCTAATAATAGCCATGCACCTTTACAAGAGAATAAAAAGCATGTCAATGCTAATAATAGATCATCTAAAGTTAACTCTAAGTACAAATCCTATTATTAGCTCAAAATTTTGCACGGTGCTCGAACTTCCGCTTGCTTCAAAATACCCTTATGTAGCCCACAAGTATTCAAACCTTTACATGCTCAACTCCATGTCCAAAAATAGCCTTGATCTGCAAAAGCGGCTAAGTCTTGTATCCAACATGTTTCGGCGCGCTCTATTTTGCTATACTTCTATGTGCGTATACGTGCCTCTAGTCCCATGCGCCCAATCCTTATGCGCTTTCATCCTTGAGCTATATTTTATCCGCTCAACATTAATCCACACTAAATGCATTGCTGCCCCCAAAATGGGTAATCTCGACTCATTTCTCCAAGAATAAAGAATAAGGGATAAAATAATAAACAATTATGTGACCAAAAAGAGAGAAGTACTACTCAACACTCGCTCCTCTCTTCGGTAGGATCAATTTTGGATACTCATTTTTAATCTCTGCCTCTAATGTCTTCCAATCACTCAGCACTTCACCTATTTTATCAGGGACATCTGTAACCACGGCTTCCAACTCATCCTGAGTTATGTTTTCTTGTTCATTCTGCAAAATCCGAACAATGTTAGCCATGTTGGAAACCATTCCTTCCATGAAGTCCATCTTCTAAGAAATGAGCTTCCCAATTTCGTTCATCCTTTCCCTGTGTGGATTTTGGGCTTCGCAAGTGCTTTGCGCTTTTCTTCGACCAAAGCAAGCCTATCCACACGCCCGAGTGTCTCATTCTTCATTGCCTTTAGGACCTCATTATCCTCTTCAATAGTCCTTATTCTGATAATTGAATCTGCGCTGCACACATATTCAGAGCTTGGTCCGCCTTCTTAAGTTCATCCTTCAAGGCCTGCAACAATGACTCATAACTCACAACTTTTCTTACAATTACGGTTTTTTCCTTTATACCTCATCCGTAACATCCTTAGGTGTTGGCATACACATGGGCCCTTCATCGACTACCAAATTTACCAAAGTGCAAAGGTAATGCATAACAAAAGGAATTTTTCTAGAACTTGTGATTCCAGTGTGGTCGTACCTTCAAAATGTCATCTCCAATTTCCTCTGCCATACTCACCAATGCTTCCACCTTTGCTTCAACCCTTTCCTTCTCTGCTATCATGCACTTAATATCTTTATCATTATCCTTATTATCATCCATCAATGCCCTAAGGGTTTCCACTTTATCTATGTTCTTACGCGTAACCTCTGCAGAGATACCTTCACCAAGGCATTACTCACCTGCTCATCCAACATGACAGTAGGTTTAACATTCACATGTTGTATGTGGGGAGATTTCTTCATCCTGCATGAAACACATGACTCTTCACACATGTTAAATTTTGGCTCATCCATATGAGTCTGCATAGACCATGATAATTTCTTTCGTGTGCACTCATTTGCCATTTCTTCTTCCATCAAATCCCAACCATATAAATGCTTAGGCTCCACAGTTCTCTAGAACCACACATATTATTTTGCTTGTTTCATCCACATATCCCACTGCAAGAGTCACATAGTCTTCACCTTCCTTCTCCTTCCTTGTTCACCTTCCTTTTAGAAATCGTGTGCCTAAATCCAAATTAGGCCTTCACCTTCTTGTGTAATATGAGGTGCACCCAAGAATCACCCTTATCTCGCTTTCTATTTTTGTCTCCTTCACTCCTCCTCTTCATCATTTTTCATTTCTTCACCACGAGGCTCCTCTGTATTCTCAGGCTTCACCGAGTACTTGACGCGCTTTCCCGCATTCATCCTCCTCTTCCTCCTTAATCTTTAACTTGCGCCTTTTCTTCTTCTCAGGATTTACTTTCTGAGGAAAAGTCCTAGGTGATCTCCTTAAAGGTTGTGATGTTCCCACGCTCTAATCTTGTGTTCTTCAAACACCCTACTAAATTGTGTTTCCTCAATGGTCTTATATGCATCTATTTCCATAGCGCTATCTCTAGTACTTCATCTTCTTGTTTTTGTAATGGAGGAGTCACCTCGCACTCTCTCTTCTCTCCAACCATAGGGTATCTTCTACCCCTATGTTCCAGTGCCACTATCTTCATGGATTTCTTCTTCTTCTTCTTCTAAAGGGGGCGAAGTTGGTTCCTCATCCACCAAAGTGCCAACTATATGCTTCCCCTTTGGCGGGTCTGGAAGTTTAAACTCATTCTCCACATATACCCCCTTCTCCAACCTGGGCTTCAACTGAATGTATACAAGAGATGCCCCTCTTATCCTATTGTCAAACTCATATATTTCATATTAATATAATTAAAAATCAAACGTTGATGTATGTAGATGTACCAGGATAGACGTAAGTCTTTCTAAGAGTGTGGTAGTCGTAGTCTACCTTATCAGCATTAAAAACCAGCCGGCGTGTGTTTGAGAACCTATGTATAGAAGCTTGAAAGAAATATGCAGTGAAGGCATAAGGAAGCTTACACCATGGGCTCCACTTTCCGTCCTTCATCCCAAAACGCGCAATAGTGAAATGCTTTGATAAACCATAAACTGTACTTGATTACCTACTACCGCTGAAAATCCTTTGGTATTCTCCACTCTTCTTCAAACGTGGTGTGGAGTCGTGCATACCACAACTCTCCTCTATTTAAATGGGCCACTCATGGTCCCATCACAAGTGTATTTCTCAAATCTCTCTACAAGAGATTTCTTCACCTCAGGGTATTGCCAAATTTTCTCCTTAGGCCCATCTGTACTCCGATTTCTACAAAGACAAGTGACAAAAGTATAGCGCCAAAACTAATCTTATCTCCACCATGTGCTTCTTCAATTATAGTTTCAACAATAAACCCTGCCAAATTGTAGGTTACACCTTTAGACATCTTCTTTGCTATGTGTAGCCACAATGTGTTTACCTGTGACCACCGATCCTGGTCATTAAGCTTGGTGAGGAGGTGCGCCGCCGCCTGAACCACATGATACTTCTATAGCTTTCCTATATCCATTTCATGCCCTCCTTTAAGGTAGCCTAACTCCTTCCTTGTCTTCAGAATACCCTCCTTGTCTAAAAAATTGCTACTCACTTCAATGCCCGAACTCCTAAGTCCTGTTAAGGCGCCAATCGGGGGTGAGGTGAGCCTCATACATCGTCCAACAAAGTAGAAAAATTCCTCGTGGACTCTACTCATCAGCCACTGATACAACTTCTCTAGTTTCCCAAAGTAAGGGAGTTCATATAACTGCAAAACCCCTACCTTTATTAACAAACTTCTCAATAACGTCATCATAGATGGCCATGTCATCACTTGTGTGTTTTTAATCTTTTGTATCAAAAATTTCTCTAGTTCTTCTTTGTTATCCTTCATTCGGTGATTGTAATCACTCACTTTACTGCGGTGAACATGTGAGTCCCAATCGCGACCCATGAAAACCCCTTCTAGGTACTAGCATCTCTGAAAATATTCTCTCTAGGGCGTCCTCTACTTTGATTTCTTCTTCCTTTTGCTTCTTCCCCTTGTGGCCGCTCCAGATGCCTTCTTTGGTGCCATCGTAACTATAAAGGTGTGTTATTTTACCTGCTCTGAGCTCTGTAACTTAACTCTACGTACCCTAGCTCGAAACCACGTGCCCTAGCTCAACTCCAAACCCTAGCTCTTGATTCCTCCTTCCCACACATCCTGCTTTGTTCAAATGCTCAATGGAGTGTAAGTCAATACTATGCACAAATCTATAAAGAACACTTGGTTTGTGGCTCTTTTCGCAACTTGCAACGCTTCACTAGCTCACTTGTAAACAACTCACTCGTATGCTCTTTGATCGTAAAGGTGAAAATGGCTTCGTCACACCGCCTTATATAGATTTTTCAACAAATCCTGCATTTATTGCTCCTCCACCTACCACCGTACCCCACATTAACTCATCGTTTGTCAATTTTTCTGTGTTGTTCATCTTTGTGCCACAATCATAACCTTTTGGCGCGCCTCTACTTCTTGGCCACAAACCTTCTTTCGCATGCTTTGTCATGCACACGATGTACCTCACCACTGTGCCTTTCAATAAGTAGTTTCCCCTGTTACAGCCTACCTCGCATTATACTGTGCATCCATTTTTCCATATGTGGTCTTTATTCGGAGAAATTTTTCTCTTTTCCTAACCACACCTTTCCTTTGAGCACTTGCACAAATTGTCTTCTATGCATACCCATCTTTAGATAATATTCCAACTTAGCAATGAACCCTATATATAAACCACCCCACACTAAGGGTATGCGCAGTCCTTTGTGCATGAAAACACTTACATAGTAATCAACTTCTAGTGCACAAGCGCGCTTATTACATAAAACACTGAACTAAATTGACAAAGCATAACAACGATGAAGGAAACACATATAAAGGGAATGCATTAAGGAAATCTAATCTAAGTGGCAATACTACCTTATTATAAACACCAAGAAGACTTATTTATAGTAGGGCTTCAACCTACTCCCATTGAAGTAACCGGAAACCATGTCCCATCCAGCGCCTCTAACTGGAAAGTGCATGAATCAAGTATATAAGTGATAACATACAGTCCCAACCAATGCACCTTAAGCTTTCCAAGGTGGCGCAAAAACTTTGAATCATAAAGAAGTACCATTTGCCCAACCTCAAGCTTTTTATCCTTGATGTGCCTATCATGCCATTCCTTCTTCTTGGTTTTTTATTTCTTCGACTCCATCGTGCTCTCGCGTGCCTCTCATCCAGATTGCATTAGTTTGTCAATACGTTCTTCCAATGCCTACTCATCACCCAGGACCTCCTGCGCGCACGCAATACACAAATATTGTAACATGAATTCCATTGGTATAAGCTCTGCGCTACCGAACACCAATTGAAAGGGTGTTGCTTTATTCAACCTCTTGTAGGTTGTCCTGTATGCCCAAAGTATATCAGAGACTTTATCATCCCAATCTTTGGTTCCAACATCACAAATTTTGTTAATGTATGGCTCGGTATTTTGTTGAAGGCCTCAGCAGTTCCATTTTCCTGAGGGTGATAGGGTGTTTTTCCGATGGTGTGCAACCATAAATTCATCCAATAATATCCTGATAGTCTCATTAAGGAAATGAGTACCCCTATCACTTGTTAGACTTAAAGGGCATCCATACCTGTTGATAATATTTTCCCATAGAAACCTTGCCACCGTAGCTATTGTGCAATCCTTTGTAGGCACCACCTCTACCCACAATGTAAGATAATCTGTACAAGTTATAATATAGCGCGATCTAGCCCTATGCGCGGCTGGGGAGATAGGGCCCAAAAATCAATCACCCACTTCCCAAAATGTTTTGCACTAGTAATAGGCCTCAAAGGCATTTCATCTCTATGCCCAAGCTTTCTAAGGCATTGACAATGGTCACATGCCTTACAATATGCTTTGCAATCCTTATATAATGTTTCCCACCATATATCAACTAGTAGAGTATTACGCTTGGTGGTATCCCCGCATACTTTGTCCACTTGCAATACCATCATGAGCCTCTTCCATAATTGCTTCACGATCATGGTCAAGCAAACACGGCACAAAACTTCTTCACGAGATAACTTGTACAAGTCTCCACTTATTAACATGTAAGGTGTGGCGTGAATAACAATTTATTTATTTTCTAATGCCTTCATTCCCTTAGGCATCATACGAGTGCGTAAAAAGACAACAATATCCTCCAAGTTTGAGGGTGCGTGGTGTAACCTGAACAATTGTGCATATGACATTGTGTCCTCAATGCTCTGCACGTCCTCTCCTAATTGAATCCTTGATAAATGGTCTGGACCAGAATTGCTCTTACTTGACTTAACCACCACCATAAAATTGAACTCCTGAAATAATAATACCCAATGACATATGTGCCCTTGTAAAATGGGCTTGTTCACCAAGTACTTCAATGTCATGTGGTCTGTATAAAAGATGAAAGGTGTGGCCAACAAATACTGTCGAAACTTATGGAGTACGTAGATCATAGAAAGGCCTCGCGCTATGCTATTGTATAATTCCATTTTGATGGAGTCAACTTCCTACTATAAAAGCAAATAGGATGATTGACAATCCCTTCTCCAGGCTGAGCTAGTACCATGCCAATGGCCATGCCAGAGGCATCTACATGAACGTGAAAAGGTTTAGACCATGAAGGAAAGTGCAAAATAGGCGTTGTAGTAAGCCTTTCTTTCAAAGTCTCAAATGCGCATTATTATGCCTCACCCCAATAAAACTTCCCTTTTCCTTTCAATAATTCCTCCAAGGGCGCGACGATCTTGGCATAACCTTTGATAAAATTCTTGTAATATCATGTGTTTCCCAAGAATCTGTGCACCTCTCTTTGACTAGCTAGTTCTTTTAAGCCCAAAATCACAGCAACCTTAACAAGATCCACTAGTAAGCCCTCTTTACATATTATGTGTCCCAAAAAAATTCCAAAGGGTGTGGCAAATACGAATTTATTAACATTTGAAGATATGCTCAACCGCTGACACCTCTCAAACATCAGCCTCAAATTATCACAGTGATCCTTTACAAGGCCATAGACTGTCCAATCATCCAGATATACCTGCAAGAACTTGTGAATAAAATCCTGAAATGCTTGTACCACTATGCGCAAAAATACTATAGGCACATTCTTTAATCCAAAAGGCATAACCATGTATGTAAAAATTCCCCATTTAGTGGTGAAAGTTATCTTCTCTTGATCTTCTTTAGCTATCCTCACCTGATGGTATCTAAAGAATCCATCAGTGAAGGAGTAGATCTCGTGCCCTGCAATGCCCTCTAAGATTTCCTCAATAAATGGTGTGGGAAAATGATCAATCACACATGCAACATTCAATTCCCCGTAATCTATACAAATTCTCCTCTCTGCCATCTTTTTGATGCTTTGATCACCATAGGCTCACCCAATATGATTCCTTGATGGGCACAACATCCTAGAAATTAACATTTTATCAATTTCTTATTTCACCTTGACGCCGCAAGTTTAGATTCATCTTATAAGGCCTCTTTTTGAACTGGATGCACAACTTTGTGGCATCGGAGACTTGGTCACATTAATTTCAAATATTTTGATAAAATTCATTGTTACAACATGGTGAGAGGTTTTTCATCTCTAAAGAAGGATATAGATAAGTGTCTTAACTATCTAAGCGAGTAAAAAACATAGAGCTTCATTCCATAAGATTACTTATCGAGCTCTAGGTAAGATTTATTTGGTTCATATCAATCTTTGCGGTCTAATGCAACCAAGTCATTCTAGATGTTTGTATTTCATGTTGTGTGTTGATGATTATTTAAGAAAAATTTGAATTGTTTTTCTTCGTAATAAAACCGATGGTTTTGGGAACTTCAAAATTTCAAAGTGGCTATATAGAGAATGAGACTCGGTTGGCATATCAAACCCTTCGCTCAAATCGAGGGGGTAATTCACCGAATGAGTTCAAATCCTACCTACAAGCTCACAAGATTCATTAAAAGATGCTTCCTCCACACACACCACAAAAAAGTGGTATTGCAGAGAGAAGGAATCATACTATCATGGAGATGGTGCGTGGCATGATTGATGATTCTAGACTAGTGAGGACATTTTGTGTAGAAACAACAAAGAAAACATTATATTTTTTGGAAAGGGTACCCACATTTGCTCTTGATGGAGTAACACCACATGAAGCATGGTCGTATTAGAAGCCATCCATTTCAAACCTTCGAGTATTCGGGTATAAAATCAACATACACATACCCAAACAAAACAAAAATAATTTGGATATGAAATCTCATAAACTCATTTTCATTGGATACAATGAAGTGGTTATTGGATCCGAAGACCGGAAAGTCTACACCAATAGAGATGTTGAGTTATTTGAGAAGAAAGAAGCTGAGCCTCCTTCCCTAGAATCACCTGATGTAGATAATTCACCTGTTGTGAAAACACAAGCAGATGTTCCCACTAATGACAATGATGATGGGGATGATGGTGAAGATCAGACAGACCATGAACCATAGGAATAATACAACATATGCCCAAGTGGTATACTAATATGATTCGAGATGTAAAATTAGATGCTCCTCCGGATACATCCACCACTAGACCACATACTCATAGTAAAACACGAGAAGAGGTAAAATTTTATTTGATGAGTAGAGTTGTTGAATCCGTTGATCCATATATTATCCAGGAATCCCTACAGTCGAAAGCTTGGAAATATGACATGGATGTTGGGTATCGATCCAATGATGAAAAAATCACACCTAGAAGTTTGTTGATCTTCCACTGTAAGAAATCCATTAGTTGTAGATGGATATTCAAAACAAAGTACAAAGTGATACCGATAGTAAAGGGGCATGCACAAAATAAAGCTTATAACATCTCGAGTTGTTCAAAAATTTCCTCTCCTCATCCCTTGAGGAAATATGTTAGGTAAAACATAGTTTACCATAGTAATTTATGCATTTACTATTTACCATAGGTAATAGTTTGTTACATTCACTATTGGTAAATAATTAGTAGTTACTTGGGTAAATATTGGTTATAAATATTGTTGTATTGTTATATGGTTTTATAACCATAAATGTCATATTGTATTCACATAAGGTTTATTGTTACATAGTTGTAACTGCATATTTGTCTGCATATGGTTTTCCAATGCATATATGTATCGAACCCATATTGGTATGTAATCGGGGGATGTAATTATCTTTTTGATTAATAAAATAATCGATGTTTCCTCCCGTTTTGGTCCTTAGCATTAACAAAACATAAATGCCCAACAAAGACTTTTCTAATAATGAGATAATTTAGCTAATGAAAAAAGTACAAACAAATGGAGATCAAGCCCGATCTAATAACTTGAAGACTCTTAATGGGCCTTAATAAAAATCAAACTATGTGTATTAAACTATTGAACCAAATCGATGTCAATAGTTAGGGTCATAAAACCAAATTTATTATGCATGTACATCCAAGTTTCTCTCTTGCCAATTATCCATTATATGCGGAGGTGACCAATCTTATGAGTCGACAACTCAAACCATACTTTGAAGTAACCATACACCACCCAATACGCCACTAGAAACTCATCTCATTAACCAACACCAAAGTTCCAACCTTTCAATAGTGTCATTAGGTGCATACATATTGATTACCCCAAAAGAGTAACATTCAATATTATAAAAATGTAATGTCCCCTTTTCTACGCCTAAGGCTAAGGGTCAAGTCGAGTCCAAGTCGGGTCATACCCAAGGGGCTGCGGATGCTGGGGCTACTGAGAAGGGGCCGCATGGTATTAATAGTCATGTTTGGCATTTGGGGGTCACTTTGGACCTTGGTGACTTAAACGGGAAAAAGTAACTTTAGTTACTTTTATATTTATTGACCCCTCCATGGAATGAAACACGACTTGGTCTATTGGGGATCTTTTGCCTTGGAAAGTATATAAGGAGCCGAGGGAGAAAGAGACGACACTTTTTGCATACATTTTATTGACCCCTTCATGTGCAGCTGCTGCTGTTCACATCTACAGCTTGTGGAGTCAAATCCCACACGGACCCTAGCTTCGATGGTGAGAGACTCGTCCCTAGCTAGCAAGGCATTCTTCAGTAGTGAGAGATCTACCCTAGTCTGTCATTTTGGAGCTGCTTTCTGGGTTGTGTTATAGAGATATTTCAGAAGGTACAAGAGGAAGGGTTTTGAAGATTCTTGGTGGCATTTGGAGAGGATAATCAGTGGGCTTCAGATTTAGAATCACGAAAACATATCGATCCACGAAATCCATTTAGGCGAGAGCGTGGCTGCTTGTTGAAGGCATCTTGTGAAGGTTTTCGTGGGTTTTGGGGGCGTTTGGGGAAGAAAATTTGAGGGGCTCCATACCGATTCACGACACCTTTTGGGTTGGGCATGATAGCATCTGAAGGTGCCTCCATCATTTTCTGACCCATGTCCCAAGCATGGCGACTTATAGCTTGTACGGAGAGGGTTTTCTAGTTGTCTAGGTTCACCGTAACATCCCCATTTTAAGATACTAGAACAAGGGAATTTTTTTTTTTATATAACGTTCTTTGTTATGAATTATATAATTCAAACACACGTTCAAGTTTTAATAATTGTTCTCTGCCCAAACAATACAGTTTGGAACACACAATTTCCTTTTAAAACTAATGTTCTTTGTTCACATATTTGCAATATGGAACACACATTCAGTGCCATTCAATCTTATAACAGATTCTATATGTTGTTGTAAATGACTCGAAGAACTGCCGATCTCCCATTTTCATGGCTCGGAGTTTCAACGATCTCTCATTTCATGACTCGGAAACTACCGATCCTTCATGTTCATTCATGCATAGTATATTATATATACAAGTTTTCTTAACCGTTTCCAGTTATCGAAGTGATCCATTTAAGAATCCTATCTGAATATCTCATTCTTGATATTCATCTAACATCCTGCATCTTAAATTAAGTGATTAGGACAACGCAACCAGCACTTGCGATACTTTGGCCAAAGATTTTCACATGCTTTGCATGATCATATTCCTGGATGTGATACACACCAATGGAATACGTCCTTCACCTCACTTCACTTGTTATCTGAATGGTCTTTCCTGGTTCCTACCAAATCCTTTCAATTTAAGGTCGATTCAAAATTCCAATTTCCAACTAGCAATATGAACGAATATAGGAAGGCACTCATGGTGACTAAAGATACGCAGAGACATACGGTGTCGTTCCCCCGACGACTCCGTGTGTCTAGTTATCTTTAATCCTCAGAGTCATTCCGTATACGTGATCATACTCCTATCCCCACCAAGAACTTCACATTCAGCCTATGTATTCTTGATGTTTTAATTCGGGAGGGCATTGTAATATGTCAGCTATAACATTGTGTCGTCATGAAGACCCCGTCTTCATGAAGACACCGTGCTGTAGTTGGCATATGTCAATGTCCTACGGAATCCTCCCATCAAGAGTACACATCCTGCTCAAGTGATTTGGATATGATCTTAATATTTAAGATCAACTTTCAAGAACCATGCTGATCCTTTATCCTCGTTCTGTTATAGTTGTATGTAGCTAAGTGAGACTAAATCATCTTCTAGCTTACTATGCATCTTCTCCTTCGTACCGAAGGGTTGCATTTTCTCTACTTGGTTCTCTTCTTAATCATTGGATTAAGCAGCCCATTATCGATTGCGGATGTAATAAGTTTAACCTATTAAACTTAACCAAGTTTTTTTCACATGAACCCAATTCAAATTCCAGCTTATTAGACGTCATTTAAACGAGGTCTAATTCCCAATAAATGTATTCATTTATTCTCCTTAACCTTACATAGTTAAGGTCCATTAGCCCTGGATATATTTATCCCATATCCTTTCTTTATGAATTTAACATACGAGGCTATTAATGGAGTTTGAAAACGAAGTTCGGCTACTTCTAAGTTAATAGATATTCCTTAGCTTCCAAGCTAATCCTGAATACCTATCAGTTGTGGAATCATATTCTTCCTAATCCCTTTAATGTCAATTAAAAATTCATCTTAACCCAAAGTATGAACTAATTGCACATTTCAACTTAAAAGTTGCATTTAGGTAAGAATAGATATCAGTTCCTTTTAAATCCATCCAAGGACAATTAAATAATTCCCAATCAAGAAATAACATTATATTTCTAATTTAATCAACAATATCAAACTGATATAGTTATTAAAATATCACACTTGTATTTGTATTCATCAATCCATTTCATAATCCATACATCTGCCAATCCAACTGACTGGACTTTGTTTATATAAAACATCATTACAACTCATAGATAGAAGAATGTACTTTCTTCTTTTCACAATTCCTCATAGAGGAATAATAACTAACAAATACAATTCATCTTCAGACAATCAAAAGAAGCATCAGAAAACAACCATGTCTTCATTTTAATCAAGTTCCATCTGCAAAATTACTTGCACGGGTCAGTTCATTGAACTGAGCATATTAAGCACTTGTCATTAAAATGAGGTGCTTCTAATTAACTGTCTCAATAAAAGAACCCTGCTTTTATGAAACGACAGTATGAACATCAATCAAGAATTAAGCATCAAAAGAATGGACAACATAACAACTGAACCATCTAAATACCATCCCAATCAGCCAAAGAATTGTTGTCCTATTTCCCACATAACCATACAAGAAGCAATTTCCTTCAAAGTTCCAGATTACAACATTTGTAAAGTTTAGGAATACAAGTAGCATACTGCTGTTATAACATAACTGTTATCCTTTCCATTCCTTTCATTAGTAATAAATGCAAAGGGTAAAACTAACTGAAATGTAAACCAATTACTTTCCTTTCAGTTCATGCATCTCATTTGATTCCAAGCAATCAAGTACAGACGAGAAAGCAAACAACAATAAATATAGTTGCTCATACCCAAGCAATACAAAATTCGTTCCTAAACGATTACAGATTTCCAACTGTATGAGAGAAGAAAAGATCATTTTTCCAAGTTTTCCATTCACATTCCTATTTCTTTCCTCATGACTGTCCTAAAAATTGAATCCAAACGAGACACAAATCAAGATAACAGTTCAGAGTGAAACTTACAAAATCCATTCGGAATTCACTTTCCAGCAGCAAGAATAATTTCATTCATAATCAGCTTTAAATGAAAACAAGGAAGAACTTATCATCCTTATCAATACTTCATTTAATTCAGGCTCATACGAATGCCATAAACAGGTTAGTAAAACATCGTATTATCATAGAACAAGCAGTATAAAGATGCATACTATGTACTTGCTGTACTAGAAGATTCCATACTTCTTTCACTGTATTTTTAACCAAATAAACAGTTACACGATCACGTAATCAATTATTTACATGACCTTCTATATCCATGAACGCATACAGTTCATAAATATCCATTTGCACCTTGTTGTTACCTACAGCAAGACCAATTCATAATGCACAGTAAAGCTCTAATGCTATTTCCAGAATTCAAACAGCAAGAAGAGAAGAATTCATTCCTTTAACTATTTCAATAAGAAAACAACCATTTTCTTCAAACTCAACAAGAATTATTCAGGTCGATTTCATTTCTTTTCAAATGACTGTGCAAAATCAGAATCATACGAAACATTTCAATATTCCGTTCGTACAGAAAAACACAGCACTCAGGAAACCATCTAAATGCCACTGTCATCTCTATCAAGCTGAACTTATAAAGTTCATTAAACCCAATTACTGTTTCTATCAAATCGAAAACAACAGAAAGAATAAGAATTCATTTCCCTATAATTTCAGTAAGAAACGATCATTTTCTTCAAAATGTGATAAAAACACCCAAATCGTGTTTATCTTAGCATGACAGCTCAACTCATAATGACAACTGAACAATCGTTCAACAATGAATAGCAAACTCACATAGCCTGAACTGTTTCAATTCAATATACCATAAGCAATGAATACCCAATTTGGATTCCTTGCCAACAAATGTTTCTACCCGAATCCATTTTTCTATTCACAATGATGTACAGAACCCAAAATGCAATTTTCATACAACAATACCCTTATTAATGAAAACCCGCATAGGATATCAGATGCACAACAAGGTACAGTCAAGACAGACCCAATCAGCCACTTATTTCCATAATTTTCCATTCATTGTACAGAAATAAAAAGCCGAGTTCTTATTCACAACTACAGTCCGAACTGGAGATCAAACCGCATCAAATAAGACACAACAAAATCAACTTTCCACCAAGGCAAGAGAAAATACAGTTCATTTATAAGTTCAGAAGGAAAAACAGTTACTTTCCTTAACTTTCATGAATACCCACTACGTATTCGTTCATTTCTTATACAAGAAGAAGGCACAGCCATAAAATATTACTATTACTTCCTTCAAATCGAGTTCATAAGCTCAAATAAAACTCAAATGCCAGTTCCTTTAAAATCCAAAAATGCTATTACCTTCTAAACCCAAAACAACAGAAGGAAAAAGGGTCTTATTTCCTTTTTAAAGATTTCAGTAAAGAAACAACTTCAACAACTCGCATAGCTAATACTTTCCATCATTCCAGTTCGTATTAGCAAAAGAACGATTGTTTCAATAATGAAAACAAACTCATACAACATGTACAGTTTCATAACACACATGATGAATTCCCCATTACTGTCAAACAAACCAGCACAGCATGGAGGTGTTTCCACTCAATTAAAAATGCAAGGACAGTTCGAATCACAATAACAAGAAAACGATTCTACCCATATCATTTCAAACAATGACAGCAAAATCGAATAAACCCAAAACCCAAGAGCAGGGTTGTTTTAATGAGACGCTTAAGTAAAGCAAGTGTTTTAAAGAGAAGGGCTTAACATGCCTAGTATTCTTCCTCGAAACTCGAAGAAAACCACGTTTACAGAAGGTGTTTCCTTCCACGGCGACAACAACGAGCTTCCAAACAATCCCTTCCTCTTCAGGCTCAGCAAACGGCCTTCAATTTCCAAAGAATAGAGACAGAAACCAAACACAACTGGTTCGACTAAACCAATCAAAAACCAAATGCAGAGCAACTTCTCAAAAACCCGAGCAAACACAAATGACCAACAAAAATTCCTCCAAACTCTTTCCAAGGCGGACTGGTCACGAAGACCAAAAAGAATTAAATGCATTAAAGGCTCTACCTTTTTCTATTTCCTCATGCCACCGCCGACTTGGGTTGGCGAACCACCAAATTCAAATTTTGCATGCAAACCAAGTTTAGTTCCATGACCAACTAGATACCTCCACCTTTTTCCCTGTTCCTACCAAACTTGGTGCTGTCCACGCAAGGACTCACATTAATTGCCATTTAATTCCCCTTCATCCTTATCCTTTCCCATGGGTCTGTGCGTCCCCTTCTAGGTTAGGATTAGTTTAGGATTCATAATAGTGTTCAAACCTAGGTCACCGCCTAGTCTTTAGGTTAATAGAACTTAGGTCTATGTTTATCATTTTAGAATTTAAAAATCCACTTAGGATAGTAGTTTAGGATGTAAGGTAGAACTTAGGATTAGATTAGGATCTAATTCCCTCTAACACCTAACACTAATCAACCTCCAATCCAGTCTTTCCGACTGTCATCAAATTTCAACACTGTGCAGGGCATTTCATCCCACATTAACATGCCTGAGCCACCCGCATCCAGGCATTTATCACCTTACGGGATCTCACGTTACGACAGTGCATGGTTCGTGAATCGAACCTTCGTCATTGGCATCTACGTGCCAGCTGTTCATACCTGAAATCAGGTGCTGCACATTTATATCAACCTTCAGTTCGGTTCAAGAGTAAATCGTCAAAGCGATCACAAGAAGGCCACAACATACTTTGGATCAATGGAATTGATTCAAGGTGTGTTGTCAATCAGCGAATAGAGTTCAGCAAGCATACGACAATTTGTCGTCACATCAGCAAACACACAAGTAACAATAACTACTTTGTCCCATGCAAATAAATTACAGTATGCAAGAATCCAGATTAGCAACACATTCCCTTAAGATCAAAATATATATCTTAACATGTTTGCCTTCATTTCAGCAGTTACAACATCAAGAAAGTAATTACCATGATAACTTACAAAAATCAGGGTGTTACATTCGCTGTGATTTCTGGTAGCATTGTACTCTGTAATATTCCAAAAAAATTTCGTTTGTCATTTATAATAATATCAAGCCCTCTTTATATTTCCAAGTAATTTGGGTGGTCATTTTGGGAAATATTAAGTTTATTTAGTTTGTTGTCCTAACTGTAAAAATCTGGTATAATCAGTATTTTATGTGGCTGCACATTTTCAATATTTTTGTGCATTTTTAAGTAATATCCCATTGGGGATATTTCAATGGTATCAGAGCAGTTGTTCCTCCAGTCTGTGTTGGTTAAATA
The DNA here is from genome assembly GCA_018340775.1 of Taxus wallichiana var. yunnanensis. Taxonomy (NCBI): domain Eukaryota; kingdom Viridiplantae; phylum Streptophyta; class Pinopsida; order Cupressales; family Taxaceae; genus Taxus; species Taxus wallichiana. The sequence goes on from CM031234.1 coordinate 437,428,540, forward strand.
TGGCAGTTTGGAAAGATCCCCAAGGGGGTTTTATGAAGGAAATGTTCACCAACATGGTGAAACAACAGAAGCCACTAACCTTTATTTGAGTCGACTCACTCAAAATGTGAATCAAAGCGAGACCTAGGGACAATAAGGAACATGGTGAAAACAGTGATAGAGGGTAGACAATAGAGGTGATTGATGAGGATTCTTGTTGGAGGAAGTACCAATATTTGAGTAGGGGTTTCGAGATAATATGGCATTTCGAGATTATTGCATGACAAAGATTGGTAGCAAGCCCAAGAAAAGTCATCATATCTTTGGTACTTGAATCACAAAAGAACTCATTTATAGAAGAAGCTTCTAAACCAAAGGGTATGATTTCCATTGAGAAAAATAATTGCATTAGTGAAAATTTTCTTGTTAGAGAAATTATTCCAGCTCGGGAGAAGAAACTTGTTTATGCAAGCAAGGAGGATGAAATGGAAACTCTTAAAAAGTCCGAGGAAGGGAATAATAGAGCTAGAGTTCTAGGTTGATAATGACTCAAGTAAGACAACACATACAAGAGTTCAAGGAAACGATGGGGGCAATTGATGCAAGGAAGTCTACACCCATGAAAGAAGACTCTACGGAGTAGCTAGCAATTTTGAACAACTTTTAGATACTTTCAACATGCACTTAGGCAACAATGTTGGGGGCAACTCAACATATGTCTATCTTGAACACATGGAGGACATTGTTGGCCTTGAAAGGTATGAAGAGCACACTAAAGTGTTTTATTTATTGTTTCTTGTTCCAATTTATTTCCATCATGAGATGCATGGTATGGTAGATGATGAAGTCTTCATCATGGAGTTTTTGGACCGATGCTCCAACTATGCGTATATGAGCATCTTGTGGATGATATATGGTGGCAAGTTTTAGCTCACTTAATAGATACAAAGGCTCATGGACATTATAAGCTATGGGATCCTGGTAATATGTGGCCATTATCTAAAACTATCAAGTCTATTTTTGAAAATTTTGTGACTGATTTCATAAGCAAAAGAAGGAATTCAAATGTGTCTTTTGGGATTACAAGTGTTGGCAAGCATGATTGCTTCATTGGAGACTCTAGTGCAGAAGGAGAGTACCTCTCAAGGTACTAGAATTGGTCTTATGATTGCTAAGAAGGGTAAGAGAATATTCTTTAATCATCTTCACCCTCTTTGGGTGTGTATAACAAGTCATAATGAGAGGAGAAAATAGCAATATGGGACAATAGGGTCAAAGAGGTGAGAGTAGACATTCAGGGCAGCGGCCTCCCTATTCTTCTACCAGGCCTTTAGGGCTTCATGAACCTTCTTTCTTGAAGGATCCAAAAGTTTCATAGGTACAACAACCTGTAGATATTTTGGGTGAGGAGTCTTTTTGGGAGAGTAGTAAGATCGGACAATAAGGTCAAAGAGGTGAGAGTGGACATTCAGGGCAACAGCCTCCCCATTCTTCTGCCAGGCCTTTGGGGCTTCACAAACCTTCTTTCTTGAAGGATTCGAAGTTTCACAGTGCTGAACAACAACTGTAGATATTTTGGGTGAGGAGCCTTTTTGGGAGAGGAACAAGATCTGGAGTGAGGGCTTTCGTAACAACATGTCATTCCAAGAATATTACATAATGAAGATTGGCGATCGACCTAAAAGAGAACATCGAAACAGTACGAGTTACAGAGGAGATTGGGACAAATCTCCATTCCACACTTTGATGGTTCTAAGACGTGTCTTGCACTATCTTAGGTCCGAGAGCTAAAGACGTACTCACGACCGGAATCCTATGCATGAGGAAGATGCAATTAAGTTTGCAAGCTCACATCTTGAGGGAGACACTCATGATTGGTGGCATCATGGGCTGATTACATAGGGACACATACACATTACAAATTATGTAGAGTTCGCACGAGAGGTGGTAGCGCAGAGTTGATAGGAGGGACCCCGACAGTATTTCGGGAGTGGAATCATTTGAGACAAACCGGTCCCCTGGATCGGTACATCGCAAATTTTAGGAGATTACTAGTCATGGTACTGATGTCACTTTGAGATGAGGTTGATCTCACTATTCGCTTTGGGTTTTTGAAGACATTTGAACCTTCTTCTTTTCTCGCGGCTATTAGGAGAGCTCGGGACTTGGAGTTATCCACTCCAAAGTTGAGGGTTCCACCTCACGTGCAGAAAAGGGAACCTCCATCTGGAAGATGAACTTCAGCAGAGGGAGCCTCCACCGAGGCAGGAGGTGGCTAAGAAGCCAATCACTTCCTGAGAGGACAGAGATGAGTTGAGGTGAAAGAAACTATGTTTTAATTGTCACACACCATGGATTCCATGACATGATTACAGAGAGGTAGAGGGAATGCCCAATTCATTGAGGTATTCGAGGAGAGCAAGGGTGATAAAAGGTGAGGAGTTAGAGACTCACGAGATGGATGATGGAGATGGGGTTGCGTTGGATAGTGCTGATGCGGGGTAGGAGGAGGATGATTTTCCTCAGAAATTATAGCCACATTGTCTAGTACTACGATGTACAAGGCATTTAGGGTTAGATGTCTTTGAGAGTGCGGTGGATTCACACCCTTGGTGAGTTTTGGACTAACTTTCAGATGATGGAGCTGAAGTTTAAATCCAAGGGCAGAATGTGATTTTGAGGGGATTACCTATAGGAGCACCTAGGGTGGTTACAACTGAGGGGATGGAGAGGACGTTTTGGCTTGGTGAGGAGTTTAATTATTGCGGATCGATGTGGAGTATGATGGATGTAGGTGTGGCCAGCAATGTTGCACATGAGACTGTTACTGAGGTCGGGATTACAGGTTCAGATCATCCAAGCTTATCATTATGCTAGTTATCTAAAGTTTCGGTAGACTGGAGACCTCATTTGTTTGTTGAGTACTCCAAGAACCGACACATTGGCGAGATTCTGGATGGTCACATACAGGATGACAACTACAGATTTGAGGATGAGATGATCTTCTATCAGGGAAGATTGAGCCTTGTGTCAGATTCATGGTTGAGGATGGAGATATTGCGACATGTGCATTGTCCTTCCGTGACTGGGCATTTGAGCTACGATGAGACCTACAGGTTCATGTCAGAGAGGTTCATATGGCACAGGTTGAGGGAGGATATCCCCAACTTTATACAGGCATATACGGTTTGTCACTGTGACAAGTCAAAACCTGCGGGTTCATCATTTTTTGAATCGACATTGGATAACACTCCTATGTATTTTACTGCTTCTATGCAGTGAGCACTTCACCCATGTGTTAGTCAGTGGAGAGACGTATTTGACTCATGGTTATTCAGTAGGTTCACATTCAGCGCAGGAGGTGGACTATGTGGAGCTGATATTATCGGTTGACTGTCTACTGGAGTCTTGGGACTTTCCCTCCATGGGACACATTGAGATACATTATGAGGAGCCTTGCTCTCACATGAGTGCAGGTCATGTGGGAGAGTTAGCACAATTTTTGCGTATACAGGTTGTTCCACAGGTGGATTCAGGACTCTATGGGACCCAAAATGAACTTTCATACCTAGGAGTCGATTGGAGAGGCAGTGAGTGATCACATGATGATAGCGCTGCATCGGCAGGGATTGGACAGATTGGCACTTTCGGCGTGGGTACCAGGGAGAGTCGGTGTGGACATCATACTACTTTAAGAGCAACATTGTTCTCCACATGGCATGGAGAGCATGATCACTACATGGGGTGTCTTGGTTACTTCGCATCACACTGATCATCAGTTGACTGCAGGGCGAGGTGGAGAAACTTACGGCGTGGTATTCAGCCTCTGCAACACGATAGGATAATGCTTGGGGTCAAGCATTTCTCGGAAGGGAGGACTGTAATGTCCCCTTTTCTATGCCTAAGGCTAAGGGTCAAGTCGAGTCCAAGCCGGGTCATACCCAAGGGGTTACGGACACTGGGGGCTACTGAGAAGGGGCCACATGGTATTAATAGTCGTGTTTGGTGTTTGGGGTCACTTTGGACCTTGGTGACTTAAACGGGAAAAAGTAACTTTAGTTACTTTTAATTTATTGACCCCTCTGTGGAATGAAACGCGACTTGGTCTATTGGGGCTCTTTTTCCTTGGAAAGTATATAAGGAGCCTAGGGGAGAAAGAGATGACACTTTTTGCATACATTTTATTGACCCCTTCACGTGTAGCTGCTTCTGTTCACATCTACATCTTGTGGAGTCAAATCCCATAGGGACCCTAGCTTCGGTGGTGAGAGACCTGTCCCTAGCTAGCAGGGCATTCTTCGGTAGTGAGAGATCTACCCTAGTCTGTCATTTTGGAGCCGCTTTAGGGTGTGTTTCAGAGATATTTCAGAAGGTATTGAGGAAGGGTTTTGAATATTCTTGGCAGAATTTGGAGAGGATAATCAGTGGTATTCTAGATTAGAATCACAATAGCAGATCATATCCACGACAACCATTTGGGTAGAGCGTGGTCAGCTTGTTGAAGGCATCTCGTGAAGGTTTTCACGAGTTTTGGGGGGAGTTTGGGGAAGACAATTAGAGGGGCTCCGGACCATTCATGAAAAACTTTTGGGCTGGGCGTGGCAGCATACTGAAGCTACCTCCATCATTTTCCAACCCCTGTCCCAAGCATGACGACTTACAACCTGTACGGAGATGGTTTTCCAGGTTGTATAGGTTCGTTTGTGATTTCCAGCAACATTGTACTCTGTAATAATCCAAAAATAGTTTCCCTTTGTCATTTATAATAATATCAAGCCCTCTTTGTATTTCCAAGTAAATTTGGGTGGTTATTTTGGGGAATATTTAGTTTGTTGTTCTAACCGTAAAAATCTGCAGTATCGGTATAATCAATATTTTATGTGGCTGCACATTTTCAATATTTTTGTGCATTTTTAAGTAATATCCCATTGGGGATATTTCAAAAACACTCAAAAGACATAATTGGTTGGGTTATATCCATGTATCAACATAATTAGATTTCCATTTTAAAGATATAAATGTAGTAAATCCTTCATAAACTAGCTCATGATTGTTAGTCGAGGCTAAAATATCAACCCAAATAACTTTAATGACAAATGAAAGTGAAAAACCTACCATTTTAATTTATTGCATAAAAATAATGTGCATCTTTGGGAAACACTTTGAAGATATCACACAATGTGTTTGCAATGAGGATTCATGAGACCCCACACATTTGAGTATTGATTCATAAAGCACTGTGTAAGATGCATATCCTCTAAAAGCAATTCATCAAGGGCTTCATAAATATTATACAAATTTTGTTGGTTAGTTTACAAAAAATCATTATGTTTGAATGGTTGTCGAAACTCAAGAAGTATTTTTCCTTTTTCATGCCGAGGAGAAGGACTATGAAGATGTATCAAAGTAGTTGTGTGAGGAAAAATGATTCAAAGGCTCAATTGTGAGACTTGAAAATCATCTTGTATGTCATATTGAGGCTAGGAGAGCATTGTCGGTTGAAGGCGTATTGTAAAACTTAGGTTTTTCAACATATTTGGATATAACTGATTGAGTCTGAGCTTGTTCTCACAAGGATTTTATGGCCACCATTGGTTTGAATGGGTGATGTGAGAGGATTGGGGCTAGGATTCAACTCGACACTTTTGTTATTATACACACCCTTTTGATATGATATTTGAATTTAATTAATGTATGCATAACTTGAAAAGTATAAAATATTAAAAGAATTTATATTTCTAAGGTAATAGAATTTTACAATGTTTATATGTATTTGAATGTGAGTCACAAGTAATATTGGGAATATATTTTTCATGAAAAAAATGTTATATGTATCTTAAAGTGTCATTATACCGAGTGTTAATGATTTGATATCTTTATCTATTTTAGTTCATGTAATTCTATGGTTTGGATGTCTTCTTCATCAATTGGATAATTATGTATATAACAAGTTTTAATTGATTCGGGTATTAGGAGGTGTACATATGTTGCTTGATTCTCAATCAAATGTCAATCTCCAAATATTTATCCCTTCTACCTTGGTAGAGGCATGTATTTTTGTCGGATATTAAATTATAAAAAATTAGCATGATTTCATTTTTTTGAATATGGTAATGTTGTTGTAATGTTGCAAAGGTTGTTGGAGATGTTTATGCACTAATAAAATAAGCTATCAAAAGCATATTATTTAATTTGAAAACCTCTGTAAATAAGGATAATGTGTTAGCTTATATTCCAAAGCTTCTCTCGCACAAAAATTGCATATAAATAAATTGTGAACATTGTTTTCTACTCCAACTCTTCTTAGTACCAATATGTCAAGATCTTGAGGCCAACATGGTTGGCGATTGATACTAGAAGATATGTCTTGTAGGAAACTAATGGTGTGCCCACTATATTTGTATTGGACATCACATGCACGTGTTACTTGTAATATTGGATTTACTCTCACAATAAGCATTTCTTCAACTTGAGCGAGACCGGTTAATGGTTTGGATTGTGGTCCAAGGTCCATATTTTTCCAATTAGAGAATAAATGTCCATATTTATATGTAATGCACCTATGAAAATTATTTTTTTGCATGCATAATCCTTGTTCAAATTCTTGGAATGATTCATTTCATATGAAACATACATGTATGCACAAAAGTAGGTCTATATTTTCATGAAACCTTTATTCACTTGCATCAATAGTATGAATGTGGGGTTTTGGGATTCCAAGTTTGAAGTGTTGTAAGTAGTAAATATTACAATTTTCTACCCTCCTCTATTTGTTGATAACATCCTTATGTGCATGATACTTTAGTGATGTTTTTCATTTAATTCGTATAAAAATCTAGATTATGAACATTGCACATTGTGTGATATCTAATATGTGTTTGTGTGATCTAAGGCATATCTCCATTAAGAACCCTAACCACAACTACATCAACTAGTATCAAAAGGGAAGTATTGTAATTTTTGAGGAGATCCTACATTCCACATTGATGTGAGGGGAGAAAATAATGGACACATATTCCAAGAAAAGGACCACTAAATAGAAGAAGTGGTAATGATAGTGGTGATGACAAGATCTTGTTTAAGGGAATCCTTGTTATGTGCATGTTTTGTTGAAGAATATACAAACCAATGTAGGTTTTTATAGAGAGTGGAATAGTTGGTTTTGTGTGAAGATGTTTACAAGGAGATTACATGTGTGCTGAAGTGGTGAGCATCGATATTGAAAGAATATTAGATGAGATTGAGGAGATCATAAGGTTAGAAAAACAAGATTGACTATAATGGAAGATGATTGGAGGAGAGGATTCATCTTGATGGATATTGTGAAGGATGAAGAACTAAATGCAAAAGAAGAGGCATGTCTAGAACCTATGTAGTTGGATAGAGGAGTAGATACGCTCATCAAATCTATCTTAAAGATTGGGAAAGGAACACGGTTAGAGTTTATGTGTTTTTCAGGGACTCTAAACACATAATAGATAATTGATTGACTCATGCGAGATAGAGGAGTAATTCAAGTTCAATGAAGTGTCAAATCAATGCAAGGTGAAGATGGTGCATAAAAAGTTAAAAGGTCATGACATCTTGTGGTGGGAGTAAGTTCAAGTGGATTGCAATGGGAAGAGTAACGATAAGATTACCCAGAGAGAGGATGGTTGCAAAGTTGAAGGGTAAGTTTCTTCCTAGTGACTACTAGTTCAACCTATTGAAGGGGTTACTAAATGTTTGGTAGAAGAAGATGATCATAAAGGAGTACGTGAAGAATCTCTAAAAGATCCCCATCGTGGCATGTCATAGTGAGCTAGATAAGGAGAAAGTTGTGCAATACATCAATGAAATGCACTTAAATATCTAGGATGAAATTGGTATGGTTTCACTTTGTAGACATTCAATGAAGCATACATGTATGCTTTATGGAGTAATGAGAATCTTCTACAAAGACATCAAAGATCTTCAAGATGAAAGGTAAAACCTAGTGGTGGGAAGGAATAACCCATGTGATGTAAAGGGGGAATATTTTGTAAGCATCACAAGAGATGAGAGATAGTCTTTTAGGGAGAGGAAGACTAGCACTGGGAGAGGAAAAGGAAAACCCTTTGGAGAAACCTATTTTTGATGCAAAAAGATTGGTTGACTATATGAATTCCTCATGTAAAACATTATGGTAATGAGAGGAGATGCGGAGGTGGTGAGAAAGTTTTGGATATGGATGCAAAGTCCATTTTTGTACACACACGCATAATAATCTAGCGATGGGAGAGCCTACTTAAAGTGATAAGAATTTTGAAGGTCATAGGGGAGGAGTTGTGTCACAAGAAACACATTGTCTAGAATAAGTGCAATAATAGGTGTAAATATTGTGTATGGTGGTTTACAATAGAAGCACAAAAAAATTAGTGTCCATACAAATGGTGGAGAAAGTAGGATTAATGTGTAGATCACATCTAATTCCTTATAGAGTGATATGGTTGGTGGAGGGTGAGGATGACATTGTGTGAGATCAATGTGAAGTGAAGATGAAGATTTAAAGACTCGCATACATAATTTTGTACAATAATTGGCCAATGGATGTGTACCATGTTTTATAATAAGGTCGTCTAATAAAGTATGAGTGCGAGAAGATTAGATGTGATTTTTTTAAGTTCATAAAATGAGAAGGGTGAGATTATGCACCAAAGAATTGCACCAAGTTTAGTAATTCCTAGGGAATAAAGGGAAGTGAGTGTTGTATATATATCTTCCCTCGGGTAGATATAGACAAACGGAAGAATATGGAAATCAAAGAAACTCAGACCCCAACATTTACCAAGGCGCACCTTCAGAAGGCGTAGGTTAAGGGCGCATGAAAAATGATGTCGACACGAAAATGGATGCGCCAAGGCGCAGTAAGAGGCGCACAACAAGAGGTGTTGACATGCAAAAAGTCACGCTAAGGCACAAGTAAAGGGCGCACGTAAGGGGGTGTCGACATGAAGAAATTCGTGCCCTGGCGCATGTAAGAGGATGTCGACACAAATATGGATGCGCCTTATGGCGCACGTAAGAGGATGTCGACACAAACATGGATGCGCCAAGGCGCAGGTTAAGGGCGCACAACACAGAGTGTCGACATGGAAAAATTTGTGCCTTGGTGCACATAAGGGTATGTCGACATAAGGATGGATGCGCCAAGGCGCACCTTCAGGAGGCGCAACATTTTGAGCGCTGACAGGAAGCAGACCCTGACCCAGATATTCAGATGGCCATAACTTTTCACAGGGAGCTCGGATTAACGCAAGGTTGGAATTTTCGGAAAGCTTACGAGGTCCTCTATCTAACTACGACTAGATATATTTAATTGGGTGAGAAAAATTCTTAAAAATACAAAATACAGTTCGCCACTTTTTGGGGTTGCTAGGGTTCTCACCTACCACCATAATGAGATGAATTAAATGCAACCTAGAGGTGGTTGGGGTAGTTTTTGATTTCCTCTCTCTTTTCTCTCTCTCTTCTATAAATTGTAAGGAGGGGCTTCTTTTTAAAGGTTGGACATTCTTGTTTTGCCCCTCCCTTCTTCTCTTTGGCAGGCGGATTTGTGGAGAAAAAAACCTCCCATTTAAAAACTGTAATGCAACTTTGCCTCTTGGCATTTTGTAGTGTATTGTATCAATCTTTGGAGCAAATAAATGCATGTATGTGGATGATTCTCAACCCTATCTGTGTTCATTTGCATCCTCCTGATATTTCAATGTAAAATTTGGTTATCTGTGCATGATCTTGCATTGCATTTTAATGGCTTGTGTTTATTGGCAGGACAGTTGTTCTTCATTCCTCGGTGCATCACCTCTGTTAGTTTAGGTTTTATTTTATGCATCTTCTTACCCTGTCTCTGGAAAATTAGATTAGGTTTTGAGTAGACCCTCCGGATTTTTATGTGTGCATCGAGCAGGAGGAATAGGAACCGGCCTTCATCCGGAGAGCTTTTCCGATTTCGCAAGGTCCCACACTTGGGAAAAGCTCCATGTTATGCAATCGCAATGAGAGTCTCAACCCATCGAGTTGCAGACACTCAGGGGTGCTGTGATTCGCCATCAACAGTGAGCATGGACACAAATAGTTGCATCTACACAAGAAAGGATGAGTGAGATCACCTATAAGAATAATCTTGCCTTGTGCAAAAAAAAAGTGTTTACATATAGGAGATAAAAGCTTGTGCTAGATACCAAGGAATTCTACACATAGGAATGTAATTGATGGTTTGGATTATAGATGTCTAAATGGCATTAGTGTTTGCAATAATGAAGTCCACAAGAATCTGAAAAAGGTGGAAAGAAAGTAGTTTAGTTGTGCACAAAAACTCTACACACAAGAAGTTGTGAAAGGAATTTGATCGTATGAGGATAGTGCACGTAGATATTGCACAAAGGAACGAGAGGAAGAAAATACCTTGTGTAGGCTGGAGGAGTTCGGCTCGAGGTGAGAAGCGTCTGGAATGAAATGAATTAAGATGGACTTGGATGAGGAGGCCATTTTGTGGTTCATCCAACTGGAAGAAAAGGGGTAGAGTAGCTAGAACAATAAATATGATTATATTCTCTTCTCAATAATATAGATTACGATATAAGTAAATGACCATTCTAGGGCCAATACACAAGAAAATGATTACACTAATGGGGCATACTAGTTGTAGATCTAGAAGTTAATTATCCAAAATTGTATCAAAGACTTGGAGTTAGAAATACTAGATGGGGTCTTCTTAAAATCTTAAGGTTGCATGAATCATGATATTAAGAAATAATTAATATATGTTGGATAACAATTGTAATGCCATATGGTGGTTATAAGAAGGTTGTAAGAGAATGCAATAAAATAAGATAAGTTACTCTATCCTAGTCTAATACTTGATATATCAAACATAATGAATCACTCCAACAAAAAGTAAATAGATGTTTAGGGATACTAACCTTTGTGAAGACATTATTGAGACATTGTAGCCACACTTCTATTGGCCACACATGCCCATAGGTGTGGAGTGCCACATCAAGTCTTGTATTTCTCTTTGTATTGCAAAGCCCAAAAACAAGGAGTTAGGACTTTGCACACCTCTACCACTTCCATCTAGAGCATGAGAATCCATCAACATGGTTAGGTGAATGGGGTTCCAATGAAAATGTGTAAAAACATTGTAGTGTTTGTTGTAGTTAATATGATTTCAAAGATAGTCATCATAGTTCCTTGTGAATAAATAATTGGCACAGCTTAGAAACTCACATTTTCTTCACCCATACACAAGTCGAGTCGGGACATCCAACATCCATCTAACCGATCAAAATCCTTTGGTTTTTGGTAATTTCTTGTAAACACTATGTTGAATTGATGTGTATGTAGCTTGATCTATCGATATCATTTCACCCTCGGACATATGAAAAAATAGAAGTTGTCAATTGTACTCTATTGCATCTTATGCATATGGACAACCATGTGCATGCTCACACTTTAGACGATAACTTGTTTTGCACCCAACATGTTTACAATAAAATTATTCACTATTATATGGGGCATATACCATTTCTGACGTGTTTTGGGTTTCAACCATATACATGATGATTTTCATTATATCCTTGTCACTTAATCTAATTGATTTATAAATCCATGGTGGTGCCCAAGGCTATATGGAAAGGGATTGAAGCAAATAATGACTTACCACTTCTTTTCTCTAGAATTGAAAATTCTTGAAATGAATTTCAACTATTCTAACAACCGAAAGTAAATATAAGTTAACAGAGACTAACATAAATAATTGAAAATATAACAATGAAACTAAACACTTCTAGATGGTTCAATGATAGTTAGGAGTTTCAACATACTAGTTTGGAGTCACCACAAAATAGTCCGAGCTTCGCAATAGCTAGTTTGTAGCTACTATGCCATAGTTCATAGTTTATTGGTTCGAGTCATGCACTTGGAAGTATGAGTCTTGCACTTTTTCATGGAAGTCTTGTGCTTTCTGAAAAACTCCCATACTTTTCTAGTTTTGATTTATATGTCATTCTAGAGTTAAAGAAGAGTCCAAAGTGCTCGAAAATGATCTATCTTTCATCTTGTAATGACTGTTTAGACACAATCTTGCACTCTTAACTTACAAGAAATATTAAGAAATGAAAACATTTATATTGCAATAGGCTTGTAAGAAATAAATCAAATATATTATATATTTTGTCGTAAATAAGCTACTCGTTCTTAAAATTACATCAAAATGCACTTTATAAGAGAAAAAATAATGTTATTTTGTCCATTAGATGAGAACCAATTTGGTTATCACTACACCTATAGGCATCTCTTATCACACACTAGCAAGGATTGAGTTGAGAACATTGGAAAAAAGAGGAGAAGGCACACATGTTTTGAAATACTTACAATATTCTCACATGCTCAAAAATTCTCTCGCACTCCCAATAGAAGTAGAAAGAACGCCATGATGCATATCGCACACCTCATGTGTTTTGACTTGGTGATAAAGTTTGGTTGCATATTTAGAATAATCACTCAAGGGTTACACTGATAGATCAAATCTATATGTTATGGTTCTCACACCATTTTGTGTGTAACTTGTGAGAATTTCTTTGTTCTTGAGCTCCCTCCATTCTTGGGCATGCACCCAATATTTAATGTGAAGCTCCTTAAGGCTTATTTCCCTTCACTTCTTTAGCCAACTATGACACAACATCCTTTTGATCGAGATCTTGAACACTTGTGCCCCACATATAAGGATCATGTTATTGAAGCAATGGACATATGCACCCTCAAAAGAACACATCACATTTTCTGAATGGATAAGGTTGGGTAATATGTTGATTAAGATAAGTGGTACCACCTTTAACAATTTCAAGTGTAGTTTACGTAGCTACACACAAATGCAATAAGAAAATTTCTCTTGAGAAGGGGAAAATGATCCATGCACAACCACACACGTGCACACACTTCTATGTATACCTCTCGGTGGGAGTTTGCTCTTGGGTGATGCCCTTACAACACACATGCACAAATGTTGTATACACCTAATTTTTAATCTTTTAATCTTAATCTTTCATACATTACTAACAAATTCTCTATGCAAGTAAGGGTCATTGATGCATCTATTTCTTGAGCAGGTGCCTTAAGGGGTATGTCGGGAATGGGGTATGACTATTCACATGGTCATTATATGTTAGAGGCGGTACACAGAGATACATATCGTTATGTAGTCCTTTCCTTATTTTTGTTGTCCTTATTTGTCGCATACACTAGTACTCTCGACACCTACTCCGCATTTGACTCCGTCATTGGCACCTTTTCACTCATCTTTGCTTGATCCATGACACATCTTCACGCCATTTGAAATTTTAGGCATATTTGGCCGACGCCATCGCCCGTGGGCGATGGTGTCGGTGTTAGAATTTCCCTTGGTTGACACCATTGCACGTGGGCGACAACGTCGTATATATATGGTCACCACACCCAAACATTATGAAGGAAGATAGATCACAAAAACTAGCCATCTACTCTTCTCTTTTGGACCAACTTCACATTTGCTCACTTTGCCTTGGTTCATCTTGCACTTGACTTGGATTGGACACTCTTCTTGGTTAGATTTCTTGCACTAATGGGTCATCTACGGTGAGTCTATGGCAGAACGATGTTCCCGTGTTCTACACCCATAACGATTCTCTTTTGGTGTATTGCTTCTTTGGAGAGATAGATGCATCAACAACCACCCCACATGTAAGTGCTCTAACTCTCTTTGTCATTTTTCATAGATTAATTTATTTCCCTCCCCATTGCTCTATGTTAGCTTAACATTGTATGTACATTGGTGTTAGTTAGCATAGTGCTCTTATATGATCATCTCCTTAGATTTCCTTCATTTACATTTCAGTTATATTGCAGTAGTGTAGATTGTGCATGCTTGACTTATCTCCCATCAATCTATATCTCTCCCCATCTATTAATATCCTAGAAGGGTACTCTCCTCTATCTTGATTGCGGGCTTTGGAAACCCTAGGCCAACCCGGTGTAGGGATTATTATGCTATGGATATGCAACCTTAGCGCTCGTTGTAGCCCCTTTAAATCAACCCGTTGTGTGTCGGTCCATGTGTGTCTCTTATTTGTTGCCTCATACCCTAGTAGAACGAAAGAATTAGGAGTGCAAACCATTGAGACACATTCTTGGCCCACTATACACATCCCATGGCCTTTTTGTGTTTTCTCGCAGCACTATGCAAAGCTTTCACACACACTTCTTGTGACCTTCTCACACTTGCTTGTAATTGCACACAAACATTGGTTTCTATACAGAGTCGCATATAATCTATTGGTGTCTTGTGCCCCAACATAAACATTGCACAGGTCATCATCGTGCATCCCCTTTGTGGCATATTCTTGCGTAAAACCCACATTATTTGTGACATCTCTCAACATGCACATGAAGACCCTCAATTTCTGTGCAAATTGCCAAGTGGCACTTCCAAGTTTGCGATATGTTAGAGAATCTCATTACAGTAACTATCGGACCCAAAAGCTCAACCACAATAGACATCCAAAGGAAATTCAACCATCACATATTTGGAAGATGAAACAACTTGTAGCTATTTGCCTTCATAACCAGGTTCAATTGTAACTGCCTTTGTAAGATTGTTGTATAAATATGTAACACTACCCAAGGGTTGACATCCTTGAGACCCAAACCATAGAGTAGAAATAGCTACATGCTTTATGCATCTTGTAATTCCCACAATACTATGCATTTTCTAGTGTAGGCAAATTTGTCACGAAACATTCCATTGTGGATCACAACGGCTTGCTCCTTTAAGCCTTACTGTGATATTGTACACCTCTGCTAAAGAGAAGGTGAGAGGCTATCGATGCATCCTGAATGTGAATCCGGGCTGAAAGGAGTATCATTCTTCCATCCCCTGTTACAGTTTTCCTAACTGACTCGGGAGACACAATCCCCTGTTACTGGTGCCGTTCACATTACAATATGCAACGAACACGCGCAAGCTTTGATTCCCGGGCGTCACAGGCTCAAAATCATACATAGTCATTGTAAGCCCCGAATAACATTCTTCCTGATAACACTACTCTTGTGCAAGGTTCATTTTGAAAGAAGATTTTCATTGATTTGTCTCAAATCTGATTTGATTGATTTAGTGTTTTTTCTTCTTGGATCTGTAAAAATTGAGGTCGACATATTATGCACAGAATCTAGTAGCTACCAGAAAACCAAAATTCATTCTTGTCTCACGGCTCTATCTGCATGTTTCTCGTCCCCTGTTCTGGTCACTGGTGTACCATTGAAACATTAGAAGAAGAAGAAGAAGAACAAATGTAATTATCAACCAAAATAATATTAAATATGTTGAACTAGAATTTGTCAGTTAAGAACTATGAATCACTAAATTGCTGATTAATATGACCATCAGAAAGAGAAAAATCAGTTCTTCTAATTCACCAAAATAACAAGGGAAATCACAGAATAACCAAGGAAATTTCCCATTGAATAAATTGATTTCCTAATCATCCTCGAACCTGAAATTTACAATCCAAAGATCACAAACAGCTTTTGTTAAAAAGGATAGACCATAGTATAGATTAGTCTTTCATCCCGATTACACCATCATGTTCGTTTAGTAAATGTGTGTTAGTCTTTCAGAAAACCACAGACAGCACTTAATGGCCAATTCTTTCTCTGTACTTCATATCTATCCCACATACATTTTCCCTCACTACTTTTCCCCCTCACTTAGTATCAGCCATATTTTTTATTTCATATATTTTCCAAAGGAAATTGGCAGATGAAAAAGACAGCCATCTAAGTTCATCTTAAAGAAAGACAGCAGCAAATTATTTAACAAGTGTGTGAAAATGAAGACCGCCCACTGACCTGCAAAATGCTGCTGCTGACACTGCTTTAGGTCACATAAAAATACTTGTTAAACTTGACAGGACTAGGTATTCTGCTCCCTGTGAGCAAAAAACGTCCTCCTGTCGTAGGACAGAAAAACTTCATAGCCTATATGAGTACAGATAAGACACAGACATATCTGCACTATTTACTCGACCGAACACACATATAAGCAGTGAGAAAGCAGGGGATGAACCTCCCACTGGATTCAAAGGAACATCAAGGCTACTCCAAAGAAAAAAAAAAAAACACAAGGGCAGCCTTACTAAATCACTTCAAATTCTATAACCATACGTCATCTTTTTCACTTCGATTCCAGAGATTTGACAATCTCAGCCATTTCTGAAAGGCCACTGTAATCTGGGAATTGGGTTTGCTGGGTGAAAACTTCATCCCAGCATAACATGTCATCCACTTCACTCATACCCATGTCGTCCTCTTCACAGCTCACATCGAATTCAAACTCGGAATTTTGAGTGCAATTCTCTGAGCTTTGATTTATTGGTGGAAAAGTAGGCATCACCTCCTTAGAGAGTAGCCCAGGTTTAGTCTCAGAGTCAATGTGAGGCATATCCGTTGGGGAATATCCAAAGCCATCACCAATCAACCCATTTCTGCTCAGCCCGGAATCCATAAACCCATTTTCAATTAAACTCTCCACACCCAATTCAGGCATATTTTCCTCCTGATCATTTTGGGGCAATCGTCTCCTCTTTTTAGCACCACTGGGGCTTGCCCTATTTTTGAGCCTCTGAGTAATCAAAGCAGGATTGTCAATTAATGTAGCCAAAAAAGCGATCATCTGCTGGGGTTTGCGCTCTGTCAATTCCAAGCGCCTCTTCATATCCTCCATCTCTCTGTCAATGTTTTCCTGCTCCTTCTTCAGCTGAGCAATCTCCACAACAATGGCGCCCTCGTCAAATTCCCCATCGAAATCATATTTGACACCCAACCCATGAGAGGAAGTGCCTGCATTTCCCTGATGAGGAGACCTCCTTCGACGAATGCTCTTCAATAACTGCTTCTGCCCGCGCAAAAGCTTTCGTGTGCAAACTCCCATTTATCAGGATCTACCTTACGAAATCCCTGTACAATTAAAATGAAAAAATGAGAAAAATGCACCTTACCAGAATGGCTGTAATACAAGTAAAATGGAATGAATAGATGTAAGCACTTACATATGTATTAAGCTGGCGCACGAAGCTGGAAATATTACAGTGTTTGAAGTAGCGAGGAAGAAGATTGAGAGAGAAATAGTGAGGATCCTTCACCAAGAAACTATTATTCCCTGCGCTCCACGAAACTACAAAATCTGTGGAGGGATCATCCACTATTTCGTACGTCTTCGTAAGAAACGGCGTTGCACCATGTCTGTCACTACCATTTCTGTCCATATTTTCACTCGGGATAGGTAGATAAGATATTTTCCTTTTTGGGGGGATGTCGCAATCCTATTCGCGACTTGTTTCTCCGGCCACTAACCAACTCACCTTCGACGGGCGGTCGAAATGCCCGGCTAAATACGTGACGGCCGATCATTCGCGGAGGATCGAGATCTTTCTTTTCTCTAACGAACTATCGTTTTATTTTTTTAATATTTACGAAGCAACGTTTCCCGTCGTTTCCTTTCCACTCGCGAATAAAATAATATTAATCCCTTTGTTTGCTGGGCATGTAGTATTATGATGATTCTAGAAACTTCCTATCTCGAAGTTGGGGAAGAAATTGAAAATTAGGGTAGTTTCTCATATTGAGGGTTTCATGCAGGGGTTAAATTTGACGGCCACTTATGCCTATCAAACAATTTTTAGGTGACGGTAATTTTTCAATACTGCCCTTCAAAAACACAAAATAATGTTATTTTTTACTAATTATTCTATATTTATTATATCTTTTTAATATATATTTACATATATTTTTATAATTTATATACAAACCTATATAAAAATTGATGGTCACGTTTTAAATGTGCAAGTCGTGTGTGACGGTTAGATAAAATATTTACAAGTATTTTACGTCTAAAATCACAAAAAAAACGTCTAAACGGCAATCAAATTTAACCCTTGGTTTCATGTTAAGATGAAGAATGGCATGGTGTTGGTGTATTTTAAATACATATAGATGTCATATTAAAAGGTGTTGAGAGATGATCCATGTTAAGACTATATAAAAATTTTCCCTTTTTGGGGGTGTGTATTGTATTTATTTAATTATTCAATTTAATTTTTATACAAAAATTATTGGCTTGTGAAAAATGATGTTTATTTAGTTGCACTATTATCTTGAGTTTGAAAGAATTCTTTTTGGAAAAGACAAACATTGTACGGTGAAGATATTAATTTTTCAAGTGACAATCAAATAGACATCAAATTTTGCGCTTAAAAATTAATTTTAACAACTTATAAACATTACAATCCTTCGTCACCACCGCCAATTACCAATGTAAAATTTCCTATTGTGAAATTATTGGTCCAAGTAAGCCTCTTATTGACACATATTTCTTGCGTTGTTCGGTTTCAATACATTTCTTTTGTGCTTTCAAATCTTTGATCTTCTCTTATCCATCTCAATTTCATTTTCTCTTTTATTTTTCTTTATTCTTTCTTGTTTCTCTATGTTTCTCTCCCTTTTTTGTTTCTCTCTCCTTTGTTATTTTCCTTGTGGTTTTGGATGGTTAGCGAAGTGCCATACATGTACAAAATTGATTCTTGCCATTGTGGGCCCTTTCTCCCCTTTTTGAATCACCGGGGTTCGTGTTCCTTCTCATTGGCTTTCATGTCTATTATGTGTAAATTTACACCCCAATAAGGTTCTAACTTGAATTCAAAAAGTCCATAGACACATACGCACATTGGTGTGTATACAACAAGGATATAGAGTCATGTAGATTGATAACAAGAGTGATATTAAAGTTGTAAGAGCATAATTTAATCTTTCCAAGAGCATCATCCCATTACAAAAAGCCTAATTTAATCATCTAAATAGAATTCTAGCATTCGTTATTACATATATAAAAAAAAGTCAAGATATATCAATCTCAATGCCTTTATCTTAGATTTTTCAAATACTAATTTGGTCAATAACTTAATTATTGTCTTTACAAATCTCATGTTAATTAGTGACAAATGACATCAACCTACATGCACCAATGTGTTGAGCTCGAAGAAATCTTTCCAAAATTTTCCCCAAACTCCATTATATGGCCAAGACATTACGATTTTTGATTGAATTCTCCAAGAAAAGTACATGTACATGATAGTTAAATGGACTTTAAATTCAACGTCAAGAATTACATCTCAAATACATTACAATCCACCACTACACCCTTAATTGCCATTGGGAACACTTATTGACATAACTCATTTTTTTCCCTTTCATTTAAAGTTAAGGCTTTGAACACTTGTATACAACAGATTGCTATTGACTTGCACAAAGTGTTGATATCCAAAATTGTTTTAAGACATGAGGGTGCAAAGTAATAATGCTTTAAAGATAGTAGACACATGCTTATCGACGAACGGAAAATTGTGAAACATTGGGATACCCTAGCAAGTAATGAAGGATTATGATGCCCCAACAAGAAGAATGGTAGAGGAATGCCCCCTCAAGCGGGTGGATGACATAGCAAGGCGATGGACAACCACTTGATAGAAAAGAAAGCAAGGGATTGGAACAAGGATGGAAAAAGGACTATGCTCGTAGCATGAGCTTCATTTGGAGAATAATTTTAGAGAAACCTTATTTTTGATGTTGCACAATAGAGTTGTCACCATGATTATAAAAGAATCAAGATGGGTAACCCAGATGCGCGTAAACAAACACACACAACAAAGAAAAGATAAAAAGGAAAACAAACCCAATATACAAAGTAGGTGCTTGACATCGGGTTATAAAGGAACCAAGATGTAATCACACTACTTGTAAGTGGTCCAAAAAGTAAACATCAACAATGCAACACAAATTTGAAAAAGAAGACAATCAACTATGCCCCTAATGCATGTCATAATGATGATTAAATAGATACAAATGCTCCCAAGTGGGAATAGGATCGGGCCGGAAGAGCGAAGTTAAAATGACTCCTCATGACACTCTTGTTGAATCCTTAGTACAAATGATCGAAGTTGAAATTTCCCTAGACGAAGTTATATTATGAAGGAAAAACAATTTTGTGACTTGCCCCAAGCAGA
Source organism: Taxus wallichiana var. yunnanensis (assembly GCA_018340775.1). NCBI lineage: Eukaryota > Viridiplantae > Streptophyta > Pinopsida > Cupressales > Taxaceae > Taxus > Taxus wallichiana. The sequence goes on from CM031234.1 coordinate 437,448,630, forward strand.
GTTAGCATATCATGCAAAGGGAAGAAAGTGATAGTTGTAAGATTGGCACGATCACTAGGGTAATAGATAAAGGTATGACGTTTATCAAGATTGTATTGAAATGTTAAAGGATTGACTTCAAGATTTTTCCAATTGTAGGATATATATGATAATTGAATGTTTGTTCAAATTTTGTAAAAAATTTTAATTTATTTTTGGGTTTTTGAAATATTTGATTTTTAATTTTGATTTTTTTTTTTTTTTTTGGATTTTGCGAATTTTGGAAGGAATTGAAAAGACAAATGCAAAGAAATCGCAAGAAAACATGAATACACAACAAAAGGAAAATGCTCCATGGCTTAAATAAACCAGAGAAAAACACAACACATGCAAATGACAAAAAGATACAAGACAAGCAATAGAAACAAACCCAATATGAACAAGAAGGATCCACACCAAAGTTATATGTGAACTAAGATGTAAATAAATTTCCTGTAATTAGTCCATAAGCGCACTCCAGAGTATTGGTTATTCTAACTAACAAACATAAGAGACAAAGCTAAGAATATACAAGACAACCGTTCATATGTACGAACGTTAAACAAGCAAATACAACAAACAAGCTAGTGAACAAAGCATACAATGAAGAAATATACAGATGTCAAGTTTCCCCAAGAGAAAACCAAAGCCAAGTGATGTCCCTAAGCAAAGTTATATTACGAAGAGTGGCTTGATCTATTGGAAAAGATGATTGGGAACAATCAGATGAAGAAAATGGCGAACAAAATTACATAGTCACGAGATTTTTTTTTTGAAAGCATTTTCGAAACATTTTGTATGTTTTTTTGTATTTTATGAACAATTTTATATTGTTTTTGGGATTTTGAACAATTTTATATTGTTTTTGGGATTTTGAACAATTTTATATATTTTTTTGAAGTTTTGTGAAACATTTTTTGGTCCTTTTGGAACTTTGAACCACACGCCAAAGAAGAGGGAAAGGAAATTCCCAAGTCAAAACCAACATGCGACACATGAAGTAAGTGAGCGAAAGCACAATGGAAAACAAAAATAGTGGTAGACAATGGGCATGATAACCTAATCAAGGAAAACATGTGACACATGGCGAGGTGAAAAATTACAAGTGGGAAACAAAGTGAAATGACGAAACATGTGGATGCACTGATATGCCCCCAATACAAGGGTTACTCTTCGAAGACTCAGGGAGTAGAACTTCTTTAGATGAATGGAATTCATAGGCTCCTTCAACTCTTTTCCATCCTCGGTAGACAGTTTGTATGCACCAGATCCAAATTTAGTAGTTATAACATAAGGACCCAACCAATTAGGCTCAAATTTTCCTTGTTTTTCTTGTGGTTTAGTTGTGTTATTCTTATTTTCCTTTAGGACCAAATCACCGATTTCAAATTGTTGAGGTTTGATCTTGCGATTATAATTACGGTGCAATCTATTCTGATATACCTGTACATGGTCTAAGGCGTGAAGCCGTTTCTCGTCCCGATAATTCTAGCACTTAAGGCGTGCAACATGGTAATCCTCTTCATGAATGAGGTGTTGAAGGGAGACACAAAGTGAAGGAAGTTCAAATTTGATAGGTAATATGGCTTTAGAGCCATATACTAGGGAAAAAGGAGTAGCTCCTGTAGGTGTACGGAAGGAAGTGCGGTAGGCCCAAAGGGCGGGATACAACTGTGTATGCTAATTACGTCCATGTTTATTGAATATTTTTTCTAGAATGGATTTTATGGTCTTGTTTGACACTTCAAATTGGCTGTTACATTGTGGATAATAAGGTGTAGCCCATTTTAGGTGGATATTATATTTTTTAGCTAAGGCCTTGAGATCCTTGTTTTTGAAAGAACTACCATCATCGATGACAATATAGCAGGGGGATGCCAAAATGATAGATAATATGATTGAAGATGAGTTTAGAAATATTGCACCCAATAACGTTAGTAAGAGGAATAGCTTGACAACCCACTTGGTGAAATACTAAGTGGCAATTATAATAAATGTGTAGCCATCGAAGAGGTGGGCTTTATTTTTCCAATTAAATCGAGTCCCCATTTCAAAAAAGCCAAGGTGAAGTAATGGGATGGAAGGCTTGGAATGGTGAATGAATGAGATTACTTGTGTTTTTGGAAACCACGACATTTCTTCACAAAGTTGCATGCATATTCCTCCATTATGGGCCAATAGTATCCAATGCATAATATCTTCTTCGCAAGGACCATTCCACTGGTATGGGCACCACAAATACCTGAATGTACTTCAACTAGCATCTGATTAACTTCATCCTGATTGAGACATCTTAAAAGAGTCCCATCATAACCTCTTCGATACAAGGTGTCGCAAGAAAGGTGTAATGTGAAGCACGTTGTGCTAAGGCTATTTTATTAGCTGAATTAAAACTAGGAGTATAGGCTTTGGTTTGAATGAAGGTATATATATCGTAGTACTAGGGATGATCAAGACCAACAATCTCACAAACCATGGTGGACTTTGACAATTCGTATGCAGGAACTAAAAGATGTTCAATGAGGAACTCATTGTGAGTTTGATTAGTGTCGAACGAAAGAAGGGAGGTGATAGTTTCCATGGCATCCGATGCTTTGTTTTGTATGTGAGGAACTTGTTCAAAATTGATAATCTAGAAATACCCTCTAAGGCTATTAACTGTTAGAGTAGGTATTTACCTTAGCTCATGTTCACCTAGGTATTTTATTTACCTTTATTGTATGTATCCTCACCCACTTATGTGTGTGGATATTTATTTTTATTTATTTATATATTAGGGGATATTATCTAGTTGTTAAGTATAGTTCTTTCCACGATCTATGGTATTGACTAGATCCTTGATGTCTAGTTCTTTCATAAATGTATGGTCTTAACTAGTTCTTTGATGACTAGTTCTTTCCTTGATTTATGGCTTTATCTACGACCTTGAATGGTTCTTAGTTTGTTATTCTTTGTCTATATAAACAAGGCCCATTCTCATTGCATTTCATTGAGTTCCATAATAATATATGATATTGCTACTCATTTGTTTGCAAAGGTTTATTTAAAGTTATTCTAGAGAATTTATTTCATCTTATTGATCATGGTGTTTGATTATTATCTGAGTTCTTGGCTTGGTACGATTTGGTTATCATTCTTTTTATGGTATTAGAGCAGGAGAATGCTATTGACATATGTCTGTAAGTTTTATTTTGCAAATAATTTCTTTGTATATTTATATATTTAGGTTTTGTTCATATTTTGTTGTTGCATGTGTTTTTATGCAAAACAGATCCTTCCATTAGATTCGAAAGGTGGCAAAACCCTAAGATCAATTATAATCTCGACCATTTTCTGGAGGCATTCAATTTTCAAGTTTTTTTTATTGCGGAGGTAAGGGTCATGCTACTTTGAAATCCATGCCAATGACGAATGAAACCCATACATTATTTTCTAGGTTTGGTTGGGTTTCTCGATATGTACACTTTGGTTTTTTTGTTGTGGTGTAGCATTTTTAGGTTGCGTGTAGAAGGCACCCATTGAAATCCTTAGCCCCTGGTCATATGGTATGCTCATATGAGGGCTTAAATCTTGTGATTCCTACTAGTAGGTGTTTAACCCCATCCCCTTTCATTTTATTTGTGTGATGAAAGAAAAAACATTTTATTTTGTTTTAGTGGCAACTAAAATAAATAACAAAGCATAAACTTGTAAATCTTGTATCTTTTGATCGGCAACTCGGATTTGAGTGCCATTTTTTTGCAAAAGTGTTTTTTTGTGTTCTTTCCATTGGAACTATTTATTTTGAGAATCACACTATAATTATAAAGTGCCATATTGTAACACACACTCATTATAAAGTGCCAAAATCTGGGGGATCTTGTTGCATTGCTTGGTTCTTGCATTTTTTTGGTGATTTTTTGAGAATGGTGTCTACTTCTGCATTAGATCATGTTGAGCCATTAACAACACATAATTACCACACATGGAAACCAAGAATGGAAACAATAATTAAGCGAAAAAGGATTATGGGCTTTAACTTCTTCAGAATAACCAATGTTCACTAGAGAATATGAGAAATTTCAATACCAGTGCAAATTCGATGACTATATGGGTTTGATAGAAACTTATGTAAGTGATAGTATTTTGTTTCATTTATAAAAATATGAATCTCCTTTCAAAATATGGGAGAAATTGGAGGATTTATTTGGTAAGGTGGATCATATGAGAGCCATGCAACTTGAAATTGAGATCACCTCTCTTAATCCTGAAGATTTTCCAACAATTATAGACTATCTTACCAAGTTCAAGAATTTGTTGACACAATTGAAGGGGAGTGGAAGAGATAAGAAAGATGAAGAGTGTGTTTACTTGATTCTATCCAAGTTGAGAGGACCATTTCAAATATTTTCTTCTACCTTTTTCTCTAGCATGGATGCCTTAGGTGACACATTCAAAATGCCTGACTTAGAAACATTTTGTGAAAGACTTACTAGGGAAGAATCCAAATTGTCTCACCTTGAGTCTTCCACCTCTCAAAAGGCATTAGTTGCATCTAATCTTAAGGAAAGAAAAAATTAAAAAAAAAAAAATCCACCCCTTCTCCATCTCAAAGTGCTCCTAAACCCAAAGAAAACAACTCTAAACCAAAGGAGTCTTCTAAATCCAAGAATAAGTCTAGTCTTTCATGCTCTTTTTATGGGGGTAGTGGTCATGAAGAACATATGTGTTATAAGTGAATGCAAGCCTTAGAGGATGCAGTCAAGAAACACAAAATTTCTATCTCCACTCCACCTCCTTCTAATCAGCATGACAAAACACTTAATGTTGTTGGGAGATCTTAGTCACCACTTACAGACAATTGGGTTATAGATTTTGGTGCTTCTCATCACATGACTTCTTCTAAGGAGTCTTTTGTTTCTCTAGGTTTGAGTTCTACTTCCAAAATTGAGGTTGGAGATTCTTCCTTTCTTTCTGTTGAGGGAAAGGTGATATACACCTTGATGGTGGCAATATCCAAGATGCACTGTATGTTCCTAACATTACCACAAATTTGCTTTATGTATATCAAATTTGTCATTCTAGTCAAGGAAAAACAATGAATTTTACACCACATGGGGTAGAAGTACAAACTTTGTTGGAGCCTCATTCACTTGTTGCTCAAGGTATTTTTGATCATGATTCTAGACTATATCACTTTGAGGGTTTTGATGACACTTTCTCTATAGGGACAAGATTGATTTCTCATGCATATTTAGAGAGTAAGATTTGACATGAAAGATTTGGACATATCAATTACAAATATTTGAAGGAGTTGAGCACTCATGGTATGGTAGATGGTCTTCCTAGAGTTTCTTATCTTGAGGGATTTTTTCATGGTTGTGCATTATGGAAACAATGCCAAGATCCTTTTCCTAAGAATTTGTCTAAGTAAGCTTCTTCACCACTTGATCTTGTGCATAATGACTTGATGGTTTTTCCTACTCCCTCTTTAAATGGAGCTAAGTATGCACTTACGTTCATTGATAAATTCTTGATGCGTACTTAGGTTTATTTTCTCAAGTATAAAAGTGATGTTTTTTCACACTTCAAAGTTTTCAAGGCTTTGGTCGAGAAACAATCTTCTAGTTGTATAAAGATCCTTCGTATTGATAGGGGGAGTACTTCAACAATGAGTTTTCTGATTTTTTGGCAACTCAAGGCATTATTCACCAACATTATGTTCCTCATACTCCACAATATAATGGCTTTGTAGAACAAAAGAATTTTTTTAAAAAGGAAATGGCTAATCGTATGATGCATTATAGATATTTACCTCCTATATAATGAGCGAAGTAATTAATTTTGCTAACTATGTTCGAATCACACACTACACAGAGCACTTGAGCATTTGACTCTAGAAAAGCTTGGTCCAACACTAAGACATATGTCTCATTTTTTTCGAGTCTTTGGGAGCCATGCTTGGGCCTTTGTGCCAAAGAAGAAAAGGAAAGCTTTGGATAAGAAGAGCAACCCCTTGATTGTTGTAGGGTATTGTGAGGACATGAGAGCTTATCAAATTCTATATTCTCGATACTCATGACATTATTTTTCCAACACATGCTCGAGTTTGATGAGTGCTTTACTCCTCATGATTCTTTATCTTTTCCATGCCTCCTTCTTCTTCATCATCTCATCTTGAGGATCCTTTCTTCGAGGAGGTTGATGGTTATTGATGTCGTTGATGATCTTATTCCCACCGATGATGTCACTATGCCTAAGTGGGCTCATACTACGCTTCGAGGCATCACCTTTCATACAGGATCTTCCACCCAATAGGCATCATCACACACATTCTATAGGTTCTGGACTTTTGTGTTAGGTAATTTTGAGGATCCACAGTATTTTTCAAAAGCTCATGGGATACATGAGTGGGATGATGCGATGACAGTTGAGTATTCTTCTTTGATGATGAGTCATACTTGGGATTTGGTATCTCTTCCTAAAGTAAGAAAGATGGTTAGGTGTAAGTGGGTATACCGAACCAAATACACAGCTGATGGGTCCATTGACAAGTATAAGGCTCGTCTTTTTGCAAAGGGTTTTTCACAAGTTAAAGGTATTGATTACTCTGAGACTTTTACACCCATTGCCAAGATGGATTCTGTACGCCTTGTACTTGTTATTTTGCATCATAGGGGTGGCCCGTATACCAGATGGATGTGAAGAGTGCCTTCTTACATGTAGATTTACAAGAGAAAATATACATGGAGCAACCTGCTGGATTTGTTCAAGATTCTTCTCTTGTTTGTAGGCTCAAAGGTCTCTCTACGGTCTCAAACAAGCCCCTCGGGATTGGTATGAGAAGATGGATTATTTTCTTCTATCTACTGGTTTTGTTCATTGCCACTCCGATCATATAGTGTATCTCTAACATGTTGGTGAGGATATTGTGATACTTGTCTTGTATGTTGATGACCTATTACTTACTGACATCTATACTTCCCACATTTAGACTATTCAGAGGGCTCTTTCTACAAAGTTTGACATGACAGATCTTGGGTTATTGCATTATTTTCTTGGTTTGTAGATTTCACGATAGATTCAGGGATTCATTTGAGTCAACAAAAGTACACTCATGATCTTCTTCAGCGCTTTGATATGGATGATTGCAAGCCAAGTCCATCTCCTTTTTAATTTGGGGTTACTCTTACTTCCACATGTACCACACCACTTTTGATCCTACATTGTATAGGCAATTGGTTGGAAGTCTCATATACTTGACCCATACTCACCCTGATATTTCATTTGTAGTAGGGCTTGTATCTCGGTTTGCACATTCTCCTCATAGTAGTCACTGACAAGATGCTAAAAGGATTTTACATTATTTGCAGGGAACTTCCCACTTTGGCCTACACTACACTAGGGGTTCTACTCAATTGGTTGGGTATATAGATTTAGATTGGGTAGGTTTTATTGATGACAGGTGTTCCACTTTTGGCTATCTTTTTATCTTGGTTCTTCTCTAGTTTCTTGGGCATGCAAAAAGTAACATGCTATTGCAATTTTATCTTTAGAGGAAAAGTACAGGGTATAAATTACAACGAGTCAACAGATTCTTTGGCTTCGACAGTTATTGACAGAGTTTGGATTCCCATAGGATTCACTCGATTGTGCTTTGGTGTGGCAACCAAAGTGTAATTCAAATTTCTCGTAGCCCAGTTGAGCACCAGTGGACCAAGCATATTGAGATACACATCCACTTCATTCGTTAGCACATTCAGGATGGAGTTCTTTGTTTGGAGTACATTTTGACTCAGTAGCAGGTTGCAAACATCTTTATGAAGCCTTTTGCATCACCTCGCTACCTTGAGTCGCGTGGAATGCTTGGGGTTTTGGAAGTTGTTCTTGGGGGTGTTTGTGAGAACATCTTCCTTCTTCTTCTTCTTTATCTTTCCTTATAGCAGGATTCTTTCCTTCTTTTGGTTTGAGATTTCTTCATGGATATATTGTACATGAGTACCTCATTAGGCCTAGTTACCAAGACTCATACTGTGGACATGCCACTTCTATTTTGGCCCCTAACTTCACTTGAGGGGGTGTTAGAGTAGGTATTTACCTTAGCTCATGTTCACCTAGGTACTTTATTTACCTTTATTTTATTTATCCTCACCCACTTATGTGTGTGCATATTTATTTTTATTTATTTAGATATTAGGGGGATATTATCTAGTTGTTAGGTATAGTTCTTTCCTTGATCTATGGTATTGACTAGTTATTCCCTTGATCTATGGTATCGAATAGATCCTTGATGTCTAGTTCTCTCCTAAATGTATGGTCTTGACTAGCTCTTTGATAACTAGTTCTTTCCTTGATTTATGGCTTGGTCTACGACCTTGACTAGTTCTTAGATTGTTATTCCTTGCCTATATAAGCAAGGCCCATTCTCATTGTATTTCATTGAGTTCCATAATAATATATGATATTGCTTTGCTCATTTTTTTGCAAAGGTTTATGTAAAGTTATTCGCGAATTACTTTCATCTTATTGATCATGGTGTTTGATTAGCATTTGACTTCTTAGATTGGTACGATATGGTTATCGCTCCTTTTATCAACCATTATTTTATAGGGTAAAATATTTTCATCTTTTACTTGATGCTCTCCATTAACTTGATTAATGACGAGAAGAGAATCACCATGAATCATCAATTCTTGCAGGCACCATGAGATAGTCAATCCTAAGCCTACTATCGGTGCTTCATACTTTGTGATGTTATTTGTGCAAGGGAAATTGATATGATAAGATTTAGATATGAGGTCTCCATCTGATGTACGTAAGATGATTCTTGCTCTAGAACCATGGATGTTGTAAGATCCATTAAAGAATAATGTCCATAAGGGTGTTACTTCTATGTACAATAGGTATTCATCTAGAAATTCAAAATTTAATGGCAGTGAACCCGATGACGGTGGTGCTTTGTAGTCAGTTGATCTACTAGTGCTTGACCTTTGATAGATTTTTGATCACCAATTTCAATGTCAAATTAGATGAGTAGCGCAATCCGGCTAGACATTTGTCTTGTTATGATTGGTCTTGAAAGTAGGTACTTAAGAGGATCAACCCTTGAAATTAACTTGGTGGTATGAATTAGGAGATAGTGTCACAACTTACCAAAAGTATAAGCAACCACTAAAAAGAATTTTCAACCTACGAATACTTGGTCTCATGTTCAAGAAGAGTTCTCGCATACACAAACTTGTTCATGACCCTTATCATTGTGTTGTGCCAATAATGCTCCAATGACATGTTATGTTGTAGATATATACAAAAACATAGGTTTATCCTCAGTATAGGCATCATGAGTACTTGGCAGAGATGCCGTATTATTTTAATTTTACAAAGACGCGTCTTGATAGTCTTGTGTGCATTTGAACTGGACATCCTTTTTAAGCGGTTGGTTGAAATGATGGCACTTATCTACCAATTGAGAGATGAAGTAATGAATAGACTATATTTTTCCTTGTAAGCCCCTTAGTTGATGAAGGTTCCAAGGAGGAGGCATAACTATTATAGATTTGACCTTGGTAGGGTCCACTTCAATTCCTCTTCATGAGACAATGAATCCCAAAAGTTTCCACCCGAGTGACACCGAATAAAAATTTATTTTGATTAAGGTGAACCTTGTATTCCCTTAACTGCTCAAATATATACTAAGAACTTCTGGATGATGAACTCTAGTCTTTGATTTAGCAAGAATATCATCGACATAATCCTCCATTATGTCATGAAAAATAATAGTCATGACATGTTGATAAGTTGCACCAACATTTTTAAGGCCAAAAGGCATGACCTTGTAACAAAATGTCCCCCATGGGGTTGTAAAACCTATTTTATGCTGATCTTCTTCAACAATTTGAATTTGGTTATACTCGGAAAAGCCATCCATAAGGGATAACATCTCATGGCCCACAAAGATAATTGATAATTATGTCAATATTAGGCAAAGGGAAATCATCCTTAGGACATGCCTTGTTAATGTCAAAGAAATCTATACAAATACAAACTCTAGTGGTCTTCTTCGCAACCGGCACCATATTAGATATCCACTTTGAGTAGTCAATGCATCATATGAAGCTTGCATCTAACAATTTTAGTAGTTCGGTCTTCACAAGCAATGCTACCTTGGGATGCATTTTACGCAGCTTTTACTTTATAGGTTTAACATCCGGGTGCACCACAAGGTGATGAACCCCAAGAGAAGGATCAAGTATGGGCATATCCTTGTAATACCAAGTGAATACATCCTGAAAATTGGTTAGAATTGCCATGAAGGTGTTGATTTCGGTTTTTGATAAACTGACACCTAGTTGTAACAATTTTGGTTGGTCTTTAGTTCTAATGTTAATAGTTTTCATCTCTTCTACCAACAACTTAGAAGTGTCATTATCTTGAAATGATGTTATAGCCTTGTGTAGATTATCTCGATATTTCTAGATCCAAATCTCCTCTCTAGTGCTTGTAAAAGGTTTTCACTAGGAGATGTGTCCTTTTCTTTCTTTTTCTTTTTCATTTTTTGCTTCTCGTATAATGCCTCATAAAGGTTTTCACTATGCGAGATATAATTTGTCTTTTTTTTGTGTTTAATTTCTTTTTCTTTAGGACTAGATATTTTAAGTTCTTCACCAAAGTAGGTGGTATCATCAAGGTTTATATCGAAACCTTTGATATGATATGATAAGGGAAAATGGTCCCAAGCCTCGAGGAACTCTTGGATGGCCTCATCGTTTTGAAAGAGGTCCATGGAAACATGAAACTATTGGTCCCGATCAATGAGGGAAGGATAAACAACATCAAGGGTTTGAATGGATAAGTATTTGAGGAAAAAGTGTAGTTTCGGCTAGGTCTTTGAAGAGGCTATGTGTGGATCCGGTCTCAAATTCAGAATCTGAGTCCTCATCACTAGGCAATACATCAAAGACTATAGGCCTCTTCTCATATGTCTCATATCCTAGACTATATGTGTAAAGATTAGACTTGATATTCATAGGTTCAAGAACACCATGTCCTTGTGGCCAAGGCCTCTTCCTTTCTAGTTCATGTTTTTCATTATTCTATGACCCTTGGTGTAATCAAGTGGATTCATAACATTCTTCCATCCTATCTTTGCATAGCCAAGATTCGTCGAGATTGGAATGTGTTCATCTTCTAGATATCCATATCATCTCCAAAGATTGTTTCTGAGATAGTAAGCTGGAGGTTATTGTAAATGAGGAGCGTTAGGATGCCCATAACTGCGAGGCGATAATGGGAGTTTGCCAACAAGAAATGTATTGTCAAGTATGTACTCACCTAAGCCTTTATGAGAGAATGTAACTTCAGGTGACACCTTAGATGTAGATGCTTTAGAGGAAGATGAAGAAGCATGAGGGATCAATATTATATCAGGGTCAATACAGTTGGTAATGTGTGCATGTATACTTTGCTTAATGCTAAATCAAATGAAGCAAGAACTACCACCTAAAATAGTTCTATAATTTATTTAAACAAAGCATAAACACCATCAAAATAGAGAACTAAGTAAGATCTAAACTAACATTATAACAATGAAAACATGAGATCAAAACTATGCATGCTATTTTAACATTTCTACTCTCCCGGATTACCAACAAAATGCATGGACCTATTTAGCTCCAATGGCAATCAACAATTGATTTGTTTGATCCTTAAAGAATGCAAGAATAGGAAGCTTTAGCTCTTAACAATGGTGACCTCTCAAGAAAACAAAAGGAAAGATCTTAGTCTCTTTTCTATATGCTTTGCATTTGCTCTCTTAAGAAGTTTAGGTGTAGGTATAAAGGTAGAAGGAGGGCTCCTTATATAGCCCAATGGATAAAGGAAACACTTCATCCCTTTGCATGTGGGATAAAGGTAAAACATGATTAGGAATGGATAAGGTTGCTTTATAAAAGGTAACCTTACTTTAGAAGGGTTTAATTTATAATTAGCAAGTCATGGGAGTTGGGGGGTGTTTTAATTAATCAAAGGTGATTAACTAATAGGTAGATGTAAGCTTATAGAAGCTAATTAGAGGAATATTAGTATGATTTAGGCTATTAGAAGGGGATTAAATCAATTAAACATTGATTTATTGGTTAAATGGAAGGGAAAGCTAATTAATTAATAATAATTAATTAGTTTGGATAGAAAGGGGTAAATAATTAATGGAAGGTCGTTAATTAGGTTGTTAGTTGGATAGGCGACTTAATCAATTAGCGTAGTGTAATTAATTAATGATGATATGAGGGAAAATGAGCACTTTTGACGATATGTCATTGATTTGTGAGAAAGAGGATAATTAACGCAATTTAAGTATTTAAATTGCTTGGGCGTAATTATGGGTGTCTACAGGTAACAATAGGAGGAGTTGTGCTATTAGTATATGGACATTTTTTTTCCTTTTTGTACCTTGCTTTGAAAAACTTATAGTATTCAAAGAATTCTATATCGCCACACAACGTGAACTCTTTACCGTTATGTGGAAACTTTATGCACTGATGGAAGGTGGAAGGTATTGCGTGCATCGCATGTATCCAAGGCCTACCCAAAAGAAGGTTATATGATTTTTTGTGTCAACTACATGACATAAAGTGTCAAGGAGCTGCGGGCCTAATTGTATGTGAAGAGTGATGGTACCACAAGATTGGTGCTTAGTATTATCATAACCATAAATGTTACTGATATTAACACCTAAGTCATCTATCAGTATGACCAATACAAGAGAGCATGTTTATAGAGTAGATGCTATTAGTATATGGACAATTTTTTTCCTTTTTGTACCTTGCTTGAAAAACTTATAGTATTCAAAGGGTTCTATATTGCCACACAAGGTGAACTCTTTGCCATTATGTGGAAAATTTATGCAAAAGTGATGGAAGGTGAAAGGTATTGCGTGCATTGCATGTATCCAAGGCCTACCCAAAAGAGGGTTATATGATTTTTTATGTCAACTACATGATATACAACATCAACGAGTGTGGGCCTAATTGTATGTGAAGAGTGATGGTACCACAATATTGGTGCTCAATATTATCATAACCATAAATGGTAATGATATTAACACCTAAGTCATCTATTGTATGACCAATGCAGAGGAGCATGTTTATAGAGTAGATGTTAAGAGCCGCTCCATTATCAATAAGAACTCTCTTAACCTTATGGTTTGTAATGTAGGATTCAATGTACAAGGAGTTATTGTTAATCAGATTTGGGTTTAACATATCTTGAGAGCCAAAATATAGGATAGGAGTTTCAGTGTAAGGTTCATGATCATAGCCTAAAATTGTTGAACATTTGGAGTATGAGGAAAACATGATTCATGTAGAGCACGAGTGAGAATATCCTAAAAGCTAGGTGACTCTTTTAACAGTTCCATTAGAGAGATATGCATTGGCATGGTGGCTAATTGTTTGATGAAGTCATATTGACCCGGAGTGGGTGATTTGGCATTAGGGTTTGAATTTTGATTCGAAGGAGCTGTTGGTTTGGATGTTTGAAGTTCTCAGTAAAAGACGTAGAAGGTTAGTTTATCGCAGAAACCCATATCTTCCTTTGACGTGTGGTCATAACATTACTTGAAGGTTTGAATTTAATGGTCACCATTGTAGATGGTACTTCCTCAATAAATGAGATAATTGAACTGAAATCAACGTTATTGGTAGAGGGACCTTTGTTAGCATTTGTATTATCAACGCCATGTTTGGGAAATGGTTTTGAGAACACCTTAATATTTTTTTGGGTGTTTTATTTGGTGATGGTTCTTCAACAAAGTGATATCTCCACTCATCAATGAGGTTTTGGACAAAGTGATGTAATTGTAAACATCGATTAGTTGGGTGACCGTTAATGCGATGAAAATCACAATAAGTATCAACTTTATACCAAGTAGGCTTGGGTTTTCCCTCAACCCAAGGTCCGGTGATGGGATAGGTAACCATGTTTGCATTAACGAGCTGTTGGAGGAAACTTGATAATGGTTCTCCCAAAGGAGTGAAACGACGTCACTTAGAATCGGGAGAGGAGGAAACTTCTTTCTTAGAAACAACAAGAGGTTGTTTCCCTTTGTTTGGTCCAGTCTAAGTGTTTTGGATGTTGTGGACATTGCCATTTTCTATAATACCATCGTTGACCATATTACAATTGCGATTAACATGTTTAGATTTGTATTGGTGAGAACTATTAGGATGGTTACTATGTTTCCCATTGCCTTTTGAACGAGTTAATCAAACCTTTTGCGAAAAGGGATTTTTCAATTTGCGATCCTTTCTTAATAACTTCTTCAAAAGTATTAAGGCAATGCATTTACATGTGAATGGATAAATCACTAGTGAGATTAGGTAAAAAGATACTCACAAGTTGTTTCTCAGGAATGGAGCATGGGAAACAAGTAAGAACCCCACACCATCTTTGTAGGAATTGTGCAAAGGTTTCATTTGTTCGTTGTTTGGCATTAAACAAATCCATCATCATAATTTCAGAGTCTAGGTTAAATGAGAAATGTTTGACGAACTTCTCTGAGAGGTCCACGAAAGTTTGTATAGAGCCCTTGGGAGGTGTAGGAACCAATCCAAGGCTTGTCCTCCTAGACTTCGTGGAAAGAGACACATTAAGAAGACATCACTATAGGCCACCTCTTGGCAAGCCATATAAAACTCCTTGATATGCTCTCTAGGATCATTCTTTCCCTTTTATTTGTCAAATTTGGGCGTCTCAAAAGATTTGGGAAAAGGGACATGCAAAATGTCCTTATCGAAGGGGTAAGGACACAATTCTTCAAATTTGAATTGTTTGCATTGATGTTGCATACCTGAGATAGTTTCCTTCATCATTTTCCATTCTTGGGTAAATGATGAGTTGTTCTGTAAGAAAGATAAGGAACCATCACTTGTAGAGTTGTTTTTATCTTTGGTGTGCGCGGTATGAATCTTAAATGAAGCATCACTAGTTTTCTTTGGTGCCTCATTGTCATGGGATTCATTTTTACTTTGGAATTTAAGATAGTCAATTGCTTAGCCATGTCATTAATTTGATTCATGAGGGCTTGAGTAGGATTAGTGGCCAAATCAGTTGATTTTACTTTGTTCCTTTCATCAAATTTGTCCTTGTTTGATTCATCTCCTTTGTGTTGTTCGAAGTGGACTTGTTTTGATCATCATTGTTCGTGTGACTAGGGCCTGCCTCATCGTCATTGTTTGTCAAAATGAAAGGTTCACCCTTGTTAGGTGGTGGTTTGACAAGTAATGTTTGTAGAATATCTTCGTCGAAATCAGAGGGTAATTTTTCTCCCATCTCAAGGAGACGAAGAAAAAATTGGTCCTTATTCATACGTAATATATTTTCAACGTGGGATTGTTCTTCAAGTGAGATGTCATTCTGATCATCCTTAGAGTTTTGGTCATTATCACTATCAAAATTTCCAAAAGGATTTTGATGTCGTTCGACCCTTCCAAAAGGAATATAATCTCTGTGTCGTGTTCCCACCATTTTTAAAAGAGGAGGGAGAAAAAGAGAGATATGAAAGATAACTCAACCCGTAGCAAAGTGAATGTGACAATGGAAGAGAGGTGTGTGATTAAGTTTGATAATAACTTGTCCCTTAACAAAGTGAATGCTAAGATGGGCAAGAGGTTTGGAAGATATGAATGATGCAACCCTTAACAAAGTGAATGTTAATATGGAAGTGTGTGAAAGTTTTTGATAAAATCAACCCTTGACAAATTGAATGCCAAGATGGAAGAGTGGTTCGATGTGGTGAAGGTTCTCGTCCTCTAACAAAGTGAATGCTATATTGAGGGAGAGTTATAGTGACAAAATTACAAATGTGATCAACCTCTAACAATGTGAATGCTAGAGTGGAGGCACAAGAATAGATTGATTACAATTGCACTCTACTACTTAGCAAAAGTGAATGCTAGATGGGAAGAGGGCATGAAAAAGGAGTCAAATCATATGCGATGTGCTCAACTCTTAACAAGAATTAGTTAATAAGAAAGAGGTTAATTAAGGGATAAGACTCAAATATTGATAACATAAGCGTTGGAAAAGAAGATATGATGAAGTGTCTAGAACACAACAAATATTTTGTCAAGTTAGAGATGTGAAGAAAGCAAACGTATACAATTTAACAATGATGTTGTCAAACTAAAGGATGCAAGAAGAGAATGACAATAAGGTGTGATGAAATTGAGTTGTGACAAAGTGGAACACAACACCGTTAAGATGTGAGTTGTAAGATGAAAGTGCTTGAGTGAGGACATGGATATCCGCAACTCAAGACTTGATGTCAAAAAGAAGATGAAAACTTAAACTTTGGGAAGGTTATCCAAATGTTTAAGTGTCAAATGAAATGGGAGATAAACTCAAAAGGAGGTGAATATGAAAGATAGAATAATTTGATGATTGTGAAAGGGGAAGAATCAAATAAGTGAATGAGAACCTAAATGAATGAAAGAAGATCAAATGGAGAAGGCAATGAGGAAAAATTGAAATAATGAAAAAGAGATGATAATTTCAAAAGGGGAAATTTGAGAGTAAAATGAACGTTAGCGAATGAGTGATGACGAAGAGACAAGAGGACGAGAAAAGATGAAATGAGAATGAGAGTAGAATGCAAACAAGGATTTTTTGAAAAATGAAAAAAAGATAAGAAACATGAAAGATGAATCCCAAACAAGGAATGTTTGGGAAAAAGTGAGTGTGGAACACTACTACAAAAAGAAAGAAAAACAAAAGAAGAAAATAAATAAAAAAGAATTTTTTGTTTGAATGTTTGTTTGTAGCCTCTACCTTAAGTTGGCTTCGAAAATTTTTGGCTTCCTAAGTGGCTCTCTCAACTAGGTGTCAACAAAATATCCGAGCGAGTGCAACGCTATTGCTAGCTGACAACTTTATTTTACCCCCTTTGAAAACCTGAGCAAAGATCTTACTTAGAAAGAATCACACTGGGGTCGCTACTAAGGATATCATTGAATCTAACTCACAAGGCTTTACTAGTCGGTAGGATAAAAAGATTCCCATTTCGTCCACCGCCCGATCCGTAAAATTCTACTTTGGAACTCTACGAATCACAAAATTATGTTTTTCTACTTTTAACTTTGGGAAATGAAATATTTGCTTAAATATTAGAGCTTTGTGAGTGATTATCTAGTGTTATAGAAGGAAATTGTAGAGAAGAAAATAATTCAAACTTCAACACCAACAATTTTATCCTGGAAACCTCTAAGGAGGAAAACCAGTGGGAAGGGCAACTACTCTTTCTTCTCACTTTTATTGTTCTAATATAGAAAATTACAGATTACAATAAGTATGAAAAGAAGAAACAATGTAAACCTTCTCTCCAATTACTTGCTTTCTCTGTTTCTACACCTTGCTCCTATAATTCCATTCTAACACTGAAGATCTTGCTTACTGCTCTCATTATACTCTGCTTCTCGATCTCTCTGGATCTTCGAATGTTTGATTCACCTTCGAATGTCTACTCTCTTGCTCCTTCCATGTATTTATAGGCCTTCCCATGTCCTCCCGTGCATTGGAGGATGTGAAGGGGCATGGAAGTGAAGAGACACAGTTGGGTGCTTCAAATTCACGTCCATTCATGCTCTGTTCTTCTTTTACTGCTTCAAAAGTTCTAGGACCACCGCCCGAGTAGACTAGTGGTCATAGGACCACCGCCCTCCGGGCGGCGGTTCTAAAACGCCGCTCTGCACAGAGTGGCGGTTCCTTCCAGAACCTCCATATTCCTCAATTTATTTATTTTTCCTTCTTCTTCTTCTTGGTGCTGATGAAACTGATGAAGTGGTGTGTTTTTCTAGGATCCCTATGGATCATACCTCCCCTACTTAGGAGGATTTTGGTCCCACAAAATATTAGTGGTGGAGTGGTAGAGGAATCAACTTCCTCTCATGCTCATTCAAGTACCACTGGGTCTGCCTTGGTGTCTTCTCTCGTCCAACCTACCAAGACTCCTATGGATCTCTGGTTTCCAGTGCTACATCCTCCTCTAAGATGCCTCAAGTATAATCCTCTTTGGAAGGTAACTTCTGTATCTTTCCTTCTTTGTCATGCATAGATGGCGTTAGTGGGTGCGAGCTCTTGCAACTCACTATCGTGTGCATCTGCATGAGGTATGGCCCAAAGGTTTCTTCTCCAACCTGCTCAAGTATGGTGAAGGTCCCATACTTGTAGTGGTTTAGTCCTTTCTTGTCTCTAGCCTCTTGAGATGGATTGGCTGAATCCTCTCCAAGTATGCTTGCTGCTATAGTCACCACCATTCCTTGTATCTCCTCTTCTTCTTGCTACCCCATGGTCAGGTCTAGTGAATCCGTAGGTAGATATGGTGATTACATAGTGGAAGTTTGTTTTGCTCCTTGAGTGAGTAGTTCCTATGGTGTCTTCTTCTACAAAAATTGACAAGTGCTATCCAAATTCTCCATCCTTTGGTCAGAAATATCCGCTCTCACGTCCATTTTGTTTTTCTTCCAATGAAAGCAACAAAACTGATGATTTTCCTGAATAAGTCTTGGTGCTTGGTTGGCACTTACCATAGCCTTCTTTGATTTTCTTTGGTGTGCCCGGATGTTAAAAATGACTCCATCCTTGACCCATATGAACTGGTTCTCCCTCCTTGTGAACATAACATCCCTGATATACAAGTAAGGACTTCCAAAGACAACATCAAATGCATCAAGTGGAATAATATCAGCCTCTAATACATCTATGTATTGGGTGTTTATCCCAAACTGAAACTTACACTTTCTTGTAATTTGTATTTCTACACCCTTCTTCACCCATCCCAGTGGGTATGGATGTGGATGTGCGTAAGTCTCTAGACCAAGCTGTTCTACAACCGCATCAGAAATAAAATTTGACTGAGAACCAGAATCTACTAAAGCATTTACCTTAGTCTTCTTGATTTGGATTCTGATTTGAAATAGCTTACTCATATCTTCTTCTTCTGCTGCCCCATACATGTTAGTGGCCATGCATCCTAGCCTCTCGTCTACATCCGAATCATCCTCAATCTCCACCTCTCTTTCTATCTTCACAGTGGCCATGGATTTCTTGGAATCCTTGGTTCGGTGCTTTGGGTGCAATTCGGATGCAACTTCCAACATGTGGTGTCAGTATGTCCATTTACATCACAATTCTTACAGAAATTATTAGGATATTTACAAGTATGCAAAGTAGTAGTGGTATGTTTACCTTTCCATTTACCTTTGCTACTTGTCTTCCCTTGTTCTTTGTCCTGTTGTTCTATTGACTGGTCTCCCTTTGGCTATATTTCTCCTTGCTTCTTCTTGTCATCAATGTAGTATGCTTGTATACAAGCTTCATTGAGATCCTTGGGCTTCTGTGGAGATTACCTTCCTTTGAAGGTGAGTGTGAAGTCCTCCCAAATACTTGGTCAGAATGTCCACATCCTCCAAGTCCATATTAAGCAACATGGCTTGCCTCCAATATTCTGTAGTGTAGTCTTGCACGCTTTGACCATCGCCTATCTAAAGTACTGCCACTTAATCATCATGTCAGTCTTATGGCCAATAGGATAGAAGTTAGCTCTTATCAATTCTCTAAAACCTTTCAAAGTACTAAAAATAGGACGTTTCTTCTTCTCACAAGTGGCTAGATGGGTTTCCCACCAAACTAGAACATGACCTTCCATTTTGAGACGTGCTCAAAGTGACATTATGCACACTAAAATAGAATTCCATTTATTTTAGCCATTTATCTAGTAATTCTACATCTACTTGTCCTTCAAAATTCTTTATTTCCACTTTCATTTCAACTTTAAAAGGTGTATGTGCAGATTTTACCTTCTCGCTTACAATTGGTATCTCTTCATGCTCTTCCCATTCTTCCTCTTCATGGCTCTTTCCGATACCAAATTTTTCAGCTAGTGCTCGAACCACCGAGTCCATGGAATCTTTCTTAACCAAAGCCGTCTTTTGCAGATCTGAAAGCTCTTCTTGTTTTCTATGTAATCTATCCATCATGGTCTCTAGCATCTCGACTCTACGAACCAAGTTATCTTCCTCCATTTGAGCTCGAATTCTCTATTTCCACTTCTTCATAGAAATATCTAGCTCGCAAGGTAAAACTTCTTCACCTTTGGACCTTTTCACTGTCATAAAAATCACAAGAAAGATTCGAATACCACAGTCCTGGATATATAATCAGCTCTGATACCAAAATGATCCGTAAACTTCTACTTTGGAACTCTATGAATCACACAATTATGTTGTTCTACTTTCAAATTTGGAAAATGACAGATTTTCTTAAATATTAGAGCTTCGTGAGTGATTATCTAGTGCTATAGAAGGAAATTACAGAGAAGGAAATAATTCAAACTTCAACACCAACAATTTTATCCTGAAACCTCTAAGGAGGAAAACCAATCGGGAAGGGCAAATGCTCTTTCTTCCCACTTTTATTGGTCTAATATAGACAATTACATATTACAATAAGTATGAAAAGAAGCAACAATGTAAACCTTCTCTCTAATTACTTGCTTGCTCTATTTCTACACCTTGCTCCTATAATTCCATTCCAACACTGAAGATCTTGCTTACTGCTCTCATTATACTCGCTTCTCGATCTCTCTGGATCTTCGAATGTCTGATTCACCTTTGAATGTCTACTCTCTTGCTCCTTCCATGTATTTATAGGCCTTCCCATGTCCTCTCGTGCACTGGAGGATGTGAAGGGGCATGGAAGTGAAGAGACACGACTAGGCGCTTCAAATTTGCATCCATTCGTGCTCTGTTCTTCTTTTCTGTTCAAAAGTGCCAGATCGCCATACTCGAGCAGCAGACCGGTGGTTATAGGACCACCGCCTGTTGGGCAGCGGTTTTGAAACCGCCGTTATACATAGAGCAATGGTTCATTCCAGAACCTCTGTATTCCTCAATTTATTTATTTTTCCTTCTTCTTCTTCTTGGTGTTGATGAAATTGATGAAGTGGTGTGTTTTTCTGGATCCCTATGGATCAAGTTCCCTTAAGGTGTCGACTACTTTGGGGTTCCTAGAACCAGCCCCTTTTTGTATCTTGAGGCTTATGCCAAGGGGGTTATGTTCTAGTTAAGCAGTCGAGCCATAGCTCTTAATCGAACTTGCAAATACAATGTTTTGAATGTGGTGTTTTTTATATTTTGATCTTAATGTGGTTTAATTGTACTCATTTGGTAACCAATAATTAGTAGTTTTTGAATGTTTTATCCACCTTGTGTGAGAGCGGGTCTTGCAAACAAAGATTAGAAATTTTTCAGAATGAGGTAAAAAAAAGAACAAACAAACAAGGCAACAAAAGTGAACCCACGTTTCTGATTTCCAAGATCGCTTAAAAAGCGCGAGGAAAGAGCATACGTGTGAGTTGGCTTTGATTAAGTGAAATGTTAATTCCCAAAAACAAGAATAAACGACCATGTTTCTGATTCCCAAGATCGCTTAGAAAGCGCAAGGGAAGAGCATACGCGTGATTGTGTTGTGGTTAGTCTCACAAAAACAAAAGAAAATGATAAATGAAAAGCATGCAAAAACAACAAGTTAGAAGACATTAGGGAAGAGACAATGTGATTAAGCGTGTACTAGAATGGCTAAAAATAAAGCAAGAGAAAAGTGGACCGAAATGTCCAAGAACACTAAATTTGCAAGTTTCACTATTAGTCCGAGAGAGTAAAGGTGATGAGAAGAACAATGAAAAGGCACCCTATAAACAAAGAAAAACCGAGGCACCCTACACAAGAAAAAAAAGCACAATTAGTCTAATTGCATGAAAATAACAAAAAAATGACAATGGGCCTAATATTGTAATAAAAATTCCTAAAGTAATCAATGAAAGCAATAATTAACTAAGGAAAAGAAAAGAAAAATTTAATGGGTAACAGAGAAAAACAATGTTATGGTTAAATTAATTACTAACAAAATTGAAAATTATAAACAAAAGAAAAAGAAATGAAAGAAAAAAATTCCTAAGTTTAGAAATACATATTAAAAAAAAACCTAAACCTAAAACTATAAACATATACAATATAAACTTAAAAACCTAATGTATCAGTAAGTTTATTTTGTGTGTGTAGGGGGTCTAACAGCACTCGGTAGAGGGCTTGGGGGTGGTGTGCGGGGTTTGGGGGTGTGACTATGTGTTGGGTGAGGCGAGTGGGGTCGTAGCTATGAGGGAGTGGGTTTGTTTGAGTTAGGAACTGGCTCGGTGGTGAGGTAGGGATGGGGAGGGGTGGGTGGGTGAGATTCTAGGGTTTGGCCGGGAGCTCAAGGAGGGGTGTGAGTATTGAGGGGTCGGGGTGGGAACATGCAATAGGGTAGTTAGGTTAGCTTAGGGGTGGGAACACGGTTTGTGGAGTTGGGGTCTTTGGGAGTCAGGGGCTGCGAGAGGGGAGCATGGGGATGGGAATGAGGTCACGGGGTAGGGAGGGAATGTGGGTCCCGTGGTAGGTAGGGAAAGGAGGTTGTTGGGTTGGGCAGCTTGGGTGGGAAGAGCGAGTCGGGGAGTGGGTGATCCGAGGGCTCGAGCTCGGGTTGGGTAGTTAGGCATGAGAGATGAGGGAAGGGTAAAGGTCGTTAGGAAAAATGGCTTGATCGAGCTGGCCGAGCCGGGTAGTGAGGGGGGTAGGGTAGTCTAGGTTAGGGTGTTTACAAAAAGTTATTTATTTATTTTATTTACCTGTAACAAAAAACATATTTTTTTGTGGTTTTTATGAATTGTTAGAAAGCCTTTTTGTGTAATTTTTTTAATAATAAAATTTGATTGCTTTGATTTTACAGGTTGTGCAGAAAGTGCAGAAAAGAAATCAAGAGAAGAAATGTATAAACCAGAAGAAAAGAACAATGCAGAAATTGATAAACTAAAAGAGAAGCAACTTTTAGCAAAGTCACAACTCCTTCCTTCAGGTGTAAACCAGTAAATAATGGTAACTTCCCAATTCACCTATGAAATTTGCACACAAACAAGAAGTTTTTTTGTGAAACAAATAAAACACAGGAATAAGAAATGAAACCAAAAATGAAAGAAAAATGGGGTGCGAGTCCCACTCAAGCGTGCCAAAATGTAAAAAAAAGAAAAAAACTACAGTAATGAAAGATAAACAACTAATAATGCAAACCTCCCTGCACTTCCTTAAATGCAAACCTCAATAAGGTTGTTGAGACCTTGTCTATGGAACCTTGTAAATGAATGTGGGTGCTCTTGAATGCTCTCCAAATATGAGTGCAAATGCTACAAACACAAGATGTTTTGACTTAGGAAATTTTAGCAGAGTGATTGTACTTAAAATTCAAGAGGGACTTGTAAAAGGGTAAGCCTGTAATTTATAGAGGCATAAGCAGTTAGAAATTGGTTACATACAGTTGAATGCATATGCTAAAAAGAACATTAGAGGAAGTTACAATAGTTTGAGGGCATTTAGGGGTAGTAAAGGAATTAATTTCAAAAAGTTGCATTCAGAAAGGTGCTTGTATGTGTAATTTAATTGTCCCCACCTTTCTAGGATTCTAGAAGTGCAGTTAACTAGGATAAGGATAGGGAGTCCAAGTGGAGTCTAAGTGGAGTCTAGGTGGATGTTGATCAAGTGACAGTTGACTAGGATGTGCACACACTTAATTAATTATTTAATTAATAAACAATAATTAACTTAACTAAAGGGGTACAAAGGGGACATGTGATTAATTTAATTAATCCAAAGGGTGAAATGTGTATGAATTAATCAATTTAATCAATTAATCACAAATGGGCGAATAATAGGGTGTATCAGATAGAATTGGGAATATATGGAAACAAGTGTGTAATTTTGGGGTGTCTACACCTCCGACTTGCACTAAGTTTTGATATCCAAAATTATTTAAGACATGAGGGGTCCAATAATAATGGAGGGATAACACATGCCATATTAGCACACTATGTTTTTAATGGGTCTAGTAAGGTGTTGAAGTTGGATTAAGGTTTGGAACAAGGATAACAATTTCCCAATTATTTGTAAGGGAACAAGGAAAAGTGAGCGAGGTTTTCATGGTCCAAAAATTAGTTGTTCACCTTCATAGACCAATTTTACATTTGATAGTTGTGACATTTACCGATTAACTAAAATACGGATTTTATTAAGTTAATTTAAATTAGGAACAACAATAAATAAAAAAAGTAATAAATAAATATAGAAAGTGACCCAAACAACTAGGCAAATGAAAATAAAAACCCTAATGTGTAAGAAGAGCAAAGAAGTGACTTAGTTGATTCACAGTGCGATCTGGACTATTTCATAAAATAAACCGAATATTCTCAAGCGAGGACGAACATGAAAAGATCTCAAAAAGGACAAATTTGAGCTATTTGACTAGACTAGGGTGTTTGAGAGAGGATCGGGTGCCTGTGGGTGCCCTAGTCTAAATTCTAGGTGCCCTAGTCAATGCAGGAGGTCCGAAACCAAACTTATAGGACCGGATGATGATGCGAAGCTGTCGTTGCATATTGTGTGTAACTCGTTGGTCTATGCTAAATGTTTCCATTGATCAATGATGAAAGATAGACTTGCAAAACCCCAAGATAAAAATAAAACCCTAAAAAAGAAAAAATGTAAATGATGGGGTCGAACTGTCCTCAACGGCCACGCAGTGGTGAACTTACTAATTTAGGGTTGCATGACCGCATTTTAGACTCGAATGTAGTTCCGAGTGTGTGTGTGGATCATGCCCTAGGTGCTCTTGTGCTAGTCACACTTTGTGAAGTAACGAGCTATAACTATGTGTAGAAAATGTAATAAATGGTGGATGGAATAAAATAAACTTCCCTCCTATGCTTGTGTGATGCAGATGAACCAACCTTGTCCCTTTATGATGGAGCTAGATGGATGCAAATGAGCTCTAGATGCCTTAGATGGATGTAACTCTAGGTGGATGATAGTAGTGACTAGTGCTTGGTCCCTCATTATGGTCTCATAACTTTGTATTTATATGGTTCTCTTGTTCTAATTTCGTAGTTAACCCCGAAGAGGTCGACCAAAAAAAGATAGAATTCTCAAATTGCTAGAAAGTGCCCAAAATGTGGTGGGAAAGTGTAAAAAGGATTAGGGCACCCCCGACGGGACCAGGGGCACCTATGGGCGCTCCAAGATTGGTCCTGGGAACTCTAGTCAAGGCTAGAATGATAAAAATGCCAAAAACAAACCGGGCATATGTGTGGTGAAGGTCAGCAATGATGACATAAAACAAAGTAAAATGGCCAAAAGATGAGGGTTAATTAGTAATTTCTTCACTCAAAAACCATATGAATAGTAGTATGAGACCGGGACTAAATAATGATGATGAGTGGATCTCCAAAAACATGATGAGATGTTTTTAATGATGGAGAAATTTGTATGCACCCCATTTTTCGAGGTGCTAGAGTTAAAGTACCCAATGATGATGAGAGGATCTCCAAAAACATGATGAGATTTTTTTAAGAGATCAATACCATTCCCTAAATATCTCTCAACCCTTCAACCCCTATTACGTCACTTTTTGATCCTCTCGACTC
Organism: Taxus wallichiana var. yunnanensis; assembly: GCA_018340775.1. NCBI lineage: Eukaryota > Viridiplantae > Streptophyta > Pinopsida > Cupressales > Taxaceae > Taxus > Taxus wallichiana. The sequence continues at coordinate 437,474,182 of CM031234.1, forward strand.
TTTTAGAAATTTTTCTTTCCTCTTTTTTCCTTACTTGCACTTCTTTTCCATCTCAAGATGTAACCGTCGTGGTGGTTTTGTAACCTCCATAGAAGTTTTGTTAAAATAACCAAAGGTTATGTAAAATGCTACGACGGTTTCATAATCGCCTCCTACAGAACCGATAGTTCCTTCACGAGTGAGACCTAAGTCAAACTCTTAGTTCCCATGTGTGAATTTTTTTATTTGATATAAAAACACATTTTTCTTGTTTTTAATGCGTAGTCCACTCCACCTCCCCTTTAGCACTTGATTTTAGTCCCTAAGGGATTAACTATAATCCTTATTCATTTTTGATCTTGAGTTATGATTGGAAAACACTTAGAGGTTAGTTATTATTAAAAATTTTGTGCTCATTTGCTCCCCATAATTTTGAAGATTTTTATATAGATCATTGTTGTGCTATTTTTTGATCTAGAGAGAAAGAAATCAAGCTCCAAAGGACACCACTTCTAGTAAAAATCACCCTGAGGAATGTGGATTATTGTTGCTACCAAAGAGAGAACATTAGAACAACCAAACCAAACTTCTATCTCCCCTTGATCTATCCTCGGTTCAATGGCCTATTCTTCCTCTCAAGTGCACCAAGTTCACTTCATTCATACTGAACACATCAACCAAAAAAATGGTTTTAATGAGATCATACGAAGTATTTGGTTGAGGGTACGAACACGAGTTTAGATCAGCCCCATCTCAATCACGTTAAGAAAAGGTTGGATTTGAGATTTTTTTGTTTTGATTGTTAGATTACATCTAAATTCCTTGCTTCATTGTAATTATAACATCAATTAAGAGACAAAAAAGGAAGTTTATTGTTAGCCTTTGCTTTGTGTAACTTTCAAGGTTAGTTAGATTAAAATCTTTAATCATCTTTCTCTCTCTTTTTTTTTTTTCCATATTTGGGATTAAGCTCTAGGTGTTAGACAAGGGAATTATTTTGTTTATTAGATCTAGATAAATTTTGTTTTAGAAAGAAAAAATAATCCAAAAACAAAATCATAGTATCGGATGTTTAGATTGTAGAATTGCATCCATTCATAGATTAGGAAAAATTTAATTGCAAAGTAGATTAGACCCAATTTAGATTTTAAATCTTAGTTTGCATAATTTTCATTTTTCAAATCATCTTTTAGATTAGAGAATATCAACAAAACAACATAAGAATTTTAGATGTGAGAATAGTAGTCTCTTCAGGAATACTAGCACTTGCATTTCCTTTCTTTGTAAAATCCCGTTTAATTTTAGTAAGAACACTTTCAATTTTTTGTGGTGATTTGTTTCTTCTCATGTGTTTTTTACAACCCATAAACTCATAAAAACACCAAAAACATTGTTTTTCCAAATTCTAGTTGAATCAAGTAAATTAAATTGGTAGTTTTGTTTTTAAAAGAACTTATGAAACAAATTAATTTTTATCTCCAAAACCCTATTTCTAGTGAGCACTTAACTTCTCAATATCACATGCAAATGTGTTTCAAACAATCTTCAAAAATCTCAACCAAGAAAACACAAACATAGAACTAGAAACTGATTTTGAGCACACATACAATACAATTTTGAACCTAAACAAGTTTTTTAAAAAACTCAAACTCAAACTTATAACAAGTAAAATACACAAATGTGTCATGTCGAGTGCAAGGAACCTCACATTCAAACAAGGATGCTTTTTGATCCATGTGACAGTGAACAATAATTTGGTTCAAACCGTATCACAAGACATCCCCAAGGCTCCAATCAGTATCCTAGGATTACCTTAAGACGACCTCTCATCACAAGATCCATTTTTCTTTTCTCTTGACCATAACATGCACCACACATTGATTGTTTCCTCTCAACCGTGGATGACTCGGGACAGTCATGTATTCCCTAGAAGAGTTGAACACTTTCCTCTAATCCATACTCCACTTGGACACCAAGACCTCCAAGACAAAATCTTATACGTACTTAGACGAGAGGTGTTCCATTCTTCACCCTTCCCCGCAAAAATAATCCCATAATTATTTTTTCTTGAGGGTAAATCCCCACAAGACAAAAACCAAATCAAAACCTTATCATATGCCTATTTCCATTATAGGTTTGAGCTATCTTGGATCTTCTACCACTCACCATTTTCTTCCACAAAACACCGCTTGATTAGGGCCAAATTACCTCAAATGACTATTTCACTCGAGTAACATAACCTAATATCCCTCCATTCATGGATCACTACATAGATCTAGGGATTCATGTCACTATTATCCTTGACCATACCATACACCATGATGAATTCCATTGGAGCATCACCATCCTCAACGCGAAATCATTTCTTTCCTAAGAGTATAGGTAGAGTTTCTCTTTCGACCTGTTTTTCTTCCTATAGCCACACTCCTATCATCTTCACACCAACCATAACCCTATCCCAACAAAATCTCATCATCCTCTACATTTTCTACCTTATCTCATACTCATAAGGAGTTAAGTGCACACAAAAGGCCCCTACACTTTTTGGTGCATAAAGGTTGAACAATAGCGTATAAATAACTTGATCCTTTATTTCATCATGGCCTTGGGCCATTCAAGTTATAAACTCTATATAGTGTATTGTTATGTTTCTTTATGATTACCACTGTGCATAGTCATTAAACAAGTTAGTGAATCCTATAGGCATACACAAGGATGTTGTGCAATAATTTATACCTAAAATCGTACTTGTATCTCTTTTTAATGAAATACCATTTTCATGCTTCAATATTTTGTTTGATATATCTTATGGTGATTTTTTTTTTTCCTTCCCGCAAACACTCAAATTCAGTAATTTACCCTTTTGACACTAATTATTATAGTTGTACTTCTTGGCTAAGAGAAACACCCACATCCTATTCCCTATCTTGTCATATCTTTCCTAAATTTCTTATTCCTATAAACCGATGTGCCGAAAAATTATAAATACAAATCCATAAAATTATTTCTCAAGCTCTTAACTCATTGTGAAAATTTTATATTTCATCCACCTTCTCATTGTCTAAAACCATACAATTCGGTCAAAGTTGTATAATTTGGTCCTAACTCGACTTGTATGGTCTTACAACGACAAATTCTCTAACTCTTTTTTTTATGCAATATCATTTATTGGGTATTTTATCCCCATGGGTTGGCCTTATCATACTATTTTACTTTTGGATCCCTATATAAGCACGTTAACACTACCTTATTTACTCGTATAACGATCATATGGAATTTATCGACATACTCTTTTGTTACACTTAGTAAAGGCACTCAAGGCTCCCTAAATATTCCTAAATTTGATGCACATCCAATAGATCAAGAATTACTATATTTATGAATCAATCAACTAGGTCAAGGAGTTTATCTTCCTTCACATCCGAGCACACCAAGTTCTTATCTTCAAATCTTAGTAAGATCACAATACAATCGTGCATGGTTAAAGGGGTTTAAGTTGTCAACTAGTTGCATCCATATAGATATTAAATGCTAAGTGGAGAAATTTTTGTGGTTTGAGACCTCTTTGGAGAGTTTTGATGTTGGTGGTACATGGAAGCACCACAACCCAAAAATAACCTTTTGCAGGATCTTCTACCCATGTTTATGGTTTTGGATTGATTTGGATGGTTACAAACAATATCGAGATCAATCGACTATTAGGGTTTGATAATGCGAAGTACCTATGTAGGCCACCAAAGGACCCAAAAATTCATAGAGCCTAATTTAGAAGGCATACAAGATCATACTGAAAGGGGTATGACCGGATAATACCTTCTCACCATACCTTATGGTCATGTATTAAGATATTTCCAAATCACTGTTTGAGTAGTGAAGCTTTTCCAAGCTATGCACTTCCAATTTCTCCATTTGTATTCCTAGATTCTTCCTATATAGATCTATACATATAATTTTCTCCCTCTCTTATGTATTTCAAGCTTGTATTCATTTATCAAAAGAACCAATATGTTATTATGATTTTATACAATTAATGTTGGAAGTTAATTTATTAGAATAAATCCTAGTCTCTAGAACTTACATTTGTTTTTATTGTTGTGTATTGCATAACAAACATAAATAAACTTAAAAAGGGTGTAAAAACTTCCTTATGTATCACTGTTAATAATGTGAAGTGTCATATTTTGATTCCGTAATATTTGTACAAATTTTGCATATTAAGTAGTCTTTTTGGGACTATGTCAGATGAAGCAAAAATAAATTAGGAGTGTATTTGTAAAGGCATTGAGTCTTAATTGAGTTTTTGTGCTCTCTTGTGAGTGATGTAAGATCAATATTGTGTTAACTCTCTTATTGGCACTAGTATCATAGGTTATCTTGTAATAGACCTTCATTATCATCTTTATTGGTTATTGAATGAAGTATACGTTGATGAAATATTGTGAGTTTGATCATGCATCGCTTATATGAATGGTTTTGATTTGTCCAGTCATGGAATATGCACTTGTTGAATGGTTCTATTTCCTTTTCCTTTGGGTGAGAAAATCAATATAAAATTGTTGACCTTGAGTAGTTGACTGTGCATAAGCAATATGTGGAAGATCTCCGAATAGAAAGGTATGATCAATTTTTTTAAATGATTAAAAGAAAGGACTAGGTGCATAATTTCTTCATGGATTTCAAGATATAAGGAGGAATAATATTTTTTTTTGTCAACAATTGATGAATGTGTTGTTTTAGATTCATGATTGTATCGACGTGTAATATTATGTACCTTGTAATTGACCTTAATATCTTAGCAAGGTCACTATCATAATTATAGTAGTTTTTTTATCTAAATAGTTTGTGAATCATTGTTTATAGCCCTTATGAGATAATGTATGTCTTGCTGACTTGATTGTGAAATTGTAATAAATGATAATGGTATTGGCTATATGTGATTTCGTCAATTTAAAACAATACAAAGCTTTTTGAAAAGTACAATAATACGAGTCTTATATCCTATCGTATTTGTAGATCCTCATGGTGTATACTACTAAGAATGTTTTGGTCTTCTTGAAAACAAAATATTCCTTATCTATATAGTTTGTGAATCACCTGTTTATCCCTTATGAGATTATGTATGTCTTACTCACTTGATTGTGAAATCACAATCAATGATAATGAGATTTGTTATATGTGTTGCCCTCAATTAAAAACAATATAAAGCTTTGTGCCAAGTACAATAATACAAGGCTGATCTCCTATTGTATTTGTAGATCCTCATGGTGTATACTACTAAGAATGTTTTGTGTCTTGTTGAAAATAAACTCTTCCCCAATGTGAAGATGTAGTATTCCTTTCTCCGCACCTTAAGGTATTTTATAAGTTCATAGTTTCTTATAGTTGTGAAGGTAAATTACGTTATTGATTACTTTAAGAATGACTCATAAGGTTGAATGTGAAGTTGTATTTATTAATAATGCTCTTGTGCTGTTATGTTCACTCATGGTAATAAAAACATGAATCTTTTTTAATATACATGACCATTTCAAATAAGTCAAGATCAAAGTCTACCCTTACAATCATCTTTTGCTTTTGAGCGCTTATCTTTTACAACCTCGTTATAATATCACCTTTTAATCCTCTCATGATCACTCTCACATGTATACTTTCAACAAACTCATACCTTTTTCATTTTATCCCTTTAAGACCTCTAAGTTCCCTCCATATAGTGTGGATTGCTTCCTTGACCTCTCCATGCCCACATTTCTACCTCTGATGACATCGACCATGGTTGATGTCATCTATTGAGAAGATTTTTAGTCAATGACATCAACCATGGTCAATGTCATCTCTCTCCCTCGTTGGCTACCCGGCTACCATTGCATTTTTGGGATGATGAAATTCTGCTAAATATTGCAAAATCCCTTGGTGCCCCTATCGGGCTGGATGGGCCCACGAGAAACAGATCCAGACTTGCTTTTTCTCGTTTCGCATTTTCTCTGCAATGGAACAGGAGTTTCCGGATCACATAATCTTGAAATCTAGATATGGGTTATGGACCCAAAAAATTGAGTTTGAAACTTTGAGATGTAAACATTGTCATAGCATAGGACACTCTGACAAAAGCTGTCCCAAGAAGAAGGCCTCTTCAATGGAAGCTGAACAGCCTGATGGAGGGCTCAGTTCTGAACAAGGATGGTAGGGTTCCTAGCACGGATAGCTGGAATAAAGACAAAGCCCCTAGTCAGAAGGAGTTGGAGTTCAATAGAAGGGGGAAAAAAGGGGTTTTAGAACTCAAATAAGGAAACATCTGGTCTGGCATCCCAAAGTCTCAACAACAGCTTTGCCTGAAGCACCTAACAAGGAGAACTTGGAAAATCCTGTGAAGGTATCCATGGTGGTGAACGAGCAAGAAGGATCTGTGAAGATTAATATAGTCCCAATTGAGCAATTTCAGAGCAGTAAGGAAGTCGAGATAGATAATCAGTTGTGCATCATTAAGGAATCTTCGAACAAGGACTGTATGGTTTTTAAAGAATCTTTGCAGAAAAAAACTCCTAGGGGAGATGGTAAATCATTTACAGATTTGCCTCCTTGCTCCAGCAGCATATCAACGGTTTCACCTACTTGCTTCAAAGACTGTGACAACTAATACACACACACCTGATAGGATTAAGAAAGAACGTGAAGATGGAGAAGTCACGCCTGTCAAGGATGAGGAGGATCCAGACTCTGGATTCACAAAGGTCATTTCAAAAAAGAAAAAAAGAATGAAAGGATTTGAAATGATCCTAGAATCACTCTACAGTGATAAGAAAAAGAAAAAAGACAACTGGGACACCTCAACATCCAGAACAACTAGATCTTCTGCTAGACGATTAGTTGACTTTGGAGGAAGCACAAAAAGAGGAAGGCCCTCTAAAAAGGCTCTTAGAGCTAAGAGAACGGAGAGAGACATTACAGATGGCATGCAACGATAGTTGAACCATCAGAAATTCCAACCAATCTTTCCAAATGAAGATTATTTCTTGGAACATCCGAGGCCTAAATGGAAACTCCAAGCAGAGAATCATCAAGGAGTTACGGGATTCTAGTAATCCTAGTATTTTGATTCTGCAAGAAACTAAAATGAAAGCTAAGACCCTAGAAACTAATAAAAAGAGTTTCTGGGATAACTCTGAAATGGCGGCTGTCGACTCCCAAGGAGCTTCTGGAGGACTAGCTACTCTTTGGGATAAAAGGCACTGTACTGGTACGGTTCTCAATGCTAGTATTAATCATCTTGCAATCAAATTTATTACTATTGAGAATAATGGTGAATGGATCCTTTCTAACATTTATGCCCCTAATATGGTTAGTGGGAGAAGAAAGCTTTGGGCTGACCTTAAAACATTTAGAAACCAACATTGTTCTGCTAACTAGCTTATTATGGGGGATTTCAACTCCCCACTAAACCCAGGTGAAAAGTATGGGGGTATCTCCAGCTTTTCTACTGGTATGGAGGATTTTGCTGATTTTATTGCTAAACATAACCTCTTAGATGTGGATCTTCATGGGAATAAATACACTTGGAATAATAGAAGGTTGGGAAAGGAGTTTATCCAGGTGAGATTGGATAGGGCACTAATTTCAGCGAGCTAGATTCTCACTCAAGACTTCCACCTCTCTTCCTTGCCCAGAGTTGGATCGGATCACAATCCGATTGCTTTAAATTTTCTCAATTGGACTAAACCCACCAGAAGCTCATTCAAATTTGAAAAGATGTGGATGGAGCATGAAAATATCCATGACAAGATAAAAGAATGGTGGGGATGGAATGGTGAAGGCACTGCTCAATTTAGATTGGTTCAAAAGCTCAAAAATGTCAAAAAGCAAGTCAAAATCTGGAATAAAAGCGTTTTTGGCAATGTGTTTGAAAATAAAAAAAATTAAAACAAAAACTTCAGGATCTGGAAATAAAAATGGATACTATGGGGAGATCGGATGAAGACGAGGTCAATGAAAAGAATATTCTTTCAGAGTTGCATACGATCTGCAGCAGAGAGGAATCTTTATGGAGACTTAAATCTAGAGCTATTTGGCTTAAAGAGGGAGACAGAATACGAAGTTCTTTCATATGACCACTTTGAAGCACAGAGCCTGTAATAGGATCTTAGAAGTTTCTAAAAACAACGGAAATATCATAAAAGATCCCAATAGTATCAAGAAAGAAGCGCTTGATTTTTATAAAAAACTTCTTGAGGAGAGGAATAACATCAATTCTGAAGCTATTTCTTTTATGTTGGAGGCCATTCCCCAAGATAAAATTGAGGAACAGAAATTTAGAAGTATCACCAAAGCGGTCACACTTGAAGAGCTGCAAAAGGCTGTATTTGCTTTAGAGGGAGACAAGGCTCCTAGTCCTGGATGGGTTCTCCATAAATTTTTTCCAGAAATTTTGGGAAATCTGTTCGGAGGATCTTCTCAGAGCGGTGAATGAATTCTACAGAACGGGAAATCTTTTGAAAGAGCTTAATAACACTCACATTGTGTTGGCCCCAAAAAAAATGGATGCTAAAGATTTCAAAGACTTCAGACCTATCAGCCTTGTGAATGCCATCTATAGAATTTTTACCAAAATTATCACTACTAGGCTTCAGCTCATTATGAATGAACTTATCTCAAGGCAGCAGAGTGGCTTCATCAAAGGCAGGATTATACAAGATGGAGTGATTATGGTTCACGAGACTATACATTCTATGGAAAATAATAAAAAGGCAAATATGGTCCTCAAGCTTGATATGAATAAAGCTTTTGACAAAGTCTCTTGGGTTTTCCTTGACAAAGTCTTAACTAAATTTGGGTTTTGGAAAAATTTAGAAGAATTATTAAGGCTTGTATCTCTACGGCCAGATTCTCAGTGGTGGTAAATGGTGAACCTGTGGGTTTTTTCACTAGCAGCAGAGGGCTCAGGCAAGGGGACCCTATCTCCCCCTTGCTCTTCATTCTTTTGGCTGACAGCCTTAGTAGAACAATTGGCAAAGCTGTTAATGACGGGCTTTTAAAAGGCTCTAAGCCCACTTCCATCAGTCAAGCTGTCTCCCATCAGCAATTTGCAGACGACACTATCCTCCTTCTTCTGGCGTCAGTCATTGAAGCTAAGGCTACCAAGGCTCTACTGCAGCTCTATGAATCTGCTTCTGGGCAAGAGATCAACTATGATAAAAGCTCCATCTTCTTTTTTAACACTCCTGAGGAAAGGCAACTTAAAATTGCTAAAATTCTGGGTTGTAAAATAAGTGCGCTTCCAGCCACTTACTTGGGCCTTCCTCTCGGCACTAGGAAAGTCTCTTACAAGGTGTGGGATGATTTATTGGAGAGATTCCAAAAAAATGGCTGGTTAGAAAGGAGCCATTTTATCTAGTGCTGGTAAATGCCTGCTCATTAAAAGTACTCTTCAAAATCTGCCCATTTATGTCATGTCGCTCTACAAAATCCCCTCTTCCTTCAGAGATAAGATTGAAAGGATTCAGAAAAAATTTTTTTATGGCAAGGCATGGAAGAGAAGTTCAAATTTCACTTAGTGGCTTGGGACAAGGTTTGCACCCCAAAGTTTATGGGAGGTCTGGGTATAAAAGATATTGAGAAAATGAATGAGGCCCTCATTGCTAAAATGGGTTGGAGAATGTTGTCTGAGGAACAACCCTGGATTGATCTAATCAAAGCAAAATACCTAAATCATCAAACTGTGTTCTCTTTCCTACAAGATGAGCACCTCCCCCATGGTTCCATTTTTTGGAATAATCTGGTCAAGAGCAGAAATTTCATCAAGCAGGGTAGTAAATGGAAAGTTGGGGATGGTAGGGATATAAACTTCTGGGAGGATAATTGGTTTAATGGAAATCTCATGGATAGATTTGGGATTGTTAAGGACAGTCTTATAAGCAAGTATGGCATTAAAATCAAGGATTATATTAAGGGAAACGGTACCAACAAGAATTGGAAAAAACTTACTGTGGAGCGAAAGGATCTGATGCAAATTACTTCCTCCCTTCAAGATCAGTTAGATCTTATTCCATTAAGTCAGCTGGATTCCAAGGATGAGCTAGTTTGGAATAATTCCATTGACGGAAATTACTCTGTCAAAACTGGATATAATAATTTCTTCCACAGTAGTCAAACAAAGTTCAATTGGAATAAGATTTGGATGACTGAATTAACTCCTAAAATCAATTTTTTCCTTTGGTTGGCTATCAGAGGCAGGATTCTTACCACTGACAACCTGAAGAGAAGAGGGTTTATAATCCCTAATAGGTGTCATCTTTGTAAGAAAGATTCTGAGGATATCAGCCACTGCTCATACATCAGAGTATGCTACCGCAATATGGGAGTTTTTCCCTCTCTAAATTTGAAGCTCTCTGGTGGTGCCAAGGATCTTAATCAGCTATGGACTCAATGGAACCCACCCTTTAGGCATTGTGTTGTCAAAAGGATCTCGAAGTCAAGTTATCCCTCATTTAACTGGAGGATATGGAAGGATAGAAATGATATTATCTTCATAAATAAGAAGCAAAACTATAAACTTAGTATTGGTAAAATTTCTAATGGTATCAAAGAGAACATTGCTAGATTTAAACCCCCTAAGAACAAGAGATATCAAGAGAATGAAGAAAACATCTTATCCAATCGGCGATTGAACACACAATAGCTCGAGCAATCCCGGAATAACATTGATAGATCCTTGATTAAATGGCATCCTTCTCGATTTTAATTGGTATAAGTTGAACCGTGATGGGGCCTCTAAGGGGAACCCTGGGATTGCAGCAGGTGGAGGAGTGATAAGGGATCATAAAGGTAATCTGATTGCTGCGTATGCTGGGAAAATGGGAATTCAAACTAATCATTTTGCCGAAGCATTATCTGCTCTATGGGGCTTGAGAATTGCCCAGACTCAAAATATACAGAACCTCATTATTGAAGGAGACTCCCTGAATATCATTAATCTCCTTAAACAGTGCTCATCTCCAAGTTGGAGCATCAAGGATTTTATCTCAGAGTCCATAAACATTTGTCAAACATTCAATAACATCAGGATCATGCACACTTACCGGAGGGTAATAAATTGGCAGATGCGCTGGAAAATTATGGCATTAATGTTAATCTTATTGTTTGGGATAATATTAGCATCCCTAAGTAGCTTAAAAACAACATTCATGCGGATTTCTATACGCAAGCAAAATCTTGAGTTGAGTTATGATTATTGGGTGTGGATCAGCATCAATAAAACCCCCACACGTGTTGACTTAAAAAACATGATTACGCAAATCCTGTCAAATAATCAATATAGAGTGAAGTATAGGGGGAAATCCAAGTGGAGTTACATAGATTTGAAAATCGCGCATGCGGGCTGCACTGCGGCTGCTAAAAGTTGGATACATGGCTCCACGGAAACCGAAGACAGTAGTAATGTGACTGATGACAGGGAGCGGACTAACAAAGAGGCCGTTTTTCTCACATGTGATTTTCCGCAGGCTCTGATCAGCAGGCACGCAGACGTTCGTGGGAAAAGCAACGGCTACCATTTCCTATTTTGCGCGGATTACAACAGTAAAAAGCACATTGGCTTCAGTGCTCTCAGGGATTTGGGAATTTGCTGCAAACAGTTACGCACAGTGAAGATGGGGGGTCCTCCTTGTCAAATTGAGCCTAGTGCGGACCCGGACTGGAAGGATAATATTGAGCTATGGAGTATTCTCAGCAAGGGTGGCATCACCAACTTCATAGAGAAGGTTCAAGGGCATGATCAAAGCATTTCGTGCGCTTTTGCGAAGATTGGAAGGAACATCATGGAATATGGGGGGCGGAAGATATTGGTCAACGAGGAACTTATTGCTGAAGCGACCGGCCTTGGCATGGAGGGCTACCGTTTTTTCAACAAAAGGGTTGACAGAGATGTTGAAGAGAGGAGATTTGTGGAGGGATCTGAGAAGCTGATATATGTTACAGCTGGGCCTGCTTGTTAGCTCAATCCCTCCGCCCTATGATGAGGTTACTCGCATGATGATACGGTTCATCTCCTTGGAAGGAAGGTTTGTCACTGTACCTGCTAAGCACCTTATCTTTCTTAACCACTTCCGTAGGAATCGCATGGTTTGTTTCCCCCATTACTTGTTGAACTCTCTTGAGCGCTCCATTTTGGAGTTTCAAAAGCATACCCGGGCGGTTCCTTTACACCAGGGGCTTATTTTGCTGCTGCATAAATGCTGTCTCCTCAAATACCCTGGCCTCCCATCCTCTCCTAGCGCAATTCTACCGGCCTCTGCTGCTAGCCCCGTTTCTCCATTCTCTGCCCCCGCCACCGCCGTCCACCCTCGGCCATCCAGCTTCTTCTTCCATTCCCCCTACTGCTGCTCCACCCCCACTTCGCTTCCACCTCGGCCAGGCCGGTCACCAGGGCTTCTAGAAAGCTTAACCTTGAGACTCTTGCTATGGAGAAGGGTCCTCATGAAATTGAAATTGCACATGACCTACTGAACATTAGCAGTGCCAGTCCTCGGGATGTGCATATGGAAAGCTCTTCAAAAAGGCTGGAAGCCTTAGAGGCTGATATGAAATTGTTGAAGGATGAAGTTAAGAACTTGGCAAAATAGAAAGGTAAGAGGAAGAAGGAGGAGGAGGTGGATATTGATAACAGCCAGATTGATGATATATACAAGAAGCTGAATTCCTTAGACTCCCGTTTAGGGAAGGCCAAAACTCGTCATGACTACAATATGGCCATCTTCAGTGCGATTGAGGAGTTCATTGAGCAACATGTCAAAAGTGTCTCCAATCTCAGCGGAGTTCCGGCAACACTTTGGGGCAATGATAAGGAAAGCAAAAGGACCATTGATCAGCTGGATAAGACTGACGCTGCCCACATGACAACTTTGGGTATGTTCAAATCCTGGAAGAATATCAAGACCAACATCGACAAAGCTGCCAAGAAGTAGATGTTGGTGCTTTTGCTGTACTTGTTTGTTTTTCTCATTGTTTTTTCGCGGTCTCTTTACTGCTTTTTTGCAGTGTTTTTGCTGTTTTGTCTTGTTTGGTAGCTATTTTTTGGCTACTTTGGGCCTCATTGTCACATTTGGATTCTGATCCTTTATTTTGGCTCCTAGGCCATCTTTTGTACTCAAGGGTATAGTCCCTTTCAAAAAACTATTTGCCAATAATAAAAAAATGTCATCAATTTGATAATTTTTCATAGTCGAGAACATCGATCACGATCAATGTCATTAGCTAGCATAAACTTTGAATGGTATCCCTAGGCTATTTATACTCGGTAGATGAGCGCTAATTCCACATATTGTCCATCCCTTATTCGTCCCGCTAGTGCTTGTTAATATTCCCTTAAAGCTCATAAGGTCTTGAAGTTGGTCTTATTTGTCTTCTTTGGACTTCACACTTAGAGCATTAGGTACTTAGGATCGACAAGCATAGGAGTTGCACTTGTCATGGTTTATCAAACCTTTGGAGTTATCGAGTCTCGACGTAGAGGTATTCCTACATCTTCTTCCATTTTTGTGATCCTCAACATTAACACTCTATAAGGTGTTTTCAACCTTGGGGGAAGTTAACGTGCATGACGACTTGATGCAAGAAAATATTTCTAACCTCTCTCACACTTTTTATTTCATTTCATATTTGGATGCTTTTGAGCATGATCATTCATAGATTAGGATAAGGTATCATATATCTTATCTATCGCATTATTTATTTATTTGTCTTTACCTTATCATCCGAAATAAACCTTGATCCTCGCGAATATTTATTTGCAATCTCTTAGACCCTCTTGTAATTATTATGGCTCTTGCCTAACAACCTCTCAACATCTTACCTTATTATTATCTCGATTTAGAACTCTATTATAATCACATCAAGCTATTGGGAACTAGGTAGTCGCCATTTTTATTCTAGATATAGGCTTTGAACCCTATACCTCATATAAAGTGTGGAGTAATGCCTTCCTAGCCTTACATCTCCATTAAATTTGATACCATTTACACACATTTTTTTGTATTTTTAGTCAGTAAAATATTTACAATTTTTGAGATTGTTGTCTCCTCTAATTGTTGAAATCTAATCGTCATTTTTTATATATTTTATATCGATATATACAAATATATATTAAAAAGTGTTAAAATAAAAGATAATTTCATTTTATCATTGAACCGCACATTATATTAAAAAAATATAAGAGAGTTACAAGAGCAGGGGCGATCAGACAACTCACGGTCCCCACGAAAAGCCATGAAGGCACCGTGAAACACCAAAGGGAAAAAAAAATGCCACTAGGGCAAACATCACCACATTAAAACAAACGAGAAAACACTAAGCACATGCCACTGCTTCGGAGGAGGAGGAGGATCATCCCGAGAAGGGATGCAAACCCCCACTAAATGGACTTTTCAAGGAGGATCAACCTGCTAGCCATCCTGATCGGGCATTTGAATCCACAAAGACACCACAATTCCCTAACTAGAATCCATCACCTTAGACTATCGACAAAGTTGTTGGCATGCGCCTCACCAATTTAAGTTTTTGGGCATTCCTTATATATAATTTCATTTTGATTCTTATACAAAGTTACTATTGTGCACAATTTGAAGGGCATATGGGATCTCAAATTTAAATGCTACGTGTCCGGGACCACAAATGTAATTAATATGCACTTTCCTTGGATACTTCCCAAGTAAATAAAGATGAAAGCATCCTAAACTTGCTAAAAAGAGGTACGTTATAAGAATTCATATATTTTGCCACATAAGGAAACAGTTATAGTTTACGTATATCAAGTATGTATTAATAATTTGACGTTGACGTCGTCCAATTTCTTAATTTAGAAGTAAACTCCGGTGGGAAAATATCTTTCGTAAAATATCTCACGCACAAATGGGAAGGCAAGGAAACGAGGAACTGTGAACAGTAACAGTAACGGAAGATGAAATATCTGGATGTTACCCGATTTGTGACGCGGTCAGTCAACTAACACGCCGACTTCCAACGTCCGTTAAAAGAAGACGGCACATTGGGAAACAACATAAGTAATTTGTAATGGAAGGAAATAACAGTGCGGCGCCATTCGTTGCAAAGACATACGACATTGTTGACGATCCCTCCACTGACTTTGTGGTCTCATGGAGCCCAGCAAACAACACCTTCCTCGTCAAGGATCCTCACTACTTTTCCCTCAATCTGCTCCCCCGCTTCTTCAAGCACTGCAACTTCTCCAGCTTCGTTAGACAGCTTAATACATATGTGAGTATCCTTCGCTTATACGGCTTTCATGTTTTCACATTCCCCCTTTTTCCCCTCTGATAAAAGTTTGAATGGTGTTTTCATGGCGACAGGGTTTTCGTAAAGTGGATCCTGACAGGTGGGAGTTTGCCCATGAAAGCTTTTTGCGCGGGCAAAAACATTTATTGAGCACCATTCGTCGAAGGAGGAGGTCTCCTCATAATAAAGGAACGTCCTCTCATGGGTCGGGTAATGAATTGGGCATCAATTATGGATTGGAAGGGGAAATGGATGCCATTGTTACCGAGGTTGTTCAGCTGAAGGAGGAGCAGGATTCTATTGATAGAGAGATTGAGGATATGAAGAGGCGCTTGGATTTGACAGAGCAGAGACCTCAGCAGATGATGTCGTTTTTAGCCACAGTAGTCGACAATCCCAGTTTCAATACTCTGCTGCAACTCGATGGTGACAAAAATATGAGACTTTTTCCCCACAAGGAGGAAGGAAAAATGCCTGAATTGGGGCCGGGTTCTACGTCTTTGATTCCACATGGATTTGTGGATTCTGGGCTGAATGGGAATGGTTTTGAAGATTCGCCAGTGGATATGCCTCTGATTGAATATGAGAACAGGGCTGGACTTCTGCCTACTTGTTCACTTGCAGATGAAAGTTCTGCAAAAATTCTGAGTTTGAGATCGATGTGGGTTTGGAAAACGATGATGTGGGTGTGAATAATGTGGATGACTTGTTATGCTGGGATCATGTTTACGCTGAGGAAACCCAATTCACCAACTACAAAATTCTCTCAGAAATGCCGGCTCGGATTGCCAAATCTCCAGATTTCAAGTGAGGAAGAAGATGTGATGGATCTCCGTTTTAAAATGTTCAAAGGCTGCCCTGCCCTGCATCTTCTTTGGAGTAACCCTGCGAGATTCATCACCTGCTTCAACTGGTACTAGTTATATATATATGTGTGTGTGTGTGTGTGTGTGTTTGGTCGACTAGGTAGCACAGCTCTTTTATCTAGATATATTAATATAGGTTATTGTGCTGACTTGTAGTGAGTACCAGTGGCTTACAAGTTTGTACTGTGTCCTATGATAGGAGGCCGCTTCTTGCTCCCAGGGAGTAGAATAGTTCAGTTAGGTTGAACAAGTAGTTTTCATAGCACACATGGTACAAACTAAGATCTTTGAGTTTGATTTTTTCTAATCGGATGCATGGTACCATCTAAGATGTCAAGGAATTACAGGAGTGTTATGGTCAATTCATTTTGCCATGACTTGTTTGTGATCTTTGGATTGTATTTTTCATGTTCAGGTATGTTTTGGATTGTGAATTTCAGGTTTAGAATTCTTTTTAGTCAATGGGCAATTGCCTTGATCTAAATTCTGGAAAAAAATGAGCACAAAGGAATTTAATAAGTACATTTATTGTTTTGCTTATAATGTTTCAATAATGCACAAGAACAGAGGATGAGGGATTTGCAAAAACACCCATAAGGAACTATTACAAGCCCATGACACGAGTAGTGTCAGTCAATTCAATGTCATTTAAACTCCTCTCAGAACTATCTTTGCATGTTAATTTTTCGTTACCTTGCATTTGAGTGGTTTTCCTCTTCGTAAGGCAGAGTAGATTTTGGACAGTATATTGCTTAACAAGATACATAAGACAAGCTATGACCAATAAAAGATGTTGATGTATATCTATTGTCGACGCATTCATTAAAAGCTAGAATGTTTCATATCTTCTTCTTATGTTAAGAGTCATTCTACAATGTGCAAATGGGATGTAATGATATGAATGTGTTTTTTTTTTTAAATTTTACATTTGAAATTTAATGTTTATTTAATTGTTTTAGGGGTCATTTTAATTTTAAATTTGACATTAATATGATTGTCACTTAATTTTAAAATTGATATGTAGTACTTTTTAGTTATAATAAATTGTTTGTGTCATACTATTCAGATAACTATGTATTGAGAAACTACTGGGAGATGGAAGAATAGTAAATTAACACAGATTGTGACCAACATTCACAAATTTGTGGGGTCTATTTTCTCTCATAATCATAAAATGCATATAAAAAAATGTTAAATAGTTTATAAATTGTGATTAATAGAGAGATAAAAGTCTACCAATTTATGAGTGTTGAATAAACTACGACATACATTCTCTCTCTATTGATGTTATAAATGAATTAATATCATTGTGCATCATATCTTAAAACAAATTCCCCTCATCAAACCAAAATATGTTTGAAGTTAAATCATTTCAATTTTCTTAAGTTTTTTTTTTTAAAAATTATTAATCAAGTGGGCTCATCCGCTCTCCTTTCTTGGTTGAACATAAAAAACCAATTTTAAATTTGAAGAGATCCTCGAGGATTTTTATCTTTTTTATTATCCTTATTACATATGTTTCCCTCCCTTTTTGGGAGATAAAGGCTCACAAACAGTTGAAGGGCATGTAATTGTATTTGATTGATAACTTCATTCTTTCAATTTCTTTTGTGCTAGTAGTAGTATAGTGTCAAAAACAATTTTTTAATAATTTTGGATGTATTTATTTAAGCATTACATATATGTGCATGTTGAAATATTTATTAAAAACAATATTATTATTGAGCATTTCAATTTTCTTTTAATAGCATTTTATTGAAATTTGATTCATATATTTTGAAAATGTAGTCTTTGTAGTAGTGATCTAAGTTCGAGATTAATTATCATAATAGAGTGAGGATTTCTTGTGAATATAGGAGATTCATTTATTCTCAATACTCTCATATTATCAAGAGTTTCAAATTAGCTTTATTAATGCCTAACAAATCTAAGTATTTGAACTATAAAGAATAGAGGAATCATCAATATCCAAATTCTAAAGATAAAATCTCTACTTCCACTCTGCCCAAACCATTCTTGAAACACAATTGTTAAGACTTTATTTTTTTTGAAAATTTCTATAAAACACAAATTAAATAACAATCTTGATGTGAATATAATACTTGTATAGATAATTAAAATACATTTAGATATCAATCACAAGGCTCTTATCTTGAACTTTTTAACATACCAAAATGTTAATGTTGTCCAAATTTTGCATCGTAAAATTTGACAACTTCCAAAATCTGGACTTGAGTAGCTCGAGGGGGAATGACGATCATATGGTCATCAAATTCAATGCTAGGTATCAACAGGGCCACGTTTCATAGTTCGGGGCTCTTCATTATTTTTTGGTCTCCACAAACATGAGCTTTGGGTCCATGGGGAAGTCGCTCTACTGAGCCGGGATAGTGAGCTTGGTGAGTCAGTTGTGAGCCGGTGAGTCAGCGCAGTGAAGCTTCCTGGGGCTCCGCCAAAGGACATCAAATGATGTTGCCGGCTAGCAAGATGTATGGATGCTATCGGCCAATAGCATGTTTGAGCACCACTGGCCGGGTAGCAGGAATAAATGATGCGTAGGTCGACTCGGTTGCAGAGTAGGACGACGAGTCAAGTTAGTGGTGTCGACGGTACAAACGCTTCCAACCAGTAGCACATAATGATGCGATCGATCGACAACATGAATCAAAGGGTGAACATGCAACTGGCCTAGCCATAGACAAGGGATGAGCGGTGCGATCGACCGCAGAAGATAACGCTAGCTACCGGCCAACAATTGAAATTTGAAGCTACCGATCAAAGAAGGAAAAGAACACTACCGACCGACTTTCATGCATTAATAAACATTGTATGAAGTAGCACAACTACATGTCGAAATTAATTCCCGATAGGTGAGATCCCGCTTTTCATATATATGCAAAACTCACTCATTTAAAAGGGTCTGAGAGTGCTCTTTGTTGTAACAACACCATGCTAAAATGGTGACCGAATTCCCATGAGTTCCAAACCTTAAATTTGGCCCTCAGTAATGTAACTCATGCCATTTTCCATGAATGTAATAGAATTGTGCATATTTTAAGCAATTTAAAATCTGTTTTGTGGCACGTTTGTATGCCCTAGCTAGTTTTAGTTACACTCTTGCCTTTCTATTCATTTATGGTATGTTGATGTATTTCTTGATTGCAGGTTCCATTTTGTTGTGTTGTCAATGCATGGGTGAGTGGAGAATACATGGTTGGGTAAGTGCACCAAGTTAGGGGCCAAAAGGGGGTCTTAAGTGGACACATTTTTCTGAAAAATAAAAACTTCAACTTGTACGAGTTTTTCGAAATAGTTACACTCAAAATTGGAAGATGTTGTAGAAATATGAATTGTAGCATTTTGAGTCTAGTTTCTAAGCTACTAAATTTTATTGAAAACAAATAAGTTTAAGTGGGTCAAACAACTAAAATACCAACAAGTGGTCCTATTTTTGTTAAAAATAGAATATAGTGACTTTCGTGCCCCCACTATTTGTTTAGCACCATTGAGTATTTTTGAAAACCCTTTAGTAGAAAGATAGCTAGGAGCATCTAGTTTGTGTTAGAATTTTTTAAGATTTTTTAATGAGTATTTTTTTATTTATGATTTTTCTAGTACAAAAATTTTATGTTTTGAAAAATAATGGAGCTCTAACTGTGCCCCCCTTAACTACCTCAAAAAATATCGAAAATTAGATTTTTTTGAATATGTATATAATTATGCCTAGTTTGTGCTAGTATAATGTTTTTCAATTTTGATGACCCAAACAAAAGATACATGATGAAAGATAGACATATTTAAACTTCAAAAATAGCTATAAAAGGCATAGTTAGAAAATAAATAATATGGAAACCTTATATTAGTGAGAAAATTTGAAAAATTATATTTTTAGAAAGAAGAAACTCTGCTCTACGTCGTGGTATAATATTTTTAAATGGATCAATTTTTTTATTTTGATTTATCATAGAGGAAGTGGCATTTTTATATTTTCCTACAAAAACACAATGTTTGTTGTGTTTGTGCAGGTCCATGCCTCAGGCTTGGGGATCCAAACTGGATCCCAAGCCTTGAGGCATGGCTTGGAAAAAGAGAAAACACAAAATGCGTACGCGTTATAACGCATATGTGTTATAACGCTGCATTACGCTTTTGATAATATGAACATCAGATATGCTTTACTATTATTATTATTATTATTTAAGTATAAGTTTTTCATTTATTATTATTTATATTTTATTATTTCTTATACTTTAAATTTATTTATGTAAATATAAGAAATTAGGGTCACTCTACACCTTATGGAACTAGTCTCACAACTCCATTAGTCACAGTTTAGGAGATAGTTTTTATAGTATAATTTAGTCAGTACATAGGTAATTTTCAGGCTTTCAACATTCAACCTAAATCTTTTAGCATTTAAATTCTACAATCGAAACCCTAAACCCTAAACCTTAAACCTTAAACTCAATGCCCTAAACCCTAAACCATGATCCCTAAACCCTAAAACCTAAACCATAAACCTTAAACCCTAAATCTTAAGCCCTAAACCCTAATCCTTAAATATTCAGCCCTTACCCATGAGCCCTAAACCCTAAACCTTGAGCCTTAAGCCCTAAACCCTAAACCCTAAACCATGAACCATGAGCCTTAAATGTTAAACCCTAAACCCTAAACCCTGAAAACTAAATCCTAAACCCTAAACCCTAACCCATAAACCCTAAACCCTAAACATTAAATCCTAAACCCTAAAGCTTGAGCCCTAAACCCTAAACCATAAGCCCTAAATCCTAAACACTAAACCCTAAACCCTGAACTCTGTGACCTAAACCCTTAACCCTCAACCATGAGACCTAAACCATAAACTATAAATCCTAAACCCTAAAACCAAAGTAATAAACCCTAAACCCTAAACCCTAAACCCTAAAACCAAAGTAATAAATCCTAAACCATAAACCCTAAGCGCTAAGCCCTAAACCTTAAATACTAAATCCGAGTCCCGAGCTCTAACCTCCAAACCATTAACCAACTCAACCCCAAACCTTAAGCCATAAACCATGAACCATGAACCCTAAACCCTAATCCCTAAACCATAAACCCTAAACCTTAAGCCTTGAACCCTACACCTTAATCCTTAAGCCATAAGCCTTAAAACTTAAACCCCGAGCCTTAAACCCTAAATATAGAGCCCCGAGCTCTAACACGTAAACCTTAAACCCTGTAACTCTAAACTCTAAACCCCGAGTCGCAAACCCTAAACCATGCACCCTAACCCCTAAACCCTAAACCCTGAGCCTTGAGCCCTAAACCGTAAACCGTAAACCTTAAGCCCTAAATGTTAAATCCTAAAGGTCCTTAAACCATAAACCCTAAACCCTAAAAACTAAATCATAAACCCTAAACCCTGACCCCTAAACCCTAAACTCTAAACCCTAAGCACTAAATCCTAAATCCTAAGCCCTAAACCCTAAACCTTAAGCCCTAAACACTAAACCTTATACCCCGAACTCGTGAATTAAACCCTTGACCCTCAACCCTTAACCCCGATACTTAAACCTAAATTATAAAACCTAAACCCTAAAATAAAAAAATAAACCTTAAAATCTGAACACTAAAACCTGAACCCTAAACCCTAAACCCTAAACCCTAAACCTTGAACCTTGAGCCCTGAGCCCTAAGCCGTAAACCCTAAACACTAAATCCAGAACCCTAAGCTCTAACCCCTAAACCTCATATATTTTCAGTAGGTCTCATGAGTGAGTTCATTTTTGAATATCTTAAGACCATATTTCCTAGTCTTGTGCCTAGAACCATCATTAAGTCTGCTTTTACAACTACCTTGTTTATGAGAGGTGGGAATTTCCCTCCTTCAAAATATCAATAGATGAAAGACATCAAATTTTGATGAATCTCTTTGAATTTTGTTCCTACGAAGTCGATGAACCCTTTTCAGTTGAATACTCTCTATCAATACTAATAAGAATGGGTAAGACACAAAACATTATAGTGAGTGAAATAGTTCACATGCAATGGGCATTTCCCTCCTTTAAAATATCAGTAGATGAAAGGCATCAAATTGTGATGACTCCCTTGAATGTTCTTCCTACGAAGTGTTAGTGCAAAATCACAAAGACTCCCGACGCACATCGCTTCTAGGTTGATGTTCGTGCATCCAGTGTGATTGCACAACATGGAAACCTCTCTCCAAGCGTGGGACTTGTGAAACCGAGAGAGGAATCTCCAGAGAAGGCTGGTTCCTGCTCCTAAACTACCTGCCACAAGCTATTCCAAAGGCGGTGCAAGCTAATCTAATCCTAATCTAACCATGCCAAGGAGACAGAGAGAGAGAGAGAGAAGGGAAAACAAGCAAAAGCCTACACTAAAACGGTGATACACCGTGAGAAGGAGAATGTTGAACATCTATAAAACTGCCATGGGACAAAGAGAGGTGAGCAATGGGAAGGATGGACAGATGCATCACAGCCCAAGGATAGATTTCACACGTAAAGTGTCCCAAAACTCCATGAACACACTCTCCAAATCTGCGGTGAACATTCAAACATGCACAGATACCCTGCAATGAAGAGAGGCAAGAAGAAAACAAGCAAAAATGAGAAAGGATGGACAGATGCATCACAAAACACATTTTGTTGCTTCGAAAGTTTACATGTAACATCATTCCATTAGTAAAAGGCAAAAACGCCATTACAGAGTAGGGAGGAGGTTCGAACTCCATTTTCAACCCTAGAGAAGAAAAGAAGGGAGGGCAGAGCAGAAAGAATGAACAACTGTTTATATTTTGCCACTCCTTACAATATATAGGAAGAATGAGAGAAGGAAGAAAGAGGAAAGTCAGATCTACTCCAACCACCCCTGTGTCATATTTTAAATCATCTCATTATGGTATAAGCGATGGATCCCGCAAAACGGCGGTCATTCACGCTTTGCATTAAAGCCGGTCATTGAAGCGCATTACTCAGATCACGCGTCGAGCCGTTTCTTGATTTTCTCTCTCAAACTGCACCAAAACTCGAGATTAACCCCAGAATCATGTAGAGAATTTCATGAGCTTTCCGCTGATATAAAGAACGTGGAAATCGAGCTCGATCAAAAGATATGGCGATCTCGAAGATTTAGGGCACGGAGCGTACTCAAGACAGATTTTAAAATGTTTTCCCGCTCTTCACCGTCACTGGACGACACGTGGCACGTGCTGATTGGACGAGCAATTCTCTCCCTCCGTCTTTCGCGGGCTTTCCTTTTGAAATTGCTTGTGGGGCCCCTTAAACTTGGACACGTGGCGCCATTTCATTGGTTCGGTTCGGCGCTCGATAACTCGCCCCTCCGACCTTTTGACTTTTACTCCCGTGAGGACACGTGGCACTTTCGATTGGTCCTCGGCTCCTTCGGCTCCTTCACGTACTTTCGCCTCCATTTGTCCCTGGATGTCCCATTTGATTTTGGGCCCTTTGTGCTCATTTCGGCCGGTTCGGGCATTTCGCCCATTTGTCCCGCATGTCCCATTTGATTTTGGCCCTTTGACTCATTTCGCCGATTCGGGCATTTCGCATCCATTTGTCCCAGATGTCCTATTTGATTTTGGACCTCTCGACTTTTTTCGCCGATTCGGCCGGTTCGGCATTTTTGGCCCACTTGTCTTACTTTGCTTGGATGACCGACTTGACTCTTTTCTACTTGTTCGGCATTCTCGGCTTTGCGCCCGATGTTCTAATCGGTTTTTTTTTCGCTCAGTGCTCATTTCGCCGATCCGGCCGGTTTGGGTCTTTTTGTCCCAAACGTCCCGAGTAACACTTAGCCAATTTTTCTTCCTCCTTCTGGCCGGATCGGCTTTTCGCCCTCCGCGTGCATTTCGCCCGATTGTCCCAAATGCAATTTGGGCCGCATGGAGGCTTTTCGCCGATCCGCGCCTTGGCGTCCCAAATGCCCCAATTGCTCCCTTGAGTAGGACTTAGCCAATTTTCACACTTTTCCCGGGTCAACCTACTTGCCTTTCTCGCAACTTTTTGCATTTTCTCGAGCTTGCTCCCTGCTTTCTTCGGCCAGGGGAGTTAGAAAATACCTCAAGGGACCCTAAAACTGATTTTGCTCAATCAATCAATTTGCTTGGGATTTGAATCTTCGATGCATGTTATCAAAATTTACCCTAGGGGGTGAATTTTGGATAACAATTTGGCGACTCAACAGGGTCATCTGCCTGCTAGATGAAAAGACCATTGCCTGAAGCAATCCATTGGGCATGGAGTCATAAGTTGCAACCTGCAACTGATCTGAACTTTGAAAACCTCCCCTCCGAGCCACTTGGAAACCCATTGAACCTGGAGTGTCTTCACCAAGATGCCACTGAAATGAACTGTGCAAGAGCAAAACAAGCAACACCAAAACTATGTACAAAACTGAAAATCATACATGCCCCAAATGGAACATGCAGAGTGTGCACAAGCACTTCTTCTGCTGAAAGCAAACCTACCTACTCTACTCTAACTAGAAACAAAGGCAAGCTAAACAAACCCCCGCAATCGTTGTGCAAAATAGCTTCCTTTCTTCAAAATGGGCAGCCATGCAATTGATTTGCACGATCATGGCTGTTTGATGGATGGAAAATCAACAAGAAGTCGGTCTTCTATCCAAATCATCAAGGTATCAATCGAAAATCCAATACCTCTTTTAGTTGCTCTGCATTTGATCGGAGAGGTATGGCAATGATCCTTGGTACTTTGTAGCTCATCCTCATGCTCGAAGCAAGCATGACTGTCAGTTGTGCTTCTCCTTTTGGCTCCAATGAAGCCAAATATCCGATCGGGCACGGCGATGATCCTTTGAGTATGCCCATTGCTCGATTTTCAACTCCAGAACGGAGTTCTCTTGTAGACCCTCTTGAATGGATGATGTGGAAGAAATGGTGGAATCCTTCTCGTCCTTTCTCTTCCTCCAATGAAGAACAGGGAAGATTAGAATCTTCCAATCTTGATTCCAAAGGGCATTGTAAGATGCAGTCGCTGCAAATGAAAGCTCTCCTTCATGACAGACTCGTGTTTGGAATGTGGATGATGAAAGAGAGAAAGGTGAAAGCTCAACTGGCTCTTCTCCATCAAAACAGCCTCCAAAACTGACAGTAAACCGCCTCATACTTGCTGTCCTCGCTGCTCGTGTTCAACCTCCTCCATGGTGTCCTCTTGATCTGCAACTTGACCACCATGGTTTCCTTCACTCTCCATATTGAGTTTGAGAGATCAAACTCCTTTTCAAAGCATAGAACTTGAGAGAGATGAAGTGGAAAGAAGAACCAAGGTTCTCCTGTAGCCTCTTTGTGCTCGAAGCCCTTGGATCTGCACTTTTCTCCTCCACAGCTAGAATGTGCTCCTCTTCTTTTGGATTTGGAGCAGTTTCTCCTTCCTCCAATGTTTGAAGGCAATCTTGCTCTTGATTGAACTCTTCCTCCAGCATGAAGTTTGTCAAGTCAAACTCTTCGATCTGCTGCTCTAGAGGACAAGTTGGGGCTGCAAGATCTTCTTCTTCTGCTGCAACAAAATCAGTCCTAACCACTACCTGTTCTCCAACCCTAGCCTCTTCTGTAGGCTTGACCATCAAGGGGATCTTTGTCATCCCAAATTTGGCAGCCCAAACCTTCAAGCCGTCTGTCATTTCTTTTCTTTTTGGCTCTTCCTCTTGTTGTCCTTGATGACTGATTTTTTCAATTTCTTCTTTCCCACATGGAATTGGGGATGCAAGAGGAGGGATAGGTTGAAACTCAACTGATTTGACAATTTTTTGTGGTGGTGGAGGCGGTGAAACCTCTTGTTTCTTTGGAGGAGGGGGTATTTCTGTTAGCTCTTGTGGAGGGGATGACTGTTTGGAAGGGAAAAGGAAAGAAGAATCGAGATGGGGTGGAAGACTAGGGGATGGAGGGATGGATTCAACACTTGGGACAGCAGATGGAGAGTTTAAAGCTTGACAATGCTGAAATGAAACAGATTGGGAAAGAGGAAAAGAAAAGGCATGAGAAGATGTGCTTACCCATTGACAAGGTTGCTGAATACTTCTCTCATACACTTCTATTTCTTCAATCCACCTTGCAAGCAAAGGCGCGTTGCAATCATGAAGTCAAGTTTCTCCCGAGGGCAGTAATGCCTTGAAAAGGTCCCACCCATGGACAGGGTGCTCCACAACCGATTCCAAATGCTCTCATCTGTGCCTGAGCCCTGGACTGCACTATCCCCACCTCCATTCTTTGGATTTTCTCCAATAGACCAGCATCTTGCATCTGATGGTCTTCATTGTATGCACACCCTTGCTCTTGGGAAGCTTCATTGCCAAACTGACTTTGGCACTGCTGTTCATATGAGTATGCATGCTGATCTGGAGGATTTGTAAAACATGTTGGAATTGGAAAATACTGCTGTTGTTGTAAATGTGAGTTCCATGATGGAAATGAAGTCATGGTTGCACAACTTCATGGAATGGAAAAGAATGAAAGGGATGGAAAGAAAGATGAATGAAAAGTGGATGGAAATGAATGGAAAGGAAGGTCTCGCAACTTCGTGAGATGGTTGTTGACCGATGGAGTCGCCAGATGTGTTTGCAAGTGCCTCCAAATGCTGAAATCTTCACAGAAACACATCAACCCGCAAAAGATGAAGTGAAAGACCTCTAAGCTCCCACCGGCGTGCAAGCAAAATGTTAGTACAAAATCACAAAGCACCTGGACGCACATCAGCTTCTAGGTTGATGTTCAGCATCCAGTGTGATTGCACAACATGGAAACCTCTCTCCAAGCGTGGGACTTGTGAAACCGAGAGAGGAATCTCCAGAGAAGGCTGGTTCCTCGCTCCTAAACTACTCCGCCACAAGCTATTCCAAAGTGCAGCAAGCTAATCTAATCCTAATCTAACCATGCCAAGGAGACAGAGAGAGAGAGAGAAGGGAAAAACAGCAAAAGCCTACACTAAAACGGTGATACACCAGAGAAGGAGAATGTTGAACATCTATCAAAACTGCCATGGGACAAAGAGAGGTGAGCAATGGGAAGGATGGACAGATGCATCACAGGCCCAAGGATAGATTTCACACAGAAAGTGTCCCAAAACTCCATGAACACAGCTCCAGATCTGCAGTGAACGTTCAAACATGCACAGATACCTGCAATGAAGAGAGGCAAGAAGAAAACAAGCAAAAACGAGAAAGGATGGACAGATGCATCACAAAACACGTTTTGTTGCTTCAGAAGTTTGCACAGAACATCATTCCATTAGTAAAAGGCAAAAATGCCATTACAGAGTAGGGAGGAGGTTCGAACTCCATCTTCAACCCTAGAGAAGAAAAGAAGGGAGGGCGAGCAGCAAAGAATGAACAACTGTTTATATTTTGCCACTACTTACAATATATAGGAAGAATGAGAGAAGGAAGAAAGAGGAAAGTCGATCTACTCCAACCACCCCAGTCATATATTTAAATCATCTCATTATGGTATAAGCGGCGGATCCCGGCAAAACGGCGGGTCATTCTGCTGCATTAAAGCCGGTTGTTGAAGCGTTACTTGTTGATCACGCGTCGAGCCGTTTCTTGATTTTCTCTCTCAAACTGCACCAAAACTCGAGATTAACCCGAGAATCATGTAGATAATTTCATGAGCTTTCCGTTGATATAAAGAACGTGGAAATCGAGCTCGGATCAAAAGATATGGCGATCCAAGATTTAGGGCACGCGAGCGTACCAAGATAGATTTTAAAATGTTTTCCCGCTCTTCACCGTCTCCGGGCGACACGTGGCACGTGCTTGATTGACGAGCAATTCTCTGTCCTCCGTCTTTCGCGGGCTTTCCTTTTGAAATTGCTTGTGGGCCCCCCTTAAACTTGGACACGTGGCGCCCATTTCATTGGTTCGGTTCAGCCTCGATAACTCGCCCCTCCGACCTTTTGACTTTTGCTCCTGTGAGGACACGTGGCAGTTTCTGATTGGTCCTCGGCTCCTTCGGCTCCTTCGCGTACTTCGCCTCCATTTGTCCCGGATGTCCCATTTGATTTTGGGCCCTTTGTGCTCATTTCGGCCGGTTCGGGCATTTCGCGTCCATTTGTCCCAGATGTCCCATTTGATTTTGGCCCCTTTGGACTCATTTCGGCCGATTCGGGCATTTTGCATCCATTTGTCCCAGATGTCCTATTTGATTTTGGACCCTCTGGACTCATTTCAGCCGATTCGGCCGGTTCGGGCATTTTTGGCCCGCTTGTCTCACTTTGCTTCGGACTGACTTGACTCTTTTCTACTGTTCGGCCGTTCGCGCTTTGCCCCGGATGTCCCAATCGGTTTTTTGATCGCTGTGCTCATTTCGGCCGATCCGGCTGGTTCGGGTCTTTTTGTCCCAAACGTCCCGAGCAACACTTAGCCAATTTTTCTTCCTCCTTCTGCGGATCGGCTTTTCGCGTCCTCCGCGTACTTCTGGCCCGATTGTCCCAAATGCAATTTGGGCCGCCTGGAGGCTTTTCGGCCGATCCGCGCCTTGACGTCCCAAATGTCCCAATTGCTCCCTTGAGTAGGACTTAGCCAATTTTCACACTTTTTCCTGGGTCAACCTACTTGCCTTTCTGCAACTTTTTTGCATTTTCTCAGAGCTTGCTCCCTGTTTCTTCGGCCAGGGGAGTTAGAAAAATACCTGAAGGGACCCTAGAAACCTGATTTTGCTCTGAATCAATCAATTTGCTTGGGATTTGAATCTTCTGATGCATGTTATCAAAATTTACCCTAGGGGGTGAATTTTGGATAACACGAAGTAGATGAACCCTTTTTAGTTGAATACTCTTTGTCAATACTTATAAGAATGGGTAAGACATAGAACATTACTGTGACTAAATGGGTGAGCCTAATCCATGAGCCTTAAATCCTGAACCCTAAACCCTAACCCCTAACCCCTAAACCTTAAACCTTGAGCCTTAAACCCTAAACCCTAAACCCTTTTCCCTAAACCCTGAACCCTAACCTTTAAACCTTAAACCCTAACTCCTAAACCCTAAACCGTAAACCCTAAATCCTCAACCCTAAACCTTAAACCCTGATCCCTAAACCCTATACCATAAACCATAAGCACTAAACCCTAAACTCTAAGCCTGTTGGGGTTAACAAACCATTTGATACAAATAATATATTAGATCTAAGCATACATGTAAATAAAAGTGGATATTTTACCGTAAGAATTATACAAAAGAAGAGACATAAATCAACACCGTTTTAACGTGGTTTAGCACTATGTCCACCAAGAAACAAGCCAATCTACTATCCAAAGCTTTGACAAGATATACAATGTTCTTCTATATTTCTGTTCAATACTTTCTTCCTTCAAGCTTTTTTTCTCGATTCTTCACAAAGAATTCTCTCTCACATAATTATCTTGTAATTATGATCAATCCTCTTATTCTAAACCCTAGCTTTATGCTTTAAATAGTTTTTTAAGACTTTAGGGAACTTAGCCATGCAATTACATTCATTAAATATATTCCAATACTAAAAATAGAAATAAAACCCGAGAGTTAATTAAAATCTCTCGCATAGTGTAACCGATGCCGGTTTTGCCCAACCGTCGCCGGTTCCAACTTGCCCTGACTGATGCCGGTCACACTCTAACCAATGCCGGTTACTGTCAACTTCCAGCAAGTTCTATTTGCATGCTAAAACATGAGTAATTTAGCTCCATACTCAACAATCTCCCACTTGGAGATTAATTATTGCACACTATACCTGTATAATGCCATTCTTGGATCCTCCTTGGCTTTGTTTCTTCCTCTTCAAGTCTCAAACTCAAGACCAACAAAAGTGGAGTGTAGCTCCAACTTCTCCTTTGCTAATGGATTCGTTAGCATATCCGCAGGGTTCTTGCTTGTATGAATCTTTTCTAGATTCAACTGTCCATCCTCCAATACCTATCATATGAAGTGATATCTCAACTGAATGTGTTTGTTCTCGAATGAAATGCTTGAGTTCTTTGCCAAATGAATTACACTCTGACTGTCACTGAACAATTTACAATTACTTTTCTCCTTTCCCAACTCTTCCATGAACCTACTCATCCATATCATCTCCTTGCTAGCCTCTGTAGCTGACAACATACTCTACCTCTATAGTAGACAAAGCCACAACCTTCTGCAATCTCAAATCCAGCTAATTGCCGTTCCACCTATTGTGAAAATATATCCAGTAGTGCTCCTCCTACCATCTAGATCTCCAGCCATATCCGAATCAACATAGCCACGTAATGAAATATCCAAACCTCCATAGCATAACTACATGCTAGATGTCCCTTTCAAATACCTGAGTATCCATTGGACTACTTTCTAATGCTCTTTACCTGGATTAGCCATATATCTACTCACAACTCCCACTGCTTGTGCAATGTCTGGTCTTGTACAAACCATAACATACATGAGACTTCCAACTGCTGAAGCATATGACACTCATGTCATGTATTTGACCTCCTCTTGTGATGAAGGACACTGATCTTTACTCAATTTGAAGTGTCCAACCATAGGTGTGCTAATAGGTTTTGCATTCTACATGTTGAACCTTTCTAACACCTTGTAGATATAATCCTCCTGAGATAAATATAATTTCTTGTTTTTCCTGTCTCTATGTATTTGCATGCCAAGGATTCTTTTTGCAGCTCCCAAATCCTTCATTGCAAACATGTGAGCTAGCTTTCTCTTAAGCTCACCAATGTCCTACATACTAGATCCTGCAATAAGCATATCATCCACATACAATAAAAAATAATATAGCTCCCATTTTCAAGCTTCTTGAAATAAACACAATGGTTAGATTCACATCTCAAGTAACCATGCTCATGCATAAAACTATCAAACCTCATGTACCATTTCCTTGGAGCTTGCTTGAGCCCATATAGGCTCTTTTTCAACCTGCACACTAATTTCTCCTTACCCTTGACTTCATACCCAAGCGGTTGCTGCATATAAATCTCTTCATCCAAATCACCATGAAGGAAAGCCATCTTCACATCTAGTTGCTCTAAATGCAAATCTTCTACTGCAACTAAACTCAATACAATACGA
The DNA here is from genome assembly GCA_018340775.1 of Taxus wallichiana var. yunnanensis. Classification (NCBI taxonomy): domain Eukaryota; kingdom Viridiplantae; phylum Streptophyta; class Pinopsida; order Cupressales; family Taxaceae; genus Taxus; species Taxus wallichiana. The sequence goes on from CM031234.1 coordinate 437,505,374, forward strand.
ATAGAAGTCATCTTAACAACAGAGAAAATATTTCACCAAAGTCAATACCTACTTTTTATGTAAATCCCTTTACTACAAGCCTTGCCTTGTACCTTTTCTATCCACCCTCTTCTTCCTTAATTCTGTAAACCCACTTGTTCTACAATGTTCTCTTTCCTGCTGGCAATTTAACCAAATCCCAAGTCTTGGTTCTATTCCAAAGAGTTCATCTCCTCATCCATGCCATGCTCCCACTGAACGTGAGTTTTATCCTACATTACTTCTTCAAAGCTTTCTAGTTCACCACTATCAGTCAATAATAGATAAAATAGAGAAGGTGAAAATATTTCTGGAAGTTTACTTACCCTTTGTGACCTTCTCACAGGAGTTTGGGGTACCGGAGGCTCAATCTGGACCTCCTGGACATTAGTATCAACTTCTGACAATGATCGACGCCGGTCACCTATAACTGACATCGGTTTGGCTAACCGACGCCGGTTTTGATCCTCTGATAACCATCGGTGGTTCATCTGACCGATGTCGGTCAAGGCCTAACCACCACGATTACTGTGTATTTCTAAAGGTGTTTCTTTAAAACCCGAGAGTTCATTTTCATCAATAAACTTCTCAATTTTCTCATCCTTGGGTACCAAAATTTGATCCTTATACATTCTCTTTTCATTCCATTCAACATCATGACTCCTAACAATTTTAGAATTCTCTAAATCCCAAAAATGAAAACCGAAATCACCAGATCCATAACCAATGAAAGTGCACCTCTTGGATTTTGCATCCAACTTTTTTCTATTTTCTCTATCAACATGCACAAAAGCTTCTGAACCAAAAACTTTAAGAAAAGAAAGATCTACCTCTTTTCTCGGTCCATGCTTCCTCTGTATTCCTCCATCTAGTGAACTTGAAGGGCCATAATTAATCAAATAAACCATTGTATCAACTACTTTTGCCTAAAAATGCAAGGGTAATCTAGAATGTATCCTCATACTTCTAGCACGTTCCATGATTGTCCTGTTCATTCTTTTTGCAACACCATTCTCCTGTGGTGTTCTTGGAACCGTTCTTTCTCTACGTATCCCATTCACTGAACAATAATCATTGAAAGCCTTGCTACAATATTCACCACCATTGTTAGATCTAAGGCACTTTAACTTAGAATTTGATTCATTCTCAACAAGGGCTTTCCATCTTTTAAAAGTTTCAAAAACATTAGATTTAAATACAATAAACCCATACCTTTCTTGTAGCATCATCAATGAAAGTAACATAATACTGGGATCCACCATGAGAAGCTACCTGAGCTGGTCCCCACACATCTGAGTGTACAAGCTCCAATTTCTGCTCCTTCTTAGTTGCCCCAACTTTGAGAAATCTCACTCTCTTTTTGCTTTCCAAAGATACAATGCTCACAAAATCAAGATCTAAATCTTTCAAATTTGATAACTTACCCTTAGCCTTTAAGATTTGCATTCCTTTTTGACTCATATGACCCAACCAATTATGCCACATGCATGCATCTGAATCTGAAGTAGATAATGTAGAAAAGGAATCAGTAATATAGGTAGATAAATATAACGTTCCTACCTTCTTACCTCTTGCCACAACAAAAGCACCCTTGGTGACTTTCCAAGAGTCTCTCAGTAAAAGTAACCATGCAACCAGATTCACCTAGTTGCCCTGCAGAAATAAGATTCCTCCTGAGGCTTGGCACATGCCTCACATCTTTCAATACCCATGTATTTCCATTCTACAATTTTAGATGAACTTCCCCTTTACTAGTAATACTGCAAGGTTCATCATCACCCAAATAGACATGCCCAAAATTTCCTTAGACATAATTTCTGAAATAACCCTTATTAGGGGTTGCATGGAAAGAAGCTCTTGAATCTAAAACCCATGATTCAATTCTACTATCTAAAGAAAGAATAAGAGCATCTTGCATTACCTCTGATGCAACAAGATTCACCTCTTTACCTTTGTCTGGTTGTTGGTTCTCTTTATTCTTTGACCAACAATCTTTCTTTGCATGTCCTTTCTTTCCACATTTCCAACAAGTAATTCCCTTACTTCTGGATTTAGATTTGCTATCCCTTGACTTTGATTTCCCATTACTCTTACTCTTGGATCTCTCCTTCTACGCTTGCCCCTACTTTCTACATTCAAAGCATTTCCAGATGATGTTTCCTCTGTACTTTTCCTACGAATTTCTTCATTCAAGATTATACTAACCACATCATCAAACTTCAAAATATTATTAGCAGATGTTGTATTACTAACAACCATTACCAAGTTGTCCCAACTATCAGGCAAAGAACATAAGAATAAAAGTGCTTTTACTTCATCATCAAATGGTATTGAAACCAATTTTAACTGATTTACAATAGATCGGAAATCATTCAAATGACTAGAGGCAGATTCACCTTCATGCATCTTAGAACTAAAAAGTTTCTTCATCAAATAAACTTTATTTGAAGCACTAGGTTTTTCATATAAATTAGCAAGAGATTTCATTAAGTCTACCGTAGAAGCCGCTTCTATAATATTGGAAGCCACGATGCTTTGCCAGCTCAATCTTATAGATCCCAAATCCTTTCTATCAAGAATCTTCCATTCTTCATTAGTCATCTTCGTAGGTCTAGACTTCTCATCCAACGGTAAGTAAAAATCTCTCTGATACAAATAATCCTCAATCTTGCATCTTCCATAATTGATAATTTTGGCCATCAAACTTCTCTACCTTGTATTTATTATCTTCTCATTGTTGTAGCTCCCACTCAATCAAAAACCCTCTATGAGTAAATCAGTCAACACACAAAACCCTTAAACAAAGCTTTGATACTAGTTGTTGGGGTTAGCACACCGGATATACAAATAATATCTAAGCATACATGCAAATAAAAGTGGATATTCTACCAGAAGAATTATACAAAATAAGAGACATAAATCAACACTAGATTTAACGTGGTTCACCCAGTGTGGGCTACATCCACCAAGAAACAAGCCAATCTATTATCCAAAGCTTTGACAAGATATACAATGAAGATTTACAATCTTCTACACTTCTTAGATGTTCAGTACTTTCTTCCTTCAAGCTTTTGATTCTTCACCAAGAATTCTCTCTCACATAATTATCTTGTAATTATGATCAATCCTCTTATTCTAAACCCTAGCTTTATGCTTTAAATAGTCGTTTAAGACTTTAGGGCACTTAGCCATGCAATTACATTCATTAAATCTATTCCAATACTAAAAATAGAAATAAAACCCGAGAGTTAATTAAAATCTCGTCACACAGGTAACCGATGCCGGTTCTGCCCAACTGTTACCAGTTCTAACTTGCCCTGACCAATGCGAGTCACACTCTAACCAATGCTGGTTACTATCAACTTCCAACAAGTTCTATTTACATGCTAAAACATGAGTAATTTAGCTCCATACTCAACAAGTCCTAAATCCCAAACCCTAAACCCTAAACCCTAAACCCTAAAACCTAAACCATGAGCCCTAAACCCTAAGCCTTGAGCCCTAAACCCTAAACCCTAAGCCCTAAACCTTAGGCCCTAAGCCATAAGCCCTAAGCGAAAACCCTAAACCTTGAACCCTCAAACATAAAACCTCAACCCTAAATCATAAAAACTAAACCTCAACCCTCAACTCTCAAATCTAAACCCTAAACCTCAACCCTGATCCCTAAACCCTAAACCTTGAACCTTGAGCCATAAACCCTAAACCCTAAACCTTGACCCCCTAAACCCTAAACCTTGAACCTTGAGCCATAAACCCTAAACCCTAAACCCTTAACCCTGAACCATAAACCCTAAACCCTAAACCCTAAACCATGAACCATGAACCCTAAGCCCTAAGCCCTAAACCCTAAACCCTAAAATATGAACTATGAGCCTTAAACACTAAACCTTAAACCCTAAACTCTAAACCTTGAGTCCTAAACCCTGAGCCCTAAACCCTAAACCCTAAATCATAAACCCTCACCCAAAGGAAAGTCCTAAAAATATCATTCAGCGTGTTTCAGTGTGTAGGGAATAGTGTTTAAGGTGATTGATCGACTCATTTAGTTTTGATGAGAGACTACTTCCTTTGAAGGCCTAAAAGGCATTTTGGCCATTCTGTAGTTAATTGAACACCCTTCAGAACAAGCTAAAATGAGCTAGTCATGTCACCGAGCTATCAAGGACCATTATTTGTGAAGTATTAAGGCATCATTTGTCTCCATAAGAGACATATGAGAAAAAAAATGTATGAGAATCATGAATTTGATTCCATGAAAGGATGATTTTAGAGCTAGGAAAGGTGAGGGGATGATCTTTATATGGAGCACCATATTTTTAAGAATGAGAAATCATTTGAGTTCACTTGATGCAATTCACTTGGTACTATTCATAACAACTCATTCAACACCTAGTAATGTTATCACACCTTAAGGAGGAGGCACATTACAATCACCTCATTTTGTCCATAGGACGAGAATCCCATTCTGGGAACAATCCTCTATCTACAAAGTGAGGATATCTTTTTAGTAAGAAGTGACAAGCATCATAGAGTTGATTCATGGTCATTCAAGTGAAATATGGACCAAATTTAAAAATTAGTACCAATTCAAATAGTAGTAGGGCCAAAATACATTTTAGAAGGTAAAATAACCTAAAAATAACTATATGCTTTCCTAAAACAAAGACCGACTAAAATATATGTGTTGCGCCCGGAATATTGACCAAGTATGAAGGCACATAGGTGTGTGGGATCCCAGTTATAGAATGGCATGCAAGGAAAAAGCGCGCAGGTGAAAGGTTTAAGGAAGCACATAGTGCACATGATGCATGAAAGGAGGTTTGGGACAGCCAATTGAGCGCCTGTGGCGTAACACGTGAAAAGCATGATCGGTTACACGCAGAAAAGATGCCAACCTGGTGAAAGGTCGGCACAGAAGGAGCATGCCCTAGATGGAATATTATAGAAGATCATCATGAGATGGAGTGGAAAGCTCAAGCCTAGAGGAGCATGCTCACATGAAGGACCACAATCGACACTTGGCATCCGATCTGAGGGCACTGGAAGATGAGTTGGCAGCGCTAAGAAAGCTATAAATACAAGTTCCTGCGGAGTAGAGGAGATACCGATATACACATATACATCTTCATAGAGATACATGGAGACATATAGACATATGGGGAGATATACATAGGGAATAGCGGGTTAGAAAGTGAGCGGAGCTCTGCAGAATTGTTGTGAGTGGATATTTTGGGTTCGGGAAAGAATGTACTAAGCATAGAAGTTGTTATTTTATTTTAATTTTTAACTTAGTTACACACGTCCAGTGATATGCATGACTGCGGTCTGCTCTCTGTGACACTCTATAATGAACCAATGAATATAATGAGGTTACCTGTTATAAATAGACATGGATATCAATGGTTTTAATGCATATTTCTCTCATATGAGTTCTCTGTCCTTTCATGCTAAGAATGGATGTTTGTATATTTCTTTCTGTTATAATATATGTTCTGGATTATGTTAAAAGCCTTCGGTCTGAGTGACTGCAAGGATCTGGAGGCCGTTATGAGCCCTATGGTTCTTGTTTGTCTTAACTTCCTAAATACTCTTATAGTAATCATAGATGATGCTTCCCACTAAAATCACATAAAAGAGAGACTCGGTACCCACGCGTGCCTCGAGTGAGTGCTCAGCTTCTGCTGGGTGATAGGCCGGCATGCATGGGGTTTCTTCCTTTTGTGATAGGAGTAAAAATGACTACATCTTGGTTCCATTGCTGGGACCTCTTTTCGAAGTTGTAGTGGGATATAACATACATCATGATCTGTGTAATGAGTAATGATAGAGCGGTTGACATTGGAGAACGTTGAATCATGGTTCAAGAGCACAGAGGATGAATTTTCTTGGAGATACAACACTGGACCTGAGTTTAATACACGTAGATGGGTAGAAGAGAACCTCTACCATGATCTGTACGAGACCTTCATTTGCTACTTCCTAGTAGAGTTATATGAATGGCTTTCATCCTATACGTCTAGATCAAGTTGGCGTTATGGATCACATGTATGGGCCGAAGAAGACTACCAAAGGTTGCAGGATGTAGATCTGATGTGGACCCATGTTGTCGATCATTGGTGGAGAGGAGTACTAGCTAGCTACACTCTGGAGTACGCCATCTCTATGTATTCTTGTCCAGAGGTTGCTGAGTTTGAATTTCTGCGAGAACCTAGAGGAATGTTTCTACGTGCTATTCCTCTAGCTATGAAGATATTGATGGTTACCATGAGTTTAGAGGTACTCCCAATGGTCGGCTAAACCGTTCTGAGTGCTAGGTAAGGGAACTTGGTGGAGGAAGATGAAAGATATCACGACAGAGAAGGAGAGGGAAGAAAGATGGCTCAAGTATAGTGAAGCACGTGAAAGGGAGATTGCTAGATGATGCAAGGCTACTAGTGTGATGGATCTATGGAGATAGACGTTGTGGGAAGGAGTTGAGGTTCATGTGGAGGATGTGGAACTCTGAGCAGCAGTGCTACCCCATCTTGGAAAGCACGTAAGGGATACCCCTTCGGCTTCTGGTGAGAGTTTGTCGCACGGAGAGAGGAGAGTCATTGGTGCATATCTGAACCCACCCAGTGACCGAGCCCTAGCACTTGGTTTTCCCGATCTAGGAAGAAGTGTTATTGACCCAGTTGATATAAGTGGAAGAGACAGATCCATGCCTAGGAGATATAATTTTTCAATTCCTTCTTCTATGGCTACACATATTCCAGTATTTGGAGGAGTCTTTGGATAAGGGGCAAGTGTACAAGCTTTCGGTCTCGCATCAGGGAGTGGCGCGGGACAAAGTAGTGGTAGTGGGGCGCTATCACAGACCATCAATGCATAGTTCAAGTGGGACCATGGGGGCACTGGCACAACTCCTACAGGCCCTATTGGACCCAGTGGTTCTAGTGGATCTGGTGGCTTTGGAGGTACAAGACCCAGCAACTGGTGGATCAGGAAGTGGAGGAAACACCAGAGGGAACCAAGGCTCTAGTTCAGGACAAGGACCCCAGCCACCACCTCAAGTATTCTTTGAAATGTCTCTACATTTACCAGATTATAGGGGCATTGAGGATGCTGTGGAACATGTTCACAAGTGTGAACTACTATGGCGCGTGAAGGGTATCACAACCCCGAACGAAAAGCTAGTCGGGCCAGTGACCACATTGTAAGGGCATGTACATAATCGGTATAGAAAGTATGAACCTCTTCAAATGGTGGTGGACTACACTGATTTAAAGAACGAATTCTTGGCAGAGTTCCACATTCCTGAGTTTGAGCAGAAAAAGCATTAGCACTTTGAAAGAGATTCAACAAGGAATGTCGAGAGATGTGCGGGAGTATGATGCACGTTTTAAAACTCTCTTGTCTAAATTATCATATGATATTCACCCTTCACAACATGCACAGTGGTTTGTTGGAGGATTGATCACCCCTTTTAGAAGGGCCTTGTCTCATAAGACTTTTACAGACCCGCACGAAGCATTGGAAGCTGCCTTACATGCCGAGGCATTGGTAGTATTGATACTGGTGTTAGCCCATTCTTGGAGGCTCAGATTGCTGCTATGGCCAAACAGTTGGAAAAATTATCTGTGAACTTAGTCCATGAGACTCATAATGGTTTATGGTGTATTTATTGTGAGATAGAGGGGCACATTAAGGATAATTTCCCCCGGAGGATGGTTTGTCTTTGTGGATCAGATTGTGAAATCATCATGGGGAACATGATCCAAGTAGGTGTCCCTTGCACGCAAAGGCACGATCAGAAGAATGTATCCTCGTTATTGTAAAATTTACACCTCCACAACCCATGATACTAAGGATTGTAGGCTCATTGATCAGATCCATGAGGCCATTGATCATGGGGTGCATTAGACTAGCATTTCCAGTGGTTCTAAAAATGATGATCGCCGTTATAAGGAGCGCGCAAATGGAGGTGTGCATGGAAGGGGTTTTCGAGGAGGATTATGTGGTTGAGGTAACTGAGGGGGAAGAAGTGAGTTCCCACGTGGAAATTTTTTCAAATGTGGATCTACCGAACATTACAAACATGAGTTCTTAGACCTATTGCATAAGTGCTCGTGGTGCGAGAAAGAAGCATAAGTATGAGGAGTTCCTGAATTATTTGAGCATACGAATTAACAACATCGAAGGACAAGGGCACTACAATAATCAATATTAAGAAGGAATATATATAGTGGATGCCTCGAGTAACACGGATGAAGTTTTGGAGCCCGTATTGGTAATAACAAGGGCAAAATCTATGCGTGCAAGAGAGGTACCAAGACACAAGAACTTGGTTTCAAGAGAAGAGGTCATTCGAAGGAGATATATCAGACACCATGGATGTTATTTGAAGCTTATAAGGGAGATCTAGTTTCTAAAGGAGCAATCCGTAAGGGAGGAACAAGGGAGGAGAGTCGAGGTGCAAAAGCATGAACTGGATGAGGTCAAGGAGGTGTGTAAAATGCTAAGGCAGGAGAACATCATTCCTTTGCTAAGATCCTGGTTGAGAGAGAAGGTACCACACACCGGAGAAGAGTGTGAGAGACAGGTCTTGCATGCGAACCTTTCCCCTCACAACCTCGACTATGACAAGGAGATTACATTGAATGCAGTTGTAGATGGATGGCTCCTTAACAATATACTCATTGACACTAGCGCGGAGGTTAATGTTCTAACTTTGGATGCATGGCATCAGATGGGGAGACTTGCATTATAGCCATCTTCGAATGTGCTGTATATGGAAAAAAAACTAAGGTAATGCCCATCGGTGTCTTGAAGGATGCAGCTATTACTATCCAAGGAGCCAAGTTTACTGGGGACTTCGAAGTCTTGGTGCTCGCCGAGGTGGAAAATTTCCCAGCACTACTTGGGTGCCCTTGGTGTTACAAGAATAATGCAGACCTTCAGTTCAACAAAGGGTACATCAGCTTTGAGAACAAAGAGGAGTGGGTCATTATACCCTTGGTTGATGGGAAGTCGACACCCTATATTGAACCATTGGGAGAAGAAGTTCGGGCAGATATATGTGTACTCAATCGTAGATCCCGAGATGATACACCCTACTAACGAGGTTATCTAGTTTGAAGATGCTCAGTGAGTGAGTGATACCACTAGTCTGGTATTCGACAATTAGGTGCATAGAACTTATGAATTAATGGGATGACACTTGAGAGGGTCGGTGACCAAGGTGACAAAGGAACGCATGGTTAGGCACCTGAGGAAAAGAAATTCCCAAGTATTCGGGAGGATCCTTCCCGAGATCTTTCTCAGGGAGGTAGAGGCTCAAAGTGGAAGAGTGAGAAGGAATGGAGGGAGATGTTAAGTTATGTCTTGCTTAGAAAAACAGCTCGGTGGTGGGTCACACATTAGGAGAGCCTTTTAGAATGGCGCGAGGTAAGAATTGCTCTCTCTCAAATTTGCTAGGAGTAATGTACCCACCATCATCAAGGACTACCATGGGAAGGAGCCTGCCTCTTTCCATATCCAGGGAGTGTGAGCGGGCTGGAGAGGAGGCACGAAGCTTTTCCACCATCCCTCTGGGTGTAAAAGTTGTATTCTACACTGCAGGGTTGTGCATGCGCATGGTACATTCATTTAGAGACACGCCGCCAGACGAGGAATTGGCAGGAGCTCGTGGCTAACCTTATTCAAACCTTTGAGTATTGGAGTACCAAGCCATCGATTGATAAGGCCTTGTAGGGTATCAAGTGCCTTACCATGGGGATAGTGCCAGGACAGAGGATAGGTTGTTGGAATTATTAGGTGAACTAGGTGTAGTGGCGTGCTTTGAAGAAGTTGAGGAAACAAAAGAGTTACAACTTGAGCATGTGTGTTTGGAAAAAGAGAAGGGAAAGTTGGTATATGTGATTGATGGAGAGGAATCAGAAAGCTTAGATGTTAGCCATTCTATAGGGACGCGTGAGGTAGTGGACAATGTAGATGCTCGTGCATGTGCCTACCATGAGCCTTTAAAGATGAAGAAAGTTAACATCGGTTCAGAAGAAGAACCTAAGGAAGCTATTATTGGGGATTACTGGACAGAGAAGGAAGTATCAAAGATCATTGATCTGTTGTGTGAATTTGAGGATTTATTCCCTGCGGTACCATGAGCTCAAAGGCGTTCACCACTCCTTAGGGGAAATGAAGATAAAGCTAAAGGAAAGTGCACGCTTGGTCAGGAAAAGGCCCTACCAGATGAATCCTAATTTGCATGTGAAGGTTAAGGAGGAGATAGACAAAATGATAGCTTCTGGGATCATTGAGGCAGTGGAAGAATCAGAGTGGATAAGCCCAATGGTAATCAACATAAAAAAATATGGGTGGATTAGGATTTGTGTGGATTATAGGGAATTGAATGCAGTTTGTGTCATTGATCCATTTCTGACCCCCTTCACTAAAGAAATTTTGGAAGGAGTCACTGGGTGTGAAATCTACTCCTTTACGGATGGATTTTCAGGGTACCACCAAGTCCAGATCACAAAGGAAGACCAAGAGAAGACAAATTTCACCACCGAGTGGGGAAGTTTTGCATATATGGTCATGCCCTTTGGGTTGAAGAATGCGTCTGCTATCTTTTTACGCATAGTGATGCAAACATCCCGTGACTTCATCCATAAGTTTCTTCAGTTTATTTGGATGACTGGACAATATATGGTCTGGTTAAAGACGATTGTGACAATTTGAGGTTAATGTTTAAGAGGTGTAGGCAGTTGAGGATATCCCTCATCATTAAGAAATGCATGTTCATACCCCCTTTGAAACTTTATCGGGGGCATATCATATGTAAGGAGGGCTTCTAGTAGATCCTGCTAAAGATGTAATTATTGTGGGGCTAAGGGAGCCTACTAGATAGAGGGAAGTGCGTGGATTCCTTGGGCATGCAAGCTATTACAGAAAATTCATTAAGGGATATGCCAAGATCGCCATACCGTTAGAGGAGCTGCTTAGACACAAAAGTGCCTTCCATTGGGGAGAGGCACAACAAAGGGTGTTTGATACATTAAAAGATAGGCTTATTACCACACCTATTTTACGTTTTCCCTCTTGGGACAAGCCCTTTCATGTCCATGTAGATGCCTCAGGGACCGCCATTGGAGTAGTACTTGCATAACTAGGTGAAGGGATTGTTGATCATCCTCTTAGTTTTGCAAGCAGGAAGTTAACACCAGCAGAGCAGAATTATACCACAACCGAGCACGAGGCATTGTCGATGATCTATGCACTCTTCAAGTTTAGACAATATCTACTGGCAACACCCTTTGTATTCTACACTGACCACATGGCATTAAATTATTTGGTAAACAAGCCCATTCTTCAAGGGCGCATATGTTGATGGGTGTTGTTGTTTTAATATTTTGAATTCACCATTGTAGTGAAGCTCGGAAAAGCAATTGTGGGCTTGATCATTTGTCAAGGATTGATTCAAGAGAGGATGCGCAAAGTATTGAGGAAGCAATGTCGATGCCCAACTATTTAGGTTATGGTGTGTGCCCTCAGATTTGGAGGAGATTGCAGTATTCTTAAAAGAAGGTGTGGCACCGGATAGAATGAAGGCATTAGAGAAGAAGCAGCTAGCAATACATGCCGCACCCTTCATGTTGATTAGTGGAGACTTATACAAGTTGGGACATGATGAAGTTTTGTGCGGAGTGTGTGTATTAGAGCTTGAGCGCCCGGCCCGATGGAAGAAGCACATGGAGGAAGTGCGAGGTGGGCATTACGCAGGTGATGCCACCGCACACAAGATATTAATGGCAGGATTATGGTGGGAAACCTTGTATAGGGATTGTAGAGATTATTGTAAAGTGTGTGACCATTGTCAGCACATTGGTAAACCAGAAGGAGAGATGAAATGCCTTTGCGCCCTATCCCTAGCAAAGCCTTTTGAAAAATTGGCGATAGATTTTGTCGACCTATTGCACTGCAGATGCTGCGTGTAGGACTAGGTCATGTTATGTCATCACTTGTATGGATTATCTCACAAGGTTGGCAGAGGCAGCCCCAACTAAATATTACATGGCAACAACAATGGCAAGGTTCTTATGGGAGAACATTATCATGAGGTATGGATTCCCGTTGAGTTTGACCAGTGATAGGGGTACATATTTTTTGAATGAGACCATGAGGATCCTGTTATCATAGTTCATGGTGGCTCATCACAAGACTACGCCCTATCACCCACAAGCAAATGGCACCGCGAAGCATTCAACAAGATACTGAGTCATACCTTGACCAAAATCTGTGATGTTGGAAGACAAGATTGGGATGACAAGGTATCAGTAGTATTATGGGCTTACAGGACAACATATAAAAGACTAAACAAAGCCACACCTTTTCAATTGGTGTTTGGCATGGAAGCTATTTTTTCGGTTGAATTTATGTTGCCTTCTCTGTGAATAGCACGCGCAGGAGGGTTAGCCGATGAACAAGCGCTAGAAGAAAGAATTGAGGAGCTAATGAAACTGGATGAGAGACGATCACTTGCTTGATGGAGCCAAATAGCGGAAAAGGCAAAGCAAAAGGCTTGGTATGATCACCATATTAGAAATAATAAGTTTGAGGTTGGGCGAGATGGTGTTACTATATCATTCCAAATTTCCGGCCATCCTGAAAGTTAAAAGTCCATTGGTTGGGTCCTTACATAATCTCGTACATCCTTGATTCAAAGCGCATGCCGATTCTGAAAAGCATTGATGGGACGAAGCTTCCTGACACTTCAATGGGAGTAGGTGAAGCCCTACTATAAATAAGTCATCTTGGTGTTTGTAAATAGGGTAATTTTTCCAGCTTAGTTTAGAATTTCCTTTATGCATTTTTCCCTTTTTTGTGTTTCCCTTTCACGTTGTTGTTTTGTTTTGAGCCTTGGGCACTTGTAACCTTATTTCTATTTTTGGAGAATGTATGAGTGCATAGAGGACCAAACATCTCTTTAAGTGTGGGGCGGAGAAAAGTGAAGAAGCGCGTGATTAAAGTACCAAGAAAGTTGTGTTGAAAAGCCTTGTTGAATGGCTGGGTTGAAAGAGGTATATAAAGAAGATAAAAGAACAAATTGGTGCCGGGTAAAGCTACTTGTAGATCCCACGTCCGAGAAGGAGAAAGCGTATTTGAAAATAACACGATGTAGGAGAGAGCAAGGATCGGGATAGAAGAAGTGTCTTCACGGGTTACGTGCGCGCAAGAGTCTCTTGTCGTCAGTTGGATTGGTTGTGCGCTAGAAGGTTGGAAGAGTTTTCGCGCAAGGTTGGGCATACAAGTGAAGGCGTTGAAGATGGGATTTTCTTGAAAAAGTTGTATTAAGTGAGTAAGGTACGGTGTTAGGTGACGTAGCATTTACTTGATAAAAAAAGGAAAAACTATAGATAAAGGGTGGAGGCACTTTCATTTTCACTTTGCGAATAGATAGAAGCAATTGTGTATTTGTGGCAAACTAGGGCTTCCAAAATTTGATCGTGTGAAGAAGAATCACAAGGGTGAGGTGCGAGTAGCTAAGTTTGAATCAGAACTAGAAGGGATTTCACGGGCATTAGAAGGATTGTGAGGAGGCTTCGTTTCATGGAAGTATTATCCCAAGTTAGGGTTTTACGAAGCTAGGGCATGGGAAAAGTGATTTTCTTCATAGAATTGAGATCTGAGACTGGAGGAAGTTGAAAAGTAGAGTGACAAGGAGTAAGTGAAGGGGTAAGAGGATGTAGACAATGGCACCAAAGAAAGGAAAGGGAAAGGGCAAGGCCAAGCAACAAGAGCCCGAGACAAGTACAAATGAAGAGTGGTATGCAGAGATGCAGTACCCCGACAGGGTAATGATGGGTAAGGAATGGGAGTCTCACCTGAGGAACGTGCCTGTGAGAGATTACAACCATCGAATGAGCATGATCAAGAAGGAGATGGCACTGGAGTTAGTGCACCCCACAAATAAACAGACACTAGAAGGGTTTCCCATTTACAATGATGATGTAAAGGTCAAGATGGAGAAGGTGGGATTGCTGCAACTCTATGAGTTTCCCTATTTTGGAAAGCTAGAGCACCTATATCAATGGCTGATGTCGCGAGTACATGAGGATTACTTCCATTTTACAGGGCACAAGATGCACATTACTCCTCAACTCATCTCACAATTCACGGGCCTCAAATGCCAAGGAGTCAGCCTAGATGATGACCTGAGTGACAAGGAGGCAATTCAGAAACCATTACTGAATACACCTGCAAGAAAGGGTCGAGATACTACGACATCTTAGACATCAAGGACCCAGTGATGAAGATGGCTACACATCTAGTAACAAAACTAAATGGCCAGGAGAGATGGACTCAGGTCAATAAGCCTTGGTTACATGTCTCAGGAAAATTGTAGAGGGAACTATCTATAACCTACCTGCATACATCACAGAGGAAATTGTCAGTTGTGTGAAGGAGGGGGACAAAATCCTCTTCGGCAACATCTTGTTAACTATAGTGTTTTCAGAGATTGGAGTACCAGATGCATCAGACAAGTTTGTATGGGAATACCCTATTGAGGACCCTTCACCCATGAAGAGGTTTGAGAAGTATGCGTGTGACACAATGTCAACACCCCACAAGGTGTGCCTGGAGAAGTGGTACACGCACATGAAGAATGCATTCAGGGGTAGAATGGAGGATTCCTGAGCAACTTCTAGTAGTCATTGAAGGAGAAGCCGAATTTATCATGTCCCAACACTTCTACCTGGGTAGGTTCAGACTAGTACATGTGTCTTGAAGCCCATGGTGCAAGCTTCCCTTCGTGTTCACAACTCAATACTTCCAAGCGGGAGTAAATAGATTCGTGGAGTCCAAAAAGTTGAGGCTGGAGTTAGGTAGTCTAGACCGGGAGCACAGAGAAATGCGCAAGAAGTTGAACTACCCTAGAGGCAAGTGCACATACATAGAGAGATATGTATCACATGAGATACAAATGACAAGGCCAATAATGCTACCCATTACAGGAGGATACACGCGCGCATGTACCTCCACATAAGGCCCAAGTTTGAGAAGGGCGCGTACCTAGAGAATGAGGTCTCCATACTTGAAGATCCCATGGGTAGGAAGAGGCCCACGCCCAAGAAGAGGGGAAGAGAAGGAGAAGCACCAAGTGTGTAGATGGCTCAGAAAATGAGCATGCCATTGACAAGCACCAAGCCCAATACTTACGCACGTAGAAAGAAGTCCCGACAAAAGAGAAGACACCAGAGGAAGAGGCACTAGAGCAACCCCTCACTAAGAAAAAGCAGAGGATAGAAGAATAAGCTGACTCGGAGGAGACTGAAATCTTGGAGAAACACCTGGTGAAAGAGAGGATGAGAGTGGAGAAGGTGACAAAGTGGGGGGAGGATGAACCTGAAAGGGACCAGAGCCACATGTCCTAGAAGTATACGACTCCAGAGAAGAGAGTGGAGAATAGAAATAGGAATTCATTTTCATGCAGCGAAAGAGTACACAGGGTGAGAAAGGCACCCAAGACATGGGAAAGACCGATGATAACACGTGTGCCAAAAGCAGGAACCCATAAGCTTCACAAAGGAGCAGATCACCGAGGTGGTAGAAAGAGAGAGGTAAAGAAAATTCTCGAGGCCTTGGTTGATCAAGAATTAGAGCGTAGCGCTGATATAGTGTTGGAGGAAGGAAAAGAGGAAGATAGTGAGAGGAAGCAGGCTAGTATGGGAGGAGGTCCCAGCCTAACTGTAAGTTTTCCAAAAGGAGCACACTCGGGGAGAAGGGCTCTTGATGTAGAGAAAAGGCCAGTAATGAGCTATGTTGATGACTCAAGGAAGGTGTTGCGTGCACGGTTCCAGAGCACTATACCCACTGAAAGGCTTCTAGCCATGGGGTCGTTTGAAAAGGAGGGCGCGTACCCTAGGACCAAGAAGATGCTTTCTTGGGTGTTTGAGTCCCACATTGACGAGCCAGACTTTGAAGTCTCCAGAAAGCACTCATCATGTTGCTAGAATCTAAGGGAGACAACCCCTTAGTGAATGCTCAGGAGCTCTTAGACGAGCAAGTATGCAATGCTCTTAATAAGGTCACGGTTGAGATAGAGGCAAGGCTATTTGCGTGAAATGACAACATAAGGGATCTAGAGGGGAAGTTAGCCAAGAAAGAAGAGGAGTTGGCTGAGATGGCTAGGAACTTGAAGCAAGAGGAGTCAGGTCAACGCGCAATCGAGGCACGAGCTCAAAGATGAGAAGACAAAGGTGCAAGAAGTCTACAAGAAGGTGGAGTTGATCAAGAGTGCCATCATATTGAAGCACCCAGACCTAGCACCAATCCCTCAGAGGTATGCATCAAATTTGGAATGCTTAGAAGACCTAACGTGCATCCTCACCATGGAGAGATGACCATTGGCCCTAGAGTCTACGGAGGAAGTAGCAGCGCACTTGAAGGAAGAAGACAAGTTGAAGGTGGTAGCGCTCATTGCTGAGTATAGCAAGGTGCTCATAGATGTAAAGATTGCTTCCCAATCTGCTAAGGCTGCATATGAAAAATGTGTAGATAGGGATAAGGTAGTAAGCACCTTGGTCGCTACCCACAAAGCAGAGCTAAAATAATTCCAGGAGAAGAATAAAGGAAACAGGCGGAGAGGGATAAAGTCCTGACAGATGTAGAAAGAAAATCTGAGGAGATTGAGGCACTAAGGGGCTCAATCAAAACACGACTGAAGGAGCTATACCCTTAGATCACCAGAAGGATGGACACACTTGAAGACCTAGGCAAGGAGATGGAAAAGATTGTTGACACTTTGGGCACCCAGGGGATTGGCCTAACTTTTGATGAGGTAAACATCCTGGTCGGTGACCTCTACCAGAAGGTGAAGGGTGAGGTCGATGCATGGAACAAATTGGAGGCTGACTTGCAGAGGGATTTCCCTAGCCTACTAAGCTAATTCCCCCATTCTTTCTTCTCTCCCCATTCTTTCATTCCCTTATTCTTTTGCAAAATGTAAGGCTATCGCTAAAATTCTTTAAGGCAACATGCATCTTAGTTAAGTAGAGTGTTTCCGAGGATGGAGAACAGTGTAGTGTGGGGTGATGTTGGGCCCCTAGAATATTGACCAAGTATGAAGGCGTGTAGGCATGCGGGATCCCAGTTATAGAATGGCACAAAAGGAAAAAACAAGTAGGAGAAAGGTTTAAGGAAGCACATAGCGCATGTGACGCATAAAAGGAGGTTTGGGACTTAGCCAATTTGAGTGCCCAAGGTAGAACACGTGAAAAGCATGATCGGTTGCATGATAAGATGCCACTGGGTGATAGGCTGGCCCAGGAAAGAGCATGCCCTAGATGGAATCTTCTAGAAGATCATCATGAGATGGAGAGGAAATCTCAGGCCTAGAGGAGCATGCTCACATAAAGAACCATAATTGACACTTGGCATCTGATCTGAGGGCGCTAGAAGGTGAGTTTGCAGCCTGGGAAAGCTATAAATTCAAGTGCCTATGGAGTAAAGGAGATACCGATATACACATATACATCTTCATAGAGATACATGGAGACATATAGACATATGGGGAGATATACATAGGGAATAGCGGGTTAGAAAGTGAGCGGAGCTCTGCAGAATTGCTATGAGTGGATATTTTAGGTTCGGGAAAGAATGTACTAAGCATGGAAGTTGTTGTTTTTAGCTTAGTTACACACATCCAGTGATATGCATGACTGCGGTCTACTCTCTGTGACACTTTGTAATGAACCAATGAATATAACAAGGTTACCTGTTATAAATAGACATGAATATCAATGGTTTTAATGCATATTTCTCTCATATGAGTTCTTTGTCCTTTCATGCTAAGAATGGATGTTTGTATATTTCTTTCTGTTATAATATATGTTTTGGATTATGTTAAAAGCCTTCGGTCTGAGTGATTGTAAGGATCTGGAGGCCGTTCTAAGCCCTATGGTTCTTGTTTGTCTTAACTTCCTAAATACTCTTACAGTAATCATAGATGATGTTTCCCACTAAACTCACATAAAAGAGAGACTCGGTAGCCACGTGTGCCTCGAGTGAGTGCTCAACTTCTGCTGGGTGATAGGCCGGTGTGCATGGCGTTTCTTCCTTTTGTGATAGGAGTAAAAATGACTACAATATGCCTTGAAAGTTTTAGGTTGTTTTTGAAATCCTGAAAATGAGTAAGTACTGACCAAATTAGATTTTGAAAAATGATCTTCTAGATTATAATTGTTGGAGCTACGGGACCACTTCCATTAGGTGCAGAGTGACCCTAATTTATTATATTTACTAAAATAAATTTAAAATTTTATTATTTCTTATACTTAAACATTTATTTTTGTAAGTATAAGACACCCAAAAACATATACATGGTCCATACTATTCAAAAACGTGTATGCGTTTTGACTTCTATAAAATGCGTACATGTTTTTCCTTCTTTAAAATGCGTACACATTTTTCCTTCCTTATAATGCATACATGTTATAGGTTCAGTAATTACCAAGCCAAAAAAATTAAAACGCGAGCACATTCTAGAAAAACGCGTACGCGTTTCATCTGTTTTTAGGTTTTTGTCCATGTTTCGCCCCCAACTTCATGCACTTACCCGGTTATAGATACTTAAAATACCTATATATGATAGATAGATAGAGATAGAGAGATAGATAGATAGATAAATAGATAGAGATATATATAGATAAATAGATATAGAGCTCAACCCCTATCCCAATAGGGCCGGGATGATCTCGAGCCTTCGAAGAGTGTTCATTTTTCTGTCTTGCCCCCATGTTTTCTCTCTTTCCTTCCCCTTGTGGAGAGTGTTCACCCCCTTTTCGAGCACTATCACCGCTCCTTTTAGCTTAAAATTTCCTTTTCCCCGCATCTTTCTAACCCTCTCTTCTTCTCTCCCTGGTCCCGGGAATATGTAGGTTAGAATTAGTTAGCTGCATTTCCTTCTTTAGGATTTGTGTTAACATTAGGATTAAGCTAAGGAGCCATCTTTCTCACGAGGTCTTTCTTAAATCGCAAGGTCCCACAACTTGGAGACAGTCCCATGTTATTGATTATGCTAAAATGTAAAATACACTAGCCTAATCTAATGCATGTTTACTGATAAATAAATGAATAATGAAATACTTGAAATATAGAAATGATACCCGAGTAACTAATAAAATGAAAGTATAAAACCCTAATGTGTAAAGAGGGTTAGAAAAACCTTAGCTGGTTCGTAGAGCTTGTTAGACTATGTTGCATAAGGAGAATGGCTGAAATTTTTGGAATATTGTCATGCAACGAACCACATAAAAATATAAACAGAGGTAGATTTGGATGGATTGGGGCATACGCAAGCACTTTTGTCTTGATTCTAGGCACTCTAGTCTACACATATGCTTAGAAACCAAAATTTCTAGGGTCACAAGGTGTCTCGCACTTGTTCGTTCCTTATCATGTATATGTCATTGAACTCCGCCATATGTCATTATAAACTTGCAAATGAAGGAATCACCTGCAAAACCCCAAGCAAAGCATCTAAAACCTAAAAAAATAAAGATGCATATGAAGGGGTCAGATTGTCCTTAACTACTAAATGGATGGAATTATCATTGAGTGTTGCACTACATCTCGCACTCCAATGTAGTTCTAGGTGTATGTGTGTGTGTGTGTGTGTGTGTGTGTGTGTGTGTGTGTGTGTGTGTGTGTGTGTGTGTGTGTGTGTGTGTGTGTGTGGAATTGTGCCCTAGGTTGCTCTTGTGCTAGTCGCATTTGTGAGTAAAGAGCAAGTAACTAGATGTAGAATGTAAATAATGTATGCATGTAAACAATAAAATTCCCTTCTATGAAGTGTGATGCAGATGAACCAGCCTTGTGTCCCTTGTGATGGAGCTAGATGGATGTAAATGGAGCTATAGATGCCTTTAATGGATACAACCTTAGGTGGTTATAGTAGATGCCTAATGCTTGGTCACTTATTATGATCACATATATTTGTATTTATATGATTCCTTCCCTTGAATTTTGTATTAACCCCGAAAAGGACGACTACCAAAAGATAAGATGCCTAAACGACTAAAAAGGACCCAAAAAGTGTGACCAAAGTACAAATGGGAAAAAGGCATCCAAAGGGGGTAGGGGTGCTTGGCCTTGTGTCCTCACTGCTGGGTGCTAGCGTCTATAATGAAAAATTCCTAAAGGTAAAAATACAGATTGAGAAAGTAAGAGTGCAAGATAAGAAGCGAATCATAAAGAAAAGAAATGTGGCCAAAGACATGGGTTAATTAGTACTTTTCTTACTTAGAAACCATATGAATAGTAACATGCAATTGAGACTAGATAATGACTCAAAATGCATGATTTTGTGTATACTGATTAGCCAAAAGCACCGATTGTATAGCCATTTCGTGACAAATCGAGAGGGTGTTATTATTTGGTGATAACCATTTTGGCACGCTGGTGGGGACGAGTTTGAAGAACTTTACATCTTCATCTCAACAAGTTTGATTTTCTCTTGGTGAGATTTCAACCTTTGGAGGTAATTTCAAGCATATCTAGCGACTCCACCGATCCAATAAACCCATTATCTCATCTACATACTTTTCCCTTTATTTCCATTCATTTTACCTTCTATTCTTTCATTTTTTTCATTTATGAAGTTGTGCAATCATGACTTCATTTCCTTTCTAGGATTCTCATTTGCAGCAGTAGTGCCATTCAAATCCACCTCCATATAATGTTTATAATCAAATTCAAAATCAACATGCATACCCCTATGAGCCAAGTACAAAACAATTTGTTCATTTGAAAAACTATGGAATTGTTCAAGAGTAGGAGTATCTGAGACTTTGAGGTCATCCTACACCCGAAGATGCTGATTTTCAGAGAAAGGTTCACAAAATGGAGGTGAACATGGTGCAAATTAGGGATAAATGTGCAATGAAGGCATTTAGGATTGGTTTTAGGTCCCTTTTCCATGGATTGGCCCTATACCAAGTTGGTTCACTCTCAAGTAGAAGCTAGATTTCATAGTTGAGATGCTTCCCCAAATTGTAAAATGGGTTGAGTTATTGGAGGCTCATGAGTCTAGTGTCAAGAAACCCTATCAATGGGAAAAACCTACACAACCATCTCACAACCCTCCCATTCATTCTCTCCAATCGATGTCATCTCAACCTACTTTACATATACCTAGCTTTCTTCCCGTTTCCCTCATTGACAGCTTCCCCTTCTCCATATTTTCCCTTCCATCTCACCTTGATTTCTCTACGCTCTTTCCTTCTAAATCACCTCCAAAAGAATATTATACACCTTATCTTCCATATAAACCATTGTAAAAATCATGTTGTAAACCCAAACCAACCCTCCTCTTGCATTCCCAAACCCATTTTGGGAAGAAAATAAAAAAATCAGTCAAGGAGGGAAGCAAGTTGAAGAGCCAGAGAGAGGAGATTGTGCAAAATTGAAGGATTGGGCTTTAAAATTTGAAAGTAATCAAATACCATAGCTAGTTAAGCCTTTTAAAGAGGTTGAGAATGAAGAGAAAAAGTAAGAAGTTGTTTTTGTAGAAGAAAAAGAAGAAGATGATGAATATTCTTTATGTTTTGAATGTAGTGTGCATCATAAAGACCATTTTCTTAGAGGTTGCTGATTTGTTTTTGCAAGAATCAGCTATGGAGGAAAACAAATTAGATTCAAAGGTTTTAGATGAAGAGGAGATCATTAAAATCCTCTTACTTTATTTTTCCGATTCTGATTTTGTTAATGAACATTCCATGAAAGAGAACATAAAGAAATAACCTGCCCAAAACAGTCCTCATGAAGAAAAAAGGGAGGAGTTTGATCTTTCAGACTTCATGATTGAGTAGGAAGAGATCCATGATGAATCAATTATAGAATCAAAAGTCATCATGGAGGAGGAAGACTCTATTTTAGAGCTGTTTTTAGGGTAAAAGAAGAGTTCATATGATCTTACAAATAACCACCTCGCGGAAAGTCTGTAGGATGCCCCTATTCATGGGGATGTGCTTCAAGGAAATGTGAAAAACACAAGAATCATACCATTGGTTTCAAAATACCCTTTCCCATTAAGGTATCTGATTACCTTGGAGCCAAAAAAATAGTTGTAACAAGTCATTCTCATTTCAGAGCATGAGGATGAGTTTTGGAGTCCCAAACGTCAGCTTCAACAACTCCAACCAAATGCAGAACAACTAAAGGAGGTATTCATTTTGTTTATTTATATTTTGGGAAAAGGGGTTAAAAAACAGCCTCATGTCAGTTTTCACTCTCATTAAAGGCCATGTCCATTGCCAAACTAATTACATGGCCAAACTTTGTAAAAAAGGAAGCTATTTCTCCTACCTATTGCAGGATTTGTTTAGCTTCTCATGTCTTTGGTTAGAGTAGGGTAGGGTAGGTTTTTTTTGAGTAAAAGAAGTACTTGTGTACACTCTACATGTTCCACTTGGAACATATATGGATTTCCTTTTTGTACATAGTTTTTGTGGGTTCGTGGTGGAATCAAATAGGTGGAGTAGTTACAAATTTTCATTCGAGCTCCAAAGATCGATTAATAAGTCCATGTAGTGCTTCGTATGGATTTAGGAGAAACATTTTCAAAGGAAAAGATCAATTTCTTCAAGTTTAGGCTTGAATCCATTCCCAATATACGCTTCAAGGAAACTAGTCTTCATCATCTAGCAAGCAAATGTCCCCCAGAGGTCACCAAATTTTTGTCTAAATTTTACACCCCTCATGAAAATTAGACAACTTACGCAAAATATGGACTTGAGCAGCTTGAGGCTGAATGAAAATCAAATTGCCATAAAATTCAATACCAAGTATCAATAGTTCCATGTGTCACGATCATGGGGCTCTTCATTGTTTTTTGGACTCCAAAACATGATCTTTGGGTCTATGGGGAAGTTGTATCGGTTGAGCTTGACCGATAGTTAGTTGAGTGAGATGTGGCGAGCTGGGCGAGATGGCTAAGTTATGCGGTGCGAAGCTTTGGGGATCTGTCGGTTACATCAAATGATGCTATCGATTGGTATCATGTACGGATGTTACCGGATGGTAGCATATTTGAGCACTCTTGACCAAAGAGGACAGATGATGCATGGGTTAAATCAACAAAGTAGAGAAGGACATCATGTTGGTGAGTGGTGTTGATGGTATGGATCTTTACTAGTTGGTAGCATGGAATGGTGCGACCCGACCAAAAATAGGAATCAAAGGATGAACATGAAACTGGATTAGCAATGGACAAGGGATGAATGGTGTGGATCGACGGTAGCAAAATGCTACTACCGGCCAAAAATTGAAACTTGAAGCTACTCGCCGAAGGAAGGAAAAGAACACTATCGGTCGACCCTCAAGAATTAATGAACATTGTATGAAGTAGATCAACTACCCGTAAGGCAATTAATTCCTTGTAGGTGAGATCCTAGTTTCTATATATATGTAAAACTCACTCATTTGAAAGGATCTAGAGATTGCTCTTTATTGTAATGACACCATGCAAAATGGTGGCTGACTTGCCATGAGTTTTAGACCTTGAATCGCCCCCGTAATGTAACTCATACCTTATGCCATGAATGTAATAGAATTTTTCATGTTTTAAGCAATCTAAAATCTGTTTTGTGGCATGTTTTGTCTTCTCTAGCTAGTTTTAGTTGCAGTCTTTCCTTTCTATTCATTTTTGGCATGTTGTGCATATTTCTTGATTGCATGTTCCATTTTTGTTGTGTTGTCAATGTGTGTGAGAGTGGAGAATACATGGTTCTAAATTTTTGGTATGTTTTCTACCCCCCCATGTTTTCTATCATTCTTTCCCCTTGTGGAGAGTGTTCACCCCTTTTTTTGGTGCTATCACAACCCTTTTAGCTTAGAATTTCCTTTTCCTGCATCTTTCTAACCCTCTCTCCTTCTCTATCTAGTCCATTGGAATGTGTAGGTTAGGATTAGTTAGCTGCATTTCCTTCTTTAGGAGTAGTGTAAGCATTAGGATTAGGCTAATGAACTGGCCTTCTCTCGGAGGTCTATCTCAAGTCACAAGGTCCCATAACTTGGAGATAGTACCATGTTACCCAAAAAAATTGATTGCATAACCATTTCATGACAAATCGTAGGGTGTTATTTTTGGTGATAACAATTAATACCTTATGTTACCCTTTTCATAGATTTCTTACTAAATGATGTGAATCTAGACACACTATTGTTTAAGGTTCAAAAATATTTATGGAAAAAATTCCTCCAAACTCTACCATATAATTAGATATGATTTTTGATTGAACTCTAAGAAAAATGATTTTTTTAATGAAACTCAAATAAACTTCAAATTGAAGATTTGAATAAAAATTGAATACACTTATAGAATTTATAGTATACCATCATTCATTCAACTCACACATTATAGAAAACCTCTCAAACTAATAACCAAATTTAAATAATATTTTTAACTTGTTTTTCACGTATGTATTTTGCAACTATTCCATCTCTTCATCTCTCTTTTCTTTCTAAGTTGATATATATTTATTTCTTAAGTTTATATATATGTGAATAAAATATGCTCATAGGATGATTATGTTTTAGACTAGTCTCCTTCACATGTTCACCATGACATTCAAAAAGGTTTTACGTTTTAATTTTTCCTTCTAGTTCTTCTAAGATGATTAGACTACCCTTAATATAATGCTAAGTTCTATCTCTCTAGGAAGGATAAAAATTAAATGATGTTCTTTATTCTTATGATAGTCCCGTTGGTCCGAAAATCTGTCGCGCGGACAGATCTATGGATAGACGAGCCAACAGTGTTGCAGGGCTTAGCCCCTCTTTGAGACAGCAAAGCGAAACTGGTTTATTGCTATTTCTACTAGCAGGAACCTATGCAAGTCTCACAGATTCTGCCTTCGGGGTTGGGATCTCATCCCAGTAAAGTATTCCAGGCTGCGAAAAGAAAGGAATGAAAGAAGGAGAAGAGAAAGAACAGATCCGAAGGGAGAAAAGAAATGAATTCCAAAGCAGAAGGGTCAGAAGATTTATGTTTTTAGTTTGGTAGTAAACAGAGCCAAACCTACTTGCATAAATAAACAAAGCAATACTGGATAAACAAATGACGGAAAAGTAGATATGAATCCAACAGATTAAACACATCCGGATCTAACGTAAGAAAGATCTAATGTATAACACACTATTGAGCACAAAGTCTGAATAATTGTATTATCTTTGTTCTTTTCATTACAAAGAAAGCTCAAAGTCTTTCTCTCCTCACTTCTATTTCTATCTCAAAATGTTCACCCCGAATACAACAAGTATTCTCATATTTATAGAAGATGAGGGAGAGAGAAGGCAAAAAGGAGCCAACCACTTATTTACAAATATATTTACAAAATATCTAAAAGTCATGTTGACTTTGACAACTTGTGGATGACATCATCCCATGATGCAACATGGATGATGTCATTATTTGTGCTAACACATTTTTAGACATTTCGAAAAGAAAGTCGAGAATAGAGAGAAGAAGAAGAAGAAGAAGAAGCTACTCAACATCATCATCCTACGGCCGAAAAGGGTTGCCTGCTTCGATGTTTGCTCGTGATGATATGTGGAACCGAGCGTGGTATTCCAAAACTTGCTGATCATTGGCCCAAATTGATCCCGTGATGGATCCTTGTGCCGTTCACCGATTGCTTGTGCAAGTCTCCCGCTTCGTCTATGAGCTTTTCCGGAGTTTGGAATAATCTTTCTCCGCCTCGATAAGGAACCCAATGAAGTCCCTACAGCGTGCCAAGAGTTGTTGATAGATTCGATGTCGAACGTGACCTCCGGCCCCGTCCCCGAGAGGCTATCTCCTTGAAAATCCGGATAGTGTCATCACCGATCTTAAGGTAAGGGAAGGAGTGAGCAACCCCGAGTCATGGCGAGGACAATTTTCTCCATTTGATGCATCGCATCCAGGGCCTCTTCCTTTACCTTGTCTATCTTTTCTAAAACAAATTCCAGCTGATCTATCCGATAGTCCAGTGGACATAGTTTTGTTGAGGGCCCTTGGATGACCGAAGACTCCGAACTTGACTGCATCTTCGACTCGAACAGTCGAACATTTGTTGGAAGGTCTCGTGGCTTTGGAGTCTAGCATGTTCTAACTCTTCTGATATCGGACCTGCTAATGCTTGGAGTTCCTTATTCGCCTTCTCGATGTTTAAGTATAAACTGATATACTCGGCGATTACTTTTTCACTATCCTTGAGGATCTGGTTCCTCCAAGCGTAAATGTACCATACCACCCTGGCTTTCGCCGATCTTTGAATACTCATTGATCTTCTCCTGACTGAGCAGCTCAGGAGTTTCGGCGGCAGTTGTGGGGGGTGCACTTCCCATCTTCTGTAAGGCTTGAAGCAGGTACTTATTCTGCTCCTTCAGCAGCCTTTTCTCCTCTTTCATTTCCTGAAGCTTTTTGCAGAGTGCATCAACTACGGAAAGAGCTTCCCCCTGGAGACTTTCTGAGGATGTCCCCATTGTGACTTGAGTCACGGTGAAATCCGTCGGAGACAGATCTTCTTTCTCTTTGAGAGGGTTGGGGTACGCTATTTCCATGACTCTCTCACCCGCAGCGCTCTTTGAGAAGCGTGTAACCGGCTTGTGCTTCTTTGCTCCTTTAGCCGGAATGACCGAAAAGTCCATCGGAGTGATGGGAACTTTCCTCTTTTGTTGGCTCAGCTGCTGAGAGATCCAAGCTGGTCCTATAGAAGAAGGACCAGAGAGAGAGGGGAGGCAAAGAATCGGTAGAAGAGGGGAAAACGTGGAGACACGCGGCGCGCATGGAAAGAATAGCCGAAGAAATGTCCACGGGAGGAAGGGGAACCGCAATGCGAAGAGACATAGGAAGGGAAGGGAGCTCGGAGATGAGGGAAGAAATAGAGGAAGACAAATCAGCGAGGGAGGAGAAGATAGATGAAGAAGCAGGGGAAAGGGTAGAAGAAGGGGCAGAGGACACGACCAAAGGGGTGGTCGTTTGAGTCACTCGAGGAGGGGAAGGAAGAGAAGAAGAAGGGATAGAAGGGACCTCTAAAGTCGTAGCGACGCCAACATCCTGGGTGGATGGGCGTATAGGACTATCCTCTGTCAATTCTTTTTCTGGCGAATCCAGAGTTATTACTTGTTCAGGCTCTGAAGGAAGAGGACTTTCAGGGGCTTCCTCCTGAATGGTGCTAGGCTCACCTTCTGCACCTTTGCCTTTCAGCTGCTTCTTTGACCTTGGAGGTGCGTTACCCAAAGGGGAAGTTGTGAAATCTACCCCGAGGTAGATTAGTCCGTTCATGCGGCACCAATGCTCTGTTCTCCGCATAGTCTCCTTGACCCTCTCCTCAATTGTTTGAGGAGACATATTCCTGTCAATGGTCGGGAAGGGCCAATTGTCCCCATCTGTGTCATTATACACCTTATCTACTTCATCTTCCGTAGTCTGGAAGCCTTCGGGGACAATGGCCACTCCGTATTGGATGATTTCCTCCAATGCTAAGCGCGAATGATCCTTTCTTCTGAGTTCCACCTCATGGAGAACGTCAATGTAAATATCCTCAATTTGAGGGACATGGATCGGATCGAGCTTCGCTTTTGGCAGGCAGCTTCTTGGGTCGAAGGTAGGCCTGGCTGGGAAGTCATGCTTCAAATTGAGTAGCTCCAGCTCTGCGAACATTTCCTTCGCCTTATGGTAGGAGGAGCATGTGTACCGGCCCACTGTGAGGGGGAAAGGAGTTCCGCCCTTCTTTCTTTTGAGGCACTTTTCATGGTACGTGACCAGCTGTCTTGATAGTTCTAATAGAATCAGCCTTGGTCCAGCATACCTCGGTAGCCTGGTTGGCTCTCCCAAAAAGTTGGCAGCCCTTAGATAGGTGAACGTGGGAAATTGGGTGAACAGGGCCCCCCATTTCTCTGTGACTGCTACTATGTTCTTGGTTGTCCGGCTATGAGTCATGTTTGGCCTCAGTAGGCAGATGACATGATAGAAGAATGCATCGTTAACTTTTGCGAAATGTTGGATGCTATTCTCCACCGCCTCCGGATAGTCCTTCTTGCCGACGCCGCAAAGATAGACTACATAGGAGTTCATATGGAACACTCCTGTTGTGGCGAACTGTTGTAGCTGCTCAGAGATGGTGCTGCTGATTATTTCACCCCAGCAAAAGCGCTGATCGGGCAAATTCTTATTCATTGTCTCTAGGTACCGCAGCATCCACTTATGGAAATAGTGGGCATCTGAAAGCCCGAAGACTCTGCTCAGGAAGGTGATAGAATCACTGAGTTCCTCTGAGAAATCACTTCGGTGGATAGTCTGAGGCCACCGGGTCACCGCCTTCTTGTTCTTTAGGTAGACCTCATTCATCAACTGCATGCACTGGTTTTCGTTGTCTTCCCAGGCCTTGATGCATTCTCGTTGGCTAACAGCCACGTAGTTCCGGTGATGAGGGATGCCGAGCATTATTTCAAAATGACGGGCAGTGAGGTTTATGACTACCTCGCCCTTGCTATTCTCGACACATCTTGTGTCTTTGTTGTAACATTGGGCAATCACCATCATGAATTCATTGTTGACAGCGCTGACGGGGATTCCTCCGGCGAAGTGCAGGGCACTGCCTATTAACTTGTCCATCCATGGACTCCTTGTGACCTTCTGAGTTCTAACCCAGAATTCATCCATGTCAATGTGACCCAATTCAGAGTCTCTGACGTCCATACTGCACTCAGCCTGTGATTCGGGCATCCTGACCCTCTGATATTTGTATTTCATCTCTTCTTCTGTCAGCTTAGCTTTTCCTCTTGGTTTGGTGGGTTTCTTGCTTGACGTAGACATGTGTTCTCTCGAACTCAGTTGCTGATCTGCACGAAGAAGAAGTGAGACCCAATCCAAAAAGGTTGAATTAGTCATTTGATCTTCCATTGGAAAGCTAGCAGAAGGAGTTAGAGATTTAAAGGCTCAGGGCGCAGGAAAAATGCAACTGGCAGGCCAAATAGATAAGGCGCACAGAAAAGGAATGTTGCAGAGGTTATACTGGCGCGAAAGGCGCATGGCACATGGATGAAACAGGTTGTATTTTATAGCAGGGCGCACAGGAAATGCGTGTTACATTGGGGTTTGGTGCGCCCTTTGGCGCATGGGAAGATTGTGTAACATGGACAAATGATGCGCCAAAGGAATATGGCGCGGCGCATGGAGGGTTTACACAACATAATGTTACTGCAATGGAGGATGCGCCCGCGCCTTGATAGCTTTATACTTGCGCACAGAAGGCTTGTGTTGCATGAAAGCTGGGTGCGCCCTTTGGCGCATGGAAACATTATGCAGCATGGATAAAGGGCGCGCCAAAGGTTTCGAGGAGGCGCGAGATTTAAACTTGCAGCATGTAAAAGGGGCGCGCTTCGAGGGCGCAGGTCTTGAGCATGTTGCATGGCGGGTAGGTGCGTCGAGGGGCGCGACTGTCTTTATTGTTACAAGGCGCGCCAGTGCGCCATTTGAGATAAGCTAACTACTCAAATCATTTCATTCTTTTCTTTCTCCTACCTCAAAAGACGCCTGGACAAGTAAGGTTTCTATGAAAAGTTTCTAACAGACCAAGCTACTTTCAAAACAACTCCCTTCCAGCAGATCTGGAAAGAGGGAGGGAGAGAAGGAGAGAAAAAAAAAAAAAACGCGATGGAAAAGCACAGGGGGAAAGACTTAAACATATCTCTTTTAAACACAGACCAGCAGACCAAACACAGACCAAAACACACCAACAGAACACAGACCAAAACATGAAAGCATGTAATGAAAAAGAGGATGAACCTCTTACCTTAAATATATGTCAAAATCTGAAGAGCGGGTCCACAGGGTGAGATAATGACAGAGCAGAGCTGACAAGTCCAGAGCAATCACGTGCTTGACAAAAGAATGAAAATGACATGGGCGCGCACGGATATTTATAGAAAAACTTGTCATTAATGCGCCAACCACTTTTGAAATGGCACATGAAAACTGCTGTCGACAGGTGAAAGTGTGCGCCCTTTGGCGCATGGAAGTTTTTGACAACAGAAGAATGAGTGCGCCTTTGGCGCACCGTATGCATTGTCGACACGAAATTACGTGCGCCCTTTGGCGCACCAAAACTTGGTGTTGCAGATAGATTATGTGCACCCTTTGGCGCACCAAAAAGTGATTCAACATCCTTTGGCGCACCGAAAGACGTGTTAACATGGAAAACCATGCGCCAAAGGCTTTTAAGGGGGCGCATCAAAACTTGGTGTTACAAGGAAAATCCATGCGCCCAGCCAAAAAAGGCTCAAAAAGACTAAGTTCGAAAACTAGATTTCCCGGGAAGGGATTTTACGACGTTTCGAACGCGGGGGATCCCTAACAAGGGATCGAAACAAAATTTTCGGTATGGTTATCGGTAAAATTTCCCTTGTCAATTTTACGGGATAACAAGTCCCGTGAGAGAAGTTATTTTGTTAATTTCAACCTATACTAATCTAGCTAAGTTATTCAAACAACAAGGAAAAAATGTAAAGAAGAGAAAATAACTACAACAAGATCTATTTATGTTGAAAGGCATTTGTAAACACCAAATTAGGTCACCCTAATTCCTACACATATAAACACACCCTAAAACATCCCTTCGTAAACCCACATGACCATTTCACCCATAACAATATTTAAATACCAATATTTACACCCGTATTCAGTATTTTACCCCACCAACCACTTGTAACTACAATAAAACAATAAAAAATAAATAAGGACAAAACTAACAAAAAAATTCATCCCCCCAACAAACTCCCCATAGAATTAAAAAAACCCCAAAATCATTACAACTCGCATCAACCCTGAAATAAATGTAGTTGGAACCACATTCATCCAAACTTCTTGAAAAGGCCAAGAATCGGTATTGATTTGATTCTCCAAATTGGTACCAATTATTGCGAGAATGATACCAATTACTTTAAATGGTATCAATCCTATATAAATAAACACATGCCATTTCCTAAGGATCGAACAAATTTTGATACGATAAGGCTATTTGATTGAACATTTGGAGAGATGGATTGAAGCCCCTATTGGCGTGAAGAAGAAAAAGCACCTTGTTGCACTAGCTTACCTTTGGAGAAGTTTTCTTCAATATTCGATCATCTCGAACCATCTTCATCATAAAGGTATCCTCATCATTTGAAATTATAAGCCATTGCTTGTATGTGTAATATTAGTATTACCTACGTTTTTCAAACATCCATGCCCAAAACATCCCCATCCAAATCATTTGTTTAGAGAATTTGTATTGTGAAACATCTGGGATCCTAAACATATCTTTAAATAGTAATCTACATTGATCATATTGATTAGAATAGATCAGCACAATGGACATTAAAATCTATCAAAATACCTAATCTTACATTTTCAATACATTTTGATAGATTTCTTTCATATTTTAACCTCATAGCCAATATCCTCATGTGTGCAAGTGTGGTTCAAGATAAGATGAGCATCCCAGGGAGAATTTTTGAACCCATCAACATCTACAACCTCTCCATAGTTTGCTAACCTTTCATGTGGGAGAAATTTGATATCAATAAAAATTGACTATATGCACCATCGTCCTTACACCCCATCCGGATGACGCCCTTGACTAGTTGGACCTCCATGAAGACAACAACAAAGCCAATCTTTATTGGACCAATCATTTCAATCCACCTCAGCCCATCATTGAAGACATCGATTAAGTCCCAATATATAAGCATTGCATATTAGTAATTTGTTATCCATATCATCAAATTTTGTCAGTTGTAATTCCATTGTATATTATTTCTATCTTGATTGCTTAAGAGTGGGTTGATATTTGCAAAAGGAAGTATTTTACTTCTAGGAATTGGCATTTGTCGGGAATGTACCTATTATTTTATTAATCTATCTTTTCAAGTTGTCTTCTTATGTAAAGGTTTTCCTTCCTAGCCAACAAGAAGTTCCTATCACTTGGATTCAATGGTGCACATTATTCATTCCACAAATAACACTAAACCCCATTATCATTGTCACATCCTAGATTTTCATTTTATGATTACAACAAGATAATGTTATTGGCATAAAGTGAATCAAAAAGGTTTGGGTGCAAGAAGCGAGTTGATTAGTATCACAACCGAGGCATACACACGTTTACCTTGAAAAGGATAAACATGCTTACATGTGGTTTTGAATCCAACCACGTAGCATTACTTATCGCCAGCACTCGTGGGACACCTCATGTTAATATCACATTTTGTTGTGTGTTGACTAAGTTTATTTACCTTGTTGAGTCCGATGATTCTGTTGGATGATTTTTTATTGCTATATCTAATTTTGATATTGCGAATTAATTTTCTTAATGGAAGTAATAACTTGCAAAGTATGGTTGAAATTATTCATGAGTTAGGTATATTATTTCATTATGTTGAAATAAGGATGATTGTTAAATGTACTAACTCTCTCGACATTAATGATCATTGATTAAACAACAAGAAAAAACCTTCTATCAAGATAGGTAAAATGTTGGTTTCGATAAGGTACATGTATAAGTGTCTAAAATATGATTAGATGTTATAACAGTTATTAGTTAAGTTTACTTATTAATCTGCTATATATTATAATTGTAAAGTGTTTATTATGATCATCGTTTAAATGGATTTAGTATGTCGAGTCAGTAAATTTTTTTTGACAGATTAATATTCCATTGTAGTACTTACATTGACAATTTAATAAAACAACATTATTGGTTTATAATGGTTGTTAAGACACCCTTAGTTTGGCGAGGCATGAGTATGTTTGGTTAATTGTAATTTTGCAGAGTTTGTTTTAAAATTCTATGGTCTTAGAGCCTGTTCATATGATATTTACTTTTGATTAAATAAGGTTTATTCACCTTATACTAAGGCTTTTTATGGTTACTAAATAATACCAATTCAACTGTAGTCGAATGATATTTGGAAATGGTTTTTGATAAGTGATTTGGTCGAATCCTAACCCATTCATAGTTTTGTTTGATTAAATTTATCTCGACCGTTTGTATCCACCAAGTTGGCGGTGTTGATGCAAAATCACAAAGACCCTTGGATGTTGATCGACTTCTAGGTTGATCACTCTAGCATCCAAAGTGTGATTGCACAACATTGAATTCTTTCTCCAAGTGTGGGACTTGCAAGAAATGAGAAAGGAATCTCCAGAGAAGGCTGGTTCCTATTCCTCTGTTCAGATGCACACGAAAAATGCAGAGGTTCACTCAAAGTCTAATCTAACTTGCTAGGGAGATAGGGTAAGAAGATGCGTAAAAATAAACCTAAACTAACAGAGGTGATGCACCGAGGAATGAAGAACATCTATCTTGCCAATAAACACAGACCATTCAAATGTGATGCAAGATCATGCACAGATAACAAAACTTACAGTGAAAGACTAGGTGGATGCAAATGAACACAGAGAGGGTTGAGAATCATCCACAGACATGCATTACTTGCTCCAAATATTGATTACAATACACTACAAGATGCTAAGAGGTAGAGTCGCATTACAGTTTCAAATGGGAGGTTTGAACTCCACAAATTTGCTTGATAGAGAGAAGAAGGGAGGAGCAAAACAATTTTTTAAAAAAAAAAAAGAACCCCTCCTTACAATATATAAGAAGAATGAGAGAGGGAAGAGAGAGGAAGGTCGAATCTACCATAACCACTTCTGGATTGCATTTAACTCATCTCATTATGGTAGGAATGGTGGTTCTAGCAAAGCAAAACTGGCAGATGTCTGCGAAGCGGCGAATCGCCTATTGCATTAAAGCTGGTTGTTGAACGCCAGTTCTGGTCATTATCACGCGTCAGAGCCGTTTCTTAACTTTCTCTCTCCACACTGAACCAAAATGCAAGATTGACCCTGGAATCGTGTAGAGAATTTTTCCAGCTTTCCATTGATATAAAGAATGTGCAAATCCGAGCTTTGGATCGAAAGTTATGGCGATCTAAAGATTTAGGGCACAAAACAGGCCAAAATGGATTTTTGAATTTTTCCCGTGCTTTGCCACTTGGATGACATGTGTCGGTCGCTGATTGGATGAGAAATTCTCTCTCCTCCACCTTTCCATGGGCTTCCCTGTGAAATTTTGACATTTTTATCACTTTGGAAAATTTTCCATTTTTTCCCCGCGCCCCCGCCACTTGGGACACGTGGCATGATATGGTTCGAGGACGAGGCACGGGTCATCCTTGTTCTTTTAGTTTTTGCCAAAACTCTTGCTAAATTTTCCAAGTCCTCCCCCAGCTCCACACTCCTGCTCCATGGGACACGTCTCCTATTCTCGATTCGCCTACGGCCTCCCGGTTTTTCGCATCCTCCGTGTCCTTTTGTCCCGGATGTCCCAAACTGCCTGGGACGAATTTCTCCGATCCGCCCGATTCAGGATTCTTTGTCCCTACTTGTGCGAAGACAGTGGCAAGATTTGATTGGCTCTCGGCTCCTTCAGCTTTCCGCGTCCCACGCGTCCCTTTGTTCCAACTTTCCCAGTATGCTGTCTGGGACAAATTCTTCCGAACCACCCGAAATGGGCTTCCTTGTCCCTCTTTGCGGCTGCTTCGCCTTTTCGCGTCCTTTATGTCCTTACGGCCCGGATGCTCCAACCTTATCTGCACAACAGTTAGTCGATTTTCTCACCTTCGGCCGGTTCGGCTTTCAGCGTCCCGTACGTCCCTATGTCCCAACTGTCCTAGTGCTGCGTAGACCACCTGGAGGCTTTTCGGCCGATTCGTGCCCCGACGTCCCAACTATCCTAGTGCTACCTGGACTAGGACTTAGCCGATTTTCATGATTTTTTCTAGCCCAAGCTTGTTTTTTGCAACTTTTTCACCCCTTTTTAGAACTTTCTCTTTTCTTTTTGGACAGGAGAGTTAGAAAAAATCCGAGGGGACCCTAGAAACATTATTTTTGCCTTGAATCAATTTATTTGCACCTGGACTTGAGTATTCGATGCATGTTATCAAATTTACCTCGGGTGAATTTTGGATAACAATTTGGTGACTCAAATGGGGTTACTCGCCTACTAGGTAGAAGATACCGGTTGCACAAGCGATCCATTGGGCATGGAGTCATCAAATATTCTGTTTAGAACCCCAACTGACTCAAAATGTGTAAGGAGGAAGATGGAATATCACCTGATGGAAGCAAGGACTACAAAACATCTCCATGGACAACAAGCTGTGCCAAAGCACTTAGGGAAAACAAAACTAACCTACAGAAAAACAATGTGCACAAGCACTTGGAGGAATGAAAATCTAATCTAATATTTACAAAGTAGTGAATTTCCCTCTAGAAGCAACGCTTGAGATAGATTCCATTGATTGGAATCTATAGTTCCTCACCATCTAATGAGGCCAGGTGGAAAGCATTGCTATCCTTGCACTTCATGACCATGTATGGGCCACTCCAAATGGCATCAAATTTTGAATGCCTTCCCGGTTTTTCTCTATCCACATCCCATTTCAACACTAGATCTCCAACCTGAAAAGATCTATCCTTGGCCTTCCTATTAAAGGTATTTTTGATCAAAGCTTGATCCTTTTCCATTTCTTGGGATTCCTGATTTATGATCTCTTGCAGCTCCATCAACTCTGCATACCTCACCTCCATGGGCTCAAACTCTAAAGAACTCCAGGCTGCTTCATGAGTTCCAATGTTGGCAACTCAAGTGACATGGGAAAGATTTCTTCTCTTCCATAGAAAAGCCTAAACGGAGAGTTACCTGTGGATCTCTTGGGAGTTATCCTATCAGCCCATAAGGATGATGTCGGTTTGGTATGCCAAGACCTCGATTCTTGTCAAGAGTCCTCCTAATGATCCTCAACAAGTTCTTGTGTGTAGACTCGGCTTGGCCATTACCTTGAGGGTAATAGTTTGATGAAGTGCTTAGGTAGATACCGTTCTTGATAGCCCAATCAGTCACCTTAGATCCAATGAATGCCAATGCATTATCAGAGATTATTGTAGCAGGTATACCAAATCGTAGTTATCCCCTCATAAAAGTCTAAGATCTTTAGACTCATTTTCTTCTTTGAGTGCTCACGCTTACATCCCATTTGGTGAAGTAGTCTGTGTTGTCAAAAATCCATTTGTGCCCTTGGCTTGAATTGGGATTAATGACTCCAATGAAGTCCAAACCCCATTGCATGAATGGCTGGTCAACTGAGATTGGATGTAATGGAAGGGCGGCAAGTCTATCTTTTCCTGTGAAGAATGCACAATTCTTACACCTCTTGATCCATGCATAGCAATCACTGAAGATCTTAGGCCAATAATAACCAGCCTTCATGATTTTTAGAGCTGTCACTCCTAG
Organism: Taxus wallichiana var. yunnanensis; assembly: GCA_018340775.1. Classification (NCBI taxonomy): domain Eukaryota; kingdom Viridiplantae; phylum Streptophyta; class Pinopsida; order Cupressales; family Taxaceae; genus Taxus; species Taxus wallichiana. The sequence goes on from CM031234.1 coordinate 437,541,751, forward strand.
TGCAAAATGACCACCAGCTAGTCCACCATGAAACTCTTCCAACACCCTTTGAATCTGATTTGTGCTAATGCACCTCAGCAGCACTCCATTCACATATTTCTTGAACAAAACTCCATCAACAATGGCATACGGGACAGCCTGTAATCTGAAGTGTCTCCTTTGGGTCTTGTTCATCTCCTGAGGAGGCATAGGCTGTGCCTAGGAAGTGCATAATACCTTGGGTCTAGCAAGGAGTGGGGGCAACATTGTTTTCTTCTTGAGTGCCACATGGCTTATGGCTGTCTTGAGCACAAAACAACCTCTTGTTCATTGCATACTTCTTTTTTGCTTCCCAAAACCAGCTGCTCACACAATCCTTTCCCTCTTACCATCTCTTGGTGATCTTGATCTCAATGTCATACTTCATGACATGGGTGATCCAACCTACCCTTTTCTCATTCAAATCCTTGTTGAGGAGGAAGTCCTTAACCCCAGCATGTGAGACCAGCAACTGGACCTTGTTGTTTGAGATTAAATGCTTGAATTTCTTCAAGCTTTTGATTACTGCAAGTACATGCTTCTCAATAAAAGAGTATCTCACCTCATAGTCATCTAGGCTCCGGCTGAAGAAGGCAATTGGCTACTCATCATTATCCTTGTTCTACTATACCAAAATGGTAGAAATAGTGTCATTACCTCCAAATGCATAGAGGATGAAATCCTTGGAGAAGTCCGGGTTGATGAGAGTTGGTGCTTGGGAGATGGCTTCTTTGATTGCTTCAAAACTCTCCTTGCCTTCTGCTGTCCACTTGAAAGCCATGCTCTTCTTTAACATTTTGGTGATGGGCTTGACAAGGGCTGCAAAATCTGGGACAAACCTCCAAACAAAGTTTATCCTTCCCAAGAAACTCTGAAGCGCCTTCTTGTGGCTTGCAATGGTAGTGCTCTTATGGCTTCAACCCTCTCTGGATCAATTACTAATCCTTCTTTGGAGACAATATGGCCAAGGAGCTTTCCTTCATGTGTAAGAAAGATGCACTTCTTAGGATTTAAAGACACTCCAAATCTCCTACACCTCGTGAAGACTTGCTTTGAAATGAGAGAGGTGGTCTCTGCATTTTGGAAAAACAAGTGATATCATCAAGGTAAATCAGCACCACATTGTTAATCAAACCTTTGAATGCCATTTCCATTGCCCTCTAAGGTAGCACCAGTGTTGGACAGCCCCAAATGGAATTTTCCTCGTATGCAAAAGTTCCCATTTGGTTGTGAAGGTCAGTAACATCCTCATTTTATACATTAGAACAAGTAATTTTTTTTTTTTTTTTTGATAAATGCTTCCTGGTTCTAAATACATAATTTAGAACTCACAAATCAAAACAACCATTCTTATAACAGATAACCATATGCAGCTGTAATGACTCGGAGTACCTCCAATCTATTCATTCCATGACTCGGTAATCTACCGATCTATTCATGTGTATTAAGAGTTGGCGTTTTTATTTAACACATCACTCTTGCGGTTCTCTTCCCTAATCTGGGATTCAGAATGCTCTGTCTAAGAAACCGTCTCGAATAATTGTTACCATTATTCATCGGCATCTCATCCCTTAGACTAGGTGACTTAGGACAACGCAATCAGCAGCTTGCGATACTTTGGCCAAAGATTTGAAACATAATGCTTATGTCTCATATTCCTTGACGCCATACTCATCAATACGGAATACGTCCTTCACCCCATTCCTATGTTACATAGAATGTCTTATACTGACTCCTGTCAGTCTCTCCTATCCCAAGTTATTCACTCGGGAACGGATTAGTAAGATGACAACATTATATGGATGCTCCCGAGGACTAGGGATATGCTGACATACTGGGTCAACCCTAGTTAAACCAGTGTGTCAAGATACCCCGAGTCTCCTAGGGCAGCCTTATAACGAGACCACATTCCTAATCAGTCCCAGAGTAACTTGTTTGAGTTTAAGGTGTAAATATTAACGATCAATGCAAAGGGTGTCGTCATAAGTCACCTGCATTGTTGTATCTTCGAGAAGATCCTAATCTTCTCGAAGGTACAACCCTGCAGTTGACTTGTGTCGTCAACCTTTAAATCCGCCTCGAAAAGATCTACTTATTAATAAGTGTTACATACGTTGAGTTAAATTATACCATAAGACGCTCCCTTAAGGTAGTCTTTCCCAATCCCTGGGTTCCTCACCTTAGAATTACCTTCCTTAGTAAAACCCATTACACAAGAGAAGTTATTAAGACTAGAGGTCCCCTCAAGAAGTTCATAGAATATACATAATTCTTAAATCGACGAAATTGGACAATAACCCTCGATCTTCACATGAGATTGTTAACCAAACCCTTTTTAGGTTTGCATCAGTTCTCGTAACTGAATTTATATCTTACTTATTAGTATCGAGATATAGTGATTAAGAATCCAATTAAACGTCGTCTTGACTTAGATTAAGACCAGGAAGTAATAATTTATTCAGCTTGTTTAGCTTCCTCGCTTTCGGTATATTTTAACCCTAGCTTCCAGAAAGACAGTGAACTAAATTCCAATTTAGCTTTAGATAGAACATACTAGAACTACTAAACAATCATAAGTATTCAGTCACATATTCTTGCAAGCTTACATTGATAATCACAAAAGTCTCCAAATTATACAATAATAACAATGCTCTCAAGATCATTTGAACCGAAGAAGGTCAAACTTTCAAGATATGAATACAAATACATAAGTAACAAATATCTCTTTTCATTCCCTTCAAGCTAATCAAATACATTTTATGCATTCAACATACTTGATACAATACTTCAACAAAAGCAACATTTTTCTTCATATAGTACATTTAGAGAATCAAGTCAATTCATCATAAAATCAAATTAAACAATCTGAACATCCTATCAGATCTACGTGCTTTTACCACTTACGGCAACCATCTGCAAAAATTGTCAACATGGGTCAGTTCGATGAACTGAGCATGATAAGCACTAACTCTTAAAACAATTGCAATCCACCAACTGTTTTCATTAAACAACCTGTTTAAATGAGATCATTTCACCAAACAAGTAAACATATTTCAGACTATGCTTTTGTAATACAAACATGACTATAAACGCGTAACTCATATTATCGTTACTGAATAGTCCTAGATACTTTTCAAATATTTCATCAAAATATTAGGGATCAAGAAGAACGAAAGTATCCAAAACAACTATCCATCTGAATCCCAAGGACAAAGAATCATCGACATGCACCATTACATTCAACTTAGTAAAATGAATATCATAACAAATCATGGTTCCATCAATATGTTAAAACAGTTCCTACGGTTAGATAAAAATATATCAACATATACTTTACAATAGAAGAGAAAGAGAACGAGTCATTCATATTTCCCTTCAAAACAAGCTCATGACCGGATATTCATGCTAATAGAAGACGTAATTGTTGTCAAAATTTCACCCCCGAGTAATTTTGATAACATGCATCGAATATTCAAGTCCCCGAGGAAAATTGATTGATTGGGGCAAAAATCATGTTGCTTTAGAGTCCCCTCAAATATTTTCTAAGTTCCCTGTCTGAGAGGAAAAGAGCAAGCTCTGAGAAAATGTGAAAAAGGTTGCAGAAGGCAAGTAGGTTGATCCAGGAAAAATCATAAAAATGACTAAGTCCTAGTCCTAGGGGCATCAGGGACATTTGGGACAAAAAGGCCCGAACCGGCCGGCTCGGCCGAAGTAAGCACAAACAGCCCGCAAAGCAACAGGGACATCTGGGACAAAAGTACGCGGCGGGCGCGAAATGCCGGTTCGACCGAGAAAAAATTGGCTAACTGCTGAGAGGGATGCAAATGGGACAATCGGGCCAAAAAGGCGCGAACCGCTGAACCGGCCGAAAAGAGTCAAGTCAGTCCGAAGCAAAGTGGGACAAGCGGGCCAAAAATGCCCGAACCGGCCGAATCGGCCGAAATGAGTCCAGAGGGTCCAAAATCAAATGGGACATCTGGGACAAATGGACGCGAAATGCCCGAACCGGCCGAAATGAGCACAAAGGGCCCAAAATCAAATGGGACATCTGGGACAAATGGAGGCGAAGTACGCGAAGGAGCCGAAGGAGCCGAGGACCAATCAGAAACTGCCACGTGTCCTCACAGGAGAAAAAGTCAAAAGGTCAAAGGGGCGAGTTATCGAGCGCTGAACCGAACCAATGAAATGGCGCCACGTGTCCAAGTTTAAGGGGCCCACAAGCAATTTCAAAAGGAAAGCCCGCGAAAGACGGAGGAGAGAGAATTGCTCGTCCAATCAGCACGTGCCACGTGTCGTCCAGATGGCGAAGAGCGGGAAAACATTTTAAAATTTGTTTTGATCTGCTGCGTGCTAAATCTTCAGATCGCCATATCTTTTGATCCAGAGCTCGGATTTCCACGTTCTTTATATCAACGGAAAGCTGTTGAGATGCTCTACATGATTCTGGGATCAATCTTGAGTTTTGGTGCAGTATGAAGAGAGAAAATCAAGAAACGGCTCTGACGTGTGGTAATGGCCAGAAGCGACCTTTCAACAACCCGTTTTAATGCTAATGGGTCGCATTCTTCTTCTGCACGGCCGTGTGACATTTTAGTGGCCAAATTAATACAAATGGGTCATATTATCCTCCAAAATCGCTCAAAGTGACAGGGTATGGGTTGGTAAGATCCTCCATGCTGATTTAATGCATCTGCAGTCAATGAGGAATGGGCTTGCACGTTTTCCCACGTTTTTGTCCCCTGGGCTCGACCCATGCAATGTAAAAGCCAGATTTGGCTCATTTTTAAAAAAAAAAGAGGTTGTTCATTCTTTCTGCTCTGCCCTCCCTTCTTTTCTTCTCTAGGGTTGAAAATGGAGCTCGAACCTCCTCCCTTGCTCTGTAATGGCATTTTTGCCTTTTACTAATGGAATGATGTTCTGTGCAAACTTCTGGAGCAACAAAACGTGTTCTGTGATGCATCTGTCCATCCTCTCTCATTTTTGCTTGTCTTCTTCTTGCCTCTCTTCATTGCAGGTGTCTGTGCATGTTTGAATGTTCATTGCAGGTTCGGAGCTGTGTTCATGGAGTTTTGGGACATTTTCTGTGTGAAATCTATCCTTGGGCCTGTGATGCATCTGTCCATCCTTCCCATTTCTCACCTCTCTTTGTCCCATGGAAGTTTTGATAGATGTCCAACATTCTCCTTCTCTGGTGTATCACTGTTTTAGTGTAGGCTTTTGCTATTTTTTCCCTTCTCTCTCTCTCTCTCTGTCTCCTTGGCATGGTTAGATTAGGATTAGATTAGCTTGCCTGCACTGGAATAGCTTGTGGCAGGTAGTTTAGGAGCAAGAACCAACCTTCTCTGGAGATTCCTCTCTCGGTTTCACAAGTCCCACGCTTGGAGAGAGGTTTCCATGTTGTGCAATCACACTGGATGCCTGAACATCAACCTAGAAGCCTCGATGTGCGTCCGGGGTGCTTTGTGATTTTGCATCAGCGGTAATCATGTTCAAAAACAAGAACAATTCTACCGAGTCAAAACTCACATCAACATTTAGTTCAATTTAGTCCCTACTAAAACACAAAGAAGGAAAAAGATTGAGAATCGAGCCAACATACAACATAACATGGGCTCCAATGTGCCAAGTTCAACTAATACTTATGTTAAAGTTTTCAAATCAAGTTGAATTCATATGATAACAAGTCAAGAATACTAAAAGTACTCACAGCAGGAACTCCTACAGATGTTACAACATAAATTACTTTTCAGTGTCTCCCCCGAAGTTGATAACATTTAGTATTCATAATAACAACAACATTCACAACCCAGCTTTGAATGAAATTAAAAATACTAGACACCTTTCTAGGACTCTCACCGAGTCGATTTCGACCAAAATCATAACAGGCTTTACAGTAGAAAGATACAAGTTACATATCAAATTCAAGAATTTTAACTATACCAATAACATACAAAGATTCACGAATGAACTTCTACAAAGGTAGAAAAGCATGTTACCTTTCCAGGGACTCAAAAGGAATCGAACCCGTATAGTATTCTCAATTAAACTTCACAAATGCTTAAAAAAATCCATCTATTCAAGGACTCCCACCATATCCAAAATCATACAGTATTCACGATATAGCTTCTACAGAAGCCGATATACAAGATAAATATATATTAAGGATTCCAACTGTGCCAATAATGATAAATATTCACAATCAGGCTTTATACAGAAGCAAAATACTGGTTTCGTAACAAGGATTCCAACTGAACCCCTACAACAATATTCACTCTAAGCTTACACAGAGAGGAAAACATAAAAAGTACACCAACTGAGTCTGTACCAAGAAATTCCTTGCTAAACGAAGGTATTCAAAACAAGACAACAAAATTCGTATTACCAGTTACCCCTCCAGGACTCCGACTGAATCAAACTACCAGTATTCACATACATGACTTCTACAGTAGTCCATAATATACGAACCATTCCAAGGACTCCACAGAGTCATTTTGTATATAAATAAATATATTGCAAACTATCAACGGGTTAAATCCCGTAATTGCAACACAAGGGAGGGAAAACAACTTCTACAAGGTCGCATTAAAATACTGTAAACACAGCAAGTTATCCGTTCAAAATAACCTAAGTATTATAGCGAAACCCAATAAGATTCAGTAACCACCACTTATATTACCACGACAGAACTTACAAAGAAGTCGAATTATACTGAACATTCAAACAAAAATCCAACAGTATCCTTTTCGACAAGTATCTACAGCAAGTATCGACTGTAACTTGAACCCAACAAGGAAACAATTCATGGGCTCCCACAGAGCAAGTTTCGTATACTTTCTTGCATGCATTTCACAAACTTTATCCGGAATGCAAAACACAACGAGATAGTATAATTGTTCAAACAAATATACACCCATCAAGGGTTCTCTAAAAAAATCCATCCAAGAAGAAGATACAAAGAACTAATCCATTCACGCTTACCATAAAACCAATCGAACCCAAAAATCATTTGAACAGAGTTGTTCTAATGAAATCATTTGAAAGAAAGCAAGATCTTTAAAGGTTAGGGCCTAACATGCCTGGTTATTTGCTTAAAAATCCGAAGAAGACCACTGAAAGAGCTCGTGCCTTCTCCTCTTTTTCCACGTTAGATTCAACAACAATAACTTGTTATTTCCATGCCTTATAAACTTTCCTTGACAGAGAAAAGAGCGAGTTACACTCATTTTGCCATGCAACACCAAGTAGATCAAAAGCGAAGAACCGGTGATCGATCGACAGAGGGAAAACCGGAGTGCATGAAAAACCAAACAAACTACCAGTTTTCCATTTTACATGCCTTCCCGAGAAACCCGAGCTCGAAGACCGAGTTCATTAATTGCATTTACTCCAAATTTCCCGCTCAATCTCCATTGCCACCGACCGCCATAGTTGGCGATGGATAAAAACAATTCAAAGACCATATCTAACTTTGGCGACTCTGCCACGTCGGCTCTTGCTAGCCGTTTAAACTTCTACCATTTACCTGTCCTTCATGCTTATCCATCCCATTTAATGCCATAGAAATTACCGCCCATGGCTCGCACCCCTTCATAGGTCCCCTTTCTTCCTTGTTCATTAGTTAGGTTAGAAACATAGGTTAGGATTTAAGATAATACTTAGTCTAACCTTCATAGCAATAGGTTACTAACTTAGAACATTTAGCTTATAGCTTAGGCCTAGGTTAGATTAACACTAATCTAACCCATAGATTATAGTTTAGGTTTAGGTTACTAATCTTAATAAATCCAGTTTAGGTCTAACATTTAGAATGTTCAGAATAAGAACCTACAAACATACATTCACGAAAAGGATTCACTCCTGCACTGCCAATAGGCTAGTTGAATAAATGTATCTGAATTTATTACCTGGCCCACGATCGAGACCTTCCTGATATTACGATATCGGGAACCAATTCATTTAACATGTTCCGTCTGAGTTAGACTCCGGAATAGCTTGTTCAACGCATTCAGACCTTGCAACCTGCGTAAGGTCTATAATTTTTGTTCATCCCGAATAAACTTAAAGCATCTCTTGGATCAATGCCACTGATCCCAGGCTGGGTCTTATAGATGGATAACTCCATAATTCATTCCGAGATCAGATTAAACTCAGGTGCAAAAATGAAATAAATAAAAGAGTCCAATCATATTCCGACTCAGTCAAATATCTTCAATAGCAAAGAAGATACAATACATATCAAGCATGACTTCACAATCAAAGGAACACATCCTTTTATAGAAGAAATCATATATCAACACTTGAATGCTCAGGAGGAAGTAACAACAGTTCAGAGTGTTACATGCTTCCCTCCTAAAAGATTCATTGTCCCGATGATTACATATTCGATTAACCTTCAGGTCAACCAATTTATTAGTTCACAAAACAATGCGACTATTTCCAACTTGAATAGTTCTAGAAATCAATGTCACAACACATTTTATTCAGCCTGAATAATGTTTTCCTCCATCTGGCTTTCATATAAACTTGAAAAAGATAAGTTCATAAAAGAAATGTTTTGTCAATAGATTTCATTCTGTTGAAAAAGAAAAGGAAAAGCAATTTTCATCTCTTCCAGATTTTCCCAAGTTGCACTTTCTTCGTTAAACTGGTCCCACTGGACCTTACATTGTTGTATTTCACGATTTCTCAAATGCAATTGGTGAGTTTCCAGCACTCATGTGGGTTTAACCACGATTATTCCTGGGTCTTGGACCTGCAAGGAATTCCAATTTAAAACATGTGACAGATCTGAAACATATTTCTTAAGCAAAGAAATATGGAAAACATCATGCATGCGAGATAAAGTAGGTGGTAATGCTAATCGATAAGCTACAGGATTGATTATTTTGACAATTTTGAAAGGTCCCACGAATCGAGGTGACAACTTGGCAGCCTTGCCAAAAGTTATAGAACTCTTTCTGGGTTTAACACGAAGAAAAACCTTCTCACCAAGCTCAAACCTTCGATCAATCCGCTTAAGGTCAGCATAGCTCTTCTGTCTATCCGCTGCTTCCTTTAATCGTTCACGAATCAGCTTAACTTGCTATTCCATTTCTGTGAGAATCTCTGGTCCAATTACCACTCTATCCTCAACACTATCCCAACTAACAGGAGTTCTGCACTTTCTTCCATAAAGTGCTTCAAATGGTGCCATTTTAAGAGATGAGTGATAAGTGTTGTTGTATGCGAATTCAACTAATGGAAGATACTCTTCCCATTTATACTGTTGATCCATGCAATACATTCGCAACATGTCTTCCAACACTTGATTTACCCTCTCAGTTTGTCCATCTGTTTCCGGATGATATGCAGAACTAAAGTTTAGTTTCGTTCCAAGAGCTGTATTAAGCATTTGCCAAAATCTTGACATCATTCTTGGATCCTTGTCAGATATAATCAATTCTGGTACACCATGCAATCTAAAATTTTTATGTACGAATCTTTTGGCCAGCACTGGTGAATCATCCTTTAGATTTCCAGCGATGAAATGAGCTACCTTAGTTAGTTTATCTACAACTACCTTAGCTACTGAATGTTTTATTTCTAATAAACTTGCTTCTAAACTTAAAAGAAAAGCTAGAAAAATGGATAAATCTTGGGTATAAAGATGGTAATAACTCTGTTCATACAAAGTGAGTATGTGTCTTTTTGGGGCAGTCCTTGACTTACCTAACTTTTCCATGGAAGTTGACCTCTATGTTGCACCTTTGGGATCGTATGACATTGTCATCGGTGTCAATTAGGTTAGTGACCATAAAAAAAAAAAGTAGATCGCTATAAAAAGAACATAAAATGTTTAGATGATCAGCTGAAACATCGAGATTCAAGGGGTTAAACGGGAAATTTCAGTTAGAAAACTATCAGCCATGCACTTAAAAGGCTAAAAATAAAGGATGTACCCTTTATGCAGTAAAGATATCTGAATTTTTAGAAGAAGATGGTGATTCCATGAAATGATTTCCTCTGCTACAAAGTTTCAGGGATGTTTTTCCAAAAGAATTACCAGGGTTACCACCCAAGAGGGAATTTGACTTCACCATCGAAATCAAACCAGGAACAAAACCTATTTCCAAAGCACCGTATCGGATGACTACTACAGAGTTAGTCGAGCTTAAGGCACAATTGCAAGAACTTTTGTCTAAAGGTTTGATTAGACCAAGTGTTTCACCTTGGGGAGTGCCCGTAATATTTGTGAAAAAGAAGGATGGAACACTTAGGCTGTGTATTGATTATCGATGTTGAACAAAGCAACAATCAAGAATAGATACCCACTTCCAAGGATCGATGATCTATTTGATCAGATGCGTGGGGCAGCAGTTTATTCTAAGATAGATCTTCGATTTGGTTATCATCAGTTAAGGATTATAGAAGAAGATATTCATAAAAAAGCTTTCTGAACAAGGTACAGACATTATGAATTCACGGTTCTACCCTTTGGATTAACTAATGCATCCGCAGCCTTTATGAACTTAATGAACAATATCTTTCAAGAATATTTGGACAAGTTTGTACTTGTATTCTTGGACAATATTCTCATTTATTCTAAAAGCGTTGAGGAGCACAATGAGCATTTGAAGATAGTTTTGGGAATTTTGAGAAAAAGAAAGTTGTATGGTAAGTTATCAAAATGTTCTTTCTTTGATTCAGAAGTTCACTATTTGGGTCATGTCATAAGTAAAGAAGGAATTGCTGTAGATCCTTCAAAAATAGTGGCAATAACTGAGTGGCCTACACCAAAGAATGTGCACAAAGTAAGAAGCTTCATGGGTCTTGCTGGTTACTATAGAAAATTTGTTAAGGATTTCTCTAAAGTGGCTGCACCAATAACTTCATTGCAGAAGAAGGATAAGAAATTTATATGGAATGATAAGTGCGAAGCGGCTTTCAAAAGTCTGAAAGGCCAGTTGACTTTTGCACCTATATTAGCTGTACCAGAACCTAATGGGAGCTTTACTGTTGTAACGGATGCTTCTGGGGAAGGCCTTGGAGGTGTTTTGTTACAAAATGATCAAGTCATAGCATATGAAAGTAGAAAAATTAAGTTACATGAGCTGAATTATGATCCTCATGATTTGGAGCTTGCTGCCATTGTTTATGCGCTTCAAGTCCTGGAGACACTATTTACTTGGGAAACCTTTTGAGTTGAAAACTCGATCACTTAGGACTGAAATATATTTTTACTCACCTAATCAATGCTAGACAGAGAAGGTGGTTATAATTTTTATCACAATATGATTTTAATATTAGCTACATCAAAGGGAAGGAGAATAGAGTAGTTGATGCTCTAAGTCGTAGGAAGAAAATTTATGCTCTTATAACATTAAGAACTCGCTTTAAGGATGAGGTAAAAAGTGCCTCGAATAAGATGCATACTTTCAAACAAGTAAAAGTAGTGCTTGCTGCAGAACCTAATGATGAAAGGTATAAAGGTTTTCTTTTTGATAATGAAGGAATCTTGCGTTATGAAAACCGGGTATACGTACCTATCTTTGAATGATTTGAGAAAGAAGTTGTTAGTTGAATTTCATAATTCACCTTTCTTTGGACACTCGGGTATCACAAAAATGCTTGCGGATCTGAAACAACAATACTTTTGGAAAGGTATGAAAAAGGATGTCATTGATTTTGTGACTCATTGTTTGGAGTGTCGGCGGGTTACTCAATTTAGTGTCCTCTCATCCATTTACTTGCTTAGGTAACCCGGGGCACGTTTACGCCACCAACTATCCCCTTGGGATATTATCCAATTTGTGATTTAATCACTTACTCTAAATTTAATTCACCCCATCATATCTTACCCATGAGTCGTGATTAAATATTAAATATTTAATTACGCTTCTTCCCATGCATCTTAATCACTTATCTACCCCAAATTTATTCTATCTATGTATCACATCTATTTTTCCTCTTCCCTAAGCGGGATATTTCCCGTATTCAGGGTAAGTCTTATCTTTCTTGAAATCGCTCATTTTGGCCATCTCGGGAGTCTATTCCGCGATCGGCGCCGACCCATATGGTCGGCGCCGATTTTCTAGGAGCGGCGCCGATTATAAAAGCAAGTCCAGAACTCAGTTCTAAGGACCGAAGAGAGAGCGAAAAAGTGAACAGATGAAAAAAGGAAGCACTTACGCATGAACAGAGAGCGAGAGAGACACAGGCTGTAAGAAAGAGAGATCTTTTAGCATCAAGGGTGTCAAGTAAGGGCAGATCCTGTCCGAATCAATCCCTGAGAGGAGCACCGTTACTCTGCCCACATCACGTCAACATCGCACACAACCATCTATCATCTGGTGACTCTGTTCCAGTATCTCGCCAACTTCGGCACATCCAGCAGACCACATTCACCTTCTAATTCCCGAATCTTATCGCACAGTCCCTGATTGATCGATCTGCCTTTAGTCGAAGCCGATCTCACCCAGTCGACGCCGATTCATCTCAATCGACGCCGACCACATCGGGCCGACGCCGATTCTACCTGGGCCGACGCCGATTTCCTCAGAGACAGTAAAAGGACACAGTAACACAAATCCAAAGCATTATTTCATAGTTCCTCGTTTTCTCGTTTTCTGTCTCGCTTGCTTTAGATTCTCGTCTTATTACCGCAATCGAAAATCTAGCTTTTACTTACATCTTTTATCATGTATGCTTCTTTTCTTAATTGAAAACGTGGATCGACATCCGCCGAGGAAGCTTATCGCTTCCCGACCCGCTTCTCGGCACCCACCTAAATATCTCTTAACGCCGTCTTTTTCTCACAAGCACGGTGTCTTGCAGTTACTCGATCTATTGTGCGAATTGCTCGTGTGCGCTGCCTTATCTACATCGGCTTCCTCATTCGCTACATCTTCGGATCTTATCCATCGTATCGATTTTATCGAGTTTTTCAGGTTTTTGTGTTTAGTTTGGTGCATTAACTCGACAGTAACAAGCGCGAAATCCTTGATCTACATTCTCGCACGACTGGTGGGACCCAACCAAAGTCCCTTATTGGTAAGTTCATTTCTTTTCTAGTTTTGAGCTTTGTTCTTTTTCTTCACTGATTTCTATCAGTTCTGCTTGAGCATCTCTTTTCATCATTCCAATCTTGCTTTTTATGCGGAATCGTTATTCTGAAATTTTTCTATTTTCTTAGAATAGAAATTTTTCGTTTCACCATTATCCGGATATATCTTTCTGGATTTTTGTTCGGTGTTTGCTTAACCTCTTCTTGCGGAGCACTTTGCTTGTTCGTGGGATTGTTCGAGGGGAAGAGCTCAACAACGCGCTTTTTGAAGTCCACACACCTTGGAGAGCTAAATCTACAGGTATTCCTCTTTTACGGTGTTTTCTCCTTTTTAGGATTTCTTTGTTTGATTGCATATCACATCCAAACACTTCAATTTTTGGTGCTTAAAAAGAACTTAATCGCATTTGGGAAAGAATCTGTTTGACTTGTCTTCATCGAAATCAAACACTTCGTTTTTAAGTGCTTAAAAAGAACTTTTCCTTTGTCATTGCTGCATGTTTTTCATCTAGTTTTAATTAGGCTGGAAAATTGATCAAAATCGGTAGTGACACTATTTGATTTTTATTTTTCACCCTTGCACACAAAGCCAAAATCACTAGGTATAAAGCATTTAAACAAAATTCCTTCCCTGGCCTCGCCTACTTGGAAGTGATATCCAAGAGGAAGAGCCTACGCGGTACTCGGGCCGCGCTATAAATTCACGGAAGATTTTGGTATATATTGGCAAAGCACCCGACTCCCTTATCGCAGCGGTGTGTGAAGTGCGGGGGTAGGCCCCTATATCAAGCCACGTACCGGTCTTTTTTATCAAGTGCCTTCGACTCCTCACCAAACATTACCCAAACCATCCTTAGTTTGGCTATCTGAGTAGTTCCTGTTCTAAAAAGCCTTCCCTAACATTTTCTTTTCTTAAAAGCATCAAAATTTAAAGGAGATAATCACTTGCGCTGCTTGAATTGTCTGTGCATTAGTTAGGTCAATCTTCTTTTCTCGTGTTTATGACGGTTATCACTGGTCACAATCTAGAAGAATGGCTCAACGGTTCCTTCTTCCTCCGAGATCACCACTAGTGTGGAGGTTTCGCACTTCAATCTTCCTCGGACCGCCGTTAGTTGGTTCCCATCCCGGTCATATAATCCTTTCTATCAAGCCAAAGCAATCCCATCACGCCCAGCTTCCCCTAGTCCTTCTAAATATCATCTGCTCGAGTATGTTCCCATGGGATCCCGACCTGTGCATTCTCGACCGCAATCCGATAGCCCTCATGGACTACCTAGTACACAAGTCTATTCAAATATCTGATCAAGGACCACCAATCCAACAAGTGTACGATTATCCTCGTGGATCACCCTAGGCCTTTGTAGAGCAGTTTGCATCATCTCTCTTGCCTCGAGTCACGGAGAAGGGCGAGGCCCCTATGCCTCCCTTTTCTCTTCCACCTACCATATCGACTAGTTCTCAAATAGTCTTACCTATTCCTAACACCGCAGTTACCTCGAATATTCCACAACCTACTTCTGAGAGGCCTTCTGCCCTGGCTATAATGAATGCGTCTGCACACCCGCATATTGCTGTTAATTCATCTATGCCCTCCATCGTGTCCTGCTGGTCAAGATTTTCATGAGCCAACCCTCCGAATAGTCAGCTTGGCTCCTACTTCTCGCCCTCTAGGGGGTCTTTCTTCCAATGTTCCAAAGAATCGTGACCTTCGCCCATCCTCTAACATCGGCACCCTTAATACCTAATCCGGCAAAGAAGGCCCTTTCGTGTCTTGTTCCCAATATGTCCAATCAAGTCGGCACTCATGTTCCTCAATCTGTCCCGATCCAATCAACAAACATAGGAGTCCACCAATCACAGGCTCCATCCGTCATCCAACCTTCATTTTCTCAATCACTTATTATCCCACAGCCTGCCTATACGCAAGCTACTTCACAGCAAATACCCCACCCGGTGTCACCCAGAACACCTGGTTATTCCTCTTATCATCCTATCCATCAACAGATGAATCCCCCGTTGACACCTCAACAACATCCACCATTTGCTTCTTATGTAGGACATACCAATGTGCCTCCTCCTCAATCTGACGTGGTTCAAATTCTCTTCAAGAAAATCGCAGACTTGGAAGCCTCCACAAAAGGGGTTCGTCCTTCATACTCCTTTGAAGAAGTGTGTAATGAACCCATTCACCCTCAAAGGCTTTTCAAGCCTTATCCTCCCCAATGGGAACTTCCTAAATTTTCAAAATTTCATAGTCGGAAGACCCTCAACAACATTTGCGAGCATTCAAACATGCTTGCTACCTCATAGTCCAGATCGAGCTTATGCTCCGTACCTTTCCTATGTCTCTAAAGCAGTCCCGCTTTAGACTCGGTACAATAACATTCCTCAACATTCCTTGTTTTCTTTCTCTCAATTGGCCCAGATGTTTGTTGAAAACTTTTCAATAAATATCGCGCATAAGATCTCGATCACGCATCTTTATAACATTCGCCAATTCGATGATGAGTCTATTACAGACTTTGTCGCTCGCTGAGAGGGATAATCAACCAATTGTCTTTCTCCTTCCTCAATCCCAACAAATCGAGTTGTTTACTCGATCTTGTGCTAATCACATTTCTTCCACTTTAAGGATCCAAACTTTTCATACCTTTGAAGAAGCCTTCACGATGGCACGCAAACTTGAATCTCGCGCCATTGAGCAAGGGAAGCTAAAACTTCGCTCTAAATCTAAACCAGATTTTTCTCGGTTTACCAAACCAAATTCTTCCCCTTCTAAAGACAAAAATCAAGGATCCACCAACGCTATCGTATTAAAAGCATCACGAGCCGATAACACTCCTAATCAAACACCACGAAGAGACTCCTCATCTTCTCGAAAAGGGACTTCATCATCTCGATCCTTCGCCCATCGGGGAATCATATGCCTCTATCTTAGAAAAAATGTTGGAAGTTCGCATGATCGAACTTCCCCCCATTAGGGATATTGATGAAAGCCGAGAACGCCCATTCTGGTATAGGGAAAATGATTTCTGTCCTTATCATAGAACCAAAGGTCATGACATCGAACGATGTCAGACTTTCAAAAATCTTGTCCAGAAATTCATTGATAAAGGCGAGCTCATTCTGGATAACCCAAATGCTCCCCCAAATCAGGCACTCGATGTTTTTAAACAACCTTTTCCCAATCATGCCCCGAACCATAATGCTTCGTAGTCTCAAAACCAAACACCCACACTATCAACTTCATCTCTATCAAGAATCTTCTTCAAAACCAAGCCATCTCGCGAACACATCAATCGAATCGTAACCTCCTTCCACTTCATCAATCACTGAACTCCACCATCTTCGATAGCCCGCCTTTGAATATTCCTACATTACTAAGCACGGAGTCATCTCTCTCCGCTCCTTTGTCTCGACCTTCCATCCATACCCGAGACAAGTTGTCATCCTCATCTCTGCTCATCGCCGACATTCTTTCAATACTCGAGGCAATTACATCCCTTCGAGTTTCCACCGCAGACATCTACTTCGTTGCTCCCATTCCCGCCGCAACTATGCCCTCGTGAACGTATCTATAATTGTGCCGACTTCGACGGAAGCGTCTTCGATTTTGACCCTTCCTATCTCTTTTCCTACAGAGTTTCACCCATGATTACCGCATCGGCAGTAGTCCTTCGCAAGGAACCGCTTCTTCATCACCCCCTTCTTCCATCACTAATGTTACTTTGCCTATTAAAGAAAAAAAAAAAAAAGAAGTAGTACTAACACCTATACGCTCGGTTCCCGAACCTAAACCGAGACAACCAAAATCTAACATTACACCATCGCATCTCCCCATTTTCTCCCCCCAAAAGGTTACAATCACCTTATGCCGCTGAAGTTGTCACCATCCCCGAAAAGGAAAGCCCATATTTCGACCATCAAGACTCTTAGTGCTCTTCCACAAAAATCTCTCTCTACGCCTCATAAACGATTGGATTTGCCCGCTGAGAAGGCGTCTTCTTCTACACACTTATCAAAGCCATCATCTTCTTCTACAACACATTCTTCACCAATACCCCGAAAAGTAGACTTACCTACTAAAAAGACGGCACCTCTTCTATCAGGATCATCATCTTCATTACCAAAAACCAAGGCACTCTATGTTCCTCCGATTATACCTACTTTGGGAGCTTCTTCCTCATCTAAATCGACATTATCTAAATCATCAAAATTCACCAAGCAACCCCTTTGTCTCCAAAGACCGCAAAATTTGTCACATCTCCATCATCTTCAAAATCTATTTTAGGGGCTCCTCCTCCACCAAAGTCAATCATGTCTCACTTACTCCCATCTCAAGTGCCCAAGACTGCTCCTCCAAATGTCCAAACAAATAAGAGGATCCCTAAAAAGACTGTTAAACCTAACATGCAAGTTCTTTTACCTCTATAGCAATGGCTAATGTAAAAGAACCACCTTCATCATCTCTGTCCTCATCTTCGTCTACCGGATTCTACACCGAAATCCTTCATCAACTTATCCAATCTTCATCCATAACCCTTCCTCCGATTAAACCTTATAACCCTAAAGGAGTGAAACCTACCTGGTTTAACTCTGATTTGATTTGTGCTTACCACCGCACCCCGGGTCATGATACCGAGGGATGTAAAGCTCTTCAAGCTGTTGTGAACAACCTTTTGGAAGAAAGCGATCTTTTGCTGGAGGAGGAGGAACAAGTACCTCCTGTCACCTTAGCCCCATCTGAGCCCCAACGATCCACTCAGACCTCTAGTGGTTCCACTCCACTTGATCTTCCACCTTCTCAAATTGACACAATCCATATCGCCACTAGAACCCAACACTATGATAACCCATCTTCATCTTCAGCATCTCGACCACGGGTTGTCATTTCTGCAGCCCCTGAAGGCGTTTCTCCTTCCTCATCAGCCCCACGACCCAGGGTCTCTATTCGTGCCGCACTCTCGGCTCAAGTTCCCGTGTCTCTGAGGAGAGTGTTATGAAACAACTCACCTGTGCTCCGGTCAAAATGTCTCTTTTGACCTCATCCAATCCTCTCCACAACATCGCCAGCTCTAATCGATAATCTGCGCCGCATCGCAGTTGAATTCCGATGAGCCCCACCTCTTCGAGTTGGTTGTTGATCAATGGACCATCAACCGCCATTTCTTTTGAAGATTCGAAATTCCTCCTCTTTCTTCGCAGGATTCGAGGCTCCCCTTTATCACACCCAAATCAATAACACTACCTTAAAACGTGTTATGATCGATAGTGGAGCTGCACTCAACGCCATCTCCTCGCACACGCTTGAGCAACTTAAGTTACCAAAGAATGTAGTGTCACCCCCGCCTTTCGCCTTTCGATCATTTAACGATCAGCTAGCAGCTAGCTACTTTAGGAACCGTGGTCTTACCCATTCGAGTAGGTAAGAAGTCGCTTCATGAACTCTTCTACATTGTCAAGGAAAATTCCACTATAATATGATCCTCTGACGCTCCCGGATTCGCGCAATGCATCAGTGTCCCATCCACCCTCCATCGATGCTTAAAATATCAATATGAGGGCAAAATATATACTCATCCAGAGATCCTTTTCCTTCCGCACAATGCGACATGACCACAAGATCTCGCCTTTTTAAAAGAAAATGCATGTTCTCCCGACGGGCCTCATCTTCTTCCATACCGCAACCAAACTACCGGATTTACAAAATCTAGAAGAGACATTGCATTGCAGCTTTCTCACTAGGAGAGCTTCCTCTCTTTTTTTTGATGCCCATCTCAAACCTAATGAGTATGGTAGACCGCATAAACAACTCCGAATATCAACCAGTCTCTGGCCGCATCGTCACATTGGTCTCGCCCAATCAATGTACTAATTTCATCTACGGTGGTCTTGATACGCCTCACTATCGCCCAGATTCTCCTCCTAGGACCAAACCTTACTTAACAGGGTTTGATTATCTACAGAATCCCACGTTTGCAAAAACTTATCTATATCGATGCGCGTGGAAAGGCTTTGGCCTGGGAAAATATGAACAAGGTATACATGACCTCACATCCATTCCCACTCTCATGCCACATCAAAAATTTGGTTTAGGATTTAAACCCCTTTCAAAAGCCACCGTCACTATTCTTGATGAGCCTCTTCCTACTGAGGAACCATCTTCTCCCGCTAAGTCAGAAACATCACTTGATGTGGACGACGACATTTCCATCCCGTCTAACTTTTTTTTTTGATCAATACCATTTCCTTAGGGCCGTTAGCCTATGAGACTAACAATCGGTCCGCTTCTATACCATTAATCTTCCCTGAAATAGTTGGAGACGATTCTCCTACTATCAACACTATCCACTGTGTGGATGACGATTCCGTCCTCACCTATCTGGGGGCAGAGGATTCATATCTTCCCAAGACTATTCCTTCTGACTCGTCTACGCTTCTCAACGAGGCCACTATCGACCTTAATATAGGGACTTCTGAAGACCCTCGCATCATTAAGGTCGGCCAATCCCTTAATCCACAGGAGTTAGGAGATTTTACCACTTTTCTTTCCAAACATCGCCAAGCCTTTGCTTGGTCATACGAGGATATGCCAGGACTCGATCCCGATATTGTGGTCCACAATATCGTTACTCTTCCCAACATCAAACCAGTTAAGCAAAAATTACGTAAAATGCACCCTAGAGTAGCCCTTCTTGTTAAAGAAGAATTACAACGCTTGCTCTCGGCTAACTTCATCCAACCCATCGATTATCCACAATGGGTGTCCAATGTAGTACCAAGAATTCAAAGCTACCGGGAAAATTTGAATTTGTACCGACTTCCGGATCTTAATCTTGCTTGTCCAAAAAGATGATTTTCCTCTACCTAATATCGACCAACTCGTAGATTTAATCAAGGGTCATGAGATGCTTTCTTATGGATGGTTTCTCCGATATAATCAAATTCTCATCGCACTGTAAGACCAACATAAGACTTCTTTCATAACTCCTCGGGGACCTTTGTTATCGTGTCATGCCTTTTGGTCTTAAGAACGCAGAGCAACCTATCAACGAGCAATGACCTACATCTTCCATGATCTCTTACACAAAACCGTGGAGGATTACGTTGACGATCTCCTCGTAAATCCAAACGCCGCCAAGATCATCTTTTCATCCTCGCACCTCTCTTTTGAGAGGCTTATCCGCTTTTGTCTTCGCCTAAATCCATCTAAGTGCGTGTTTGGCATTCTCACCGGTAAACTTTTAGGTTTTATCATTTCCATTAGGGGTATTGAAGTGACCCCGCAAAATAAAAGCTATCCTTGAGATGCCTCCCCTTCTAACTTAAAGCAACTCCGCAGCCTCCAAGGACGCCTTCACTAGCTAAGGCTGCTTTTATCTCCCAATTGTCGACCGTTGTCAACCTTTTCACCATCTCCTCCGTAAGAATGTTCATTTTGAATGGGATGAGCATCGCCAAAAGGCCTTTGATGATCTCAAAGCTTATCTTCTTTCTCCACTGTGCTTACACCTCCACGCGAGGGGGAGCCTTTCTATCTTTATATCTCTCGTGATCGACCATGCTCGGGAGCCATGATTTCGCATCGGACACTTGTGGTAAAGAACAAGTCGTCTATTACATCACTGCACTCTCCATGAGTATGAGACACGCATTCTCGAGCTGAAAACTATGTTGTGCTCTCTTCTTCGCAACTTCTAAGCTTCGCCATTACCTCCTTAATCACAAAACTTACATTGTCACAAGTGTCAATCCACTTAAGACGATTCATGCAAAGCCTTATCACAATGATCGTATCACTCGTTGGCTTATGCTCATGACAGAATTTGACCTCGAGTTTATCCCGCAAAAGTCTATCAAGGGTCAGGTTATTGCAGATCAATTAGCTGATGCTCCTCTTCCGACACTCAAGACCCCTCTGCTCAATTCCCCGATGAAAATATCCAACAAATTGATTTTGGTCTATCTCCATTTAAAGTAAAGCTCTTCTTTGATGGATCCAAATGCCAGCAAGGGGGAGGTGCAGGTTTTGTGATGATTCCTCCTTGGGGTACGCCTATCCTGGGCGCACACAAGTTGAACTTTGAGTGCACCAATAATATGGCTGAATACGAAGCTTTGTCTTAGGTCTTCAAAATGCCATTAATCTCGCGCCATCATATTGACATCTTCGTGATTCTCAACTCATCGTTAATCAAGTCACGGGCGCTATCAATGCAAAATGATATCCTTCAAAAATATCGTGATATCGTTCTCGTTCAACTCCAATCTTTTGATAAGTTCACTATCCAAGCTATTCCTCGCACTGCAAATCGATTCGCAGATACAATGGCCTCATTAGCCTCACTTATCCCGCTTTTTACCAAGACTCGCCTTTTATGTGGTCAGGCAACGATTAGATCAACCATCTCATCTTGAGCAACTAACTTCGATCAATGCTGTCACAACCCATACTCAGGATGAGTGGTATCAACAGATAGTTGATTATCTATCTCATTCGGTGCTTCCTCCAGATCTGACTTCCAATGGTAGAAGGTCTTTTATCCAACGCGCCAATCGCTATACTATTCTAGCGGCCTTCTTTACAAACGCGCTTTGATGGTATTTTGCTTCGTGCCTCAAAACCCGTGAATCATCTAAAGCCATCCAGGGGTCCATGATGGTATCTGTGGTGGACATTTTAGTGGCTTAGCTGTAGCTAAGCGCATTTTACGCTTGGGATATTATCGGCCTTCTCTTAATCGAGATTGTTGTGAATACACTAAGAAATGCGCCAAGTGTCAAGAACATTCCAATCTCACACACATCCCTAGTCAAGCTTTGCAACCTCGCGCGCGATTTGTGGCCTTTTTCGCAGCGGGGTCTTGATCTTATTGGTCTCATCAATCCCCGCTTTCACAAATAATCATCATTCTATCATTACGCCACCGAGTACTTTACTAAGTGGGTAGAAGCTATCCTCTTTCTTCAACAAAGGCTAAACCCATAGTTGATTTCGCTCTATCAACACATCATTTGTCGCTTTGGCATTCCACATAAGCTCATCACGTATAATGGTAAGTCTTTCAAGAACGCTGATTTGCAGTAATCTCTCGCAACGCTTTCAACATCAAGCTCAGCTTTTCTTCTCCATACTATCCTCAAGCTAATGGTCGCCGAAGCTGCCAATAAAACTTTCATGCGTAATATCCTCGCAAAGGTAACTAGTCGAGCCGGGTAGGGATTGGCATTTACATATCCCTTTTGCTCTCTCGGCTTATCGACTAGCATTCGTACTCCTACCGGTGCTACTCCCTTCTCTCTCGCCTATGGGTCCGAGGTCTGTCCTTCCTTTGGAAGTCCAAATCCCATCTCTCCGTGTTTCTCTCGTGAGAATTTGTCTCCGATGAGGATTATCGCCAAAATCGCCTAGCACAACTTGAATTATTAGATGAGCGGCGCCTCAACGCTCTTGAGCATCATCAGTCTCTATCTTGAACGTGTCAAGCGTGCTTATAACAAGCACTTCGCAACACCGTGACTTCAAAATTGGTGACCTTGTTCTTAAGGAAAATCAAAATGTCACTACACTCAAAGAAGTCAACGGGTAAGTTTGCTCCCAACCGATGGGCCCGTACATTATCACTCATAAATATGGGTCTGGGCTTATCGCTTATCTTCCATGGATGGTATACCCGCGTTTTAACCTCTTAATGCTTTGCATTTACGGCCCTTCTACCGTTAAAATCTATCTTACACAAATCTAGTCGCAAATACGTATCTTTCATCCGTCCTAATAACCACCATCTACTTTCGTGGTGATTCGAAATTGTGTGGTTCTCCGCCTATTGCCTCGCTTTACCTTAAATATGAGTATCGCTCTACTCATCGCACGCTTTTTTGATATGTTCCTCCTCATGGTAGGAATACCTTAATCACCACTTCATCCGTCCCAAGTACTTATCTTAATCGGATCTACTCGGGCATGAGTGCATGTTCTTCTATGTTCTCTTCCCTCCATCTCGATCTATCTAGGTCTAAACTCACTTCTTCCAAGAAGAGTTTCAAAAAAAAAAAAAAAAAAAAAAAGATGCTATCCAAAAGATAGACTCGATCCTCAAGGACAAATATCCATACATTATCAAGTGAATCAAAAAGAAAATAGATCATGCCCTCAAGGATGGCTATTATCAAAAATTCTAAAATATAGACCATACCCTCGAAGGATGGCTATCATTAAAATTCAAAATACGCACCGCTCCTCAAGGACGGCTGCTTCTCAAAGAAATATTCAAGGCTTCTTGATCAATTTTAATCAGCTTTATACACTTTTTAAGATCACCGAAAGACTTCCCGATCGATCGGGCTTTTCATATCAAGCAAACTTCCCGCATTGATCGCTTTGCTTTTCTCGCAAAATCATGAAGCCGAGATTTAAGACCTTTTCGATCATATGGAGAATCCTATTTTCCTACTATGGACATGTATTCTGTCCCTTGTAAATTCCGACAAGATACTTACTTTTCTTTCCGTTTCTATCCTAGATCCGGTTTGCGACTAGTTAGTGTCGTGTTTATTTTAATCTTATATAGGGCCTCAGTATGCTTGGTCTTTCGGTTTCCTATCTCGGATTTTATCTATGGTCGGTCGAAGTCCGACTTATCTTTTTTTTTTATATCCGAGTATCTTCTCTTCTAAGTCAAGGTTGTTTCCATTTACATCTTTGCTCTCGCAAAGAGTATTCCCATTTCTTTGTCTTGCATCCAAGCTAAATTGACATTTCACATGTTAATTCAATCAAAATTTATCTTCTATCTAAATTCATCTTATCTATCAAAACATCTATCTCGTATTCATTTCTCATTAAAATTACATCCATACATCAAACACATCTATCTATCTATCATCAAAATATCAAAAATATGTACATCCAAGGTACATTACATCTACCTATCTATCCATACATCAAACACATCTATCTATCTATCCATCAAAATATCAAAATATGTACATCCAAGGTACATTACATCTATCTAATCCATACATCAAACACATCCATCTATCTATCCATCAAAATATCAAAAATATGTACATCCAAGGTACATTACATCTATCTATATCTAATCCATACATCAAACACATCCATCTATCTATCTAATCCATACATTACATCTATCTATATCTAATCCATAATCAAACACATGTACATCCAAGTTACATCACATCCATCTATCAAAGTTATATCCACATATCAATCTATCTAATCACATCTATTTCTATCATCTATCAGTCTATATCTATCCAATCACATCTATTTTATCCTCTATCAGTCTATATCTATATCCATCTATCCATGTATATCAAAATTAAAAGCATGAGTACAATTATATGACAAATAACATGATGAATCTATGTATACATGTGTGTCTGTAC
Source organism: Taxus wallichiana var. yunnanensis (assembly GCA_018340775.1). Classification (NCBI taxonomy): domain Eukaryota; kingdom Viridiplantae; phylum Streptophyta; class Pinopsida; order Cupressales; family Taxaceae; genus Taxus; species Taxus wallichiana. The sequence continues at coordinate 437,566,226 of CM031234.1, forward strand.
AAAAATGGGTGGCTTTCAATCAAGCCATCTATACAATGCCTTCCAATCGAGGCTACATCACTATACAGATACAAAATCTATCAATCTCTATATAGTAAAGTCCGATGCATGGAGGACACTATCTCCTCCACCCTCCTCTGCACCTGGCTGTCTCTCCTGGCCGCCGCCTATCGAGCTCGATGCACTCGCCGCCGGAGGTCTCGCCACCTCGATCTCTCCCAGTGCTCCCACCACCTGAGGCTCCGCTCGCTGTAGCCGTCGCTGCTCTCCTCCTCGCCCCGTACCGAGGCACATCTGGGGCATGCTGCGCTAGGGCATCCTCATAGTATCTCACCTCAGCGAGGAGAGACTGGTATGTGCTCAGGCTCACAGTACCCGGTGCTCGTAACGATGCTGCTGGCCGCTGGGCCGCTGGCGCGCGCCGGGTGGTGCTCCTCCTGGGGTCGTGCCCTCGTACCGTACTCGACGACGGCACCGGTCTCTCCATATTTGGCCCTGAGGGCCTCCCTATGTCGAAAGTAGCGATCCCTCTGCTGGATCGCTATATCTCGCTCCTGGCGAGCGGTGTCTCTCTCCACAATCAGGGCATCCCTCTCCTCTGTCAAAGCCCTGATCTCCTCCAGAGCTACCTGATGTGTCTGTGTAAGGGTGGCATGCTCTCCCTCTAGCCTATCCAAAGATCGCAGCTATGTCCTCTCGCAAGATCTATGATGGCGGGAGATGTCGTGGTAGCTCTGTCATACCATGCCGCGTAACCCTCATCTACCCCCGCGTCATCATCGCTGCCTCCTCAGAGGGTGGGGCCTCTCTCAATGGGTCTCCGATCAAAATCGCAAATGCTCCTCGCTATCCCGCCTATATGGCGTGTAGGTGGTCGGCACTGCCTCGTATTTAGGCCGAATCGCCTCAATATCCGCATAAAACGGACTCGCTCCCACATATCCGCCTACGGCCCCGACCACCCGGCCCGCCTCAATGCTACCAAGTGGGCATCCCGACTCACCCATGTCGGAAATGCCCGATATGGCCTCCGATGACCTGATCTCGTGTCGCCGCCTCGAAACGCCGTAGTACCACTCGGCCGATCTACTCAGATCCCCGCGCCATGTCACCCGCCATCTCCGAAATCCATAATCAATCCTCCCACTCGCCGCTGCATCCAAGGAAGCCCGATGGCTCGATCACCGCTATGTGCTCATATGCCCAAAGAATGGAGCACAAAATCGACGCCAATCCTCGCCCTCCGCCAGGTGTACATCCATAGCTCATGATATATCTCGAGCTATCGTGGCATCAAGGCAAAAACTCGTCTCGATCGCAGATGTCGCAAACACAGTCTAACAGTAACAATGGGAATCTCCCACCTCCTGAATCTGGCAAGGCAAAGTAGGAGATAGCCATCTGAATCAAGGCTATCCGCCTACTCCGAGGGCTATCCTGCCTGTACTGTGAGGCTATCCTCACTGCCCCGTATACTATCTCTCGAGTCATCTCGCCTCGTCTCTCGTATAATCGCACTAGGCCTCTCGCCCGCTTCTCGCGGTGATCTCAATCGGGTCCCAAAGATCGGCAATCTCGTAATCTCGAATATATCCTCATGGGTGATGGTCATCTCACCCGTCCTGAACCAAAAAGTGCACGTATGGCTGTCCCACCATCGCACTAGTGCCCGCATGAGCTCCACATCTCGTGGCACTCGTCTGTAATACCGGAAACCCCCGAGCCCGGCTAGCTCTAAATGTCGCCAATCTGCATCAGTCACATCAGGGAGAATCATCTCCAATAACTCAGGAATGGCATCCCTCATATGTAGAGCCTCTCGTGCCTGCATCCACGACATCAAAAGCATAATTAGTCTCTTATTTCCCCAAATCCGAACATACGAAACAAAATTCTATCATCATAGAAGTTATTTATCCAATCGACGTCGATTTAACATAATCGGCGTCGATCTATGTGAGTCGACGCCGATTATATCAATCGACGCCGCTCAGGCTACAATCGACGCCGATTCTACCAATCGGCGCCGACTGCCTGTCCGGACATAAACCGGACCCCGGCCTCCCAAAAACAAAAAAAAAAATCCAATGAAAACAAAAATTCAAGTACAATGGGTTCAAGAATGACCACTTACCCCTGGTCGTGTCCTCCTGCGCTTCTGACCGCTCCCAGAGGCTTCCATGGCGCTCAAAATCAAATTCTGACTCTCTCTGAATCAATCGTCACGTTGAAAATAAATCGCTTACGCTTTTCGCTCGCATATTTATATGTGCTCGATTGGTCGGCGCCGATTTTTCGGGTCGACGCCGCTTGTTTTAGTCGCCGCCGATTAATTTGGTCGCCGCCGATTTTCCATATTTGTTTGCCATAGTGTTGATGCTTGGCTTACTTATCTATCTCGATCATTGTTGTGTGAATTTTGCTTGAATTTTGCCTTTTGGCACATCTTTTTGATATCACCATCTATTTCGGGTTTGTTCCTTTGCATGGGACACTCGTATTTTTGACAACTTAGAGTTAAGCGGGTCTCAGAGGCTCTAACGCCGCCTCATGAGGAGACCGCTAGTTTGTCCTACCAATGTGAATTCCTTAGGTCAGCCGCTTTTTTTTTGTTTTTATGCGCATCATCAATGATCGATCTACCTGCATATCCGACTGGGGCATCCTGCATTTTTCATCTACCTTTTTCAAACTTGGGATCGTTTGTTCTATCACCCATCCCATCCCTAGTTTGAGGGGGATCACATCATCACACATTCTTCCCTTCTTCCATCCCTTTGTTTTTGTCTCATAACCTTGCTTATCGCAAGTTACTTGACAAAAAGGGGCAAAATGTAGACACTTAAAATTGGTTACTCAATTTAGTGTCCCTCTCACCATTTACTTGCTTAGGTAACCTTGGGGCACGTTTACGTCACCAACTATCCCCTTGGGATATTATCCAATTTGTGATTTAATCACTTACTCTAAATTTAATTCACCCCATCATATCTTACCCATGAGTGATTAAATATTAAATATTTAATTACGCTTCTTCCCATGCATCTTAATCACTTATCTACCCCAAATTTATTCTATCTATGTATCACATCTATTTTTCCTCTTCCCTAAGCGGGATATTTCCCGTATTCGTGTAAGTCTTATCTTTCTTGAAATCGCTCATTTTGGCCATCTCGGAGTCTATTCCGCGATCGGCGCCGACTCCATATGGTCGGCGCCGATTTTCTAGAGCGGCGCCGATTATAAAAGCAAGTCCGTAACTCGCCTAAGGACCGAAGAGAGAGCGAAAAAGTGAATGATGAAAAAGGAAGCACTTACGCATGAACAGAGAGCGAGAGAGACACAGCCGTAAGAAAGAGAGATCTTTTAGCATCAAGGGTGTCAAGGCAAGGGCAGATCCGTCCGACCAATCCCCGAGAGGAGCACCATTACTCGCCCACATCACGCCAACATCGCACACAACCATCTATCATCCGGTGACTCTGCTCCAAAGATCTCGCCAACTTCGCACATCCAAAGCAGACTACATTCACCTTCTAATTCCCGAATCTTATCGCACAGCCCCGATTGATCGATCTCTTTAGTCGACGCCGATCTCACCTGGGCCGACGCCGATTCGCCTCAATCGACGCCGACCACATCATGGGCCGACGCCGATTCTACCTGGGCCGACGCCGATTTCCCTCAGCAGATGTAAAAGGACACAGTAACACAAATCCAAAGATTATTTCATAGTTCCTCGCTTTCTCGTACTTTCTGCTCATTGCTTAGATTCTCGTCTTATTACCGCAATCGAAAATCTAGCTTTTACTTACATCTTTTATCATGTATGCTTCTTTTCTTAATTGAAAACGTGGATCGACATCCGCCGAGGAAGCTTATCGCTTCCTGACCCGCTTCTCGGCACCCACCTAAATATCTCTTAACGCCGCTTTTTTCTCAAGCACGCACGGTGTCTCTGCAGTTACTCGGATCTATTGTGCGGCGACTTGCTCGTGTGCGCCCGCCTTATCTACATCGGCTTCCTCATTCGCCTACATCTTCGGATCTTATCCATCGTTTTAACGAAGAAAGTGCAACTTGGGAAAATCTGGAAGAGATGAAAATTGCTTTTCCTTTTCTTTTTCAACAGAATGAAATCTGTTGACAAAACATTTCTTTTATGAACTTATCTTTTTCAAGTTTATATGAAAGCCAGATGGAGGCAAACATTATTCAGGCTGAATAAAATGTGTTGTGACATTGATTTCTGGAACTATTCAAGTTGGAAATAGTCGCATTGTTTTGTGAACTAATAAATTGGTTGACCTGAAGGTTAATCGAATATGTAATCATCGGGACAATGAATCTTTTAGGAGGGAAGCATGTAACACTCTAAACTGTTGTTACTTCCTCCTGAGCATTCAAGTGTTGATATATGATTTCTTCTGTAAAAGGATGTGTTCCTTTGATTGTGAAGTCATGCTTGATATGTACTATATCTTCTTTGCTATTGAAGATCTTTGACTGAGTCGGAATATGATTGGACTCTTTTATTTCTTTCATTTTTGCACCTGAGTTTAATCTGATCTCGGAATGAATTATGGAGTTATCCATCTATAAGACCCAGCCTGGGATCAGTGGCATTGATCCAAGAGATGCTTTAAGTTTATTCGGGATGAACAAAAATTATAGACCTTATGCAGGTTGCAAGGTCTGAATGCGTTGAACAAGCTATTCCGAGTCTAACTCGACGGAACATATTAAATGAATTGGTTCCCGATATCGTAATATCAGGAAGGTCTCAATCGTGGGCCAGGTAATAAATTCAGATACATTTATTCAACTAGCCTATTGGCAGTGCAGGAGTGAATCCTTTTCGTGAATGTATGTTTGTAGGTTCTTATTCTGAACATTCTAAATGTTAGACCTAAACTGGATTTATTAAGATTAGTAACCTAAACCTAAACTATAATCTATGGGTTAGATTAGTGTTAATCTAACCTAGGCCTAAGCTATAAGCTAAATGTTCTAAGTTAGTAACCTATTGCTATGAAGGTTAGACTAAGTATTATCTTAAATCCTAACCTATGTTTCTAACCTAACTAATGAACAAGGAAGAAAGGGGACCTATGAAGGGGTGCGAGCCATGGGCGGTAATTTCTATGGCATTAAATGGGATGGATAAGCATGAAGGACAGGTAAATGGTAGAAGTTTAAACGGCTAGCAAGAGCCGACGTGGCAAAGTCACCAAAGTTAGATATGGTCTTTGAATTGTTTTTATCCATCGCCAACTATGGCGGTCGGTGGCAATGGATATTGAGCAGGAAATTTGGAGTAAATGCAATTAATGAACTCGGTCTTCGAGCTCGGGTTTCTCGGGAAGGCATGTAAAATGGAAAACTGGTAGTTTGTTTGGTTTTTCATGCACTCCGGTTTTCCCTCTGTCTGATCACTAGTTCTTCGCACCAGTCTACTTGGTGTTGCATGGCAAAAATGAGTGTAACTCGCTCTTTTCTTTGTCAAGGAAAGTTTATAAGGCATGGAAATAACAAGTTATTGTTGTTGAATCTAACGTGGAAAAAGAGGAGAAGGCACGAGCTCTTTCAGTGGTCTTCTTCGGATTTTTAAGCAAATAACCAGGCATGTTAGGCCCTAACCTTTAAAGATCTTGCTTTCTTTCAAATGATTTCATTAGAACAACTCTGTTCAAATGATTTTTGGGTTCAGTTGGTTTCTATGGTAACTGTGAATGGATTAGTTGTTGTATCTTCTTACTGGATGGATTTTTTTAGAGAACCCTTGATGGGTGTATATTTGTTTCGAACGATTATACTATCTCGTTGTGTTTTGCATTCCGGATAAAGTTTGTGAAATGCATGCAAGAAAGTATACGAAACCTGCTCTGTGGGAGCCCATGAATTGTTTCCTTGTTGGGTTCAGGCTACAGTCGATACTTGCTGTAGATACTTGTCGAAAAGGATACTGTTGGATTTTTGTTTGAATGTTCAGTATAATTCGACTTCTTTGTAAGTTCTGTCGTGGTAATATAAGTGGTGGTTACTGAATCTTATTGGGTTTCGCTATAATACTTAGGTTATTTTGAACGGATAACTTGCTGTGTTTATAGTATTTTAATGCGACCTTGTAGAAGTTGTTTTCCTCCCTTGTGTTGCAATTACGGGATTTAACCCGTTGATAGTTTGCAATATATTTATTTATATACAAAATGACTCTGTGGAGTCCTTGGAATGGTTCGTATATTATGGACTACTGTAGAAGTCATGTATGTGAATACTGGTAGTTTGATTCAGTCGGAGTCCTGGAGGGGTAACTGGTAATACGACTTCTGTTGTCTTGTTATGAATACCTTCGTTTAGCAAGGAATTTCTTGGTACAGACTCAGTTGGTGTACTTTTTATGTTTTCCTCTCTGTGTAAGCTTAGAGCGAATATTGTTGTAGGGGTTCAGTTGGAATCCTTGTTACGAAACCAGTATTTTGCTTCTGTATAAAGCCTGATTGTGAATATTTATCATTATTGGCACGGTTGGAATCCTTAATATATATTTATCTTGTATATCGGCTTCTGTAGAAGCTATATCGTGAATACTGTATGATTTTGGATATGGTGGGAGTCCTTGAATAGATAGAGTTTTTTTAATCACACGTGTTTAATTGAGAATACTATACGGGTTCGATTCCTTTTGAGTCCTGGAAAGGTAACATGCTTTTCTACCTTTGTAGAAGTTCAGTTGTGAATACTGTATGTTATTAGTATAGTTAGAATTCTTGAATTTGATATGTAACTTGTATCTTTCTACTTCTGTGTAAAGCCTTGTTATGATTTCGGTCGATACTGACTCAGTGAGAGTCCTTGAAAGGTGTCTAGTATTTTTAATTTCATTCAAAGCTGGGTTGTGAATGCTTTGTTGTTATTATGAATACTAAATGTTATCAACTTCGGGGAGACACTGAAAAGTAATTTATGTTGTAACATCTGTAGGAGTTCCTGCTGTGAGTACTTTTAGTATTCTTGACTTGTTATCATACGAATTCAACTTGATTTGAAAACTTTAACATAAGTATTGGTTGAACTTGGCACTGTTGGAGCCCATGTTATGTTGTATGTTGGCTCGATTCTCGATCTTTGTCCTTGCTATGTTTTAGTAGGGACTAAATTGAACTGAATGTTGATGTGAGTTTTGACTCAGTAGAATTGTTCTTGTGTTTGAACATGATTACGTCTTCTATTAGCATGAATATCCAGTCATGATCTTGTTTTGAAGGGAAATATGAATGACTCGTTTCTCTTTCTCTTCTTTGTAAAGTATATGTTGATATATTTTTATCTAATCGAGGGAACTGTTTTAACATATTGATGGAACCATGATTTGTTATGATATTCATTTTACTAAGTTGAATGTAATGGTCTGTCTGATGGTTGCTGTCCTTGGGATTCAGATGGATAGTTGTTTTGGATACTTTCGTTCTTCTTGATCCCTAATATTTTGATGAAATATTTGAAAAGTATCTAGGACTATTCAGTAACGATAATATGAGTTACGCGTTTATAGTCATGTTTGTATTACAAAAGCATAGTCTGAAATATGTTTATTTGTTTGGTGAAATGATCTCATTTAAACAGGTTGTTTAATGAAAACAGTTGGTGGATTGCAATTGTTTTAAGAGTTAGTGCTTATCATGCTCAGTTCATCGAATTGACCCATGTTGAAAATTTTTGCAGATGGTCAGCCGTAAGTGGTAAAAGCACATAGATCTGATAGGATGTTCAGATTGTTTAATTTGATTTTATGATGAATTACAGCTTGATTCTCTAAATGTACTATATGAGGAAAAATGTTCTTTTTCTGTTGAAGTATTGTATCAAGTATGCTGAATGCATAAAATGTATTTGATTAGCTTGAAGGGAATGAAAAGAGATATTTGTTACTTATGTATTTGTATTCGTATCTTGAAAGTTTGACCTTCTTCGGTTCAAATGATCTTGAGAGCATTGTTATTATTGTATAATTTGGAGACTTTTGTGATTATCAATGTAAGCTTGCAAGAATATGTGACTGAATACTTATGATTGTTTAGTAGTTCTAGTATGTTCTATCTAAAGCTAAATTGGAATTTAGTTCACTGTCTTTCTGGAAGCTAGGGTTAAAATATACCTGAGCAGGAAGCTAAACAAGCTGAATAAATTATTACTTCCTGGTCTTAATCTAAGTCAAGACGACGTTTAATTGGATTCTTAATCACTATATCTCGATACTAATAAGTAAGATATAAATTCAGTTATGAGAATTGATGCAAACCTAAAAAGGGTTTGGTTAACAATCTTATGTGAAGATCGTGGGTTATTGTCCAATTTCGTCGATTTAAGAATTATGTATATTATATGAAGTTCTTGAGGGTAACTCTAGTCTTAATAACTTCTCTTATGTAATGGGTTTTACTAAGGAAGGTAATTCTAAGGTGAGGAACCCGAGGATTGGGAAAAACTACCTTAAGGGAGCGTCTTATGGTATAATTTAACTCAACGTATGTAACACTTATTAATAAGTAGATCTTTTCGAGGCGGATTTAAAGGTTGACAACGACAAGTCAACTGCAGGGTTGTACCTTCGAGAAGATTAGGATCTTCTCGAAGATACAACAATGCAGGTGACTTATGATGACACCCTTTGCATTGATCGTTAATATTTACACCTTAAACTCAAACAAGTTACTCTGGGACTGATTAGGAATGTGGTCTCATTATAAGGCTGCCCTAGGAGACTCGGGGTATCTTGACACACTGGTTTAACTAGGGTTGACCCAGTATGTCAGCGTATCCCTAGTCCCTGGAGCATCCATATAACGTTGTCATCTTACTAATCCGTTCCCGAGTGAATAACTTGGGATAGGAGAGACTGACAGGAGTCAGTATAAGACATTCTATGTAACATAGGAATGGGGTGAAGGACATATTCCAGATTGATGAGTATGGCGTCAAGGAATACGAGACATAAGCATTATGTTTCAAATCTTTGGCCAAAGTATCGCAAGCTGCTGATTGCGTTGTCCTAAGTCACCTAGTCTAAGGGATGAGATGCTGATGAATAATGGTAACAATTATTCAGATAGGTTCCTTAGATAGAGCATTCTGAATCCCAGATTAGGGAAGAGAACAAAGCAAGAGTGATGTGTTAAATAAAAACGCCAACTCTTAATAGACATGAATAGATCGGTAGATTACCGAGTCATGGAATGAATAGATCAAAGGTACTTCGAGTCATTACAGTGCATATGGTTACTGTTATAAGAATGGTTGTTTTTATTTGTGAGTTCTAAATTATGTATTTAGAACCAGGAAGCATTTATCAAAAAAAAAAATTTACTTGTTCTAATGTATAAAATATTTACACCTTAAACTCGAACAAGTTACTCGGGATTGAGTAGCCATCAAGTAGTGAAAACCTCTTGGAGCCAGCCACAACTTGCAAGATTTGCTCCATGGAAGGGAGTGGGTAATGGTCCTTGAGAGAGGCTCTATTTAAGTCTCTGAAGTCAACACACAACCTGATCTCTCCACTCTTCTTTTTGACTGGAACTAAGTTGGCAACCCAACTAGAATGCTTGATTGGGAATATGATCCTTGACTCAATCAGCTTGTCCAATTCTTTCCTCATGAGAGGCTCCATGTGTGGATTGACTGGTCTTTGTTTCTACCTGACAGGCTTAGTATTTGGATCCAATTTGATGGTATGCTGAGCTAAGTTGGGATTGAAACCTTTCAAGTCTTCATAGCTCCAAGAAAACATGTCAGGGAACTCTTGACACAGCTATATGAACTCATACCTTTCTTGTTCAGTTGTCATCCTTCCAATTTGCAATGGTTTGTTCTCTTCTACCAAGATGGATACTGAATCCTCTCTCTTGACCTGAATGTTTGCTTTCTCCTTTCTAAACTGATCATTAGGGTTAAAAATGGACTCCAAAGTGATAAGTCCTTGGGTAGCTTGTTAGTTCTCAGCTGTACCACTTGGTCACCATACTGTTGTTCCAACTTTTCTTGATTCTTGGCTGAGAACTCAGCTTCTTCTTGCAAGAAATGGATGATTTGCTGGTCATTTTCAAACACTTGCCAACTGACATTGTTATCCGGTACTAAAGGCCTCACAATCACATGGATGTTTGGCTGTACCTTGTCTTGTTGAATACTTTCCACAATGTCAAAGGCTGTCCCTACTTTGCTGCGCAAGCCTTTGTCGAGTTTGATTCTCTTTCCTAGGAATGGATTTGATGCCAAAACCCTCAAAATCTTCCATGAGGTCCCACACCCTATTCTTGTAGCACTTGAGTAGATCATTCTTGGAGGCATGCTTTGTCCTTTGACCTGATTTACAATCAATTCATTGTCACCAAAGACTTGCAAGTTCTTTATTTTCTTTTTATTGCCCAATGCATCCTCGCACCAAGGCTTCATATTCGAGAGTGTTATTGGAGCATGCAAATTGAAATCTAAAAGTTGAATAATACTTTATTCCTTGAGGTGAAACAAGCATAGCTCCACCTCCTGCACCTTGTCTACTCCTTGATCCATCAAAAAACAGCTGCCATACCTCATTGTCATCTTTGTGGTTTGGCTTGGTGATGCTAGGAATAGGATGATTTTCTTCGTGTATGCAATAGACCCCTAGCTCAGATTCTTCCACTTCTTGATAAGGATCAAATGCATGTACCTTGTTTTCCCATTCATCAAGAGTTAGATCCAGGATGCTTCCAACCTTGGTGTCAGCCTCATCAGTGCTTGGGTGATCTTCTTGATCAAATGCTGAGCAATTGGCATTAATTTGACTTGGAGTGTAAGGCTCAATGTGAAAGTTTGCAATAGGTTCAGACCTGATTGTGGCTTTGGTTCCATACCTCGTTCTGAATAGCATGTGTGACCAATCAGTAGACAAATATCCTCCAATCTTGGCTGTGAAGTCCCTTGAAAAACATAGGGCGAAGAGTGGTGGAAGGTCTATGACTGATACATCTTGTAAAACAACAACATTTGGACATGCATGCAAGGTAAGACTCAAGTTTCTAATCACCCCAACTGTTGTTACTGCTGTCCCATCCAGCTGCACTACCCCTTTGGATATTGTTTCATACTAGAGCCGTAGCTGATCAGCTATTTGTTTAGGCATTACCGAGCTACTTACCCCGAGTCTATCATGCAATTGTGCACTAGATGACTTCCAATGATTAATGAAACATAGAAAGGAGGGGGTTTCAACATTTTACCTTCTTTGTCCTCCATGATTTCCCTCAGTGGGAAACATTTGTGAGCACTTTGTCTTGCATCTAAACTTTTTGATTCAAGTTGGCTAGTCCTTTATGGCAGCTTGCAGAGATCTCTTTGGCCTCGGGATGGATAGGGATTCCCACATTGATATATTGACGTTTGTCTTCTTCATCCGATCAATGATACTTGAATGGTGATGAAGTGTCTCTTTTTGTCCCTTGGTTTGTAAATTTACTCCTTGCATGTGGGCAGCAACAATTGGTATTTGAGTTGGCCTAGGGGCTGTTCTTGCTTCCTTGTGCATTTGGAATTGGATTTTGCTTGCCAACCATTTGTGGAACCATAGAAGGTCATGGATTAGTTGGGGCTAATGGCTGTTCTTCACCCAAATTCCTCCTTTTTGACCTTGTGTTGGCCGCAACACCTTGAGAAATTACATGGTTCATGCCACAAAATCCTTTGCACTCGCCAATTTGCCAATGTGGTGTCATTTGGGGCATATTGCTGTTGGAATGTTTCTTGTTGTTGGCTACTTCCTTGACTACCCTCACCCTCCACACCAAAAGAGTTGTCACCATTAGTGCTTGATTCAAAGCACCATTGAACCACACGGATTGGTTATGAGGCTCATTGCATGGAAAACACCAATCATACTCTTGAGCAATGTTGTTTTGTGTTGGCACCAATGCCTTGGAGGCAGATATGGCATTTGGATTATAGGGCTGAAATGGTCTATTAGTAGGAGGCCTTGTTTGATTCATATTTACAGTGGGTTAGGTGGCCTTTGTGGTTGGTATGGCTGTCTGTTAGGCTGAGCTTGAGGTTGATAAGAAGGCCTAAAACCTTGGGCTGTTGCCTTTTGAGAGTAACCAGCTCGTTACCTAGGTTTTGCAATTGTTTCATGACTTCTTGAAGCTCATTTGGGGCACTTGGAGATGAAGTGGAAGCTTCATTTGAACTCTGATTTCTAGGAGTGGGAGGAGGAGCCAAATTAGGTGCTTGATTGGTGTTTGGACTCTCTAAACTTGGAAACAGTGGCATGGGAGGTCTAGGGGCAAGTTTGCCAGCTTGGATCAAACAATTTTCAGCCCTAATGGCAATGCTATAAGCCATAGGGATAGTTATACCTCCCATGGACTGAATCAACATAGAAATATCAGAATTTAGAGCTTTGAGATAGTAGAGAAAAGCACCTTCTGCTATTGGCTTGACTGCCACTAGAATTCTCTCCCAAGTCTTTTGAAATCTGAAGTTGAAATCGGTCAGCTGCTCATTGGGAGCTCTCTTGATGGTTGTCAGCTGCTCCAAAAGAGACAAGTTGTCTCCCTTTTCTCCAAATTACTCATGAAGTGCTATACACAGCTGATTCCAATTTGTGATAGAACCAGCCCCAAGGCTCCTAAACCATTGCAACACTTTCCCCTTGAATGAAGTTTCCAAGAACTTGACAGCCACTTGCATTTCATTGATTTCATGGATCACACAAAGGTTGGCAATGTCTTTAACATGATCACCTGGAGTAGTCTAATTTTCTCCAGTGAAGTAGGGAATATTCTTCAAGGCTGTAATAGGAATTGGATGTTGTGCATTGAGGGCAAGTGGGCTGCTACCTGTGAAGTTGACATAGGGGTTGTTTTGTGCCATTCTAATTGGTCTTAAAACCCTTGTTGACTGAATGAAAGGCCTACCAGGTGGAGGAGTTGAGAGGGTTCTATTTGGTGGAGATGGAGACCTTTGAATCCTTCTTCCTCTTTGCCTTCTTCTTGGAGATAATTATAGGTATTCAAACAACACTTCTTCTTCTCCAACTCTTGACCTTGTGGTGACTCTTCTCATGAGTTTTCAGGCCTGCACTGCTGAAACTAGTTGATTCTTCCCCTTGGAGTCGCTAGATATGCAAATAATAGCTCTTTTCAAGCAAGAAAATTATAGCAGATGCACATCAACTTTGCTGCAATAAAAATGAGACCTCTAGTGTCCCACCGGGCGTGCCAAAACTGTTGATGCAAAATCACAGCACCCCTGGATGTTGATCAGATTTCTAGGTTGATCACTCTAGCATCCAGTGTGATTGCACAACATTGAATCCTTTCTCCAAGTGTGGGACTTGCAAGAAATGAGAAAGGAATCTCCAGAGAAGGCTGGTTCCTATTCCTCTATTCAGATGCACATGAAAAATGTAGAGGTTCACTCAAAGTCTAATCTAACTTGCCGGGAGATAGGGTAAGAAGATGCGTAAAAATAAACCTAAGCTAACAGAGGTGATGCACCGAGGAATGAAGAACATCTATCTTGCCAATAAACACAGACCATTCAAATGTGATGCAAGATCATGCACAGATAACAAAACTTGCAGTGAAAGACCAGGAGGATGCAAATGAACATAGAGAGGGTTGAGAATCATCCACAGACATGCATTACTTGCTCCAAAGATTGATTACAATACACTACAAGATGCCAAGAGGTAGAGTCACATTACAGTTTCAAATGGGAGGTTCGAACTCCACAAATTTGCCTGATAGAGAGAAGAAGGGAGGAGCAAAACAGGAATATTTTTTTTTAAAGAACCCCTCCTTACAATATATAAGAAGAATGAGAGAGGGAAGAGAGAGGAAGGTCGAATCTACCATAACCACTTCTGGATTGCATTTAACTCATCTCATTATGGCAGGAACGGTGGATCTTGGCAAAACGGCGGATCTTTGCCTCAGCGAAACGGTGAACCGCCATTGCATTAAAGCTAGTTGTTGAATGCCGCCTCTGGTCATTATTACACATCGAGAGCCGTTTATTAACTTTCTCTCTTGACACCGAACCAAAATGCAAGATTGACCCCGAATCGTGTAGAGAATTTCACCACTTTCCTATGATATAAAGAATGTGCAAATCAAAGCTCGGATCGAAAGTTATGGCGATCCAAGATTTAGGGCACAAAACAGCCAAAATGGATTTTGAATTTTTCCCGCACTCTACCACTTGGATGACTCGTGTCGGGTGCTGATTGGATGAGAAATTCTCTCTCCTCCACCTTTCCATGGGATTCCCTGTGAAATTTTGATGTTTTTATCACTTTGGAAAATTTTCCATTTTTTCCCTGTGCCCCCGCCACTTGGGACACGTGGCATGATCTGGTTCAAGGACGGGGCGCGGGGTCATCCTTGTTCTTTTAGTTTTTTGCCAAAACTCTTGCTAAATTTTCCAAGTCCTCCCCGAGCTCCACACTCCTGCTATATAGGACACATGTCCTATTTTGATTCGTCCGCGGGCCTCCCGGTTTTTTACGTCGTCCGCGTCCTTTTGTCCCGGATGTCCCAAACCTGGCTCGGGATGAATTTCTCGATCCACCCGATTCGGGATTCTTTGTCCCTCGCTTGCGGCGAAGACACGTGGCAAGATTTGATTGGCTCTTGGCTCCTTCGGCTTTCCGCGTCCCACGTGTCCCTTTGTTCCAACTGTCCCGGACTGTCTGGGACAAATTCTTCCGAACCGCCCGAAATGGGCTTCCTTGTCCCTCTTTGCGGCCACTTCGCCTTTTCATGTCCTTCACATCCTTACGGCCCGGATGTCCCAACCTTATCTGCACAATAGTTAGTCGATTTTCTCACCTTCGGCCGGTTTGGATTTTCGCGTCCCATGTGTTCCTATGTCCCAACTGTCCTAGTGCTGCACAGGCCTCCTGGAGGCTTTTTGGCCGATTCGTTTCCTGACGTCCCCAATCTGTCCCAAAGTCTTTGCCTAGACTAGGACTTAGCTGATTTTCATGATTTTTTCTGGCCCAAGCTTGTTTTTTGCAACTTTTTCACCCCTTTTTAGAACTTTCTCTTTTCTTTTTGGACAGAGAGTTAGAAAAAATCCGAGGGGACCCTAGAAACATGATTTTTGCCTTGAATCAATCTATTTGCCTGGGACTTGAGTATTCTGATGCATGTTATCAAATTTACCCTGGGGGGTGAATTTTGGATAACAGTACTGGAGGGAAATTGTAGTGAAAGTACAGGTAGAAGGAAAGGCCACTATGTGGCACTTGTAAATAATAAATCCCACCGATCTCGGGAATGGAGAGGATTCCTCCAGAAGCTACTATGCAAAGATTAGTTTTCCATTTTAATCTTTTTACATGCATGTCGAGCTCTTGCCTCTTCCCTTCAAGCTATTACATGCATTTTTATTTCTATTAGTTGGTTGAGCTATTCTTAGAAGGTGATAATGTAGGATTTAGCAGATTATAGTCGTGGACATGTTTCAATTATTTATTTATTTGCATTTGAGTTATTCTTTTGGGTTTTGGAAAGAATATTTAGAGGATCTTGCTAGGAGCTTCAAGGTTTTTACAGAGTTTAACATGCATGGATATATTTCCCCCTGTCTGGATATTTTGTTGAGAAATATTCTAATGAATATTGATCTGTTAAAATTATTAATGTTTTATTTGTGTGCTTCATTTTTGTTAAATCTAGTTCTTTTCTTGTAGCTAGGTTGATACATTATTTAGGTGTTTGAATTTATGCTTTGATTTATATTATGTTTGCAAGCTATTGTATAGATCTTTAGTCCGAGCATTGAGCGCTTCACGTTTTTGTGTTTATTATTAGTGTTGGCTACTGGTTACCCATATACATAGTTACTAAGCCGCTAAAGGCTGGTATGAATCTTACATTAATTGGGGTTTTATCTAAGCATGTAGGTTTCTTGATATTAAATTCTGTAGAGCTTACTAAGCTCAAATCACCATGGTATTGGTGAAAATATGTGACTCATCCTCTCCTGATGAGTCGATAATAAGGAACTCGACTCAACTTATTTCGAGTGACACGACTATGTTAATGTTATAGTCTCTATTATTTAGAAGTAAGACCTTGGTTTGGGATATTTGGTTTTTTGGTGATAACTTCTTAGTTTCAACTCGTATGGATACATGGGGTATCATTTTTGTTGTGTTTTGGGTCTCGTACATTTTGAAGGGTGCCTATGGGAGTCATTGTGTTTCCTTAGTTAGTTGGGTTCGATTAAAACCCATGAATTGTGACATAATGATTTGATAGAATGCAACATGTTAGCTACTGAGGTTGATTGTGTCGGTTTATGCGAGGAAACATGACTCTCATTCACTCGTATTTTGATGATTTGGGTTGAATCCAAACCCATATAGTAAGGATTTTTTTATAGTTGTGTTAATTTGTACTGCTTGCTCGATCCCGATTTCCTTTACTTTATTGATAAGTTCATGTTAGTGCAAAATCACAACACCCCCAAATGAGTTGTCAGATATGCTTTTCTAAGGTAGAGTCATTTGGTGTGATTTGCATAACATTGAGTTTTCCCCAAAGTGTGGGACTTTGCAAATGGGAAAACTCTCCAGATTAAAGGTTGGTTCCTATTCCTTTGTTTAGGTGCATGTGTGAAAACTTGCAAAGGATCTATTCCTAAACCTAATCTAAGTTTTACCAAGGAGATAGGGATAAAATGAATTAAAGAAATAAAAACTAAGCTACAAGGTCATGCACTAGAGGAATGATGAACATTAGTTTTGCTGATAGACATAAATCAACAAAATGTATACAATAATCAAGCACAGATAACCAGATTTGTAATGGAAGACCAGATGAGAGCAATGGAGACAAGAAACGATCTAAAATCAATCACAAACGTGTTTTATTTCTCTAAAGATCGATACAATGCATTACAAATTCCTAGAAGGTAGGAAACATATTAAAATTATGAGGGGAGGTTTGAAAACTCCTTGAATTTGTTTTCCAAAGGAAAAGGGAGCTTGCAAAACCTAAGAATGTCCAACCCTTACAATTTGTCCCGAGCCTGCTTTTATAGATTCAACACAGAGGGAAGAAGGAGAGAGAAGTGAGAAAAATAGTCTGAAGCTCAACCACTGCCATCAATGCCTTCTACCAAAAATACGCCCCAAATCTATCTTAACTACATCCATTACTAGTTCGACATCTTAAAGGAGGAGGAAAGAATAGATTAGATCAAATTTGATTTGGTTATTGGGGGCGGTAAGATTCTGTATTAAAGGCCTAAAGACATTTCTCCATTTTCTACCCACCTAACTGCTTCAAACATAAAGTTTTAGATCTCCATGGCATAAACGAGGCCGAGATATTTCCAGTGGTGTTAGATTTGTTGGATTTTGAGCCCCGAGTCCAAAGATATGACCATTTGAAACTTGGATCAGGTCCGTACAAAATAGTGGGAAAAAATAATTTAAAAACGGGCCCCTTTTTGAGACTGGATACAAGGAGGGTGGCACACATTTGAGGGAAGCCTATGTATTTTACCTTTGAAGTGGCGCGTGGCCAACACATGTCTTCTTCTATAACTTTCTTGATTTCTTTATGTTTTTGGCTAAGTCCTTTGCTCGACAGGGTCATATATATGACCTGGGACATGCGACATCTTGGCGCTTCTCTCGAAAATCGTCCCCGAATTCTACTTTGAGTTAGCACCATTCGATGCTTGGCACCCTCTGCTGGCCTATCTCTATGCTTTGAATATTCAACCCAACCCTGTCCATTTTTTGAAACGGGATGCGTGGAGGCTTCGTGCTTACTTAGTAACCTACTTAGGATTTTTCTTTTGAAGGAGAGTCGATTGGCACATGGAAATCTTCACAATCTCTTAGAATTTTCAATGGACCTTCTTACCTTTTTGGACCTTGGAATACATGGTGAGCTGGAACTTGTTTGAGTCTCGATTTTAGAATTATCCTTGGAGATGCGCCGAGATGACGCGTGGCAACCTTCTATACTTATCCCTTTTTCGGGCGCACCCTCGCTATTCTTTGACTTTTAGCTTTAACTCTGCTCTATTTTTAACTTTGGGGCACATGGAGGTCCAAGGCGCTTGTTTGAGCTTTCTCTTTTAGGATCAACTTTAAATATGTGCCGTTCGGACACTAAGTAATGTTCGTTGTTTCTTCCATACTTAGTCAATTTTTAGACTCATTCTCAATCAAGCTTTGAGCCCAAGACCTCGAAACTTTACCGTTTCTTCTCTTTCTTCTTAGATAGGGCTTCTTTGACACTATACCATCCTTCTCTCACCCTATTATTCCATATTTAATCTCACCTATAATCTGTTTAATGGATTTGAGGCATGGATTCACTTGACAGAGCTGTTTCTTGAATTCCTTCCTATACAGGGTCGTTTGATCCAATATTTTTCCTGGGGAAAATATGGATAATAATTTAGCAACTCGCGAGGGTATCTCGCTGCTAGATGAAAGGACCAGCCCCTTTCCATATCCATTAGGCATGAAGTTGAGAATGAAGGTATGATAGTGATCCTACCTCCGATCCATGAGCCCGATCGTTTGCACTCTCAATTTTTCATAAGAAAACTCGAAATGATAGTTTCGAGAGTAGAAAATTGTTTTTGACCTGAGCTTTCACCGTCCCTGAATGGTCTATGCACGAGAGCAAAAAAATAGCACCACACAACTATGTACAAAATTTGAAATCATACATGTTTCAAGTGGAACATGTAGAGTATGCAAAGCACCTAGGAAAAGAAAAGCAACCTAAACTACAACAGGGTAATGTCCACAAGCACTTAGAGGAATGAGAAATTAAACTAGTATGTACAATGTGAGAACTTTCCTTCTAATAGCAATGGTTAAGATAGATTCCATTCACTTGAATCTGCAACTCTTCACCATCCAACGTAGACAATTGGAAAGCATTGCTACTTTTACATCATGTGACCATATAGGGACCACTCCAAATGACATCAAACTTGGAATGCCTTCCTGGTTTTTCCCGATCTGCATCCCAATTTAGGACCAAGTCTCCTTCTTGAAAGGCCATAACTTTTGATTTCTTATCAAAGCATCTCTTTATTGAAACCTTACCCTTCTCCATTGTTTAAAATGCATGCTCTCTGGTTTCTTCCAATTCCATCTGGTGTGCATACCTAGCCTCCATTGGTTCAAACTTAGACATCTCTAGCTGCTTCATGAGTTCCAATGCTGGAAACTCAAGTGATATAGGCAACACTGCCTCTTTCCCATAGACAATTTTGAATGGAGAGCTACCTGTAGACCTCTTGGGTGTTGTCCTATCAACCCATAAGGCTGATTTGAGTTTTGTGTGCCAAGTTCTCTGATTTTCATCAAGAGTTCTTCTGACAATCCTTAACAGGTTCTTGTTTGTGGACTCAGCTTGGCCATTACCTTGAGGGTAATAGTTTGATGAAGTGCTCAAGTAAATCCCATTCCTAATAACCCATTATGTGACTTTGGAACCTATGAATGCTAATGAATTTTCTGATATAATGGTGGCTGACACTCCAAATCTGGTCACTATCCCTTCATAGAAATCTAGGATGCTATACTCATTAGCTTCTTTGAGTGCCACTACCTCGGTCCACTTGGTGAAATAATCTATTGCTATCATAATCCATTTGTGGCCTTGGTTTGAATTTGGATTGATGATCCCAATGAAGTCCAATCCCCATTACATGAATGACTGGTCAACTGAGATTGGGTGCAATGGAAGGGCTGCTAGATTTTCTTTGCCTCTAAAGAACACACAACTCTTGCACTTTTTGATCCATGCATAACAGTCACTAAACACCCCGGGCCAATAATAATTCACCTTCATGATCTTTAGCGATATCACCCATGGAGAAAAATGGCCTCCAATTTTGCCAAATGGAACTGTTGTAACACTCTCTCAATCTGATCTATCCCAATGCATCTTAACAGAATGCCATTGATGTCCCTTTTGAACAAGACACCATCAATAAGAACATATGGGATGGCTTATAGTCTGAAGTGTCTCCTTTTTGCTTTACTCATTTCATGAGGGCATAGGCCTATTTGTAGGAAGTACATAATATTCTGAGTCCAACAAGGAGTGGGAACATCATCATTTTCTTTCTCTTGACTATTCTGCAGGATAAAAACAACTTCCTTTTCACTGCTTGCTTCATCTTGTTGACTCAAGGCTAGTTGTTCACACAATCCCTTCCCACAAACCAACTTAGTAACCTTGATCTCAATGTCATACTCCATGACATGAGTGATCCATCCTACACATTTTTCATTCAGATCCTTACTAAGAAGGAAGTCTTTAACTCCTGCATGGGAGACTAACAATTGGATTTTATTATTTGAAACTAGATGTTTAAACTTCTTTAACCCTCTGATCACTGCAAGAAATGTTTTTGATGAAGGAGTATCTCACTTCATAATCTTCTAGACCTTGGCTGAAGAAGGCAATTGGTTGTTCTATACCCTCTTCGTTACGATGTAATAAGATTGCGAAGTTGTCACTACCACCAAAGCTATATAGTATGAAGTCCTTAGAGAAATCTGATTCACGAGAGTTGTGGCTTGTGATATAGATTATTTTATGGCCTCAAAGCTTACTCTTCCTTCATTTTTCCACCTAAATGCCAAGTTATTCTTTAACATCAATGTTATTGACTTGACAAGGGCAACAAAGTTTGGTACAAACCTGCGAGAAAAAATTAATCTTTCCTAAGAAGCTTTGAAGAGATTTCTTATGGCTTGTAATGGCAATGCTCTTATTGCTTCAACCCTCTCTGGGTTAATTTCCAAGCCTTCCTTTGATGTGATATGGCCTAGAATCCTGCCCTCATGGGCCAAGAATATGCATTTTTTAGGGTTCAATGACACCCCAAATCTCCTACATCTTTGAAATACTTGTCTTAAGTGAAAAAGGTGATCCATTGCATTTTTGGAGAACAAAGTGATGTCATCCAGATATATCAGTACTATTTTGTTGATCAACCCTTTGAATGCCATATCCATTGCCCTTTGGAAAGTGGCTCTGACATTAGACAATCCAAATGGCATTTTTCTGTAGGAATAGGTGCCCCATTTGGTGGTGAAAGCCATTTTGAATTGATCATCTTCTTTCACCATTATCTGGTTGTACCCTGAGTAGCCATCTAGGAGAGAGAATAGCTTTGATCCGAAACCCATTGCAAAATCTACTCCATTGAGGGGAGTGGGTAGTGGTCCTTAAGTGATGCTCTGTTCAAGTCTCAAAAGTCTACACACAACCTAATCTCTCCATTCTTCTTCCTGACTAGGACCAAGTTTGTAACCCATCTTGAGTGTTTGATTGGAAATATAATACTTACCTCTATTAGCTTGTTTAGCTCTTTCTTCATCAGAGGTTCAATGTGTGGATTGACTAGTCTCTACTTTTTCCTGATGGGCTTAGCATCTAGATCTAGTTTGATTGTGTGTTGTGCTAGCTTCGGATTGAACCCTCTTAGGTCTTCATAGCTCCAAGAAAATACATCTGGAAAATCTTGGAAAAGTTGTATGAATTCATACCTTTCTTACTCAGTGGCCACTTTGCCAATTTGAAGTGTTTTTCCTTCTCCAACTAGAATTGACTCTAATCTTCTCCTTTGATATGTATGTTAGCCTTCTCTTTTTGAAAACTGATCATTAGGATTGAAGATATATTCCAATGTCACCAAACCTTTGGGAAGATTGTTTGTATGCAGTTGCACTACTTGATCTCCATATTGCTTTGCTCTAATCTGTCTTGATTCTTGGTTGAGAATTCAGCTTCCTCTTGAAAGAAATTGATGATTTGTTGATCATTATCAAACACATGCCAGCATGTGTTGTTATCTAACACTTTGCTATCCTCACAATCACATGGATATGTGGTTGTTGTTTATCTCTCTTGATGCTATCAACCACATTGAATGTTGTTCCAAATGCTACAAGCCTATCAACATCTTCAT
Organism: Taxus wallichiana var. yunnanensis; assembly: GCA_018340775.1. Taxonomy (NCBI): domain Eukaryota; kingdom Viridiplantae; phylum Streptophyta; class Pinopsida; order Cupressales; family Taxaceae; genus Taxus; species Taxus wallichiana. Next base: position 437,588,234 of record CM031234.1, read on the forward strand.
TCTCCTTCCGGGGTATGGACACAATGTTGAAGGCTTTGAAATCCTCAATGAGATCCCATACCCTATTCTTGTAGCCTTTGAGCAGGTCGTTTTTGACAGCATTAAGTCCTCTGACTTGATTGGCAACTAGTTCACTATCACCAAAAACTTGCAAGTTCTTGATTCCTCATTTCCTTTCCCAATGAAGACCATGGACCAAAGCCTCGATTCATCGTGTTATTTGAGTAGGAAAAATGAAATCAAGGCTGAATAATACTTCATACCTTGGGGTTACATAATCATAGCTCCTCCTCGGCTCCTTGCCTACTTCTTGATCCATCAAAGAACAATTGCCATACTTCATTGTCATCTTTGTGTTTTGCCTTAATGATGTCAGGAAGAGGATGATTCTCCTCATGCAGATAGTAGACTCCTAGTTCAACTTTTTCCATCTCCTTATAGGTGTTAAAAGCATGTATTTTGTTGGCCCATTCATCAAGAGTCAAGTTTGGGATACAACCCACCTTGGTATCTCTTCACAAGTGCTAAGGTGGTCCTCCCGATCAAGAGATGAACAATTGGCATTGATTGGGCTAGGCATATAAGACTCAATATGGTAATCTGTAATGGGCTTAGATATAATTATGGCCTTGGCTCCATACCTTGTTATAAAAATCTTATGTGACTAATCGGCGAAAAATAGCCTCTAATTTTTGTAGTGAATTCTCTGACAAACACAATACAAAATGCGGTGGCAGTCTATGACTAATATGTTCTACAATATAGTCACATTGGGGCAGGCATGCAGAGTGAGGCTCATATCCTTGATGACTCCAATAGTTTTCACTGTTGTCCCATCCAATTGCACTACCCCTCTAGATATGACTTCATATTGGAATCCCAGTTGATTAGCTATTTGTTTTGGCATTACAGAGCTACTTGCCCCCGAATCAATCATGCAATTATGCACCAATTTTTCCCCAATGATTAATGAAACATAGAATGGAGGAGGCCTTAGGTTCTTACCTTGTTGTTCTCCATGTTTTCCTTAGGTTGAGATGCATTGGTAAGCACTTTATCTTGTTTGGTTAGGGGTTGATTTGAGATTGACCAATTAGCCATAACATTTTGCAACAAATCCCTTTGTCCAGGGATTTTCAAAGGTGACTCCCACGTGAAATGTTCACACTTGTCTTCTTCATCTACTCAATGATATTAATTGAGCCATCCTTCTATTGTCCCTTCCTTGGCACATTTTTTTCTTGCACATGGGTTGTTACAACCAGTATTGGAGTGGATTTGGAAGGTGGTTTGGATTGGCTCTGCATGTTGGGAGTTACATTTGGAGTACCAAAACATTGTGAAGTAATGGAGGGTTGAGGATTACCTGAGTTTGGTGATTGTCCCTCTCCAATACTTCTCTTCTTGACCGCGCGCATTGACAACCACACTTTGAGAAGGGAAATGATTCATTCCATAGAAGTCTTCATCTTGCCAATTGACAAGCATGGTTTCACTTGGAGATGCCTCGTCTTTGAGCTCCTTGTTTCTGATTTTCTTCTTGGCTAGGTTCTTGTCGCAAACCAATGGTTTGCACCAATGATGCCCGATTTAGTGCACCATTGAAGCACATTGATTGATTATGTGGCTGATTGCATGGGAAACACCAATCATATTCTTGGGCCATGTTGTTTTGTGCTTTGGGACCAATTCCCTTGATGTTGAGGCTATGTCTGGGTCATATGACCGTTGGAAGGGTCTAACAAGTTAAGGTTGTCCTTGGTTTTGGTTCTAATTTATAGTATGTGTTGGTGGTATATTTTGCGATACGGGGTCTATCCTATACTGAGATTGAGGCTAATATGGCCTAGAGTTCGAGCCTGCTCTCTCTTGATAGTTAGTAACTCATTACCTATGTTTTGAAGCTATTTCATAACTTCTTGAAGCTCTTTTGAGGTGTTAGAGGATGAGGTGGAGGCTTTAGCTGAACTTTGATTCCTAGGAGTAGGTATAGGAGCTAATGTGGGTGTCTGGATGGTACTTAGGTTTCCTAATTTGGGGTATAGAGGCATGGAGGGCCTAGGAGAAAGCTTGCCATCATGAATTAAACAATTTTCAGCTCTTATAGAGAGGTTATAGGCTACAGGTAGAGTGGTGCCTCCCATTGATTGAATCATTAAAGCAATATCATAATTTAAATCTCTAAGAAAGTATAAGAAGGCACCTTCTTCCGTGGGCTTTACTACGCTACTGGAACCCCGTCCTAGGTGTGTTGGAATCGAGAGGTTGAAATCCATCAACTACTTGTTAGGAGCTCTCTTGATTGTTGTCAGTTGCTCCAACAAGGATAGGTTATCCCCTTTTCTCCAAACTGGTCGTGAAGAGCTCTGCATAGATGGTCCCAAGTTTGAATAGAGCCTACTTCTAGGCTCCTGAACCATTGTGAAGCTTTACCCTTGAGTGAAGAGGCTAGAAACTTGACTGTAATGTCCATCTCAGTGATCTCATGGATTGTATAGACATTTGCAATGTCTTGAACATGGTCACCAGGAGAAGTCTAGTTTTCTCCAATGAAATATGGGATGCTCTTTAATGCTGCCACCGAGACTAGATTTTGTGCATTCAGAGTGAGTGGGCTGCTACCAGTGAAATTGACATAAGGATTTGGTTGTGCCATCCTGATCAGCCTGAGAACCCTTCTTGGTTGAAAGAATGACCTACTAGGAGGAGGTGTTGATAAGGCTCTGTTTGGTGGAGATGGAGACCTTTGGGATTTTCTTGCTCTTCTCCTTCTCGTCTGAGACAAATGCGGAGATGTACAAATTTTCCCTCTTCTCTGCTTCATGACCTTGTTTGTATTCTTCTTATGAACTTGGTAAACTTGCACTATTGAAATCAAGTGGATTCTCCCTTTGGGAGTCGCCAGATGCACAATTTTAAAACTTCTTAAAAGTTAAAATCATAGTAAGTGCACAAAAATCTTACTTGTAATAAAGATGGAGACTTCTTGGTCCCATGAGGCATGCTAAAATTATTAGTACAAAATCATAGCACCCCCAAATGAGTTGTTAGATCTACTTTTCTAAGGTAGAGTCATTTAGTGTGATTTTCATAACATTGAGTTTTCCCCAAAGTGTGGGAATTTGCAAATGGGAAAACTCTCCAGATTAAACGCTGGTTCCTATTCCTTTATTTAGGTGCATGCGTGAAAACTTGCAAAGGATCTATTCCTAAACATAATCTAATTTTTAGTAAGGTGACATGGATAAAAGGAATTCAAGAAATCAAAACTAAGCTATAAGGTGATGCACCGGAGGAATGATGAACATTAGTTTTTCTCATAGACAAAAACCAACAAAATGCATACAATAATCAAGCACAGATAACCAGATTTGTAATGGAAGACTAGATGAGAGAAATGGAGACAAGAAAGGATCTAAAATCAATCAAAAACATGTTTTATTGCTCTGTAGATTGATACAATGCATTACAAATGGCCAAAAGGAAAGAAATGTATTAAAATTATGAGGGGCTTTGAAAACTCCTTGAATTTTTTTGCAGAGGAAAAGGGGAGCCTGTAAACCTAATAATGTCTAACCCCTTACAATGAGTCTCGACCACGCTTTTATAGATTCAATGGGAAGAAGGAGAGAGAAGTGGGAAAAAGCATCAAGCTCAACTACTACCATCAATGCCTCTTGCCAAAAAGTCCACCCCAAATTTGTCTTAACTACATCCATTACTAGTTTGGGGCCTAAAAGGAGGAGGAAACAATGGATTAGATTGAATCTGATCTAGTTGTTGGGGCAGAAGATCTTGTATTAAAGGCCCGAAGAAATTTCTTCATTTTCTACCCACCTAATTACTTCAAACTTAAATTTTCAGATATCCATGGCATAGACGAGGCTGAGATATTTCCATTGGTACCATATTTGCTGGATTTCAAGCCTTGAGTCGAAAGATTTGACCATTTGAAACTTGGATCAGGACCATACAAAATAGCGGGAAATAATAGTTAAAAAATGAGCCCCCTTTTTGAAATGGGACACGTGAAGGGCTGGTGTATGTCGAGGGTAGCCTTTGTATTTTACCTTTGGAGTGGCACGGGGCCGACACATGGCTTCTTCTGTGACCTGCTTGATTTCTTTATGTTTTTGGCTAAGTCCTTTGCTTGGCGGGGTCATATATATGACCGAGGGACACGCGGCATCTTGGCGCTTGTCTCGAAAAATTGTCCTCAATCTGCTCTTGAGTTAGCATTGTGCCGACGCTTGCACCCTTTGCTAGCCTATCTCTATCCTTTGACTATTCAACTTTGACCTTGTCCCTTTTTTTGAAATGGGAAGTGTGGAGGCTCCATGTTTACTTAGTAACTGTTTAGGATTTTGATTTTGAAGGAGCGTCGATTGACATGTGGAAATCTTCACAGGATCTTAGAATTTTCAATGGCCCTTCTTACCTTTTTCTGACCTTGGACTATGTGGAAAGATAGAGATTGTTTGAGTCTTTGCTTTTGGATTCAGCCTTGGAGATGCACTGAGCTAATGCGTGGCAGCCTTCTATTCTTAGCCCTTTTTCGAGGCCTGCCCTATCTGTTCTTTGACTTTTAGCTTTGACTCTGCCTCTATTTTTTACTTGGGGCACGTGGAGGTCTCAGTGCTTATTCAAGCTTTCTCTTTTGGATTCAAATTTGAAGATGCGCCATTTGGACACTTGGCAGCGCGTCAATGTCTCTTCCATACTTAGTCAATTTTTAGACTCATTACAATCAAGTTTTGAGCTCAAGACCTCAAAACTTCATCATTTCTTCTCTTTCTTCTTGCATAGGGCTTCTTTGACACTATGCCCTCCTTATTTGACCTTGCTATTTCATCTCCAAGCCCGCATGTAACTGCTTAATGGATTTGAGGCACATATTTTCTTGACAAACCCATTTCTTGAATTCCTTCTTGTACAGGGTCATTTGATCCAATATTTTGCGGGGGATTATGGATAACAGTTCATAAGGGTGACCTTGTGGGAATGTGTATACCTTTAGGTGTATATGTCAACTCTAATATGATTATACCCACGGAATTGTTGGTAATCTTATGTTGTGCTTTAAAAGTTTAAGAACATGACCTTACGCAAAATAAATCTTTGTCGATTGTAATATAGACTATTGGTAGAGATTCATCCTTACCTATTAGTTAATTAGTAAGAGGGTTAATCATAATAGTTTGGTTTGAATATTATTGATGAAAGCGATCCAAAAATAGCCAATTTTTTTCTTGACCACAGACCCTTATAGGAATTTAATTCTCTTACTAAATCTATCCTGTTAAAATCAAATTTAAATAAAATACAATGCAATAATTATAACCACACTGCAAAAAGGGTTGATAACGGAGTTCGACCGAATTCATACATCTCCGGTTTCAAAATACTGAACTGATTTATTTTTCACTTCTAAACTATAACTCTAATACAAAATAATAATTGAAGTTATAATAAACACGAGTCCAAAAGAAAAAGAACCTCCTCCACGACCACCAAGTGACAATACCCCGACTTATGCAGTAGATTCAATATCTAATGATGTAAGAAGAACAAAAATATCCTCCATGACCACCGAGCAACAATACCCCAACTTATGCAGCATATTTGATCTTTAATGCAAAATAACCTATGTCTCAAAAGTTAGAATCCAAGCTCTCTATAATATTTTTAGTGAGTTGATAGTAACTCCTAATATAATGAAGACCTCAACATCTCCGCTATACAATACCAAGTCACCATAAAGATGACCCAATGCCTTCCATGTACAAAGGTCTAAGTCTCCAGGATATCAACAAACAACAAGGATGGTCCTTCAATTTACTATACAAAGCTATGATCGATCCACTTTCACATTGTGATGACATCCTTTCACTCTATTGCATAGTAAAATAACCACTACACGGGCTAAGTGAATCAAATGTCACCAATGAGCTCAACGGTGAATAATGACCCTCCTATAAAGCAAATGATCTGACGATACATCCAAACTACTAAGGATCTGAAATCTAGTTCTTCTTTGATTGTTCGTCACATCCCTCAGCTCTCACGACATCTTAGGGTTCCAACACGAGAATAAGGTGTCAATTTCATCTTTGCACTGATAAGTGAGTAAATAATAACTACCACATTTTTACATGTTCTTATTAAATAATAGGATTTATTTTTCATCTATCCAATAATAACATCGTACTTAAAATGATGATTATGATTCCTAGACTAATACAATATAGGACTTATTCTCTCCATATACCTATACTAATATAATATAGGTCATATAATAATCATGCCTATTCTAATACAATATAGGTCTTTATATTTTCTCCATAAAGCCTATAAATAGGCATTATTATTTTTCTCCAAAATGGCCTTCATATTCTTCTAAGGCCTTCTCACATTTTCCTAACTCCTTTAAGCCTTCATACTTCTCCCAAGATTTGACCTTTTCATTTGAGATGGAGAGAAGGGCTTGTGTGTTGAATGTGGAGGAGAGGTTGGATTTTATATCCAAGGGTAGCCTAAACTATGTGGTTATCAACCACATCCATCATCTTACATCCCAACCAACTCACCGATTGAGTTTTTGGGCGATGAACATTGTGGGGGAGATCATGAGTCGACTCCTCTGCGCCTATTTTGCTCGGTCGTTGAACAAATCCCAAGCTGTTTCGTGGTGATAGTGCTCCCGACCACCACTTCCCTCTACCTTTGTCACACGACCACTTTGTTGCTTCCATGTCACCCGTGACCCCCACTCTCAAGATTTCGTGTCCCATTTACCTTGCACATCACTTTGTCATGTCGTCACTCGCCATGCTACGTGGGTCTTATCCTCAACTCGTCACCCCTTTCAGTTCACTAAGTTGTTTTTGGGTTACGTATTTGTAGAATTGAGAGGTATATCCCAAATCGAGTGGGATTGGGGATAAGATAGAATTTTTAAGGATTATCGCCATCCTATCAATTCATGGATTAAGCCACGTAACCCCTTTTATTTTCATGATAAACATGAGTAGCTTGACCCATAGCTCTCCATGTTGGCTTGGATCTTCAACTCATCCAATGCAATGAAGTAGCTCACCAAGTAATTATGGCTCACCTTCTTGAAATGGAGGTATAAGGGGAAATGTCATAGAGGCCACGTGGTAGACCGAGGATCTACCACATGGAACTTTTCTTCCGATCGTTTGACAAAGATGATTATAATTGAGTGTTGAAGAGTAGATGTATAAACTTGAACTTACCACCTATGCCCTATTGGACCTTTTTCATGCGTCATATGTGTTGTCATTGATGTCAAGCTACATTGATGGCAAAACGAGTAAATTGGTAAAGTGAGCAAGCTGAAAAGATGAAGGTTGATTGTTGAGTCAACTCACAAAGGCTTCAGGATGAATAATGATAAGATCTAAAGGAATTAGTCAATGTTTTTCAAGCCGTGGACATGAGAAGCTATCCACCGAAGACTTGGAGTAGCCACCAAATTTTGTAGAAATCCACAAAGCTCTAGAAGAAACCATGGAAAGTAATTGAGTGTTGCGGATAAAGAGATGAAGCCGTGAAGCAAAATGGAGCCAAAGGACAAACCACAAAGTGAGATAGGTGAAACCACGGATGTGAAGGAAGAGTCGTGAAGGTGAAGGAAAAACTACATATAAATAGAAAATCCATTAAGAACTAGAGAAGCCGCTAAGGATGGAAGATAGCTGCGGAAGACTACAAAGGCACAGAAAGGAACGATAACCAAATTGTACCAAGCCAAGAACATAGATGCTAATCAAACACCACAATCAATAAGATGAAAGCAATTTTCCAGAATAACTTTACATAAAACCTTTGCAAACAAATGAGAAACAATATCATATATTATTATGGAACTCAATGCAATACATTGAGAATGGGCCTTGCTTAAATAGGAAAGGAATAACAATATAAGAACCAGTCAAGGTCATAGATCAAGCCATAAATCAAGGAAATAACTAGTCATCAAAGAACTAGTCAAGACCATAGATTTAGGAGAGAACTAGACATCAAAGATCTAGTCAATACCATAGATCAAAGAAAGAACTAGTCAATACCATAGATCAAGGAAAGAACTATACCTAACAAATAGATAATATCTCCTAATATCTAAATAAGATAAAAGAAATATCCACACACATAAGTGGGTGAGGATAAATACAATAAAGGTAAATAAAGTACCTAGGTGAACATGAGCTAAGGTAAATACCTACTCTAACACCCCCTCAAGTGAAGCTAGGGGCCAAAATAGATGTGGCATGTCCACAGTATGAGTCCCGACAACTAGTCCTGATGAGGTACTCATGTACAATAACTGGGAAAAAGGGGACACCGCAAGGTACCCAAAACCAATAATAACAAAGTAAAGAGAGTAAAGACCCGCTCCAAGGCATCCCAAGAAGCTTGGCTCAAAAACTCATACAATGTTGAAGAAGTTTGGTGTGCACTATGGTCTAAATCCACTGCTCGATCACAAAACTAAAAAAAAAAAGCCCGACACTTTGGCTCCACTAGAATAGCTCCATACAAGGAGACTGTCAACGGAGTGATGTCAAAAGTGCAAAAACCACCAAACATAATTTGATCAAGTGCTGCAAATAGGTGTGCCACGATCAAAGAATAATAACCAAAGCAATAAGGAAAGGACAAAAATCCAGAGTGTCACGATCCAAGAAAAGCCAAGGTAACAAGGCAAGGACACAAAACCCAAAGAAGCAGGATCATCACCACACCCTCCCATACTACTGAATGGGTGGAGTGGCGCTACAAATCTGTATGAGTTTTCAAAATAACTACTTGAACATTGATAAACTAACACTAGGCTCCACCAAAATAGCTCCCCCACAAGAGATACTATCAACATGCCAAAAGTGTCGAAAATACAGATACAAAATCTCTCAACAAACAAGAGAGATACACTATACCTACTAAAGAAAAATGCTCAAAACAAGAAGCATCACAATGTAGAAGGTATAGAAAGTGAAGCAAGAGGATGAATAGTGGAGGAGCCACACTGTAGATTCCTCTCAACGAATGCCTACGTCACCTTCACGAGTGATTAGATATCCACCCCAAATAAACACGAATGGATGAAGAAGATGCTGCATATGACTTGGTGCAAAATGCACAATGGGTGCATGTAAAAGAACATCAGAATGTGTGTCAGGTTGATCATGTCTAACAGATGAAATATCAGGTTTCTCAAGCCTAAGTGAAGTTCCGAACTCATGTGTTGCTCATGATCTTGAGAAAGAGTTGAGTGAAAAAAGGAGCTTTGTCAATGTGTGATCCCAATGAAGTATCTACTCGAAAACCAATGTCATGACAAGAATTCCACTTAACAGGTGGAATAGAGGAAACAATACCCTATGAATGTCTGCCAATGACTCCACTAGTGAGACCCATAAAATGGAGCATGTGAGAACGGAATGCAGTGGTATGCTTCTCAAAAAATCCATGCAACTTGAGTAGAATTAGGATACACAACATGTGGTACTGTAATAGGCACAGATGTGGAAGCGCATGTAATAACAAGCCTCATAGGTTTAGAAGCATCAAAAGTAGGTTCGGAGCTCAAAGAATGGCGGATCAATGTCAGTGGAGTACTGTTGTTGAAGACTCATAGCACCCCGGGATACGAGATCAGGCTTCTAGGTTGATCTTCGGGCATCCAGGTGTGATTGCACAACATGGAAACCTCTCTCCAGTGTGGGACTTGTGAAACTCAAAGAGGAATCTCCGAGAGAAGGCTGGTTCCTACTCCTAAACTACCTGCCACTAGCTATTCCAGTGCAGGCAAGCTAATCTAATCCTAATCTAACCATGCCAAGGAGACAGAGAGAGAGAGAGAAAAAGGGAAAAATAGCAAAAGACTACACTAAAATGGTGATACACCGAGAGAAGGAGAAAGTTGGACATCTATTAACACTACCATGGAACAAAAAGAGGTGAGCAATGGGAAGGATGGGCGGATGCATCACGAGGCCAAAGGATAGATTTCACACGAAAAATGTCCCAAAACTCCCCGAACACAGCTCCAAACCTGCAATGAACATTCAAACATGTGCAAATACTGCAATGAAGAGAGGCAAGAGGAAAACAAGCAAAAAACGAGCAAGGATGGATAGATGCATCACAAAACACATTTTTTTGTTGCTTCAGAAGTTTACACAGAACATCATTTCAATAGTAAAAGGAAAAACACCATTACAGAGCAAGGGAGGAGGTTCGAACTCCATTTTCAACCCTGGAGAAGAAAAAGAAGGGAGGTCAGAGCAGAAAAGATGAACAACTTGTAATGTCTAACCTGAAATGAGCCAAATCTGGCCTTTTACAATGCATGGGTCGAGCCCAGGAGAGAGAAATGTGGGAAAATGTGCAAGCAGCCTAGCCATTGACCAAAATGCATTCTTCATTAAAATCGGTGGTTGAAACATCACTTCTAGCCATGCTAAACAAGAATGCAACCCATTTGCATTAAACTAGTTATTGAAACGTCGCTTCTGGTTGTCTTTGAAGAAGAATGCGACCCATTTGCATTAAACTGGTTGTTGAAATGTTGCTTCTGGCCATTACTACGTGCCAGAGATGTTTCTTGATTTTCTCTCTCCAAACTGAACCAAAATGCAATATTGACCCCGGAATCGTGTAGAGAATTTCATCAGCTTTCCATTGATGTAAAGAACGTGCAGATCCGAGCTCTGGATCGAAAGATATGTCGATCTGAAGATTTAGGGCACAAAACAGGTGAAAATGCGTTTTGAATTTCTTCCCGCGCTCTGCCACCTGGACGACACGTGTCGTGATCTGATTGGATGTGTTATTCTCTCTCCTTCCTTGTCCCACGGGTTTTCTTTGACTTTTTTATGACTTGGAACATTTTTTACTTTTCCTCCATGCCCCGCCACTGGGACATGTGGCATACATTGATTGGCCGATAGGGGCACGAGGCGGACCTTTTCTTTTAGCTTTTGGGTGAATTTCTAGCCAAATTCTCTAACTCCTCCCCAAGCTCCGCATTCTGCTCCATAGGACACGTGTCCTCTTCGGTTGGCTCAGTGACCCTTCAAAACTCCCCTTTGACTTTTGGACCTTTCTCCTTTTGACACGTGGCGTGGTCTCGGTTGGTCCATGGGTCTGCTGCTATCCGCGTCACATGCATCACTTTGTCCCACATGTCCTTGTGTGAAAGTTTCTGTTTGGCCCGAACCGGCCGCCGGTTCATCTGTCTCTGTGCCTAATGCCCAGTCTTTATGCCTGGGACAAATTCTTCCGGTTCATCCGATTCGGCTGGTTTGCGTTCCTTTGTCCCACATGTACTAAAGCAGTTGGTTGATTTTCTTCTCTCTGGCCGGGTCGGCTTCTCGTGCCCTTCGCGTCCATTTGGTCCGATTGTCTTGGTGCCACAGAAATCTGTTTGGGTGAACCCGGCCGGTTCGCGTCCTTTGCGCGCACTCACGGCCCAGATGTCCCTGTGTGAAATTTTCCCGTTTCGACCGAACCGGCTGGTTTGCGCCCTCCGCGTAAACTTGTTCCACTTGTCCCAGTGCTTCACGGGCCACCTGGAGGTGTTTCGGCCGAACCGTGCCTTGGTGTCCCGAATGTCCCAAATATTTCTAGGACAAGGACTTAGCTGATTTTCACAATTTTTTCTCGTCCAGGATTATTTTTGCAACTTCTCGCATTATTTCAGAGCTCGTTCTTTTTTTAGCCTAGGACTTGAGAATCCTGATGTATGTTATCAATTCAACCCTGGGGGTGAAATTGGATAACAATTTGGCGACTCAGCGGGTCATCTGCCTGCTAGATGAAAAGACCAGTAGCCTGAAGCATCCATTGGGCATGGAGTCATGAGTTGTAACCTGCAACTGATCTAAACTTTGAAAACCTCCCTCTGAGCCACTTGAATCCATTGAACTTAGAGTTGTTCTCACCAAAATGCCACTAAAATGAACTGTGCCAGAGCAAAACCAGCAACACCAAAAACTACTTACAGAACTGAAAATCATACATGCTCCAAATGGAACATGCAGAGTGTGCATAAGCACTTCTTCTGCTGAAAGCAAGCCTACCTACTCTATTCTAACTGGAGCAAAGGCAAGCTAAACAAACCCCGCAATTGGTTGTGAGAAATAGCTTCCCTTTCTCAAAAGTGGCAGCCATGCAATTGATTTGGAGCTGATCATGGTTGTTAGGATGAGTGGAAAATCAACAAGAAGTTGGTCTTCCACCCAAATCATCGAGGTATCAGCTGAAGGCAAATCCAATACCTCTTTTAGTTGCTCTGCATTTGGATTGAAGAGGTATGACAGCTGATCCTTGGTACTTTGTAGCTCATCCTCATGCTCAGAAGCAAGCATGACTGGTTGTGACTTCTCCCTTGGCTCCAATGAAGCCAAATACCTTATTGGGCAAGGTCTGATCCATTTGATATGCCCATAGCTCTGATTCTCAACTCCAAAAGTGGAGTCTTCTTGTAGACCCTCAATGGATGGTGTGGAAGCAATGGTGAAATTCCTCTGTCCTTTCTCTTCCTCCAATGAAGAACATGAAAGATTAAAATCTTCCAATCTTGATTCCGAAGAGCTGTTATAAGATGCAAGCTGCTGCAAATGAATGCTCTCCTCCATGACAGTAGGATCTAGTGTTTGGAATGTGGATGATGGAAGAGAGAATGGTGGAAACTCAACCGGTTCTTCTCCATCAAAACAATCCTCCAAATCTGACAGATAGACTACCTCAAGGTTGTCTTGCTGCAAATGTTCAACTTCCTCCATGGTGTCCTCTTGATTTGTAACTTGACCACCATGGTTTCTTTCTCCCTCAAGCATTGAGTTTGAGAGGTCAAACTCCTTCAAAGACTTGAACTTGAGAGAGGTGAAGTAGAAAGAAGAACTGAAGGTTCTCCTGTAGCCTGCTTTGTGCTCAGAGCTCTTGGATCTGCAACTTTCTCCTCCACAGCTAGAATGTGCTCCTCTGCTGCTGGATCTGGAGCAGCTTCTCCTTCCTCCAATGTTTGAAGACAATCTTGCTCTTGAGTGAGCTCCTCCTCCAGCATGAAGTTTGTCAAGTCAAACTCTTCAATCTGCTGCTCTAGAGGACAAGTTGGGACTGCAAGAACTTCTTCTTCTGCTGCAACAAAATCAGCCCTGACCACTATTTGTTCAACCTTAGCCTCTTCTGTAGGTTTGACCATCAAGGGGATCTTTGTCATACCAAACTTGGCAGCCAAACTTACTAAGCTCTTAATCATTTCTTCTTTTCTTGGCTCTTCCTCTTGCTGTCCTTGATGACTGATTTTTGCAATTTATTCTTCCCCACATGGAATTGGGAATGCAAGAGGAGGGGTGGGTTGTAACTCAATTGATTTGGCAATTTTTTGTGGTGGTAAAGGAGATGAAATCTCTTGTTTCTTTAGAGGGGGGATTTCTTTTAGCTCTTGTGGAGAGGATGAGTGTTTGGAAGGAAAAAGGAAAGAAGAATTGAGGTGTGGTGGAAGACTGAGAGGTGAGGACATGGGATCAACATTTGGGACAGTAGATGGAGAGTTCAAAATTTGCAAGTCCAGATGAGATGATGCTGCTTGAGTAATGGGAAGAGAAAGACCAGATGATGGTGTAGAACTCACCCATTGACAAGGTTGTTCAACAACAGGTGTATAGGCCTCTATCTTTGCTATCCATTATGCAAGTTGGGGCAACATCTTCATCATGAAGTCCAGCTTCTCCTGAGGGCTGAAGTGTCTTGGAAAAGGGCCTCCCCATGGACAAGGAGTCCTACAACCAATTATGAAAGCTCTCATTTGAGCTATTGCTCTGGACTGCACCATCTTTACCTCCATCTTTTGGATTTTCTCCAACAGACCAACATCTTGCATCTGGTGGTCTTCATAGCCAGCATACCCTTGCTCTTCATATCCAAACTGACCTTGCACTGCTGCTCATATGGGTATGCATACTGATCTTGAATCTGCTCAAAATGCTGATTTGGAGGATTTGTAAAACATGTTGGAGGTGGAATATACTGCTGTTGTTGATGTGAATTCCGTGATGGAAATGAAGTCATGATTGTACAACTTCATGGAATGGAAAAGAATGAAAGGGATGAAAAGAAAGATGGATGGGAATGGATGGAAAACAGTGCTGAACTTAGAGAATGAGCTATTGATCAGCTGGAGTCACCAGATGTGTTTGTAAATGCCTCCAAAGGCTGAAATCTTCACAGGAACACACCAACCTGCAAAAGATGAAGTGGAAGACCTCTAAGGTCCCACCGGGCGTGCGTAACTATTGTTGCAGACTCACAGCACCCCTGGATGCAGATCAGGCTTCTAGGTTGATCTTCAGGCATCCAGTGTGATTGCACAACATGGAAACCTCTCTCCAAGTGTGGGACTTGTGAAACCGAGAGAGGAATCTCCAGAGAAGGCTGGTTCTGCTCCTAAACTACTCCGCCACTAGCTATTCCAAAGTGCGGGCAAGCTAATCTAATCCTAATCTAACCATGCCAGGAGACAGAGAGAGAGAGAGAAAAGGGAAAAACAACAAAAGCCTACACTAAAATGGTGATACACCAGAGAAGGAGAAAGTTGGACATCTATTAACACTGCCATGGAACAAAAAGAGGTGAGCAATGGGAAGGATGGACAGATGCATCACAGGCCCAAGGATAGATTTCACACAGAAAATGTCCCAAAACTCCCTGAACACAGCTCCAAACCTGTAATGAACATTCAAACATGCGCAAATACCTGCAATGAAGAGAGGCTAAGAGGAAAACAAGAAAAAAATGAGCAAGGATGGACATATGCATCACAAAACACGTTTTTTTGTTGCTTCAGAAGTTTGCACAGAACATCATTTCAATAGTAAAAGGAAAAACACCATTACAGAGCAAGGGAGGAGGTTCGAACTCCATTTTCAACCCTGGAGAAGAAAAAGAAGGGAGGGCAGAGTAGAAAAGATGAACAACTTGTAATGTCTAACCTGAAATGAGCCAAATCTGGCCTTTTACAATGCATGGGTTGAGCCCAGGAGAGAGAAAACATGGGAAAACATGCAAGCAGCCCAGCCATTGACCAAAACACATTCTTCATTAAAATCGGTGGTTGAAACATCACTTCTGGCCATGCTAATCAAGAATGCGACCCATTTGCATTAAATTGGTTGTTGAAACGTCGCTTCTGGCCGTGCTGAAGAAGAATGCGACCCATTTGCATTAAACTGGTTGTTGAAATGTCACTTCTGGCCATTACTACGTGCCAGAGATGTTTCTTAATTTTCTCTCTCCAAACTGAACCAAAATGCAATATTGACCCCGGAATCATGTAGAGAATTTCATCAGCTTTCCATTGATGTAAAGAACGTGCAGATCCGAGCTCTGGATTGAAAGATATGTCAATCTGAAGATTTAGGGCACAAAACAGGCAAAAATGCGTTTTGAATTTCTTCCCGCGCTCTGCCACCTGGACGACACGTGTCGTGATCTGATTGGATGTGTTATTCTCTCTCCTTCCTTGTCCCATGGGTTTTCTTTGACTTTTTGATGACTTGGAACATTTTTTACTTTTCCTCCGCGCCCCCGCCACTTGGGACACGTGGCATACATTGATTGGCCGACAGGGGGCACGGGGCAGACCTTTTTCTTTTAGCTTTTGGGTGAATTTCTGGCCAAATTCTCTAACTCCTCCCCGAGCTCCGCATTCCTGCTCCATAGGACACGTGTCCTCTTCTGATTGGCTCGGGCTGACCCTTCAAAACTCCCCTTTGACTTTTGGACCTTTCTCCTTTTGACACGTGGCGTGGTCTGGTTGGTCCGCGGGTCTGCCGGCTATCCACGTCCCGCGCGTCCCTTTGTCCCACATGTCCTTGTGCGAAAGTTTCCTGTTTCGGCCGAACCGGCTGGTTCGCGTCCATCTGTCCCTAATGTCCCAGTGCTGTCTTGGACAAATTCTTCCGGTTTGCGTTCCTTTGTCCCACATGTACTAAAGCAGTTGGTCGATTTCTTCTCTCCAGTCGGGTTGGCTTCTCGCGCCCTTCGCGTCCATTTGGTCCGACTATCCTGGTGCCACAGGTCTCTATTTCAGGCGAACCCGGCCGGTTCGCGTCCTTGCGCTCTCACGGCCCGGATGTCCCATGCTGCTAATTTTCCTGCTTCCGTAGCCGAACCGGCCGATTCAGCGCCCTCCGCGTACACTTGTTTCAATTGTCCCAGTGCTTCGCGGGCTGCCTGGAGGCGTTTCGGCCGAACCGTGCCTTGGTGTCCTGAATGTCCCAAATATTTCTAGGACAAGGACTTAGCCGATTTTCACAATTTTTTCTCGTCCAGGCTTATTTTCTGCAACTTCTCACATTCTTTCAGAGCTCGTTCTTTTTTGAGCCTGGGACTTGAGAATCCTGATGTATGTTATCAATTCAACCCTTGGGGGGTGAAATTGGATAACAGGTACAAGAGCAACAACTGCAAATGGACTAGGAGCATGGATATGGTTGCCCAAAATATGATGGTGATGTTTTTAGGCTAGACTAGCAAGTTTGTTCTGCAGGGAGTGTATTATTGTATCTTTTTCGTGAATGAGTGATTGTAGAAGAGAATTTCACTTCTTGAGTAATCTATTTTCTTCCACACATTTTACAATATCCTCTTGAAGTCCACACACTTCAGAGAAAAACATATCATTCTCAGAATCCATGATAGGTACAAACTACAACTCCCAAAAGTTTAGGACGTCAGGCTCAACCGAAATTGTGTCCACAATTGATTACAACACTCCTCCATATTTGGCACTTTATAATTATAGTGAAAGTCTCAAAATAAATAACTCCAATGGAAAGAGCATGAAAAAACAATAACTTTTACAAAAAATGGCACTCAAAACTGAGTTACCGATCAAAAGTTACAAGCTTTTTAATATTTTGCTCTATTATTTATTTTAGTTGCCACTAAAACAAAATAAATTGTTGTTGCCTTCACCACACAAATAAAATTAGAGGGTGCTGAAGCTGAGCACCTACTAGTAGGAATCACAAGATTTATGCCCTCATATGACCAAGGGCTAAGGATTTTAAAGGGTGTGACCTTGATTACCGAAAATAGAAACCTGGATTTACCCAAATAGCAAAAAAAAAGTGTGTAGGGCATCTCGTAGACCCCTACCAAAAAGGAAAGACTTGAAAACCTTACTTCGCGTATGTTATCCTGTAAAATTGATTTAGGAAATTTTATAGGTAACTATACCAAATTTTTTTCTGGTCCTTGTCAGGGGACCCCTCTCGTCGTAATGTTACAAAATCAATTTCAGGAAATCTAGTTCTCCGAACATAGCCATTTTGGTCCCTTTTTGGTGGCGCACCTTTTATCTATGTTACATACCTGTAATAAATTTGTGCCCCCTTCATTTCCTTTGGTACACAGATTGACGTGTTGACACATCAATTGTTGTGCCTTCCCATGATGCGCCTTTCTTGCGTGCGCCAAGGCACATGTGCCTTCATGTTAACAACTAAATTATTGCGTCGTGTTTTGGTGCGCCAAAAGACGCAAGGAATGAAGTGTTGACAGTCTTAAATTTGCACCCAAGGTGTAAGTATTCCCATGTTGACATGCATTTATCCGTGCCGAAGGGCACACCATTTTGCGTGTCGACACATGTTTTGGTGCGCCTCTTGAAAAAGTGGTTGGTGCATTTATTGTACCTTTTCCTATATATAGCGCGCCCGCCCTATCACTTTCACAATTCAAAACATGTGATAACTTTATTCCTTTGCACTTGTCAGCATGCCCGTTGTCCTCGTGTCATGTTCGTGAACCCTGTTTCATCTCTCACATTCATATATTCCGGGTAGGTGGTTCTTACTCCTCTTGTGTTTTGTTTTGGTTGTTTGTGTGGTAGGATAGAATGAATATGCAAATCCATTAAACCCTCCTACCGTTCTTGCAACCTTTCCCCCAAACCATTTTCATCCTCTTTCCAGATCTGCTGGTCAGGAGGGCTCTGCCTAATAAAATCAACCTAGATCTCTTTATTGTGCCCCCTTCACCATCTAAAATCCCTGAAAAAGAGGCCTGAAAGATCACAAACCTATCGGAAAGAAAGAAAACCTTAATGATTAGTTTAAAACTGTGTTTTTCTCTTGGCGCAATCACCACTCCTGCTGCATAAAATATAGTCACGCCAAGAAGGTGCACTTTTCCCGCTTGCAACACACTTAATCCCCGCGCCATATGAAAACCAAGTAAATCCTAAAAATTGGCACGGGTGCATACCCTATTACAGCAACACAGTGTCATGTAGGCCTTCCCCGTGCCACGCCAAATTCCCCTTTTGCGCATGGAAAGATAGTGCAACACGCATTTATCCTACACCATTCGGTGCATCAACATCCCATGTTACATGCAAATTGCATGCGCCATTGGCACACCCTGATCCCATGCAACACTAAGTTTATTTGTGCCCAACATAACCTTATATAGATGGCGCAGGCACACCCCTGTCTACAATAACAATATGTCATGCAAGCTTTCCCCGTGCCGTGCCAAAGTCCCTTTCTGCGCACCTAAAGTTGGTGCTACATGCAATAAACCTGCGCCCTTTGGCGCACCAAACTTCTATGTTGCAGACAAATACTTGTGCCACAGGCACCCTGCACCCATGCAACACCAACATTCCTTGTGCCCAGTATAAAACTACATAACGGTGCAGGTGCATCCCCACTTACAATAACATGATGTCATATGCACAATCCTTGCGCCTGCGCCCTTTGCACCGATTTTTTCCTGTAACATTACGATTCAAGATGTGCCATTCTAATAGCTCTGCAGCCTACAGTATTCTTGCACCTGCGCCCTGAGGCCTTGAAATTGCTAACTCCTCATTCTATTCTGTAGTGCTTTAATGGAAGATCTGACAGCTAATATGGCTCTTTGGCATTGGACTTCTCTTCTTCTTCTTGTAGATCAGCAACTGAACTCAGATCCATATATGTCTACATCAAGCAAGAAGCCAACCAAGTCAAAGGGTAAGGCTAAGCTTACGGAAGAAGAAATGAAGTATAAATACCAGAGGGTCAAGATGCTCGAGTCCCAGGTAGAATGTGACCTGGATATAAGAGACTCTGAGCTCGGTCACATCAACATGGAGGATTTTTGGACTAGAACCACGAGAGTCACAGGGAGTCCCTAGATGGACAAACTTGTAGGCAGTGGCCTGCATTTTGCTGGGGGCATCCCCGTCAGTGTAGTAAACAATGAATTCATGATGGTAGTGGCCTGTTGCTACAACAAAGACACAAGGTGTGTCCAAAATGAAAAGGGTGAAGTCATGATCAACCTCACTACCCGGCACTTCGAAATCATGCTAGGCATCCCTCACCACCGACACTTTGTGGCTGTAAGCCAAGAAGATTGCATCAAGGCTTGGGAGGAAAATGAAGACCAGTGCATGTAACTGATGAATGAGGTGTTCCTAAAGAACAAGAAGGTGATAACCAGATGGCCACAGGTTATTCACTGTAGTGACTTCTCCGAGGAACTGAGTGATACTATCATGTTCCTAAGTAGAGTATTTAGGCTTTCTGACTCCCATTACTTTCATAAATGGATGCTTAGGTACCTGGAGACCATGAACAAGAACATACCTGATCAACGCTTCGAGTGGGCGGAGATAATAAGTAGCACCATATCTAAACAACTCCAACAACTCACCACAATAGGGAGGTTCTACATGAACTCCTACGTAGTCTATGTTGTAGCCTCGGAAAGGGATTATCCAGCATTGAGCCGATGCGGGGTTTGGCCCCAGGTAAAAATATATGAATACTACCCAGAGCTGAAACTAGAGAACAACATCCCGTAGTTTACAAAGATCAACGATGCTTTCTTCTATGGCATCATCTGCCTTTTGAGGCCAAACATGACTCACGGTCGAATGACCAAGAGCATTGTCACAGCAACAGAGAAGTGGGGGGCCTTATTTACACAATTTCCCACCTTCACCTATCTCAGGGCAGCTAACTTCCTGGGTGAGCCCACCAAATTGCCGAGATATGCCGGCCCCAAGCTGATCCTGTTGGAGCTATCCAGACAGCTCGTGACATACCATGAAAAGTGCCTAAAGAGAAAGAAGGGTGGAACTCCTTTCCCCCTTACAGTGGGTAGATACACATGCATCTCTCACCACAAAGCCCGGGAAATGGTTGCCGAACTAGAACTGCTCAATCTGAAGCACAACTTCCCGGCGAGGCCCACTTTTGATCCAAGGAATTGCCTTCCCAAAGAAAAACTTGATCCAATCCATATTCCACAAATCGAGGACATTTATATCGACCTGTACCATGAGGTCAAACTTAGAAGGAAGGACCACTTCCGCTTGGTGTTGTCGAAATTATTCAATACGGCGTGGCCATTGTTCCAAAGGGTTACCAAACCCGATCAAGAAGTTGATCGAGTATATCTAGATACGAGATGGGGACAATTGGCCCTTTTCATGATAGATAGAAAAAAATCACCCTGCACCATTGAAGAAAGGGTCAAAGAGACATTGTGGAGGACAGAGCACTGGTGCAGGATGAATGGCCCCATCTACCTTGGGGTAGATTTCACTACATCCCCTTTGGGCAACGCACTGTTAGGCTAAAGCATCTTCCAAAGGTGAAAGGCAAGGATAAGGAGGGTGAATCAAGCTCTGCTTTCGAAAGGAGCTCCTTAAAGTCCTCCTTCATGTTTCATAAGAACAGGTTGTAAGCCTGGTATCTCTAGAGAAAGAAGTGGCGGAAGGTGTTTCGACGGGCACACCCACTCAGGGTGTCTTCACTATTACAACCACTGAGGTCCCTTCTATCCCTTCTCCCTCTCCTCCTTCTCCTCCTTACATGACCTAAGCGACCATTCCTTTGGTCGTGTCCTCTCCCCCATCTTCTATTGTTCCCCCTTCCTCGTCATCCATCTTCTCTTCTCTCGTGGAGCTGTCCCCCACCATTTCTTCTCTCATCTCTCAGCTCCCTTCCTTTCCCATGTCTTCCTCCCCTGCAGTGTCCCTTCCCCCTGTGAGCACTTTCTCGGCCTCCCTCTCAATGCCGCCACCAAGTGTCTCTACCCATTTCCCCTCATCCACTGCAGCTGCTCCCTCTTCTACCTCTGGTCCCGTTCCCTTAAGTCCAGTGTGGATCTCCCAGCATCTAAGCCGATAAAAGAGGAAAGTCCCTATCGCACCAATGGATTTCTTTGCCATCCCGACAAAGGGGGCTAAGAAGAAAAAGCCCATAACCCGCTTCTCTCAGAGTGCATCAGGGGAAAGAGTGATGGAGATTGCATACCCCGATCCTTCAAAGGGTAAAAAAGATATGTCTCTGGCAGATTATACAGTGACCCAAGTCACAATGGGAACATCTTCAGAAAGTCTTCAAGGAGAGGCCCTATCTACAGTGGATGCCCTTTGTAAGAAACTTCAAGAAGCAAAGGAGGAGAAAAGGTTGCTAAAGGAACAAAACAAAAATCTTCTCCACGCCCTGCAGAAAATGGGCAATGCACCTCCTACAACTGCCACGGAAACTCCTGAGGTCCTAAGTCAGGACAAGATAAACAAATATGCCAAAATTGGTGAACAAGGTATGGTAGTTTCCGCCTGGAGAGATAAAATCCTCAAAGATAGCGAGGAGGTAATAGTCAAGTTCACCGAGTTGTATCAGAACATCAATCAGGTGAACAAAGATCTCCAGGTGATTGCAGGACCTATCTCCAAGGAGTTGGACCATGCAAGGCTACAACATGAAACATTCCAAAAAATGCTCGACTGCTCAGTCGATGATCTAGTAAAATTTGGCATCTTCAGTCACCCCAGGGTACCCAGCAAGATCCTTGCTGCGTTGGATTACCGGGTCGACCAGATGGAGTTTGTCCTGGAAAATATTGATAAATTCAAGGAGGAAGCCCTAGATGCAATGCATCAAATGGAACAAATCATTCTGAGGATGTCTCTAGGCTTGCTTACTCCTTTCGCCTTGAGGAAGGTAGACGAAACTATCCGGATATTCAAAGAGATCCTCTCGCAAGGGTTAGGGCCAGAAGCCACTTTCGACACCGAATGCATCAATAACCTTCTGGCTTGTGATTTTGTGGGGTTCTTGATGGAGGTAGGAAATGAATATTTCAAACTCCCTAAAAAACTCAGAGATGAGTGGGAGACTTGTGAGGTCATCGGTGATCATACGAAGGGTCCTGCTCAGGATCAACTTCAGCCCATGATCACTAAATTCATGGAATATCAGACTCAGTTCCACATCACCTCTCCCAAACAATAGTAGAAGCAAGATACCCCCTTCCAGCCACGAGACGATGATGAATAGCTCTCTTCCTCTTGGCTTCTCTTTTTGTAAATATCTAATAGTATGTTGGTACAAATGATGACCTCATCCATGTTGCACCATGGGATGTTGTCATCCACCAAGTTGTCCAAAGTCAACATTGACTTTTAGATATTTTGTAGATATTTTGTTAATTAGTTGTTGGCTCCCTTTTTCCTTCTTTCTTCTCCTTCTTCTATATATACTTGGATACTTGTATGTAAGGGATGGGTACTTTTCAGATGAAAAATAGAAGTAAGAAGAAAATACTTTGAGATTTTTGTAACATAAGAAAATAGTACAAATATTAAGACTTTGTGCTGAATATCTGTGTTATGAGCATTTAAATCTTTCTTATGTTAGATTTATGTGTTTATTCTGTTAAATCTATCTCTAATTTTTGTCATTTATTCATCAAGATTGCTTTATTCGCCTACATGTAAGTAGGTTTGGCTCTATTCACTACCACCCAAAACATAGACCCTCTAACCTTTCTGCTTTGGAATTCATTTCTTTTCTCCCTTCAGATCTTTCCTATCTCCCCACCTCATTTCTTTCCCTTCTTTTATGGTTGGAAGTACCTCTACTGGGATGAGATCCCAACCCTCGAAGGCATAATATTGTGAGACTTGCATAGATTCCTACTAGTAGAATAGCAATAAACCAGTTTCGCTTTGCTGACTCAAAGAGGGGCTATGCCCTACACACTGTTGGCTCATCTATCCATAGATCTGTCCACCCGATAGATTTTCGGACCAATAGTTTTTGGCGACTCGTTGGGGATCGAACAGATCTACAAGATCTATGGTAGTGATATGTTAAAAAACCAATAAAAATCAGAAAAATCACTACCTGTTTGCAAAGTTTAAACTTTTGTTCAAAATCCAAAATTTTTGCAAAAGTGATCCAAACTGATTTTTTTCAGGAATCCATAGATCGGGACTAGTTAGAGATCTTTAGTTCACTGAGTTTTTACAAAAACCCGTATATTTCCGTAGATCTGAGATTTTGACAGTTTTACAAAAATTTCAAACCCTTGCAAAAAGTCAAATCTAAGATCCGAAAATCAGCCTACTAAGTTGGCCGTATTTTTATCCCCATTAACATTTGTCATTAAACTGCAATCAGTTTTCAAAAGAGGGATAAGTTTAAATATTTAGAAAAGTACATACTGCTGATTTTTGTCAAAAAATCAGAAAATCAGCAAGTACAACCAAAAAGAGTTTTTGAAGTTTGCTCCAAAATATTACAGATCTGGAAGGTACACTGGCTGGGTGAACCATTTACTCATAGCAGGAGAGCTCATGGAGAATTCGATCTTACTTTCGACCTACTTCAAAGGCATAACTTCAGTGTTACACTGGCATGCTTCTCATCGTTAAGTTCAGCTAACCGGTCATCCAGGAGCATCTCACCTCCACGAAGGAAGCATCTCTCACAAGGAACATCTTCATCACTTAGCAGTGCCTTGCTGCTTAGTGGAACTGTGCTTCTAGCTCGCATCCTTTTTCCAGCCATCCAAATGGCAGTGCCATGGGGAAATGCTATGGGCCCACTCGCTTTGCCACACCCCGTTCATGCGCTCCCTCACGGGAACCGGAAGAATTTTCCTAAATTTGATGGTAGTGGGAACCAAAGCACGGATTCACACATATCTGCATTCATCATGTCATGCAGTATCTTGGATGTGACCCATGAAGATGTGTCAGTTCACCTTTTTCTAGAGACCTTGCAAGGACCTGCAGCAGAATGGTTCCAACATTTGCTGGCCGGATCTATTACCAGTTGGGCCACCTTGCGAGCTGCGTTTGAAGACAGGTATAAGCCTTCTGAAGACGCGTTCATGTTGTTGTCAAAGATCACTCATCTAAAGAAGGAAGTCAATGAAACTATGTGTGATTTCATCACCCGTTTTAATTCACTAATTAACCATGTCCCGCCTACCATGCTTCCGACACCGGAGAATCAGAAGTGTTTCTTCGTCAACGCCATGAGCTCAAAAGTAAGTTTTTTACTCTTACAAGAACAAGTCGCTACTTTGGTTCTCACCCAAGCTGCTACCATACGGATTGAAGATAACTTGCTAATATATGGCGAATTAAAAAGAGAACCGTCCAAGCTTAAAGCTTCGATCCCTTCTCTCGCCACTTCATCTGATCCGGCATTTCAAAAAATGGCGAATGATTTGCTTGCTTTAAAGAAGCAACTAGCTCAAGCTTCTCCTAGCACTTCATACCGGATATTCCACGGAGGAACTTTACTTCTAACAACGTCTCACAAAGGCCCCGCCTACCCGCAGCTGCTCCACGGTTGCACTTGAGGCCCCTCCAGATCAATGCTTTAGCTGAAATCGAAGAAGAGGAGCAAAATTATGAAGAACCTTCATCGCCAGGTGAAGATGATCAAGATGTCGGTGAACCGACTGGCGACTCTACTATCGGGTATATGGAATTTGATGAGGAAGAATCTGACGAAGAAGAGGGTACTGAGGATATGCAAGCGGAAGTCATATGCTGTTTTTACCCACTCGCAAGGAAAAGAAGTAGAAGTGGCTGCCAATACGCAGAAAAATGAAGGCCGTGTCACACACGCCTCCAACCATCGCTAAATGAGGTAGTCCCCTTCCTGCTCAACCTGTTATTAAGTATTTTTTGAAAAGATCTTTTTCCCCTATCTCCCCTCCGAATCAGTCCTCTCATGTTCCTATCAGGGCCGGTAATACTATTGTACCATCGTGAAATGAGGGACTCATTCCTTCATCAACGTAACCCTTTGCCACATTTGACATAATCGATCACGCTAAAAAGACCAAAATCTAGATGTCTAAAGCTAAATATCTTCAGTCAAATCCCGAGTAGCTTGTAAGGTTGACCAAATACATCCAAAGCCAAGTTGTCATAACTACTCAGGTTTCCCCAAAAAGAATCCTTTCTACCCCTTCTACATCTAACTCAAGGATTCCCGTCAAAGGTATAATGCAAACGTTGGAGCCGGAATCACAAAAGAAGTACCTGGTTACTAACTCCGATGACCCCAAAGCCCAAATTCTCTTCGAATCATCAGGGATGGGAAACTATTTCTTGTCTACTGAGTCTGAAAAAATGGATGTCCTCATCCAAGCAGAGGATCTTAACGAGATCTAGACTTTGTAGTTTGATGGCAGCTACGCTACTAGTGGGTGCGGTGCTAGAGCCATGTTGATATCTCCCGAGGAAGAGATTATCCCTCTCTCTTTCAAGTTACAGTTTTTCAACATGAATAATACGGCTGAGTATGAATCTTTGCTACTCGGCATGCAAGCCACAAAGGAAAGAGGAATCAAGAATCTGCAAGTACAGGGTGATGTAGAGCTAGTCGTAAATCAAGTTAAAAGGATATACCAAGTAAAGAATGAAAGGCTCAGACATTACCGCAACGTGGTATGGGACAACATCGAGGAGTTTGATGCTTTTTCAATAAAATCCATCCCAAGAGCTCAGAATGACATGGCCGACTCATTAGCCGTCTCAGCATCCCTCATGCTCCCTC
Organism: Taxus wallichiana var. yunnanensis; assembly: GCA_018340775.1. Taxonomy (NCBI): domain Eukaryota; kingdom Viridiplantae; phylum Streptophyta; class Pinopsida; order Cupressales; family Taxaceae; genus Taxus; species Taxus wallichiana. Next base: position 437,614,135 of record CM031234.1, read on the forward strand.
ACCTAGGTTTGAAAACAAACACATACACCATTGAGGTGGTTTTCCGCCCAAGCGTGCTAGACAATTCTCAGCACTGGAAGGTATTCAATGATGACAATCAACTTATTTCCTTCCTAGAAAAGGTAGAGAATTTTAGTGAGCTTCATTTTGAAGGATCCACTTCCGCATGCCGTGAGTCTGTTACTGATCAGAATGGGGAATCCAAAGGAAGCGATGGCATATGTCAGCTCAAAGGAAATAAAATTCCGAAAGGCCTGGTTTCTCTAGAGCATTTGTTCGACAGGCATGATCGTTTTGTCAAGAAGAAAAGGCGAGATGATCCTAACTCCTCCCCAGAAACCGAACCGGTCAATCTAGGTTCGGTAGAACATCCGCAGTTTGTAAACATTGGAAAATGTTGCACACCCGAAGAGAAGTGGAAATTCGTCAAGTTGCTGAAGAAATACATGGATGTATTGGCGTGGTCCTATGCTGATCTAAAGTATTTCAAGCCAAAGGACATCCAACATGACATCCCGTTGAAAGAAGATGTCAAACCCTTTCACCAAAAGCAGAGACACTACAATCCTAAGATCTCAGGTACTATCCAGGCTGAAATTCAAAAAATGTTGGATGCAAGGATCATTTTTCCTATCCATCACAGTACCTAGGTGGTGAACATTGTACCAGTACGCAAGAAGAATGGTGAGATACGCATATGCGTAGATTTTCATAACTTAAATCAAGCCTCCTTGAAGGACAACTACCCTCTTCCCATAATGGATCAAGTTCTGCAAGTAGTGACTGGATCAGAAATGCTGTCCATGCTTGATGGTTTTTTAGGCTACAATCGATCAAAGTCTCGCCCGAAGACCAATTCAAAATAGCATTCACTACCCCTTGGGGTACATTCGCTTATAGCAGGATGCCTTTTGGTCTGACCAATGCCGACACCACTTTTCAGTGGGCCATGGACTTTGCATTCAAAGGAATGATGGGAAAAGTCATCGTAGTCTACTTGGATGACTTAACTATGTTCTCTAAATAGTGGAATGATCATTGCGATCATTTGGAGCAGGTATTGATTAGATGCCGGGAACATGGAATCTCCCTAAATCTAAAAAGTCTATTTTTGGAGTCACAGAGGGAAAGTTGCTGGGACACATTGTAAGCAAGGAAGGAACGAAGATAGATGCCGAAAGGGTTAAGGCTATTCAGAGCCTTACTTTACCCACAAGCAAAACCGGCATTCACTCTTTCTTCGAAAAGTGAATTTTCTCAGGCGCTTTGTTCCCGACTTTGCTGAAAAGACTCGCCACATATCAAACATGATGAAAGGATCACCAACTTTCTCGGTGGAGCGAAGAAGGAAAGAAGTCGTTCAAAGATATAAAAGATTCAGTTGCTCATGCACCAGTCCTGGTATGTCCTGATTTCTCCAAAGAGTTTATCATGTATAGCTATGCATCCAAACATACCATGTCGGCTATCTTAATGCAAAAGAATTATGAAGATGTTGAATCCCCGATTGCGTTCATGAGCTCTCCTCTCAAGCCTCATGAATTAAAGATGTCTCAGTTGGAAAAGCATGCCTTCACCATGGTCAAAGCAGTCAAGAACTTCAGGTATTACATTCTAAATTCTCATACAACGGTACTGGTCCCTGACACGGCAGTCAAGTCCATCCTAACTCAACAGGAGTTAGGGAGTTTGTGAGGAAATTGGATTGCAAAAGTCTAGGAATACGATCTAGACATAAAACCCACCAAGCTGGTAAGGGGCAAGGGCCTATGTCAGCTTATGGCTGAAAACCGGGATTCAGAAGACCCTGAGGAAAAGGATAATTGCGCCAAGGGAGCACAAAGCCAGCCGGAGAAAGCCGATTCTTTACCCATGGTTCTATTTGTCGCCACTAGTGACGAATGGTATTCTGATATCACTTTCTTTCTCACTTATGGTGAGTGTCAAGCTCATCTAACTGTTGTATATATCTTTCCCTCAGGTAGATATAGACAAGTAGGAGAATGGAGAAATCAAAGAAGCTCAAATCCCTGACATGCCTAAGGCGCACAAAAGTGGCACATGACAATGGATGTCGACAGGGAAAATGGTGCGCCCAAGGTGCACAGAAGTGGCGCATGACAATGAATGTTGACAGGGAAAACGGTGCGCCCAAGGCGCACAGAAGTGGCGCACGACAATGGATGTCGACAGGGAAAATGGTGTGCCCAAGGCACACAGAAGTGGCACATGACAATGGATGTCGACACACACATGGATGCGCCAAGGTGCACCTTCAGGAGGCGCAACATTTTGAGCGCTGACAGAAGCGAGACCACTCGGCACGATATTCGAGATGGCCATAACTTTTGACTGGGAGCTCGAGATTCATGCAAGGTTGGACTTTTTGGAAAGCTTACGAGGTCCTCTATCCAACTACAACTAGATATCTTTAATTGGGTGAGAAAAAATTCTAAAAATGCAAAATACAGTTCGCCACTTTTGGGTTCGCTGGGGTTCTCACCTACCATCATAATGAGATAATTAAGTGCATTCTGGAGGTGGTTGGGGAAGATTTCGATTTTCTCTCTTCTCCCTCTCTTTTTCCTCCTATAAATTGTAAGGAGGGGCTTATTTCTAAATGTTAGACATTTCTATTTTGCCCCTCCCTTCTTCTCTTTGGCAGGTGAACTTGTGGAGTTAAAACCTCCCATTTGAAACTGTAATGCAACCTTGCCTCTTGGCATTTTGCAGTGTGTTGTATCAATATTTGGAGCAAATTAATGCATGTCTATGGATGATTCTCAACCCTCTCTGTATTCATTTGCATCCCCCTGATCTTTCACTATGAATCTAGCTATCTGTGCATGATCTTGCATTGCATTTTAATGGTCTGTGTTTATTGGCAAGATAGGTGTTCTTCATTCCTCGGTGCATCACCTTTGTAGTTTAGGTTTTATTTTATGCATTTTCTTACCCTATCTCCTTGGCAAGTTAGATTAGGTTTTTAGTAAACCCTTTGCATTTTCTACGTGTGCATCTGAACAGAGGAATAGGAACCGGCCTTCATTCGGAGAGCTTTTCCAATTTTGCAAGGTCCCACACTTGGGAAAGCTCCATGTTATGCAATCGTACTGAGAGTCTCAACCCATTGTGTTACAGACGTTCAAGGGTGCTGTGATTCAACATCAATAGTTTTGGCATGCCCGGTGGGACCAAGAGGTCATTCTACAAGATTTGAAGGGATTTTCAAGAAATTCGGACTTAAAAAATTGTAGGTTTTACAGTTTCAGTTTTTTCACCTTCCAGGCTAAACTTTGAAATCAATTTTCAAGGACTTAACTTGCTCGAAACAAGTCAAAATTTCACCAGTTGATAGATTGGGGGTAATCTTCAAAAGGGTATTTTTAGATTTTTGAGATTTTGACTTTCAAAATTTCATGGTTTTTTGATTTTCGATTTCGGGTTTTCGGAAGTCTGGCATTTTTGGATTTTCGGGACTGTCATTCCAAATCAAATTCCAAACTCTAAAATATCAAAAATACAGGTCTCTCAAATTCTATTTTTAAAATATTGTCAGGTTTGGTGTGTAACTTGGCAGAATCTAGCCTTGTGAGGCTCACTTTCTAACACATCTGGCGACTCAAGGGGTAGAATTCAGCGGTGTAGCAGCAAAAGTTGCCCAGGCATATGAGAAGAATTCGAACCAGGTCAAATACTTGAGAAGAGGGGCTATTTGTCCACTTACAACTATTACCAGGAGGAGGAAGGAGAGGAAGAAGACCACAAAGATCACCATCTCCACCTAACAAGACTTTTCTACACCTCCACCCGGTAGGCCTTTTCTCGCATCGACCCGGGGTTCTTAGGCCAATCATAATGGCACATCTACCACCGAATCCCTTTGTCAATTTCATGGGTAGTAGTCCACTTGCCCTAAATGCTCAGAATAAAATTCCAGTTGCAGCACTAAAGAATATACCCTATTTCATAGGAGAAAATCATACTACTCCTATTGATCACATCTAGGATATTGCTAATGCATGTGTAATCTACGAAATAAATGAAATAGATGTTGCAGTCAAGTTGTTGGCTTCATCCTTCAAAGGTAAGGCCTTACAATGGTTTAGGAGCCTAGTAGCAGGGTCTATTACGAATTGGGACCAACTTTGTTTAGCTCTTTGCAACCAATTCGGGGAGAGGGCGGACAATTTATCTTTATTGGAACAACTGACAACAATCAAAAGGGCTCCTAATGAACAAATGACAGATTTCAACTTCAGATTCCAATGGACATGGGACAGGATTCCAATAGCTTTGTGAGACCAACCACCGAAGGAGCATTCCTTTATTTCTTAAAGGCTATAAATTCAGACATAGCCATGATGATCCAATCAATGGGAGGAACAACGCTGCCAGGGGCCTACGACACAGCTATCAGAGCAGAGAACTGTTTGATCCAAGCTGGAAAGCTTGCACCAAGGCCACCAATGCCTCTCTATCCGGATATGGGAAATCCTACAACCAGTCAAGCACCAGAGTTGAATCCCATTCCAACTCCTAGAAATCAAAGCAATAATGAGGTGTCAACTTCTTCAAATACTTCAAAGGAATTGCAGGAGGTCATGAAACAACTGCAGAACCTTGGAAATGAGCTAGTGACTATCAAAAGACAACAAGCTCAAAGTGCTAGACCATATCAGCCTCAAGCACAGTACCAAGCTAGGCCCCCATACCAACAAAATAGACCACCACCTCAGGCTACAAATCAAAACCAAAACCAAGGACAACCTCAAGCTGCCAGGCCATTTCGACCGTATGATCCAAATGCAACGACGTCCTCAAGAGCCTTGGTCCCGACACAAAATAACATGGCACAGGAGTACGACTGGTGTTACCCTTGCAATCTACCTCACAATCAGTCAGCATGTTTCAATGGTGCACTAAATCAGGCCTTGATGGTGCAAACCATTGGTGTTCCTCAAGAACCAAGCCAGGAGGAGAATCAACAGCAAGAAATGCAACAAGAAGGACCTCCAATAGAAACCACATTGGCAAATTGGCAAATGGAAGACTTCTGTGGAGTTAACCAACAACCTTTTCAAGGTGTGGCTGCCAACACACGGTCAAAGAAGAGAAATATAGGAGAGGGACAACCGTGTAATCCAGTTGTTTCTCAACCCACTCTTACACAACAAGGGGTCAATAGACCAAACATAACTCCAAATGTGCAAAATCAGCCTAAGGTACCTGTTGTAGCAACACACGCACATGCTCAAGCTCCAGAAAAGTTTGCACCAAGTAAGGGATAGAAAAGGACAATTCATCCCCTTTTAGCATCATTGATCAAATGAAGAAGACGAATGTGAATATATCAATGTGGGAATCTTTATCCATCCCAGGACAAAGAGATCATCTCACAAGCTGCCATGAAGAATTGGTCAACTTGAACCAAAGAGGCCCGTATGCAAGAGATGGTCCTCACGAATCTTTGCTTTCGGTTTGAAGGGAATCATGGAGGACAACAAGGTAAAGTTTTGAAACCCCCTCCATTCTATGTTTCATTAATCATCGGGGATAAATTAGTACACAATTGCATGATTGATTCTGGGGCAAGTAGTTCAGTGATGCCGAAGCAAATAGCGGATCAACTGGGTTTGAAATATGAGCCAGTGCTGAAAGGAGTAGTACAACTAGATGGAATGGCAGTAGGAACTGTTGGAGTCATCAAGGGGTTAAGCCTAACACTACATCCTGTCCTAATGTTACAGTTCTGCAAGATGTGTCTGTGATTGACCTTCCACCACTCTTTGCGTTGTGTCTATCAAGAGACTTCACTACAAAAATCGGTGGATATTTATCTGCAGATTGGTCACACATGATTTTTCGGACAAGGTATGGAGCCAAAGCAACAATCAGGTCGGAACCAATTGCCAATTTCCATATTGAGCCTCATGTACTAAATCCTATCAATGCAAATTGCTCGACTTTTGATCAGGAGGAGTGTTCAAGTGATCTAGAAATAGGTACTAAGGTCGAGGGAATTCCTGATTTAACTTTGGATGAATGGGCAAACAAGAGCAATGAATTTGACCCATACAAGGAAATTGAAGAATCTGAATTGGGCGTGTATTGTATACATGAAGAAAATTCACCCATTCCCGACATCATTCAGCCTGAACAAAAGGATGAAAACAAAGTTTGGAAGTTATTTTTCGATGGTTCGAGAAGCAGACAAGGTCTTTGGAGGTGGTGCAATGTTGATTTCACCACAAGACATCAAATATTTTTCAGCTTTTTGTTTCCAGTTTTCCTGTTCAAACAACACGGCTGAATACGAAGCATTGATTCATGGAATTCATTGGGCCAGGAAAAGGGGCATAAAGAACTTGCAGGTGTTTGGAGATAGTGAGCTAATCATCAACCAAGTTAGGGGACAACATGCTACAAAGAACAACTTGCTGAAGAGCTACAAGAATAGGGTATGGGACCTCATTGAGGATTTCAAAGCTTTCAACATTGTGTCCATACCTAGGAAGAAAAATGAAGTCGCAGATAGGCTCGCAGCAGTTGGAGCAACGTTTGATGTGGTTGACAACATCAGAAGGAAAAAACACAGCCACATATCCATGTGATTGTGAGGCCAGCAGTTCCAGATAATAACACAAGCTGGCAGGTGTTTGAGAATGATCAACAGATCATCAATTTCTTACAAGAAGAGGCTGAATTCTCAGCTAGGAATCAGGACAGATTAGAGCAACAGTATGGGGATCAAGTAGTGCAGCTGTAGAAAAACAAGCTTCCTAAGGGTTTGGTAACATTGGAGTCTATCTTCAACCCTAATGACCAGTTCCGTAAGGAAAAGGATAACATATAGGTCAAGAGAGAAGATTCAGGGCCAATTCCAGTTGGGGAAGGCAAAACTCTTCAAATTGGTAAAGTGGCCACTGAGCAGGAGAAATCAAATTTCATACAACTTTGCCAAGAATTTCCAGATGTTTTCGCTTGGAGCTATGAATACTTAAGAGGATTCGATCCAAATTTGGCACAACATACCATAGAATGGATCCGGATATGCTAAGCCCATCGGGCGTGAAGAGAGACCAGTCAACCCTCACATTGAACCTCTAATGAAGAAAGATCTAAATAAGCTAATAGAGGAAAGCATTATTTTTATGATCAAGCACTCAAGTGGGTTGCAAACTTGGTTCCGGTCGGAAGAAGAGTGGAGAAATCAGGTTGTGTGTGGATTTCCGAGACCTAAACAAGGCATCTCTCAAAGACCATTATCCACTTCCTTGAATGCAACAAATATTGCAAGTAGTATCCGGTTCGAGAGAGATTCTCTCTCTAGATGGCTACTCGGGGTACAATCAAGTGATTGTGAAAGAAGATGACCAATTCAAGACGGATTTCACCACCAAATTGGGACCTATGCCTACAAGAAGATGCCATTTGGGCTATCAAATGCTGGAGCCACCTTCCAAAGGGCAATGGATATGGCATTCAAGGGGTTGATCAATAAAATAGTTCTGATATATCTTGACGACATCACTGTATTCTCAAAAAATGCAGCGGATCACCTCTGTCATTTGAGGCAAGTATTTCGAGAGATGTATAAGATTGGGGTATCATTGAATCCCAAAAAATGTATATTCTTGGCTCACGAGGAAAACTTCTAGGCCATATTGTTTCAAAGGAGGGGTTGACGATTGACCTAGAAAGAGTTGAAGCAATTCGAGCATTACCATTGCCAAGTCACAAGAAGGCTCTTCAAAGCTTCTTGGGAAGGATCAATTTTGTCCACAGGTTTGTTCCAAACTTTGCAGCTCTTGTAAAGCCAATAACACTGATGTTGAAGAAGAGCATGGCATTTAAGTGGACATTTGAAGGCAAGGCAAGTTTTGAGGCAATAAAAGAGGCTATATCTCAAGCTCCAACTCTCGTCAATCCAGACTTCTCCAAGGACTTCGTGCTATATGCCTTTGGTGGTGGGGACACGATTTCTACAATCCTAGTACAACAAAACAAAGGAGGATTAGAACAACCAGTTGCTTTCTTCAGTCAAGGCTTGGAGGAATACGAAACTAGGTACTCTTTCATTGAAAAGCATGTCCTTGCAGGATCAGGAGCTTAAAGAAATTCAAGCACCTAGTCTCAAACAACAAGATCCAATTATTGGTCTCTCATGCGGGAGTTAGGGACTTCCTTCTAAACAAGGATCTGAATGAGAAACGTGCAGGATGGATAACTCGTGTCATGGAATATGACATCGAGATCAAGGGCACCAAATTAGTACGTGGGAAGGGACTCGTGAGCAACTAGCCTTGAGTCAACAAGTTGAAGCAGGTGATGAAAAGGAGACTACCTTGGTACTACAGGATGATCAAGAACAAGAAAATGATGACGTGCCTACTCCTTGTTGGACTCAAAATATGATACACTTCCTACAGACAGGCCTACGCCCTCCAGAAATGAGCAAAGCAAAGGCGAGATACTTTCAGATTACAAGCCATTCCATATGTGCTTGTTGATGGTGTTTTGTTTAAGAAAGACATCAATGGAGTTCTATTGAGGTGCATTGGGATAAGTCAAATTGAGAGGGTGTTACGAGATTTTCATGATGGAGATTCTGGAGGACATTTTGCCCCACGAGTAATAGCTCTCAAGATAATGAAGGCAGGGTATTATTGGCCGACAGTCTTCAGTGACTGCTATACATGGATAAGAAAGTGCAAGAAATGTGCACTCTTCACAGGCAAAGAAAGACAAGCAGCACTTCCATTGCACCCAATTCTGGTTGACCAACCATTTATGCAATGGGGATTGGACTTCGTCGGGGTCATCAATCCAAACTCAAGCCAAGGCCACAAGTGGATTCTCATGGCAACGGACTATTTCACCAAGTGGACCGAAGCAGTAGCGCTCAAAGAAGCAAATGAGTCTAACATACTAGACTTTTATGAAGGAATAGTGACCAGGTTCGGTGTGCCAGCCACTATCATATCAGACAATGCATTGGCATTTATAGGTTCCAAGATTACAGAATGGGCTGTCAAGAATGGAATCTATTTGAGCACCTCTTCAAATTATTACCCGCAGGGTAATGGATAGCAGCTAGAGTCCACGAACAAAAATTTGCTAAGAATCATTAGGACTCTAGATGAAAACCAAAGAACATGGCATACCAAGCTAAAATCAGCATTATGGGCTGACAGAATAACACCAAAGAGGTCTACAGGTAATTCCCCTTACAAGTTGGTCTATGGAAAAGAGGCGTGTGCCTATATCATTAGAACTTCTGCCGCATTAGAGCTCATGAAGCAAGCTTGGAGTTGGCTGAGTTTGAACCAATGGAGGCCAGGTATGCAAAGTTGATGGAATTGGAAGAAATTAGAGAACATGCAGTTCAAACAATTGAGAAAGATCAGGCCTTAGTAAAAAGATGGTTTGATAAAAAAGCAAGAGCAAGGACCTTCCAGGAAGGGGACCTAGTTCTGAAATGGGATGCAGATCGGGCAAAACCAGGAAGGCATTCTAAGTTTGATGCCATTTGGAGTGGCCCCTACATGGTCACGGGATGTAAAAGTAGTAATGCCTTCCAATTATCTACATTGGATGGAGAAGAATTCCCGATTCCGGTTAATGGAATCCATCTTAAACATTCTTTACTAAAAGGAAAAGGTTTACCCTTGTAAATATTAGCCTAGATTTCAATTCCTCTAAGTGCGTATGCACATTGTCTTGTTGTAGTTAGGTTTCTGTTTCCCTAAGTGCTCCGGCACAGGTTTTGTTTCTCTCGGTTATTTTCTACAGTTCAGCATGCTCTCGAAGAAGGAGTTGCAATATCAGGATCGGGATCAGATATCAGGTTGGTTTCAAGTTATTGCTTATGACTCCATGCCCAATGGATTGCTAAAAGGCCACTGATCTTCTACCTAGCAGGCAGGTGATCCCATTGAGTCACCAAATTGTTGTATATATCTTTCCCCCAGGTAGATATAGACAAGCAAGAGAATGGAGAAATCAAATAAGCTCAAATCCCTGACATGCCTAAGGTGCATGTGGCGCCGCACGACAATGGATGTCGACAAGGAAAAATCGGTGCACCCAAGGCGCATGAAAATGGTGCACGACAATGAATGTTGATAGGGAAAACGGTGCACCCAAGGCACACAGGTGGTGAAAAACAACGGATGTTGACAGGGAAAATGGTGTGCCCAAGGCACATAGAAGTGGTGCACGACAATGGATGTTGATAGGGCAAACAGTGCGCGCAAGGCGTACGAAATGACGCACGAAAATGGATGTCGATAGGGCAAATGGTGCGCCCAAGGCACACGAAGTAGGCACACGACAATGGATGTCAATAGGGAAAATGTTGCACCCAAGGCACATGACAATGAATGTTGACACACACATGGATACGCCAAGGCACACCTTCGGGAGGCGAACATTTTGAGCACCGACAGAAGCAGACCACAGCGCGAGATATTGAATGGCCATAACTTTTGACCTGGGAGCTCGAGATCATGCAAGGTTGGACTTTTGGAAAGCTTACGAGGTCCTCTATCCAACTACAACTAGATATCTTTAATTGGGTGAGAAAAAATTCTAAAAATGCAAAATACAGTTCGCCACTTTTGGGTTCACTGGGGTTCTCACCTACCACCATAATGAGATAATTAAGTGCATTCTGGAGGTGGTTGGGGTAGATTTTGATTTTCTCTCTTCTCCCTCTCTTTTTCCTCCTATAAATTGTAAGGAGGGGCTTCTTTCTAAATGTTGGACATTTCTGTTTTGCCCCTCCCTTCTTCTCTTTGGCAGGTGAACTTGTGGAGTTAAAACCTCCCATTTGAAACTGTAATGCAACCTTACCTCTTGGCATTTTGCAGTGTGTTGTATCAATATTTGGAGCAAATTAATGCATGTCTGTGGATGATTCTTAAGCCTCTCTGTATTCATTTGCATCCCCGATCTTTCACTATGAATCTGGCTATCTGTGCATGATCTTGCATTGCATTTTAATGGTCTGTGTTTATTGGCAAGACAGGTGTTCTTCATTCCTTGGTGCATCACCTTTGTAGTTTAGGTTTTATTTTATGCATTTTCTTACCTTGTCTCCTTGGCAAGTTAGATTAGGTTTTTAGTAAACCCTCTGAATTTTCTACGTGTGCATCTGAACAGAGGAATAGGAACCGGCCTTCATCTGGAGAGATTTTCCAATTTCTGCAGGTCCCACACTTGGGAAAAGCTCCATGTTATACAATCGTACTGAGAGTCTCAACCCATCATGTTGCAGACATTCAGGGGTGTCGTGATTCAACATCAACACTAACTTCAAAGGACAAACGTACCATAAAGCTTAGAGCGGCCAGATATGTCATCTGGGATGACGGTTTATACAAATGTGGAATAGATGACATCTTCTTGCGATGTGTCGACAAGCCACAAAAGATAAAGCTACTAGAGAGCTTTCATGATTCAGCCTATGGTGGTCACTTCTCCTCTTCCATGATGGCACACAAGATCATCTAGGCCAGGTACTATTGGCCGATGCTTTGTTCGAGATACAAAATTGGTAAAAAGAGCGAGCTCTGCCAACAATTTGTCGGCAAGCCAAAATTGGCTGCTTTTCCCCTCAGGCCGGTCATTATTGATGAACCATTCAGATAGTGGGGAATCAAATTTATCGAGCACTCCATCCCCAATCGAGTGCTAGACATAGTTATGTCCTGATAGCAATAGATTACTTCACCAAATGGGTAGAGGCCATACCTGTCAAGCATGCCACTTCCGAGGTTGTTTGTAGTTTCATCAAAGAGAATATCATTGTCAGGTTTGGTGTTCCAAACAAGATTGTTGCTGATAACGCTTCCAATTTCTCCTCACGAGAAGTTGTTGGTTTTTTCTATGAACACGGGATAACCTTGGCCCACGCCTCAGATTACTACCCCCAGGGAAATGGTCAGGAAGAATCCAGTAATAAAAACTTAGTGACCATCATACGGAAGCTAGTTGATGAGAGTCAGCGGACGTGGCACAAGTCATTATACGATGCTTTATGGGCGGACCGCATTACTCCCAAGAGGTCTCTCGGTATGTCACCTTTTCAAGTGTTATATGGGACCGACACCGAGCTTCCCATTTCTGCAGAACTCCCTGCTCTGTGCTTGGCACGAGCAATCAAAGATGAGACTTTCCAAAATTCCCTTGAAAGGAGGATCATGCATTTATCAGAGCTTGAAGAGAAAAGAATAAGAATGGTTGACAGGATCATCGAACATCAGAATCAAGTTAAGAAATTGTTCAATAAAAAGGCTAAGCAAAGAGATTTCCAAGTGGGAGATCTCGTCCTCTTGTGGGACAAACGGAGAGAGCCGAAGGGCATGCACGGGAAATTTGATTCTCTATGGAGAGGGCCTTTCAAGATCAAACAACTCAATGGAGAAAATAGCTTCTATCTCTCGTATCTGGATGGAACTGATCTCCTGCTTCCCTATAGCGGGCAACACCTCAAAATATTCAGGAAGTAGAGCTTGCTCTCTTCTTTGTACAGTTTGCTTTTGTTGTGTGTTTTCTTTCGTCGTGTGTTTTCTTTCGTCCTCGCCCTTGTTTTTGACCCTGTTACCTAATGGATAGGCACATGTTAATCTGAGGTTCTCTACCCTTGAGTTTCGCTCAAAGATAGTCCCCAGAAAGAGCCAGCTGTTATCCTATAAAATTGATGAGGGCAATTTTATAGGTAACCATACCAAATTTTGTCTTGGTCCCTCGTCAGGGACCCCTCTGTGTTCGGAATGTTACAAAATCCCTTTCCGGGAAATCTAGTTCTCCGAACTTAGCCATTTTGGTCCCTTTTTGGCTGGGTGCACCTTTTATCTATGTTACATAGAATAAATTTGTGCCCCCTTCATTTCCTTTGGCGCACAGATTGATGTGTCGACACATCAATTGTTGCACCTTCCCGTGATGCACCTTTCTTGCATGTGCCAAGGTGCATGCGCCTTCATGTTAACAACTAAATTATTGCACCATGTTTTGGTGCACCAAAGGACGCAAGGAATGAAGTGTTGACAGTCTTAAATTTATGCCCAAGGTGCAAGTATTCCCGTGTTGACACACATTTATCCATGCCAAAGGGCGCACCATTTTACGTGTCGACACATGTTTTGGTGTGCCTCTTGAAAAAGTGGTTGGTGCATTTATTGCACCTTTGCCTATATATAGGCGCACCCACCCTGTCACTTTCACAATTCAAAACACGTGATAACTTTATTCCTCTGCACCTGTCAGCACGCCTATCATCCTCATGTCACATTCGTGGACCCGTTTCATCTCTCACATTCTATATATTCCGGGTAGGTGGTTTTTACTCTTGTGTTTTGTTTTGGTTGTTTGTGTGGTAGGATAGAATGAATATGCAAATCCATTAAACCCTCCTACCATTCTTACAACCTTTCCCCCCCAAACCATTTTCATCCTCTTTCTAGATCTGTTGGTCAGGAGGGCTCTGCCTCAAAAAATCAACCTGGATCTCTTTGTTGTGCCCCCTTCACCATCTAAAATCCCTGAAAAAGAGGCCTGAAAGATCACAAACCTATCGGGAAAGAAAGAAAACCTTAATGATTAGTTTAAAAATGTGTTTTTCTCTTGCACAATCACCACTCCTGCTGCATAAAATACAGTCGCGCCAAGAAGGCACACTTTTCCTACTTGCAACACACTTAATCCCCGCACCATATGAAAACCAAGTAAATCCTAAAAATTGGCACGGGCGCATACCCTATTACAGCAACACAGTTTCATGCAGGCCTTCCCGTGCCGCAACAAATTCCCCTTTTGCACGGAAAGATAGTGCAACACACATTTATCCTATGCCATTCGGCGCATCAACATCCCCTGTTACATGCAAATTACATGTGCTATTGGCGCACCCTGATCCCATGCAACACTAAGTTTATTTGCGCCCATCATAACCTTATATAGATGGCACAGGCACACCCCTATCTACAATAACAATATGTCATGCAAGATTTCCCCGCACCACGCCAAATTCCCTTTCTGTGCACCTAAAGTTTTTGCTACATGCAATAAACCTGCGCCCTTTGGCACACCAAACTTCTATGTTACAGGACAAATACTTGCACCACAGGCGCACCCTGCACCCATGCAACACCAACATTCCTTGCGCCCAAGTATAAAACTGCATAACGGCGTAGGCACATCCCCACTTACAATAACATGATGTCATATGCACAATCCTTGCACCCTGCGCCCTTTGGCACTGATTTGTTCCCTGTAACACTCCGATTCAGTGCACCATTCTAATAGCTTTATAGCTGCGGTATTCCTGCATCCTGCGCCCTGAGGCCTTAAAATTGCTAACTCCTCATTCTATTATGTAGTGCTTTAATGGAAGATCTGACAGCTAATATGGCTCTTTGGCGTTGGACTTCTCTTCTTCTTCTTGCAGATCAGCAACTGAACTTAGATCCATATATGTCTACATCAAGCAAGAAGCCAACCAAGTCAAAGGGTAAGGCTAAGCTTACGAAAGAAGAAATGAAGTATAAATACCAGAGGGTCAGGATGCCCGAGTCCCAGGCAGAATGTGACCTGGATATAAGAGACTCTGAGCTCGGTCACATCGACATGGAGGATTTCTAGGCTAGAACCAGGAGAGTCACAGGGAGTCCCTGGATGGACAAACTAGTAGGCAGTGGCCTACATTTTGCTAGGGGGATCCCCATCAGTGCAGTAAACAATGAATTCATGATGGTAGTGGCCCGCTGCTACAACAAAGACACAAGGTGTGTCCAAAATGAAAAGGGCGAAGTCGTGATCAACCTCACTGCCCAAAACTTTGAAATCATGCTAGGCATCCCTCACCACCGACACTTTGTGGCTATAAGCCAAGAAGATTACATCAAGGCTTGGGAGGACAATGAAGACCAGTGCATGCAACTGATGAATGAGGTGTACCTAAAGAACAAGAAGGTGATAACTAGATGGCCACAGGTTATTCACCGTAGTGACTTCTCCGAGGAACTGAGTGATACTATCACATTCCTAAGTAGAGTATTTGGGCTTTCTGATGCCCATTACTTTCATAAATGGATGCTCAGGTACCTGGAGACCATGAACAAGAACGTACCTGATCAACGCTTCGAGTGGGTGGAGATAATAAGCAACACCATATCCGAATAACTCCAACAACTCACCACAACGAGGAGGTTCTACATGAACTCCTACGTAGTTTATGCTTGCATCCTCGGAAGGGATTATCCAACATTGAGTCAATGCGAGGTGCGGCCCCGGTAAAAATATATGAATACTACCTAGAGCTGAAACTAGAGAACAACATCTCACAGTTTACGAAGATCAATGATGCTTTCTTCTATGGCATCGTCTGCCTTTTGAGGCCAAACATGACTCACGGTCGAATGACCAAGAGCATTGTCACAGCAACAGAGAAGTGGGGGGCCTTATTTACACAATTTCCCACCTTCACCTATCTCAGGGAAGCTAACTTCCTAGGTGAGACCACCAAATTTACGAGATATGCCGGCCCCAAGCTGATCATTTTGGAGCTATCTAGACAGCTCGTGACATACCATGAAAAGTTCCTGAAGAGAAAGAAGGGTGGAACTCATTTCCTCCTTACGGTGGGCAGATACACATGCATCTCGACCACAAAGCCCAGGAAATGGTTGTCGAACTAGAACTACTCAATCTGAAGCACAAATTCCTGGCTAGGCCCACTTTTGATCTAAGGAATTGCCTTCCCAAAGAAAAAATGTATCCAATCCATATTCCACAGATCGAGGACATCTATATCGACCTGTACCATGAGGTCGAACTTAGAAGGAAGGACCACTCCCGCTTGGCCTTGGCAGAAATTATTCAATACGGCGTGGCCATCGTTCCAAAGGGTTACCAAACTGCCAATCAAGAAGTTGATCAGGTATATCTGGATACAGATGGGGACAACTGGCCATTTGCTGCGATAGACAGAACAAAAGCACCCCAGACCATTGAAGAAAGGGTCAAAGAGACATTGTGGAGGATAGAGCACTAGTGCAGGATGAATGGCCTCATCTACCTCGGGGTAGATTTCACTACATCCCCATTGGGAAATGCACCTGTCAGGCCAAAGCATCTACCAAAGGTCAAAGGCAAGGATAAGGAGGGTGAATCAAGCTCTACTCAAGAAGGAGCTCCTGAAAGTCCTCCTTCCACTACACAAGAACAGGTTGTAAGCCTTGTATCTCCAGAGAAAGAAGCGGCGAAGGTGTTTCGATGGGCACACCCACTCAGGGTGTCTCCACTATTATAACCACTGAGGTCCCTTCTATCCCTTCTCCCTCTCCTCCTTCTCCTCCTCGCATGACCCAAGCGACCATTCCTTTGGTCGTGTCCTCTCCCCCATCTTCTACTGTTCCCCCTTCCTTGTCATCCATCTTCTCTTCTCTCGCGGAGCTATCCCCCACCATTTCTTCTCTCATCTCTCAGCTCCCTTCCTTTCCCACGTCTTCCTCCCCTGCAGTGTCCCTTCCCCATGTGAGCACTTTCTCGGCCTCCCTCTCGATGCCGCCACCAAGTGTCTCTACCCATTTCCCCTCGTCCACTGCAGTTGCTCCCTCTTCTACCTCTGGTCCCGTTCCCTTAAGTCCAGCGTGGATCTCCCAAGCATCTCGAGCCGAGTAAAGAGGAAAGTCCCATGCCGCATCGATGGATTTCTCCGTCATCCCTGAAAAGGGGGATAAGAAGAAAAATCCCATAACCTGCTTCTCTCAGAGTGCATCAGGGGAAAGAGTGATGGAGATTGCATACCCTGATCCTCAAAGGGTAAAAATATCTGTCTCCGGTAGATTATATAGTGACCCAAGTCACAATGGGAACATCTTCAGAAAGTCTTCAAGGAGAGGCCCTATCTGCAGTGGATGCCCTTTGTAAGAAACTTCAAGAAGCAAAGGAGGAGAAAAGGTTGCTAAAGGAACAAAACAAAAATCTTCTCCACGCCCTGTAGAAAATGGGAAATGCACCTCCTACAACTGGCACAGAAACCTCTGAGGTCCTAAGTCAAGACAAGATAAACAAATACACCAAAATTGGTGAACAAGATATGGCAATTTCTACCTGGAGAGATCAAATCCTCAAAGACAGCGAGGAGGTAATAGTCAAGTTCACCGAGTTGTATCAGAACATCAATCAGGCGAACAAAGATCTCCAGGTGATTGCAGGACCTATCTCCGAGGAGTTGGACCATGCAAGGCTGCAACACGAAACATTCCAGAAAATGCTTGACTGCTCAGTCGACGATCTAGTAAAATTTGGCATCTTCAGTCACCCCAGGGTACCCAACAAGATCCTTACTGCGTTGGATTACCGGGTCGATCAGATGGAGTTCATCTTGGAAAAGATTGATAAAGTCAAGGAGGAAGCCCTAGATGTAATGCATCAAATGGAACAAATCATTCTGAGGATGTCTCTAGGCTTGCTTACTCCTTTCATCTTGAGGAAGGCAGACAAAACTATCTAGATCTTCAAAGAGATCCTCTCACAAGGGTTAGGGCCAGAAGCCACTTTCGACACCGAATGCATCAACAACCTTTTGGCTTGCCGTGATTTTGTGGGGTTCCTGATGGAGGTAGGAAACGAATATTTCAAACTCCTTAAAAAACTCAGAGATGAGCGGGAGACCTGTGAGGTCATCGGTGATCATATGAAAGGTCCTGCTCAGGATCAAATTCAGCCCATGATCAGTAAATTCATGGAATATCAGACTCAGTTCCACATCACCTCTCCCGAACAAACGAAGCAAGATACCCCCTTCCATCCGTGAGATGACGATGAATAGCTCTCTTCCTCTTGGCTTCTCTTTTTGTAAATATCTAATAGTATGTTGGTACAAACGATGACCTCATCCATGTTGCACCATGGGATGTTGTCATCCACCAAGTTGTCCAAAGTCAACATTGACTTTTAGATATTTTGTAAATTAGTTGTTGGTTCCCTTTTTCCTTCTTTCTTCTCCTTCTTCTATATATACTTGGATACTTGTTGTATTCAAGGGATGGATACTTTTCAGATGAAAAATAGAAGTAAGAAGAAAAGACTTTGAGATTTTAGTAATAGAAGAAAATAGTAATACAAATATTAAGACTTTGTGCTGAATATCTGTGTTATGAGCATTTAAATCTTTCTTATGTCAGATTTATGCGTTTATTCTGTTGAATCTATCTCTACTTTTTGTCATTTATTCATCAGTATTGCTTTATTCGTCTATGTAAGTAGGTTCGGCTCTGTTTACTACCAGCCCAAAACATAGACCCTCTGACCTTTCTGCTTTGGAATTCATTTCTTTTCTCCCTTCAGATCTTTCCTATCTCCCCACCTCATTTCTTTCCCTTCTTTTACAGTTGGAAGTACCTCTACTGGGATGAGATCCCAACCCCCGAAGGTAGAATATTGTGAGACTTGCATAGATTCCTACTAGGTAGAATAACAATAAACCAGTTTCACTTTGCTGACTCAAAGAGGGGCTATTCGCTGCACACTATCGGCTCATCTATCCATAGATCTGTCCACCCGAAAGATTTTTAGACCAACAACGTAAACTAAGACTAATACACAAAACAAAAAATTACTCTATGTAGATCTCGAAAAAAACAACGTACCCAAAACAATAATCGCTCGATTTCTTTACTTGTGGATGCGAATCCGAGGTGATCAAGTGTACTTCTCTGTAATAACAAAAAACCCACAAAAAATGACTCGTATGAAGAAATGGCCAAGTTTACAGTCGATCTTAATGTTTTCATGCCTTCCAGATCCAATGGAAGCCTCTGTTTTCCATAAAAATGCATGCAGCAACAACATACAACCAAATTCCAAATATATGAATATACAAATATTTATTTTGCAACGAGATGTATGTCAACAGCAATCTCTAGCTCTGATACCATGAAAGGAATGATAACCAGATCATACCAAGCCAAGAACATAGATGCTAATCAAACACCATGATCAATAAGATGAAAGCAATTCACTAGAATAACTTTACATAAAACCTTTGCAAACAAATGAGAAACAATATCATATATTATTATGGAACTCAATAAAATACATTGAGAATGGGCCTTGCTTAAATAAGCAAGGAATAACAATCTAAGAACCAGTCAAGGTCATAGATCAAGCCATAAATCAAGGAAATAACTAGTCATCAAAGAACTAGTCAAGACCATAGATTTAGGAGAGAACTAGACATCAAGGATCTAGTCAATACCATAGATCAAGGAAAGAACTATACTTACAACTAGATAATATCTCCTAATATCTAAATAAGATAAAAGAAATATCCACACACATAAGTGGGTGAGGATAAATACAATAAAGGTAAATAAAGTACCTAGGTGAACATGAGCTAAGGTAAATACCTACTCTAACAAGGCCGTAAGTAAAACAGAGATAGAATTGTGGACTTGGAACAAAGACACGGAAGGAAACAAACAAGGAGAATGGTTGCGAGAAATTAGGAATGCCGCAAAAGACCGAGAATGTTACACAAAATGAAAATATGCTGAAAGGACTGAAAAATTCATGAAGTAAAAAGAATAGTTACTGAAAACTATTTAAGTAAATTTTAGCAGAGGAAATTCATAGGAGTAGATAGTGTGCCATGGAAATTTCAATAATTATGTAGACACCAAATTCGTGTCTTACGACCCCTTGTGACCCGCATCCCATTTCACAACCTAACCTCATTACCTAAACCTTACACAATTATTTATTAATTACCTTGTAATTGATAAATCCCCATCACCTCACCTGCCACCTCATTTTGCCACCTCATCATGACCTAGCCCTAATCCTAGACTAACCTAATTAAAACCTAAAAATTGGTCTACACCTACACCCATGACTAAGGACCCCTTTTCTCGCACCTAAAACCGACCTTCTTGTCACTTGACCAAGCCCGCAACTAATCTCTCGAGAAAAAGCGGGGAAGGTGGGCGATTTTACTAAAAATAGCCTACTTTTTCCTTACCGATGCCGCCTCTACTCGACCACCGTCCGGTTACGTAACCGCCATCGGTTCCTCTGTAAATGGGCTCCCCAAACCAAAAACAAAGGACCGAATTTCATTTTTGGGATCGGTGGAAGGATTTTGAATCAATAGAGATCATTGGGAGTGATCAACGAGTCCAGATCTTCACTTGACCGAGCGGAGACAAGTGAAGAAACCAAGCGTTCCATGACAAAGGAGAGCAACTTGCATCTTCGCAAAAACCAAAAGTAGTCCTTCCAAGACAAAAAGGAGTTCTTCGCAGTCAACCTGATCCTTCTCTAAGGTACGCACACATCATCTCGACATTCTACAGGTATTCCTCCTAGCCCCAACCCTTATCTGTTTCTAAAAGGAATGAAACATTCCGAGTGAAACATTTTGGCACGCTTGACGGTGGGACCCATTTTGGGTTTATGTTTCTCTTGCTTATTTTCATTTTAGGAAGCATACTTGCTGTTGCTGCTTTTGTTATATATTTCGTAAAGAATTTGTCTTGCTTTCCTAGTTTCGCATTAGTGAAAGTCATCTCTCTTGCTTCATCGAACATAATTTTTGATTTGGGTTTAAAACATGTGCATTGCATTCCTGCTTGTTGTTTTTCAATTCTAGTGAACGTAGATTAAGTAACAGGTCGTACACGTGGGGTGATATCCACGGTATAGACAGAAATTAATCTTACTTTCAATTTACCGCACAACACATACCAAATCACTTCACAATTAACACAACAGCTCAAACATCCCCCCTTTTCCGCGGTATTCCTCCGCCCGATTGAGGTAACCTTATAAGCCAAAACAACTTGACATTTCCCCTAAGTCTCTTGTTTAGGATTCTGACATCATTCTACGTCTAAAGGCATAAGCCCACGATAATTAAAATTAACCCTAGGGTTAATCTCTGGATTTGCGTGTGCATCTTGCTTGTTTTTAGTTCTGTTTTCTTTCTCATACTCTGTCTTCTGTGATCAATAATTGGACAAGTATACTAAACGTTGTTAAAAATCAAATTAGCAGCCTTTTTATATCTTGTTAGCCCAGACTTCTTACACCGACATCGGTTACCTGACCGACGTCGGCTATAGTATAACCGACATCGGTTACTAGACCGATATCGGTTACTGTCTTTTCCAATTCCTGACAAACCAGCAACCTACCAATTTTACCAGTCTGAGTTTGTTTCTATTCCTGACAGATTGAAACCCTACTGTGAACTCCTGTCCATGG
This sequence comes from Taxus wallichiana var. yunnanensis, assembly GCA_018340775.1. Classification (NCBI taxonomy): domain Eukaryota; kingdom Viridiplantae; phylum Streptophyta; class Pinopsida; order Cupressales; family Taxaceae; genus Taxus; species Taxus wallichiana. The sequence goes on from CM031234.1 coordinate 437,635,411, forward strand.
TTGTTATCACTCGAAAGCAAGCCACCGCCATGGTTTCACATGCTTGCTCTGTTTCTTTGCCTGAATCACCCCCTTCACATTCTGTGGGGAATCCTACGGATACCAATGAGGTTCCTAAAATTCCTGTGGGAGATAAGGACTTTGCCAAGTTTCGGATGCTAATTCTAGCGCTATGTACAATACTATTTGTCTCATGCCCCTGACCGTACGCCTGATGGTCAGCTCCTTGTTGGCATGCCTATTAGTATAGCTACTCATTTAGCTCCCACTCCGCCTGATAACACCGCCTTGCTTCCTGCACCTTTAGCCCCATCTCCCAATCCGACAGCTTCAGAGATTCATACGACTCAGATTGGCTTTCCTTTGGCTAATCTTGGACCCCACATATCATTACCACCGACTGCCCCTACCTCATCTCTCTTGCAGACTGCTCCGTTCATGACTTGCTCTCTGCCACCTATCCACACGAGCTTTCCTTCTCAAGCTCCACCTACCTTTTCATTCCCATACACATATCCAGTGACCTCAACATCCTATATGGGACATCCCTATTGAGTTGCCTCAACATATTCATCCACCACACCTTATCAACACTTAACCCCACCGGTGGTCTAGCGGTGGTCCTTGCCCCAATTTGCCTCCGTTTACCACAACCACACCATCATCTCATCCAACTACCGATCTAATTAAAATAATGATGGACAAAATGCATAAGCTGGAGGCTTCTGTTTCAGGAAGTCGTAGCGCCTTGACATACGAGCAAGTTTGTCGGGAGCCCATTCACCCTTCTGTCCCCCTTCATTCATATCCTCCTCAATGGGAGTTGCCGAAATTTACTCGTTTTAATAGTAAAGAGGATCCTCAACAACACTTGCGATCATTTAGACATGCTTGTTATTTGATTGCCCATGATGATGCCTTGTTACTCCGCACATTTCCCATGTCCTTATCAGGACCCGCCTTGGAGTGGTACAGTGCTTTAACCCAGCACTCAATCTTCTCTTTTAACCAACTAGCCCAATCTTTCTTGGATCACTTCTCCATTAACATTGCTAAGAAAGTATCCATCACCGACCTTTATGCCATCCGACAATTTGAAGACGAATCTATCGCAGATTTCATTGGACGATGGCGGGGCCTTATCAACCAACTTACGTATGCCTTGCCTCAAACCGAACTTATCGAACTGTTTACGCGGGCCTGCGCTAAGCACATCTCCCCTACCCTCCAAATTCAAACTTTCCGTACATTCGATGAAGCCTTTACTATGGCTCGAAAACTAGAGATTCGAGCCTTAGAGGAAGAGAAATTGCAGTTGCGTAACAAAAACCCCAATTTCCGAACTCCTGATTCTACCAATAAACCAAATACCACCACTCCTCACGCGTCCAATTCTTCCATATCAAAAGGAGCTGTCCACACGGTGATGGTCAAATCCCAACCACCGTCTAATACCCCGCCAAAAACCACTTATAAGTATAAAGCAGAACCCATCAACTACACTCCCTTGGGAGAAACATATGGCATCATCTTGGAAAAATTTCTCAAAGCCGGAGCTATCACTTTGCCTCCTGTTAAACCTCACTCTGGGTTTGACTCCACCCGCGTGATACCTTCCTGGTACAAAGAAAATGACTTCTGTAACTTTCACCGCGTAAAAGGACATAGTCATGAAAACTACAAGATGTTGAAAAACATAGTGCAGGAAATGGTTGACGCAGGGATATAACCCTCGATAATCCTAATGCCCCTGCCAACCGAAATTTGAAAATCTTCAACAAACCATTCCCGAATCACTCTTCCAACAGCAACGTAAACCAGGATATCTTAGCCGAGGAGAGTGTTCATGAGATCCATGCAGTCTTTGATACCCAGCCCAAAGCCTCTATCGACAAAATTTTGAATCAAGCCTCTTCACTAACACAAGAGCCCGAACCTCCTTTACCACCATCGAACCAAAGTGAAATCATTCCTTTACCCATAAAGGAGTTAACTGCCCAGACTTCTCTTCCCATCGATGAGTCTTCTTATACCACATCCCTACAAGATTACGAACGGATGTTATCTAACCTATCTATTTCCCAGATTTCCCCTTCTACCCCTCTTGCTGCACAAGAGGAAGGTACGCCACTCCTTTTGACATCCTTAGACAAGGAATCTCTTGCACCGACATCACCAAATTCTTTAACCATGATGGATCCTCTCGAACATGCCCTCTTACCTATTAGTTCTTCATCACCTAAATCTTTTCAACGACCGGTTAACCTCTTGACATATATTGATACAGTGCCTCATTTACCCCTGTATCACACCCACAGTGGATTGGAATCACAACCCACCTTTCTTCCGTACAAAATTTACAATTCAAACCTGAAGACTGTCATTCTCCAGAAGATAGACGAATCCTATGGGAACGTTTGAGTACTCCCTATTCTACTCAAATGCAGATGACCGATCCCGATACCTCTACCATATACCCGAAGCGTTTACAGAAACTCAAAATGCCTGTATCCTCATTCTTACCCCCCGCATCTATACCAAGTATCCCATCCACCTCTATCCACCTAACCAAACCTTCCCCTACACTTGGGACCTCACCAATACCCAGTCTAACACACCCGCCTAAGCGACTAGATTTATCCAAAAATAAAGCCACCCTGCCACCTAGGAGACACACTCAACCCGTGCCTCTATCACAATCAAAACCATCATCGTCATACCTACCTTCCATATTGGGACCTCATCCTTCCACCTTGCACCAATATATCATACCTCCTGCGTTTTCTTCAAAACGACCTACGCCTTCTGCGCCCATACAGGGATCAAAGGGTATATCAACATTATCACCCCACGCATCCGGTCCACCAATCAACCCTAAACAAACTCCATCATCAAAGGATTTATTCTCTGCTACTCCCCTTTCTCCGTGGTTGTGTCCCACTACCACGTCATCTGTAGCTTTATCATCTAACCAGCTGAATGTAGCTTCTGCGCCAAAGAAACCACATTTAGTGAAAACCGCGTGTCAACACCCCTTGGCTAAACCACCACCCGCACGAACCAACCATACCCAAACATTATCGAAACCCACAAACCAATACCCTCATCCTCTTCTGATTTTGACCCACTCAAAGGATCTTACGCCAAAATCCTTGCTATGTTAGTAGAGAATGCGACCATTTCCCTACCCCCACTTAGACCTTATGACCCATCTAAACCTCGACCTATAGGTTATGATGAGTCTAAGATCTGCGCTTATCACCGCACACCAGGACATGATGTGGAGGGATGCAAAGCTTTAAAAACCATCCTTCGTCAGTCACCTCTCCCAGATAGAAAGGTTAAGAAAGACAACTTACGAAGGGAGAGACCTTTAGTTTCCATTCCCTCTACTATACCATCTATCCCCGCCTCACCAAGATCTATCATTATTACAACCCCACCTCTTGAAGACCATGATTTATCCCAACCATCTTCTTCATCTCCGGTCTACGAGATTAATATGATTAGTGTCGCTACTCGAGGGCAGAAAAACAATGGGAAAGCAAAAGAAAACACGCCTGCGGCACCTCTTTCTTCGTCAACCATCCCGATTACACCACCACCTAAAGTGGTTATTCGCGGACCCGCTTACCCCGTCTCTAATGGAGTTGCCCACCGAACTATGATCAAACAGCTTCACCAATCACCCGTAAAATTGACACTGTATGATCTCATTCAGACTTCTGAATCTCATCGACAAGCTCTCGTTGAGATCCTTCAAGGGATAGAGGTTTTACCTAATGAAACCCTGCCCGTTGCCTCCATTCTAACACCCAATCACGTTGCCTCTCTCACCAAACAACCCACCGCCCCAACCACTTCTGTCTCTGTACCACAAGCTGCTGCAGTCAGTTTCTCTGAAGATGAAATTGTCGATTTTGGTACAGAAGATCCTGACCCTGCCCTGTTCATCTCAGCTTACGTCCGGGACATTCATGTACGTCGTGTTATGATTGACGGGGGTGCTAGCCTAAACATCATCTCTTCAAAAGCTTTTCAACAAATGAATATCCCTTCTAGCTACATGTGTGCCAACCCCATCATGTTGCGGTCATTCAATGACGCTATTACCTCTACCTTAGGCACCGTGATCCTCAACATTCGGGTAGGACCATGTACTTTACCCGAACTCTTCTATGTCCTTGAGGGAGAGTTCCAATATAATATATTGCTGGGTCGTCCTTGGATCCGGGCCATGGGATGCGTTCCCTCAACATTACATAGATGCATAAAATTTGAGTACGAGGGGAAGTCCTACACCGTAAAAGCTGATCCTCCCCCCTTTAAAACCTGTAATATGTTATACCACCCTAACGATGTGCTTATACCAATCAAGACACCCATACATTCAACCCAACCATCCTCTTCAAATGTACCTCAACCATCCACCTCAACCGCACCTATGCCTTCAACTGATGAAACCACCGTCGCAAAAACCACTTCCCTTCCCGCAGCTAACATCCCAACCTCCGACCCCTTAGTAGATGTTTTTCAACGCCTTACGCTGGGGAGTACCGCCTATATAACGTTAGTTCTTTCCATACTCCACAAGAGTACGGACAGTTACATGCACATCCCACCTACGACTGTCGCGTGGGGGAGGTAATCTCTTATGGACCACCCCATTGCCGCACCAACCTAACGTATGGGGGTGTTGACGCATCCTCCATTACCCCTGAACCTCCTCTTGGTGTGGTTCCCTTCCAATCTGATTTTCAATACCTGACAAATCGTCACTTCGCCCTCACCTTTCTTGACTCACTGTGCTTGTAAATGCTTTGGTTTTGGTCTTTATGAACAAGACCGACATACGCTCATCCCCATCACCACACGCAAACATAATGATCACAGTGGTCTCGGTTTTCCTGAAACACCTACACAGGAGACACCTCGTGTCAGCTGTATTCTGGAAGAAGATGACGTCACCCCTACCAAACCATCATCACCCACTTTGCCATCATCACCCACAGAATCTATAGACCCTGAATCTATCCCTCCTAACTTTTTTTTTTCATAAATGCTATCTTCATAGGTCCTCTCACTTATCAACGCGATAATGAGGACCCATCTTCTCTTCCCCTTCTGTATCCAGACATGATCGAAGAGGATTCACCTTTGATTAATGTTGTTGAGTGTCAGGATGACGACTCCATCCTCACTTACCTTGGCGCGGATGATTCTTATATTCAACGAGCCTTACCATCTGAAACCCAAACCATGCTGAACGAATCTACTATAGAAATCAACATCCACACGGAGGAGGATCCTCACATTGTGAAGATCGGACAATCCCTTAACACATCAGAACAAGCCGCCTTTACTACCTTTCTCCGTACCCGCAACCAAGCTTTACAGTGGTATTACGCCGACATGCCAGAATTGATCCTGACATTGCTATCCATAACATTACACTGAAACCCGATTCCAAGACAATTAAACAATGTAAATCTAGAAAATGCATCCACGCATTGCCCTATTGGTCAAAGAGGAGCTCCAATGACTCCTTCTGTTTCCTTCATTCTGCCTATTGACTATCCTCAATAGATTTCTAACATCGTACTGCATCACTAAAGCGATGGGGGACTTCGGATATGCACGGATTTCTGGGATCTTAACCTCGCTTGCCCTAAGGATGACTTCCCCCTACCAAGCATTGACCAACTTGTTGATCTCACTGCCGGCCATGAAATGCTCTCTCTCATGGATGGCTTTTCAGGATATAACCAAATTTTGGTTGCCCCTGCTGATCAACATAAAACTGCCTTCATAACCCCTTGGGGAACTTTCTGTTATCGTGTCATGCCATTTGGCCTTAAGAATGCTGGTGCTACCTATCAGCGGGCTATGACTTACATTTTTCATGACATTATGCACACTATCCTTGAGGATTATGTCGATGATCTTCTGGGCAAATCTAAACATCGTAGCGAACATCTCAATGTGTTAACCATTATTTTTGATCGCTTGTTACAATATTCTGTCCGCCTTCAACCAAAGAAATGTGTCTTTGGTGTTCTTTTGGGAAAAATTCTTGGCTTTATCATCTCTTTGCGTGGCATTGAGGTCGATCCATCTAAAGTAAAAGCTATCCTAGAAATGCCCCCACCCAAAAACCTCAAACAATTGCGTAGTTTGCAGGGTAAACTTCAATCTATCCGACGTTTCATCTCCCAACTCTCGGATCGATGTCAACCTTTCCATCACCTCCTTAAAAAGGACATTGAATTTCAATGGAGCGAAGAGTGCCACCAAGCCTTTGAGGCTGTCAAAACTTATCTCTTACAGCCACCCGTGCTTATCCCACCTCAAGACGACCGCCCTTTCTACCTTTACCTTTCCGCCACTGACCACGCTGTAGGGGCCATGCTTGCACATCGTGACTCTGAAAATTGAGAACAAGCCGTTTATTATATAAGTCGTACTTTGGTGGATTATGAGACTAGGTATACACATGTAGAAAATTTGTGCCTAGCCCTATCATTTGTGGCTACCAAGCTCCGACACTACCTTCTGAATCACAAAACTTTCATCATCACCAACACGGACCCCATCGATTACATGTATGCCAAACCTCATCTAAACCAACGCATTGCTCGATGGCTCATGCTCCTCGCCGACCTCGACCTTGAGTTCATCCACCAGAAATCAATCAAAGGACAAACCATCGTAGACCAACTTGCAGAAGCCCCTTTACCTGGGGAACAATTTACCAATTTTACATTTCCCTGACGAACTCATCGCCACTCTTTCACTCGGGGAAGAGTCATATCAAATGACCCTCTTCTTCGATGGATCTAAATGCCAGCGCGGTGGAGGAGCCGGCGTTGTTCTCATCCCTCTTGACGTTGAACCTATGCCTCTTTCATTCCAGCTTGATTTCCCCTGCACTAATAATACAGTGGAATACGAGGCCCTTATTCTGGGTCTCCAAGTTGCGATACACTTAGGTATCAAATCTATCAATATTTTTGGTGACTCTCAATTGGTAGTCAATCAAGTTATGGGCATCTACCAATGTAAAAATGAGGAACTTCAAAAGTACAAATACTACGTGGACTCACTTCTAGCCTTATTTACTCACTATTCTATCCAAACCATTCCCCGCTCCACTAACAAATTTGCGGATACTATGGCTTGCTTAGCCTCGCAAATTCCAGCTTCATCAACTGACTCTGAATTATTCGTCGTGGTCCAACAAATTTTTGCCCCATCCTACTCAACCCTGGTAGTTTGTATGATAAATACTGTGTCTACTAATTCGCAGGATACCTGGTACCACCAATTTCACGACTATCTTACAATCTCTATTCTCCCACCTGACCTTACTAGTAATGGCAAACGTGCTTTTCTTAAAAGTGTTTCACGTTATGTTGTCATGGGGGGACTCCTCTATAAACGTGGCTTTGATGGTATCCTCCTTCGCTGTCTAACCGGCGCAGAGGTCACCTATACCATCCAACAAGTCCATGATGGGATTTGTGGTGGACATTTTAGTGGCCTTGCCGTGGCTAAACGAATCCTTCGCCTAGGTTATTATTGGCCTACTCTCAATAACGACTGCTACGAATATGTTAAGCGTTGTGTTATGTGTCAACAACATGCTAACCTTCAACATACTCCTAGCCATCCACTGCAGGTCACACGAGATCTTTGGCCTTTCTCACAATGGGGTTTAGACCTTATTGGTGAGATTCACCCGTCCTCTTCACAACGTCACCGATGGATAATCACAGCCACCGAATATTACACAAAATGGGTGGAGGCCATTCCACTCGTTTCGATCAAAAAGGAAAAAATTGTCGAATTCATTAACCATCACATTATCTGTCGTTTTGGTATTCCTCATCGCCTAATAACAGATAATGGTAAATCTTTTAAAAACAAGTTGTTACAAGACCTTTGTGACAACTTTGGTATCAAACTTAGTTTCTCATCGCCTTATTATCTGCAGGCTAATGGTCAGGCTGAATCTTCTAATAAAACCCTAACCAAAATCCTCATGAAAGTTGTTAATGAATCCGGAAGAAATTGGCACGATCACATTCCCTTTGCCCTTTGGGCTTATCGTACTAGCATTCGTACCTCCACTAATGCCACACCTTTTTCTTTGGTATATGGTACCGAGGCTGTCCTGCCTCTCGAAGTACAAATACCCTCCCTTAGAATATCTCTTCAGGATATTCTCACCAATGATGATTTCCGCCAAGAGCGGTTAGCCCAATTGGAGCTTCTTGACGAGCGTCGTCTTACAGCTCTTGATCACCTCCAAATCTATCAAAAACGTATCAAGTGTGCTTATGATAAGCGACTTCATGAGCGCACCTTTAAGGTTGGTGATCTTTTCCTCAAAGAGAATCAACATGTAACCAAACTAGAAAAGAGCAAACGTGGAAAATTTGCTCCTAATTGGATTGGGCCTTATATAATCACTCACACTTATGGATCAGGCACTTATCGTTTAGCTTCGCTTAATGGTAAACCTGAGCCTGAACCCCTTAATGCCTTGCATCTTCGACCATTCTACTGTTGAATTTAGTGTTATATCACTTCTTATCTACCTACTGCTCATCCCTTGAGCTCATTTACCGCTACATACATTTTGTTTCCTACATCTCCAAATAAAATCAAGCTCACTTCTCACCTCCCCTCAAACGATGCCTTCCCCTTTTTAGTCTAGTCCATGACTTCAAAGTATTAAAATACCACCTTCTTATGGGATTTTCTTGAGTCAAACTTCCTACCAAACTAGATGCTTCACGCCAAAAGAACATCTAGCTATCTAAATTATATATAGACTGTTCCCTCGAAGGACAGCTATATGCCAAATTATTGCTGCTATTCTATATAGACTGCTCCCCCGAAGGACAGCTATGCACTAAAATCATATCTGCTACTATAAATAGATCGCTCCTCGAAGGACAGCTATACACACATCGACCTTTATCGAAGCTTCTCACATTGATCGACTTTGCAAGACCTCAAGAATAGTACAATCAATATCCCTTGTAGACTTCCCGCATCGATCGGTCTATATTCACCAAATAAAAGCCTCATTCAAAAGAAATTTTTGGGTCATGGACTTGTCTATTTAGGGTAGGTTCTCTTTCATCGAACACTCACTTTGTGAAAATTTCTCTCGACCTCAACTATACCATTCACCTCACCTCATTATTTGTTTCAACTCAAGGGACGTAACGTACACCCGATAAATTGTGATCATACAACTCTTTTCACCTATTGACTTCTTGTCTATGCACGGTACCTAGGGCTTCAAGCTCGTTCTCTACGTTGTGTGGTTTGTTTATCTCTTTTCACCTACTGAGCACTCTTTCCGCTTTGCCTCGCATCTAGGATTGTGTGTTGATCTTAATCAGGACATGGTTCCCTTCTACTTGGGTAGGCTAACTTTCGCTTCCCTTATACCTTTTACAACATCACCAATTCATTACCGACACCAACAACCTTACCTTACCAATATTAATATCAATATTCTTACCAACCAACCAATTGCCTAAACCGTACCAAATTGCACTTCGACTTCGCCTCTCCCTGATCCTAAGGGAGAACTACATCGGTCTGAGGCCCTTCCTTGCTTTGTGCAATGGGCTATGTAGGCAGCACTTCGGAGACATGGGGTCTCCCAAGGTTAGCTCGACCATCCCCTACCATAACCTATCATGTGTGGTAAATATAAATATTTTTGTGTATTTCTATTTAATCACATTCCTCTTTATCCTTTTTCAAAACACCGAAAGTCAAAACGAAAACATTCTTATTATTATAACTCAAATCAACATACATATCTCGTTTTATTTAGATGTTAAACAAATACATCTTCTCTATCATCGACATGCAGGTCGGTACTCTTATTTATTCTTATACCTTGCTAACATTTATTTAGACCCTCATGCCTCATCCTGAACTAGGTGATGATCGTGATCGTCGACCCCTCTCGCCAGGCCTCTCTGTCCTCAAAGGTACCACGGCTATTGGTACCGCCCACTGATCTGCCAATCTCTCCTGTAACATATGAATACGCTCCCTCGCATGGAGATCTCTCGTCTCTAGTCCTTGTGCTCGTGACTCCGCAACCACTAACAATCTTCTTGCCTCATTCACCTGCGTTTGGAGCTGCTGAACTAAACTCTGTAGACGATCTCTCTCTGCTGTAATCACAGCTATGTCAGGACGATCACGTATACCTCGCAGCTCCGCTACCCACCATAATCTATAGGCCTCTGTCGTTCCTGCATCCATTACCCTGCGATCGGCGGCTATTTCCTCTGGCCCTTCTGGAGGTGTTGGCCGGGGAGGTGAGAATGCTGCCTCGGCATCGATCCTCATATATGGTCTATAAGCCTGGGGTATATCCTGCACAAATCCAAATTGTCGCCGCACGCGATCTAGAGGAATCCTCTCATACTCACCCGGCCTGTGCCCTGCGATCCACCTCAATCGCTCTACACCCCTCAACTCCTCAGCTATGTTCTCTGTTACCATATAGTTTCCGTATGGCCTCCAACAGATATCCGCAATCGTCACCATCTCCCATACCTGCCTATAATACTCAATGTCACCCGTCACAGCCTGGGATCTTGCCTCTTGTTCTGTTTGGACCCATCGTCTGAATCCCAACCTTTGTACTCCGGTCTCTCCTGACTGGATGGGTCGGCCTATTGGTCGCACACAAACAATGTGCTCATAGGCCCAACAGTGTAATAAGTATGAACAATCTAGTGTTTTCCTGTGATTTCACCTACAAGCCCATAGACCCCTGTATAGCTCGCCAAATATGCAGGTGCCCATGCAAAAGTCACGTTCCTTTCTATCATCTCCCAAATAACACACATCAATGCCTTTGGAAATCTTCCCCCATCTGCCCTCGGTAACGTGTAATACCCTACCGCTATCATTAATATCACTGCTAACCTTGTCTCCTCAGGGTGTGCTGCATACATTATCCCATATGTGAATGACAAACCTCGTTGTGTTAAATCTCGTGCGTATGGACCAAATACTGTTGTTATTGCTCCCCGTGCCGCGCTAGGTAATGCCTGATATACTGGTTTTCCTGTAATTGGGAGTCTCAAAATACGGAACACATCTTCCAATGTTACTGTCATCTCCCCTGTTGGCAAATAGAAGGTATTTGTCTCAGGATTCCATCTCTCAATCAACGCCTATAACATAGCATGGTTACGTGTGATTCGTGAATAATAGCGGATTCCACTTAACCCCAAACGATTTATCAATGTCCATTCAACAGGCGTTACATCCGCTCGTTAATGTGACAACAGCTACCGGTACACTATCATTCATCCTCAACCCTGCCTCTGCCTGCATACATCCAAATAACAAACAACCATTCAATTCCTCAAATCCCCTAGGTTTTTTCTCAAATTCTGGAAATTCCTACAGCAACCGGTATCGTTTACAGCTAACTGGTACCGGTTGAGTAACCGATACCGGTTATCCCTAACCGATATCGGTCACTGTTACTTTCATACACCTTGCCTAAAACAACCACCTACGACAATAAATTGCTCGTTTATTCCTCTCTGTATACACAGACATACCCGAAACCCTTGATTACCTACCACGTAACACTCACCTCATTTATAACCCTTGTTATCATCTTTTCTTTCTCAAATCTACCCACATACTCTCCCCCATCTTATTCACAAAACATGCAGAAATCAAATCACAACCAAAACGTTTACCTCTGGAGTTGCAGCAGCTTGAGGTGGCCCTTGTCTTCCCTCTCGTCCCTGCCTGCTGGATGCTTCTCCTCATTCTGCCATGATCACCACCCTTTTCAAATTCACCTTTCTGCCTTCTGAATCTCAGAACACATTCACTTTCCCTGTCTCTTTTCTCCTTATCACTCAAATTTCTCATGCAATTACCTGTCTCAGTCGTCAAAAAGCGTCGCGTTCGCGTATTTAACTTCTTGCATGGCTCTCAAAATTAGAACTTAAGTTGCCACCCTAGCTTTTTTATTTTTAGAAAAGCTCATACCTAAATAACCGGTATCGGTTATGTAACCGATATCGGTCTACTAACTACCGCCATCGGTTATCTAACCGATATCGGTTATACACCTGCCTTTTTGAAACATGGTTCTTTTCTTCGTTTTTTACCTAATTTTTGTCGCGCCCGCCTCTTTTCCTGCATCTCATCACCATTATCCATATTTGTCCATCCACCACACATATCATTACAATTTCATTAACATCATCTATTTTACAAAAACAAACAAGTCATCAACTAAGGATACCAAAACAAAACAAAAAACTATCTATCTATACATCATTTGGATCCAACTCATCAGATACATATATAACAATGTCCCAAAACCAGCACCAAAACATGCAACATTTCATCATATAACACATCATCCATATATCAACATGTCAATTAAACTCATCATACATTCTATATCATAAACCATCGACAAAATACTTAAAAACATTTTGAACACAACATGTGGATCAAAACATCATCTATATATATATATACAAGTTTTCAAATATACACTGTGCCCTGCATCGGGGCCTCTGTGATCTCATAATCCAACAAAGCCAGCACGCAGGCCACAATAAATATCAATAATCTCAACTCGGCTCGTAGGCCGGTCCCTCATATCAAAATATACTTGGCTCGCAGGCCGGTACCAACTGTACAACCCGTACTCGGCTCGCAGGCCGGTATACAATAAATGAATGAATGAATAAATGAGTAATATGTAGGCACGCAGGCCTCTATAAACATAACCGGTTCGCAGACCGGTGCCCATATCCAATATACAAATACAAAAACCATGCCGGGCTCCCTCAGCTCTCCCCACCGCCCTCAGCACCTCTCCCCGCTGGTCCCTGTGGTGCCTCTCGCCTCCTGCCTGTCACAGACACGCCGGCTGTGGCTGCACCTCCCTGAGATCTCTGGCTGTGAGAGGTCTCTGCTCTATGAGCTGCATAAGGCTGATACTCAACTCCGGTACCATCAAGAATATCCTGATAGTATCGGGCCTCCGCTCTAACCTCCATATAGCGCTCTCGAGCCACTGAAGGAGCTGGGGCTGGTCCCCTGGCACCTAATACTAATGCCCTCGAGCTCGTGGCTTTGGTGCATTTGTTGGTGCCTATGGCCGTGGTGGTGCCGGTGCACATCTTCTTTTTGCTCGCTGATGCTACTCTACTGTGCACTGCACCACTGTGGTGTGGTGGTGGTGGTGGTGCTGCCTGTGCCTGTACCTGAGCCTGGGCTAGCTGCCCCTGTAAGACCCCTATCTGTGCCTGCGCAGCAGCAAGCTGCCCCTGTAAGAGTTGCACCTGACCCCTGAGCTGATCTCTCTCTACCGTCACAGCTGCCAAGTCTGGCTGTGCGGGCTGTGCTACCCTCGCCGCTCTCTGACCAGCCCACCACACCATGTATGCTCCTGTACAACCAGCATCATCTACTGTGTCATCTGCTGGCCTCTCAGCAACCCAATCTGGATCCAAGGGCTATGGTGCAGGCAGTGGGGCCTCTACATCATCCCTTCTGTACTGAGGGAAGGGAGGTGGCTCGTCCTGTCCACAGGCCCCATCTGCCTGCGTACCCTCTCTAGGGGTATCCTCTCGTACTCTCCCGGCCTCCGTCCTGCTATCCAGAATGTGTACTGGATCAGACGCAACTGTAAGCGGACTCCTCCGTGAGGGTGATGACCTCTGTAAGGTCTCCATACAATATCTACCGCTGTCAGGCCCTCTAATAAATGCCTGTAGTAGGCAACGTCTCTCCCCGCAAGCACTGCTCGTGGCTGCCCCACGACTCCCAACCACCTCTGAAAGCCGTATCTGTATATAACCTGTGGCCCTGGCTGCTGGGGCAGCCCTACTGGTCTGATGCATATGATGTGCTCATATGCCCAACAGTGAAGTAAAAAAGTCAAACAAATACCAAATCGCCGCATCCGGCGATAACCCCAGAGCTCTCTGTATAGCTGCACCAGATACACTGGTGCCCACGCATAGCAAGTATGCTCCTCCACCATCTCAAGCAACACCCCCATCAATGCTCGTGGAAAGCGGCCTCCCTCTGAGTCTCGGGAGGCGAAGCAGGTGATCCCAATCATCATCAGCACAGCCAGCCGTGTCTCGTGTCGGTGCGCACGGTACATGTCACCATACCCGATACTCGCGCTGTGATAGGTAAGTCGCGCGGCTGCATCTCCAAAAACCTGCAGGATGCTGTCCATCACTGTCTCCGAATCTACCTGGAAGACTGCCTCTCCCTCGATCGGCAGTCGAAGGATGCGATACACATCCTCCAATGTGATGGTCATCTCTCCGGTCGGGAGATGGAACACATTGGTCGCCGGATCCCATCTCTCGATGAGGGCGACCATCAGGCTGTGATCTCTATCAATAGCTTTGTATCACTGGACTCCGCCGAGTCCCACCTTATGCATGATTGCTCAATGAGCCGCAGAGATATGTGTGGCCGCATCCGCACTGACAGCGGGGGCATTCTATCCCGCATCGTCAACTGCTGACGTGCCTGCAAAACCAACCCACATCCTTAGACCTACTCTTTATCACAACATCTACTTTACCCTCTAAACCCCCTTTTATCCCCCCGACCACACCCCAACTCTCTACCACCCCCCTCTAGCAACCTACCTTCAACCACCCAACCCAAAACCCACCCAACCCCAACCCATACAAATCCCATATCTACCCACAACTCAACCCACCCAAACCACTACCCGACCCAAAGCCCAAAATCTACCCAAAACAAACCAACCCAAAACCAAACCCACCCCACCCAAAACAAACCCCACCCACACCCCAAAACACACCAACACAAAACAAGCCCAACCCAAACCCAAACCCACCCAACCCCAAAACAAAACAAACCCACACAAACCCCCAATAAATCCACACAAGCCAAAGCAAAAACAAACAAAACAAACCAAAAGAAAACAACACAAACACTACAGACCTGCACCGGTCCTAAACAACCGACCACGGCCCTCTTCCCACCGACGCCGGTCATCCACACAGAACCCAGCCCCTAAAATTTTGCGACCGATGCCGGTCGCTTAGCGACCGACATCGGTCACTGTCATTTCGAGCCGAACCCCGCGCCCCCCACCCACATTTTTGCATTTTTCTACTTATCTACCCACCCAAACACCCTAAAAACCTACCCACCCAGCCGCCTTGCCCTATTTTACCCATCTATCCTCTTCGTTTTTCAAATTACGTCCATTTACTCATTATTTTCTAAAACATGTAAATTCCTACCCAAACCCCCAATTTAGCTTAATACCATTCAAATGCACAAAATAAAGAGTTCCGAACCTACCCGAACGACGAACGTCATGGTGGTGGTGGGATGGGTGGTGGTGGTCCAGCTGGTCCAGCCCCTCCTGCTCCTCCTGCCATGCCATAGCTCCAATTCTGATCTGCTGGGTCCCCGACCAATCAACTGCTGCCTCCTCCTCACTCGGGCCCGCAAACAACTCACTCCTCTAGCAAAATAGCTCCACCTCACTCAATCAAACCTCCAATCTCAACTCTCCACATCAGACAAATCAATTTGGTTTTCAAATAACACAAGTGACAATGACAAGCCGTATTTTTCTTTTTATAGGTTTTTCGCCCTTAACCGATATCCGTTTCATTTTGCCCTAATGAACCGGTATCGGTCCCTGAACCGATATCGGTCATGTAGAATCGACATCGGTTTTTCTGCCAACTTTCCCCAATTTTTGCCCTTATTTACCATTTGCCCCTTTTTTAACCACATATCGCCTATATCCACCTTTCTTTGAACACCATTTGGTTACCCATTTAGCCCGACCCAAGGCCTCAACCTACCCATTTAGCCCGACCCAAGGCCTCAACCTACCTATTCGGCCCGACCCAAGACCTCAACCTACCTAACCGGCCCGACCTAAGGCCTCAACCTACCCATTTGGCCCGACCCAACGCCGCAACCCTAACCATCCGGCCCGACCCAAGGCCTCACCCTACCCATTTAGCCCGACCCAAGGCCTCACCCTACCCATCTAGCCCGACCCAAGGCCGCACCCCAACCATTTGGCCCGACCCAAGGCCGTACCACTTCCATACCTTACCTAAAATCAACACCATACACTTTTATCCACCCATCCTGTAGTTTTTGTTCAATCGAGCTCACCTGTTTGTGTTTTAGCATGATTAGGGTCCTTGACTTGATCTGTCGACCAACTTTGCCTAGACCTAGACCGTGACGTTTATCTCAACCAAACCAACCATTTGGTACTGCCGAACATGCCTAAACGTTCCTGTACCTTACCTGTTATATACCCTGGAGCTACTTCCTATGCCTTGGATACCAGGATTATATCACCCTTGTTTGGATAAACTATCGACCTTTGCCTATGCACTGCTGGTTTGCTCGTCAAATCATGTACCCTAGTCGTACGATTGCATTTCAACATGCGTCTGCTTCCTTGGACCTACCCCACCACCTTACCATCCCCTCTACACCATTTACCCTTTATCAACCCTATCCCTGATTTCACATTCTCTCAATCTGTGATAGATTTGAGGGGGATTACCTATACCCTTAACAATGGAAACCACTTCATATTATTGTCCGTGCAGCTTTACAAAACAAGCTACACGACAATAAGGGGCTAATGTAGACACCAAATTCGTGTCTTACGACCCCTTGTGACCCGCATCCCATTTCGCAACCTAACCTCATTACCTAAACCTTACACAATTATTTATTAATTACCTTGTAATTGATAAATCCCCATCACCTCACCTGCCACCTCATTTTGCCACCTCATCATGACCTAGCCCTAATCCTAAACTAACCTAATTAAAACCTAAAACTTGGTCTACACCTACACCCATGACTAAGGACCCCTTTCTCGCACCTAAAACCGACCTTCTAGTCACTTGACCAAGCCCGCAACTAATCTCTCGGGAGAAAAGCAGGGAAGGTGGGCGATTTTACTAAAAATAGCCTACTTTTTCCTTACCGATGCCGGTTCCTACTCGACCGCCGTCGGTTACGTAACCGCCATCGGTTCCCTGTAAATGGGCTCCCCAAACCAAAAACAAAGGACCGGAATTTCATTTTTGGGATCAGGTGGAAGGATTTTGAATCAATAGAGATCATTGGGAGTGATCAACAGAGTCCAGATCTTCACTTGACCGAGCAGAGACAAGTGAAGAAACCGTGAAGCGTTGCAAAGAAAGGAGAGCAACTTGCATCTTCACAAAACCAGTAGTCCTTCCAAGACAAAAAGGAGTTCTTCGCATCAACTTTGATCCTTCTCTAGTGCGCGCACATCATCTCGACATTCTACAGGTATTCCTCCTAGCCCCAACCCTTATCTGCTTCTAAAAGGAATGAAACATTTCGAGTGAAACAAATTAGGTGATGAATTAATTAATTAAACATTACAAAATGGAAGGATGAATCATAATATATATGATCAAATATGGATGAATAAATTGAATATTCTACAAGAGGTAAAAGGATGACCTACTTGGGTCATATGTGACCGTTGCAGCTTGAATTAAATGAAAGGATTTGGGTCGAATCTAGATAAAATTTTGATCTCTTTTGTATTAGATAAATTAGATTAATATTAAAGTAAACTTCATCTTAGTTGCGTGGTTGTTGCTTGTGTGTGTAAAAGATGCTCTAAGAATTTATGTAGAAAAGTAGAAAATCATTTGTAGTTATGAGAGCAGAATATGAGAGCTGATCAAAGATATCATTAGCTATTGTCTATGCAAGGAATCGATGCATGCGAGTTAGAAGAGAGACAAAAGGAGAAAGATAGCTCGAGTGAAATTGAATTATTTGAGCTAAAGAAGAGGTAGAGAGAAGTGATTAGAGATCCAGATCAAAGAGATAAAGAAAAGAGTGAGTGTAGAAAGATATAGAAAAGTGATCATAATCTGTTGAGTAAGCAATATTGAATCTATATGATCAAATTGTAATACCTTATTCTAAGTGGGTGCTTAAATAATAAAGGGTTGGTGCTCCTACAAGTTGGAGCTTGCTAAATCAGGGGTTGGTGCTCCTTGTGGGATTGGTGTCTCACTAAATCAAGGGATGATGCTCCTTGTGGTATTGGTGTCTCACTAAATCAGGAGTTGGTGCTCCTTGTGAAGTTGGTGCTTCACTAAAATTCTTTGGTTTGAATAATATATTCAGGGATTTCAAAGGGGTTTTCTTTCCCATGAGGGTTTCCCACTTATATAGAGTGTTCACATGTTGTGTAATGTGTTCTTATGCTTGATGTTACATATCTGATGCACACTATTTGTTTTGAATGGTTAATGGATTAATGAATTAGTGAATATGTATATGTTAATAACTGAATTTGAGATATAATTTTGAATAACTGATTCAACCCCATCTCAGTTAGCTTGTGATCTCTAAAAATTGGTATTAGAGTGAATTCCTTCTAGCAGAAGCTTAACATCTTCAAGGATATCCTCTATTCACAAGCATGACAATGAATCAAGCACAAGGTGGATTATCTGTGTCAAGATCACCACTCTTCACTGGAATGAATTATGCACTCTAGAAAATAAGAATGAAGACATATATTATGTCACTTGGATTTGATATTTGGGAATGTGTTGAGAAAGGCTACAATCCTCCATCCATGCCCATCACCACAACTATAAACAAAACAAAATATGAATGCAACTCAAGAGCTATGAACATTATATTGTGTGGTTTGACTAAATTATTTTTGTAAAGGTAATGCACTGCACCACCACCAAATAAATATGGACCAATATTCATAATAAATAAAATTGGCTAAAATGCAAACCTACAGGGGTCCAATTTGAAATCTTAAAGATGAAATAAGATGAGACTATTGCAACTTATATGTAGAGGGTAGATGAAGTGATCAATATGATCAGAGGATTAGGTGAAAAACTAGAAGAATATGCTATTGTTCAAAAAATTCTAAGATCTCTGACCACCAAATATGATGTGAAGGTTTCAGCTGTGGAAGAAGCCAAAGATATGAAAACTCTGACAATGGATGAACTACAAAGTATCCTTTTAGCATATGAAATGAGGACTATTGGATCAAAGATTACCAAGAAAGAGGTTGTGTTCAAAGCCAAGAAAGAGACCCAGTCTAAGAAAAAAGAAGAAGAATTAGATTCAGAGAAAGAAATAGATGATGAAAATATTGAAGCCATGTTCGTTAGAAGACTGAAAAGAGGATTAGGTAAGTACAAAGGAAAACTTCCTTTCAAATGTTTTGAATGTGGACAAGTAGGTCATTTTGCAAATAAATGCCCAAATAAGGATAGAGAAAACCAGATCAACATGAAGAAGAAAGTCACAGACACAACCAGAAAAATAAGAGTCACAAAAAGAAAGATGGTAAGAAGAAGTACTTCAAAGAAAAGAAGAATTTATACACAGAAGAAAATTCTAGTGAATCAGATTCAAGAAACTCAGACATGATGAAGACCAGATCTGAATGCTTGTTTATGGAAATGAATTCCCCAAGAGGTTAGTTGAAGAGGAAATAATGTAGTTGAATGTGAATAATTTGATGAAGAAGAAGCAGAAGTGAATCTAGAAGCTGAATTAATAAGTGCTCTTGAAGAATTGAGACTATGTAGAAAGAAAAATCAAAATATGAGATGCACATTAAAATACTATGAAGAAAAAATCCACATCTTTGAACAAAGACAAAATCTAAGAGAAGAAGAAGAGGCCAATGAGCTCAAAGAGCTTGAGACCCAACTAGACAATATTTCTCAGACTTACAAATCAAAGGAGAATGAGTGCATAAGACTAAATTCTGAACTGGAGAAACTGAAGACTGAGATGGAACAAATGAGCAACAAGCTGATAATGTATGAGAAGTTAGAAAATATCTCTAATGTCTTGACTGACATACTTTGCAGTCAACGTGATTCACATGATAAATATGGAATTGGTTTCAAGGAAGAAAGAAAAGGAGCTAAATTAGAGAAGAAGAAGGAAATCAAAACTACATCAACACCAAGCACTTCTTCTTCTACAAACAACAAAGTCATCAAAACCACCGAGACAAAGGATTACTTGGTCCAAAAATTACATATGCCATGAGCTCTTTTTGTTTCATCATTTTCTTTAAGTTTTTAGATGAAACAGATAAGGGTGTGGGCCAAGGAGGAATACCTGTAGTGATGGTCGGTTGAAGGTTGTTACGTGCATTCTGAATTCTTGATCCAATGCTGACTATGAGAGATTCCTTTTGGCTAGGAGGAACTACTTGAAATACACAACAAGACCAAAAAAGAGGATTAAATAATATATGTCAGTGGGCTACCTAGCATGTGCTAGATCCAAGAAGTGTGATACTTCCTTGGTGGCAATCAACCCACTATTTTAATACAATTTAATGTAAGAAACAACATAAGTAAATAGAATCCTATTGTAGTTGATATGATTTAGGTATCTCATCCAAATACAATAAGAAAATCTAACATAACAGGATAGGCTATGATCGATCTAGAAATAAGGTAAACAACCAAGGTATTGGAACAATTGGGTCGATTAGGGTCACTTGAATCAATTAAAAAGGGTTATTGGGATTTTTTATTAGTAGGAATTCCAAATATAGAGATTGACGTCGGTGCAGTATGACCAAGCGAAGGTTTAGTGGGACCGATGACGATTCTTCGCAGGATGGTAATAACTTAATAGTTCATGGTTTTGGATTTTTTTTTGAGACTGGATCGGAGAGATGGTGGGGAGTTGGTTTAGGTGCAGGAGATGTTGGGAATATCCAAAGATACTCGGGGATTAGACAAAGG
Source organism: Taxus wallichiana var. yunnanensis (assembly GCA_018340775.1). Classification (NCBI taxonomy): domain Eukaryota; kingdom Viridiplantae; phylum Streptophyta; class Pinopsida; order Cupressales; family Taxaceae; genus Taxus; species Taxus wallichiana. The sequence goes on from CM031234.1 coordinate 437,656,290, forward strand.
TGATTAAAATGGTTGTGATTGATGGGAAAGGGTCAGGTCACAGGAAGACAATAGTGGTGGGGTGAAAATATAACTGATGATTGATAAACAAAGGTGAAGAACTTTAAAAACTGAATGAAAATGAAGTGATGCAGGTTAGAGACACACTTTCTACTATGCAGGTTCAATGGTTGGGTGGTGGTGATGGTTGATAAGTGAAATGGTGATCTTGGGCATGGAAGTGCTTCCCCAAGTTCTCCTGTGAATGAAAATACCTTATGATCAATGACTATCTTGCTATGGTTGTGCTGGATGTGCGAAAGAGATCTGGTTTTTGCTTGCATGCATATCTTCTTTGCTCCAAAAACTAGAAAATGTGTCTAACCTCTCAAAAAAGGTTTTCAAAATGGTTATATGGTAATTGATGATGATTTAGGGTTACCGACATCAGTTTTGGGTTGAACGGCGTTGGTTAAGGCGGGATTCTCTAGGTTTACTAAAAATGGTAGATCTTGCAATCACTTGGGCCAGGTCTATCCATTTATCATGGATCAAAATAGATGTTATCTTTTAATGAGTGGGAATGTGGTTAGAGGAATAATAGGCATTTATTTTTAGGGTTGAACTAAGTCTTAGTTAGTTATGGTGAGTGGATAGATACTAAAAATAGGTTTATAATGAGGTGTCTAGGTGAGATGGTGGGGTGAGGTGTCTAGGTGAGGTGGAAATTGGTTTAATTAAGATAATTAAATAATGAATATTGTGAGGATGGGTATTAATTTAATTAAAGTGATTAAATTAATATTAATGTGGGATGTAAGGGTCATGGTTAGGTGAAAGTGTTTAAGTTAGCTTATTTGAAAGGGGACCAATGGGAGTGTGACCCAATTTTGGTGTCTACATTTTGTCCCTTTTTGTTGCATAGCTTGTATTGGTAAGCGTGCGACAAAACAAGAAGTGATTTCCCCATGTGTGGGGTGAAGGTGATCCCCAAACCGAGCCGATGAGGGTGTAAGATAGAATCGGTGAGTGGTTTGATAAAGGTGTAGGTGAGGAAGATAGGTGGGGAAAGGGTGACAAAAATTAGGTAATGGGTAGTAGGTCATGGTCAAAATCGGGGCATGGGAAATGGAAATCAAATGCACACACACACATATAGATTGCAACATGGTACTAGGTTTAAGAGCTTGCAAAATATACATCGTCCAAGGTTGATAGGTTTATCCAAACAAGGGTAAAGTGAGTCGGTGTCCATGGTATAGGATATGGTCTGAAAACACAACATAGGTCAGGTGCAGGAACGTTTAGGTATGTCTCGGTACACCGAAGGTTTGGTTGGGATAAACAACATGATAATAGGCAAGGTATGGTTGGTAGGCTAACAATATAGGTAACAACATTGTAAGGTATAAGCGAGTACATAAGGTCAATGGTCACACCAAGTAGGTCAAGTTCAGGTAAATAGGTCATGGCACGAGTAAGGCCAAGGTATAGGTAAAATAACAACTACTAAGATGCAGTAAAGGAAATGTAGGGGTAGGTTGAGTTTGTAGGTATGTGTTAATGGGTGTCCATAATGATAACAGTGTAGGCATGAGCGGCGACAGTAAAAGGGACTGGGTAAGGGAAACTAGTTTGAAGTGTGATTGACACCGGTTACATGTTGACTGATGACGGTTGACTAGGGCACCAATATGACCGATGTCGGTCATAATGGATTGGGATTAAAAAGGAAAATTCCACTTTTGTGGAATCATTTGTCATTTTCTAATAGTAGAAAATGATAGAGGAGTGGTGGAAAAGTGGAAAGTGATGGAGTGAGACAGAGAGTTGAGTTGGTGAGCCTCGGAGTGGGTGATCGGTCATTCGATAGGCGGGTCCATGAGATCAGTGTGATTGATTTGATTGGTTGGAGGTGAGGAGGGCATTTGGTGATGGTAGAGGTAGGAGAGGGATTAAGTGGACCACCGGTGTAGTGGCCTAATGTCCCACCATGCAGATGACATCGTGATGAGGTAGGATTTGATCCTTCTATGCTAGAAATCGGGTTAGGGTAAAATGGGTTTTTGGGGGAAAATTAAATTTAAATTGGGGAAGAAAATGGATGAAATAGGAATGGGGGAAGGTTGATGTAGGGTAAGAAGGAGTGGGGTTGGGGTGAGGGAGATTTGAGGAGGGAAGGGTAGGTAGGGAGGGTAGAATATGGGATTTTTTAGAGAAAACAGGTAGGGTTTCACATTTTTTCTCCATGACGCTGATGTGATTATCGTCAAGGTTTAGATGATGTTAGTGGGAGTTAGCTGGCATTGGTCATGAATGAGGTGACCGATGCCAGTTTTGGGAGACTAGTTCCGGTTAATAGGAACCGATGCCGATCCACATTAGGAAAAAGTAGCCTAGGAGATGAGAGAGGGTGGGTGGGGGAGATAAGCCATGAGATAGGAAGATGGTGTTGACGTAGAATAACATGGGTAAGAGGTATAAAAAGGAATGAGTCGAGGGGTGTGAAATTGAGATGGGGAAAGGTAGTCATTAGGGTTGGGGTGGGGAGATAGGTCACAAGTAGGGGGTCTAGGGAATAGGTTGGGGTTCAAGGGTGAAGTGGAGTATGGTCGAGGTCTAATGATGTTATGGATTCTTAGATGCAGGTGAGGGACCAGTTATGAATGTGTGATAGGGTAACACCCTTATTATTAGTGGTATGAGGGAGTGTGATAGCTGAGGAGTGGAACCATGTGGTAGAGGTTATCTTGATTAGGGTTAGATGTTACCTGCACGTAGTCCAAGAGATGAGTTTGATGGTTGCCCTCATCGACAGATGAGATTCGATGACCAACACATTTTATTTTCCTACAGGTGAGATGACCATCACCTTGGAGGATGTTTATAGGATCCCACGATACCGATGTAGGGACACAAGTGTATTCCATGAGTTGATGTTGAAAGTGTTTGGTGAGGGGTTGGTGGAGTTACGGTTCCATAGTGCCAGCCTTTGAGTTATGGAGATATGTACCGGGCCCATCTGGAGGAGATGAGGTTAGTGGTGCTGATGATGGAGGTAGTTTGTTGTTTTGTGCTGCTAGATGTGGAGGGTGGGAGATTCCAACAGAGGCATTGATGGGGGTTATTGATGACATGATGGAGGACATGACCCAATTTTCATGGGCACCAACATTCTTAGTGCAACTATACGAGAGTTATGGGCCTATGGGAGGCTATGGAGGTTCAACTTGTGTTGTACATTCCTCCTACACTCTGGGCATATGAGCACATCATGTGTGTGCATCCAGTGGGCATGCCTTGACCTGATGCATTCGAGCGAGCTTGGTTCGGGTGGGCTACAGATGATGGGTACTTGTTTTTGGAGAGTGGCAAGATGTCATGGCTACACACAATGCGAGATATTATGAGCGTACATTAGAGGGGTTGTCCAATGTGGACATCATTTGGAGGCCATATGTGGGCTTCCCATCATATAGGTAGATGGCCGAGGAGCTACAATTGCTCTGATGGATAGAGGGGTGTTGTGCAGGAGAGCATGAGATGATACCTATTGACAAGGTTAGACGATAGTTTGGGTTACCGCAGGATGTACCTCCACCATTTCCACAGTATAGGAGGGATGACGTGGAGAGGCCTATGCCTCTACCACAGCCGATGGTGCCTATAGGGAAAGAGGAGTAGGTGGTAGACCGGTGGATTGATGATGCTAGGGTTATAAATAGATATAGACAGTGGTGGGAAGCACAACTATGGGTAGTACCGCTGAGGCTAGGGTAGCCTGACTTAGCCACTATCACAATTCAGAGGGACACCCTATAGGGGTAGGTGGCTACCCTTGTGACACAATTGGGGATAGTGCAGGGATAACTCGACGGTCGAGGCACAGTGGCCATTACGGTCATAGGTAGTAGCCTTATAGAACTAGGTAGTATAGGGATAAGTACCTATATAGGATGGGGATAGAGATGGGGTATAGGTGGTCACCCTACAGTGCATGTAATAGGTTTGTAGGTCTAGTTAGCCACCGGACAGTGTAGTTTGTGGCCCTTCGAGCCTAGTACAGGCACATGTAATTACACAGATCAAGGACAAGGTCAGCTTTTACAAATAGGGCGGGACAGGGTCCCATGATATAGTGCAGGTCGAGGCCGATGGCACCACCACAGACAGTACCTATGGCTAGGTTTAGGGATTCCCTAGGTGAGGTGAGATATTATCAGGATCACTTGATGGCCGTAGGGATATATTTCCCTACCTATGCAAAGTATAGAGCATAACAAGCCTTGAGTGAGAGGACCAAGTCTCGCACTCATAGTGTGGAGAGTACAAGGGGTCGGCGAGCCCCGAGACAGGGTCAGGGTGAGGCCACTAGTTCACGGAGGCTAGCTCCAAGTGAGGTACCAATAGAGGTCAGCCGAGGCCCATGGAGGGTGGTGAGATGTTAGCGGGATGTTGCATGGGAGTAGAGGAGGAGGAGGAGACATGTGAGATAGGCATGGAGGATATCGATGAGGGGATGCATAGTTACACATACTTCCTTTTTATGTAGTTTTGGTATTGTTGATGATTATTCTTACAGATGAACCATCGAGTCATAGAAACCTTAGGGTAGTGGGACGTGTGCCCTAATGAGACCTCCATATTTTAAAAATGTAGAATCTTCTCAATGGGGTGAGGTGAGGGTTAGAAAAATGAAACCAAAACATAAAACAAGGGTGATTTGTCGAATGAACCTTTTAAGAAATCAATTGAGAACGAATCGTCTGCGAAAAGGGAACAATGAATGACTGAAAAGGGTGGATGAAATTGCACCATAGACCAGAGAATATCACACAAAACACTACCTCAAACTACTCAAGAACAACTTTAAAGATAGTAATAACTTGGTAGAGATGCGCAGTTTCTATGTGAAAATAAAGGTAATTAGAGAAAACAAATATATGCGAAGGATGGAAAAAATTCACCACAGGGCATATAATATTACTCCAAAAATTATGCACAATATTACAATAGAAAAGAGGCAAGATTGCTATTACAAAACCTGGAAGAAGGCTAGAGCTCTAGGCCTCTACCTTTTACAGAAGAGGGACTAAGACAGAGAAGAAAACTAATTGAATCTCCCTTTATTTTTCTTTTTTTTATATGAGACCTAGATTACAATATATAGAATGAGAAAGAGAGAAGAGTCCAATCCCAAAATTTCTTTTCAACCACTTGTAAGATGTAATAAATGAGTGCAATCAATGACACCTTACTTGTAAAAGACTCCTCCTTTTGTCCCCTGACCTGTAGTAATGAAAGAATGATGGCCATGCTCATTAAATGCATTCCCAACCACTTTCCAACTGTCTCTTTGAATTGGGATCATTTTCCTTAAAAATCGCCATCAAAGCTTCATTAGTTTATGCATTTCTTGATTGCTGTGTGTCGTGCTCGGTTTATTGGAGCTGGAGATTTTTATTTTATTTTCACCCACCTACCCTTACTAAAAATACAAAATCCACTTTTTTGGCATAGAGGATGTCGAGAGATTTTCAAAAAAGTCCAATTTTGTGAAAATTGGAGTTCTAGGTCAAACGTTATGCTTGTTTGAAATTTTGGGTCGCGTTCCACACAGGCTCTCAAAATATTTTAAAAGATCTGAGCATTTAAAATTCTTGGTGGGCTTCATGATTAATCCTACATTTAATTTACCTACCGCCAATCTTTTGTGACTTGCTTTGGGTTTAGAGTCTATCTGTGTTGAGCTCCACATGGAAGCCAAGCGCATCTCTAGGGTCTCCGATTTTCTTGTACCTTTTGAAAGTGTGCCGAGACGACATGTGGAACTTTCTATGACTCCCTCTACTTTCCCTTTGAGTTTGTAATGGGACTCATTGTATATTAATACGAGGATCCTTTCTTGGCAGCCCCTCAATATTGAACCCACGTGGAAGTCTGCGGGGTTTTGAGATCTCCTTCTTCCCTTTCGGTTTTGAAACTAGGTTGGGCCAACACGTGGCACCTTCAAGCGAGTATGTTGCTTTGCTTCAAGCTTAATTGTTTTGGGATTTGCTTTTCATTGTGATTTGGCTAAATTTCTTCCCCCTATTGATAGAAGCTTGACTCTTTTTGTATCATTTTGAGATTCTCGGGACTAATTTGATTAATCTAGTAGGAATTTGCTTGTTATCTAGTTTTAGAGGGTGGTGGAGGAAATTAGATAACAGTTCTGGTGACTCATGGGGACCATTAGCCTGCTAAATGGAAGAAACTATCTACCTATATCCATTTATTGGGCATGGAGTCTCGCATCATCATCATGAGCTGATATGAACCTTGATTCTAGAGTTTTTGAAGTGTCGTTTCTTCCTTCTGTAGCTACTTTTAGTTTCTCTGCATTTGTTTGATTTAAATTTTGCAACTATTACTGGCAACTGTGGGTCTCCTATTGTAAATATCGAAGGGCACAGTGCATTGTACCATTGGAGAAATATGAAAAATCTATATACAAAGATTAAATCATACATGCCTCAAGTAAGACATGTAGAGTGTGCAAAAGAACTTCTTCTGCTGAAATAAAATATACTCCTACTCCTACACTAACCAAAAAAAAGAAAATCTAAACAAATCCTGCTACAGAAGGGAGAAATAACTTCCCTTCTTTAAAAAGTGTGGCCATGTAATTAATTTAACAATGGTTATGGCCTGTAACAAGAGTGAAAAATTACCTTCCACCCTTCTATCCAAGGTATCAATAAACAAAAAGAATACCTCCTCAAGATGTTCATCTTTTGGTTAGAGGTGTTACGGCTAACCCTTGGTGTATTGAAGATCATCCTCATGCTCTAAAGTGAGCATGACCGGCGTTGGCTTCTCCATTGGCTCCAATGAAGCCAAATACTTGATTGGGCATGGGGCCCTAGGAACCAATGGGCTGATCCTTTTGATTTTCCCATTCGTTTGAATCTCATCATCATGAATGAGGATATTTTGCAAATTTCTAGAAGAAGGTGATTTCTTGTAGGTTGATTTGAATGTTGCTTCTCTTCTACAAAAAATTCTGCTTCCTCCAAAACTTCCCTTTCCATGATGACTGATTTGATCTTGTTGTCATTGTCTTTTTCTTCCTCAAACATAAATTTTGAGAGATCAAACTCCTCCGTAAAATCAAATTCGTGATAGAAGAAGAATCTAAAAATGTATCATTATAAGAAAGCAAGAATATCCCTATGATTTCTTATTCATTTAAGAGTCCAGAATTAGATTTTTTATCCTCCACAACATGAATTTTCCCTAGTTGGTTGTAGCTAATGATGATGATGATTTTTAGTGGCTCAATGCAACCTTCCAAAAGTGTAGCAAGCTCTAGGCATGCTGGACAATGAGGGTCACTGCATTCCACCGAGACATCTTGCACTATAGGGAGATTTTATTCTTTTTTATACATGTCCCTCTTGTGGATTTGGGGCTGCCTCTTTTTCCTTCATAGGTTTAATTAGCAAGGGGATCTTATCAATCCCAAAACTATGAGCCCATATTTTCCAATCTTCAGTTATTTCTTCTTGATTGGACTCTCCTTCAGTTTCCCTTGACTGATTTTAGTATTGTTTTCTTCCCAAGATAAACTTGAGACAACAAGAGGAGGGTTGGGTTGGGTTACAACAGGTTTTGTAACCATTTGTGGTGGAGAAGGAAGTGGAATTTCTTTATTAGGAGGGGATGACTACTGGGAAGGGAAATGGGTAGAAGAATCGAGATGAAATGGAAGACTAGGAAATGGGGAAGGGAACTCAACATTTGGAGAAGCATATAATGGGCTTGAATCCTAATAACACTGAAATGGTAAATTTTGGGAAGGGAGAAAGAAGAACAAAGAGTTGGTAATTGACTTACCCATTGACAAGGTTGTCTCATAATTTGCTCATATGTTTCAATACCCTCGATCCATTGTGTAAGTCGGGGCAACATTTCATCCAAGAAATCAAGCTTGTCCTGTGGGTTATAGTGTCTTGGAAAAGGGCCTTCCCATGGAAAAGGTGCCCTACAACCAATCCTGGATGCTTTCATTTGTGTCATAGCCCAAGTTTGGACCATACCAACCTCCATTCTTTGGATCCTCTCCAGTAGGCCAAGATCCTCCATTTGATTATTGTTGTCATATGCATACCCATGTTCTTGATAGGTTTCATATCCAAACTGATTTTGGCATAGCCCATATGGGTAAGCATAGTGGTTCTGAATCTGATCATAGTGCTGATCTAGAGGAGTTGAGAAGCTCATTAGAGGCTGATTGTACTACTGAAAGTGTGAATTCCACTATGGGAAAGAAGCCATGATTGCACAACTTCATAAAATGGAAGAAAATGAGAGGTATGGAAGGAAACATGAATAGAAATGGATGGAAGAAAGGTATGTAAAATCAAAGAATGGGTCGTTCAGACCAAACGGAGTCACCAAATGTGCTTTGTATGTGCCTCCAAAGGCTGAATCTCACCAAGAACACACCAACTTGATGAAATGAAATGGTAAGGTGCTTTGAACTGTCCCACCGTGGTCGCTAGGAAAATCTGTTGATGATTATCCTTGAAAATGAACCATTAGAGTCGTAGGAAACCTTAGGTTAGTGGGATGTGCACCCTAAGGAGACCTCTAGATTTTAAAGAAGTTGGATCTTCTATGTGGTGTGAGGTGAGGGTTAGAAAAATGAAACAAAACATAAAACGGGGTGATGCACCGAATGAGCCTTCTAAGAAATCAATCGAGAATGTAACTTTCTGAAAAAGGGAAATGGTGAATGACTAAAAAGGGTGGATGAAATTGCACCACAGACCAGAGAAGATCACATAGAACACTACCTCAAACTACTTAAGCACAAATTCAAAGATAGTAATAACTTGGTAGAGATGCACAGTTTCTATGTGAAAATAAAGGCGATCAGAGACAAAAAGATATGCGAAGGATGGAAAACATGCACCACAGGGAATATAATATTACTCAAAAAATTGTGCATGATATTACAATGGAAAGGAGGTAAGATTGCTATTACAAAACCTAGAAAGAAGGCTAGAGCTCTAGGCCTCTGCCTTTTACAGAAGAGGGACTAAGACATAGAAGAAAACCAAATGAATCCCTCCCTTTTTTTTTTTCTTTCTTTTTGATATGAGACCCAGATTACAATATATAGAATGAGAAAGAGAGAAGAGTCCAATCCCAAAATTGCTTTTTCAACCACTTGTAAGATGTAATAAATGAGTGCAATCAATGACACCTTGCTTGTAAAAGAATCCTCCTTCGTCCCCTGACCTGTAGTAATGAAAGAATGATTTCCATGCTCATTAAATGCATTCCCAACCAATTTCAAGTCTCTTTGAACTGGGCTCATTTTCCTTAAAAATCACCATCAAAGCTTCATTAGTTTATGCATTTCTTGATTACTATGTGTCACGCTCAATTTATTGGAGCTAGAAATTTTATTTTACTTTCACCCACCTACCCTTACTGAAAATACAAAATCCTTTTTTTGGTGTAGAGGATGTCGAGAGATTTCCAAAAAGTCCAATTTTGTGAAAATTAGAGGTTTGGGTCAAACGTTATGCTCATTTGAAATTCAGGGTCGGGCATTCCATGTGGGCTCTCACAATATTTTAAAAGATTTGAGAATTTAAAACTCTTGGTGGGATTCATGATTAATCCTACATTGAATTGACCTACTCAATATTTTGTGACTTGCTTTGGGTTTAGAGTCTATCTGTGTTGAGGTCCACGTGGAAGCCAAGCGCATCCCTAGGGTCTCCACTTTTCTTGCACCTTTTGAAAATGCGCCGAGCCGACACGTGGCACCTTCCATGACTCCCTCTACTTTCCCTTTGAGTTTTTAATGGGACTCATTGTAGATTAATATGAGGATCCTTTCCTTGGTGGGCCCCTCATTATTGACTCCACATGGAAGTCCTGCAAGGTTTTGAGATCTCCTTCTTCCCTTTTGGTTTTGAAACTGGGTTGGGCCGACACATGGCACCTTCTGTGAGTCCATTTCTTTTCTTTGAGATGAATCATTCTAGGCTCCAATTTTCATCGTGATTTGGCTAATTTTCTTCCCCTATTTCTGGAATCTTGACTCTTTTTGTATCGGTTCGAGATTCTCGGGACTAATTTGATTAATCCAATAGGAATCTACTTGTTATCTAGTTTTAGAGGGTGGTGGAGGAAATTAGATAACAGGTATATACTAGCTTTGTGTGTCAAAGAGAGTGAGGTTGTATACGAGAGTTTTGAGATTTTTGATCATATACTAGCCTGCGTGCCGAAGATGGTGAGGATGTATCTAAGAGATTTGAGATATTTGTATTTATTTGTATATGTGTACATATGTATGTATACACAAACTTTCTCATTTATATAGATGATGATATTTATAGTATGGATGGTGTACTTGTTTTAATTTCCATTATTATTTGTGTATGTGATGGAAACTAGGTGAATTAGGCATGATTGAGTCGAGGTCTTGTAGGCATGATTGAGTTAGGTCATAGGCATGATGGAGTCAAGTTATAGGCATGATGGATTCAGGTTATAATTTTGATTTTAATGTCCAAGTCATTGGTAACATGGGAAATAAATGATGATGTATATGCGTGTTATGGTTTAAGTTTCCAAATATTTGCTATAGTGGAAATGTGAAAATGATAAATGAACGATGTGATGATGTGTTAAAAATGTTTATTGATTGTAGCTTGTTTGGTTTAAATTCCAATTGTCGATAAAAAATAGAAACGAATGAAGGTAGGATGTGAATGGGAAAATGAAGGAAAAATAGGTTAGGGTGAAGAGTGGCCGAGCTAACCGTCAAGGGCCCCATGCCCTTGAAGTTCTTCCTACATAGCCTCAATGAAAAGGGGCCTTAGGCCAATGTAGTTCTCCCATAAGCTAGGGAAGAATATGATGAATTAAGAGGATGGGTTGGTATGTTTTATGCATGATTGAATGTACATAATAGGCATGATTGAGTTAGGTCATATGCATGGTTGAGTCTAGGTCAATTAGGCATGGTTGAGTCTTAGGTGAAAATGTATGTGTCGATGGTCTGGTCCTATATAGGGTAATCAATAAGTGATGAAGAAGGTAAATAGTAAGAGGTGGTAAAAGAGCCACTTAATTGATAAGAACCCTAATGAGTCTACCATACCCTAAATGGGCTTATGAACGTAAGACCCTAAAGGATTTGCATAATGGACTATTCTAAGGGTGAAGAAAGTCACATGATCATGAAATGTCACGGTTGTAAAAAGTCCCTTGAGTAGAGAGGAAATTAGGATAAAAAGGCAATGAGGTGAGAGTGGGTGGTTTAGCGTAACTTAGTGTATGACAACATGTTTTCTTAGAAAGAAACCCAAGATAAAAAATAGGCAAGTCCATGACAAAAATTTCATCATTTTCTTCATTTGTTTGTTTGTAATAGATTGATTGATGTGGGAAGTCTATATGGGATGAGTATATTATCTCCTTGAGGTCTTCGTGAAGCTGATCGATGTGGGAAGATTCTGGATATTTTTATTGTATTTTTGCAATGACTTTATATAGCTGTCCTTCAAGGAGAAGTCTATTTAGTGTGGCAAAATAAAGAGAAGAGATGTCCCTTTTGAGGGAGTTATCCTTTGTTGGAAGTTTTACTCAAGGAGTTGAATCCCTTTTTGTTTTTAGACGTTTTAAGTCATGGAAAAGACTATATAGGAAGATTAGGTTTTTATTTAGAAGACAAGACCATAACTCACAGAGGTTAATTATGAAAGAGGTGGTTTTGAGTGTTGAATTACCATGAGATTCCATATTTAAGAAGACAAAAAGTATCCATGAGAATCATGCTATGAGTAGAGCTGTGGTACTCATATTGAAGATAAGGATGAATGGTGACGGTTGACCACATGATTCTTGTTTAGTTGTGAATCCTCAAAAAGTACTATGGAAGGTGAACAACGCTTAAGGGATGAGTGATCAACTCGACGAAAAGTGATATAGGACTTGATGTCAACAATAAAATGGTTGGAGATGCAAGACATTGAGGGGCTCAGGTTCAGATTTACCTACGAGTGAAGATAAATGATAAGCACATGATCCATAGGCATGGGTAACGATATAGGGTCCAAGCCAATTAGGAGCAAATTTGGCCCGTTTACTTTTCTCTTCTTTGGTTACATGTTAATTTTACTTCAAGATGAGGTCACCAAATTGAAAGGTTCGTTCATGGAAACATTTTTCAAAGGCATGTTTGATACATTTTTGGTAGATTTGGAGATGGCCAAGAGCATTAAGACGATGTTCATCTAATAAATTGAGTTGTGCCAAGTGATCCTGGCAAAATTCATCATCGTTGAGCATGTCTTGTAGTGATATGTGGAGAAATGGAATATGGACTTCAAGAGGCAAGACAGACCTTGGTACCGTAGACCAGAGAAAAAGGTGTGGCAATAGTCAAAGTGCAAATACTAGTGTGATAAGCCCACAAAGTGAAAGGAATGTGTGAATGCCAATCCTTGCCAGTATCATCAACTACTTTCATAAGAATTTTGTTCAAGGTTTTATTGGTCGATTCTACTTGGCCATTGGTTTGTGGGTAATAAGGTGACGAGAAATTGAGTTGGATGCCAAAATCATTGCACAACTTACAGAGGGTTTTGTTTTTGAATTACTTTCCATTATCAGTGATGAGACAATGAGGAACACCAAAGCGACAAATGATGTGATGGTTGATGAATTCACATATTTTCTCAGCTTTTGTAGAAATGAGGGGAATGGATTTTACCCATTTAGTATAATATTCAGTAGCGTTTATAATCCATTGATGGCATTGTGAAGAATGGGGATTGATCTACGCCTATAATATCCAAGCCCCATTGTGAGAAAGGAAAAAGGTCTCATGCGACTTGTAAGGCATGAATAGGTGTGTGATGAAGATTGGCATGTTGTTGGAATTTCATACAACATTTGACATAGTCACAACAGTCATGATTTAGGGTTGGCCAATAATAGCCAAGGTGAAGAATGTGTTTAACGACAGCTAAACCACTAAAGTGGCCTCTTTAAATTCCATTGTGAACTTCCTTATTGGTGTAGGGAATTATAGAACTTGTAAGGCATCGTAAGAGAATACCGTCGAAGCCAAAATTATAAAGGATGCCACCCATGATGACATAACAAGATACACTTTTAAGAAAGACACGTTGTCTATTACGAGTGAGATCAACAGGTAGAATGGAAAGGGAAAGATAGTATGCAAACTACTTATACCAAAGGTCACGTGGGTCAGGTGTAACGGTTCCGACGAAGTAGACCTCATGAGGTAAGTAAGAGGTGATTGTAACCTTTATATTGTGACAAAGATTTTAGAGTCGGAAGGTGAAGTGGGTATCTAAGAAGCCAAGCGGGCCATGGTATCTACAAACTTATTGGTAGAACATGGGGTGGTTTGAAGTGTGTAACATCAAAGGTGGTAAAAATTATGTCCACGTGATGTTTATACTTTTGAATTATCTCATTACGACAACTGGTATATACTATTGACTTGGTTTAAGACCAACTAGGAATCACCAAAGATAATGATTGACTTAAGGAGCATGGAGACCCAATATGAGTGCTTCCTATTTAGAAATATTGTTTTTACAATCAAAATCTAGTTTGAAAGCTAAAGGCATCGGTTCACCATCAAAAGGAATGAGGATAACACCAGCCCCACCTCCACGCCGACACTTGGAGCCATCAAAGAAGAGTGTCATTTGGTAAGCGGGTTCATCTAAGGAGAGGGTAGCTATGGATTCATCTGGGAAATTGAAGTTAGAGGGTTGATTCCTGGAAAGGGGCATGTTTCACCTTTTTCTTAGATTGTTTCTTTGAAGTATTGACGAAATAGATAGGGTAATAGGCGTAGGAGGAATACCTGTTCAAATGTCGGTTGATGGGTTGTTGCATGCGTATGACTTCCGAATCCACATCTGATCATGAGAGCTTCCTTTTGGCTAGGAGGAACTACCTGTAATGAAAACAAGACCACCATAAGGAATTAAATAATATGGGTAGTGAACTGCCTAACGTAAGCTAGATCTGGAAGTATGATACTTCCTAGATGGTCATGTCAATCCAATTGTTTTAAACAAATTAATGCTATAAAAAAAGTAAATCTTATTGTTATTTAAAAATGATTTAGGTATATCACTTAAAACACAATAAGAAAATAGATCTAATCTAATAGGCTAAGCTAAAATAGAATCCACAGGTCAAATGGTTGGTTTTGGGTTCTGTAGGTCTGATAAAGGTCTCGGGTAGGTCACAGGTGAGTGAGGGTGAGGTAAAATTAGGTGGGTAGGTCTCTATTTAAGGTTGTGTGGGAAAACACAGAGATCAAGGCGTCGATCGGGGTGACCGACAATGGTTAGGTATAAGCGACGTTGGTTACTATGAGATCTGGAAATGTCATAGAACAGGTTTTGGTCTCCTTTGTGATTGCACAAAGGGTTTTGGTTGGTCGAGATGAAGTATTGGGTGATTGGAATAGGATTTTGTGAGGTTTTAATGGGTCTATGGAGGTGAAAATGTTGGAGAAGGTCAATGGGGAGCAAGATAAACAATGGGTGATAAAATAACGATGAAATGAAACAAACCAGAGAAGTATAATGTTATACTTACTTGGATTTTGTTCCTGAAGGTTTGTGTGTGAAGGATGGAGGTGCTGATGATGGGTTTGAAGGCTGCAAGTGATCACCAATTGAAGAAAAGCTTCTGCATGGGCTGCATGCACACTCCTCTTTTCTTGGATAGATCAGATCATGGCTAGGATGGATGTGCAGGAGAAGATGCTCAATCTCCTTCCTTGGATGTGAGTTTTCATTGGAATTTTCTCTCTGAAGATGCGTTATCTCTTTGAGATTTTTTTCTTGCCCATCAAATTTCTCCTAGTGTTTTACCAACCTTGAGAATAAGGTAGTTTAGGGGTTAAAAGGGGTAACCGATGGCGGTCCAGCTTAACCAACGATGGTTAGGGGTAACCGACGTCGGTCAAGGTAGGATTTCCTAGGTTTACTAAACTTAGGGAGATCCTCCTAATTTTCTTGGATATTGTGTCATTATCCCATGGATTAGACTCAAAGCCTCTTGTGAGCATGCAGGAATGTGGTTAGAGGGAATGTAGGCATTGCTTTTTAGGGTTTGGGTAAGTCTTAGTTAGTTATGGTAACTTGCTACGAATAGGTCTTAGGGTGAGTTGGCTTGGTGAGGTGTCTAATTGAACTATATGTGTAGATATTATTTAAATAAGATATTTAAATAATAAATATAGTGAGGATAATGCATTAATATAATTAAATTAATTGAATTAATATTAATGGGGTGAAGGGGGTCATGGCTAGGTAAATGTAATAAAGGGTGATTATATGTCGAGGGAAAAAAAAAAGGAGTGTGACCTAATTTTAGTGTCTACATTTTGCCCCTTTTGTTGCGTAGCTTGTATTGGTAAGAAACGCTAAGAAAAATAAGATGTGGTTGCCCCATGTGAGGGTGAAGGTGACCCGAATCAAACCGAACCGACGAGGCATCAGTGAAGTGGTGAGTGTTTTGATAAAAGGTAAATGTGAGGAAAAGGTAAGTGGGTATAGGGAAAAAGGATTGAAAGGTATACGTGGGAAATCTAGGTAATGGGTCAGGGTCAAAGGTAGCAACAGTCAAATGCACACACATGTATAAACTACAACATGCTATCGGGTTGAAGAGTAGGAAAACTCTACATCGTCTAAGGTTGATAGGTTTATCCAAACAAGGTTGAAGTGAATCCGGTATCCAAGGTATAGGATAAGGTCAGGAAACACAACATAGGTTAGGTGCATGAATGTTTAGGTATGTTCTGTACACCAAAAGGTAAGGTCGGGATAAACGGTCATGACCATAGGCTAGGTAAGGTCATTGGGTCAATCAACACAGTAATGATGCCACAAGGTATAGTGAACACATGAGGTCAAGGGTCACTAGCAATGGTTCAGTCCAAATATCTAGATCACGGCACAGGGTAAGGCCAAGGTAAGGGTAAAATAAGGAGTCCCCAAAGGAGGAAAAAAATTGAGGTAGGAAGTCACAAGGTCGGGAAAGGTAAGCTAATGGGTTAGGTACGGGTATGGGGTAAAAATCAAGGTAGAGAGTGGGGTAAAATGTCAAATTAAAGGCAATGTGTAGTTAAGGGTGACCGATGGTGGTCATAGATAACCGATGTCGGTCAGGTCGGGTTTGTATAAAAACAAAAAAAGCCGTGTTGGGATTATTCATTTTTATTTTTGAAGTGAAGAAATGAAAAAAGAGAAAAGAGAGAAAAAGTGTCTGGATTAAACGGGACCGAGCGGGCAATGTGAGTTGACGGTGGTTGGGTTGGTGATTAGTGGGTCCACGAGATTTGGTTGAGGGATTCAAGTGGTTGGAGTGTGTGGGTAGATATTCAGTGATGGTAGAGGTGGGAGAGGGATCAAGCGGACCACCGGTCACGGCGGCAGATGTGCCACGAGATGGTGGCAACATGACGAGGTAAGCACTTGAACTCTTTAATGTTAATTAGATAGAGAAGAGGGTGTGAGGGTTGTGTATTTTTGGATTTGGGTGGGTTTTTGGATTTTGTGGGTGGGAAAAAAGTTAAATCAGGTGTGGAGAGAAAAATTGGGAAAAAGAGGTGGGGAGGGGTAGGAAATTGGATAGGTAGGATGAGTAGGGGTTTTGGGGTAGTGTAGGTCAGTGTAGATGATGAAAAGGGATAGGTGGGAGGGTTTTTAGAAAAAAGGGGGGTTTTAGAAGTCACAGATTATTCCGCGATAGTGGCCGGTGTCGATCTAGTAGAACCAGGATCGGTTAAGGTGAACTAGTATCGGTCACCAAATAGGTAAACGATGTTGGTTTAAGGGTGACTGGATTCGGTTAGGCTGAACCAACACCGGTCGGATTTTGGGAAAAAGGGTCCAAAAAAGTGATGTCGGTTAGTGGTTGAAATGGGTAAGGTAAAAAATAGGGTGGTGGGTAATGATAAGTGATGAATAAGTTTATGGTAAAAGGTAAATTAATGTTTTTCTTTGGATTGGATGCGGATCGATCGTAGTTGCATATGCGAGACGGGGGTTCCACTGCTATTGGTGACAATGCATGGCCTAGCAAGCCCATTGGAGCTACAGCATGTGGAGGTAGTGGGCTTGAGTGGTATTCGGCACTACCGACATGTTGTTTGGCAGCCTAGTTTGATGGTCACGCTCATCGATAGATGGGACTCCGTGACCAACACGTTCCACCTTCCGACGGGTGAGATGACCATCACCCTGAGGACGTGTTCCGGATTCTGAGGTTACCCATATTGGGGGCCCAGGTGTACTCTATCTCCTCCAAGGCCTCAGAGGAGCTGATCGGGACCGTATTTGGTGAGGGGGTGGTGGAGTTGAGTTTCCATAGCGCCAGTTTGAGCTATGGTGATATGTACCTAGCCCATCTAGATGAGACGAGGCTAGTAGTTTTATTGATGGAGGTAGTGTGCTGCTATGCACTGCCTGATGTAGAGGGTGGACACTTTCCCTGCTCACTGATGGGGGTACTCCATGATATGATGGTGTATGAGACACGGTTTTCATGGGCACTAACATTTTGGTGCAGCTATATAGAGAGTCGTGGCATACGGGCGTCTGCGTTGAGCTCACCTATCTTTGTACATTTATACTGCACTGTTGGGCCTACAAGCACATAGTTCAGTGTTTGACCGATAGGGATGCCTCAAGAAGATGCATTCCCATCGAGATGTGTGTGGTTAGGTTACAAGAGATGGGTAATGGTTGCGGGAGAGAGAGAGGTCAGATAGGCCGACATATGATGTGGCCCATTTTTGGTAGTTGTTAGAGGGGGTTTCCAGTGGACATTATCTAGAGGCCATATGTGGGATTCCCCTCATATAGGAACATGCATGAGGAGCTAGCTAAGCTCCAACTAGAGAGGTGGATGTAGGGTCGTGCTGGGGAGGATGAGATGATCCCGGTCGACGGGTCTGATGATAGTTTGGGCTCGTGACAGATATTCCTCCACCCTTCCCACAGTACCAGAGAGATGATGTGGAGAGGCCTCTCCCTCTACCACACCTACAGTGCCGACAGGAGAGGAGGAGCAGCTAGTGGATGGGTGGATTGATGATGTCAGATGCACCGATAGGTACAAGAAGTGGTGGGTGGCTTAGTTATGAGCCATATTACCAAGACCAGTAGCGATTTAGCTACCATGATAGTGTAGAGAGACACCCTACAGGGGTAGGTAGTGACGTTGATCACGCAGATAGGTATACTGCAGACACAACTGGAGGGGTCAGAGGTAGAGGTCGCAGAGCTATAAGTATAGGTGGCTAGTCTACAGGCCCAGATGGCAGAGGGAGAGGGTGGAGGAGATGGAGGAGATGGTTAGGTGATAGTCCTATAGGCTCGAGTGTGGTAGGATTACAAGGTCATTTGGCCACAACCCAGACACATATTGGGATCTTACATGCCTAGATACAGCACGGGGCCGAGGCCATCACCACAAGAGTAGGGAGCTGGTCCTAGTTCATAGGATGGTGCAAGGTAGATATAGGGGCCAAGACCTATGGGACCACCACAGACCGTGCCTATATCTAGGTTAGGGATGCCCTAGGTGAGGCACGATACTATCAAGACCAGCTCATGGCAGCCGGGATAGACTTCCTCTCATATGGAGAGTACAGGGCACAACAAGCATCCAGTGAGAGGACGAGATCCCGCACACA
This sequence comes from Taxus wallichiana var. yunnanensis, assembly GCA_018340775.1. Lineage (NCBI taxonomy): Eukaryota > Viridiplantae > Streptophyta > Pinopsida > Cupressales > Taxaceae > Taxus > Taxus wallichiana. The sequence continues at coordinate 437,675,041 of CM031234.1, forward strand.
TAGTGTGGAGAGCACATGAGGGCAACAAGCTCCAAGGCCTGATCAGGGAGAGGCCACTAGCACATGGTGACTAGAGTGAGGTGATGTGCTAGCAGGGGCACAAGAGGCCGAGGGTGCAGGGGACATAGAGATGGAGGACATCCGGTGAGATGTCTGATATGCAGCCACCCTAATTTTGGATGTATACTAGTGTTTATTGTTGATATATATGCCAGCCTACGTGTCGTAGATTTTTGTATTTTTGATCACATACCAGCTTGCATGCCGAAGATAGTGAGGATGTACAAGTGATTTTGTTACATATTGTGAGTATATACTAGCTGCGTCTGCTGAAGATTTTTCTTTATTGTATCGATTCATTCATTATTTGTGTATATATGAGACCGCCTTGCATGCCGATGACATTTTGTATTGTATATCATCCTACGTGCCAACATTTTTGAGATGATGGCCATGAGGAGATAAACATGTATTTTGAGATACACATTTATTGATTTATATGATGAGATTCATGGTATTTTGTGATGCATTGATGTGTTTATGAGATGTTGGTTTTATGGCTTGTGTTAGATGAGATATGGATTTGTTATGGATGGAAAGTAGGTGTGTTAGGCATGATGGATTTCTTTGCATACAAGTGTTGATATGTGATTTCTTTGTAAAAAAGGATGTGTTCCTTGATTGAGAAATCATGCTTGATATGTACTTGTATCTTCTTTGCAGATTTCAGATCCTGCTCTGTGTGAGTCCATAAATTGTTCTCTCGATGGGTACAGACTATTGAGATGCTTGTTGATGGATACTTTTCGTTGATTCTTGTTGTGAAACTGTCGGAAGGGATACTGAAGGACATTTGTTTGATTGTTCAGTTAATTGACCTTTTCTTTCGTAAGCTCTGTCGTGGTTGTTATTTAGTGGTGGTTATGGATTCTGGTTGGGTTTCGTTATGAAATTTTATAGTTATTTGTGAAAAGGTAACTCACAGTGTTACAGTATTCATTACGACCTTGCTGGAGTTGTTTTTCCCCTTGCGTGGAGGTTATGGGGATTCAACCCATTGATAGTATTGATATATATATATATATATATATATATATGATTATTGTATTGAAACGACTCTGTGGAGTCCTCTGAATGAATCGTATATTATGGTCCACTGTTGAGGATATAGATACATCTTTGAATATTGATAATTGAATTTCGTTGGAGTCTTGTAGAAGTAACAGGTCATACGACCTCTGTTATTTATGAATTTTGGTACAGACTCCCTGGGTATACTTTTACGTTTCCTTCTGTGTAAGCTTGTTCGAGAATTTTGAAGAGGTTCAGTTGAATTCCTTGTTATGAAATCAGTATTTTGATTTGCTTACACCTGATTTTTGAATGCTTACCATAGTTGGCATAGATAGAATCATTAACTATTTTTATCTTATATACTGTTGTTGGGACTCAGTTGAATTCTTGATAGATAAACAGTGTAACTGCTTCAAATTAAGACTGTTGGGTTTACTATTGTTTTCGACACCGTTGGGTTCCGTGAGTATGGGAAGATATCTTGTATATCGGCTTCTGGAAAAGCTAAACTGTGAATACTGTTTACGGACTTAGTTTTAAATCCTCGAATGGTAATCTATGTCACTTTTTTCTATAAGCCTTGAGTATGAACATGTAATGTTCTTGGCTTTGTTGGTTTTCTTTAATAGCTTGACATCATGAATTATGGCTTCTATAAAGTAGGTCGTGAATAACATACTTTCAACTCTGGATGCATTCAAAAGTGACTATGTTATGTTATGTTATGTTATGTTATGTTTTCTTTCTGATTACATTCCAGATAGATGTGGCTGTGCATGTTGCGTGGATTTCGTTTAAATATCTCTCTACATAGTCATAGGGAATTGTCATTGCTAAAATGATTTTGAGTCTCTTGTTGATGCGATAACAGAAGAGATCATTTGAATTCACCTTGGTCTAAAAGCCTTACAGTGTAGAAAGGACTTGAATGAGTTGAAGGTTTTCGTAAGGTATTGTTGGCGTGTTACGTCTTCTTTGCATAGATATCCATTTCTGAGCTTGATTGAGTTTAGGAGTAGTCGATTTCACCTTATCAGGTAACGGCATTTAATATCTTCTTGTATGTCGCTTCTTGCGTGAGGACATACTCAGTCTGCTTGTTGATAGACACCGTTGTTTGCTATGAGGGCTACTGTACTATAGTTGCTTTCTTGTAAGCTTTAACAAAACAGTTGTGCTGTTGATAATCTCGATTGATTTATTTGTATGGGTATTAAGTGAATGCCTTGCTCTTGAAAAGACGTTACATTCATGAGCTAGATCTTAAGGAAATAAGTATTATTCGTTTATTTCTCTTCTATTATAAAGTATAGGTTGATATATTTGTTTATCTAACTCTTGGAATTGTTCTATCATGCTGATGGAATCATGAAAGGTTATTTATTTATTAGGTTGAATATATAATCCATCTGATGTTGTTGTCCTTGGGATTCAGATGGATAGATGGTTAGATGCATTTGTCTTCTTGGTCACTAACGTTTTAATGATTTGATCTCATTTAAACAGGGTGTTTAATGAAAACAATTGATGTATTGCAATTGTTTTAAAGGTTAGTGCTTATCATGCTCGGTTCATCGAACCGACCCATGTTGATAATTTTTGCAGATGGATGCCGTAAGTAAAAGTAAAAGCAATGCGATCGACCGGATGATCAGATTGTTTAATTTGATTTATAATGAATTACAACTTGATTTTCTAAATGTACTATATGTGGAAAGATGTTCCTTTTCCGTTGAGCATTGTATCAAGTATGCTTGAATGCATAAAATGTATCTGTATAGTTCTGAAAGGAATAGAAATAAGTATATGCTACTTATGTGTTGTATTCTTATTTTGATAGTTGACCTTCTTCGGTTTATATACCCCGGGAGGGACAATGTTATCTTTGTATAGTTTGGAGACTTTTGTGATTGTCAATGAAAGCTTACAAGAAAATGTGATTGAATTCTTATGAGTGTTTAGTAGTTCTAATTTGTTCTATCGAAAGCAAAATTGAAATTTAAATCATTGTCTTTCTAAAGATAGGATTAAAATAAACCTAAGCAGAATGCTAATCAAGCTGAATTAAATTACTAATCCCTAGTCTTGATTATGACAGGACAACATTTAATTGGATTCTTAATCATTTATTTCTTGATACTAATAGGTATGATATAAATTCGATTAGGAGAACTAATATAAACCTAATGGGGTTCAGATGGCAATCTCATGTGAAGTTTATGAGTTATTGTCAAATTCCATTGTCTTAGAATCATGTATATTCTAAGAACTCCATGATGAGACCTTGGCCTTAATATCTCCACCGTGTAATGGGTTTTATTGAGGAAGGTCATTCTAAGACAAAGAATCTAGGGATCGGGAAAGGCTAACCCTAGGGGAATGTCTTTAATGTAATTTAAACTCAATGTGCGTAACGCATATTAATAAGTAGATCTTTCCGAGGCGGATTTAAAGGTTGACGGCACAAGTCAACTGCAGGGTTGTACCTCTGAGAAGATTAGGATCTTCTCGAAGTTACAACAATGCAGGTGACTTATGACGACACCCTTTGCATTGATCGCTAAGATTTACACTTTGATCTCGAACGAGTTACTCAGGGACCGATTAGGAATGTGGTCACGTTATAAGGCTGCCTAGGAGATTCGGGGTATCTTGACACACTGGTTTAACTAGGGTTGAACCAGTATGTCATCGTATCCCTAATCCTCGTGGGCATCCATATAACGTTATCACCTTGTTAATCCATTTCCGAGTGAATAAGTTGAGATAGGAGGGACTGACAGAAGTCGGTATAAGACATTCTACATAACATAAGAATGGGGTGAAGGGCGTATTCCGTTGGCGAGTATGCGCCAAGTTAAGGAATACGAGACATAAACAGTATGTTTCAAATCTTTGGCCAAAGTATCGCAAGCTGCTGATTGCGTTGTCCTAATTCACCTAGTCTAAGGGATGAGATGCCAATGAATAATGGTAACAATTATTCAATTAGGTTCCTTGGACAGAGCATTCTGAATCTCAGAATAGGGAAGAGAACCGCAAGAGTGAAGTGTTAAATAAAAATGCCAACTCTTATTACTCATGAATAGATCGGTAGATTACCGAGTCATGGAATGAATAGATCGGAGGTACTCCGAGTCATTACAGCTGCATATGGTTGTCTGTTATAAGAATGGTTATTTGATTTGTGAGTTCTAAATTATGTATTTAGAACCAGGATGCAATTATCAATTTTTTTTTTTCACTTGTTCTAAGGTATAAAATGAGGATGTTACATCTTGGTATCAGAGCTGAAGGTTGCAGCTCTTGGACCTATTGTGTCCATAATCTGATAAAAACCTGAATTTTCTTGTAACAGAAAATGGTTAGAACAAGGGGGAACGTTGCGAATAATGCTCCACCTGAAGGAGGAGCGGCAACAACCCAGAAACTGGATGAGATCCTTGCTGCCCTGTTGGACACAAGAGATCGCTTAGCTGTACTTGAACAGCAGGTGATGGGAAATGAGGAGGATGAAGAAGCTGATAATAATAATCAGCAACCTCCTGAGGACAACCCCGATATGGGTGTTGATGTTAATGCTTTGGGAATGCACCTGTCCAACCAGAAAACAAAAAGGCCAGATTGGCAGCAGAACTCACTAATGATATAAAAAGGATAAGTCCACCTAAGTATGATGGCACCACATTAGGAGATGGAGCTGAGAACTGGCTCAGTGAAATGGAGAAGTACTTTTCAATAAGGAACTTCTCAGAGGAAACCAAAGCTATTTGGGGAGCCTATCAGCTTTCCCACGAAGCATCTTCGTGGTGGGATAGCCGTAAAGCTGAACTAAACATTGATGAGACCAATATTACTTGGGATCAATTTAAAGGCTATTTTAGGCAACGTTGGCTGCCACAACTTTTCTATGATCAGAAAATGACAGAATTTTAGAACTTAGCTCAAGGGAAGCTAACGTGGCCGAATACTTGGGAGCGGTTTACAAAACTCCTCAAGTATGTACCGCATGATATGAAACTAACGAGAAGTTAAGAATACGAAATTCATCATGGGATTGAATCCCGTGATAGGGGAGAGGTCGATGTTCACAAATCAACCACTATGGAAGGAGTTGTTGAAAAGGCCATAAGGCAAGAACAGAAATTAAAGGCTATTTTTTCCCATAAAGAGGAAGTGCGGAAGAAGACTGCAAACCCTTCTTCAACCTCTCTTGCACCTAGAAAAGGACCATGGAAAATTTTTGGAAACAAGAGTAAGTTTCCAGGAGATAACAATAAGAAAGCAGTAGTAAATAAGCCTGCTAGAAATGTAAGGGATAATTTTGCTAAAAATTATAACAATGGGCAGAAGCCCTATGGAGGATAGCGTGACAATTACAAAACTGGAGGCAACTTTGAGCCTAAAAAGGGACCTGTAGGAGGCTGCTACAATTGTGGCAAAGATCACTACGTAAATCAGTGCCCTTTGAAGAAGGATGATCGTAATCAGCGCATAAGATAAGATACATGCCGCATGGCGCATAAGCAAGTGAAAAGCAAGTAACACCTATAGAAGTTCGGGTAAGTTATTTGGCGTACTTGTCACTATTCTTTTTGATACAGGAGCTACTGAATGTTTTATTTCTAATAAAATTGCTTCTAAACTTAAAAGAAAAGTTGGAAAAATGGATAAATCTTGGACTGTACAGTATGGTAATAACTCTGTTCATACAAAGTGAGCATGTGTCTTTTTGGGGCGCCCCTTGACTTACCTAACTTTTCCACAGAAGTTGATCTCTATGTTACACCTTTGGGATCATATGACATTGTCATCGGTGTCAATTGGTTAGCTGACCATAAAGCAAAAGTAGATCACTATGAAAAGAACATAAAATGTTTAGATGATCAAATGGAATCAGCAGAGATTCAAGGGTGAAATGGGAAATTTTAGTTAGAAAAGCCTGTCATCGGCTATGCGGCTTAAAAAGGATAAGAATAAAGGATGTACTCTTTATGCGGTAAAGATATCTCGAATCTTCAAAGAAGATGGTGATTATATGAAGCAAATTCCTCTGCACAAAGTATCGTGATGTCTTTCCTGAAGAATTACCAGGGTTACCACCCAAGAGAGAATTTGACTTCACCATTGAAATCAAGCCAGGAACAGAACCTATTTCCAAAGCACCTTATCGGATGACTACTATAGAGTTAGTTGAGCTTAAGGCACAGTTGCAAGAGCTTTTTCTAAAGGTTTGATTAGACCAAGTGTTTCACCTTGGGGAGCGCCTGTAATATTTGTGAAAAAGAAGGATGGAACACTAAGGCTGTGTATTGATTATCGGATGTTGAACAAAGCAACAATCAAGAACAGATATCCACTTCCTAGGATCGACGATCTATTTGATCAGATGTGTGGAGCAGCGGTTTATTCTAAGATAGACCTTCGATCTGGTTATCATCAGTTAAGGATTAGAGAGGAAGATATTCATAAAACAGCTTTCCGAACAAGGTACAGACATTATGAATTCACGGTTCTACCCTTTGGATTAACTAATGCACCCGCAGCCTTTATGAACTTAATGAACAATATTTTTCAAGAATATCTGGACAAGTTTGTACTTGTATTCTTGGATGATATTCTCATTTATTCTAAAAGCGTTGAGGAGCACAATGAGCATTTGAAGATAGTTTTGGAAATTCTGAGAAAAAGAAAGTTGTATGGTAAGTTATCCAAATGTTCTTTCTTTGATTTAGAAGTTCACTATTTGGGTCATGTCATAAGTAAAGAAGGAATTGCTGTAGATCCTTCAAAAATAGTGGCATAATCGAGTGGCTCATGCTTAAAGAATGTACATGAAGTAAGAAGCTTCATGGGTCTTGCAGGTTACTATAGAAAATTTGTAAAGGATTTTTCTAAGGTAGCTACACCAATAACTTCATTGTAGAAGAAGGATAAGAAATTCATATGGAGCGACAAGTGTGAAGCGGCTTTCAAAAGTCCGAAAGACCAGTTGACTTCTGCACCTATATTAGTTGTACCAGACCCTAATGGGAATTTTACTGTTGTAACGGATGCTTCGGGGAAGGCCTTGGAGGTGTTTTGCTACAAAATGATCAGGTCATAGCATATGAAAGTAGAAAACTTAAGTTACATGAGCTGAATTATGCCCCTCATGATTTGGAACTTGCTGCTATTGTTCATGCACTTCAAGTCTGGAGACACTACTTACTTGGGAAACCTTTTGAGTTGAAAACCCGATCACTTGGGACTGAAATATATTTTTACCCACCTAATCAATGCCGAGCAGAGAGAAGGTGGTTAGAATTTTTATCACAATATGATTTTGATATTAGCTATATCAAAGGGAAGGAGAATAGAGTAGCTGATGCTCTAAGTCGTAGGAGGCACATTTCTACTCTTATAACATTAAGAACTCAGTTCAAGGAGGAGGTAAAGAGTGCCTCAGAATCTGATAATTACTTTCTGCAGGTAAAGGCAGTGCTTGCTGCAGAACCTAATGATGAAAGGTATAAAGGTTTTCATTTTGATAATGAAGGAATCTTGCGTTATGAAAACAGGGTATATGTACCTATGTTGAACGACTTGAGGAAGAAGTTGTTAGTGGAATTTCATAATTCACCTTTCTCTGGACACCCGGGTATCACAAAGATGCTTGCTGATCTGAAACAACAATACTTTTGGAAAGGTATGAAAAAGGATGTCATAAATTTTGTGACCCATTGTTTGGAGTGTCAGCGGGTTAAGGCAGAACATATGCACCCTGCTGGACTGTTATATCCTCATAGCATACCGCAATACAAATGGCAAGTAATAACCATGGATTTTGTACAAGGATTACCCATGTCTAGGAATAAACATGATGTTATCCCGGTAGCAATGAAAAAGAAGTGGGATTTCCCGTCAAACCGGTTGTCAGATCAAAGTAAGATTGCACGTGAAGCACCAAAAGAAAAAACCCACATCAAAAATACAATTTTATTGCAAATGGAGGAGAAAACTAGACCTACAATTTTGAGGTCCATTAATGGCTACCATAGACGGAAAGCAACTTGCTGTGTCAAAAATTAAAAATTTAAAATCTCCTAGATTATTAAGCGAGCGGGCACTGAAATTTCGGAGGGATGATATTGGGAAAAAACCCATATCAAAAACTTTGATCCATGTCAATCCAACTCCCAGAGGAAAACTTTCTAAAAATAGCAGGTCTACTACATAAGAACTACTATTTTGGGAAAGTCATCGATAGAAGAACTTGCGAAGAAGACGAAGACATTGGAGGTGCACTACAGCTGAGAATCCACCAGAACAGACATTTTTGGCACTTACTAAAAATAGTAAGTGTGCCCTTGAGAACCTGCTAAAAATATAAATTTGATCCAAAGGAGTGAGGAACGCAGGGAGAAAGGGGAATCAAGGTCACAACACTCAGCAAAGGATCGAGGGAGTTACTTTTTCACACTTACTAAAAATAGTAAGTTACACTCAAAGAGAATTTTTGGCACAATGGGATGTACAAGGATAATCATTCAGGGGGACATCATTGTTTGGGAGAATCCTAGTCATTTTTCATAGGGCATTTAAGATCCACCTTAGTTCATTCAACTTAGCAAGCATTTAGGAGCTAATTTGGAGGAGTTTCACAGTGTGCAAGGAGTTCAAAGATTTAGAGTTTCACTACATTTGGAGCTTTCCATCAACGAGGATCAACGGACTTCATCGGGAGACATCTCCTCTTCTTCTTCTCTCTCTCTTTCTCTCTCCTCTTCCCCCCAACTTTCTCTCACTTTCAAATGTTCTAATTCTTCATTGGGGTTTACACTTTTTGATATTCCTTTAAGTCACTTAAAAATTACTTTAGAAACATAATGTAAATTAAGTCTCCTTACTATTATAAAAGGGACTTAAAAATCTAATGTGGAAGATGAACAGTCTTAAGTCATATTAAGGCATATGGAGGGTCATGAGGAAGATGATAAGTCACCTCTCATTCTATAAATTGTAACACCATTCCCATTGCAAAGGGTTGGTAATTGATTTTGTAAACTCAAGAGTGTATTGAGAGAACAAAGGAGATAGCCAAATTATTCTATTTTCCCCTTCTCAAAAATGTCTACTATTCGACACTATGTACAAATTCTGCTTGAGCTTCAATAAAGGAAGAAGGAATTTTAGCCTCTTTGATTGAGGATTTTATTGGTACTTTGTGTTCATTAAGCTCTATTTAGTCTTGTTGTTGTTTTGCAGATTTGTTTTCTTCTGAAATTCAAGTGCATGTGATGAGACTTGACCGGTGTGCGCAAGTCTCGATTTTCTACTTCCAACATTGGTTCTACTACCTCAACTCTCATTCCCTTTCTCGCATTCCAAGCAAAGTCATCTCTTACAGGTATATGCATGCATTTTCCACGGGTCATTGGAGTGCCCCTGTTGGATCCTTGGTTGAAAGGCCACCACAAAAATCCACCTTTTCATGCACATACACATACGGCAGCTACACCAGTTAAGTATAGGGACTTAGATTCCCAGAGTGTTGGCAAGAAATCGACAAGTTTTTCCACTCAAAAATTTTCTCACCAACACTTGTACATGGGAAGAGGGTTATCCATGAGTGGTGTTCCCCAAATCTATGCCCCATCTCTAGAAAGGGAAAGAGAAAACTGATCAATACTGGAAGTTTTCTATAAGTAATTTGATCAATGCAAGAAGATTTCTCGGGATGCTAATTAAATGGAAGCCTAATCAATGCGTGAAGCCTTCTATTCCATAATACAAAAGAGTAGCCATCCTTTGAGGGTATGGTCTACTTTATACATATATGATATAAATGATAGGAACTATATGCAAAGCATAGCCATCCTTTGAAGGATCACTATTTATTTGATTTGATTTTCTTCAATTTTTATATAAACAATTTTCCTTCAGGAGAGCAAATATTTTTGTGATAACTTTGATTTTGATAAGATCATCCATGAATTTTTATTTTAACAAGGGGAAGAGCTAGGAATAGCTAGGTAGACCACTTAAGAGGGGATAATGAATGTACAAGAGACACCCATGGACCCTTTTCATGTTTTCGGAGGTAAACAAGATGGTAATAGAGGTAATTATCACGAGTTCTCACCAATAAGGGGTAACCTATTCATAAGGAAGAATGCTATGGGAAGAGCCATGGTGCCCATATTTAAGGTCATATCAAGGAAAGTGACAATAGACCACATAGTTCCAAATCATTACAATGATAGATGGAAGAGGATAATGATGGAAAGATGATCTAAATATATGACTAAGTTCTCATTAGTAGACATGCTAACAATAGAATGGTTACAAGTGCAAAGCATTAAGAGGCTCCACTTCCGTTTTACCATCAAAGGAGTGCAAACGATAGGCTTCCAAACCATACTTATTTGTAATAATGTATGGTCCAATCTAGTTGGGGGAAAACTTTCCACATAATTTTTTTATTAAAGTCACGTTCGAAAATAGGATGACGGCTTATGCGGGATAGGATATGATGAGAGAAGATAAAAACTATGCACTACCTTTAAGGAAGAGAAAATATGCATCCCTAACGAGGTGAGTAGATGGTCTCCTTAGAGAGGGAAAAATATGGCCATAAAGGTGGACTTCAGATGAGAATAAATGGTCCCCCAAGGGAAGGACATATATGTCCACAAGGTTGGTCTTAGAATGAGACTATAGGTGGGATAGATGTGATACTAGGAGGTTAAATTTATGCACCAACCCTCAAAAGTGAGGGGATGAGGGAAACGTATGTGTCCCAAAATGAGACACAAAAAGGGCCATAAAGGTGTAATTAGGATAAACAAGATGATGCCCCAAAGGAGGCACAAATATGGCCACAAAGGTGGGCTTCGATGAAAACATGGTGCCTCAAAAGAGGTACAAATTTGGCCATAAATGTGGACTTAGGATGAAAAAGGTGGTGCACCAAATAAAAGGCACAAATATGGCCACAAAGGTGGACTTTGATGATAACAAAGATGAATGGTCCCCCAAAGAGAGGGACAAATATGGCCACAAAGGTGGACTTAGGATGATAATAAATGGTCCCCCAAGGGAGGGACAAATATGACCACACATGTGGACCTAGGATAAGAATGAAATGGTCCCCCAAGGGAGGGATGAATATGGCCACAAAGGTGGAATTTGGGTGAAAAAGATAGAACAAAGGTGCCCCAAAAGAGACACAAATATGGCCACAATGGTAGAATTTTATCAAAAAAGGTACAAAAATGGCCACAAAAGTTGGCTCAAATGAAAATATGTGCCCCAAAATAGGCACAAATATGGCCACAAAAGTGGGCTTTAGACAGAGATAAGATGGTAGACATATAAACTAAATAAGATCGGGTGAGATGGATTTAGATGAGGTAAATACAGAAATGTCAAGGAGGGATTCCTAGAGTGAAGTCCCCAGCGTTAAGATATTTGTTGAGTGGATAGGGGTATGTGGATAAGATGTGAAAGGATCAATAACAAGGGCAGAATAATCCCCAAAGAAAGGGATTACATTCGTCAACTAAGATGTAAATGAGCTAGTATATTTCAAAGGATATTGGATGGGGTTGTCATAGAGAATGTCGATGAATTTTTTTGGATTTGGATTAGATAGATGGTCAAAGATCATAAGGGTGATTGTCAAGGAAAACAACATCAATGAAGAAGGGGGATATTTAGGAGGCCCGATATGCGGAGGAGAGATGATAAAGGATGATGTGGATGGAGGAGGGGACTTAGCAATTTTGATAGATGAGGATGTAGGAATAGGAGTTAGATTGTTTTGCGGTGTGATGGAGAAGGATGACTTCTCTAAATCAAGAATTCATCTTTCTCAACAAGATCATAGACAATAGTCCTGAAAAGCCTTACAATGTTATATGTCATGACATAAGTGCGATGTTAGGCACATATAATATTAGGGTTGAACCACGATGGTTTCTTAATATGAGGATCAAAAGGTCTAATGGGAGGAAACATGATGGCAAATATTCAGATTAAGTGTCAAAGGGTATCTCCGTAGGACCTGATCAAAGTGTTAGTAGGAAGAAAGCGCTTGTGGGTTTTAATAGGATTTTTAACTTGGATTTAGGGTAAGAAGTGGATGTAGATGTCTTAGCAGATGAATCAAATTTGGGAGGAGTAAATTTTTGGATTTAGGAGATCTCTTAGATGAAGGTTCTGCCCTAAAATAGATAAGGGTGCTCAAGGGTGGATGGTATAATATTGGATTGTTGCAAAGAGGGAAAACCCAACTTCTTCTTGGGATGCATTAGAGACATTGGGAAATGTTTACCATGAGTCTTATATTTTGATCAAGAGGACTTACTCTTAGCGGGATGACAAGAATCTCGACCATAGGATCTATAGGTTGTGTGGTTGGTATTGGTGGAGGAAGTAATTTTTTTTTGATAATGTCTAAAGAGGATGTGGGAGTGTCTGATTATGAGGATGAGATGGGAGGATCATTTGAAGTCAAGGTGAGTTGGAATGCTTTCACAAACTCTTCAAATGATGAAAAATATGTAGGAGGAGAAGATGAATTCAATGTAGTTACAATAGGGGATGTGGTACATATAGGAAAACGTGCAAAAGAGGAACTAGGATTGATTCCACAAATGGTATAATAGGTAAGGGTGGAATGGATGTAGATGAAGTGGTAGGTATGACCAAATCTAATGAATTGGATGTGATAAGGGATGAATTAGATGTAGGTGTAGGATTGATGGTAGGTGTATATGTGGATATAGTAGATGTTGAAGGATTACACGTAGAAAATTGGGATAAACTAGATGATATGGCCATGGGAAAAGATGTAGGTATAGGTGATGAAGATCTTAAGGTAGACATAAGTGGAATTTTTATAGCGATAGTTGGGATTGATAAGGATGTGGGTATAATTAGAATGGTAATAGGTGTGTTTGATTTAGATGTGGATAAGGGGTTAGATATGGTAGGTTGGGTTATAATGGATGTATTCGATGTGGATGAAATGGTAGGTATAGTAAAAGTTAATGTGGATGTGGTAAAGGTAGGAATAGATGTAGATGTAGGATAAGTGGTGGAATTTAATATGATATGCAAAGTAGAAGTTGTAGGAAAAATATCTAAGATACGAATACGTGATGAGGCAAATGAGATAGGTAAGGATGGAGGTGTTTTATGTATAGTATTAATTCCATAAGAGTTGGATGTGTAAGATGTGGAAGTTAGAAATTTATTTTTTGGTGGTGGATTAGGAAAGGGTTGTATGAATATGTCAAGGGGTTGGATACGAGATGAGGAAGGATTTTCTATTTGGATATACCTCTGATTTATAATTTTTGATCGTGGTCTTTAAAAGAACAACATATCTCAATGTCATGAACTATGACTTGGTGATATTTACAATAATGGCCCTCATGATACCAAGTGTGTTTGGGGTGTAAGTTTTCAATAGTTCGGATGGGAGGAAGTGTGGGAAGGTGAGATGCCATCAACTTATCGAATATTGAACTTTAGGATTCCTCCAAGGGGGTATAATTAGAAGATGGTTTAAAAAAAAATTGTGAAGGCAATGTGTATGAGTTAGATGGTTGTAGTTTCACAACATGTGAAGTGAATGGATAAGGATGTAATGTTTGATAAGAGGGGATATAATTAAAAAGGTGGAGATTGAATAGGAATGTGATGGGATGGGGTAGGTTGTAATGATGATTATTGTTGAGAGATAGGAAGGCTATGCAATTTTTGAGATTGAATAGATCATTGTGAGATAGGGATATTTTATTGTTGAGTATTGGGAGATTGATATGTTCAGATAGGGATTCTAGTGATAATTTGGATGAAGTAAGGATAGTGCTTGGTTTGAGGTAATGGGGTGGAATAGGATCCACCGGTTGAGTAGACTGATAGAATTGATATAGTGTGGGAGATCTACTAAATATGAAGTCATACATGGTGCTAAAAGAAGGACCGAGAGTTTCTAAAGGATTAGGAGATGGTGGTGAGACAAGAGTTTTTGTTTCAAAAGGGGGATCAATTTGGATGAAATGGTCTCTACAAGGTTAAGGGATCCAATTCATAATCTCAATATTATTGGAGGAGAAAATATCATTAGATATATTATAGTTTTGAATTATTTGAGAAGAGGTATTAATAGGACTATGAAATGGGAAAAGATTTGTTTATGAATTTTATTAACAAAAAAATCAAACAACAACGCTTTTATTAACATGATTAATTAGGAAAGTGTTGAAAAACATGGGATGGATAACAAGGGTACCTAGGAAATGAAAATCTAAGATTGGCTTCAGGTAGTTATGGTTGGGGAGATTTCGACAATTGTAGTGACTTTCTATTGGGTGATGAAATCGCAATCACCCACTAGGTAGAAAGATGTCTAGATGTTTGATTTTTAGGTTTTGTCTGATAGAATGTGAGATACAACTGATTAATACCTATTTAAGCTATGTGATCAAAAAGGATGCAAAATAGAAAGGATATTTTTAAACCAAATCCAAATGTGATCTTTCGATGAGGACACACACAATAAAGGGAAATTGCTATGGAAAAATGGAGAAAATAAGGAAAAAATAGGAATACCTAGATAACCCTTTTCCTTTTTATCTGAACTTTTGAGTGAAGGGCGATCCAAGCAGTGGACCCAACATGAGAAAGAAAAAAGTGAAGCCTTGTGTTGTAGTGTTAGTAGAAGACAAAAGAAGAAGAAAATAGAAATAAATGCAAAAGGATTACCTAAAGGGTGGTCCCACAAGATGTGTGAGAAATTTGTTATAATTTCCTCATTCGATTCAAATTAATGATTTTAACTACTAAAGAAAGCTAAAAATCATAACATGGAGGATTTAAGGTACCTCAAATGTGTGATGGATGCAAGAAGACAGAGGCACAAAGTGAATGACCTCACCTATAAATCGAAATAACCTACAAATAAGAATTACTAAAAGGAGGTGGATTAGATAATATATTCGGGGCTACCCAAAAATACGGATCCAAGAATTATTACCTTCCTTTTATAGATGTCAACCCCTGCTTGATGAAATAAAGTGATATGAATGATAAGTGACTAAATAGAATGAAAAAACAAATACATAATAGAATCTAAAACTAATGAAAATAGATGGAAAATAAATGATCTAATCTAAATAAACTTGAAATAAAAATTACCCGCATGATTCGACGTTGACCCAAAATACACATAGGCATGTCAATGATGGTCCGAGTGAGTGGATTTGGATAGAATTGTAAATATGCATACCTGTAAATATCTAAGACTCGATGTAGCGAAGCTTTGTAGATGATGGAAGTGACTGTAGAAGGGAATCGAGGTAAAAGAAACCAGAGAATGAAAGAAAATAGAGGTAAGGAGGGATTAGTTGACAAATATGACCTATTTTGATGGCAATCGAGGGTGCAAATAGGCTAGTTTTGATGCAAGTGAAAATTAGGATGGTTGTTGTGGAGTCCGAGAGGGATCAAAAAGTCAAAACATAGACAAAGAAAGTATCGAAGATAGGAAACATAGTCATAGATGGTTGGGTCGACAATGAACCCAGTGGGTGATGGCAATTAGAGCGATTAAAACAAGGTTGAAGACAAATGGATGGAATGAATGACACAAAGTAAAAACATTGGAAGAGAATGATGATAACGGATCTCTGAGTGTTGTTGAAGATGATCTAGTCCTATAAGATGTTAAATCTAACAAGATAATAATATAAATAACATAATATAGCACAAAAACAATTTAAGACCTCCCAAAGTCATGTGGGTGACAAAACCAAGCTTCAAAAGACCTAAAAAAGGTTGGCACTATTGCAGGTATGCTTTGTTTCAAATATGGATTCACAGAATGCAAGAAAAACAAGTTTTTTGTCACCCCTTTGTGTTTTGTTTTTTTTCGAAATGTAAGAGATCAATCTTACAGGTCAATGTTGACTAGGCTAGTTCACTGCTGACTACAGGGAAAATTTCCCTAACAGGGGTTAATTTTGTGTTTTAATCGGGATTTCAGGTTTTTAAGAATGGGAAAAGCGCTTTAAATCTTGTAGGTGGGAAGAGGTTATTTAGGGATGTGTCATGGGTAGTTAGGGGATAAAGATAGGTAGGATAAAAGCTAGAAAAATCATAGGGATGTAGATTTAGGATAAAAGCATCCTAAAAGGAAAGTCCATTAGGGCTAGTGGATATTAATTCATTAATGTTTATTAATAAATATTTATAAGGATTAAAGGTGATGTGATAATAAATGGGCATTTAATTAAATTAATGTTAAGGGGATGAATTAAATTAAGGGGGTCTAGCTATGACCATCATTAGATACATGCACACGGGTAGACAAGGATAGAGATACCAATTTTAGGTGTCTACATGTAAATTGAAAGTTAGAGCCCAAAACCATTGAAGTCAGGCTAGTTATGTTAAGACCACTTGAAATAAGAAAGGAGGGATTAGGTAAGACCCCAAGAAATTTTGAGCCACTCCTTACCAAGATAAAATGGTATTGAAAAATGTTATGACCTTATTGTGCGTCAACACAGTTTGTCTCAATCATGAGATTACCCTAAGAAAATGCTCTTATGAGCCACAAGAGATAGTTTTGAAGGAATTTGAAGAAAATTAGGTTTTTATCAATTTTCGTGCATTGAGATTATTTGTGTAGCATTGGAGGAAGGTGAAGAACATGTTAAGATGATTGAGGGGTGTAGATAATCCTAAAGAGAATATTTTGTTTAGTTTACTCAAGACCATTTGTGGACTAAGGATTGACAACAAGAGAGAAAGAAGAGGTTTGATTGAATTTATTTATTTTAGTTAAGATGATGGCTGAGATATAAAAGGTTTGCATAAATGAACATGATATATGAATGGAATGAAGAACTAAAAATGCATGGAGGATTCTAAAATTGTATTTTTAGTCCAATAGACCAAGAACAAGATGATGTAAACATGGTAGGTGAAAATTAAAGTTTTCCTTTTTATGATGAATTATGAATGTACTTTGAACATTAGTAGGGCCATTGTATCATGTGGTATCGAATAGAGGAATGATTGTGTTATTGTGGCTAATAATGAAATTTTAAGTGTGAATGTGAGATTGCATGTACAAGGGAAGAGTTGAGCAAAAGTGAAAGAGTAAAAGAAGAGAGAAAGAGAGAGAGATAGAGGATACCAAGAGACCAAGTTTGAATCCTATTATCTCCGAATCAAAACACCTTTTTTTTGCAAAAGTATGTGTGCTTGAGTTCACGGTGTGATTGGATAACATGGGTACTATCTCCAAGTTGCGGGACTTGCTAATTGAGATAGAAATCCAGAGAAATTTGGTTCTTCCTCCTAAAATACCTACCACATTCTACTCTAATGCAAGAGAAACTATCATTCCTAATCTAACCTTCCAAGGGACAAGGGAGAGAGATTGCATGAAAAACAAAGCCTACACTAAAGCGGTGATACACCAGAAAAGGAGAGTGTGAGAATAGTCTTCCAATGTGTGAAAATTAGAAGCAAAATTTATACTGGAAGGGGTGATAACAATTCTCCACAATCTAAAAAATGTATTCATAATACTATTCCAAAGACGCACAATAATAATGAATCCCTGCAAGAGTATAATAGACACAATATATTTGCAATGAGTTTGAAAGGGCAAGAAGAATGCAAACAAACACAGTAGGGGAAGATACATCCACAAACTTGCATCTATTACTTCATGATATGCATAGTTCAATCTATTACAAGATAAGGGCCTAGATCACCATGCAAGGAGTCCAAACAAGGAATGCGCACATTGGATTCATAAAAAAATCTGAAAGAGTTTTGCTACTCAAAAACTATCGCCCTTTACAATGAGCCCAACACTCCAATTTATAGAGTCTGAGGAGAGACAGAGAGGGAAAATGAAAATCCTGAAATATGTCCTTCAACAACTTGCAAGAGGTAGTAAATGAAGTGAAATTATGTTATGTTTCTTGCAAAATTCCCCATACTTGTCCCATAACTTGTAGTTGTGAAATATGTCAACCCATGCTTCATTAAATGCATCCCAATCACCACTAGAATCATTGTTCTGAATTGGGCACATTTTCTTCAAAATATCCATTAATTCTTCATCAAATTCTATATTTCTTAATTCTTGTGTATTGGTCTTGGAACCATGATTCCAATGGTACCAATTTCATGTGTTTCATTAAGAAACACAAAAGTTATGGCCTTCTAAGTGCAAGTAGTTATTTTGGGTCTACCAGGCATTTCTATCATTTAACTAGACTGGATATTTAATCCATAAAAGTTGGAGATGTTTCATTTACTTTCATATACTTACCATGCCCATTCCAAAAGTCAAATTTCATGAAAATCAAATCTCGAGGTAAAAATTTATGGCCGTTTAAAGTTCAAGAGGGCCAGGAATTAAATTTTCCTTTGTATGCGGGCATTTCGTCTATTTTGGGTCTTAGTGTCCCAGATGTCCCTTGTGTGACTTGGGCCGAAAACCTTCACTTTTTCTGATTCCCTCTTAGTGTGGAAATTTCAACCTTTGATGTCATGAATGTCCTAGCGTTGACCGGGCCATGAGAACCGTTGACCTCTACTTCCTCTACATGTCTCAACCCGCTTTGCAAATTAGACAAGTCAGCTTTTCGGAGCCCATGTGTCCCAACCGTCTCGTGAACCGTGTGGGAAAAAAATTCCACTTTTTCCAATTTGAATGGCCTGTAGTGATTTCAGCAATGAGTCTCCTAGTTGTCCCAACTTCCCACATAACATCTCTGGACAAATTTCTCACCTTTTCTTATTTGCATTGTTTCGACTATTTCGACAATGTACATCCCGACTATCTTGGCCGAACTTGTGCGGCCTAGGACAAAAACTTCCGTAAAACCTGCAATACACTAAAAAAAGCCATTTTCGGATTTTTTTCTTGGATAGGGAAGTTAGAGGAAGGTAAGGGGACCCCCAAAAATCCATTTTTTCCTTCCATCATTTCTACTTGCTCTAGCATGAGGAAATTATGCAAGATATTCAAATTACCTTGAGGGGTGGATTTGGGATAACAAATCCTAGGTGAGGTGTGAAGGAGATTACGGTGAAATACACTTGTTCAAGAGAAGAAAAGAAATAAATGGACAAGGAGGAGCCAAAGTGACAAAGCTAGTGAGAATGTTAAGCCACAGGAAGAAGAGTCAAGATGAGAAAAAGAAGAGAGATAAGGCTAAGAGGAAAGAGGAAGCTAGAAATTTGGATATGTGTTTTGAGAAATAATAGAGAGAGCTTAAGAAAGACATAGCCAAGGTTGAGGAATGGATATTGAGTATGGAAGAATAAGATGCAAATGAAGAAGAAGAGTATTAATGGGAAAGTGCACAAGAAGAAGAATAAGAAATTAGAGATGATGAAGTGATTCATTGCTACCTTGAAGAAGGAGAGTTACTTAAAGACATGGATGAGATAGCAAAGGAAAATGAAGAAGATGCAGCAGAAAAATCATTACGATGATGAGGTATGTGAATTAAATATTGTACCTCTGGAAGTTTTCTTGTTTACAAATATACCAAAACAAGATGAGATCAGATTTTATAGACATGTATATGATTAAGATGATAGAGAAGTTAATTCATAGCTAAATGAAGAAATGAAAGTGCTTGATGATTTTTTTTCTCATGTTGCCAAGAAGGAAACCAGTTTGGATGAGGTGAATGTAGGTGAAGATGAGTTAGAGAAACAGATACAAGAAGTGATGAATGCATTTGAGGAAGGAAAGGTAACCCAAATTGACACAAAAATTACTTGTTTGATGACTGAGATTGATGTTTCATTAGGTGAATTCCTAGAAATTGTGGAAAATGACTCCATTGATGCATTTGAGAAGAAAAAAGGAAAATGAGATAAGAAAGATAAAGTGGGGTGATGAACATGATTATCAGTTTTTCATAGGTGAGGTGGAAGACATTTTTAATATTTATTGTGTATGATGAATGAGAAAAAAATGGATGAAGGTACAACTCAAGGAATGTTTGATTCTTGGGTAAATGAAGATGCAAATGAGGATAATGCAGGTGTAGGTACAGGTCTAAGGCAAGTTGAGATGATGGAAAACATGAAGAAGCAATCATGCAAGTAAGAAAATTATTAATATGGAAAAAAATATTGAAAGCAAAGTGAATGGAAGATATACATGGAAGAATTATATGATAAAGCATGAAAAAATATGTGTATTTGTTGTTGTGTTTATTTGTGCAGAATGCAGTGATGGAAGGCTAAAGTTGAAGAAGATCAAGATGGAAGTCAAGAAGAAGATAAAATTCAAGGAAAATGCAAATATGAAGAATATTTTTGAGATCTAGTTGGATGTGAGACTAACTTGAGGCAATAGGAGTACAAGAGTAAGGGTACGAACAAGACAATAAAATCAAGAGACATTATAAGAAACCAAATGGTTATATATGGCTCCTTTTCTCCACCTAAGGAGTATGATGCAGGTGAATCATGGAATGAGAAAAATTATGTGGTCAATCCTACTTTCCATGATTTGGAGTTGTTGAAATATTTTAAAGTCCTTAGATAGGCTCAGGGAGTCATTGGAATCAAGAAATAAGGTTTAAAATTTTGAATTCTCTTCCTTTGTGTAGTTCCTCTCAAAAAGGGATTCAAATTGTAAAATCTTTGAAAAGTGAATATTGGTTTGTAAAGTTATTTAAAAGTGGTTTTAATGGGAGTTTCATGTTGGTTAGGTGTCTAGGCTTGATGTCTTAGTTTTTAGTATGAATGTAAGCCAATGAAATGGTTGAAATATATAAAATGCCTCAATATGTGAATGTTGGAATATGAAGAGTATATGATGAGTTAGTTAGGCCTATGTGTTTGAGGAAGGAGAGATAAAATCAAATGGGAGGTGGTTATTGAGATCATTCCTCAAGGGAAGGAGAGGTTGAGAGGCAAGAAGAATGAATTTTTTAATGAAGATATAGTTAATATGATATGAAGCTTATTTGTTGCTTAGAGCTCGTAATTTTGGTAAAAAGTTCAAAAAGGGTGAATTGGATTAAGAAACCCTCATTTTATTGAGATGCATGATTATTTCTTGTCTCTTTATACTTATCTCTATGTGTTGAAGTGTGATATATATGGTTCCAACATGATGAATTATTCAATATGGTCAATGGTTTTTATGTTGATGTTTATATTAGCAAAAGAAAGGCTCTATTATGTTCCTTGACTGTGTTTTGGTGGATTTTAAGGTGTAACCATTTTGTGACCTTGACAGTAAGGCCTCCTCTATCTAAAAATAATAGTATGAAGTGACTTCAATTAAAACTTAAGGTTACATGTGAAGCTTCTTGGTTGTATGGTTGAAATTCTCTAAGAGAGAAAGACTGAGATAGTAATGTACATTTGAATACAAGATCTAGTCATTTCCTTAGCATGCGAGTTAGTATACAAGGATAATAAAGATCATTTACAAGAGATTATAAACTTTGAAGTTGAACATAAGTGATGAACCTTTTTCATGAACCCTGTACTTGGTGTAAGACTATGTACAAGTGAATGAAACCCTTATTTAGAAAACATGTGAGAATTGTTTCCATGTGATTTTGAATATATATTTGATGCATGAGATATTTTCTAGTTGAATAGGACAATGGAGGAGAACATGAGAATCATGGAAACCCAAAGGATTTCCTAGAAATAGAGAATTGATTAATTTAATTAAGATTTCATCCTTATCGGGCTAGCAATACTGATCAAAGTCAAGGGTTTCATAAGGTTTTGGTTTATAAGGCACCTAACCATCAATTGTTGAAACAAAAACTGGAAAATATCATCATTTTTATCCCTTTTAAAATATTATTGAAGACATTTAATTATTTGATGGCTATCTTTCGAGTATTTCTTGGCTCCATAGAAACCATGTCACATTTAAGAGGGCTAGTTTGGTAAGGTGGATTTGTAAAGGAATTATGTTTCGAGATAGAATCAAACCAATGGAATTTTCATGCAAGGTAAAAAATAAAATGGTTTCTTGAAAGTGTTGAGAGTTTTTTGAATCATTGTGTAAATTAAAAGTTAGATCCCAAAACCATTGAAGTTGAGTTAGTAAGGTTAAGACATCTTAAAAGAAGAAAGGAGGGATTAGGTAAAAACTCAAGAAATTTGGATTATAAACTTTGAGCCAATCCTTACCAAGATAAAAGGGTATTGAAAATTTTTATGACCTTATTATGGGTCAACATAGTTTTTCTCAGTCAAGATATTACCATAATAAATTGCTCTTATGAGCCACACGAGGTAGTTTTAAAGGAATTTGAGGGAAAGTATGTTTTTATCAATTTTCATGCATTGAGATGATTGGTGTAGCATTGGAGGAAGGTGAGGAATAGGGTAATGGGATTTAGGAGTGTAGATAAGCCTAAAGATAAAAAAATTCTTAGTTTACTCGAGACCATTTGTGGACTAAGGATTGACAACAAGAGAGAAAGAAGAGGTTTGATTGAATTTATAGTTTTTAGTTAAGATTATGAATGAGATATAAAAGGTCTCGCATAAATGAAAATGATATATGAATAAAATTAAGAACTAATAAAATCATGGAAGAGTCTACAATTGTATTTACAGTCCAATACACCAAGAACAAGATCTTGTAAACATGGTAGGTGAACAGTAAAAAATTTTTCCTTTTTATGGTGATTTGAATGTACTTTGAAAATTGGTAGGGCCTCTCGCATCGAGAGAGAGATGCAGAAAGAAAATCCTAAGCTAAAAGGGTGGTGATAGCACCAAAAGAAGGTGGAACTCCTCCAATTTTAAGTGACATAGATGCAAGTTTGCAGGAAAAGAGACTATAAAATGCACACAATTCCAATGAAAACAAGTGAAAGAATATAAAACATGCAAGAGGAAATAAGTATTCACACAAAACATATATTATTTAAAGGAAAGAGGGAAACCAAACTTGCATTAATTTATCATTTATATTTTACACATAGATCCAAAGCAATAAAATCTCCATTCACGAGTTACAGAGGTCAAAAACATGAAATTTTGAATTTTGCAAAGGAAAATATTAAAAATATGTTAAGGAAGAACATGAGAGGAAAGCATTCAAAGGTGTGCAAAAGAACTTATATTTATACAATTCACAAAAGGGATAAAGATAAATATTAGAAAGAAGAAAGTAATACTATGTTTGAGTACCAATCTATGAAAACATGTTGGATAAACATGAGCACCATGAATTTTTAGAGGGTTGACTTATAGTACGAGACATGGACCCCATTTGAATGAAACTAACAACCACATCACAATACCTTGATTTTATCACACACCATCAAACCATGCAGAAATATTCCATACTTCATTAACTTTTGGTGGTTAGGGTGGTTGGTCATCTGGTTCGAAACAAGAGAAACTTTGAGACCTTCTATGAAGTATGATGTCTCGATGGTTTCCCATGGATTTACTTCGACCCATGGTTTACCATGAATTTCCATTTTCTTGGATGATGACGGGGCTTCCTTTGCTTGGTGGTGCTTGAGTGTTTCCACACTTCACCTTTAGATTCTCCTTCTATGGCACATAATCCTTTCTCTCTTTCCATGTAGTGTGTTACCTATGTTTATGTTCCTTTATTCCATGACATTGACAATCTCCATAACACTATGATTTAGAAACCTACGGAACACTATATTAGTGTTTTGCGGTATCCGACCTTAGCCATTTTAAATTTTATTTTCCTTACCACACAGGTCTTCTAATTTATTTTTGCACTACATTATCTAACTTAGCAGAATTTTTACTTGGTTCCGCATAATTGAAAAGCTCCATGGAACTCTATGTCTTCTAAATCCACATGATATTGTGTTTACATGTCACCGAACCCTTTCTAATTTCTCACTTACTTTCTGTATGGACTTTGTTATTAGCTAATTTTATATATTTACATGGGTGTGCAACCCATTGATGATCTAACTTCCATTTCCTTAGTTACGCAAAAGATTGATTTGATTCCGAAGATGAATGAATCCCTCAATTCCATGAAGGTATTACAAACCACGATAAACACTAATTCTACCAAATTCCAACCAAGTCATGAGAACTAAATACTTTATTCAATAGGTTAGTATAACCCACATAATGCTATGTTCTTACACTCTGGGAAGCCTAGCTTAGTCTTATGTAGATTTCCCTCAGAAAAATGGCTAAGTCCATTTTTGATAAGTTGTTCAAAATTATATGGGGGTGTAATTTTGGACAACAGTTTGACGACCTAAAGGGGACATCTTCCTACTAGATGATAAATACTAGTAGCCTCAAAGTATCCATTAGGCATGGATTTGAGTATACTCTTGAAAACCCGATCTCGAAAGTTTAAAACCCGACTCTTAGATCCATAAGAAGTTAGTAATGATTTGGTACTTTGCTCAAACTAACTTATTTTCACCAAGAAACCTTCTCTAAGATAACTAGTATATGACCGGAAAGGGATTCCAAAACTTATTTACAAAATGTAATATCGTACATGATTGAAGTGAAACATGCGAGATAGTTCACAAGACGCTATAACAAATAAAGATGATCACCACAAGGATCGAGGAAATGTCACTCAATCATTTATAAACACACACAAAAAGAAGGGAACCTCTAAAAACACACAAAATGATCTGGAGAATTTTCTAGATTCATATTTTACCAAAATATACCTAAACCATTACGTAACTATAGAGCATCTCAAGATATTTTTGTTGTGATGATAGAACTCGGAAAATGGATCTCATATGTGAAAGATATCACAAATCAAAGTTTGGCATAAATGGGGTCAAACTTGGTCAACTATCCATCGGGACGTGACATGTGGCGAAGTTAAAAAAATGGGTAAAAGAGTAAATTTTTTATTTAGCCTCCAGTCTTCAACACATGGTTTATTAATTGGTCAGCCTGTTATTTATTGGCTAAGGGCCTTAGGCAGGTTCAACACACTCTTGTGATGGAGGGTTCCTTGACCTCTAACTCATTATATCATTGTATTGATATTTCATCTATATGCCATTATATTCTTCTATCTACTACATGCGTGATTTTTACATTACATGTATTTGAATTATAATGCAAGGTTGATATTGTGAATTATATTGTACTATGGAGAAGCTTGACCGAGATAATTATTAACTCGGTTTACCACACTCGGATGATAATTTTCCTTATCTCCATATATTTCGATGGGGTGATCAACTCCCCCTTTGAATGGCTATATACTCGAGCCAAACTCCATTAAATTTGGTGAGCCCAAATCCCAAACAACTTGGTCTTATATCTACGTGGAAGAGTTCACATTCTTATCCACAATGAACCGGCTAATTCGATGCGGTACGTAACAAATTAGCACATCGGAACAATGCAATGGTCATCTGTTCAAACACGTAACTTGCCCAAAACATTGGGTGAATCTACATTGCGTGGAAAAATAAAAGGCCAAGGTGTGGCCAAAGTACATACATAGGCTTCCATGCCAATATTTAAACTCAAATCACCCCAACTACGTTGGAAATGTGGGATTTTACCCACTTAATGCAAACCAATCGGTAAGCAAAAGGGAGGATAAGTATTCAAACTCATGACCTCTGGGATATGAGCCCAAGTGACTCACCAACTTGCCAAGGTAGCTTGATAGGGTATAAATTGAGCTCGGCCACACTTAAAATAGATTATTGTCAAGTCTATGATAAGGGAGTAAGGAGGTAGTTGCAAAAAACCCCATTTTGGAGCACTTAGATTCAAAATTTGAACTCGGTGTAAAGAGAAAACTTGCTCGAATTTCTATACAAAGATAATGGTGTTATATTTTTCCATGAAGTGTAGCTGATTTTCTATTTTAGGTGATATTTTATCACAAGTACACAAAAAGAGCACTTAAGAAAACCTATTGAGCCATAGGTGAATTTGTGAACGTTATTTGACAAGAAATTAGAATCAGAATTCTTTGTAAGCTCTAAAAATGTAGGTATAAAGATCTATTTTTCATTATTGAAGGTGATAAATTGTAATTAATTGTATTAAATATATTCATTCATGATTCCGTGAATCCAAAGATGTAGCCTATGAGTGAACTTCATTATTAATGGCTTTTGTGGATTTCATTTTTAATTTTGAAGCTTTTGATTAGATAAAAATTAGTATTAAGTAGTTGATAAATTTGATTAAGAAAGCAATTAAACAAGAAATTAGATTAAGTGAAAAATTGAAAATCCTTCATCCACATCAAGAAAAATGAATGCACAAGTCAATTTTGGGATTATAAATCAGATTGAGTGCATCTATTAATTCAACTTGTGAATAATTTTAATGGATTTGTAATAGATTCAATTAAATCACAGAAGTTGGACATTAAGAGATAAATTGATTGTTAAGAAAGAGTTTGAAAATTGGGGTTTCAAAACACCCAAAAGTGGTTCAATTAAGCACTCTTGATCAATTTTGTATTGGAAAATTTAAGTATCTGAAAAAATTAAAATAGAAACAAAAAAATTAAATACCGTTTTTGGATCAAGTTTTTGTATCGAGTTAGTTTAGCTCTTTATTTTATTCACTTGGATTTCAGTGGTTTTGCATTTTTAGGCTTGATATTTCAGTTGTAATGTGCATAATTTGGAAGAACATGTGTGTAGGAAATCATGGGGAAAATGTTAAACAAGGAAAAATATGATGAACTTGAATCTTACAAACAATAGATCCAAGAGTAAAATTCCTTCCTAAGGTGTTAGTTGTTCTCTCTTGAGGATAAAATTGGTAGTGTGGAAAAAGAGCTGAAGTCCAAGGATGAGCTCTAAATGGTATTGAAAATTGGTGGATACAAGAAAGAGTTAATCATTATCGAAATAACTCTTCTAGTCATCTGGACAACTTACATACATATTATGGCTCGAAATCTTCATTACATTGGCGCACACCTAAGTTGTATCCTTGGCACTTCACTTGGTCATTGTTTCCTTGCACACCCTTATGTGCTTCCCCTTCTCCCCTTCCCATTTTACTTTTCTTATTTGTTTCACTCTTGCCTTGCATGGATCTTCTGCACATTTTCCTTCTTCCTAGAATTTATTCATCCTATGCGCGTGCCTTACACTTGATTCAATCAACTAAGTCTCTGGCACTCTCGTGTTCCTCACATATTACATTGTAATAGTTGTACCTTGACCATATGTTCTCCACTTATCAATCTGCCTCATTTCCTCCACACATGCTACCCCTACCTTCCTTTTTCCTTCATCTTGTGCCTCATTCTTCCGCGCACATATATTTGCACCCTCGTCTCTGCGCCTTTCTATGCCATGTCATTCTATGACACATTTGTGTGTGCCACACACAACCTATCCAAGGCACCAACAGGTGTCAAATCCTTACAACAAATCAATGAGTGACACGTGGTAGAAATGATAAAAAATTTACACAAGTGGTCATCCTTTTAACCAATCCGTGCACTCCATGTGTCTTGCATGTGTCGATGACTCTAAAAAACTTCTGACAACCATATCTTTTGCTACAGAGCTTCGATCGGTGCATGTCTAGTCTCAATCGATAGCTATTACCATAGGGTGCAGTCTAGACATTTAGATTCAAATTCTTGGTGGATCTAGTAGGTAAGAAATGGGAAAACGTCATTCTAAACATTAATGAGTAGATTTGATTGCTCTAACCACCCGATTTGATATGATCCGCCCTCCTTCCTTCTCCAACATGCCAAAAAAACTTGGGGAAGCACATTTAACATATTTTCAGGTGGATTTTTAGGCATTAAATGCTTATGGTTGGTAGTTATTTTTCAAATTCGAGTTTTCCCTCCTTCTTCTCTTCTTCTTTCATGGATTCATCTATAAATGTAAAGGCTAGGTGCATTTTTATGTTAAAAATTTTGGATCCTTATGCACTTTGCTAAGGAATTCATATCTTCTATATTCTAAGTCACATACCTCTAGATCTAGCATGTGCATGTGGATATCATCCTCTTTCACGATTGTAATAGTTCTATGCATTTTTGGAAGTAATGGAAGCATCGTTTTGTGACTATTCTTTGTCATAAGCATGTTATATTCTTTCTTCTTGCCTTTCTTTTACATTATGTGCTTGTTGTGTCATTCTACGTCCCTTGCAGTTCCTTTTCTAGTTTTGTTCCATGAAACTAATATGATAAATGTGTTTTATTTATGCTACACATGCCTAGCATTCTTTCACACATTTCGCTTCATTATCACTCGGAATAGATAGTATTCATCCCTCTTTTTATGGTTCTATCACCTTTTAGTGTAGTTTCCTTTCATGTTATCCTTCTATCCTTGGTCCCTTGGCATTGTTAGCTTAGCTTTCCCTTTCAGCACTAGGAGTAGCAGTAGTAGTAGAAATAGATAGAGGAATTGGCCTTCTCCGGAGATCTGTCTCAAGTGTGTAAGGTCCCACAACTTGGAGATGGTTCCATTATTGTCTCAAACGATGCAATCCTTCTAGATGTGAGATGTGGGTACAATTTTGACGACCAACGGTTTACGGTATGACTGTGGGGCAAGCGGTGAAAGCTTAAATTTCATATTGTTAAGTTCTAGTGGGTGAACTTAGCATTTCTATTCTTTGGATGTTTATTTCAACACATCTCGGTGACTCTGAACATTTTAGAGCTCCTATTTTACATTCCTAATCACCTTTTATGAGAATATTTCATACCAAACAGAGTATTGTAGCTAAAGGATCCTTTAAATACCTCCATATTTCACCAAGAAACACATGCAATAGATCTACCATGCATGTATCCCCATCCATAGCACACCGCGCTCACTCTACTCCTCCTAAAAATAGACAAGTGTGCCTTGTCATGGCACTTAAACCTCTTCATCCTCTAAGGAACTTCTCCATCTTCACTAGTGGAAGCCCGTTCAATTTTAATTCTCAGCATGATATGCCAAAGTGGCCATGCTCAAAAGTATTCCATAATTCATGAGATAAAATCAAGTCACTCCTATTCAACACATTCTACATGTGGCCAATGTATGCTCTGTCTATTTCATTGAACATGATGATGATGTTGTTAGGTTGCTTCTGACCTCTTTCAAGGGTAAAACACTTTAATGGTAACGTGGCCCAATA
This sequence comes from Taxus wallichiana var. yunnanensis, assembly GCA_018340775.1. Classification (NCBI taxonomy): domain Eukaryota; kingdom Viridiplantae; phylum Streptophyta; class Pinopsida; order Cupressales; family Taxaceae; genus Taxus; species Taxus wallichiana. The sequence continues at coordinate 437,704,264 of CM031234.1, forward strand.
CCTGTGTCTATTGCTACCTGGGATGCGTTTGGAACAATGTTCTAGAAATTACTTTGAATATAAATCAAATCATTTATCGCTGGTGGATAAGATGACTATGCCAAAGCTTGCACCCAAAAAGCAAATGATTGATTTCAATATTAGATTCCAAAAGACTTAGGATAGAATTCCTCAAGTGGTAAGACCTACAACCTAGCATGCTTTCTTGTACTATCTAAGGGCTTTGAATAGTGAAATTTCATTCATGATTCAATCCATGAGAGCTAAAACCTTACTTTTTGGATACAAAATTGTAATAAGGGAAAAAATAGTCTCATCTAGAGGTTGGTAAGTGGCACCTAGACCTCCTGCGCCCCTTGTTCCCAAAAAAAATTTCAGCGCCACAACCTTCTATTGCTCTAATTTCAGTGTTAAGCATGAAACCATTTGCATCTACATCCTACTCTCCTACACAAAAAAATAAGATGATGAATTGAAGGCCCTAATTAGAAACTTGTCCAACAAGGTCATATCATTAGATAAATAATAGTCATGAAGCATACCAAGGTAGTTCTAATTAAGCACAAGGCTAGAGAAATAAACCTTGGTAGAATCAGTATGGGAATCAAATTTACAGATAAAACTAGCAGAATCGTAGATGACATGCTAATACACACTTTTCTTTGTACTTTATTCCCTTTGCACAACCACTTCTAGCACCCATCACAAGTCAAGCACTTGTCCCAGTCCGAGAATAACATGACATAGGAATTTGAATGGTGTTTTACTTGAAATATTCCTCATAGCGATTATCCGCACTAATGTTGCATGTGCAAAAGCATACATGATTCCAAACGCTTCCAATTATGAGCCTTCAACAGAAAACCTAAAGTAGATTACCAAGAAATGCCGAGAATCTTCTCCGGAGGAAAATTTGATGTTATTCAGCACTGAGGACTTTTTTCCAATTAACCAAACTATAGAACACACAAGAAAACTATGGGCCCAAGTTAAAAAAACACAAGATACAAGAATAGAATGCTCGAGTCTAGTGCACAGTCACAATCCCAACAACACAAGCAAACCCTCAAAAGAAAAAAGAAACAACTAGGACATCTAGTAGTAAAAGCACTCAAATTCCCATACCCAAGGCTCCACGTAAATATCCTTCAAAAGTGGTGCATGCCCCTCCTTTGGTAGGCCAAGCCTCTATGCCAGCTAAGGTTCCTTCCTCTGTAACTAAGAAACCAAGCAAGGATGTTGTTATTCCTCAAATGTGCAAGTCAATGGGTTTTACATTCAGCATTGTGGACCAGATGAAAAATACAAACATAAACGTTACAATTAGGGATGCCCAAACCATTCCATCTCAGCGTGACTTGTTGCATGAAGCTCACGGTGGAACTCCAACACATTGATCTAGCTATGAAGAAGTTGCACGCTTCTATCAACATCTGCCAAGAAGAGGAGAAACAATTAAGTAAATTTGTTAAAACCCCACCCTTCTATATGTCTTTGATCATAGGAAAACATCTTGTCCATAACTATATGATTGACTCAAAGTGCTATTACCTCTGCCATGCCTAAGAATATTGTTGGTGTCTTAGGACTTAAGTATATCCCCCGACAAAATAAGTCATGTAACTCAATGGTTCAATTATTACCACCTTGAAATCATCAATTATCTTGAGCTAACCCTCCATGCATGTCAAATTCTAACAATTACTCAAGATGTTTCATTCATTGATCTACCCCCTCTGTTTTTGCCTTATGTTTGTTAAGAGATTTTACTGCTAAAGTGGGTGGTTACTTGTCTTCTGATTAGACTCATATGTTACTCAAGACATGATATGGTACCTAGTTTACCATACAATCTGAGTCAATATTTTCCTATCATGTAGAGCCATATGTCCCATCCCCTATCCAAGCCAATTGTTTAGTCCAAGAAGAACAAGCTTTAGTTCCTGAAGAGTAGTCTCTTCCACCTTTTATTCCTGATCTAGTACTTGATGAGTGGGAAAAAGACACCATAAATTTGACCCATATGCTAAAGAACTGGAAGCTTATGAAACTAGGCTTGGTACTTACTACATTCTTGAAAAATAATTTATGTTGCCACACATGCTCAAGCAAAGGGAAGAGAACCCTAGTCTATGGAAGTTATACTTTGATGGATCTAGAAGCGAAATAGCATGGGAGAAGGAGTCATTCTCATTTTTCCCGAGGATGATAATCTCTTCTTCGCTCAAAGGTTGCATTTGCATGTTCTAATAATATAGCAGTATGAGGCACTTTGGTGCATGGTCTACTTATAGATGAAAAGATGAAGATTAAGAAACTACTAGTATATGGAGATATTGAATTGGTTATCCACCAAGTCACCAACAAGTTCCAAGAAAATAATAAGCTTCTCAAATCTTATAAACATATATTTTGGGACCTCCTTGAGAGCTTTGATCTTTGTCGATATGCGCAGTGGTATTGAGCAAAATGAATAAGGAGGTTGTTCAAATAGTTGCGCTTGGTTCACGATTCTCTCTATCAAGGAATTTATCAAAGGAAACAAGAATCACATCATTATGGTGATTAGACCATCCATTCAAAAAATAACACTATGTGGCAAGTGTCTAATAGTGACACGCAGATTGTCCATTTTATTCGAATGAATTTGAGATCTCATCAAGTATGCAAGCTGGCTTACATGACAACTATGGTTATCAAGTGATCCAACTAAAGCCAAATAAGCTACCTAAAGGGCTTGTCACCTTACGAGAAAATATTTATCCTTGATTATGAGTTCAAAGGTGAAGAAATGTATATGCACGCTATATAAGAAGAGTGTTCCCAAGTCACTATTATGCATGGAAAGAAATTGTTTCTTGGTAGAGCTTGCACACACAATGAAAATCAGGCCTTCATCTCTCTCTATCAAAAATATAGTGATATCTTCTCATAGGAGTATGAACACCTCAAAGGTTTTGATCCAAGTGTTTCGAATAGTCCATTGACCTTGATCCTTCTATCAAGCCCATTAGAAAAAAGTAGCGACCAGTCAATCCAAAGATAGAGCCCCTCATGAGAAAGGAACTATCCAAACTCATTGAGGAAAAGATTATTTTTCCCATCAAGTGCTCTTTCTAGGTCACGAATCTAGTTAAGTGCACAAGAAGAACGGTAAAATCAGACTCTATGTTTATTTCAGAGATTTGGACAAGGAATCTCTAAAGGATCATTATCATTTTCCTTCAATGGAGAAGATTCATGAGACGCGTGGCCGGTGTTGGTAGCCAAACTTAATCTCCTTCACAACTCAAGCAGCATCATGGATTTACACAAGACACTCAGAGGTAGATAAATGATTTGTATGTCATTTGTAGCCTGGGGGAGACATCTATCTGACTTGTTAGCACTCAATATTTGAAGGAGTGGGTAGCACCTCAGAAGGATTTTGATCTGATCCTCACTATTTTAGGTTGTGCCTATCAACCAAGGCAAGAGAACCTATATTACAACCTTTGTTTGGAGAAGGAGGTGGAGATATCCTTATATTTTGCATATTGTATGGAAGGGGCCTTGGGAAAACATGATCAATTCTCCATTATTCAAACTCAAAAGAGTTGTCACTACTAAATGATGGAAATGTTTTCAAAACAAGGTGACACACTACTTTAGAGACATAGTATTATCCTGATTTACTTTGTGTATTTTTGTAAATGGATTGTATTCTCTTGCTAACACACAATGCAATGTAGGGGTGGTATAGGGTAGGGTTAGTTATTTTGAATGAAATTTTGTTGGGAGATGTTAGACAAGACCAACCAGAGATTACCAAACTCTTTGAGGACCTTTGCAAGAAATTTGTAACACCTAAATAGTAGAATGCTTCAAAAGGTTTAAAATACTCCTTCAACTAGGATATGTGCACAAATGGAGGCCCAGATCTGCACTCTTCCACACAATCTTTGACAACCTACTACAAAATCTTGAAGAAAATATACCAACAAAGTATCCAGAAATCCCTATCTTATCATGACCTAAGGTGCACCCAAAGGTTTACAAATAATCTCAAGATTCAAGGACAGTTAAATGATTTTAAATCTGTTTATCTTTTATCAGATGAAAGCTCTTCTGAATATAAGATTGCAGATGCCATCAAACCATCAACAAGAAATGAGACCATGTATGATCAAGAGAGATCCCAAACACAAGATTGCAACATGAGCAAGAAACACAAATTGAAATCATTCTGAAACATAAGCATATACAAATTTTGCCAAGAGATAACACCAAATAATCCAAAATTTGATCGAATACATCAGCAAGGGAATGTTATGAAAACAATCTCAGAGCTTGTTGATGGATTTACAACTGAAACCAACTCAACATGATGAAATCTGATACAAGAGAGAATTAAAAATGGTTCTCAAGCGGTTTTCTCCAGAGAAATGGATTTCTTTTAGTCTTTTCCTTGAAAATTCTATGTCCTTTTTCTCCCTCCTTCTCAAATTCTCCAAAAATATGATATATACTCTATGCTAGCTTGGAGTCTTGCTTCCCAAGTAAAGAATATGCTTATGGGATCAAATTTGTTATAACAACTCCTCATGATTTAAAGATAGTGACACCAAACAGAAAAACAACTCGCAGGTTGCCAGGTATGCACAAAAATTAAATCATTACACAAATTCAGATTATTATCCATCCCAGGGTCATGTTTTTATCATTCAGGCATACAAGCATCTCTTACTAATCATTTTCACCCTTTTACCTCATCATTTCACCTCTGCAACTTTTGATTTTCACTTTTCACATTTTTAACGGGCCCGAGCAAAAATGTATCAAAAACATCATAGATCACTGAATTAGGTCATAAAAATGTTGCCAATGTTCTCAGAGGGCCAAGACGACCCAAAATCATATAAGGTTCAATGAAATATGATGAAGAAACTTGATTTCCAAGCTTCTTGGAGATCCCATGGTGGCCAAAATGAACAAATGCACAATATCTATCGATTTTGATCAACTTTTAATATCAGCCCTCCATGTGGAATATGCCATTTTAAAAATAAGCTCAAAATTACCCTTTTTGACTCTAGATAAGGTGGGACACATGTCAAAACATGATTGGATCAGGGCTCCCATCCTTAAAAATGCATTTGCGACCTTTTTGAATTTTGGAAAATTTTGCAAAATTTCCCTTCTCCCCTGGACCTGCCACGTGTCCATATGTGGGCCCCATTGAAAATGCGGGCCAATTCTATCAATTTTACTCCCTTTTTGAAAAAGGAAAATTTGACAAAAAAACCCCATGAGCTTGAAAGCTCGATTCATCCATGCCATGTGGTGTTCTCCCATTAGCCACGGGTCCAAGCCTCCATTCTTCCTTCAGACCTCCTGCCAAATTTGCAAAATTTCAAAATTCTCCCCAAGCCTACGCTCTCCCATTTCGCCTTTTGGGACACGTGTCACCTCATGATTTGTTTGAGCTTCAGCTCAAATTTTAACTTTAAAGTTTTGAAGTTAAAAACTTCAAATTCATCAAAACCTCCACCCTCCCATGTTGACTTTTCTGGACACGTGTCCACCTACTATTGGATGAGGGCCTTCGGGTCAAAAATTTCCCTTGACACTTTGAGTCAAAAACACAAAAATTCACCAACTCCTTCTGCCACCCGCATGTCCCCGAGCCACGTGTCCTCTTCCCATTCGCTATGGGCCTTCGGGCCAAAATGTGACTTTGAAAATTTTGCAAAATGAAAGAAAAATTTCATAAGGACAACCCATCGATCCTCTGACCAATCACAATGTGCCACGTAGGCACCTTAATGTAAAAGGCGAGCCCCGGATCAAATTTTTTCCTTTTGCCAAAATTTTGAAAACAACAAGTTAGAAACATTTCCTGCATATCCCTAACCAATAGGAAACCGCCACGTTGCCAATACATTGCGATGATGAATTTGACGGGCAAGATGACACCCGTATGACCGTCAAAACGTCAAAAATTCACAGGATGCCCTAGAAATCAAAATTTTCAACAAGGAAGGTAGATTTCTTGATTTTAAACCAACTGAATCATTTTTGACATTATTTTTGACCTTGGGATTGGGGAAACACTTGCACATAATTAGGATTCAATCAATTTTGAGTTTTTGCATGATTTGACAAAGGAAAAATGACACAGCTGACCATTTGAAAAAGCTAGGGCACAAAAAGGGGGAAACTTGGATTGTTGTTTCAAATTAGGGAAAAACAATAATATCTTGGGCATCTTCAAAGCATTCAATTGGGGAAGACAAACTGCAGACCACCAAATTGAAAAATAAAACGTTTGTGAGCAGATTTGGGCATGGAACATTAGGGCACATTATGCAAACTAAGAATTAGCACCAACAACCGATACACAAATATTCTCAATGTTAGATGGGTATTCAGGTTTCAATCAGATCTTGGTAAAGGAAGAGGATCAATTCCAAATGGCGTTTACAACCAAGTAGGAAACATGTGCATATAAAAATATGCCCTTTGGTATGTCAAACGTAGGTGCAACGTTTCAACGTGATATGGACATTTCCTTCAAAGGTTACATCAATGAGTTCATCTTGGTTTACCTTAATGACATTATAGTCTTCTCAAAGTAGAGCATGGATCATATGGCATACTTGGAGAAAGTCTTTGAGATATGCAGAAATTTGGGGATATCTCTTAACCCCAAGAAGTGTAATTTTATTGTGGCGCAAGGAAATATTTTGGACCATGTGGTTTCAAAGGATGGAATCGTAATTGATCTTAAGTGAGTTTTAGCCAACCTAGATATTTCCTTGTTTGGCACACAAAAAGGCCTTGCAGTCCTTCCTCAGTAAGATTAATTTTGTTAGGCATTTTATTCCTAACTTTGCAAGACTGGTAAGTCCAATCACCCTGATGCTCAAGAAGGACATAGCTTTCAGATGGATAGTAGAGGGAAAAGAAAGCTTCAACAAAATCAAGCAAGATATTTCTTACGCGCCAACACTCATCAACCCGAATTACTTAAAGGATTTTATCCTTTATGCTTATGGTGCTGATGCAAGTGTTGTTGTTGTCCTGACACAAGAAAATAAAAAAGGTTTAGAAACGACGGTGGCTTTCTTCACCATATGTTGAATGATTATGAATCAAAATATAGTCACACGAGAGAGCGAGTCCATGTCATCATGTGTGCGGTCAAGAAATTAAAGAGTATTCTTGCCACACATCATATTAAGGTGTTAGTATCCCACTCTTACATTAGATACTTCATGATGGGAGGAGAAATCAGTGAAAAGAGAGCACGATGGGTGACCAAAATCATGGAATATTATGTTACTATCAAGGCCACAAAAATGGTAGGAGGTATCGCAATCTGCAAGAAATTTGCTAAGGATGCACACAATGAATCGAGACTTCATTATTTCTTGATGAAGCTCTCCCATATGTAGAACTTGAACAGAATACACACCCTGACACACATGACTAGATGAAGGACACAATCACATTCCTTTTCGAGGGTACATACCCTCCTGACTAAAACAAGGAACAAAGAATACATCTGAGGTTACAATCGGTCCCTTATGTTTTGATTGATAGACTTCTATTCAAGAGGAATCTTGATGGTGTACTTTTAAGGTGTATCAACAAAGTGCTCAGACTTAAAATGTATTAGTATAATTTCACGATGAATTCTGTAGTGGACACTTCTTTGCCAAGACTACAACAATGAAGATCATAATGGAAGGTGTCTTTTGGCCTACTCTATTTGCAAATGCACACAAGTGGGTCACAAAATGCAAAAAATGCATTTTATTTTTAGGAAATAAGAGATTGGAAGAACTTCCCCTTTGATCAATCCAAGCAGATCATCCTTTTATGCAATGGGGTCTCGACTTCATATGCATGATCAATCCCCCTTCAAGCATTAGACACAATTGGGTGTTGATAGCTACGAACAACTTTACGGATGGATAGAAGTTGTCACGCTTAAAGAATCAACTGATTCAATTATTCTTGACTTTCTCGAATTCATAGTCAAAAGTTTTGTCATTCCTTAAACCATTATCTCTAATAATCCAAAATCCTTCCTTAGCACTAAAATCACTTTGATTGGGATCTAAATATATGTATCTATCTAAAGACTTCTTCCAAATATTACTCTCAAGAAAATGGTCTAGCGAGTCAACAAATAAGAACCTGATTAGGATCATGAAGTGCACAATGGACATTAGCCAAAAGAAATGGCATACAAAGGTCTTGCACGGTCTCTCTCGAGATAAAATCATAGTTAAAAAATCAATAGGAACTTCACCTTACAAGCTTATCTATGGAAAAGAGGCTACCCTTCCTTTGATGCTAGATTTGAACTCATTGGCACTTGCCCATCCACTGGAGCTCGAAGGCATAGACCAAAGAGAAATTAGAATGATATATTTGGTTAATCTTTAATAATCAAGAAACTCTACCATGATCAAACTAAAATTGCATCATCAAAAAGCAATAAAATTATGTTTTGACAGAAAAAGTCGGGCCTCAAGCTTGAAAAGTTGGGGACTTAATTTTGAAATGGGATGGTGACAGAGCCAAACCAGGGCACCATTCAAAGTTTTATGCACTTTAGAGTGGCCCATACACTATCAATTCATGCAAGGAGGGTAAATATTTTGAGTTAACTCATCTTGATGGAAGCGCGCTGTAAATCCTAGTAAATGGGATCTATCTCAAACCATTCCATTAAGTTTGCTACATCGTTTTGTACATATTAGAGTAGTTTAAATTCCTCCATGTGCGCTACATGCATATTATTTGTTTGTACATAGTTATTTATCCTTGTGTGCTTCTTGCACGTGGTCTTCTTTTATTCCAAGTTTTTGTCTTCTTTCAACAGTTTGAAAGATCTGGAGTAGAGTCAAGAAACGATCCTTCAAGTGAATTCAGGGGTAGTTCTTCAAAGTTTAAAATCATAATTTCATGATTACATTGCAGACTCCATGCCCAATGGATGCTCTAGGATACTGGTCTCCTTTATCTAGCAACCACATATTCCCGAAAGTCACCAAGCAGTTATCCAAATAACTCTCGTAGTCATCTGGACAACTTATATGCATATTATGGCTCATAAATATTTGTTACAGTGGTGTGCACCTCAGTTATCTCCTTGGCACATTAATTTGGTGATTTTTTGCTTGCACGCCCTTGCACTCTTCCCCTTCTCCCCTTCCCATTTTCTTTTTCTTCTTTGTTCCACTTTTTCCTTGCATGCATCTTCTACACATTCACCTTCTTCCCAGCAGCTATTCATCCTACGCGTGCACCTTGAATTTTCTTCAATTAGCTAAGTTCCTAGCCCTCTTGCATGCCCCACACATTACCTTATAATAGTTTTCCTTGACCATATGTTCTCCACTCATCACTCTGACTCATTTCCTCCGTGTGTGTTGCGTGTGCCTTCCTTCTGCCTTCATCTCGCACCTGATTCTTCCACACGCATATCTTTGCACCCTCTTCTGTGCCTTTTTATGCAACATCATTCTCTGAGACGTTTGAGTGTGCTACACACTACCACCAAGAAAGTCAATAGGGCATTGAATCCTTGTAACAAATCAATGAGTGAAACGTGGAAAAAATGACAAGAACATTTACATAGTTGGTCATCCTTTCAACCAATCCATGCATGCCACATGTCTCACGTGCACATATGACTTTGAAAAACTTCTGACAACCATATCTTTTTCTATAGAGCTCTGATCAAAGTGCACCTAGTCTCTATTAATACCCGTTGACATAGGCTACAGTGTTATACATTCAAATTAAAATTCTTGGTGGATCTTGTAGGTGATAAATGGGAAAACATTGTTCTAGACATTAATGAGTAGATTCAATTGCTCCAACCACCCAATTTGATACGATCCTCCATCCTTCCTTCTCCAATACACCAAAAAGACTTAGCGAAGCACATTTGACAAATTTTCAAGTGGATTTATAGGCATTAAATGCTTCTTGTTGTTAGTTGTGTTTCAAATTAGGGTTTTCCCTCCTTCTCTTATTCTTTCATTGATTCATCTATAAATATAAGAGCTAGGCTCATTTGTTATGTTGGACATTTTGGATCCTTACGCACTTTGCTAAGGACTTCATATCTTCTGTATTCTGAGTCACAAACCTCTAGATCTAGCTTGTGCATGTGGATATCGGCCTCTTTTTCCATTGTAATAGTTATGTGAATTTCTTGAAGTAATGGAAGCATCTTTTTATGAATATTCTCTATCCTAAGTGTGTTTGTATTCTTTATTCTTGTATTTCTTTTACATTTCATGCTTTTTGTGTCATTCTACGTCCCTTGCATTTCCTTTCTAATTTTGTTCCATGAAACTGATCTAATAAATATGTTTTAGTTTTGCTATATTACCTAGCCTTCTTTCACGCATTTCCCTTCATTTTCACTCAGAACAGATAGTGTTCATCCCTATTTTTTTGGTGTTATCTCCTTTTAGTGTAGTTTCCTTTCATGTTATCCTTTTATCCTTGGTCCCTTGGCATTATTATCTTAGCTTTCCCTTTCAGCACTAGGAGTAGTAGCAGTAGTAGTATAAATATATAGAGGAACTAGCATTCTCTAAAGATCTCAGTATCAAACATGCAATGTCCCACAACTTGGAGATGGTTCCATTGTTGTCTCAAATGATGCAATCCTTCTAGATCCGGGATGCGGGTGTAATTTTTATGACCAATAGTAAAAATTACTATTGATGCATCCATGATGACCGAAGAGTACATTGTTAAGTATTGTAATACCTAATTCCTCTCTGTAAGAAAATTTGGATTCGGAGTAATGTCATAGGTGACTTTGGAAAGAACACTAGGGGCATAGGATCTAATAATTTGAATAATATGGGATTCAATGAAATTAGACTTGGTAAGGATAATCAAGGCATAACAAACCCCATACATGTTAAAGAACGAACTCATTTTGCAGGATTTTGGCAGTTTAATCCAAGGAAAAAGGAGATTGGAGAAGGCTCTAAGACCACTTTGAAAGAAGACAAGATTATAATAATAAAGAGGCTTCCCCATTAGCATCAGGTGATTCTACATCCTCAAAATAAGGATCGGGTAAGAATTCACCATGGAGAGGTATAGAGATTCCTCCACCTCTTATTTACCATAATCGTAAACAATTTGATCCATTATCTACATTTGAGGAATTTGGTAATAATATGTAGAAATTGTGGTATAGTTATCCACGTACATTTTTGGGTTATCTAACCATTGTGTAGACAAAATTAGGAAATGAAAAATTTATTGGAAAATATTGAGAAATTTCACTCTCCTAAACATGGCTCATAGAGAAGAAATTTAGGTAGGTTTACTACAAATGTGGATGGAAAAAAATGGAAACAGGATTTTGTGATCACTATAAAAGACAAGTCATGTAATTGATAAGTATTGTGACTTCATCCCGAACAAAAATTAAAATTTGTTAACAAGTACTATAAAACCAACAGTTCTAAATATGACCCCTACAAAGGTTCAAGTAAATATTAAAGTGAAACAACCACATAGATAAGAAAATACAATTAAAATTGTGGGTAAACAATTCCTTGGTTTTATGTTTGCATAAATGAAATTCATAAATAACATGCAAACTAAAAAAGAATGTTTGGGATTCTGTTAATTTTGAAAAATGAAATAATTCCCATATTTTATTTTTCTTTGGTGTTGGTGAAGTAACTTGAAGGGAAAATCTAGGTGACATGTTTATCATACTTGGGTAAATTTCTCTTGTTATGGTTTTGGAAAACTTCATTTTTGACAGCAACATGTCTGATGGTCATATGGGAATAATTAGTATTTGGATGTCTATTTTGAAAAAATTATATTCATAGTGTTTTTAAAATTGTGCAAATGTTTCATGTAGGCACTATTTATGCGTGTTAAATTTATACAATTTTTTTTTATATATGCATGATGCTTACACATGTAGAAGTCTTAATTTTATGCTTAAATATTTGTAACTATCAAACATAGTTACAAATAGTATGTACAATTTTTTCACTAACAAGCTATGAATGCGGGATATATTTTGCATATCTGAAAGTGGTGTAGGATCGGTGTACATATGAGTATGGTTTTTTTAGTTTCCATATCAGTTGCAGTAATGGCCATGGGTGATGTTAGTATTGGAGCTCAAAATTGTCGCTAGATATGATCATGAATAACCAAGAATTTTGAGGCAACATGGGATTATCTCTCGGTTGTGGGATCTTCTAACCTGAAACAAACCTCCGAAGAGGGTTGGATTCCTCTACCTATCCTAATGCTAGCACTACTCCTAGAAATTGAAGAGAATCCTAACCTAAATGTGACAAGGGACTAGGGGTAGAAAGAGATGTAGAAAAAGGGAAAACCCTAAGCTAAAATAGGCGGTGATAGCACCAAAAGAAGGTTTGATCACTCTCCACAAGTAGAAGAAAAGAAGAAAAACATGATTGAGAGGGAAGAACAGACATTCCACAAAGAAGAAACACGTAGATTTGACTTTATTTTCATGAAAGAGACATGGAATGGATCCTGAAAGTGGAGGAAACACACAAAGCATACCGAAAATGTGAGCAGAGAGGTAAGGAAAAATAAAACACGAGACCAGGACAAAGAGACACCACAAAACCTGTTTTATTGATCAAAAGATGAAAATTTATTTATATTCATGGTAGAGGGTGAAAATACATTACGAGATTGTAGGAAGTTGGCCACCATTTGTACATGGTGTCATTACAACAAAGAGGGATCCATTTTTAATGAGCAGAGATCTTACATTTTATAAAAAATGAAGGAGAGAAGAAGAGGAAAAAGAGAGGGAAACTTGAACTCAAATTTACAACCACCAACAATAGTCATTAAATTCCCTATGAAAACTAGGTGCATCGATTATCCATGCCACACGCCATCTTCCTTATTGGAGAAAAGATAGGCACCCATCTTTGCATTAAATGTTGATAGTTGCATCACCTAGAATAATATCTTTTCATGTTGGATAAGTCTTCCCCATTTATACATAGAGGACACTTTGAAAGATTTCCATCGGAAATCTATTGTTTTCCTTTTATACACATATTTCTCTTTTCATTTTTGTGTGGCTTTTGGCTTCCATGGTTTCATCTTCTTCACTTTAAACCATGATCCTCAAAATGGTGTGGATTTTATCAACATCCATGGAACTCTTTTCCTTATTCGTAGCTTTTCTTTTTTTCCTTTATGTGTCTCGGATTTTTTTAACATCTGCGAGAACCTTTTCCTCAATCCATGGTTAACTTTGACCTCTAAAGAAACCTTTTCCTCAATCTGCGAGTTTTTATAACCTCGGCATCTTAATCTCCTCTTCTGCGGATTTTTAATATTTTTCCTTCATTCTGGCATTAATTTTTTCCCAGCTTCTGGCTTATCTCCATGGCATACTTTAACTTCTTCGTGGTCTTCTTTCAAAGTCCGCATAGCAGGTCCAAGTTGTTCTATTTTTACAAGGAGTGAAAAAATAGATAACAATTACTTTTAATTTTTTTCGATTTATTGCGATTTTGGAAAATTATTATGCTATAAATAGGGTTTTGTTATTTCCAATATGCAAAGGACTTGTGAACAATTCATCTAGGTGAGTTTCCCTTTTGAGGAAAAAATGGTCTTATTGGGGAGGAGTGATCCAGAGGATTTTTGGATTCATATTTTACCAAAATATCCCTAAACTATTTCACCATTGTAGAGTGTCTCGAAAGATTTCATCAACGGTAGAACATAGAAAACATAGCTCATATGTGAAAGATATCGTAGGTCAAATTTTGGTAGAAAATGGGGTCAAACTTGATCAAGTTTGTCCAATCGGGATGCGATAAATGGCGAAGTAAAAATTGGGTAAAAGAGTAAATTTGTGTTTTAGCTGCGGTCTTCGACACATGGTTGCTAAATTGGTGGGCCTTGTTAATTTCTTGGTGAGGGCCCTCAACCAAGTTTGCACACTCTTTTGACAGAGGGGTGTTTTGAGCTCCAACTCATTATATCATTGTATTGATATTTCATATATATACCACTATATTCTTCTCTATCTGCGCATGTGGGATTTTTTCATTTCGGTATTTAAATTGTAATGCAAGGTTGATATTGTGCATTGCATTGTATTATGGAGCAGCTTGACCAAGATAATTATTAAATTAGTTTACCACACTTGGTGATAATTAGCTTTATCTCCATATATTGCGGTAGGGTGATCAAATCCCCACAAAATGGCTATATACTTGATTCAAACTCCATTAAACTTGGCAAGCCCATCACCTAAACAATTCAAGCTTATATCTACGTGGCACAGTCCACATTATTATCTAGAGGAACTGCGAATTTGATGGCTTAAAATAACTTAACACAGTGGATCAATGCAATGGCCGACTGCTCAAACACGCATCTTACCCCAAACATTGGGTGGATCAATATTATGTAGGAAAAAAAAAGGCCAAGGTGTTGTTTGAAGCCACATGAACATAGGATTCCATGCCTATATTTAAACTCAAATCCCCAACAACGTTATAAATGTCGATTTTACCCACTTAATGCAAAACGGTCGGCGAGCTAAAGGGAGGATAGGGACTCGAGATCCACAACCTGCGGGATACGAGCTAGTGTGTCTCGCTAACTCGCCAAGGTAGCTTGATAGGATTTAAATTGAGTTCGGCCATACTTATTAAATACCCTTTCTAGGTCTATGACAAGGAAGTAAGGAGGTAGTTGCAGAAAACCCCATTTTGGAGCACTTAGATTCAAAATTGGAACTCGGTGTAAAAGAAAAATTTCTTAGAATGTCAATATGAAGATAGTGGTGGTATTATTTCTCCATGAAGTATAGAATAGTTTATGTTATAGGTGATTTTTGATAGCACTTTCATAGAAAGGGCACTTGAGAGAACTTGTAGAGCCACGGTGAAGGCTGTGAACGTTATCCGAAAGGAAATCAAAGTCTGTAATTTTGTGTAAGCTCTAAAAACACAAGTATAAAGATATATTTGTCATTATTTAAGGTGATACAATGTACTTCATTGTATTAAATACATTGATTCACGATTACGTGAATCCAAAGACGTAGTCTCTCGAGTGAACTTCGTTATCATTTGCTTTTGTGGATTTTATTTTTTAGTTTTTGAAGATTTTGATCGATAAAAATTAGTATTAAGTAATTGATTAATTTGATTAAGAAATCAATTAAACGAGAATTTGGATTAAGTGAAAATATTACAATCCTTCATCCACATTAGGCCAAACAAATTCAAAAGTCAAGTTTTAGATTATAAATCGATTGATTGCATCTATTAATTTTAATGGATTTGTAATAATTTCAATTAAATCATGGAAGTTGTATTTTAAGAGATAAATTGATTGATAAGAAAGAGTTTGAAATTTTGGGTTTCAAAACACCCAAAAGTAGTTCAATTAAGCACTCTTGATCAATTTTGTATTGGAAAATTTAAGTATTTGAAAAAAATTAAAACGGAAACAAAAAAATGTAAATACCGTTTTGGATCACAAAATGCATAATTGTTTACAAATTACAATAGAACAACTTAATGGGAATGTTTGAGATAAATCCCATTGATTAGGATTTGTGATTCTTCTCTGTCAAGACTGGACAACTCAAAAGAGTTGGATTATTTGCAATGCGTAATGATGTATGGCCCACTCCAAATGACATCAAACTTATAGTGTCACCAAGGTTTAACTCTAACTTCATCACTTTTTTAGGACCAGGTCTCCCACTTTATAATCTTGATCTTTGGATTTCTTTTCAAACTATTGTTTGTTTGAAAACCAGTTCTTTTCTAACTCAACCAAGGTTAATTGTCTCAATTCTTCAAGTTCAATTAGTTCCACCATTCTAATTTCTCTCTTATTTGCACCTTATAATTCTAACTATTGAGCCAGCTCCACGAAGGTAATTCAAGCGACAATGGGAGCCTAGCTTCTCTTCCATGTACAAGGAAAAATGGGGGAATTGTCAATTATTCTTGATGGAGTAATTCTATCATCCCAAATAGAACTCTTTACTTTATTATGTCACTACCTTTGATTGAAATTTGTATTCCTCTTCATGATCCAGTTAAGTTATTGTTAGATTATTCCACCAAACCATTACCTTGTGGGTAGTAATTAGAGGAATTCTTCAAATAAACTCCATTTCTAAGAGCCCAATCAAATATTTTAGAACCTAAGAATGATTTAGAATTATTAGATATGATCTTTGGGGATCCCCAAACCTTGTTGCAATATCCTCTAAAAATCAAGGATGACTGATTCAATAGCCTCCTTGAGTGGTGTGGCCTTTCTCTACCTAGTGAAGTATTTTTTTCTATCAAGACCCATTTATGACTAGCACTTGATGGAGAATTGATCATACCTATTTAAATTCAAGTCCCCATTTAGAAAATTGTTCATCTACCTAAAAATTATGGAATGGGAGGGACATCATCTTCTTTTTACCAGTGAAGAAAGAAAATTACTAAAAACATTTGACTCGTTGATGTGTAACTACAAAAAATTTGTGCCAGAAGTATCATGCTTTGATAATTTTCATTATTATGGTCTAATATGAAAAGTGTCCATTGATGAATACATCATGGAATTCCACTAAGACTTTATATACATGTTATACTTCAATTCACATTTGCAAGACACCATTTAAATTCTTCCTAAAATGAATTCCATTTATCAACACCTATGGAATTGATTGTAACCTTAAGTGTCTTATCTTTTTTCTAAAACCAAGAGGGTGGCCATCAATTTCTTTAAATGTTGTCATGCCTTTGATCCAGTTGTTGTGTCCAAGTTGACCTTATTTGTCTTATCGTTACTCTATGGTGCATGAAAATGAAACATTATACGACTTGTAATGCTCCAAAAATCTTCGTATTGAGTACCTCCCAAGTTCCCTTCATGATCCTTTGCATCTTGTTCCTACTCTTCCTCCATAAAGAAAGATGCTTCTTGATCATCCTAAGAATATAGAGAAATTTTTTCACACTATTGAAAGTATTGTCATTGATGTGAAATCATGTTATGTATGATGTCATTTGACATGTGTCATTGATGTCATGATGTGTGAATATTGATAAGTTTATTGACACTATAGACAATGTGAAAATAAATATTCTTATGAAGATAGTGTTATCTAGCGAGAAGTGCACCCTTGTGAGGATTGACAAATTTTAACCTTCTCTCTCCTTAGTTATGTGGATAGATAATGGAAACACCTCATGGGTTGTGGGTATCCTAAAAGTGAGGTGAATCTCTATATCTAAAGGGTTAGTTCCTTTCAATGTATCTCTAACTAAAACCCATGGGGGTAAGGGTTAGAATGAAATCTTGAAGAAAATGTGGGTAAGGGTTAGAATGAATGGGGGTAAGGGTTAGAATGAGTTATTGGAGATAGTTGATATGGATATGTGCTTAAACTGATAATGAAAAAAACAAAATTACATGAACTAGAGGGTTTTGGGTGAAATTTCAAAGAAAAATAATGGAAATCTGCTAAGGGATAACTCACAATACATAGATTTCAATATGCATGCACACTAAAAAAACACACAAAAACATATTTTTTCAGTGAGGGAAGATAGCATAAGCAATTAACTTAATAAATTCAGGTAAAAACATAATAATCAAATACATGTATGCACAAGATTGTAAATAATTTCGGAAGGCAAAATCACTTTATTATCAATGGGAACTTCTGGAAACATTTTGCATCAAATTTTTACATCAACTGAACTCCCCTTAATTCTTCAAAAGCACTAGAATATATAAGAAAATGAGGTGGAGCTGAAGTGCTCAATACCCTTAGTTACAACATCAGTTTAACTCTTGCATGAATAATTTATCTCTTTTAATTAAATAGAACCTTCAAAACTGTGAGCCAATCTTAGCATGCATGAGGTGATAAGTCAAAAATAAACTAAAATCTATTTTTCTCCTATGTAAAATATTTTTAACTTTTTAACTTGATGTTGACTCTACCTTTTGCCTTGTTGTCATGAAAATGTCGAATAGGGAAATTGGAAGTTTCCAAGCATGACAACTATACCCCTATGGCAAATTTTTCATGTTTTATCATTCCTAGGCACCCCAGGTCAAATCAGTCAGTCTGATCACCCCCTATTTGATGTCAATTTGGTACCCTAGGTGATTTAGGAAATTCTACTAATTCCACCTAGGTGATTTTAGGGAGTTCTAAAAGACACTATCTTACGGCAATATAGGGAAGGGCTATCGCTAGCCTTCCCATGGATTGGATTCAACTCCTTGGGGAGGAATAGAAGGGAAAAAATCAACATGGAGATTAAATGAAGACCTTAAAACATAATAGAAATTATTTTTGAAGGTTTGGGTAAGTTTTGCAAGACTTGGAGCAGTTTGAGTAAAAAACAGGGTTCACAAGCCTATGCAATACACAGGCCTAAAACAGCTACTAGGCTTCAAAAGAATATTCTAGGAGCTCTGGATGGAGTTAGGAGAAAAAAATATCTCCAAAAAGAGTATTCCAACACCTACATGATGGTGAAATAATATTTTTCACAAAACTTTGGCGCATTAGGTGCTGGCAGCGTTTTCTCGGGCGATGGATTACAAAATAAAAAATCCTATTTTCAGAGATCAAATGGAATAATAAATAAATTATAACCCCACCATTGGATTTAGAAGACCATTTCCAGATAGGATCATATAAAATTTTTCCTAAAAAGTCCATCGGAGCTCAAGTTATCATTATTACAAGTTCAGGACTTAGCCAAATTTTTGGGACACGTGTCAACACCAAGAGCCTGGCGGGATTTTATGTCCCTCACATCCCCCAAGGTTAGGGATATCAAGGTTTTAAAATTGTTCCCAGACCCCTTTAATCCCTTTCATCCCTCATGTGACCTCTAGAATCGACAGTTCAACCCTCGGGTACATTTTGGAGCATCCATTCCCTACCGTTGGATCGGGTGCCACATGTTAGCTCCCGGGACCACCGTGGAATTTGATGTCCCTTATGCACCTAAGGTGGGGGACATATTACTTTGAAAAATTCACCCAGCCCCTATGGAGAGTCATTTAGAAACCCACGTGACCGAGTTTCAGCCCCAGGTGCATTTTTGGAGCATCCATTCCCTGTAGATGGATCGAGCGCCACGTGTCACCTCTAGGACCAACGTGGAAACTGATTTCCCTTATGTACCTAAGGTGGGGGAAATAATACATGGAAAAATGTGGCCATTCTTTGTGGGGAGTCATTTTAACACCCACGTGACCGACTTTCAACCCCAGGTGCATTTTTGAGAAAATTCCCTACTGTCGGATTGAGGAGACATGGCATCGCCTTGAACACCATGGAAATTGATGTCCCTCAAATCCCTGAGGTCATGCACATTAGGAACATAAAAATTTTCCCAGCCCCTCCATTTTCATGTTTTGAAATTTTAAATCCAACACTTAGCCATTTTCTTCCTCTCATTTCTCCTCCACAACTCCTCACCTTGCCATGGCTCCATGCATGATTGTCTAAACACCCGGTCCACTATTGTTGCTCCAAACCAGATCCATCATGGCAACATAAACTCTCCAAACCATGAATACATAGAAATATGTAGGTATCAGAGAAAAATGGAGTGAAATGACGAAGAATGGGGAGAAAATGAAGGTTTTTTGCCAGATAACCATGAAGTCACTCGATCAAAAAATCTTCATATCTCACAAGATACAAGTTGGATCGTGATGCCGTATTTTTCAGATTTCCTCATTTTTCAAGGTGATCAAGATGCAACAAACAAGAGGTCAAATGGTGCCTAGAATCATTTTCTCCAATAAAACCCTCTCTTCATGCACCGGCTCACATTCGTTGGATTTCCCGTCATTCCGGCAATGGAAACGAGCTAAAAACTTGCACATGAGCTCCAAATAAAAAACTTATCACAATGAATTTGTTTTCATTGAAAATGGATACAAAAACCAAACTTGCAAATTTTGAGCTCCATTAATGGCCGCCATGGCAACTCCATGCCCGAAGCCACTGCTAGGTCAAAATTTCAAAATTTATTTCCAGGCATTCTAGTGGGAAAAACTATGTGAAATTGAAGGGTGTGATCATAACGACAAGAAGAGTCCAAAAAATTATGTTCCATCACAAATCGAGTACTGGAAACACCCTTTCTAAAAATAGTAAGTTTTCCTACACATGCTTGTTATTTTTGGTAAGTCTTCATCAAAAGTTCTTAATGGAAAGAGCGGTGTGCACTGAAGATCTCCAAAAGGTTAGAATGATTATCTAGAGCAGAAAATAGTGAAAATGACCTCTTACTAAAAATAATAAGTCCTCCCATCTAGGCATTTACTAAAAATAGTAAACCACACTCAAAAAGCAGCTTTGGCATAATGGTACATTCAGAACTTCGTCGCATCAGAGCTTTCCATCAGCAAGGATCATCAGACTTCATCTGGAACAACGTCTACTCTTCTTCTTCCTCTTCTTTCTCTCTCTCTTCTCTTCTCATACGAAACTCTCTCTCTTCAATGTTATATTTTTGCGTTGAGGGTTGCACTTTTTAATATGACTTAAGTGACTTTAGAAATATAATGTAAATTAAGTCACCTTGCTATTATAAAAGGGACTTAAATATTTAAAGTGGAATATGAACAGTCTTAAGTCATATTAAGGTATTCAAAAGGTCATGAGGAAGATGAGGAGTCAATTCTACTCTATAAATTGTAAAGCCATTCCCATTTCAAAGGGTTGGTGATTGATCTTGTAAACTCAAGAGTGTATTGAGAGAATAAAGGAGATAGCCAAATTCTTCCATTCCCCTCCACTCTCAAATTTCTTCCATTACCACACTATGTACAATTTATGCTTGAGCTTAAATAAACGAAGAAGGAATTTTATCCTCTTTGATTGAGGAGTTTATTAGTACTTTGTGTTTATTAAGCTCTATTTAGTCTTGTTATTTTGCATATTTTTTTTCTTCTCAAATTCAAGTGCATGTGATGAATCTTTTGACCGTGTGTCGCAAGTCTCGATTTTCTACTTGCAACATTGGTTCTCCTACCTCAATTCTCACTCCCTTTCCCATTTCCAAACAAAGTCTTCCCTAGCAAGAGATTTCTATCTTTTTGCAGGGTCAGTGGAGTGCCCCTCTTGGATCCCTCGTCCAAAGGCCACCACAGAAAGCCACATTTTCTCACGCATGCACATACTGTAGCTGCACTGGTTAAGTAGAGGGACATAGATTCCTAGAGAATTGGAAAGAAATCCACAAGTTTTTCCACATGAAAATTTTTCTCACCAATAGTTTTTGGCCCCCACTGTAGGGCATATTTAGCATCTGCACGCAAAATACAACTGCAAGGTCTCAAAATACAAAAAAAAATCAAATATTGAAAAAATAAAAAAAAGGATTTCATGAAATTCCATTGCCAAAAGATACATTGTTGATTTCTACACATGACTTTTCACATTCCACAGTGTCCTTTTGTATTATGACTACAAAAGTTTTTGAAAGTCAAAATTTGAAGGAAGATACACCAGGTTGAGCAGGTCGAGAGGTGTTCCTAATTCCAATTTCGAGGCTTTACAAAATCAGCAAGAACGAATTAGAGATAATCCATACTTCTTCTCTCAAGCCTCCTCTTCATATGGCTCTTTAAGAAGTTCACCTAGTAATCTAATCCAAAATCCTTCAAATTCTCTCATTTTTCAACCACCATTAGACATCGAGTTTGCGGAAGAAGAAGAATTTGAAGAGGAATTTATAGAAGCAATAGCTGAAATAGAAGCAAAATAAAAAATGGTGGACGAAGAAGAAAGACCTCAACCCATTGTTCTATGGGGAACGAATATAGCCCACTTGCTTTTGAACCCCCTCTTCATAATGTACCAATGGGTTCCTTGAAGAACTTTCCAAAGTTCAAAGGTGAAAACACAAAACATCCTGAAGAACATATTTCTTCTTTCACGACATCATGTGGAATTCTTGGTGTCCATCATGAAGACATTGCCATAAGATTGTTTGTGGAGTCCCTTCAAGAAAAAATAGAAGAATGGTTCTACCTCCTACCTTCCCGATCCATCAATGGTTGGGATGACATCAAGGTTTCCTTCGAGGAAAGATTTAAATCAACTAAATACTATCAAGACCTCTTGGTGCAGTTGGATCAAATGAGGAAAGGAGAAAGTGAAACGATGAGAGACTTTGTGGCTCATTTCAATCGGTTGCTTCATAGGATACCGAAAGAAGATTCACCCTCTCAGAACAATATCAAAAGATTCTTCATAAATGCTTAATCACCAGAGGTAGGATTTATCCTACGAAGAGTTCAACCAAGGAACATTGTAGAAGCACAAAGGAGGGCCATTGAATTGGATGACGATCTCATCCTCTCTGGAAAGATCAAGAATCCATCAAAGGGCAAGGCCCAACATATTGGAGATGAGAGAACCAATCCATCACTGCAAAAGTTGGCGAATGCAATGGCATATTTGAAGAGATAATTATTTGAATGAGCATCTTCTCAAAGAATAAACATAAATCAGATTGCAAGAGCACCCCAAAGGATCACCTTGGAGGCCCCACCCATGAATGTAAATTGCAGATTTCAAGAAAGTGAAGAAGAGCTTGAACAAGAAAGTGAAGGTGGTAATTTCCTAGAAAGTGATGAGCTTGAAAATGATACATAAATTACATTTTGTGAGTATTCTAGATGTGATGAAGAAGAAAAGAAGATGCACCTAGTTTCTCATGTGCGGTATTCACTCATTCTCAGTATGAGAAAGGAAAATATCCTTCCACTACTGTAAAGAAAAAGAAGACTAAAGATCCTCCTGTGGTGACTCCACAAAATAAAATAATTAGTCAAGGATCCCCACTTCCATCTTCCATGAAGTCTCGTATTGTTGATCTTGATCCCATAGCAAGTAAGAAGACTCCTGAAATGCCAAGTAAGTCTTCTAATGTCTCTTCCATTTCTAAACCCAAATCTACTCCTACAAAATCTAATAACTTGAAATCTCCTAGTGTACCTTTTAAAATACCCTCCCTTCCTCAAAAGTCAAACTCTACTCCCAATCCTATCCAGGACCCCAAAATCAGTCCCTTCACTACCGTTGTCCATCTCTGCTCCTTTGACTTCATAGAATATGCAAACAAAGCCAAAGTGCAGATTACTGAAACTGAATATTTGCGGACTCATCCTAAACAATTTGAGAGGTTCATCCGATATATCATGAGTGGTAGTCTAACACCCAATGTTGTAACTTATAGTTCCAAAATCATGCTACCAAAATCACCTACAACTCCCTCACAGAACATGCTTTCTCTGAGTGCATCAAAGAATGATAAAGTTGAACCTTTCTACGTCTCCCTTCTTGTTAGAGAATATGCACTAAAAATTTGCATAATAGATTCAGGTTCCTCAGACAATGTGATGCCTTTATAGGTTTCCAAGGATCTTAAACTTACAATGACTCCACCTAGTGTCTCTTGTTACTCTTTGGAGTAAAAAAAGGTCTCACTTGTAGGGAAGGTCAAATATGCACAAGTGTCTCTCGCTAAATTTCTAGAGAAGAAAATTTCAGCGATGATTTTGGTAGCCGATGTCCCGACCTCATTCGAAATGTTGTTGAGTAGAATTTTCTACTAAGACTTAGGAGGAAAATTCGGATGAATTGGTCATCCGCAACCATACTAGTGAAGGGAGACATGGAGAAATTACTTCTCGAGAAGAAAATGAGGTACACAATATGAAAGTCTGAAGCCCGGAATATAAAATCTTGTATCAAGGTAGCACACGGATGAATCACCTTTTGGAAACCGAGGAGGAAGAGGATATCCCCATCTTGATAGGCCCAGACATGCCTTCCTGAAGAGATTTGGATTTTGAAGAAGCATTGAGGAGATTCGAGTTACAAGAGGATAGCCCTGAATCACCAAATGATGCAGACCATGAGGAAGAGGAGATGGTTCTTGATGATTTTCAAGAAGAAAAATCAGTTTATATGATTTTACAAGATGAGGAGTTATTCTCATTCCCATTTGGGGATGAGGATGATCTCAATCAGGCCATCTATGGAGAGACAAAATCAGCTTGTGATGAGCCTATGAAAGGTTTGAAAGAAATGTCTATACAAGAAATTCTTAGAGCCACAGAAGAAACTAAAGATCCTGAGCTCAGTCTCGAGCTCCTGATGCAAGCCACAAATTTGCAAGACAAGCGTGAAGCTGATTTGGAAGCCTTAACTAATGTGAAGGTTGGCCATATTGAGATAAGGAAAGATGAAACATATGATGCCACTCTTGAGCTAATGATTGATGGATGCAATACCGAAATGGAGATATTTTCTTTCCCATTTGAAGATGAAGACTCTTCCCATGATGAAGAAATTGAAGAAAGGAGTTTTGAGACCTCTAAAGATGAAGCTCTTTTTGATGAAGGATCGGTAGAGTGCAGCGATTCTCGAGATGATGAGGTAATCCCTCTAGATAGTTTCTTTGAGTTACAAGATAAAGATTCTTCAAAGGCGTACAAAGAGGAACTATAGGAAATGATGAAACATTACTCTGTGCAAGAAATCTTAGATGCAGTAGAAGTTGCAGAAGATCCCGAGCCGATTCTTGATCTCTTCATTAGTGTCATGGACATACAAGACAAGTATGAGTTCACATCTAATCCTTCCGTCAGTACTCAAGCACCTCACAATGGAGTGAAGGAAAAGGATGAATCAAAGGTTTGTCATAGAGAAGATGTCAATGAGTATAGACCTGGAAAGAAAGAAACTCAGAATATCAAAGGAATTGGAACAAAAATCAGCGTTGGGGCAGCAATGAGATGCTTGATGGAGAATCAGCTATATGGATAAACATGGAAGGAAACTGGCACGATGAAACCAATTTCAAAGAGCATGAAGGCAGTGGAATTTTCAAGCAAGGAATCAAGCATCAAGAAGCTCATATGGACTCACTCCTACAAAGTAAAAGGACAATTGTGAAAGCACCTGGCTTTCATAAGTAGTTAAGGAAGGGAAACTACTTTTTGGAACCCATCAATGGCTTCACAGAACATCATAATTCGGTGTTACCTCTTCAGGGTAACTTTTGAGAAATGAAAAGTATTTCAGTGAAAGCGGGTTGTCCCCCACCTTGTACCATAGGTGATTGATAGGTGTGTTTCCCTTTCTATTGCATGTGTTTCCCTTCTTGTTGTGTGTCATGTGTTTCCTTTCCTTTGTTTTGTGTGTGTGTGTTTCCTTCTAATCTTCCTTTCTAGAAGTTGTACATGACTCCGTAGGGCCCAATGGATAAGGCAATCGTTTAGTCAATGAATTATATGGTCTAAAATTGAGATTTTGGATTCCTATTTCATGTCTTCACTGCACTCAATCCATTTCATGTCCCTAAGCTAGAGCCAGTTGTTGTCGTGAAAATGTGCAACAAGGAAATTGGAAGTTTCCAAGCATGACAATTATACCCCTATGGAAAAAATTTCATGTTTTATCATTCCTAGGCACCCCAGGTCAAATCCATCAGTCTGATCACCCCTATTTGATGTCAATTTGGTCCCCTAGGTGATTTAGTAAATTTTATTCATTCCACCTAGGTGATTTTAGGGAGTTCTAAAAAGACACTATCTTCTGGCAGTATAGGGAAGGGTTATCGCTAGCCTTCCCAGACTAGATTCAACTCCCTGGAGTGGAACGGAAGGAAAAATTCAACATGGAGATGAAATGAAGACCTTAAAACATAATAGAAATGATTTTTGAAGGTTTGGGGAAGTTTTGCAAGACTTGGAGTAGTCTGAGTAAAAACAGGGTTCACAAGCCTAGGCGGTACACAGGCCTAAAATAGTTGTTGGGCTTTAGAAGAAGATTCTGGGAGCTCTAGATGGAGTTAGGAGTAAAAAAATATCCCCAAAAAGAGGATTCCAAGACCTACATGATGGTGAAATAATATTTTTCACAACACTTTGGCGCATCATGTCTACAGGTAGTCTTTCCCTGTGCACAAGTGGAGTAAAAAATCAAAAATCTGATTTTTCAGGGATAAAATGGAATAATAAAGACAAGATAACCCCCAACCATTGGATTATGGAGTCCATTTATAGTCAAGTTCATATAAAATGTTTCCAAAAAAGTCTATTGGGAGCTCAATTTATCACTATTACAAGTTCGAACTTAGCCAATTTTTTGGGACGACACGTGTCGGCACCGGGGAACTCACTGGGATTTTGTGTCCCTCACGTCCCCAAGGTCAAGGATATCAAGGTTAGAAATATTTTCCCATACCCTTGAAGACCTCTCAGCCCTCATATTACCTCTTGGACCCTCATGTGACCTCCAAACTTGACAGTTCAGCCCCCAAGTACATTTTTGGAGCATCCATTCCCTACCGTTGGATCGGGTGCCACGTGTCAGCTCCAGGACCACCATGGAATTTGATGTCCCTTATGCACCTAATTTGGGGGACATCAGACCTTGAAAAATGTGCCCATCCCCTATGGGAGTCATTTGGACACCCACGTGACCGAGTTTCGAGTCCACTAGGTGAATTTTTGGAGCGTTCATTCCTTGTCATTGGATCGGGTGCCACGTGTCACCTCCAAGACGCACCGTGAAACTGATGTCCCTTATGTACCTATTGATGGTGAATCATAGCACCCCTGAATGTCTACAACTTGATGGGTTGAGACTCTCAGTGTGATTGCATAACATGGATCTTTTCCCAAGTGTGGGACCTTGTGAATCGGGAAAGCTCTCCTGGATGAAGGCCGGTTCCTATTCCTCTGTTCAGATGCACACATAAAAATGCAGAGGGTTTACTCAAAAACCTAATCTAACTTTCCAAGGAGATAGGGTAAGAATATGCATAAAAATAAACCTAAACTAACAAAGGTGATGCACCGAGGAATGAAGAACACCTGTCTTGCCAATAAACACAAACCATTAAAATGCAATGCAAGATCATGCACAAATAACCAAATTTGTAGTGAAAGATTAGGAGGATGCAAATGAATATAGAGAGGGTTGAGAATCATCCACAGGCATGCATTATTTTCTCCAAAGATTGATACAATACACTACAAAATTCCAAGAGGCAAAGTTGCATTACAGTTTTAGATGGGAGGTTTGAACTCCACAAATTCACTTGCTAAAGAGAAGAAGGGAGGGGCAAAACAAGAATGTCCAACCTTTAGAAAGAAGCCCCTCCTTAAAATTTATAGGAAGAATGAGAGAGGGAAGAGAGAGGAAATCCAAATCTACCCCAACCACCTCTAGGTTGCATTTAATTCATCTCATTATGGTGGTAGGTGAGAACCCTAGCAAACCCAAAAAGTGGCGAACTGTATTTTGCATTTTTAAAATTTTTTTCCCACCCAATTAAAGATATCCAATCGTAGTTGGACAGAGGACCTTGTAATATTTCCGAAAATTCCAACCTTGCATTAATCCGAGTTCCCTGTGAAAATTTATGGCCATCTAAGTATCTCGGTCGTGGTCTACTTCTGTCAAAGCCTCAAAATGTCATGTTGTGCCTCCTCAAGGTGTGCCTTGGCGCATCCATCCCTATGTTGACATACTCTTAGATGTGCCACTAACCTATGCCTTGGTGCAACTTTTTTCATGTCAACATCTTCTTACCTGCGCCAAAGGTGCATCCATTTTCATGTCAACATCCCTTGCTTTAGTGTGCCTCTTACTGCGCCTTGGCATGACTTTTACATGTCGACACCTCTTCTTTGTGCACCTCTTACCTGCGCCTTGGTGTGACTTTTTGCATGTCGACACCTCTTGCTGTGCGCCTCTTACCTGTGCCTTGGCATGAATTTTTACATGTCGACACCTCTTCTTTGTGTGCGCCTTGGCCCAACTTTTTACATGTCGACACCTCTTGTTGTGTGCCTCTTACCTGCGCCTTGGTGTGACTTTTTACATGTCAACACCTCTTGTTGTGTGCCTCTTACTTGTGTCACAATAAATGTCGGGTTTGAGTTTCTTTGATTTCCATATTCTTCCGTTTCTCTATATCTACCTGGGGGAAGATATATACAACAGTACCTAAGGTGGGGACATCAAACATGGTAAAATGTTCCCAAAGCACCTATGGGAGTCATTTGAACACCCACGTGATGACTTTCAGCCCCAGTGCATTTTTCAAGCAAATCCTTGCCGTTAGATTGAGAACACATGGCATTGCCTTAACCACGGTGGAAATTGATGTCCCTTATGTCCCTAAGGTCAAGGACATCAGGGACATAAAAATGCACCCAGCCCCTCTATGTGCATGTTTTTAAAGTTTAAATCTAGCACTTAGCCATTTTCTTCCTCTCATTTCTCCTCCACAACTCCTCACCTTGCCATGGCTCCGTGCATGATTGTCTAGACACCTGGTCCACCATTATTGCTCTAAACCAGCTCCTCCATGGCCACATAATCTCTTCAAACCATGAACACACGTAAGTATTTATGTCTAAGAGAAAATTGAGGTAAATGATGAAGAACGGGGAGAAAATGAAGGTTTTTTCCAGATAACCATGAAGTCACTCAATCGAAAAATCTTCATATCTCACAAGATACAAGTCGGATCATGATGCCGTATTTTTAAAACTTCCTCATTTTTCAAGGTGATAAAGATACAACAGAAAAAGGTCAGATGGTGCCTAGAATCATTTTCTCCAACAAAACCCTCTCTTCGTGCATTGGCTCACATTCGTTGGATTTCCCGTCATTCCGACAATGGAAACTAGCTAAAAACTTACATACGAGCACCAAATAAAAAATGTATCACAATGAAGTTGTTTTCATTACAAATGGAGACAAAAAAATAGACCTATGAATTTCAAGCTCCATTAATGGCCACCATGGCAGCTCCATGCCTGAAGCCACTGCTAGGTCAAAATTTCAAAAATTATTTCCAGGCATTCTAGTGGGCAAAACTATGTGAAATTCGAAGGGTGTGATCATAACGACAAGAAGAGTCCAAAAAAGTATGTTCCATTGCAAATCGAGTACTGGAAACACCCTTTCTAAAAATAGTAAGTTTTCCTACACATGTTTGCTATTTTTGGTAAGTCTTCATCAAAAGCGGCTATGGAAAGAGCAGTGTGCACTGAAGATCTCCAAAAGGCCAGAATGATTATCCAGAGTAGAAAACAGTGAAAATGACCACTTACTAAAAATAGTAAGTCCCCCATCTGGGCATTTACTAAAAATAGTAAGCCACACTCAAAGAGCAGCTTTGGCACAATGGGACATTCAGAACTTTGTCGCATCAGAGCTTTCCATCAGCGAGGATCATCAAACTTCATCTAGGATGACATCTCCTCTTCTTCTTCCTCTTCTTTCTCTCTCTTCTCTTCTCATACAACACTCTCTCTCTTCAATGTTATATTTTTGTGTTCAAGGTTGCACTTTTTAATATGACGTAAGTGACTTTAGAAATATAATGTAAATTAAGTTGCCTTGTTATTATAAAAGGGAATTAAATATTTAAAGTGGAATATGAACATTATTAAGTCATATTAAGGTATTCAAAAGGTCATGAGGAAGACAAGGAGTCAAGTCTACTCTATAAATTGTAAAGCCATTCCCATTTCAAAGGGTTGGTGATTGATTTTGTAAACTCAAGAGTGTATTGAGAGAACAAAGGAGATAGCCAAATTCTTCCATTCCCCTCCACTCTCAAATTTCTTCCATTCCCACACTATGTACAAATTCTTCTTGAGCTTCAATAAAGGAAGAAGGAATTTTAGCCTCTTTGATTGAGGAGTTTATTGGTACTTTGTGTTCATTAAGCTCTATTTAGTCTTGTTGTTGTTTTGCAGATTTGTTTTCTTCTGAAATTCAAGTGCATGTGATGAAACTTTTGACTAGTGTGCACAAGTCTCTGATTTTCTACTTGCAACATTGGTTCTCCTACCTCAATTCTCACTCCCTTTCCCATTTCTAGACAAAGTCTTCCCTAGCAAGAGATTGCTAGCTTTGTCGCAGGGTCAGTGGAGTGCCCCTATTGGATCCCCGATCAAAAGGCCACCACATAAATCCACATTTTCTCATGCATGCACATATGGTAGCTACATCGGTTAAGTAGAGGGACTTAGATTTCCAGAGTGTTGGCAAGAAATCCACAAGTTTTTTCACATGAAACTTTTTCTCACCAACATGCCTTTTGCATGGATAATAGCATGTGTATGAGCCAAATTTTCATCCACCTACAGTTACCTAACTCAATGTTTTCCATTTCCATGGTGTATTACATGATGATACCTTTCCAACGATATGAAATTTATCAAATTTGGACAATCTGGGAAAAGATATGCCCATGCAAGTCTGGAGGAGACATGGGGAACACAGGTTCCTAGTTTATTTCCACAAACTATTTTTAAATTATTTTCCCCTTTTTATCCTTATGCTGTGGATATTTTTGGGTTGTGGGGAACTTGTTTGGGGATGTAACTATTTCACTTGTTATCTATGGTCCCTTTTTTCACAAAGGGACTGGGTTTTGTTTTGATCAAGTGTTTTGGTCGTCAGTGGAACTTAAGAGTTGTTCCACCTCGGCATTTAGTACCTCAGTAGTGCCTTGTTCCCCCACATTGGTCTCCCTCTACACTACACCCTCAATTTTATTGTTGATCGATAGGCCCATGCGGGAACCATTTCCCAATAGAAATAGTTATGTACTTCCTCTAAAGATCCGCATCTCCGCAACACACTTTCTTCCTTTGTCTTTTCGGCCAAACCCTCAGTGCGAGGAACCTAGGTTCCATGGTAAC
Source organism: Taxus wallichiana var. yunnanensis (assembly GCA_018340775.1). NCBI lineage: Eukaryota > Viridiplantae > Streptophyta > Pinopsida > Cupressales > Taxaceae > Taxus > Taxus wallichiana. The sequence goes on from CM031234.1 coordinate 437,735,077, forward strand.
TTATTCCACCCACAATGATTTCTCTCGCACCCTTCTTCCTTCGCATTACAATGTTTTCTTTTTTCTTTTTCCTTCATTACGTCCTAAATATAAGTACGGGAACCAATAAGCCCGTGGAACTTGTTCCACGGATTACATCTACACCACCCAAAATTTTGCACTACACTATAACTTTCCCTTTTTCCTTATGTTGTAGACTTTAGACCTGTTGGCTATATTTTATGCATGGTTAGATACACAAACCTAGGTAGTCATGGGATAAATCCCCTTCATTTAACGATGAATCTCTCATGTGAGTTATTTATTTATTCTATGGCATATTTAAACTAAATTTTAGGTATTACTTTAATTGAATAGCTCATGAACCATAGCTAAACAATTTGGCAACAAGTAAACAATTGTATGGTAACTAGAAGTAGAAATGGAAAGTGGAAACTAGAAGTAGATATGCGAAGGGAACATGTGTGGTAACAAGTAGTTATCAGAGAAAGTTACGGCCACACGGAATAAACAAATATTAAATAATTCTTACAACTTTAGCAAAAGAACAGAAGAATATTTATTATGAAATTCAAGATAACACAAAGTCTATCATTAACATTCACAAATTGAATAGTCATACTTTAGTAGACACAAATTTCAACCAAAATCCTCCTTTCTTCTTATTCAACTTTTAATTGTTTACAATATGCACATCTAATTATTTCAACACAAAGTCTGAAACAACCATGTACAATGTAAAACAACAGTTTTGCCAAAAGTTCTAAGATCCCCAACCTCGTAGGTCTCTTCCTCTATTTATAGTCATCATAAGTAAAGTACAAGGAAGCAATATCCATTATACTTCAATCAATGAATAACTACAAAACAGTTAGGAGTTGAGCACTTTTCTCCTTAAATTCTTCATTACATGCCACATAGAAATTTGGAATGTTCCATCTTTTAAAACTGGAATAACTACCTCTTAACTACCACCAAGTAATTGAATTTATCAAACAACTTGAAGTAACAGTGATTAACCACCGAATTACTTAATTCTTACAATGAATATACTTGAGGAGTAAAGAGGAGAAGAAGAAGAAGAAGTCTTCCCATACTACCTTAAATTTCGGTGGTTGGTTGTTATTGTGCCTAGGCGTGTAGTAGAATTAATGCAATTTTTGACCCTCTTACATTTTCTAAATTTGAAATCTGGTGTTAGTGATTCACATAAGGATCCAAGACCTTTCTAAAAATTCTAAGAACGCATGAAACAGAGCTCCAAGCGGAAAGTTATGTCCGTTTGAAGTTTTGTAATTTTTCTCATTCATTGCGGTGATTTAACATTACTTTACTAGTTCACTTAAAAATAAGTAAAGTAGTTTCTATTTTCCGCATTACTTTACTTCTTCATTTCCTTTGTATTGCGGTGATTTCATATAGCTTTATTGATTTTCCCATTCCTTTATATTATGGTGATTTCAATGTGTTATACTACTTGTACAAAAGACTTAAGTAGTTCCAATTCACCACTTAACTCACATTTTCTCTCCCTTACCTGTGTTGATTTCATATGGTTTTACTACTTTGGAAAATAAGTAGTTTGAATTCACCACTTTACTCACATTTTCTCCCCCTTACCTGTGTTGATTTCATATTGCTTTACTACTTTGGAAAATAAGTAAAGTAGTTCCAATTCACCACTTAACATTGCTTTTCCATTCCTTTGTTAAGTGGTGATTTCACATTACTTTACTATTTTTACTTAAAATAAGTAAAGTAGTTTCAATTCACCACTTAACAAAGAAAAGCAGTAATGGGCCATAACTTTTGACTAGATGCTCCATTTTTTGAGATCTTGGACTTTCTAGAAAGCTCTCAACCTCCTCTACACAATGGAATCATGAAAATAAGTTTTTGGTGGGAGTAGTTGAGAGGATAAAAAGAAAAAAACACCTTCAACATGAAGTAAATAGTTTTAGGCAGCAATGCTACCACAGTGTGGGTAGATTTCTTCTTCAAAAAAAAAAAGGGGGAAAACATGAAGTAAATAGTTTTAGGGATTTTCAAGCATTTTAGGAAAATGGGTATTTCTCCAACTGCTTCTAATCAACCTTTTGCAACCTTCTGGAGAATACTTGAGAAAACCTACAAAAATTTAAAAGGGGTATCCCAAGATTTCTAAGTGAAATCTCTTAGGACACCAAGAGCCCAGGAGAACTAATTTCGTTTGCGACCCAAAATCTACAATACACTGCACTTCTCTAAATTCCTTTGTATTGCGACCAAATTGGCAAATCGGGAAGTGAAGTAACTTGAGAACTGATGCAGTGTTCCTCCACATACCTATAAAATCCACAATACACTAGAAATGACCCAAATTTTGATTTTTCCTCAATTTTTCTAAGTTTTTTGGATCTCCATGGAACTGAGGAGTTATGAAAAGGAGAGTAGAGTATCCCAAAGCCAATTTTCTCCATTTTTCCCATTTTTCTCAATTTTTGGCTAAGTATTAGATATTTTAACCCCTGAGAAAGGAGAGGAATGTATCAAACAATTCCAAGTGCCCAAAACATGAAAAATACTTGAATTTTCATATTCTTCTCCAAGATCCCATGAAATTATAGAATTCTAGGTTCTGAAGTAGTCAATTTGCAAGGGGTGAAAAATTGGATACCAGCTTGTTTTTCCCATTTTTTGTTTTAATTCGTAGTGTTTTGTTGTAATTTTATTTCCATTCTTATTTTTATTTCCCACCTTCTTTCACCATGTTTTCTTTCATGCTAAAGGTGATGATTAACTAAATTTTTTCTTTCTTTTCTCATCACGGTGAGTAGTAAATAGCTTCACAGACTTATATTCTTGACAAATGGATTTTTCAAAACGCCTCCATAGTCAAAGGCCCATGTACATCAACTTCCCTACCTATAATAGGGTTGAGTCCCATGATGAATTTCCTTATTCTGAATTTTTCATTAGCTTGGTATTGAGGTACATATTTCAGCAACTTATTGAACCTCTCCCAAGATACTTTGTTAAAGTTAGTTTCCACTGAGTTAATGTCTAAAATAAAGACAAATTCGATCGTAATAGAGCCGTGGGTAACCAACACTTCCTATAGTAAAAATTGAATTGGTTCGATGTGATGTTAGTTGCATCAACCCCATTTATATTCTAGCTATCCCAAAGCATGAGGAAGCCTTCTTGAGAGTTGTTACGCTCCATAAACCACCTTTGTTTCCTCGAAAATATTTTGATGGAGATATACTTCTCCATCTCGTTAAGCCGCTTCTCGCTCCATCCACAACCGTTGTGCCATAAAATTTTGGACTAATTTTCTTGATATTTTTATAGTTATGCGATCAAATGTGACTTATTATTTTAAGGTTGGTTCGGATCTACAATGTTTGGATCTACAACATTAACATTGTTGTTTCCAGATTAGCATTATTATTTATTGTGTGTGCATTGTTATTTTCAACATGTGCATCATGATTTGTAGCATTAGGATTTGTTGCATTTTCATTGTTATTTACAATGTTATTATTTTTGTATTAAGCGGTGCCTCAAGCTACTTAGTTTCTTTGTTTTCAATATCGTTGTCCTCAACCAAAATACATCATTCCAAAACAACAATACGATTGCAAGTTTCTTGCATGAAAACAAGTATCTCATCTATTTTTTGTATAGTGGTAGCCTCAGCCCCATTTGGTTGATTATTAGTAACATTTCCCCTTGTCCTAACCATATTGTTCTATTAGACAAGAAATAAGTTCAGTGTTAGCGTAAGGACCCATTGTGTCCAAGAGTTGTTTTAACCTTTAACTATGATACCAAAATGTAACACCCAATGTTATTCAACTCTAGATTAATGGAATTGTTTTTTACAAACCCCTTCATTCCCAATACACGTCTTCAATGATTTATAATTTAGTAGCAAGAAATACAACAAGTAATCTAGTTTTAAAATCCATCTGATAACATCATAACCATGTGCAGTTGTAAAGGTCCATTAGATCTACCCGATCCCCTTTATCACTCTTTTGAGTGTTCACGATTAATTATATCTAACTTATCTCATTAATCTTCACTTATTTCAAGTATGCATAAATTGTATGTAATTGGTTAACTGTTTTTATTTAGGTCTATGAACTGATGTAGTTCCAAATGTATACATGAAAAATAGTCTTCTAAATTTCATCCAATATTCCACACCATTTTTTTAGAACTTGGTGACCGACAAAGTGTAACCAACTATTACACTACTTAGGAAAAAGAATTCAAGATATTCTTTACATGCTTAGTTTTGTGACTACACATAAGTCACTTGAAACTTGTCCCTTCACCACATTGTTTTTCGCGCATTTATCTCGGATCACATTTTAAAAATATTAATGTTTAATCTAACGTGTTAAGAAGGTTTGAAATCTAGGTCCCATATCTCAATTTGAGTGTATACGACCATTCCAGTTTAGAGCCCCTATGTTATAGATAATTTTTACTCTTTAACTTGCATCAAAGGTAATCATTACCCATCCTGTATCTGTCCTAAGATGGTATGGTCAGAGTACATTTAGATTTAAATGTGGGACTTAGCATTCACGCCTACTTAACATGTAACATGATTATAAGTCAAGAGTTTAATTCAAACTATAAGGTTGATGACAATCATTAATAACACATTCATTAATGTTTTTCTATGTTTTAAACTCTTAGTGCCACTTTACGTATTTCATCCTTAAGTATCTTTTCATATTAATTATCTTATTAGGAACATGTATTCATCTTAATACTTACTAGTCAATGTCATTTTTATCATAGAAATGAATAATTGAAACGTCTCTCCCCAAGAGACTTATTAACCATTTTACCATTTATATAGGTTATTTTAAGTGTTGTTATACTACGCAATGGTTAATTTTCATTAAATCATTTATTACTAATTTACTAAAGTTGTACTTTTATACTTTTTCATCAATATGTCACTTAGCTAGTTAACATATCAAGTACAGTTAGAAAATCAAGTATTAATTAATTGTGCTAATAAATAATAAATTATTAAGTTATTCCACTTAATTTTGAGTACGAAATATGCATTTATTTCTCACTCTGTACGTGTTTCAAAAACAACATTACTTACTTTCTTCATTAAATAATCATTAATTAATGTTGTCATGTTCTTCATTACCATAAGTGACATTTAATAAATAAGATTAAAAATGACATTATAATTAAATAAATTATCAAGTCCATTTTGTTTCACAAACTTTCTTTAGTATAATAGTTAAAAATCAACATACATTATTATTTCGTCTCATAAGCATAATAAGGTATATCATGAACTTATTTACCATAATTTTCATGTTTAAAAGTACAACATTTGTGTTCATATTAATATAATTGGTCGTTGGCCATTTACAACATCATGAAACAACCCTCCAATGTATTGGTGAATGAGGGAGTTGCAAACACCCATACAAATCTCACCATTTGGAATTATCATGACGCCATCTCAGATAAGCTTGGAAAGATCTTGGAGCATGATAGAAATCCTAGCCATACTGGTTAGTTGGATTTATTGCATGCATTATGTGCTGGCAAACAGGTACACCGCTGCAAACCAGTCACTTCGCCCTATGCGAAATCAAAGGAACAACTACCCTTCACATGCTTTCTGGGTCTTTAATAAGCCTGGTCCAGAGATGTTAGTTTGCAGTTTGATCAGCTTGTTGTTAAGCGACTGTTGCTGTTAGTTTGTTGTTTTTTTACTTGTTTAGTTGTTGTTTTGTCACTGCAGCTTGGCTGCTTTCTGCTCTGTTTCATTTTTGCGTTTTGGAGTTTGGCTCCATTTGATCTCCTCTCTGTATCTGGATTTTGATCCTTTCTCTGTTCTTCTCTTGCCCTTTCTGGCTGTTGAGCTTTTTTGTACAAGGGTATAGTCCCTTTCAAAAAACTAATTTACCAATAATTAAAAAAACATCATGAAACAACTTTTCTCTAAATAAGGTTACATAATCAAATTTTAATGAATACATTTAATCAATGTTTACAAATCGATAATCAATATTTTGCATGTTGAGCATGCATATAACAATCCAACTATCTCCTCAGTAAGACTTAATCCTTCCTAAAATATGAAAGATAAAAATGACAGACATACATGGTCGGCTTCAACGAATCGCATGGATATGCATCTCCCTATCTAGATGTTTAATTACAAAATAGTTGAATTCATATTGACTATCTTAATGCCATTAAACTAGTATCAACTATGCAATTCGTGAAATTGCAATTACAAATCATAAGGAAAACAATGAACTATCATTAACCCTTTCATGATCATTTAAAAACAAGGATATCATAGTCCATTAGAATGATCTTTCAATATTCTCAAGCTTAAATTATCAATCAAGAGAACATGATAAAAACAATCAATCTTCTAAGTTCATAATTAGGCCTTCATATAATTCGTCAATGAATATAAAACAATCAATTATTCCTTGTTCAAATTTGGATTTAAACCTTCACTTTCTTTTCTAGATGGTAGAAGTTTCATAAATCTCCCAAGATCATGACAGTGTGGAAATTGACTTTGATATATCTCCAATAACCACAGAAACACGTAAAAACAGAGCCCATACACACACAAATTTTTGGCTAGTCAAAGTTGGGTCAACTCCTTAATGAGACAAGGTCAACTCGAGGAGTCACATTATGATAAGTGGAAAAAATTTATTGGGTGTAGGTGGCAAGTTTGGGTTTAGATCTTCGGTCTTCAACACTCGATTATAGTCATCTTGTTCAAATGATGAAAACTAAATTGCCATGTGGTGGGTCCTTAGGCCACCACGTGGCATGCCACCACATTGTCCCTTATACCTCCATCTCGGCAAGAATAACTATACTAACTCAACAAGCTACTACATTACATTAGACGAGTCAAATATCTCGAGCCAACTCGGTGAGCTATGCGGCGAGCTGCTCATGTTTAGCATTTTGATAAAAGGGGTTACGTGGCCTAAGCCAAGAGTCGATATGATGGTTACAAGCCTTAAAATGGTTATCTTATCCCCAATCCCACTCAATATTGGATATACCTCCCAATGCTATAAATTCGCTACCCAAAAATAGCTTAGCGGATGGACATGGGTGACATGTCAGGATAAATCCCATGTGGCATGGCGGGTGACGAAGTCAATATCGCAATGGGGTTAATGGGATGTGAAGGCTGAAGAGTGTGGGTCGTAAGGGACATGGAAATAGCAGAGTGATTGGTAACAGGGATAAAGGGCGGGTGGTGGTTAAAAGCACTATCACTACGTAGGCCGGGGTCATTTAATGACCAAGAAAATAAGGGCGGGAATTTAACCCCGTGATCTCCCCCTCAAAATGTGCATCGGCCCAACAAACTTAGCCAGTGAGTTGGTTGGGATGTAAGCTAGCGGATGTGGTTGATAACCACATAGTTTGGGTCACCCTGGGCTATAAAATCCAACCTCTCCCTCCACATTGAACACACAAGCTCCTCTCTCCATCTCAAATGCAATGGCAAAATCTTGGAAGAAGGATGAAGGCTTAGGGGAGTTAGGAAAATGTGAGAAGGCCTTAGAAGAATATGAAGGCTATTTTGAATAAAAATAATAAGGCCTATTTATAGGCTTTATGGATAAAATATAGAGGCCTATATTGTATTAGTATAGGCATGATTATTATATGACCTATATTGTATTAGTATAGGCATATGGAGAGAATAAGTCCTATATTGTATTAGTATAGGCATCATAATCATCATTTGAAGTCTGATGTTATTATCGACAAGATGAAAAATAAGTCATATTATTTAATAGGAACATGTAACAAATGTGGGAGTTATTATTTACTCACCGATCAGATCAAGAGGAAAAATTGAAGCTTTATTCTCATGTTAGATCGCGAAGACATTTTGATCCGAGGGATGTGATAAAGCATCAGAGAAGCACTAGAGCTCATATCCTTAGACATTGGATGAATCATCATATTGTTTACTTCAGAGGAGAGTCATTATTCACCATTGAGCTTCTTCTCAATATTTGATCCACTTAGCCCTGTGTAGCGCTTATTTTACTTGTGAAGCAAAGTGAAATTTGGTCATCATCAACAATAAATATCAGATTAGTCATAGCTTTGCATAATAGAGAGAAGGAGAATCCTTGTTATCTATTAATATCGAGAGACTTATCACCATACGGTGGAGGTGTTGGGGTCATCTAGAAGGAGACTTAGCACCATACAATGGAGGCGTTGAGGTATTCATTATTGCGGGAGTTATTATCAACTCACCGAAACTATTTTGGAGTGCCTAGATTCTGACTTTAGAGCCATCAGTATTTCACATTGAAGATCAAATTTTCTGCATAAGCTAGGGTATTATCACTCGGTGATCATGGAGGAGATTCTTGTTCTTCTAGAATCATTGGAGATCAAATCTGCTACATAAGCCAAGGTATTGTCACTCGGTGGTCATGGAGGAGGTTCTTGTTCTTCTGGCCTCATGTTTAATATAGATTTAATTGTGATTTTGTATTACAAAATATAATTTAGAAGTGAAAAATAAATCATTTCATTATTCGAACCTAGAGACGTATGCATTTTTCTGAAATTCGTTATCAACCCTTTTGTAGTTTGGTTATAATTATTACATTGCATTTGATTTTAATAGGGTAAATTCACTAAAATAATTAAATTGTTGTAAGGGTCTATGGTCAAGAAAAAAAAACTATCCGGTTTTTGGATCATTTTTGGTATCATAGCAGGTGATTGCACTTGAAAACTTTCTAATCTTCGAGAAATTTGATATCAAGAATCGGGTTGGTGTCTATGGTTACAGTGAGAGGACATGTACCGCTTCACACTATATCCCGAGAGAAGGATTCTTGATTAAGGAAACGTCTACAACTCATGGAAGAAGAGAAGTAGAAGCAAGAGCTACAAGATAGGTTTGAGTCTCTGATAGAATTTGGGTATTATTTGTATTGATATATTTGTAATTGTAAGACCCTCTTGCAAGGGAAAAAAATTTGTTACAAGATATATAGAATTTTCTTGTTGACTAAGTTGTTCAGGCACAACAAGAAATCAGTTTCATACTTTGTAGAGAGATTGATCATGCAGATAAGACTACAAGGGACCAAAGCCACCAAGTAAGCATGCACTATGTGACAGTTTATTGTGCTTAGTGTTTCCTTGCATATTGGTAATAAAATCTCTATATGGCGTCCTCATAAAGACATGGTGGAGATTATTCATCTTGATTTTGCATTAGATTGGTGCACTGAGAAGGTAGTGTGCCCAAGTGTCACAAGGTCCACATATCAAACCAAATGTTTGAATGGAGAATTAGTAGTTCAAAGAAGACAATATCATCTGTAAAGATCTCTTCACAAACGATGACATGATTCATGATCCAAGCGTAGAAAATAGAAGCTTTTTGGGATGAAAATTCTACTTAGTGGGAAGTTGTGATCTAGAGGATATTTTGGAGGATGGAAGTTTCCTAAATCTCCCAAGATCATGATGGTGTGGAAATTAACTTTGATAGCTTTCCAATGACCACACGAATGCGGAAAATAGATCCTATACATGAAATTTTTGGCTAGTCAAAGTTGTGTCAACTCTGAACGAGATAGAGTCAACTAGTGAGTCACATTATAACAAGTGGCAAAAATGTATCGGGTGTGTTAGATATCAAAATCTTACTCGAGAGGGGGTGAATCAATTATTCAAAATTATATCTCAAATTTAGTTATTAACATATACACATTCACTAATTCATTAATCCATTCACCATTTAAAATAAATAGTGTGCATCAGATATGTAACATCAAGCATAAGAACACATTACACAACACGCGAACACTCTATATAAGTGGGAAACCCTCATGGGGAAGAAAACCCACTAAAACTCTGCTTATATTATTCAAAGAAAATAATTTTAGTGAAGCACCAACTTCACAAGGAGCACCAACCCCTAATTTAGTGAGACACCAATCCCATAAGGAGCAACATCTCCTGATTTAGTAAGACACAAATCCCACAAGGATCACCAACCCCTGATTTAACAAGCTCCAACTTACAAGGAGCACCAAACCCCTATTATCTAAGCACCCACTTAGAATAAGGTATTACAATTTGATCATACAGAGTCAATATTTCTTACTCAACATATTATGATCACTTTTCTATATCTTTTTGCACTCCTTATTTTCTTTATCTCTCTGATCTGAAGCTCTGATCACTCCTCTCTTCCTCTTCTTTAGCTCAAATAATTAAATTTAACTCGAGATCTCTTTCTCCTTTTATCTCTCCTCTAACTCGCATGCATCGATTGCTTGCACATACAATAGCTAATGATATCTCTAATCAGCTCTGATATTCTTCTCTCATTGTTGAAAATTTGTTTCTACTTTTCCAAATAAATTCTTAGAGCATCTTTCACATGCATGAACAAATACCATGCAACTGAGCCAAAGTTTTACTTTTATATGCATCAAATTTCTCTAATGCGAAAGAGGTCAATTTTATGTAGATTTGACTCAAAACCTTTCATTTGATTCAAGATCCGACGGTCACATATGACCCAAGTCGGTCGGTCTTTTACCTCTTGTATAATATTTAATTTATTCATCCATATTTGATTATCTATATTATGAGTTGGCCTTCCCTTTTAGATAATCTTCAATTAAACAATTCATCACTTGATTTTCAAAATTTTAGGCATAATGTCATATCCTATGAATTTCCTCTACTAAGAATGACTTAAATTATTTTCCGTGACTATTCTCTTTAATTCACAGATTTTTCAGTCCTTCACGACATATTTTCATTTTCCACAACATTCTCTGTCTTTCTCGGCATTCTCAATGTCTCACCCTTTCTCCTTATGTTTTGCCTTCCCTGCTTTCTTCACAATTCTATCTCTTTTACTTACAGACCTTTTGTAGTCTTCCACGAATATCTTCTATCCTTAGCATCTTCTCTAGTTCTTCATGGCTTTTCTCTTTATCTATGGCTTTTCCTTCACCTTCATGACTCTTCCTTCACATCCGTGGATTCACCTATCTCACTCTGTGGCTTGTCCTTTGGCTCCATTTTTCTTTGCGGCTTCATCCCTTTATCTGTGGCACTCAATTACTTTCTCGTGGTTTCTTCTAGAGCTCTGTGGATTTCTTAGAGACTTTGGTAGCTAGTCCAAGTCTTTGATGGATATCTCCTCATGTCCACGGCTTGGACAAACATTGACTATGTTCTTTAGAGCTTATCCTTAGTCATCCTAAAGCCTCTGTGAGCTAACTCTACCAATCAACCTTCATCTTTTCAACTTTATCACTTTACCAATTTACTTCTTTTTCCATCAATGCAGCTTGACATTAACTCATCTAGCTTGACATCAATGAAAACACATATGACGCATGAAAAAGGTCCAAAAATCTCCCCCTTTGTCATTGATGGCAACATTCCAACCTTCATAAACCTTTTGATGGAAAAATACTTACATACCGATTTATGTTTTCATCTTAACTATTCTGTGTATATGACTTGGTTGGTTCCATCATCTCTCCCCTGATATATCACAACATTTCTCCTCTTTTGCATTTAACAGTGCTGGTTTCTTATATCCTCTTTTCTCTCCTTTAGCTATATTACTGCAACACTTTAATTTCTCTCACCCTTTTGACTTTATTCAATTGGTTCTTACTTTCATTAGCTTCTCTCCCCCTTTGACAACAATAAAAAGGGCCAACTAGGCGTATATAGCTAGATACAACATGTTCTTACCACAAGAAGCTCCCCCTAGGCATATGCTTCTCATACATTTGTCTTAGTGAGTCTGCAACAATGTTCCCCTTGAGATAATGCATACTTTGATAAATTTGAGCTAGAAGACTAGCTCCCCCTCTCTTTGGCATGGTTTTAGGAGATGATATTAGTTGAGAATGGTCCCTTGTATTTTTGCACACCCGCTTTTAGTTGTTTGTGGGATCAAGTATGACATCTAATTCATTCCTCAAGTGCCCAAATGTTGCTTTTGGTAGCGGCTTGGTAATTATATATGTAATTTCTTCTTTATTGCTCACATATTCGAAACTATTATTCTTTTCATTCACTTGTTCCCTCAAGAAATGATATCTTATAGGTATATGCTTATTTTTTGAGTGGAACACTAGGTTCTTGGAGACACTTATTGCACTTGTACTATTAAACAACAAAGGAATTGGATTATCAAATTTTACCTTGTAGTCTTCCAACATCTTCTTCATTCATAAAACCTGAGTGCAACACATCACAACAAATATATATTTATAATTCACATGTTGAGAGTGTAACTGATGATTATTTCTTGCTCAACCATGATACTAAACAACTTTCAACAAAGAATGCTCTGCCACTTGTACTCTTCATATCATCAACACTACCTACCCAATCTGATATCTGTATATGCTTAATTGTTGAAATCATTAATTTTAGGGTACCAGAGTCCATAATCAATTGTTCCCATGAGATATCTCAAAATTCTCTTTACTACCTTGAAGTGTGTTTCTCTTGGTTCTTCTTGAAATATCCCAACTAAGCCAACTACTTGCATGATGTCTGGTCTTGATGTTGTGGAGTAGATCAGACTTCCTATCATAGATCTATACAAAGTTTTATCTATTTTTGGTGAGCTTTCATCCTTGCTTAGCTTGCAACCCACTTCCATTGGTGTGCCTATAGGTTTGCAATCTTCCATCCTAAACCTTTTCAGCATTTCTTTTATATATTTGGTTTGGGATATAAAAATACCTTGGTTTGTTTGACTGATTTGCAGTCCCAGGAAGAATGAGAGGTCTCCAAGCATGGACATTTCAAACTCTTTTCTCATTACATCAGCAAACTCATGGGTCATTTTATCATGATCTCCTCCAAATATGATATCATCCACATAGACAATGACAATGAGTAGATGATTACCTTCCTCTTTGATATAGAGATTGTTGTTAGCTACACCTTTTCTGAAACCTTTCTCAATGAGATATTTTTCTAGCCTGTTATACCATGCTCTAGGTGCTTGCTTTAACCCATACAAAGCCTTTTTCAACCTAAACACATAATCTTTATCATTTGTTAAGGAAAAACCATCAGGTTTTTCAATGTATACCTCTTCATTTAAGTAGCCATTGAGGAATGTTGACTTAACATCCATTTGGTATACTCTAATTTTCTTGTGAGCTATGTAACCCAGAAATAGTCTTATTGTTTTTTTCTTGCTACTCGGTGCAAATGTTTCTTCAAAGTCAATTCCTTCCATCTATGTGTATCCCTTACATACTAGTCTTTTCTTATTTCTTGTTACTTCTCCTTTCTCATTTATTTTTTTTATGAATACCCATTTAGTTCCTATCACATTCTTATCCTTGGGTCTTGGAACAAGTTCCCAAGTTTCATTATTTTCTATCTGATCAAGTTCTTCATTCATGGAATCTACCCACTACTAGTCCTTACATACTTCTGCAACACTTTTAGGTTCTATTATTGAGAGATGTGTTATGTCTTCATGATTTCGTTGTTCTCTTATCCTTCTTCTTGTTAGAATATTGCCTTCCATGTTTCCAATTATCTGATTTGATGGATGATCTTTCTTAACTTGTCTTGAGGGTGCCTTAGTGTCTGGTCTTTCTTCTACTTCTTCATGTGGTCTCTCCATTTCTTCATCATCTTCTTATTCTTTATGATCGCCACAATACTAAGCGTTGGACTAGGGAGATTAATCCACCTTTACATTTTTCTTTAAACAATTTTTGTAACCTTTTATCAGTAGGACCCATAAGCCGCATTGATTGCCAAGTAACCCAAAAATATTCCTTCATCACTTCTAGAGTCAAACTTGCCCAGATTTTCTTCATCTCTTTTGATGTAACACTTTCTTCCAAATACTCTTATGTGTTTCACATTTGTAGGCATGTTCTTCCATAGTTCATAAGGTGTCTTGTCACAATTTACCCTCAATTGTGCTTTGTTTAAGATGTAGACCACTGTGTATACCACTTCACTCCAATATCTATCTAAAATATTTGATTCATTCAGCATAGTTCTTGTCATTTCTTGTATAATCTTGTTCTTTCTTTCAACCACTCCATTCTGCTGAGGTGTCCTTGTGGCTAAGAATTGTCTTCTGATTCCATGTTCTTCACAAAACTCATCAAACTCATTGGACTAAAACTCTCCACCTTTATCTGATCTTAAGCATTTGATCTTCTTGTTCTTCTCATCCTCCACAAGTTCCCTGAACTTCTTGAATATATCTAGAGCTTCTGACTTTTTTTTTTAAACAAGCCAACCTTGTCATTTTGGTGTAATCATCTATCAACAACATGAAAAATACCTCACCTTGTATGCTTTCGGTTAAGTAGGACCATTGCAGAGATCTGTATGAATTAACTTCAATGGTTTTTTTGGTGAGTAATCCTTTTATTTAAATGGTCTCCTTATTTTTTTTCCATGGAGGCATGTTTTGCAGAGTGTGTCTACTAGTTTTACAATATTTGGCATATGCCGCACACAACCTTTAGCACTTATTTTTACCAGATTCTCAAAGCTCATGTGTCCAAGCCTTCTGTGCCATAACCAGCTGTCATCAACCTTACTTGTGAAGCATTTCTCCTTGTTTATTTCATTCAGAACATACATATTATTCTTGGTCCTCTTGGCCTTTGCAACTTTCTTCCCTATTTTGCAGTTTATAATGTCACAGCCTTTATCATGGAATATTACATTATATCCTCTCTTGCACATTTGAATCACACTTAAAAGATTATGTTTGAGTCCTTCAACATATAAAACATTCTCTGTGATTGTCTTTCCATTATCTAAACTCAGAGTTCCCTTTCCAACTATGTTTTTGAGTCTGTTTTCACCAAATCTAATAGCTCCTGATGCATTATTTGTTAGAGTGATGAATTTACTTTTATCACCTGTCATGTGACTGGAACATCCACTATCCAGGTACCAGATTTTATCTTCATTTTGCACATGAAATGCAATTTGTACTACTGAACAAGACTCTTTCCTCTCATTCATATCTTTCTTAGCAACATACATCCATTTTGTTTAGGATATTCTTTCTTACTTACTATTGCCTCATTCCTTTTCTTGTAATAATTATAGTGGACATAATTATAGCTCAATCTGGTGTAAAATGGACTATAATTTCTTCTATATCCTCTAGAGCATTTTACACTTAGCAGCCTTATGTACAAACTGACACACGAATAACAATAACCATAAAAGTAGTGTGTGTACCTATAGACACCAAAATTGGGTCACACTCCCATTATTCCCATTTAGAATAAAATAACTTAAACACTTTCACCTAACTATGACCCTTACATCCCACATTAATATTAATATAATCACTTTAATTAAATTAATACCCATCCTCACAATATTCATTATTTAATTATCTTAATTAAACTAATTTCCACCTCACCTAGACACCTCATTATAAACCTATTTTTAGTATCTATCCACTCACCATAACTAACTAAGACTTAGTTCAACCCTAAAAATCAATGCCTATTATTCCTCTAACCACATTCCTACTCATTAAAATATAATGTCTGTTTTGATCCATGATAAATAGATAGACCTACCCAAATGATTACAAGATTTGTCATTTTTAGTAAACCTAGGGAATCTCACCTTAACCAACATCGACTAACCCAAAACCGATGCCAATAACCCTAAACCATAGTCGGTTACCATATAACCATTTTGGAAACCTTGTTTGAGAGGTTAGACATAATTGCGAGTTTTTAGAACAAAGGATATATACATGCAAATAAGAACCCGAGCTCTTTTACACATCCAGCAACCATAACCAAAACAACAATTGATCATAAGGTATTTGCATTCACATGAGCACCGCAGAAACACGACCACAATATTGATCATTATTTCACCGATACACCATCACCACCACCCAACCATTGAACTCCGCATGCAGCAGAAGTGTGTCTCTAACCTACATCACTTCATTTTCATTCAATTTATAAAGTTCTTCACCTTTGTTTATCAATCATCAGCTATATTTTCACCCCACCACTATTTCCTTCTTGTGACCCAACCCTTTCCCATCAATCACAACCATTTTAATCACCTCTGTCTAATCCCGAGTACCTCTGGATATTCCCAACATCTCCCCAGACCTAAACCAACTCCTCACCATATATGATCCAGCTTGAAAAATCCAAAACCGTGAACTATTAAGTTATTACCACTTCAAAGAAAACCATCGCCGGTCCTTACTAAACCATCGCCGATCATACCAGCCGACGCGATCTCTATATTTGTAATTCCCGCTAATACCAGATCCTAATAACCCTTTTTAAGTGATTCAAGTGACCTAGAATTTGACCCTGACCTGTTCCAATACCTTAGTTGTTTATCTTATTTCCAGATCTGATCATAGCCTAGCCTATTATGTTAGATTTTCTTATTGTATTTAGATGAGATACCTAAATCATATCAACTACAATAGGATTCTATTTACTTACATTGTTTCTTGCATTAAATTGTATTAAAATAGTGGGTTGACTACCACCGAGGAAGTATCACACTTCCTGATCTAGCACATGCTAGGTAGCCCACTAACATATATTATTTAATACTCTTTTTGTGGTCTTTTTGTGTATTTTAGGTAGTTCCTCCTAGACAAAAAGAAGCTCTCATAGTCATCATTAAATCAAGAAGTCAGAATGCGTGCAATAACCTCTAACCGACCGTCACTACATGTATTCCTCCTTGGCCCACACCCTTATCTATTTCGTCTAAAACTTAAAGAAAATGGTGAAACATTTTGGCATGCCCGGTGGGACCCATCTGGGGTTCCTTGCATCTTATTCATTCCTAGGAAAAAGTTGTATGTTTGTTTCCCTTCTAAAAGGCTTCTACATTAATCTCCTTCTCTAGAATCTTCCTCTCTTTCTATTGTCTCAAAGAAATCATGTTTTGGTGCTATAAAAAGAACACTTCTTTTCTTTCATTAGTATTGCATTAGTGAAAAATCATCCTCTCTCCTATTCATCATTTGCTACATCGAATATCATATTTCGATTTGGGTCTAAAACACTTGCATTACATTCGATTTTGTGCATTATAGCTCACATTAAAAATGAGGGCAACCTATACGCTGGAATTCATGCCCAGCTGATGGTTGACATAATTAAACTGTAGAAATCACTTGCTTCTCTCTCTCTCTCTTTCCAAACTACACAAAAATTTGAATATACACACCTTCTTAAATGACATATTACCTGGGAATGAATGTAAATGATCACACGATTAGAGGATTGACAGTAATCCCGGCCGGTTATCTCTTTCCAGACCCCATCGAGGAATGACTTCCCCACAATAACATAACCCGAAACCTTGCCCTTTAGATTTCCTTTTTTCGTAGGACGCCTTCCCAACCAAAAACTTTGTTCTGAATTCACATGTCAGTCATAAATAGCATAAGCTACAACAAATATAAAATTCACTTTTAGGACTGCGTGTTTTCATAGCTTTGTGCTTGACTTGCATTTTGAGGTGAGAGGATACGTTTTCTTCATATTTCTTTTTCCTTTCACACTCTACCATCATAGTTGGAGTATTCTAGACTTTCTCTGAGTGTGTCAGGGCCTCATCCTATCATACCTAGGCTTTTGGGTTGATTCTTCATACAATCTAAATTCACAACACCTCATTTTTCTTCATTCTTCAGATTTCATAGAACTCAAGATCGGTCCCGCGACTATCATCATTTTACATCTCGACTAAAATTAGTTTACCTAACCGGCATTAGTTCCTTGTTCTATTGGTCAGTTTACCCAGAGAACACTCATCTCACCTTCTTTTCTATCTAAAAGTTTCTGTGTGTCACCATACTCTTTGTATTCTAATCATAGTCCTCCAATATAGTCTCCTTGTCTAACAGTCACTAGTTTCTACTTTATTTTCTGAAACTGTTATTCTTCATAGTAACTATCATCAGTCATCTTGTGACCAAAGATCGGTCACACCTTAATCGCATCGGTTCTTGCAACTAGCATCAGTCACCCTATTTTGATTTTTATCAAAATATTTACCCAATTTTCCTCTCAAATCTATTTTTTCCCATCTCTGTTGTCCCCTGTGTTATTTAGAGATTACATTCTTCACCTAATTAATATTGATTCACATGGTGTTGACTATCAGCCAAACTAACGCCCTTATGTTTCACGTTAGCCATCAGCCACTCCCACCTAGTCCATCACCATCATCCATTCTGTCACCTATGGATCTAACACATCTTATCCCCATTGCCACTAGTGATGAGGATTTTGTGAGGCTCCTCGACCAGAATATTGTTACCCTCTAGTACTACCTTTCTCATTATTCCACCTGGGATTCCTCAAGATAGTTAATATACGGCATACCCATATTTATTCCTCCTACTTTAGTGCCCACTTCTACGTCAGCCTAGCACTAGTTCGGTGCTACCGTCATCCACTTTATCACCTCTGGTGTCTCAGATAAATCCCACATCCATTATAATTGTAGCATTTATGTCATCGATTGTGCTCGTGACATCAATTGTCCCTATGATAACCTCTATGAGTATAGTTTCATCTGCACCCGCCACTTCCCATATACCCATTACATCGCAACCACCTCTGGTGTTGGTAACTTACACCCCTTTCCAAAACCTCATCCTTTCTATCCCACAATCCTTACCCCCAATTGCCACTAGATTTGTTACGACTACCCCACCCGCTTACACATACTACCAACAACCTCGACCTCATCTATCACTTATGTTGGCTATGTGCCACCCACATCTATTCCTCCTATGCAGTTCTCATATTTAGTGCCACCATATACCAACATACCACCTACCTCGTACCTTCAGCATCAACCCCCTTTTTTTGTAGGGGGCACCCATTCATCCTAACCTACTAACAAACTCATTAAAATGATGATGGAAAAGATGTAGACCTTATAAGAATCTATTTATGAATCCCATAATTCTTTAACATACAATGAAATCTATAATGAGCCTATCCATCCATCTATTCCCATTCATCCTTACCCGAGGTATTAGCAAATTCCTAAATTCAATCGCTTCAATAGAAAATAAGACCCGCAACAACACTTGCGGTTGTTCAAACATGGGTGTTACCTAATCGTCCACGACGACACTTTTCTCCTAGGAACTTTCACAATTTCCCGACAGACCATCATTGGATTGGAATAGTGGACCACCTTGAAATTCTATTTATTCCTTTAATCAAGTAGCCCAAGCTTTCCTAGATCATTTTTCAATCAATGTTACCAAGATAGTCACCATGAACGATCTCTATTCAACCCAAAGAGTATGAAGATGAATCTATCACAGATTTCGTTGCCACCGGTGGAGTCTTATTAACCAATTGACGTTCCAACTACCACAGATCGAACTTATCAAATTTTTTTCACTAGATCTTGTGCCGTATACATCTCACCAACTCTACAAGTCCAAACCTTCAACCTTTGATGAATCATTCACCATGGCCCAAAACTGAAATTCATGCCATAAAAGAAATGAAAATCCAATTACGGAACAAGAACACCCCATTTAAATAAAATGATTCTTCTTCATCTTCAAAACCCCAAAATAACTATTCAAAGCCCAAAGGATCTCGCGAACGTGGTAGTCTTCAAGGTAGGTCCACCTCAACCTTCTAATCAGTGCCTAAACTTCTTCCAACCTTTCAGCTTTGGTGGGAGCAACAAAGTACAGCTCAATCAAAGAGCCCTATTCTTCGATCTTGGAAAAAATTCTTAAAGATGGAGTCATTACACTTCATCCCATAAAACCTCATATAGTTTTCGATCCCACTCATCCTATGCCCATGTGGTATAAATAACATGACTACTGCGATTATCATCGTGTTAAAGGACATAGTGATGGTATCTACACAACTTTTAAAAACATTGTTCAAGAGATGATAGACAATGGAGATCTTGTCATAGACAACCCAAATGCGCCAAAAATCAAAATTTACTCATCTTCAAAAATAAATTCCCTAATCATAAACCATCATCTAATTAGAATAGCGAACCTTAATCTAAAGCAACAACAACATCCGTGAGGTTCACGTAGTTTTGATATCATGCCAAATGTTCCTCAAAACTACCTACTTCATCTATTAAAGAAATATTGGCACGAGCTCCTCCACCCATAGAGGAGTCCCCTCATCTCCCCTTGCTCTTGTGGAGGAACCCAAACTTTCTACGATGTCACGTCATACTTTGCTTCCCAACCTTATGAACCATCAACACTTGTTATTCTCCCATCCACAAAATAATCATCATTTCCTTCTCCTCCACCAAGAGAGAGGTCTACTTCACTTGACCTATTATCTCTCCTACTCATGGGAGATCCTTAAGACATGTCACTACCTGTTAGGGATAGTTTGTCGTTAGCATCTCATAACCCTATTGACATGATCTCGACTCTTTTACCTACATAATCCGAGGCCAGCCAATTCCCCTGTCTCACGACATATTTTTATAGGGATTGCTACCCAACCCATTCCATCATCTTCTTCAATAATCCCATTTTCACATTTGGTTGATTGTTTGGATTACATTGATCAGACCATGCTTTGGGGATGTCTTCAGCTCCCCATTCTGACCCAAATGCAAATGTTTCCTAAAGATACTTCCATGATCTACCCAAAGGTATTTTTGGAAACCAAAACTACACTAACCATGCTGATTGAAACAACTTCCTCTTCATCATCCCTACCTCCATCCAAACTTCTACCCATCACTACAACTATTCCCAAACCTAAAACCCTACCCACACTTATCCCCCCACCCATATCTAGACCCATCACTACTTTGGGTGTTATGCCGACATCAAGCCTTACTCACCCACCTATCAATTTGGACCTAGCAGCATCTTCCAAAGTCTATAACAAGATTATCCCCCATCCTAAAAAAGAAAACCCAACCCTCTAGGTCACATAAACTGGTCTCTCCTACCATACCTTTATCACCTTCCCCCCTTCCATCCATCCTAGGGCCTCATCCATCAACCTTGACCAAATAATCTCACACCCAAAGCTAGTCTAAAGCTAAATAACCTACTACTACATCATGAGCCTTTGTTACACCTAATTCACCAAAAACCAAGCTCCCTCACCCTCACCCATGCACTTCTTGCCACTTATACCTCCACTAGTTACTATAACCCCAACCTTGCCTATAGGAATTCAACCAATGTCACCTACCCAACCTTTACCGACCACCTCCACCGAAACTCGCTTCCCCCATTTGGCCACCATTTTATTTTCCTTCTACATCCTCAGACTCTCGTGTCACCTTTACCCAAAAAGGTGCAACCTAAAGCTAAGAATCATTACCTTCAAATAACGTAGTCAAACTAACCAAACCTTCCATCGCCAGCTCTTCTACCCCACCTTTACCCAAACAGATGCCAACAAGACCTAAGACCACTCCACATACCAAACTAGTAGACCAACCCATTCCCCCTCCTATAAAGCCTCTTCCCTCACAATCAGCCACACCTGTACCCAAACCCACACTCACTTCCCATTTTGATCCATTAGTGGGGTCCTACGCTAACATTTTAACCAATCTATTGAGACTTATGTCATCATATTACCACTACTTCAACCTTACGATCCTCTCAAACCCAAACCAAAAGGGTTGGATGAAACCAAGATTTGTGCCTATAATCGTGTACAAGGATATGATTTTGAAAATTTTAAGGCTCTAAAGACCGTTATCCTTCAACTTTGTCCTCCTGAACAAAATTTTGATGATGACAACCTTCTTGATGAGGAGCATGGTCCACCTTCACCTATCACCATATATCATCGTCCTTTTGTTATCCTATAAAATTGACAAGTGAAATTTTGTAGGTAACCGGATCAATATTCCGCTTCGTCCCTCGTTAGGGTCTATTGATGTTCTGAATGGCCTAGAACTCCCTTCCCGAAAATCAACTTTTAAGAACTTGGTCATTTTCAACCTTTTTGGGTTGGGCACAAGAACCATTGATGCAACATCTTACAAAACTATGCCCATCTTTGCCTTTGGTGCACTTCTGGAGTGTCAGCATTTCCAAATGTTGCACCTCCCAAAAGTGTGCCTAGGCGCAGCCATCATCCTGTCGACACATCCAAACCCATGCCTAGGTGCAATCTCCTCCATGTCGACATCTCTCCCAGTGTGCCAAAAGAAAATTTGGTGGCGCAATAAATGCACATTTTTCTATATATAGGTGCACCCGACCTATCATTTTCACAATTAAAAAATGTGAAAAAATTATTCGCTCTGCGTTTTATTAGTTGCTCTCGTCATCCTATGCGTGCCATTTGTCGTGATCATGGATCCCACCTCATCCCTTTGTCGTCGTTATTTATACCGAGTAAGTGGTTTCTACCATCCTTGTTGTTATTTTTATGGATGTTGAGCTAGGTATTAGGATTGTTAAATAATAAAAATGAATTTAGAAGGAAAGGATAAAGCCATTTACAAACCCAAGTACCCACCGCAAACTCTCCTTTTCCTTTTCTTCCGTGATCCGTGAATCTGGGAGGCTCTACCTCATAAATAACTCGATGCCTATTTGTCCTTCACTCCTTACCTTGCTATTTTTTCCTCCCGACATCAAAATCTGAGCCAAAAGAGTAAAAATCAAGGAAAAGGGAAATCGCCCACATAGTGAAACTATTTTCACTATGGTGCATTACAAACTCCTCGTTACACTAAGAACAAATGTGCCCATTTGGCACACTATTTCTCTATGTTGCATCAAAAACAGCCACGCTATTGGTGCATAATAGGATTGCACAAAGATAAGCCCTCATTGTGCCCTTTAAACTACAAAATTCCTAAAGGCGTTAGCGCTGCACCAAAACAACTATAACAACAATGCATGTTGTGTAAACCCTTTTAGTGTTACACCAACCAAGCCCCTTGGTGCACCTCACCCTCATGTAGCATCTGCAACATCCGTGCCAATGGAGCACCCTAAGACCTTGCTACACCAAATAAAATTGCACCCAATTAAAGCACTTCCTATGGCGCAAGCACATATTCCTTGACATCAACATCTGAATGTTGTGTGTAGCCTTTCCACACCCTATGCCCCTTTTGCATTGCTTTCCCCCATGCAACACTCCCTAAAAGTGTGCCTTGCTTTTCAAAACCCCCGCACCTACAAGATGCGGATGCGCCTTGCGCCCAGAGGCTCATAAGTTGGTAATTTTTCATTCTGCAAAGCTTTTATGGACAACTTGATGGCTAACATGGCCCTTCTATGTTAGAACTCTCTGATTCTTCTTACAGAGCAACAACAATCCTTGAGTGCACTTATGTCTTCATTGAGTAAGAAGCCAACCAAGTCCAAAGGAAAAGCCAAGTTGACAGAGCAGGAAATGAAGTATAGATACCAAAAGGTCAGGATGCCTGACTCGCTTGCAGAGTGTGATCTCGATATCAGAGATTCAGAACTTGGGCATATAGACATGGATGAATTTTGGGCTAGAACCAAGAAGGTCACAGGTAGCCCGTGGATGGATAAATTGGTTAGCAATGGTTTGCACTTCACCGCAGGGCTCCCAGTCAGCACAATTAATAATGAATTCATCATGTTGGTGGGCCATTTTTACAACAAGGACACAAGATGTTTCAAAAATGAGGAGGGCAAGGTGATAATCAACTTCATAGCCTGACAGTTTGAAACTATCTTTGGCATCCCCCACGATAGGCATTTTGTGGCAGTAAGTAAAGAAGATTGCATGAAGAATTGGACCGATAATGAGGACAAGTGCATGCAGATGATGAATGAGGTATACCTCAAGAATAAGAAGGTGGCGAGCAAGTGGCCCCAAGTCATTCATCATAATGATTTTTCGAAGATCTCGAGTGACATAATTACCTTCTTAAGCAGAGTACATGGGCTCCCTGATGCCCATTAATTTCACAAGTGGATGCTCAGGTATTTGGAAACAATGAATAAAAATGTGCTCGATCAACATTTTGGCTGGGCCAAAATTATCAGTGATACAATATTGAAACAACTTCAATGACTTTCAACAACTAGGAGGTTCTATATGAACTCCTATGTATTATATGTAGTTTCCTCAGAGAGAGACTACCTAGGGTTAAAGCAGTATGGGGTATGGCCCTAGGTCAAAATATACAAATACTATCTAGAGTTGAGGCTTGAGAATAGCATAGCTCGGTTCAGGAAGATCAATGATGTCTTCTTCTATGGCATCGTCTCGCCTCGAGGCCCAACATAACTCATGGTCGACAAGCAAAAGCATGATCACCGCCACAAGGAAGTGAGGAGCATTTTTACGCAATTCCACACCTTTACCTATCTCGAGCTACCAAATTCTTGGGAGAACCCACAAGATTGCCAAGATATGCGGGGCCTAAACTAATCCTTCTAGGAGTTGTCAAGGTAGCTTATCACCTATCACAAGAAGTGTATGAAGAGGAAGAAGGGAGGAACTCTATTCTCCCTCATAGTAGGTAGGTACACATGCCTCTCGCAAAGTAAAGCTCGAGAGATGTATGAAGATCTTGAATTTATTAATTTGAAGCATAATTTCCAAGAAAGGCCAACCTTTGATCCTCGTGGTTTCCTTCCAGGGGAAAAAATTGATCCTATCCACGTACCTCAGATCGAGGATATCTACATCGACTTAAATCATGAAGTCGAACTCAGGCGAAAGGATCACTCCTGGCTGGCCCTGGCAGAGATCATTCAATATGGCGTAGCCATCATCCCAAAGGATTTTCTTCTCGAAACCGATCAGAAATTGATCAAGTTTACCTAGACATGGAAGAGGATGATTGGTCGCTCGTGGATATTGACAGGACGAAAGTGCCCTGCACCATCCAAGAAAGGGTTCAACCTACTCTACAATGCACCAAACATTGGTGTATGAAAAATTGTATCATCTATCTTGGGGTAGATTTTATCACATCTCCCCTAGGAAATGCACCCACTAGGCCAAAACACTTTCCTAAAGGCAAAGGAAAAGATAAAGTGGGAGAGGAAAGCACTGCTTAAGAGAAAGCTCTTGAAAGCCCTCCTACTACCGCAGAAGAGCAAGTTGTGGACTTAGTGTCCCCAGAAAATAAGAAGCGGTAAGTGCTCCAACGGACACATCCACTCAGGATGTTGTCACATCTACAACTGGAAAAGTACCAACCATTCCCTCTCTCGCTCCTCCTTCCCCTCCTCATGTCACTCAAACAACCACTCCTTTGGTTGTGTCTTCTCCTCCGTCTTCTTCTGTTCCCCCTCCCTCTTCCTCCATCTTCTCTTCCCAGTAGAATTGTCCCCAACATTTCTTCCCTCATCTCACAAATCCCTTCCACCCCCATGGCCTCCTCTCTTGTAGTGACTCCTATTCCCGTGAGCGTTGGTGTGTCGGCCCTTTCTCCATGCCACCACCAAGTGTTTCGACACACTTCCCCGTGTCCACTGCAGTTGTTCTTCCTTCCACCCCTATTTCTTCTTTGTGCTCTGGTCCCACTCCCATAAGTCCAAGCTGGATATCGCACCACCTAAGCCAACACAAAAGGAAATTCCCCATTGCACCCATGGACTTCTCTCATTCCCACTAAAGGACCAAAGAAGCAAAAAGCGATAAATCACTTTTCAAAAAGTGTCTCAGTGAAAGGGTTATGGAAATAGCCTACCCGGATCCCATTAAGAAGAAAGATGATCTGTCTCCTAAATATTTTATAGTGACCAGTGTCAAAATGGGAACGCTCATCGAGAGAGCCTGTAAGTAAGAGGCCTTGTCGGTCCATGGATGCCCTTTGCAAGAAATTTCAAGAAGAAAAGGAGAAGAAGATAATGTTAAAGGAACAAAATGAACATCTTCTCCAAGCTCCGCAAAGAATGGGCAATGCACCTCCTATAGCTTCCGTGAAAACTCCTGAAGTCCTTAGTCAAGAGAAGATAAATGAATACACCAATATTTCCGAACAAGGTGCAAGTATCCTCCTAGAGAGAGCAGATCCTTAGAGATAGTGAGGAAGTAATCACAAAGTTCACAGGCCTCTACCAAGGTATAGATAGGGCAAAGAATGAACTCCAAGTGATAGCAAGACCTATCTCCAAGAGTTGGACCGTGCCAGGTTAGCAACACGAGACATTCTAGAAAATGATCGACTGCCCGACTAATGACTTGTTAAAATTCAGCGTCATTGATCACCCGCGAGCACACAACAAAGCGCTTGTCACTTTAGACTATCGGGTTGACCAAATGGAGTTTGTCCTAGAAAAGATAGACAAAATCAAGGAGGAAGCCCTAGACACAAAACATCAAATGGAGCAGATCATCTTAAGGATGTCTCTAGGGTTGCTTAACGCATCGTTCACCTTAAGAGAAGCAAATGATACTATTCAGCTTTTCAAGGGAATTGCATCACAAGGATGGTGCCAGAGGTCACTTTTGACCAAGAATCTATTAACAACCTTCTGGCTTGCCATGATTTCATCGGGTATTTAATAGAGGCAGGAAATGAATACTTCAAGCTCCCTGATAGGCTCAGAGATGAATGAGAAACTTGCGAAGTCATCGGGGACCACACAAAAGGTCCCGATCATGATCAACTTCAGAAGATGATCAACAAGTTTATGGAGTATCGAGCTCAATATCATATCGCCTCTCCAGAGCAGAAGCAAGACACTCCATTTGAGCAAAGGGATGATGATGAATAGGCTTCCTCCTTCTGGGATAAATCCCATTTTTGTAAAAGTATTTAAAATTATGTTGGCACATGTGATGACATCATCCATGTTGCATCATGGGATGTTGTCATCCACCAAATTGCCCCAAAGTCAACATTTGACTTTTAGATATTTTGTAGATATTTTGTAAATAAGTTGTTGGCTCCTTTTTGTCTTCTTTCTCCTTCTCCTTCTATAAATACTTGGATACTTGTAGTATTTAAAAGTGTGGACAATCTTGTATGAAAAATAGAAGTGAGGAGAGAAAGACTTTGAGCTTTCTTGTAATAGAAGAAAACATTAATACAAATATTGAGACTTTGTGCTAAATTCATGTGTTATATGTGTCGATCTTTCTTACATCAGATCTGTGTGTCTATTCTGTTAGATTCATATCTACTTTTGTCATTTTGTTTATCAGTATTGTTTTACTTGTTTATGTGAGTAAGTTTGGCTCTATTTACTTGCCACCCAATACATAAACCCTCGACCTTTCTACTTCAGAATTCATTTCTTTTCTCCCTTCAGATCCATCTTTCTTCCATTCCTTCCTTCATTCCTTTCTGTTCTTCCTTGGAACTAACTCTACTGGGATGAGATCCTAAACCCCCCTGAAGGTAGAATACTGTTGGACTTGCACAGATTCCTACTGGTAGAATAGCAACAAACCAGTTTCACTTTGTTGTCTCAAAGAGTGGCTATGCCTTGTGCATTGTTGGCCTATCTATCCATAGATCTACCCACCCAACAGATTTTTAGACCAACATTTTTGGTGACTCTACTGGGGATTGAACTAAGAAAATAAATAAATAAATAAAAATTGTCAAAGTCACTACCAGTTTGAAAATTTTAACCCTTTGTTAAAATCTGAAATTTTTGCAAAAGTGACCCAAACTGAAACTTTTCTTAGTAGATCTATAGATCTAGACCAGTTAGAAACCTTTAGTTCACTGAGTTTTTATAAAAACCCATATATTTCCGTAGATCTAAGATCTTGATATTTTTACAAATATTTTCAAACCCTTGCAAAAATCAAATCTAAGATCCAAAATCAGCTTACTAAAATCATCCCACCTTTTATCCCTACTAATCCTTGTCATTAAACCGAAAATGGTTGTTTAAAAAAGGGATAAATTTGGATATTTAGAAAAGTGCATGCTACTAGTTTTTCTAGAAAAATCAAGAAAATCAGCTTAGAAAAATATTATTATAAATCTGCTCTAAATTATTGCCGATCTGAGTAGATACACTGGCAGGTGAACCATTTACCCGTAGCAGAAGAGCTCATGGAGAATTCGATCCTATTTTTGATCTACTTTAGAGGCACAATTTCAGTATTACACCAACACATTTCTCATTGCTGAGTTCAGCTGATCAGTCAGCAAGAAGTGTCTCGCCTCCACCAAAGAACCGGTTTTCATAGGAGCTTCCACGTCAATTTGTAGTTCCTGTTACTAAGTGGAACCGCACTCCCACCCGTGTCCTCTTTCCAAATTTTCAAATGGCAGTACCATGGGGAAACGCTATGGGTCCTCTTGCATTGCCACATCCAGTTCACACACTCCCTCATGGAAACCGCAAGAATTTCCCAAGATTTGATGGGAGTGGAAATCAAAGCATGGATTCACATATATCTACATTCATTATGTCATGCAACATCCTAGATGTGACCCATGAAGATGTGTCGGTATGCCTCTTTCTAGAGACCTTGCAAGGACCTGCAGCAGAGTGGTTCCAACACTTGTCGGCCGGATCTATCACCAGTTGGGCCACATTATGAACTACATTTGAAGACAGGTATAAGCCTTCAGAAGATGCATTTACATTACTATCAAAGATTACTCACTTGAAGAAAGAGACTAATGAAACCATGCATGATTTTCTCACCCATTTAAATTCGCTGATTAACCTTGTGCCACCTACCATTTTACCAACACCAAAATCAAAAGTGTTTCTTTATGAATGCCATGAGTTCAAGAGTAAGTTTCTTACTCTTACAAGAACAAATCACCAGCTTGGTCTTCGCTCAAGTTACGGCCATTCGGATAGAGGATAACCTACTTATATCTGATGAGTTAAAATGAGAGCCATCTAAACCAAAGGCTTTGACTCCTTCTCAAGCCGCTTCATTAGATCCAAAGATTCCAGAAGATGGAAAATGACTTGTTCACATTAAATAAGTAATTAGCTCAAGATTCATCTACCACTCCGTACCGGGATATCCCACTGAGGAACTTCACTCCCAACAATTCCCCACAAAGGTCATGTTTCCCTGCTGCTACTCCAAGGTTAGCACTTGAGGCCCCTTCGGTTAATGCCCTGGTCGAGATCAAAGAGGATGAACAAATTTATGAAGAACCTTTGTCGCAAGGTGAAGATGATCAAAATTTTGGTGAACTAACTGGTGACTCTAGGATCGGGTATATGGAATTTGAAGATGAGGTATCTGATGAAGAGGAAGGTACCCAAGGGTATGCAAGAAGACAGTCATATGCTATTTTCACTGCTCACAAGGAAAAGAAGTAGAAGTTACTGCCAGGATACAAAAGGAGAAGGTTGTGTTGAACACGCCTCCAACAATTTCTAAAAGAGGTAATCCTCTTCCTGCTCAACCTCCTATTAAACCTTTTGTGAAGAAATATTTTCCTCCTATCTCTCCTCCAAATCAGCCTTCTTCCATTTCTATAAAGGCTAGTAACCCTCCCCTACCATCGCAAAATGAGGGACTCATTCCTTTGTCAACGTAACCCTTGGTCACATTCAACATAGTTGATCATGCTAAGAAATCCAAAATTCAAATGTCTCGAGGCTAGATATCTTCAATCTAACACCGAGTAGCTTGTAAGATTGACCGAATATATCCAAAGTCAAGTTGTCATCCCCTCTATGTCTCCCCGAAAGGAATCCTTTCCACTCCTCCTGCATCTCGCACAAATGTTGCCTTGACTTCCGTGTCAGGAAAAATTGAACCTTTTTATCTCTCCCTCCTGATCAATGGTCACAAGCTAAGTAACTGCATAATTGATTTTGGAGCTTCCAATAATGTCATGCCGGAAAATGTCACCCATGCTTTGGAACTCACTCTTACCAAGCATTTCGGTAGATGTTACTCCATGGAAACTAAACAAGTTCCATTAATTTGTCAGATCAAAGATGCATAGTTCACATTTGTAGTATTCCTAGAGAATAGGGTAAAGATGACCATCCTCACTGTTGATATTCCAACAATGATATGGAATTTTACTAGGGAGAAGTTTTTACAGGGAAGTCGGTGGAGAGATTCATATGGACTAGTCCAAAGCCAGAATCCCTATCAAAGGAGTAATGCACTTGTAGCCCGAATCACAAAAAGTACCTAGTCACCAACTCGACGACCCCAAGGACCGATTCTCTTCGAATCATCGTGATGGGGAACTACTTCTTATCCACTGAGTCTGATGGAATGGATGTTCTCATCTAGGAGGAAGACCTTAACAAGATATGGATGCTGCAGTTTGATGGCAGTTGTGCAACAAGTGGATGTGGCGCTGGAGCCGTCCTGATATCTCCTGAAGAAGAGATTTTCCCTCTTTCTTTCAAATTATAGTTTTTCAATACAAACAATATTGTTGAGTATGAATCTTTGCTACTCGGCATGCAAGCTACAAAGGAAAGAGGAATCAAGAACCTAAAAGCACAAGGTAACGCTGAAATGATTATTAATCGTGCATGGGAGTATACCAAGTAAAAATGACAGATCTCGAACTACCGCAATGCAGTATGGGACAACATTGAGGAGTTTGATGCCTTCTCAATCAAAGTGGTTCCATGAGCCCAAAATGACATGGCCGATTCATTGGCCATCTCTGCCTCACTTATGCTCCCTCACCCAGGGCTGAAAACAGACACATATACCATTGAGGTAGTCTTTCACCCAAGTGTGCCAGACAATTCTCACCACTGGTAGGTATTCAATGATGACAATCAGCTTATTGCTTTCCTAGAGAAAGTAGACAATTTCAATGAGCTTCATTTTGAAGGATCTACTTCGGTATGTCGTGAGTCCATCACTGGTCAAGCAAATGAATCAATAGAAGGTGGAGGCATCTGTCAGCTCAAGGGGAACAAAATTCCAAAAGGTTTAGTCTCCCTGGAATGATTGTTTGACAAGCATGACCGCTTCATCAAGAAAAAGTGACAGAATGACCCTAGCTCTTCTCCAGAGACTGAATCTGTTAATCTAGGCTCTATAGAGCATCCGTAGTTTGTGAACATCGGGAAGTGTTGTACACCCAAGGAAAAGTGGAAATTTGTCAAGCTGTTAAAGAAATATATGGACGTATTGGCATGGTCTTATGCCGATCTAAAGTATTTCAAGCCTAAGGATGTTCAACGCATGACATCCCGTTAAAGGACGATGTCAAACCCTTTCGCCAGAAACAGAGGCACTACAATCCTAAGATCTCGCACAATCCAAAAATACAGAAGATGCTGGATGTGAGAATTATCTTTCCTATCCATCACAAGCACTGAGTCACAAAAATTTCACTCATGTGAAAGAAGAATGGCGAAATACACATATGCGTAGATTTTCACATCCCGAACTAGGCATCCTCGAAGGACAATTATCCGCTACCCATAATGGATCGATTCGTAAGTAGTAATCGGTTCGTAGATATTGTCTAGGATTGATGTTTTTTTAGGATATAATCAGATTGAGGTCTCACTTGAAGACCAATTCAAAACAGCGTTCACTACTCCCTGGGGCACATTCACCTACAATAGGATGCCTTTCGGCTTGACCAATGCCGGTGCCACCTTTCAGCGTAAGCTATGGAATTTGCATTCAAAGGTATGATGGGGAAGGTCATCATGGTTTATCTGGATGACTTAAATGTGTTCTCTAAAAATTGAAGTGATCACTGTGATCATTTGGAGCAAGTATTGATTAGATGCCGAGAACACGGGATTTCCCTAAATCTAAAAAAGTCTATTTTCGGGGTCATCAAGGAAAGTCTTTGGGATACGTTGTCAACAAGGAAGGAATGAAAATAGACATTGAAAGATTCAAGGCTATTCAGAGCCTTACCTTGCCCACAAGTAAGACCGGTGTTCACTCCTTCTTCGGAAAGGTGAATTTTCTCGACGCTTTGTTCCCAGACTTCACTGAAAAGACTCGTCACATATAAAATATGATGAAGGGGTCACAAAATTTCCAGTGGACCGAAGAAGGAAAGATTTCATTTGAGGATATAAAAGCCTCAGCTTGCTCATGCACTAGTTCTGGTGTGCCCCAACTTCTCCAAATATTTCATCATGTACAGTTATGCGTCCATGCATACTGTATCTGCCATCTTAATGTAGAAGAACTCTGAGGATGTTGAATCCCCAATCGCATTCATGAGCTCCCCTCTCAAGCTTCATGAATTGAATATGTCTCAGTTAGAAAAACATGCCTTCACAGTAGTCAAAGTAGTCAAGAACTTCTGGTACTACATCCTAAAATCTCATACAGTAGTGCTGGTTCCTGACACGGCAGTTAAGTCTATCCTAACTCAACAGGAGTTAGGAAGCTTATGAGGGAATTGGATCGCAAAGGTCCAAGAGTATGATCTAGACATCAAACCAACCAAGTTGGTAAGGGGTAGAGGCCTATGTCAACTCATGGCTGAAAATAAAGATTCAGGGATCCTGAAGAGAAAGTTGATTGCATCAATGGAGTGCAGGATAAACTGAAGAAATTTAATTCTCTACCTATGGTTCTATTTGTTGCGACCAACGACGAGTGGTATTTCGACATCACTTTCTTTCTCACTTACAGTGAGTGTCCAGCCCATCTAACTTCAAAGGAGAAGTGGATAGTAAAGCTTAGGGCAGCCAGATATGTCATATGGGATGACAGTTTATACAAGCGTGGGATTGATGGCATCTTCTTGTGATGCGTTGACAAGCCACATCAGGTGAAGTTACTAGAAATTTTTCATGATTCACTGCGCGCGGTCTTTTTCCTCTTCTATGATAGCACATAACATCATTCGGCTAGGTACTACTTTGACAACACTATTTTTGGATACAACCACCTCGGTAGAAAAATGTGAGCTCTGCCAATAGTTCGTTGGTAAACCAAAATTGGTTGTTTTTTCCTCGTGCTCGCATTATTGACTTAACCATTCAAGCAATGGGGAATTGAATTTGTCAGAGCACTCCATCCCCAATCAAGTTTTGGACATAGTTACATCCTAATAGTAATAGATTAATTCACCAAATGGGTGGAGGCCATACCTGTTAAGAATGCCACCTCTGAAGTTGTTTGCAACTTCATCAAAGAAAATATCATTGTGAGATTTGGCATCCCACACAAGATCATCGCTGATAATGCTTCCAACTTCTCCTCATGGGAAGTTATTGGTTTTTTCTATGAATACGGAATAACCTTGGCCCATGCCTCAGATTATTACCCTCAAGGGAATGGTCAGGCTGAATCCAACAATAAAAACCTAGTGACTATCATACGGAAGCTAGTCGATGAGAATCAACGGTCATGGCACAAGTCATTGTATGATGCTTTGTGGGTAGACCGTATTACCCCAAAGAGGTCTCTTGGAATGTCACCTTTTCAAGTGTTATATGGAATTGATGCTGAGATCCCTATCTCCACGGAACTCCCTACTCTATGCTTGGCACGAGCGATCGAAGATGAAACTTTCCAGAATTCTCTTGAAAAGAGGATCATGTATCTAACAGAACTTGAAGAAAAAAGGGTAAGGGTGGTTGATAAGATCACCAAATATCAGAATAAATTCAAAATAATATTCAATAAAAATGCCAAGATGATAGATTTCTAGATGGGAGATCTTGTCCTCCTATGGGACAAGCGAAGAGAACCAAAGGGCATGCACGGGAAATTTTATTCTCTTTGGAGAGAGCCATTCAAGATCAAACAGCTGAATGAAGAGAATAGCTTCTATCTCTCGTATCCGGATGGAATTGAACTCCCACTTCCCTATAGTGGGCAATATCTCAAAATATTCGTGAAGTAGAGCTTTCTCTCTTCTTTGTCTGCTTTTGCTTTAGTTGTGTGTTTGTTTTTGTCATGTGTTTACTTTACTCGTATGTTATGTTTTCCATTTCTTTTTCATTTCCCTTATTTTTTTACCTCAGTAACCCAATGGATAGGCATATGAAAATCTAGGATTCTCTACCCTTAAGCTCCACTTGAAGATAGTCCCCGAAAGAGCCAAATTGTTATCCCGTAAAATTGACAAGGGAAATTTTGCAGGTGCAACTGCACTCAAAATTCCATTTCAGTCCACTGTTAGGGTCTATTGATGTTCAATGGCCTAGAACTCCCTTCCCGAAAATAAAATTTTAAGAACTTGGTGTTTTTCAACCTTTTTGGGTTGGGCGCGCAGAACCATTGATACAACATCTTACAAAATTGTGCCCATCTTTGCCTTTGGTGCACTTCTGGAGTGTCGGACTCCAATCATTACACCTCCCAAAAGTGTGCCTAGGTGCAACCATCATCCTGTCGACACATCCAAACCCACACCTAGGCATGATCTCCTCCATGTCAACATCTCTCCCAGCCAAAAGAAAATTTGGTGGCACAATAAATGCACATTTTTCTATATATAGGCACACCCGACCTATCATTTTCACAATTGAAAAAATGTGAAAAATTTATTCCTCTGTGCCTGTTAGTTGCTCTCACAAATCCGTGCGTGCCATTTGTCGTGATTGTGGATCCCACCTCATCCCTTCGTTGTTATTTATACTAGGTAAGTGGTTTCTACCATCCTTGTTATTTTTATGGATGTTTGGCTACGTATTAGGATTGTTGAATAATAAAAATGAATTTAGAAGGAAACGATAACACCATTTACACTGCAAAAACTCTCCTTTTCCTTTTCTTCCGTAACTAGGAATCTGGGAGGCTTGGCCTCATAAATAACTCATGCCCATTTTTCCTTCACTCCTTGCCTTGCTATTTTTTCCCTCCTAGACATCAAAATCTGAGCCAAAAGAGTAAAAATCAAGAAAAAGGGAAATCAGCCCACATAGTGAAACTATTTTCACTATGGCACATTGCAAACTCCTGTTACACTAAAAAGGGCCCCGCCCTTTAGCACATAATAGGATCATGCAGCATAAGCCCTCCTCACGCCCTATAAACTGCAAAATTCCTAAGGCGTAAGTGCTAGCACCAAAACAACTACAACAACACTGCATGTTGTGTAAACCCTTTCGCATCACAACAACCAAGCCCCTTAGCGCACTTGACCTATGTGTTGCACCATTTGCAAATGCACTTGGTGCACCTCACGCTCATGTGACATCTACCACATCTGCGCCAATGGGGCACGCTAAGACCTTGCTATACCAAACAAAATTGTGCTCAGTTAAAGAACGTCCTATGGCACAAGCACATATTCCTTAACATCAACATCGGAATGTTGTGTGTGGCCTTTCCACGCCCCGCGCCCCTTTTGGCGTTGTTTTCCCCCATGCAACACTCCCTAAAAGTGCACCTTACTTTTCAAAACCTCTGCTGACCTAACGTAAGGATGCGCCTTGCACCCGTGAGGCTCATAAGTTGGTAATTTTTCATTACGCATGCCTTTTATGGACAACTTGATGGCTAACATGGCCCTTCTACGTTGGAACTCTTTGATTCTTCTTGTAGAGAAAAACAATCCTCAAGTGCACTTATGTTTTCATCGAGTAAGAAGCCAACCAAGTCCAAATCCAAAGCCAAGTTGACGGAGCAGAAATGAAGTATAGTTACCAAAGGTCGGGATGCCTAACTCGCTTGAGTGTGATCTTGATATCGAGATTCAAAACTTAGGCATATAGACATGGACGACTTTTGGGCCAAAACCAAGAAGGTCACGGGCATCTTTTGGATGGATAAATTGGTTGGCGATGGTCTCAGATTCGTTGGGGCTCTCTAGTGAGCGCAATTAATAATGAATTCATCATGTTGGTGGGTCGTTGTTACAACAAGGACATAAGATGTGTCAAAAATGAGGAGGGCAAGGTGGTAATCAACCTCACATCCCGACACTTTGAAACTATCTTCTTGCATCCCCACCATAGGCATTTTGTGGCAAGTAAGTCAAGAAGACTACATGAACACTTGGACCGATAATGAGGACAAGTGCATGTAGATGATGAACAAGGTATAGCTCAAGAATAAGAAGGTGGTGAGTAGATGGCCCCAAGTCATTCATCATAGAGATTTATAAGAAGATTCTAGTGACACGATCACCTTCTTAACCAGAGTACATGGTTTCCCGATGCCCATTACTTTCACAAGTGGATGCTCAGGTATTTACAAATAATAAATAAAAATGTGCCCGATCAGCGTTTTGGGTGGGCCGAAATTATCAGTGATACAATCTTGGAACAACTTCAATGAATTTTAATAACATGGAGGTTCTATAAGAACTCCTATGTAGTATCTACAACTACCTTAGAGAGAGACTACCCAGGGTTGAATCAGTATGGGGTATGGCCCCAAAATCAAAATATACAAATACTATCTAGAGTTGAGGCTTGAGGACAAAGATAGCTGAATTCAACAAGATCAATGATGTCTTCTTCTATGGCATCATCTGCCTCTTGAGGCCTAACATGACTCATGGTCAGACAAGCAAAAGCGTGATCACCACCACAAGGAAGTGGGGAGCATTGTTTATGCAATTCCCCACCTTTACCTATCTCAGAGCTGCCAACTTCTTTGGAGAACCCACAAGATTGGCGAGATATGTGGGGTCCAAACTAATCCTTATAGAGCTTTCAAGGTAGCTTATCACCTATCACGAGAAGTGTATGAAGAGGAAGAAGGGAGGAAATCCATTCCCCCTCATAGTAGGTAGGTACACGTGCCCCTCACAAAGTAAAGCTTGAGAGATGTATGTAGAGCTTGAATTACTTAATTTGAAGCATAATTTCTGGAAAGGCCAACCTTTGATCCTCATGGTTGCCTTCTAGGGGCAAAGATCGATCCTATCCACATTCCTCAGATCGAGGATATCTACATCGAATTAAATCATGAATTCAAACTTAGGTGAAAGGATCACTCCCGGCTGGCCTTGGCGGAGATCATTCAATATGGCATAGCCATCATCCCAAAGGATTTCCTAGAAACTAATCAAGAAATTGATCAGGTTTACCTAGACACGAAAGGGGATGATTGGCCATTCATGGATATTGATAGGAACAAAGTGCCCTAGACCATCCAAGAAAGGGTTCAACCTACTCTACAACGCACCAAACATTGGTGTAAGAAAAATGGTATCATCTATCTTGGGGTAGATTTTATCACATCTCCCCTGGGCAATGCACCCACTAGGCCAAAACATTTGCCTAAAGGAAAAGGAAAAGATAAATTGGGAGATGCAAGCACTGCTCAAGAGAAAGCTCCTGAAATCCCTCCTACTACCATTGAAGAGAAATTTGTGGACTTAGTGTCCCTAGGAAAAGAAGAAGCGGTAAGTGCTCCAACGGACACATCCACTCAGGATGTTGTCAAATCTACAACTGGCGAAGTACCAACTGTTCCCTCTCTTGCTCCTCCTTCCCCTCCTCATGTCGCTCAAACAACCACTCCTTTGGTTGTGTCTTCTCCTCCGTCTTATTCCGTTCCCCCTCCATCTTCCTCCATCTTCTCTTCCCTTGTGGATATGTCCCCTACCTTTTCTTCCCTCATCTCACAGATTGCTTCCACCCCCATGGCCTCCTCTCTTGTAGTGACTCCTATTCCTATGAGCATTGGTGTGTCGGCCCCTTTCTCCATGCCACCACCAAGTGTTTTGACACACTTTCCCGTGTCCACTGCAGTTGTTCTTTCTTCCACCCATATTTATTCTTCATCCTCTAGTTCCACTCCCATAAGTCTAAGCTAGATCTCAGACCACCTAAGCCAACACAAGAGGAAAGTCCCCATTGCACCCATGGATTTATCTGTCATCCTGCTAAACGACCAAAGAATCAAAAAGTGATAACTTGATTTTTAAAAAGTGTCTCGGTGAAAGGGTTATGGAGATAGCCTACCTGGATCCCATTAAGAAGAAAGAAGATCTGTCTCCTCACAGATTTTAGAGTGACCTGTTCTACAATGGGAACATCATCGGGAGCCTGCGTAGGAGAGGCGTTATCAGTTGTGGATTCCCTTTGTAATAAACTGCAAGAAGAAAAGGATAAGAAGAGAATATTAAAGGAACAAAATGAACATCTTCTCTAAGCTCTGCAAAGAATGGGCAATGCACCTCCTATAGCTGCCGCTAAAACTCTTGAAGTCCTTAGTCAAGAGAAGATAAATGAATACACCAATATTTCCGAACAAGGTGCGAGTATCCTTTTGGAGAGAGCATATGCTAAGAGATAGTGAGGAAGTAATCATGAAGTTCACAGGCCTCTACCAAGGTATAGATAAGGCAAACAATGAACTCCAAGCGATAGCAGGACCTGTCTTTGAAGAGTTGGACCATGCCAAGTTACAACACGAGACATTCCATAAAATGATCAACTGTCTGACAGATGACTTGTTAAAATTTGGTGTCATTGATCAACCGCGAGCACACAACAAAGTGCTTGTCGGTTTAGACTATCGGGTTGACCAAATGGAGTTTTTACTAGAAAAGATAGACAAAATCAAGGAGGAAGCCTTAAACGTGAAACATCAAATGGATCAGATCATCTTAAGGATGTCTCCAAGGTTTCTTAACACATCATTCACCTTAAGAGAAGAAAATGATACTATTCATCTTTTCAAGGGAATTGCATCACAAGGCGTGGCACCAGAGGTCACTTTTGACCAAGAATCTATTAACAACCTTCTGGCTTGCCATGATTTCATCGGTTATTTAATAGAGGCAAGAAATGAATACTTCAAGCTCCCTTATAGGCTCAGAGATTAACAAGAAACTTGTGAAGTCATCGGGGACCACACAAAAGGTCTCGATCATGATCAACTTCAGAAGATGATCAACAAGTTTATGGAGTATCGAGCTCAATATCATATCGCCTCTCCAGAGTAAAAGCAAGACACTCCATTCGAGAAAAGGGATGATGATGAATAAGCTTCCTCCTCCTAGGATAAATCCCATTTTTTAAAATTATTTAAAAGTATGTTGACACACGTGATGACATCATCTATGTTGCATCATGGGATGTTGTCATCTACCAAATTACCCCAAAGTCAACATTTTAATTTTAGATATTTTGTAGATATTTTGTAAATAAGTTGTTGGCTCCTTTTTGTTTTCTTTCTCCTTCTCCTTCTATAAATACTTGGATACTTCCATGACATACCCTCTCCATCCACCTCCCCTCATATTAACATGGTTCACGTTGCTACCCACACTCGTAAAGATAAAGGAAAGGAAAAGTTAACTAGCCCATTAACCAACCCCGTATCCTATATACCATCTCGCACTCCGCTCCCAAAATCACCATCCGTGAACCTACATACCCAATCTCTAACGGGGTCACCCATCGTGGAATGATAAAACAATTGCATCAGTATCCTCTTAAGATTTCTTTGTATGATCTCATCTAGACTTCCAAATCCCATAGACAAACACTTATCAAGGTTTTATAATCCATTGAAGTTCTACCCAATGACCCCACACCAGTGGCCTCTATTATCACCCCTCACCATGTGGCCTCACTAACAAAATAAGCTCCTCCTTCTACCCCCACAACCACTCCTCACATCGCTACCCTTAACTTATCTAGAGAGGAGATTGTACCTCTCCAGTCAGATGACCCTGATCCCACCCTATTCATTTCTATCTATATTGATAACATACGCATATGATGTGTCATGATTGATGGTGGTGCTAGAATTAACATCATCTCCTCCCACACATACAATCAAATGTATGAACCTTCTAATTGTATGCATGATAACCCAAATTATGCTACACTCCTTCAAAAATGCCATCACCTCCACCCTTAGCATTATTGTCCTTCATTTCATGTAGGCCCTCGCATCATCATAGAACTATTCTATGTTTTCAAGGAGGAATTCCAATATAACCTATTACTCGGTAGACCTTGGATTCACATCATGGGTTGTGTCCCTTCAAATTTACACCATTGTGTAAAATTCGAAAGCATGAGGGACATAACTACACCATCCCCGCCGACCCGTCACCATTCAAGACCTGTAACATGTTGTACTAGCCCAATGATGTGCTTGTACTAATCAAGGCATCTGCCACTACCCCCACTTCACCTTCACCCACAAGCCCATCCACCAATGCTACCGCCACCTCTACCACACCTAACCCTTCTATCCCTACTGCCGTCAGCAGCCTCTACAAATGACTCATCTACTTCCCAATCATCTAGCAAGTCGTCTATCCTTGCTACCCACATATCAACTATTGATCCCTTAGAAGGTGTTTTTCAACGCCTCACTCTAGGGAGTACCACTTATATAATATCGACACATTCCTCACTCCTCAAGAGTATGGGAACCTGTGCCAGCACCCTAGTTATGACTACCGCGTAGGCAAGGTTTTTCCTAAGGGTCCTCCTAACCTTAACACTAATCTAATGTATAGGGAACTTGATATTACTACTTATTCTCCCAAACCTCCATCCCAAGCATGACCATTTTCATCTAACCTACAATACCTTACAAACTGCCGCTTCACTCACACTTTCCTCCACCATTGCACATGGAAAGGCTTTGGCTTCGCTTTTATGAACAGGCCATCATTCTATCATTTCTGTACCACCCATAAACATAATGACCATAGTGGCATTGGCTTTGCCACATAACCTCCCAAGAAGTCCTGTGTTGACCTCATTAAAGAAGACACACCTTCTCTACCTCATTCACCCACGTCACTATCTTTACCCACGATTCCATAGATCTCAAATCTATTTCTCCTAACTTTTTTTTTTTTTCGTAAACACATTTTCCCCGGGACCTCTAACCTATAACCGCGATGGTGAGGCTCCCTCTTCTCTCCCCTTATTGTATCCTAACACAATCGATGATGATACACCTTCCATTAACATCATTCAATGTTAGGATGATGATTCCATCCTTACCTACCTTGGTGTGGAAAAATCTTATATTCACCGGTCATTACCCTCTGAGATGCAAACCATGTTGAACAAATCGACTATCGAAATCAACATTAATAATCAAGACAACTCACATATCTTAAAGATAGGTTAGTCTTTAAATTTTGCTGAATAGGAAGATTTGTTTCTTTCCTTTGGGACCATACCAATGTTTTTTCTTGGTCCTATGCTGATATGCCTAGTATTGACCCAAAAACATGGTCCACAATATCATAACCATTCCTAATGCTAAACCCATCAAACAAAAACTATATAAAATGCATACTCACATTGCTCTTCTCATAAAAAAACTTCAGCACCTTCTCTCGGTTTCCTTCATCCAACCCATTGACTATCACCAATGGATTTATAACATCATTCCTATCATGAAGGTAACATGGGGACTCCACATTTGCACAGACTTAAGTGACCTCAACCTAGCTTGTCCCAAAGATGACTTACCTCTATTAGGCATTGACCAACTTGTTGATCTCAACGCCAGCCATGAAATGCTATCACTTATGGACAGTTTCTCAGGTTATAATCAAATATTACTTGCTCTAGAAGATCAACACAAAACTACCTTCATCACTCCTTGGGGGACCTTCTGCTATCGATTCATGCCTTTTGGCCTTAAAAACGTTGGTGCTACATATCAGCAAGCCATGACTTACATCTTCCATGACATCATGCATCGCATATTGGAAGATTAAGTAGATGATCTTCTTTCCAAATTCAGACATCGAGCCAAGCACTGACCATCCTTAAGGTCATCTTTGAATGCCTCATTAAGTATTGTGTTCATCTTCAACCAAAGAAGTGTGTCTTTGCGGTACTTTTAGGAAAACTCATTGGTTTCATTGTTTCTTTGTGTGGCATAGAAGTTGATCCTACTAAAGTAAATGATATTCTAGAAATTCCTCTGCATACTAATCTCCATCAACTTTGAAGCCTGCAAGGTAAGTTGCAATCCATTCGTCATTTTATCTCGCAGCTTTCCGACTGCTGTCAACCATTTCACCATCTTCTCAAGAAGGATGTTTCATTCGAATGGGATGAAGAATTCCATAAAGCCTTTAATGCCTTAAAACAATACCTTCTTCAACCACTAGTGCTCATTCCTCCTAAGGATGACCAATCCTTTTACCTATACATTTCTGCTACTAACCATTCTTTAGGTGTCATGCTTTCTCATCGCGACGAGCAATATAGAGAGAAAGTGGTTTATTACATAAATCGTACTCTATGGATTATGAAAATAGATAGACCCATGCTAAAAAAATCCACTTACCCTTAGTTTTCATCGCCACCAAACTCCGCCATTACCTACTCAACCACAAAACCTTTGTTGTTACCAATAGTGACCCCTTACACTATATGTACGCCAAACCCTATCAACATCAACGTGCCACACGTTGGCTTATGATTATTTCCAACCTCAACCTCAAATTAATTCATCGAATTACATCAAGGGCCAAGCTATCAATGAACAACTCACAAATGTTCCTGTAGACACTAAAATTAGGTCACACTCCCTTTTTTCCCTCGACATATAAGCACCCTTTATTATATTTACCTAGCCATGACCCCTTCACCCATTAATATTAATTTAATTAATTTAATTAAATTAATAAATTATCCTCACTATATTTATTATTTAAATATCTTATTTAAAATAATATCTACACATATAGTTCACTTAGACACCTCACCAAGCCAACTCAACCTAAGACCTATTCTAAGTTACCATAACTAACTAAGACTTACCCAAACCCTAAAAAACAATGCCTACATTCCCTCTAACCACATTCCCACATGCTCACAAGAGGCTTCGAGTCTAATCCACGGGATAACGACATGAGATCTAAGGAAATTAGGAGGATCTCTCTAATTTTAGTAAACCTAGGAAATCCCGCCTTAACCGACTTCAATTACCCCTAACCATCGCCGGTTAAGCCAGACTACCATTAGTTACCCCTGTTAACCCCTAAACTACCTTATTCTCAAGGTTGGTAAACATTGGGAGAAGGTTGATGGGAAAGAAAAAAATATCGAGAGATAACTTATCTTCAGAGAGCAAATTCCAGCAAAAACTCACATCCAAGGAAGGAGATTGAGCATCTTCTCTGCCATGCCCATCCTAGCCACGATCTCGATCTATTCAAGTAAAGAGGAGTGTGTATGCAAACCATGTAGAAGCTTTTCTTCAGTTGGTGATCACTTGAAGCCTTCAAACCCATCATCAGCACCTCCATCCTTCACACACATACCTTCAGGAATGAAATCCAAGTAAGTATAACATCATACTTCTTCGGTGTGTTTCATTTCATTGCTATTTTATCACCCATTGTTTATCTTTCTCCCCATTGACCTTCTCCAACATTTTCACCTCCATAGACCCAT
Organism: Taxus wallichiana var. yunnanensis; assembly: GCA_018340775.1. Lineage (NCBI taxonomy): Eukaryota > Viridiplantae > Streptophyta > Pinopsida > Cupressales > Taxaceae > Taxus > Taxus wallichiana. The sequence continues at coordinate 437,778,335 of CM031234.1, forward strand.
TAAAACCTTGCAAAAGCCTATTCCAGTCACCCAATACTTCGTCTCAACCAACCAAAACCCTTTGTGCAATCACAAAGGAGACCAAAACCCTGTTCTGTGACATTTCTAGATCTCACAAACTGATGCTGGTTATACCTAACCGCTGTCGGTTACCCTTGACCGACATCGGTCTCTGTGTTTGCCCACACAGCCTTAAACAAAGACCTACCCACCTAATTTTACCTCACCCTCACTCACCTGTGACCTACCCGAGACCTTTATCAGACCTGCAGAACCCAGAACCAACCATTTGACTTGGGATTCTATTCTAGCTTAGCCTGTTAGATTAGATCTATTTTCTTATTATGTTTTAAGTGAGATACCTAAATCATTTTAAAATAACAATAAGACTTACTTTATTTATAGGATTAATTTGTTTAAAATAGTGGACTGATAACCATCTAGGAAGTATCATACTTCTCGGATCTAGCTTACGTTAGGCAGTTCACTTCCCATATTGTTTAATTCCTTCTGGTGGTCTTGTTTTCATTATAGGTAGTTCCTCTTAGCCAAAAGGAAGCTCTCATGGTCAGCTCTGGATTCAGAAGTCATATGCACACAACAACCCATCAACTGACATTTGAACAGGTATTCCTCTTACGCCCATTACCCTATCTATTTCATCAACACTTCAAAGAAACAATCTAAGAAAAAGGTGAAACATTTTGGCATGCCCAATGGGACCCATCCAGGTTTCCTTACATTTCATTCATTCCTAGGAAAAATTGTGTGTTTTTTTTCCTTTTAAAAATCGTACACATTAATTTCTTTCCCTGGAAATCCATTTCATCTTTCTACTTACTCTAAAGGAAATTTTTCTTTTGGCATAACTAAAAAGAATCATTTCTCCATGTTTTTTGCATTATAGTGAAAGAGCATCCCTCTTCCTCTTCATCTTATCGTGTCATCAAATTTCACATTTTTTATTTGGGTTTAAAACCAATTGCATTCCATTCTGATTTATTGCATTAGCTCACATTAAATGAGCGCAACCTATATGTTGGAGGTCATGACCAGCTGATGGTTGACAAACGAATCGTAGAAAAGCACTTCTATCCTTTTCTCTTTCTCTGAGTCTTACTAAACCACACAAAAAAATTCAAATACATACATTCTTAAACAACATCTTACTTGGAAGAAGTTGTAGGTGATCACACAATCATGGCACAGTGGGCACCTACGGCTTGTTGCTCTATCATTTCATACTTCGAGAGAAAATCCCTACCCCACCATAACATACCCGAAACCTCACCCTTTAGATATCCTTCTTCAGGAAGCCATCCTCACCAAAAACTCTATTTCACAAATCATGTGTCACTTCTTAAATACCATAAGCTAAACAAACATAATAGAAAGGGCACTCCTAGGATCGCATTTTCTTAGTGTTTCTGCTTGGCTTGTGTTTTGAGGTGAAAGGTCAAGTTCATCACTTTTTTTTCTCATCCTTGCATGCTCCTCATCATAGCTGGTGTATTCCAGCTTCACCTGAGTGTGCCTAGGCCATATCATCATCATTTCAAGAATTCTAGGTCTGATTCTACATCAGATTTTAATTCACAACCACTTTCTTTCATCATTGTTTCAATTTCACAGTAACCGTCATCGGTTACCCTTGACCGGCATCGGTTATACCCTACCGATGTTAGTTCCAGATCCTTTTTCTAACCTAATCAAAAGGAAATTTTCACTTTACTTTCTTCCACTTTCCACGCTCTCTCACAATCACTTCTTCCATTGATGTTTTACACATCCCTAGATTTGGCATACTTGTCAGATCTTGCCTTCTGCTTTGTTGTTTACTCACTGTCCATTTTCTAAAGTGACCGGCAGTGGTTACCCCTAACCGACATCGGTTTTTCCCTAATCAAGCGTCGCTTAGCATATTTCATATTCCACCCACCATTTGTTACTTCATCCATTTTTATCACCAAATTCACTGTTCTATTGTTCTCTATCATTATTTGCTACGAGAGAAAACCTACCTAATCAATACTAGTTCACATGGTACCACCGAAGACAAGAAAAAACCCTCGTGTTCCATGTTAGTTACCAACTACTCCCACCTAGTCCTTCACCACCTTCTATTTTATCACCAGCCATGGATCCTATCCAGCCTACTAATATCACTACCGAAGATGAGGAGTTCACACGACTCCTTGACCATAACCCTGCTACCTTGCAATTTTACCTCTCACACTCATCCACTCAAGACACATCGAGTTAGTTGATATATGGCATGCCCATATCTATCCCCCCAAATCTCACACCCACTTTCGTATCAACCCCATCTGGCTCCATGCTACCTGAATCCACCTTACCCCCATTCATTTCGCAGTTAGGTTCTATACCCATCATGACAGCCACATCTGTTATTTTGGTGGTACCCATTACATCCACCATACCCTCGATAACTACCCCAAACATAACCTCATCCATCCCTAATGTCTCACACATACTTGTAGCTACATTCCCACCTCCAGTGTCCGTGACTCTTGCCCCATTTTAGAACGTGGTTCTTTCCATTCCACAATCATTAGCCCCTATTTCCACTAGGGTTACCACGACCCTTCCACCCCCATATACATAATACCAACAACCACCTATTTCATCTACTATTCATTCCAGCTTCATTACTTTCTATTTCATTTCCTTCTTCTCCACCACCTTACATCCATACACTAGAATGCCACCCCCATTATATGCCCAAACCAACCTCATCATGCTATAGGAGGCATCCAATCATCATAACCCGCAAATGACCTAATTAAATTGATGATGGATAATATCCGGACACTTGAGGCATCGGTTTCTAGCTCCCACAACACTCTCACTTATGACGATATTTGCAATGATCCTATTCACCCATCCATTCCTATCCATTCATACCTCATGCATTCAAATGCCTTAATTCAACTCTTCAATAGTAAGGAAGACCCACAACAACATTTGCACTCATTCAAACATGGGTTTTATTTTATTTATCATGATGATGCCTTGCTTTTGAGAACCTTTCCCATGTCCCTCACTGGACCTGCATTAGATTGGTATAGTGGATTGCCCAAACACTCTATATTTTCATTCAATCAGGTAGCCCAAGATTTCTTGGATCATTTCTCCATCAATATCACCAAGAAGGTTACCATGACCGATCTATATTCCACACATCAGTACGAGGATGAATCTATCGAAAAAAATTTCACTCGTTGGCACTTTGATCAATCAACTTACCTTCCAACTGCCACAAATCCGAATCGATAGAGCTCTTCACACGAGATTGCGCTAGACATATCTCTTGGACCTTGCAAGTCAAAACTTTCTAAACATTCAATGAGGCATTCACTATGGCACAAAAGTTAGAGATTCGGATGTCAAAGAGAAGAAAATGCAATTGTGAAATAACAATTCGAATTCAAGTTGAATTAAACATCTTCTTCTTCCAAACCACCAACCAATTATTCAAAGGCTAAAGGTATCGCTAACGCAGGTGGTACTCAAGGCCAGCCAAGCTGATCCATCCAATCAAGCTACACCCTCATCTAATCTATCATTTGTCTAGGCTTTTGATTCTCGATAAGAGTAGTAAAAATATACCCCAATTGGGGAACTTTACTCTTCTGTCTTAGAAAAGCTTATCAAAGCTAGAGCCATCACCCTTTCAGCAATAAAACCACACACCGTTTTTTTGACTCTGTTTGCCCATGCCCGCATGGTATAAAAAGCATGATTGTTGTAGCTATCACCTGAGTGAATGGTCATAGTGATGTAAACTGCGCATCACTTTCAAGAATATTGTCCAAGAAATGCTCGAGAAAGGTGAGTTAACTTTGGATAATCCCAACACCACACCTAACCAAAATCTACAAATCTTCAAAAACCATTTCCCAATCATGCCCCTTCATCCAATCAAACCAAAGTTGAGACATCCACTCGATACCCATACTGTGAGGTTCATGTGATATTTAACGAGGTACCTATTTCCTCTCAATCACCTCACATCCCTTCCATAGACAAAATCCTATCCCAAATCCTCCTTCCACATTAGAACCAACCTCCACCATTCCTTCACCAACAAAAGAACACCTTTCATCTCCTTCATCACCTACGGAGGAGTCTTCACATAACATTGAGACCATCTCACCCCTATCTTCTCCACTTATAGAACCTTTACCTACCGTACCTCCTCCCCCCGTAAAGGAGCACCCATTACCCCATCCACCCACAGAGACCACCTACTACCTTCTCCACCCACAGAAGCACCCATTACCTCCTCCACCCACCGAGAAGCACCTATCCATTCCTCCACTTATAGAGGAACTCCCATCATCTCTTCTACCTATCATAGACCCAAAGTGGAGATACCTTTGCCTCTCGGAGAACACTCTCCATCAGCTACCCAACATCCAATGACCTACTTTCATCTATTTTACCCACGGAAGTTGAAGCCGCCAATTCCCTTCTCTAAGATGCATTTTACAGAATTCCCATTAGGTCCTCACCAACTCCACCCGTAGACATACCGCTCTCACGTTTGGTCGATAACTTAGATTATGTGGATAGGGATTTATTATGGGGTGCCTCTTATTCCTGTCTCAACACAGGATGTAGCAATCCCTCGATGACACCTCCACTATCTACCCAAACACATTTCCACCCATCAAACCAACTACAAGCACTACTATCGCAACCCCTTCCATGATACCCGTTAACACTCACACCACACCCTTACCCATAACCTGACCTATGCCTAAACCCAAACATATACCCACAACATTTACCTCCACTAAACCTATTACCACTTTAGGGGTCACCCCACCACCTTTTACTCATCCACCTATTAAACTAGATTTAGCTACATCCTCCAACATCAAAACCACACCTACTTTGACACCCAAACTAAAGAAACAAACTCATCGACCTCATACCCCGACCGCACCAATCACACCCGCACTTTTCCCATCCGCCTTTAGACCTCAATTTCCCAACATGATCAAGTACCCTTCACCCATCCATAAACCAATAACACAACAACCCATTCCTTCCTCACATACCTCTAACCTACCCAAGCACACAACACGACTTATACCGTCACCTGCAATATCTTTACCACCAATACCTCTAATCCCTTCAACTATTGTTTCACCACCCACTACACTTTAGTCTTTTTCCCACACACCCCAAGTATGACCCGCGTAATCTACCTTCATAAGACCCCAAGTTATCCCCATGGGTAACTCTCCCTCTTCCTCTATCTTCTTTTCCTTCCGGACTCATACACCCACATCACCTTTACCCAAAAAGGTGCAACCCAAAAAAAAAAAAAAACCCTCTACCCCACAATAAGGTAGTCAAAACAACCACAAATCCTCCTACCTCGTCCATCTACTGTACCCCTACCCAAATGAACCCAACCGATACCTCAAACCACATCGACACCTAAACCCATCGCTCGACCCATTCCTACTCTTCCAAAAATAGTTCCCCGACAACCAACTACACCTACACCTAAACCCACATTCACTTCCCATTGTGATCTACTAGCAGGTCTTATGCCAAAATTTTAACCAACCTCCTAGAGACTTCTGTTATCACATTACCGCCACTCTGACCTTACGACCCCCTCAAACCCAAGCCAAAAGAGTTTGATGATACTAAAATTGGTGCATATCATCGTGTGTCAGGGCACGATGTGGAGAGATGCAAGGCCTTGAAAACCATCCTTATCCAATTGTGTCCGCCAAAACCAACTTTGATGACAATGACCTTCTTGATGAGGATCTTCTTTCACCAAAACCATTCATACACTTCCCACTCAATAACCACAACCTCCACCCTTACACTCCTAGAACCACACACAAAATTTGAAATTAACATGGTTCACATCAAAGAACTTGCCACGCCACCACCCAAATGTTGTTGTGCCCAACTGACCTCACAGGATTTTCTCCTCCATTAGGTTTTTTCCCTTCATGTCATTATACCACTTACCCTACACCTTCTCCATTTGAAAAATTCCCTCAAATCAACATGGTACACATTATTACATGTGCGTAGAAGGGCAAAGAAAAGACAACTAACCCACCAACCAATCCTATACCTAACATACCATTTGCACTATCCTAAAATAACTATCTGTGGCCCCACATACCCCATTTCTAATGGCGTCACACATTGCACCATGCTCAAATAACTACACCAATCTCCCTCAAAATGTCTTTATACGACCTCATCCAAACCTCGTAATCCCATCGCCAAGCTCTCATGGAGGTTCTTCAATTTATTAAGGTTTTACCCAATGACCCTACACCCGTAGCCTCCATTATCACACCCCATCATGTAGCCTCTCTCACCAAATTACCACCTTCATCCTCACCTCACCTTGTCCACCAGTGTCCTCCCTTAGCTTCTCGGAGGAAGAAATCAGGCCAAGCCATACCAAGATAACATACGAGTACATTTATGACATACGAGTACATCGTGTGATGATTAACAGAGGTGCTAGCATTAACATCATTTCATCCCATGCATTTTTCTCAAATGTGCATACCTGAAAACTTCATGCATAAACATCCAATCATGTTGCATTCATTCAACGACACTATCACTTCCACACTAGGCACTGTCATCCTACACATTTGTGTGGGCCCCCACACTATTCCAGAATTATTTTATGTTTTTGACGGGGAATTCCAATATAACTTGTTGCTTGGTAGACCATGGATCTATGTCATGGGTTGTGTTCCTTCCGCTTTACATCATTGTGTAAATTTTGAACATGAGGGACACACTTATACCATTCCAGCTGACCCATCACCTTTCAAAACATGCAACATGCTTTATCAACCTAATGATGTGCTCATACATGTCAAGCCATCTACCTCTCGTAACCACTACTATTCACCTACACCTCCACCTACCAAAGATAGCTACTTTTCACCGCACATACCTCCTCTATTCCTACCACTGCTATAACCTCCCCCGACTAACCCATTAGCTACCCAAACCATTAACTCCACTTCCGCATTGACCTCTAACACATCATCCATACCAGCCACGGATCCTTGGAAGGTGTTTTTCAACTCCTCACTCTGGAGGAGTAATGCTTGTATAGTGTCAACACATTCCTTACTCCGCATGAGTATGGAAGCCTTCACCAACACCCTCACTATGATCACCGTATAGGATAATGCTTCCTTAATGGTCCTCTTTATCTTTGTACTAGTCTCACCTATGGGAGACTTAATACTACCACTTACACACCCGAACCACCATCACAACCCCCGCCCATTTTCCGCCGACTTCCAATCACTTACCAATCGTCATTTTTCCCACACCTTCCTACACTGTTGTGAGTGGAAGGGTTTTGGTTTTTTCTTTTATGAACAAGGCTGCCATACCATTATTCCATGTACTACCCACAAACATAATGACTGGAGTGGTATCAGCTTCCCTGAACCTCCTACCAAATAGGCCTGCATTGACCTCATTGCAGACCCTAGCCCTTCTCCACCTTCATCACCACCCTCACCGACAGAGTTGATAGATCTTGAATCTATCCCTCCTAAAAAAATTCATAAACACCATTTCCTTGGGGCCTTTGACTTATCAACGTGAAGGCAAGGCCCCTTCCACTCTCCCATTCATGTATCCTAAGATGATCAATGATGACACACCTACCATTAACGTTGTTCAATGTCAGGATGATGAATCCATACTCACCTACCTTGGTGTAGAAGACTCATATATTCATCGGTTGTTACCCTCTAAGATGTAAACCATGTTGAATGAATCAACTATCGAGATCAACATTCATACTCAGGATAAACCGCACATCCTAAAGATTGGACAATCTTTAGATGCTGCTAAACAGGAAGCCATCACTTCTTTTCTCTGAGATCATAACCACCCTTTTGCTTGGTCTTACGAAGACATGCCTAGTACTGACCCCACCATAGTGGTCCACAATATTGTAGCCCTTCCCGATGCCAAACCTATCAAACAAAAGCTGAGGAAAATGCACCCCCGCATTGCTCTTCTCGCAAAGAATAACTTCAGCGCCTTCTTTCAGCTTCTTCATCTTACCCATTGATTATCATCATTGGATTTCTAATATTTTCCTTGTTACTAAAGTAAAAAGGGGACTCCGCATTTTCATAGACTTCCGTGACCTTAACCTCACCTACTTGAAAGATGACTTTCCCTTGCCCGGTATTGATCAACTAGTTGACCTCACCACTGGTCACGAGATGCTCTCACTCATGGATGGTTTCTCGGGTTATAAGAAAAAATTTCTTGACCCAGAAGATCAGCACAAGACCACATTCATCACCCCTTACAGAACCTTTTGCTATCAAGTCATGACTTTTGGCCTTAAAAATGTTGGTGCTACATATCAGCGATGCTATGACTTACATCTTCCATGATATCATGCATTGCATATTGGAAGATTACGTGGATGATCTCTTGGCCAAATCTAAATGTTGTGCCAAGCACCTCACCATCCTCAAAACCATCTTTGACCACCTCATTAAATATTACATCCACCTTCAACCTAAAAAGTGCATCTTTACGGTTCTCTTAGGAAAACTCCTGGGATTTATTGTTTCCCTCCGTGGTATAGAAGTTGACCCTACCAAAGTCAAGGCAATTCTGGAAATGCCTCCGCCCACTAACATTAAACAACTTTGTAGCCTGCAAGGTAAATTATAGTCCATTCACTATTTCATTTCACAACTATCTGATCGGTGTCAACCATTTCATCAGCTACTTAGGAAACATGTCTCCTTTAAATGGGATGATGACTGTGACAAATATTTTGAGGCCCTAAAACAATACCTTATCTAACCACCCATACTCATTCCACCTAAATATGATCAACCTTTTACCTATACATATCAGCTACCGATCATTCTTTGGGATCCATGCTCGCTCATCATGATGAACAACATAGGGAGTAGGCAGTTTATTACATAATTCGTACTATTTTGGACTATGAAACCCGATACAACCATCCAAAAAGATTTTCTTAGCCTTAGTTTTCATTTCCACCAAACTCCACCATTTCCTACTCAACCACAAAACCTATGTTGTGACCAACACCGATCCTTTACACTTCATGTATGCCAAACCTTATCAAAATCAGCATGTTGCATGATGGCTTATGCTTTTAGCTGATCTTGACCTCAAATTCATTCACCAAAAGTCCATTAAGGGATAGGATATCACCGACCAACTGGCTGACGCACCTATTGTTAGGGATAAACCCTCTAATTTTGACTTTCCGGATGAATTCATTCATACCCTTTCCCTGACAAACCCCCTTCTCAAATGACATTGTTCTTCAACGGTTCCAAGTGTCGAGCCAAGGGTGGGGCTGGTATTATCCTCGCTCCTCTAGATGGAGAACCCATGCCTTTTTCTTTCAAACTAGACTTTGAATGCACTAATAATATTGCAAGTACAAAGCACTTGTCTGGGTCTCTAAGCCGCCTATGACCTAGATGTCAAATCAATCCACATCTTTGGTGATTCAGAATTGGCCATAGACCAATTCAACAATATGTACCAATGTCATAAGAAGATACTTCAAAAGTATAAACATCATGTAGACATACTTTTGACAACCTTTTATCATTACACCCTTCAAACCATCCCATGTTCAACCAAAAATTTATAGATACCATGGTCTCGCTTAGCTTTCCAAATACCTGCTTCCCTGCTGATTCCAAAATATTTGTCATGATATAGAACCTCCATTCAACTTCTTATTTACCTCACAATGTTTACTCAATCGAAACTGACACCCCTGACTCGAGTGACCTTTGGTGTAAACAATACTCTGACTACCTTTCCTTCTCCATCTTACCTCCTAATCTCACCCATAACGGACAACACGCCTTCCTTAAAAGGTCTCCCATTTCGTTATCCTAGGTGGACTCTCTATAAGCATGGATTTGATGGTATTCTTTTACGATGCCTAACAAGTTCTGAAATTCCTTATACCATTAAGGAGGTTCTTGATGGCATATGTGGAGGTCACTTTAGTGGCCTTGCTATTGCTAAGTGTATTCTACGCCTAGGCTATTACTGGCCAACCCTTAACCATGATTGTCACAACTATGTCAAATGTTGTGTGAAATTTCAACAACATTCCAACCTTCATCATATACCCAAATATGCCTTACAGTCACTCGTGACCTTTGGCCCTTCTCCCAATGTGGTTTGGATCTTGTCGGAGAAATCAATCCTCATTCTTCCCAACGCCATCAATGGATCATAATTACTACTAAATACTACACAAAATGGGTGGAAGCCATACCACTCATCTCCATGAAAGTTGAGAAAATTTGTGAGCTCATTAATGATCACATCATTTGTCGCTTGGGTGTTCCTCATCGCCTCATCACTGATAATGAAAAACAATTCAAAAACAAAGCACTGCAAAAACTTTGTGATGCCTTCGGCATTCAACTTAGTTTCTCATCACCTTATTACCCATAAACCAATAGCCAAGCTGAATCCACTAACAAAACCCTTAACAAAATTCACATGAAAGTGGTTGACGATACTGGAAAGGATTGGCATACACACATTCCTTTTGCTCTATGGGCATACCGCACTAGTATTCACACTTCCACTATGGCTACACCCTTTTCACTGGTCTACGGTATAGAGGTTGTTCTACCTCTCGAAGTCCAGATCCCTCACTCCACATTTCTCTCCATGACATGCTTATTGATGATAACTTTTGTCAGGACTGCTTAGCATAACTAGATTTCTTAGACGAACATCGTCTTAACGCTCTAGATCACCTTCAAGTTTACCAACAACATATCAAACGTGTATGAAAAATGTGTTCATGAATGCACCTTCCAATTCGGTGACCTTGTCTTGAAACAAAATCAACACGTAACCAAATTAGAAAAAATTAAACAGGGAAAATTCACTCCTAATTGGCTTGGACCATACATCATAACTCATACCTTTGTATCGGGTGCCTATCATTTTTCCTCCCTTGAGGATAAACCCATACCTGAGCCCCTTAACGCATTGCATCTTTGACCATTCTATTATTGACTTGTTGTCCTACCTCACCCTTTGTCTCTTTACCATGCTCTTCCCTTGAGCACTATCCCCCTCCCTAACGATTAAACAAATTTCATGTGAGTACCCATCACTTGTTATCTTCTTTTGAATATGTGTACCATGGCACTTTGCACATAGCATGTTTCTCAAGGATACTTTTTATCTACCTTTAGATGAGATCCCATGGTCATTCCACCTCACCTTTTAAACAAGAGTCCTATTTTCACCTTGGTCTTTTCCATGATTTCAACGACCTTCAATGGGACCAAACTCCTTGAGTCAAACTTCTAATAAATAAGATGACTCCCTCAAAATGACATCTTCCTCTCAACCCAATTGCTACTATAAATAGACTACTCCCTCGAAGGATAGCTATGTGAAGCTTAAAAAATGAGAGAAACCAAAGCTTCCCGCATCGATCAGCTTCATGAAGACCTCAAGGAGTACCATATTATTTATCCCATATAGACTTCCCACATCGATCATTCTATCAAAACAAAAACACTTTTTAGTCATGGACTTGCCCATTGTGACCTCGACCTCTTGCCCAAAAGACCTGTCACTCCAAACATATACAATTAACTACCTTTCACCCACCTTACCATTTCCACTCTCATTTCCTAAATTGCCTCAAGGGACATCTTGGAATTTCAACATTTGGTGATCTTGTGACTACTTTCACCATAGAATAGTTAATCGTGCAATGCCTTTCAAATCTTGTGTTCATCACCCCCTTCAAGGTATGATCTACTTGGTATGATCCTACCCAATCAGGTGGCTTTATTGCCTCCCCTCTTATCTTTTAAACCATATTTGTTTACATTTTGATTACCTTATACAGGACTTGGTCCTCACCACTTACCTTTGGGGTAATCCTCCCCTTTCACCATAATCACCTTCACCTGCATCATTTTACCTATAATCTACCCCCACCTATTAAACCCAAACCCACAACATGCCCAAAAACCTACCAACTCATTCTCATATTCTTCCCTAGCTCATGGGAGAACTACATCGGCCTAAGGTCCCTTTTTTCAGGACTATGTAGGTAGCACTCTGAGGGCATGGGGCCCTTGGAGGTTAGCTCAGCCACTCTCTACCCTAAACAATTCATCAACCATGCCTAACTCACCATTTACCCCACATTTCACTTAGTTCCCCTTTTCTAACAAAATTGGAAATTAACCCACATATATAACAATTTGTTTACCATTTTGTACATTTGTTACACCTACCATCTCTACCATCATTCCACATAGATTCTACAACATTTCACATATGACCCATAGTATCATTCATTACAAACCATAATGAACAATGCCTAAACAAACCTAACTCAACCATGCCTATAACTCCGACTCGATCCATGCCTATAACTCCGACTCAATCCATGCTTATAACTCGACTTGATCCATGCCTATAACTCCACCCATCCATGCCTATAACTTGAATCTATCCATGCCTAATGTAACATCCTCATTTTATACCTTAGAACAAGTGATTTTTATTTTTTTGATAATTACATCCTGGTTCTAAATACATAATTTAGAACTCACAAATCAAATAACCATTCTTATAACAGATAACCATATGCAGCTGTAATGACTCGGAGTACCTCCGATCTATTCATTCCATGACTCGGTAATCTACCGATCTATTCATGAGTAATAAGAGTTGGCGTTTTTATTTAACACTTCACTCTTGCGGTTCTCTTCCCTATTCTGGGATTCGAATGCTCTGTCCAAGGAACCTAACTGAATAATTGTTACCATTATTCATCGGCATCTCATCCCTTAGACTAGGTGAATTAGGACAACGCAATCAGCAGCTTGCGATACTTTGGCCAAAGATTTGAATTACATTGTTTATGTCTCGTATTCCTTAATGGCATACTCGTCAATCTGGAATACGCCCTTCACCCCATTCTTATGTTATGTAGAATGTCTTATACTGACTTCTATCAGTCCCTCCTATCTCAACTTATTCACTCGGAAACGGATTAACAAGGTGATAACGCTATATGAATGCCCACGAGGATTAGGGATACGATGACATACTAGTTCAACCCTAGTTAAACCAGTGTGTCAAGATACCCCGAATCTCCTAGGCAGCCTTATAACGTGACCACATTCCTAATCGGTCCCTGAGTAACTCGTTCGAGATCAAAGTGTAAATCTTAGCGATCAATGCAAAGGGTGTCGTCATAAGTCACCTGCATTGTTGTAACTTCGAGAAGATCCTAATCTTCTCGGAGGTACAACCCTGTAGTTGACTTGTGCCGTCAACCTTTAAATCCGCCTCGGAAAGATCTACTTATTAATATGTGTTACGCACGTTGAGTTTAAATTACATTAAAGACGTTCCCCTAGGGTTAGCCTTTCCCGATCCCTAGATTCTTCATCTTAGAATGACCTTCCTCAATAAAACCCATTACACGGTGGAGATATTAAGGCCAAGGTCTCATCATGGAGTTCTTAGAATATACATGATTCTAAGACAACGGAATTTGACAATAACTCATAAACTTCACATGAGATTGCCATCTGAACCCCATTAGGTTTATATCAGTTCTCCTAACTGAATTTATATCATACCTATTAGTATCAAGATATAAATGATTAAGAATCCAATTAAATGTTGTCCTGTCATAATCAAGACTAGGGATTAGTAATTTAATTCAGCTTGATTAGCGTTCTGCTTAGGTTTATTTTAATCCTATCTTTAGAAAGACAATGATTTAAATTTCAATTTTGCTTTCGATAGAACAAATTAGAACTACTAAACACTCATAAGAATTCAATCACATTTTCTTGTAAGCTTTCATTGACAATCACAAAAGTCTCCAAACTATACAAAGATAACATTGTCCCTCCGATATATAAACCGAAGAAGGTCAACTATCAAAATAAGAATACAACACATAAGTAAGTAGCATATACTTATTTCTATTCCTTTCAGAACTATACAGAGATACATTTTATGCATTCAACATACTTGATACAATGCTCAACGGAAAAGGAACATCTTTCCACATATAGTACATTTAGAAAATCAAGTCAGTAATTCATTATAAATCAAATTAAACAATCTGATCATCCGTCGATCTGCATTGCTTTTACCACTTACGGCATCCATCTCGCAAAAATTATCAACATGGGTCGGTTAATGAACCGAGCATGATAAGCACTAACCTTTGAAACAATTGCAATACATCAATTGTTTTCATTAAACACCCTGTTTAAATGAGATCAAATCATTAAAACGTTAGTGACCAAGAAGACAAATGCATCTAACCAACTATCCATCTGAATCCCAAGGACAACAACATCAGACGGATTATATATTCAACATAATAAATAAATAAACTTTCATGATTCCATCAAAGATGATAAACAATTCCAAGAGTTAGATAAACAAATATATCAACCTATACTTTATAATAGAAGAGAAATAAACGAATAATACTTATTTCCTTAAGATCTAGCTCATGACTGTACCTGTCTTTTCAAGAGCAAGGCATTCACTTAATACACATGCAAATAAATCAATCGAGACCATCAACAACACAATCAAGTTTTGTTAAAGCTTACAAGAAAGCAACTACAAAGACAAGAGTCCTCATGCCAAACAACGGTGTCTATCAACAAGCAGACTCGGATGTCCTCACGCAAGAAGCGCATGATAAGAAGATATTAAATTCCGTTACTCCGATAAGGTGAAATCGACTACTCCTAAACTCAATCAAGCTCGAAATGGATATCTATGCACGTAAGATGTAACACGCCAACAATACCTTACGACAACCTTCAACTCATTCAAGTCCTTTCTACACTCAGTAAGGCTTTTAGACCCAAGGTCGAATTCAAAGGATCTCTTCTCATTATCGCAAATAACAAGAGACTCAAATCATTTTAGCAATGACAATTCCTATGACTATGCAGAGAGATATTTAAATGAAATCCACGCAACATGCACAGCCACATCTATCTAAAATGTAATCAGAAAGAAAACATAACTTAACATAACATAACATAACATAGTCACTTCTGAACGCATCCAGAGTTGAAAGTATGTTATTCACGACCTACTTTATAGAAGCCATAATTCATGATGTCAAGCTATTAAAGAAAACCAACAAAGCCAAGAACATTACATGTTCATACTCAGGCTTATACAGAAAACAGTGACATAGATTACCATTCGAGGATTTAAAACTAAGTCCGTAAATAGTATTCACAGTTTAGCTTTTCCAGAAGCCGATATACAAGATATCTTCCCATACTCACGGAACCCAACGGTGCCAAAACAATAAGAAACCCAACAGCTTAATTTGAAGCATTTACACTGTTTATCTATCAAGAATTCAACTGAGTCCCAACAACAGTATACAAGATAAAAATAGTTAATGATTCTATCTATGCCAACTATGGTAAGCATTCAAAAATTAGGTGTAAGCAAATCAAAATATTTATTTCATAACAAGGAATTCAATTGAACCTCTTCAAAATTCTCAAACAAGCTTACACAAGAAGGAAACGTAAAGTATACCTGTGGAGTTCAGACTAAAATTCATAAATAACAGAGGTCGTATGACCTCACTTCTACAAGACTCCAACGAAATTCAATTATCAATATTCAAAGATGTATCTATATCCTCAACAGTGGACCATAATATACGATTCATTTAGAGGACTCCATAGAGTCGTTTCAATACAATAATCATATATATATATATCAATACTATCAATGGGTTGAACCCCCATAACCTCCACGCAAGGGGAAAAACAACTCCAGCAAGGTCGTAATGAATACTGTAACACTGTGAGTTACCTTTTCACAAATAACTATAAAATTTCATAACGAAACCCAACCAGAATCCATAACCACCACTAAATAACAACCACGATAAAGGTAGCTTACGAAAGAAAAGGTCAATTAATCGAACAATCAAACAAATGTCCTTCGGTATCCCTTCCGGCAGTTTCCACAACAAGAATCAACGAAAAGTATCCATCAACAAGCATCTCAATAGTCTGTACCCATCGAGAGAACAATTTATGGACTCACACAGAGCAGGCCTATCACATATACTTGCAATAATTTCGCATATTAAAGCCGGAATGCAAAACACAAAGAAATATAGCAACAGTTCGAATTTAATAAACACCCATCAAGGGATAAATGAAAATTGAACCAAATGAAGATACAAAGACCAAAATCACACAAGACAACCATAGAAAATCATCCATTTCCATAAATCATTTGAACAGAGTTGTTCTAATGAAATCACTTGAAAGACAACAAGATTTTTAAAGGTTAGGGCCTAACATGCCTGGATATTTGCTCAAAATTCCGAAGCAGACCACTGAAAGAGCTCGGACTTTCTTTTCCTTTTCCAAGTTAGAGCTACCAACAAAATTTTGCTATCTCCATGACATATATATTTTCCTTGCCAGAGGAAAGAGCTAGATACGCTCATACTCGCCATGCAACACAAAGAAGATCGAAAGCGAAGAACCAAAGGTGAATGTAGAGGAAAACCGAATTCGTGATAAGCCAAACAAAACATTAACTTTCCATTTTGCATGCCTTCTTGCAATTTGAGCTCGACTACCGAGCTCATTAATTGCATTTACTCCCAATTTCCGGCTCAAACTCCATCGCCACCGACCGCCATAGTTGGCGATAGACAAGAGAAATTCCAAGACCATTTCCAATTTTGGCGAATCCCATGTCACTCAAGTTAGCTGTTTTAAAACCTCTCGCCAATTACTCTCGTCCTCATGCTTATCCACGCATTAAATAACATAGAAACTTCCGCCCATGGTTCGCACCCCTCCATAGGTCCCCTTACATCCTTGTTCATAGTTAGGTTAGTAACTTAGGTTAGGATTTAGGATAACACCTAGTCTAACTTCATAGAACATAGATACTAACTTAGGACATTAGCTCTTAGCCTAGGTCTAGGTTAGATCATCACTAATCTAACCCCTAGGTTAAGTTTAGTTTTAGGTTACTAACATTAATAATTCCAGTTAGGTCTACATTTCGTATGCTCAGAAAAAGACCTAGAACATGCATTCTTGAACAAGGTTAGCCCTCGCTTTGCGCCTTTAGGCTACTGAATTATATGTAATCAATTATTACCTCGTCTCATGCGATTAAGACCTTCCAGATATATATTTAGATATCAGAACCAATCCTTTCACACGATCAACCCGAGTTATCTTCCGACTAGCTTATTCAATGCATCTAGACCTTGCAACCTGCTCAAGGTCCGAAATTTTAATTCATCACGAACAAACTTAAAGCAATACCGGATCAATTCCACTCGATCCAAGGCTAGGTATTATAGGTGGATAACTCTATAATTCATTCCGAGATCGATTAAACTCGGATACAAAATGAAAGAAATAAAAGATTCCAATCATATTCTCGACTCTGTCCAAGGATCTCAAATCTGCAAAGAAGATACAAGATATATCAAGCATGATTTCTCAATCAAGGAACACATCCTTTTTTACAAAGAAATCACATATCAACACTTGTATGCTCGTGAGGAAGTAAATAACAGCTTCAGGGTGTTACATGCTTCCTCCTAAAAAGATTCATCATCCCGATGATTACATATTCAATTAACCTTCAGGTCAACCAATCTATCAGTACACAAACAATGTGACTATTTCCAATTTGAATAGTTCCAGAAATCAATGTCACAACACATTTTATTCAACCTGAATAATGTTTGCCTTCATCTGGATTTCATAAATACTTAAAAAAAAAAAAAAAGTTCATTAAAGAATGTTTTGTCAACAGATTTCATTCTGTTGAAAAAGAGAAGGAAAAGCAATTTTCATCTCTTCCAGATTTTCCCAAGTTGCACTTTCTTCGTTAAACTGGTCCCACTGGACCTTACATTGCTGTATTTCATGATTTCTTAAATGCAATTGGTGAGTTTCCAGCACTCGTGTGGGTTTAACCACGATTATTCCTGGGTCTTGGACCTGCAAGGAATTCCAATTTAAAACATGTGACAGATCTAAAACGTATTTCTTAAGCAAAGAAATATGGAAAACATCATGCATGCGAGATAAAGCAGGTGGCAATGCTAAACGATAAGCTACAGGATTGATTATTTCGACAATTTCGAAAGGTCCCACGAATCGAGGTGACAACTTGGCAGCCTTGCCAAAAGTTATAGAACTCTTTCTGGGTTTAACACAAAGAAAAACCTTATCACCAAGCTCAAACCTTCTATTAACCCGCTTAAGGTCAGCATAGCTCTTCTGCCTATCCGCTGCTTCCTTTAGTCGTTCACGAATCAACTTAACTTGCTATTCCATTTCAGTGAGAATCTCTGGTCCAATTACCACTCTATCCTCAACACTGTCCCAACTAACAGGAGTTCTGCACTTTCTTCCATAAAGTGCTTCAAATGGTGCCATTTTAAGAGATGAATGATAAGTATTGTTGTATGCAAACTCAACTAATGGAAGATACTCTTCCCATTTATACTGTTGATCCATGCAATACATCCGCAACATGTCCTCCAACACTTGATTTACCCTTTCAGTTTGTCCATCCGTTTCCGGATGATATGCAGAACTGAAGTTTAGTTTTGTTCCAAGAGCTGTATTAAGTGTTTGCCAAAACCTTGACATCATTCTTGGATCCTTGTTAGATATAATCAATTCTGTACACCATGCAATCTGAAAATTTCGTGTACGAATCTTTTGGCCAAAGCACTTTGTGAATCATCCTTTAGATTTCCAAATGATGAAATGAGCTACCTTAGTCGGCTTTATCTACAAGAGCCGAAAGGAGATTTCTTCGTTGTGGATTCTCTCGTTGCACATGTGGGGATTTTGAAGGTATATTTTTTATGGTATTGATAGAGGAATGAACAGAATAAATGGTTCATTGATTCATGCAATGGTTTGCAAGCTTTGTTTAGATTTCCATTTTTAGCTATGGGGATTTTGTTGTTCTCTTCTTTATTGTTTTTTGTTTCTCCTTAGCTTGATGAGGATTCCTTCGAGACCTATGCATCACCATTTGGAAAGGTGTTTCAGTTCCTTTTTTGATCTTTTCTCGAGAATTTTCAAAGGTGGAGTGATGGTAGAATGTTGCAGAGGTAGGATGAAGATTGTCTGTGCATGGGAGTGGAAGCAATCGGAAGCACCGAGCGGCCGTTAGATTTTTTGATTTTTTTGAAATAATGGAAGGAGATGCTCGGGAAATTTTTTTATTATTGGATGTACCTAACCTTAGGGGTGTGAGGGACATCAAATTCCATGGTGGTCAAGAGGATGATACATGGCAGCGATCTCACGATTTGGGGGATGAAGGTGGAAAAAGTTACTTTAAAGCACTTGGTGCTAGAAATTGGTCATACGGGTGTCAAAATGACTCACTATGGGTGATGGGAACATTTTTCCATGTATTATGTCCCCCAACTTAGGCACATAAGGGACATCAAAATCCACGGTGGTCCCGAAGGTGACACGTGGTGCCCGATCTAATGATAGGGAGTGGATGCTCAAAAATGCACTGGGGTTGAATTGTGGTCACGTGGGTGTCATAAGATTCCCCATAGGGGATGGGTGAATATTTCAAGTTCGATGTCATCCACCTCGGGTAGATAAGGGACATAAAATTCCATGGTGGTCCTGAGCCGACAAATGGCACCCGATCCAACGGTAGGGAATGCATGCTCCCAATAAGCACCCGGGGTTGAATCACAAGTTTGGAGGTCATATGAGGGTCCTAGAGGTCACATGGGGTCTGGGAAAATTTTCAAAGGGCTGATGTACCTGACCTCGGGGACTTCGGGACATGAAAACAAGCTCCTAGTGCCGACACGTGTCCTCTTGAAAAAATGACTAAGTCCCAAACTGCCTTTGCGAGGGTAACTTGCAATGCAGATAACTTGAGCTCCTGGTGGAATTTCTTGGTGAAATTTTATATGATCCTAATTGTAAATGAAATTTTGAATCCAATTATGTCGGTATCATTTCTTAATTCGACTATATGATCCTTGAAAAATCATATTTTTGATCTAGGACTCCATTTGTGCCTGAGAAAAACTGCCTACCAATCATATGCACCAAGGTGTTGTGAAAAATATTATTTCACCATAATGTAGGTCTTAGAATCCTATTTTTGATGATGTTTTGTTTTACTTCTAACTCCATCTAGAGCTCCTGGAATCTTCTTCTAAATCCCAACAACTATTTTAGGCTTGTGAACTACCTAGGCTTGTGAACCCTGTTTTCACTCAGAATGCTCCAAGTATTTCAAAACTTCCCAAAGCCTTCCAAAATAATTTCCATGATGTTCTAATGTCTTCAATTCATGTCCAAATTTAATTATGCCCTTATATTCCGCTACAGGGTCTCTGAATCCAGTCCTGGGAAGGCTAGCGATAGCCCTTCCCAATACTACCAGAAGATAACATCTTTTCAAAACTCCCTAAAATCACCTAGGGGGAATGAATAGAATTTCCTAAATCACCTAGGGACAAATTTGACATCAAATAGAGGGTGAAAAGACTAATGGATTTGGCTTGGGGTTCTTGGGAATGATAAAACATGAAAAATTCAACATCTAGGTATAGTTGTCGTGCTCGGAAATTGTCAATTTCCCTGTTGCACATTTTCGAGAGGTGTTGCTGATTTCAATTTCAAGATTCAAAATATGCAAGAAAGAATTAGAGATAATCCATATTTCTTCTCTCAAGCCTCCTCTTCTTCATCCGGTTCTTCAAGAATTTCACCTGTAATCGTATCAAAATCCTTCAAATTCTGCAATTTTTCAACAACCATCAACATCGACTTCCGGAAGAAGAAGAATTTGAAGAAGAATTCGTAGAATCAAAGAAGAAGAAACACCTCAACCCATTGTTCTATGGGGAAGGAATATAGGCTTGCTTGCTCTTAAAGCCCCTCTTCATGATCTACCAATGCGTTCCTACAAGAACTTTCCAAAGTTCAAAGGTGACAACACATAACATCCGGAAGAACACAACGTTGCTTTCATGACATCATGTGGAATTCTTGGTGTCCAACATGAAGATGTTGCTTGTAAGATTGTTCATGGATTCCCTCCAAGAAAAAGTAGTAGAATGGTTTTACCTCTTGCCTTCCGAGTCCATCACGGGTTGGAATGACATCAAGGATGCCTTCAAAGAGAGATTTGTTAGGTGGAAAAACTTTGTCGAGAAAATTTGTCGGGTGGACAAACTTATGGATGTCCTGCCAACGATTTGGGAATATAAGTCCTCTACTTAACCGGTGAAACTTCCGTATGTGCATACACATGAAAAGGTGGATTTCTATGGTGGGTGTAGACACAAAATTTGTGTCATTACGACACCCTGTGCCCCGCATCTCATTTCGCAACCTAACCTCATCACCTAAACCTTACACAATTATTTATTAATTACCTTATAATTAATAAATCCACATCACCATACCTGCCACCTCATGTCGCCACCTCATCATGACCTAGTCTTAACCCTAAACTAACCTAATTAAGACCTATAACTTGGTCCAATTCCACACCTATGACTAATTACTCCTCATCCGCACCTAAAACCAACTTCATAATGACTTGACCAAGCCCGCTACTAATCCCTCGAAGAAAAGGAGGGAAAATGGCTATTTTACCAAAAATAGCCCACTTTGACTCGACCGATACTGGTTCCTACTCGATCCATTGGCCATTGCAGAACCGCCATCGGTTCCCCGTAAATGACCACTTCCAACCAAAAACAAAGAGGGATTTTTCATTTTGATCGAGAAGAAAGAGAAATCATCGAAAGGATCCGGATTTGCTTGGCCGAGCAGAGACAAGTGAAGAAACAGGAAGAGTTTGCAGAGAAGGACATCAAGCCCAAGATCGCAAATCGAATAACTAGAGCTCAAGAATACTCATCCGAGCATCGAAAGAGGAGATAACTCATCTTGGATTGTTAGATCATCCAACTTGGGTCCTCGTCTTCATCATCATAGTCCCAAACTCGCATCTCGCATCGTGACTAGTGAGTAGTGTTTTATATATGTTTCTAAGCACCATTTTCTTGAACTGTTGTTTAATAAGTAATCATAAGTTTATTCCTAGATCTACTACCAAAGAACATATTGTACTTAACCTTCACCCATACATCCCGATATTGCCCAAGGCCATTTTACCACACTCGAGTCTTCCTATCCTCCCATCATTCCCCTAAGCCATCCCCAATCTTAATAACCCCACAATCACCTTGCGCAACCCACCTCTATCCGTAAGCACTTAGATTGCTGACCCTACCGGTATCGCTTATCCCCTACCGGCAGCGGTTCTCTAACCATGTCAAACAGTTACCCAAAGCTGACTGACACATCGGCCACCGTGACTTATACCCCAAAACCCTTTTCTCACCTATTTTCCACCTAACAACCTCGATCCAAATGTTTTATCCCTATAACTCAACCTCGAACGTACAACGACACTAAGAATCAACAAACAACGTGATGCTTTATTATTGATAATTTAGTTTCTATTGCTTTGTAGAATGAGATACCTAAATCGTGATTTTGCAATAGCTTTCTTTGTTATCATTTGTGTTAAATCATATTAAAAGGGAAACACCACCTTCGAAAGGAAGTTTTATATTTCCCGGGCCTAAGGCAGATCCTCTCATTTATTGTGTAATTAAAATCTGGTGGTCTTGTATTCTTACTTGCAGTAGTCCTTCCAAGACAAAAAGGAGTTCTTCAGTAGTCGATATGATCTTTCTCTACGGATGCGCACACCATCTCAACATTTAACAGTGTTCCTCCTAGCCCTAACCCTTATCTCTGCTTTCTCAAAGGAATGATAGGATAGAAGCAAGTCTATTTCTCGCAGAGCCGAAATAATTCCGTGCGAAACATTTTGGCACGCCCGGTGGGACCCATTTCGGGTTTCTGTTTCTCTTGCTTGTTTTCATTTTAGGAAGCATACTTGTTGTTGCTGTTTTTGTTATATTTAGTGAAGAATTTGTCTTGCTTTCCTAGTTTCACATTAGTGAAAGTCATCTTTTGCTTCATCGAATATCATTTTCGATTTGGGTTTAAAACACGTGCATTACATTCTTGCTTGCTGTTTTCAATTCTAGTGAACATAGACTAAGTAACAGGTCGTACATGTGGGGGTGATTTCCACGGTATTGACAAGAAATTAATCTTACTTTCACTGCACAACACATACCGAATCACTTCATAATTAACACAACAGCTCAAAACATCCCCCCTTTTCCGCGGTATTCCTCCGCCCGATTGAGGTAACCTTATAAGCCAAAACAAACTTGACATTCCCCTAAGTCTTTTGTTTAGGATTGACATCATTCCGCATCTAAAGGCATAAGCCCACAATAATTAAAATTAACCCTAGGGTTAGTCTCTGGATTTGCGTGTGCATCTTGCTTGTTTTCAGTTCTATTTTCTCTGTTATACACTGTCTTCTGTGATTACCTTAAACAATTTGATAAATGCACCGAGCGTTGTTAACAATCAAATCAACAGCTTCTTATATTTTCTTATACTGTTTTATTACACCGACATCGGTTAATCGACCGACGCCGCTTATAGTTTAACCGACATCGGTTACTGCATCGATATCGGTTATCGCCTCTTTACGCTTCTCGACAAACCAAAGAACTTACCAATTTCACCATTCTCGAGTCTGCTTTCGTTTTCGATATATTGAAACCCTACTGTACTCCTCGTCCATGGTTGTTATCACTCAAAGCAAGCCGCTGCCATGGTTTCACATGCTTGCTCTGCTCCTTTGCTCGAATCACCCCTTCACATTATGTGGGAATCCTACGACACCAAACAGGTTCCTAAAATTCCTGTGGGAGATAAAGAATTTGCCAAATTTTTGGATGCTAATCCTAGCACTGCATAATACTATTTGTCTCACGCCCTTGACCGTACACCCGATGGTCAACTCCTTGTTGGCATGCCTATCATTATATCTACTCATTTAGCCCCTTCTCCGCCTCGATAACTCGCTTTGCCTTCCGCATCCTTAGCCTCCGCCGCTACCTCTCAAGCTTCAGGGGTCCATACGGCATGATTGGCTTTCCATTGGTTAATCTTGGGCCCAACATTTTATTACCGCCAACCGCTTCCTACTCGCTCTCTTGCTGCAGATTGTTCCGCTTATGACTTGCTCTCTCGCCACTTATCCACACGAGCTTTCCTTCTCAAGCTCCGCCCACCTTTTCATTTCCACACACATATCCGGTAACCTCAATAGCTTATATAGACATCCCTATTCAATTTGCCTCAACACATTCATCCTCCATACCTTATCAACATTTAACCCCACCATTGTCTAGTGGTGGCCCTTGGCCCAAATTGCCTATGTTTACCACAACCACACCATCATCTCATCCAACTACTGATTTAATTAAACAAATGATGGACAAAATGCAAAATCTGAGGCTTCTGCTTTCAGTGAAGTCGTAGCGCCTTGACATACAAGCAAGTTTGTCAGAGCCCATCCACCCTTCTCGTCCCCTTCATTCATATCTTCCTCAATGGGAATTACCAAAGTTTACCCGCTTTAACAAGTAAGGAGGACCCTCAACAACACTTACGATCATTTAGACATGCCTACTATCTCGATTGCTCACGACGCCGCTTTACTACTCCGCACCTTTCCCATGTCCTTATCAGACCCGCCTTGAGTGGTACAAAGCTTTAACCCAAAGACTCAATCTTCTCTTTTAACCAAATTAGCCCAATATTTCTTGATCATTTCTCCATTAACATTGCCAATAAAGTATCTATCACCGACCTTTATGCCATCCGACAATTTGAAGACGAATCTATCGCAGATTTCGCTGACGATGGCGGGGCCTTATCAACCAACTTACGTATGCCTTGCCTCGCACCGAACTTATCAAATCTGCTTTACGTGGCCTGCATTAAGCACATCTCTCCTACCCTCCAAATTTAAACTTTCCGTACATTTGATGAGGTTTTTACTATGGCTCGAAAACTAGAGATTCGAGCCTTAGAGGAAGAGAAATTGCGGTTGCGCAACAAAAACCCCACTTTCCGAACCCAAGATTCCACCAACAAACCTAACATCACCAATCCTCACCCATCGACTGCTTCGAAATCAAAAGGGGCCATGCACGCGGTGATGGTAAAATCCCAACCGCCGTCTAATACCCCGCCAAAAACCACCTATAAGTATAAAGCAGAGCCCATCAACTACACTCCCTTGGGAGAAACATATGGTGTGATATTGGAAAAATTGCTCAAAGCAGGAGCCATTACCTTACCTCCGGTTAAACCTCATTCCGGGTTCGATTCCACTCGTGCCATACCTTCTTGGTACAAAGAAAATGACTTCTGTAACTTCCACCACGTGAAGGGACACAGTCATGAGAACTGCAAGATGTTGAAAAACATAGTGTAGGAAATGGTTGATGCGGGGGATATAGCCCTCGATAATCCTAACGCCCCTGCTAACCGAAATTTGAAAATATTCAACAAACCATTCCCGAATCATTCTTCTAACAAGTAATCTAAACCAAGATATCTTAGCCGAGGAGAGTGTTCATGAGATCCATGCAGTCTTCGATTCCCAGCCAAAGACCCCTATCGAACAAATTCTGAATCAAACCTCTTCACTAACGCAGGAAATTGAACCCCCTTCCTCGCCATCGAGACAAACTGAAATCCTTGCCATTCCTTTACCCATCAAGGAATTAACCGCCCAGAGTTCCCTGCTCACAAATGAGCCTTCTTACACCACATCCTTGCAAGACTGTGAGCGGATGTTATCTAATTTATCTATTTCCCAAACGTCTCCTTCTACCATTCTTGCTATACAAGAGGAAGGTTCGCCACTTCTTTTGTCATCCTTAGACAAGAAACCTCTTGAACCAACATCACCACATTCTTTAAACATGACAGATCATCTCAAACACGCCCTCCTACCTATTAGTCCTTCATCACCTAAATCTTTTCAAAGAACCGTGTGGACCTCTTAACGCCCGTTGATATAGTGCCTCATATACCCTTGTATCACACCCACAATGGATCGGAATCACAACCCACCTTTCTTCCATACAAAAGTTCCTATTCACACATGAGGACTGTCATTCCCCAGAAGATAGACAGGTCCTATGGGAACGTTTGAGTACGCCATATTCTACTCAAATGCAGATGACCAATCCTGATGCCTCTACCATATACCCGAAGTGTTTACAGAAGCTTAAAATTCCTATGTCCTCATCTTCACCCTCCTCATCTCTACCAAATACCTCATCCACTTCTATTAACCTAACCAAATCTTCCCCTACGCTTGGGACCTCACCCATACCTAGTCTAACACATCCACCTAAGCGGCTTGATTTATCTAAAAATAAAGCCGTCCATCCCATTAGGAGACAGACTCAATCTCCTCCATCTAGGCCGTTAACACAACTAAAACCCTCGTCGTCACACCTACCTTCCATATTGGGACCCCATCCCTCTACCTTACATCAATATATCATACCTCCTGCGTTTTCTTTTAAGCGACCTACGCCTTCTGTACCCATACAGAAATCCAAAGGTATAGCAACACCGTCACCCCGCGTATCCTGTCCACCTATCAACCCTAAACAAATTCCATCATCAAAAGATTTGTTTTCTGTCACTCCTATTTCTCCGTGGTTGTTTTCTAATACCACATCATCTGTGGCCTCATCATCCAACCTAGCTTCTGCGTCAAAGAAGCCACGTTTAGTTAAAACCCATTATCAAAACTCCTTGGCTAAACCACCCCCCATACAAACCAACCACACCACGTCATCACCAGAATCGACCCAGTCAATAGCCTCATTTTCCTCTAACTTTGACCCACTCAAAGGGTCTTACGCCAAAATCCTTGCTATGTTGGTAGAGAATGCGACCATTTCCCTACCCCCACTTAGACCTTATGATCCATCTAAACCTCGACCTATAGGTTACGATGAGTCTAAAATCTGCGCTTACCACTACACACCAGGACATGACGTAGAGGGATGCAAAGCGTTGAAAGCCATACTTCGTCCGTCACCTCTCTCAGATAGAAAAGTTAAGAAAGACAACTTCCGAAGAGAGAGACCTTTAGCTTCACCCCTCTCCTATACCACTGTCCCCGCCTCACCAAGATCTATCATTATTACAGCCCCACCTCTTGAAAACCATGACCTATCCCTACCATCTTCCTCCTCTCGTATTCACGAGATCAATATGATTAGTGTTGCTACTCGAGGGCGTAAAAACAATGGGAAAGTGAAAGAAAACACACTGTGGCATCTCTTTCTCCGTCCACCATCCCGATTGCACCACCACCTAAAGTGGTTATTCGCGGACCCACCTATCCCGCTCTAATGACATTGCCACCGAACTATGATCAAACAGACTTCTCCAATCACCTGTAAAATGACACCGTATGATCTCATTCGACTTATGAATCTCATCGACAAGCTCTCATTGAAATCCTTCAAGGGTTAGAAGTTTTACCTAATGAAACCTTGCCCATACTCTATTCTAACACCCAATCACGTTGCTTCGCTCACCAAACAATCTATCTCCCAAAACCACATCTGCCTCTATACAAAGCAAGCCACCGCCGCGGCTCCGAAGATGAAATTATTGACTTCGATGCCGAAGATCCCGACTTCTTCTCTTTTCATCTCAGCGTACGTTCGGGATATTCGGGTACATCGTGTTATGATTGACGGAGGCGCTAGCCTAAACATCATCTCTTCAAAAGCCTTCAAACAAATGAATATCCCTTCTAGTTGCATGTGTGCCAACCCCATCATGTTGCGGTCATTCAATGATGCTATTACTTCTACCTTAGGCACCGTGATCCTTAACATTCGTGTAGGACCACACACTTTACCTAAACTCTTCTATGTCCTTGAGGGAGAGTTCCAATACAATATGTTGTTAGGCCGCCCTTGGATCCGGGCTATGGGATGCGTTCCTCCACTTTACATAGATGCATAAAATTTGAGTACAAGGGAAGTCCTACACCGTAAAAGCTGATCCTCCCCCTTCAAAACTTGCAATATGTTGTATCGCCTAATGATGTGCTTGTACCACCAAGACACCCATTCATCCAACATAGCCATCCACTTCCAACGCACCTACACCTTCAACCAATGAAACCGCCACATAAATATTACTTCCTTTCCCGCAGATAACATCCCAACCTCCGACCCCTTAGTAGATGTTTTTCAACGCCTTACGCTGGGGGAGTACCACCTATATAATGTTAGCTCTTTCCATACCCCGCAGGAGTACGGACAGTTACATGCACATCCCACCTACGACCGTCGCGTGGGGGAGGTAATCTCTTACGGACCACCCCATTTCCGCACCAACCTAACATATGGGGGTGTTGACACATCCTCCGTTACCCCTGAACCACCTCTTGGTATGGTTCCTTTCAATCTGATTTTCAATACTTGAAAATCGCTGCTTCGCCCTCACCTTCTTGACTCGTTGTGCTTGGAAAGGCTTTGGTTTTGGTCTTTATGAACAAGGCCGACATACACTCATTCCCGTGACTACACGCAAACACAACGATCGCAGTGGTCTTGGTTTTCCTGAAACACCTACACCGGAGAAACCTCGTGTCAGTTGTATCCTGGAGGATGACGACGCCACCCCTACCAAGCCATCATCACCCACTTTGCCATCATCACCCACAGAGTCGATAGACCCTGAATCTATCCCTCCTAACTTTTTTTTTTCATAAATGCTATCTTCATAGGTCCTCTCACTTATCAACGCAATAATGAGGACCCATTTTCTCTTCCCCTTCTGTATCCAGACATGATCGAAGAGGATTCACCTTCGATTAATGTTGTTGAGTGCCAGGATGACGAATCCATCCTCACTTACCTTGGTGCGGACGACTCCTATATTCAACACACCTTACCGTCTGAAACACAAACCATGTTGAATGAGTCGACTATAGAAATCAACATCCACACCGAGGAGGATCCTCACGTTGTGAAGATCAGACAATCCCTTAACACATCAGAACAAGCCACCTTTACTACCTTTCTCCATACCCGCAACCAAGCTTTCGCTTGGTCCTACGCTGACATGCCAGGAATTGATCCTACCATTTCTGTCCATAACATCACCCTAAACCATGATTCCAAACCAGTCAAAAAAACTGAGAAAAATGCATCCACGCATTGCCCTCTTGGTCAAAGAAGAGCTTCAACGACTTCTTTTTGTTTCCTTCATCTTGCCTATCGACTATCCTCAATGGATTTCTAACATCGTACTGCTACTAAAGCGATGGGGGACTTCGGATATGCATGGATTTCCGAGACCTTAACCTCGCTTGCCCCAAGGATGACTTCCCCCTCCCAAGTATTGATCAACTTGTTGATCTCACTACGGGCCATGAAATGCTTTCTCTCATGGATGGATTTTCGGGATACAATCAAATTTTGGTAGCCCCGACCGATCAACATAAAACTACCTTCATAACTCCTTGGGGAACCTTCTGTTATCATGTCATGCCATTTGGCCTTAAGAATGCTAGTGCGACCTATCAGCGGGCTATGACTTACATTTTTCATGACATTATGCACACTATCGTTGAAGACTATGTCGATGATATTCTTGGCAAATCTAAACATCGCAGTGAACATCTCGATGTTTTAACCATTATTCTCGATCGCCTGTTACAATATTTAGTCCGGCTTCAACCAAAGAAATGTGTCTTTGGTGTTCTTTCGGGAAAACTTCTTGGCTTTATTGTCTCTTTGCGTGGCATTGAGGTCGATCCATCTAAAGTAAAAGCTATCCTAGAATTGCCCCCATGCAAAAACCTCAAACAATTGCGTAGTTTGCAGGGTAAACTTCAATCCATCCGGCGTTTCATCTCCCAACTCTCGGATCGATGTCAACCTTTCCATCACCTTCTTAAAAAGGACATTGCCTTTCAATGGAGTGACGAGTGTCACCAAGCCTTTGAAGCTCTCAAATCCTATCTCTTGCAGCCCCCTGTGCTTATTCCACCGCAGGATGATCGCCCTTTCTACCTTTACCTTTCTGCCACCGACCATGCTATAGGAGCCATGCTCGCACATTGGGACTCGACACGCCGAGAACAAGCCGTTATTATATAAGTCGTACTTCATGGATTACGAGACTAGGTATACACATGTAGAAAAATTGTGCCTAGCCCTATCATTCGTAGCCACCAAACTCAGACATTACCTCCTGAATCACAAAATTTTTGTCATCACCAACACAGACCCCATTCATTATATGTATGCCAAACCACATCTAAACAAACGCATCGCCTGATGGCTTATGCTCCTCGCTGACCTCGACCTTGAGTTTGTATACACGAAGTCAATCAAAGGACAAACTATTGCGGACCAACTTGTGGAGGCCCCTTTACCTGGGGAAAAATTCACCAATTTTAAATTCCCCGACGAACTCATCGCCACTCTTTCACTCAGGGAAGAGTCGTATCAAATGACCCTCTTCTTCGATGGATCTAAATGCCAGCATGGCGGAGGAGCTGGCGTTGTTCTCATTCCTCTTGACGCTGAACCTATGCCTCTTTCATTCCGGCTCAATTTCCCCTGCACTAATAATACAACGGAATACGAGGCCCTTGTTTTGGGTCTCCAGGTTGCGTTACACTTAGGTGTCAAATCCATTAATATTTTTGGCGAATCTTAATTGGTAGTCAATCAAGTTATGGGCATCTACCAATGTAAGAATGAGGAACTTCAAAAGTACAAACATTACGTGGATTCACTTTTGACCTCATTTACTCGTTATTCTATCCAGACCATTCCCCGCTCCACTAACAAATTTGCGGATACTATGGCTTGCTTAGCCTCACAAATTCCTACCTCACCAACTGACTCTGACATATTCGTCTTGGTCCAACAACTTTTTGCCCCATCCTACTCAGCCCCGGTTGTTTGTATGATAAATAATGTGTCTGCTAATTCGCAGGATACCTGGTACCACCAATTTCATGACTACCTTACAACCTCTGTTCTCCCACCTGACCTTACTAGTAACGGAAAACGTTCTTTTCTTGAAAGTGTTTCTTGTTATGTCGTCATAGGGGGACTCCTCTATAAACGTGGCTTTGATGGCATCCTTCTTCGATGTCTAACCGGCGCAGAGGTCACCTATACCATCCAACAAGTCCATGACGACATTTGTGGTGGACATTTTAGTGGCCTTGCCATGGCCAAACGAATCCTTCACCTAGGTTATTATTGGCCTACTCTTAATAATGACTGCTACGAATATGTTAAGTGTTGTGTTATGTGTCAACAACATGCCAACCTTCAACATACTCCTAGCCATCCGCTACAGGTCGCACGAGATCTTTGGCCTTTCTCACAATGGGGTTTAGACCTTATTGGTGAGATTCACCCGCCTTCTTCACAAAGCCACCGTTGGATAATCACAAAGAACTAGATACTACACAAAATGGGTGGAGGCCATTCCACTCATTTCAATCAAAAAAGAAAAAATTGTCGAATTCGTTAACCATCACATTATCTGTTGTTTTGGTATTCCTCATCGCCTAATAACAGATAATGGTAAATCTTTTAAAAATAAGTTGTTACAAGACCTTTGTGACAACTTTGGTATCAAACTTAGTTTCTCATCACCTTACTATCCGCAGGCCAATGGTCAAGCTGAATCTTCTAATAAAACCCTAACCAAAATCCTCATGAAAGTTGTCAATGAGTCCGGAAGAAATTGGCATGATCACATTCCCTTTGCCCTTTGGGCTTATCGTACTAGCATTCATACCTCTACTAATGCCACACCATTTTCTTTGGTATATGGTACCGAGGCTGTCTTGCCTCTCGAAATACAGATACTCCTCCGAATATCTCTTTAGGATATTCTTACCAATGATGATTTCCGCCAAGAGCGGTTAGCCCAATTAGAGCTTCTTGACGAGCGTCATCTTACGGCTCTTGATCACCTTCAAATCTATCAAAAACGCATCAAGCGTGCTTATGATAAGTGACTTCATGAGCGTACCTTTAAGGTTGGTGATCTTGTCCTCAAAGAGAATCAACATGTAACCAAACTAGAAAAGAGCAAATGTGGAAAATTTGCTCCTAATTGGATTGGGCCTTACATTATCACTCACACTTATGGATCAGGAACTTATCGTTTAGCTTCGCTTAATGGTAAACCTGAGCTTGAGCCCCTTAATGCCTTGCATCTTCGACCATTCTACTGTTGAAATTAGTGTTATATCACTTCTTATCTACCTTACGCTCGTCCCTTGAGCTCATTTACCACCGCATACACTTTGTTTCTTACATCTCAAAATCAAATCAAGCTCACATGGTTTGATTATCACCTCCCCTTAAAAGATGTCTTCCCCTTTTTAGTCTAGTCCATGACTTCAAAGTATCAAAATAACACATTCTTAATTAAAACACTTATGGGATTTTCTTGAGTCAAACTTCCTACAAAAACTAGATGCTTTATGCCCAACGGACATCTAGACCTCTAAATTATATAATAGACTGCTCCCTTGAAGGATAGCTATATGCCAAACTATTGCTACTATTATATATAGACTACTCCCCAAGGACAAATATACATAAACACCACATCTCAAGCTACTATAAATAGATCGCTCCCTCAAGGACAGCTATACACAGTCAGCCTTTATCGAAGCTTCTCGCATTGATCAGCTTCTTGAAGACCTCAAGAACAACAAAATACTTATCCCATGTAAACTTCCCGCATCGATCGGTTACTATATCCAAAAATAAAAAAAAATAAAAGCAGTATTTCAAAACACTTTTGAGTCATGGACTTGTCTATTTAGGTTTGATTCTCTTTTGTCAGAATAATCATCTTATAATAAGTTCTCTACACCCTCGCCCACATCAACCACTTCACCTCACCATTTGTTAAAGCAACAAAACTCAAGGGACGTGACGTATATCCGATATATTGTGATTATACCACTCTTTTCACCTATCAACTTCTCGCCTATGCAAGGTACCTAGGGATTCAAGCTCATCCTACATTAATATGTGGTTTGTTTAGCTCTTCTCAATTATGGGACACTCTTGCCTCTTTTGCTCGGCTCTAAGATTGTGTGTTGACCTTAATCAGGACACGATTCCCTACTCCTTGGGAATGCTAACTTTCGCTTTACCCTACCAACACCAACAACATTACCCTACCAACATCAAATTTTTACCAACCAACAAAATTGCCTAACCACAACCCAATTGCCTGAATTCACCTCTCCCTGATCCTAAGGGAGAACTACATCGGTCTGAGGCCCTTCCTTGCTTTGTGCAAATGGGCTATGTAGGCAGCACTTAGGAGACATGGGGTCTCCCAAGGTTAGCTCGACCATCCCCTACCTTACCCTATCATATGTTGTCAATATAAATATTTTTTGTGTATTTCTATTTGCCAACTTTCATCTTTATCCTTTTTCAAACAAAACAAAAATAACATTCAAACACAACCATTCTTATTATTATCATCACTCAAAAGAACATACATCTTTCATTTTATTTTAGATGTTAAACAAATACATCTTCTCTATCATCGACTCGTAGGTCGGCATCTTTATTTATTCTTATATTCCTATGAAATTCACTTAGATCCTTGCACCTCCTCCCGAATCAGGTGGTGATCATGATCGTCGATGCCCCTCCGTGGGCCTCTCCATCCTCAAAGGTGCCACTGCCATTGGTTCCTCCCATTGATCCGCCAACATCTCCTGTAACATACGAATACATCCTCTCGCGTGGAGGAATCTTGCCTCCAGTCTCTCCACTCGTAACTGTGAAGCCTCTAACAATCCCATTGTCTCATTCACCTGTGTTTGAAGCTGGCGAGCTAAATCCTGCAGATGATCTCTCTCCGCTGTAATCACAGCTATGTCAGGGCACTCACGTGCACCTCGCAGCTCTGCTACCCACCATACTCTATACACTCTCTGCTGCTCATGCATCCATAACCCTACGATCAGTCTGCTATCTCTTCTCGCCCTTCTCGAGGTGCAGCCGGGAGGTGAGAATGTTGCCTCGGCGTCGATCCTCATGTATGGTCTATATGTCATAGGTATATCCTGAACGAACCCAAATTGTCTCCGCACGTGATCTAGAGGAATCCTCTCGTACTAACCCGGCCTATGCCCCGCGATCCACCTCACCGCTCTACACCCTCAACTCCTCGGCCTATGTGCTCTGTCACCATATAGTTCCCGTCAGCCTCCAAAAATATCCGCAATCACCACCATCTCCCATACTTGTCTATAATACTCGATGTCATCTATCACGGCCCGGATCTCGCCTCTTGTTCTCGCTCCGGACCCATCGTCTCAATCCCAACCTTTGCACTCCCGCCTCTCCCGACTCAATGGGTCGGCCTATTGATGCACACAAACAATATGCTCATAGGCCCAACAATGTAATAAGTATGAACAATCCAGTTGTCGCTTCGTGTTTTCACTTGCATGCCCATAAACCCCTATATAACTCTGCCAGATATGCGGGTGCCCATGCGAATGTCACGCTCATTTCTATCATTTCCCAAATAACACTCATCAATGCTTTGGGAAATCTTCCACCTTCCGCCTTTGCAATGCATAATACCCCACCGCTATCATTAATAGCATGACCAACCTTGTTTCCTCGGGTGGGTTGCATACATTGTACCATATGTAAAGGATAAACCTCATGTCAAATCTCGTGCAGCTGACCCAAATACTGTTGTTATCGCTGCTCGCCACGCGCTGGGCAATGCCTGATACATGGTTTTTCCTATCATTGGGAGTCTCAAAATATGGAACACATCTTCCAAAGTCACTGTCATCTCCCCTGTTGGTAGATAGAAGGTATTCTTTTCTAGATTCCATCTCTCAATCAACGCCTGCAACATAGCATGGTTCCACGCGATTCTTGAATAATAGTGGATTCCACTTAACCCCAACCAATTTATCAATGCCCATTCCGCTGGTGTTACATCCACTCGGATTCGTGACAACAACGCTAGCACAATATCATTCATCCTTAACCTTGCTTCTGCCTGCATACATCAAAACGACACATAATTATTCAAAAGAACAAATCTCTACGGGTTTTTTCTCAAAATATGGAAACCCTTACAGTGACCGATAGCGGTTATGCATAACCAATACTGGTTTGCTAACCGATACCGGTTACTTCCAAACGATACCGGTCACTGTCAAAAATCTACCTACCCTGCTTCAAGCATACACCTACGATAATTTTTTTGCCGTTTACTCCTATTTATACCTAAAAACATACATGCCCACCCTGTTTACCTACCCCGTAGCACTCATACCATCCCCAACCCTTGCCTATCACCTTTTTCCTCCTCTTTACCCACTTACACTTCTTTCATCCTATTTACAACACATGCAAGCATCAAATTACAACCAAACAGTTTACCTCTCGGGATGCAGCAGCTTGGGGCGGAACATGTCTTCCCCCTCGTCCCTGCCTGCTGGATGCTTCTCCTCGTTCAGCCATATTCACCACCCTCTTCAAATATAACTTGTCTTTCTACCTTCTGAATCTCAGCCCACGCTCACTTCACCTGGCTCTTTCCTCCTTATCACTCAAATTCTTTCATGCAATTACCTGTAGCAATTGTCAAACAGCGTCGCATTCACATATTTAACTTGTTGCATGACTCTAAAAATAAGAATGCTAAAAATAAGAACTTAAGTTGCCAATCCAGCAGTTCTATTTTTAGGAAAATAATTCTTGCATAACCGATATCGGTTATATAACCGATACCGGTCATATAGCTACCGACATCGGTTATATAACCGATATCGGTCAGGTATCCCCTTGTTGCTTAAACCTTAAGTCGTCTCTTCATTTTTGCAAATTTTTGTGGCGCCCGTCCCTTTTTCCTGCATGAACAACACCATTATCCATATTTTTCATTAAATCCATATCTCATCACAATTTCATCAACATCATCTATCTATCTTACAAAAACAGCCACGCCATCAACAAACGATATCAAAAACCATCCATCTAACACCATTTGAATCCAAATCAACAGCTACATATATTCAATTTCACAAAACCAGCGAAACTCATCATACAACACGTCAACTAAACTCATCATTTATATATACATACATACATCCCATCAACAAAAGACATCAACATCATTAATATATAACACCATGTAAATCAAACTCATCATACATTAAATATCACAAACCATTTTCAAAACACTTAAACACATTTTTACACACAACATGTGGGTCAAATCATCATATCTATATATATACAAAGTTTCAAATATACAATGTGCCTCCCAGACGGGCCTCTGTGATCTCATAATACAACAAAGCCAAAGACGCAGCCGCAATAACTATCAATAATAATCTCGACTCGCTCGCAGCCGTATATCACTGTACAACCCATACTCGCTCGCAGTTTAGTATATACAATAAATGAATGAATGAATAAATGAATATATAATATCTATTCACGCAGCCTCTATAAACATAGCCGGTTGCTTGACCAGGTGCCCATATCCAATGAACCAATCCAAAACTATGCAGGGGACCCCTCGCTCTCTCCACCACCCTCTCGCTGCTTGCTTACTGGTCCCCTGTCTGCCTCTCGCCTCCTGCCTGTCACAGACCCACTGGGCCGTGGCTGCACTCCCGAGATCTCTGCGGCCGAGAGGTCTCTGCTCTATGTGCCGCATATGGCTGATAATCAGCCCTGTGCCATCAAGAATATCTCGATAGTACCGTGCCTCCGCTCTAGCCTCCATATAATGATCACGAGCCACCGTAGGTGCTGGGGCTGGTCCCCTGACTCCTACTACCAGTGCCCCCTGTGCCTGTGCTGGTGCCGCTGGTGGTGCCTGTGGCTGTGGTGGTACCTGTACTGCGGGCCGTGTGTGCCGGTGCACTGTGGTGAGTAGTCTTTCTGCTACCGTGCCTGTACTGCACTGCACTCCGAGCTCAGGCTAGCTGCCCCTGTAAGACACCTATTTGTGCCTGTGCGGCAGCAAGCTGCCCCTGTAATAACTGTACCTGCCCTCTGAGCTGGTCCCTCTCTGCTCTAACAGCCGCTAAGTCTGGCTGTGCGGGCTGTGCTATCCTCGCAGCTCTCTCTCCGGCCCACCAAACCAAAAATGCTCCTGTGCAGCCGGCATCATCTATGGTATCATCTGCCGGCCTCTCAGCAACCCAATCTGGGTCTACGGGCTGTGGTGCGTGCAAGTGGAGCCTCTACATCATCCTCTCGTACTGAGGGAAGCGCGGTGGCTCATCCTGTCGTAGCCCCATCTGCCTGCGTACCCTCTCCAGGGGTATCCTCTCATACTCTCCCGGCCTCCGTCCCGCTATCCAGAATGTATACTGGATCCGCTGCAACTGTGCTCGGGCTCCTCCGTGCGGGTGATGACCTCTATAAGGTCTCCATACAATATCTAACGCTGTCAAGCCCTCTAACATATGTCTATAATAAGTGACGTCCCGCCCTGCAAGCACTGCTCGTGGCTGGCCCATGACCCCCAACCACCTCTGAAAGCCATATCTATAGATGACCTATGGCCTGGCTGCTGGGGCAGCCCTACTGGTCTAATGCATATGATATGCTCATATGCCCAACAATGTAGTAAAACGTCGAGCAAATCCCGAATCGCCTCATCCGGCGATAGCCCCATAGCTCTTGGTATAACTGCACTAGGTATACTGGTGCCCAAGCATAACATGTGTGCTCCTCCACCATCTCATGTAGCACCCCCATAAGTGCCCATGGAAAGCGGCCTCCCTCTGAGTCTTGGAGGGCGAAGTAGGTGATCCCGATCATCATCAGCACGGCAAGCCGTGTCTCATGGCGGTGGGCTCGGTACATATCCCCATACGTGATACTCGCGCTGTGATATGTCAGTAGCGCAGCTGCATCCCCGAATACGTGTAGGATGCTGTCCATGGCTATCTCGGTCAACTCGAAGAAGAGCGCCTCTCAATCAATCGGTAATCAAAGGATGTGATACACATCCTCCAATGTGATGGTCATCTCTCCAGTCGGGAGATGGAACACATTGGTCACCGGATCCCATCTCTCGATGAGGGCGACCATCAAACTATGATCCCTGTCAATCACTCTGTATCACTGGACTCCACCGAGTCCCACCTCGCGCATGATACCCCACTGCACTGCGGACATGTGTGGCCGCATCCGTCTCAACAGTGGGGGCATCTTGTCCCGCATCGTCAGCTGCTGACGTGCCTGCAAAACCAACTCACTACATTAGCCCTACTCTTTATCACAACATCTACTTATACCCTCTACACCCACCTATCTTACCCTAACAACCTCTACGATATCCCCCTCCCTCTTCACACCCAAACAACGACCTAAACCATACCAAAACACTCAAACAATACCAAAACACCTCCACCACAACCCAAACCATATCAACATACCCAAACAATACCAAACCACCTAAACAAATCAACACACCCAACAAACCAAAACACCTAAACAAACCAAAACACTCCAACAATACCCAAATACCCCCACCACAACCTAAACCCAACCCAACAAAAATAAAAATACCTAAGGACCGGTACCGGTCACTTATGACCGACACCGGTCCTCTCTTCACCGGCGCCGGTCGCTATACGACCGACACCGGTCAACCACAACCCCACCCTGCCCCGAAACTTCCTGACCGATGCCGGTCGCTTAGTGACCGGCATCGGTCACTGAAAAATTGCCGGGCCGAATCCGGCGCACCCCCAAATTCATTTTTCCCTATTTATCCCTATTTACCCACCCAAACACCCTAAAAATCTACCCACCCTGCCGCCTTGCCCTATTTTACCCATCTATCCTCTTCATTTTTCAAATAACGTCAATTTATTCATTATTTTACCAAAACATGGATTCCTACCCAAACCCCCAAAAATAGCTTAATATACTCAAATCCACACAATGAGGGGTTTCGAACCTACCGGTACGACGACACGTCGTCGTGGTGGGATGGGTGGTGGTGGTCCAGCTGGTCCAGCCCCTCCTGCTCCTCCTGGCTGTGCCATAGCTCCACCTCTCCTCTGCTGGGTCCTCCACCAATCAACTGCTGCCTCCTACTCACTCGGGCCCACTAATCACTCACTCGTCCACTCAAATAGCGCCACCTCACCCAACAAATGCTCCAATCTCAATAATCCACCTCAGACAACCCAAATCGGTTTTCAAATTGCAAATGTGACAATGACAGGCCGTATTTTTCTTTTTATAGGTTTTTGACCTATAACCGATATCGGTTTTATTATGCCCTAAGGAACCGGTATCGGTCCACTAACCGATATCGGTCATAGATAATCGACATCGGTTTTATTCCAACTTCTACCCCAATTTCACCCCTTATTTACTAATAGCCCTTTTACCAACATCGCCTATATCCACCTTCGTTGACAACCCTTTGTTAACCTATTCGCCCGACCCACGGCCGTCACCTACCATTTGGCCCGACCCAAGGCCGCAACCAACCTATTTGGCCCGACCCAAGGCCGCAACCAACCTATTCGGCCTGACCCAAGGCCGCAACCAACCTATTCGGCCCGACCCAAGGCCATAACCAACCTATTCGGCCCGACCCAAGGCCGCAACCAACCTATTTGGCCCGACCCACGGCCGCAACCAACCTATTTGGCCCGACCCACGGCCGCAACCAACCTATTTGGCCCGACCCAAGGCTGTAACCTACCATTTGGCCCGACCCACGGCCGCAACCAACCTCTTTGGCCCGACCCATGGCCGTAACCTACCATTTGGCCCGACCCACGGCCGCAACCAACCCATTTGGCCCGACCCAAGGCCGCACCTAACCATTTGGCCCGACCTAAGGCCGCACCAATTAAATACCATACCCACCATCAACGTTTTATTTTATCCATCCATCATGTACCTTTTTGTTCAATCGAGCTCACCTGTTCGTGTTTTAGCATGATTAGGGTCCTTGACTTGATCTGTCGACCAACTTTGCCTAGACTTAGACCGTGACGTTTATCTCAACCAAACCAACCATTTGGTACTACCGAACATGCCTAAAC
This sequence comes from Taxus wallichiana var. yunnanensis, assembly GCA_018340775.1. Classification (NCBI taxonomy): domain Eukaryota; kingdom Viridiplantae; phylum Streptophyta; class Pinopsida; order Cupressales; family Taxaceae; genus Taxus; species Taxus wallichiana. The sequence goes on from CM031234.1 coordinate 437,818,601, forward strand.
GTTCCTGTACCTTACCCGTTATATCCCCTGGAGCTACTTCCTATGCCTTGGATACCAGGATTATATCACCCTTGTTTGGATAAACTATCGACCTTTGCCTATGAATTGCTTGTTTGCTCTTCAAATCATATACCCTGGTCACACTACTGCATTTCAACGTGCGTCTGCTTCCTTGGACCTACCCCACCCTCTTACCATTATCTCAACACCATTTACCCTTTATCAACCCTATCCCTGCTTTCACGCTACCTCAATCTGTGATAGATTTGAGGGGGATTACCTATACCCTTAACAGGGGTAACCACTTCTTATTATTGTTCGTGCAGCTTTACAAAACAAACTACACGACAATAAGGGGCTAATGTAGACACCAAATTTGTGTCTTACGACCCCCTGTGCCCCGCATCTCATTTCGCAACCTAACCTCATCACCTAAACCTTACACAATTATTTATTAATTACCTTATAATTAATAAATCCACATCACCATACCTGCCACCTCATGTCGCCACCTCATCATGACCTAGTCTTAACCCTAAACTAACCTAATTAAGACCTATAACTTGGTCCAATTCCACACCTATGACTAATTACTCCTCATCCGCACCTAAAACCAACTTCATAATGACTTGACCAAGCCCGCTACCAATCCCTCGGAAGAAAAGGAGGGAAAGCTGGCTATTTTACCAAAAATAGCCCGCTTTGACCTGACCGATACCGGTTCCTACTCAACCACCGTCGGTTGCATAACCGTCATCGGTTCCCCGTAAATGACCACTTCTAACTAAAAAAAAGAGGGATTTTTCATTAGATCGAGAAGAAAGAGAAATCATCGAAAGGATCCAGATTTGCTTGGCCGAGCAGAGACAAGTGAAGAAACAGGAAGAGTTTGCAGAGAAGGACATCAAGCCCAAGATCGCAATCGAATAACCAGATCCCAAAATACTCATCCGAGCATCGAAGAGGAGATAACTCATCTTGGATTGTCGATCATCCAACTTGGGTCCTGTCTTCATCATCACGGTCTTGAAACTGCATCTCTACATCGTGGACTAGTGAGTAGTGTTTTATATATGTTTCTAAGCACCATTTTCTTGAACTGTTGATTAATAGTAATCATAAGTTTATTCCTAGATCTACTACCAGCAACATACTGCACTTAACCTTCACCCATACATCCTGATATTGCCCAGAAGGCCATTTTACCACACTCTGAGTCTTCCCTATCCTCCCGTCATTCCCCTAAGCCATCCCCCAATCTTAATAACCCCACAATCACCTTGCAACCCACCTCTATCCAGAAGCACTTAGATTGCTGACCCTACCGGTATCGTTTATCCCCTACCGGCAGCGGTTCTCTAACCGCGGTCGGTTACCCAGTGACCGGCGTCGGTCACTGTGACTTATACCCCAAAACCCTTTTCGCCTATTTGCCACCTAACAACCTCAGATCCAGTCTGGTTTATCCCTATAACTCAACCTGAACGTACCAACGACCAGTAACCGAACAAACAATGTGACGCTTTATTATTGATAATTTAGTTTCTATTGCTTTGTAGCGAGATACCTAAATCATGATTTTGCAATAGCTTTCTTTGTTATCATTTGTGTTAAATCATATTAAAAAGGGAACTAACCACCTTCGAAAGGAAGTTTTATATTTCCTGGGCCTAAGGCAGATCCCTCATTTATTGTCTAATTAAAATCTGGTGGTCTTGTATTCTTACTTGCAGGTAGTCCTTCCAAGACAAAAAGGAGTTCTTCGCAGTCGATCTGATCTTTCTCTATGGTACGCGCACACCATCTCAACATTTAACAGGTATTCCTCCTAGCCCTAACCCTTATCTGTTTCTCAAAGGAATGATAGGATAGAAGCAAGTCTATTCTGCAGAGCCGAAACAATTCCGTGTGAAACAGTGGGCTTTTGACCTTCTCAACTCGGTGTATCTTCCTTCACCAGCTTTTGGAAACTTTTGCACTCAGAATACGAAAGGACACTATGGAATGTAAAAATTCATGTGCAGAAATCAGCAGTGTATCTTTCGGAAATGGACTTTCATGAACTCTCTTTTATGATTTTTTCAATATTTGATTTTTTTTGAATCTTTGGGACCTTGCAGTCATATTTTGGGTGTAGATGCTGCTAACTCTACCCCACGGAGGGTGCCAAAAACTGTTGGCGAGAAAATATGTTGGGTGGAAAAACTTATGGATTTCTTGCTAACGCTCTGGGAATCTAAGTCCCTCTACTTAACTGGTGTAGCTGCCGTATGTGCATGCACATGAAAAGGTGGATTTCTATGGTGGCCTTTCAACCTTCTCAACCTGGTGTATCTTTCTTCACCAGATTTTGGAAACATTTGCAATGGAACACGAAAGGACACTGTGGAATGTGAAAAGTCACGTGTAGAAATCAGTAGTGTATCTTTTGGAAATGGACTTTCATGAACTCTCTTTTATGATTTTTTCAATATTTGATTTTTTTAAATCTTTGGGACCTTGTGGTTGTATTTTGGGTGCAAATGTTGCTAAATCTACCCCTCGGTGGGCACCAAAATCTGTTGGCGAAAATTTTTGGGTGGAAAAACTTATGGATTTCGTGCCAACACTGGGAATCTAAGTCACTCTACTTAACCGGTGCAAATGCCGTATGTGCATGTTCATGAAAAGGTGGATTTCTTTGTGGTCTTTCGACCGGGATCCAACAGGGGCACTCCACTGAGCCTGTGGAAAATTCTTGCATATACCTGCAAGAGATGACTTTTCTTGGAATGCGGGAAAGGGAATGAGAGTTGAGGTAGGAGAACCAATGTTGCAAGTAGAAAATCAAAGACTTGTGCACACCAGTCAGAAGTTTCATCACATGCACTTGAATTTTAGAAGAGAACAAATCTACAAAACAGCAACAAGACTAAATAGAGCTTAATGAACACAAAGTACCAATAAAATCCTCAATCAAAGAGGCTAAAATTCCTTCTTCCTTTATTGAAGCTCAAGAAAAATTTGTACATAGTGTGGGAATAGAAGAAATTTTTGAGAAGGGGAAAATAGAAGAATTTGGCTATCTCCTTTGTTCTCTCAATACACTCTTGAGTTTACAAAATCAATTACCAACCCTTTGCAATGGGAATGGTGTTACAATTTATAGAATGAGAGGTGACTTATTGTCTTCCTCATGACCCTCCATATGCCTTAATATGACTTAAGACTGTTCATATTCCACTTTAGATTTTTAAGTCCCTTTTATAATAGCAAGGAGACTTAATTTACACTATGTTTCTAAAGTAATTTTTAAGTGACTTAAAGGCATATCAAAAGTGCAAACCCCAATGAAGAATAAGAACATTTGAAAGCAAGAGAAAGGGAGAGAGAAGAAGAAGAGGAGATGTCGCCCGATGAAGTCCGTTGATCCTCGTTGATGGAAAGCTCCAAATGAAGGGAAACTCTAAATCTTTGAACTCCTTGTACACTCATGAAACTCCTCCAAATTAGCTCCCAAATGCTCACTAAGTTGAATGAACTAAGGTGGATCTTAAATGTCCTATGAAAAATGACTAGATGCTCCCAAACAATGATGTCCCCCTAATGATTATCCTTGTACATCCCATTGTGTCAAAACTTCTCTTTAAGTGGAACTTACTATTTTTAGTAAGTGTGAAAAAAGAAAATCCCTCGATCCTTTATTGAGTGTTGTGACCTTGATTCCCCTTTCTCCCTATGTTCCTCACTCATTTGGATCAAATTTCTATTTTTAGCAGGTGCTCGAGGGCACACTTACTATTTTTAGTAAGTTCCAAAAATGTCCGTTCTAGTGGATTCTTAGTGTAGTGCACCTCCAATGTCTTCATCTTCTTTGTAGGTTCTTCTATCAATGACTTTCCCAAAATAGTAGTTCCTATGTAGTAGACCTGCTATTTTTAGAAATGTTTCCTCTAGGAGTCGATTGATGTGGAACAAATTTTTTTGATATGGGTTTTTTCCCAATATCATCCCTCTAAAATTTCAGGCCCGCCTTCTTAATAATCTAGGAGATTTTAAAGTTTTAATTTTTCAGACCTGACAGCGCTTCTATGTACGATACCATTAATGGACCTCAAAATTACAGGACTGGTTTTCTCCTCCGTTTGTGAATAAAATTGTATTTTTGATGTGGGTTTTTTCTTTTGGTGCTTCACGTGCAATCTTACTTCGATCCGACAACCAATTTGACGGAAATCCTCTTCTTTCTTCGTTGAGCCGAAAAGGAGATTTCATCATTATGGATGCTCACGCACATGGGGGAGTTTGAAGGTGTCTTTTTGATGGTATTTTCTAGAGGAATGAACAGTAATAAATGCTTCATTTATTCGTGCATTGGTTTGTAAGCTTTGTTTAGATTTCCATTTTTTAGCTATGGGGATTTTGTTGTTCTCTTCTTTATTGTTCTTCGTTTCTCCTTAGCTTGATGAGGATTCCTTATGAGACCTATGCATCACCATGGGAAAGGGATTTTAGTTCCTTTTTTGATATTTTTGAGCATTTCCAATGGCAGAGTGATGGTAGAATGTTGTAGAGGTAGGATGAAGATTGTCTGTGCACGAGAGTGGAAGCAGCTGGAAGCACTGAGCGACAATTAGATTTTTTGAATTTTTTGAAATCATGGAAGGAGAAGCTTGGGAAAATTTTTCATTACTTGATGTACCTGACCTCAGGGATGTGAGGGACATCAAATTCCATGGTGGTCAAGAGGACGACACGTGGCGGTGATTTGATGGCAGGGAATGAAGGTGGAAAAAGCTTCTTTAAAGCACTTGGTGCTGGAAATTGGTCACATGGGTGTCTAAATGACTCCCTATGGGGGATGGGCACATTTTTCCATGTCTGATGTCCCCCACCTTACGTGCATAAGGGAAATCAAATTCCACAGTGGTCCTGGAGGTGACATGTGGCACCCGATCCAACGACAGGGAATGGATGCTCCAAAAATGCACCTGGGGGCTGAACTACGGTCACGTGGGTGTCCAGAAGACTTCCCATAGGGTTTGGGTGCATTTTTCAAGGTATGATGTCCCCCACCTCACGTGCATAAGGGACATCAAATTCCACGGTGGTGCTAGAGTGACACGTGGTGCTCGATCCGACAGTAGGGAATGCGTACTCCCAATAAGCACCCGAGGGCTGAATTGTTAAGTCTTGAGGTCATATGAGGGTCCTAGAGGTCACATGGGGGCTGGGTGAATTTTCCAAGGGCTGATGTACCTAACCTCAGGGATGTTGGGGACATGAAATCCCGCCAGGCTCTTGGTGCTGACACGTGTCCTCTAGAAAAAATAACTAAGTCCCAAACTGCCTTTGAGAGGGTAACTTGGAATGTAGATAACTTGAGCTCTTGGTGGAATTTCTTGGTGAAATTTTATATGATCCTAAATATAAATGGAATTTTGAATCCAATGATGTTGGTATCATTTCTTATTTCGACCGTAGGATCCCTGAAAAATCATAATTTTGATCTAAGACTCCATTTGTACCTGATAAAAACTGCCTACCAATCATATTCACCAAGGTGTTGTGAAAAATATTATTTCACCATAATGTAGGTCTTGGAATTTTATTTCTGATGATGTTTTTTTTTACTTCTAACTCCATCCGGAGTTCCTAGAATCTTCTTCTGAAGCCCAACAACTATTTTAGGCCTGTGAACTACCTAGGCTTGTGAACCTTGTTTTCACTCAGAATGCTCCAAGTATTTCAAAACTTCCCAAAGCCTTCCAAAATAATTTCCATGATGTTATAATGTCTTCAATTCATGTCCATGTTTAATTTGGCCCTTATGTTCCGCTCCAGGGGGTTGAATCTAGTCCTGGGAAGGCCAGCGATAGCCCTTCCCAATACTGCCAGAAGATAACATCTTTTCAAAACTCCCTAAAATCACCTAGGGGGAATGAATATAATTTCTTAAATCACCTAGGGAACAATTTTACATCAAATAGATGTTTAAAATAATAATGATTTTGGTTGGGGTTCTTGGGAATGATAAAACATGAAAATTTCAACATCTAGATATAGTTGTCATGCTCGGAAATTGTCAATTTCCTGTTGCAAATTTTCACAACTACAACAAGTTACATAAAAATCCTTTTTCATGTTGATTCTAGGTTTATGAGTTCATTCCATCCATGTTTCTCTCATGATCTTTGGTATGACTAACTATCATTGGCTATATTCTAACATCATGTTTTGGTCAAATATGCCTTACCTTACCCTGATCCCCCTCTTGGTTACCTCCAATGCAATTGAGGCATAATTTTCATGCTCTCCTTGATATGACATAATATAATTTGTATCCATAGGTTTCCATCATTAATTCATGTTTATTTTGAACCTTTCCATATTTTTTTCATCTCTCCTTTGTTTTATTTAAAGTGTGTATTTCTTTATGTTAATCCCATTTATGCTACCCGCCTATGATATCTCATCAACTCATCTTTACAACACTCATTTTGTCTTTCCTTCCTCCTTTTTTGTGTCCTTTTCTAGGACATCATCCATTTTTGATCTCAAAGTCCACCTTGTGGCCATATTTACTCCCCCTTGGGGCATTTTATATCATCACTTTTTTCGTATTTTTACTTTTAGGCCATTTTCATGCCCTATACTTTGGGCACCATTATTTTCATCCTCGTCCCTTGTAGACGTATACCCTTTTCACTCGATTCCTCATGTACGAAGGATTTTGCATTATTTTTACATTTAGTTGCACATGGTTTGATGTTTTCCTATGACCCATTGGTCATCCCGAATCACATCCATTTGAGAGGTTTCCCATTGGATTCTCTCCATTTCACAGTGATTTTACCTACTCACTAGCCTATAGAGAATTTCTGATGTCTCCATTGAGACCACCCTATGTCCCCTACCCACGTGGTATTAGAGTCATTTTCATAGTTTTAATTTTTATTGTGATCCTTTTATCTTGGGGCATCTTGCCTTGCATTATCCTTTTACCCATTTTTCTTCACCACCCGCCCTTCATCATCTACCTTTTTCAAACACATCATCGATTCTTGTTGGCATGATCGATCCCTTGTTTTAGGGGAACTTATTATAAACCTTCCATCACTCCTCAACGTACTCTTTTTCTTTCATCACTTTTGTGTCATGGCTTGTTAGTGAAAACCAATCAACAAAAAAAGGGAAAATGTAGACACCTAAACTCAGTATCTCTATCCTTGTCTACCCGCGTGAGTGTATCTCACCATGGTACTAGCTGGAACCCCTTAATTTAATTCTTCCCCTTAACATTAATTCAATTAAATGCCCATTTATTATCCCATCACCTTTAATCCTTATTAATATTTATTAATAAACATTAATTAATATCCACTAGCGCTAATGGACTTTCCTTTTAGAATGATTTTATCTTAAATCTACATCCCTAAAATTTTTCTTTCCTTAGTCCTACCTATCTTTATCCCCTAACTACCCATGACACATCCCTAAACAACCTCTTCCCACCTACAAGCTTTAAAGTGCTTTTCCCATTCTTAAAAACCTAAAATATCGATTAAAACACAAAATCAACCCCGTTGGGGAAAGTTTCCCCATAGTTGGTGGTGACCCAACCAATTCGTTGTCGACCTATAAGACTGAGCTCTTCCCTTTCCAAAAAAGATAAAAACACATAGGAATGACAAAACACTTAATTTTCTTGCATTCTACAAATCCATCTTCAAACCAGAGCATCTCAGTAGTTGTGCCAACCTTCTTATAGTCCTTTGAATCTTGTTTTCATCACTCACATGAATTTGGGAGGTTTACATTGATTTTTGTGCTATCTTACATTATTTATACTATTATCTTGTTATATCTAACATCTTGCAGGACCAGATCATCTTCGATAGCACTTAGAGCTCTGCATACCACCTTCTCTTCCACCCTTTTTGCTTGTAGGTCATCCATTCCATCCATTTGTCTTTGGCCTTATTTTACTCTACTCTAATTGTTATCTCCCACCCAAGTCAGCGTTGACCCATCCTTCATCACGTGTGTTTCCTATCTTCGATCCTTTATATGTCTCGTGTTTTGACTTTTTCATCCCTCTCAGACTCCACAACCACCATCCTACTTTTTCTGTTGTATCAAAACTAGCCTATCTCGCACCCTAGTTGTCATTGACCCGGGTCCTATTTGTCAATTAATCCCTCCTTACCTCTATTTTCTTCCATCCTATGGTTTATTTTTCCTCATATTCCCTTATGCATGTCACTTCCATCATCTACCTCTCGCTTCTGCTATATGCGATCTGCATTCAAATCTTTGCAGTATGAATATTTACATTGTTATCCAAATCCATTCACTCAGTGCCACTACCAACTTGCCTCACTCGTGCATTCGGGTTGCCATTGACCCATCTAGGTAAATTTTATTTCATGTTTATTTAGATTAGATCACTTCTTTTCCATCTATTTCTATCAGTTTCATATTATGTTTTATATCTATTTTTGCATGCTATCTAGTTACTTATCATTTATATCAATTTATTTTATCAAACGAGGGTTGACATCTGTGAAAGGAAGGTAATACTTCTTGGAGCTGGATTTATCATACACCCCCACATATATTATCTAATCCATCCCCTTTTTAGTCATTCTTATTTGTAGGTTATTTAGTTGTAGTGAGATCATTCACTTTGCATCCATCTTCTTGCATCCATCACACATTTGAGGTACCTTAAACCCTCCATGTTTTGAGTTGTTTAGCTTTCTTTAGTAGCTAACATCATTAATTTAAATCAAATGAGAAAATTATAACAACATTAAACACTCATTCAAAAAAATATCAACACTTTCAAGCACCAATTTTCTTGTTTAACTTGCATGCAAAGTTCCTTGGTTGGGTTCTATCTCGAAACATACTTCCTTTACAAATCCACCTTACCAAACGAGCACTCTAAATCGTGACAGGGTTTCTATGGAGGCTTTCAAGAAAAAAATCAAAAGATATCCATTAGACAATTTAATCTCATTAAGAATATTTTAAAAGGGCTAGTAATGATGATATTTACTAGTTTTTGGTTAAAAATTTGATGTTTAGGTTCCTTATAAACCAAACCCTTATCAAACCCATGACATTGATCGTATTGCTAGCTCAAGATGGATGAAATATTAATTAAATTAATCAATTATCTATTTATAGGAAATACTTTAGGTTTTCCATGATTTTCATGGTCTCCTACACTGCCTTATTGGACTATAAATATCTCATGTATCAAATATATATTCAAAATCACATGGAAACAATTTTCACTAGTTTGCTGAAACAAGGTTTCATTCATTTTTACATAGTTTTACACCAAGTACAAGGGTTCATAACAAAGGTTCATTACTTAACTTCAACTTCGAGTCTATAATATTTTTTAAATAATAATTATTATCCTTGGATACTCACCCGCATGCTAAGGAAATGACTAGATCTTGTCTTCAATTGTGCATTGCTATCTTAGTCTTGATCTCTTAGAGATTTGCAACCATAAAATTAAGAACGTTCACTTGCAACCTTAAATTTTCATTGAAGTCACTTCATACCATAATTTGTAGATAGAGGCGACTTTACCATCGAGGTCAAAAATGGTCACACCTCAAAATCTACCAAAACATAGTCAAGGAACATAACAAAGTCTTTCTTTTACTAATATAAACATCAACACAAAAACCATTGACCACGTGTAAGACTTCATCATGTTGGAACCGTCAATATCAAATTTCAACACATAGAGATAAGTATAAAGAGACAATAAATAATCTTACATCTCAATAAAATGAGGGCTTTCTTAATTTAATTCACACCTTTTTGAATTGTTTACCAAAATTATAGAGCTCTAAGCAACAAAACAAATATTCATATTATATTAACTATATCTTCTTTACAAAACTTCATTCTTATTTCCTCACAACCTCTCCTTACCTTGAGGAATGATATAAATTACCACCTCCCATTTTATTTTATCTCTCTTTCCTCACACACATAACCCTAACTAACTCATCATATCCCATTCATATGCCAACATTCACATATTGAGGCATTTTACAACTTTCAACCATTTCATTGGCTTATAGTTATACTAAAAACTATCACATCAATCCTAGACACCTATCCCACATGAAATCCCCTTTAAAACAAATTTTCAAGCACTTTACAAACCAATATTCACTTTTCCAAGCTTTTACGGTTTGAAAAAGGAAGAGAATTCAAAATTTTAAATCTTATTTCTTTCTTGAAATGACTTCCTCAGCCTATCTAAGGAATTTAACATATTCCAACAAATCCAAATGATGAAAATAAGGAGGATTGACCACATAATGCTTATCTTTCCATGATGCTCCTACATCATTCTCCTTGGTCCCTTGGATGGTTTAGAGCAGGTTATCTTAGGAGTAGTGTTATAATTAATTTAGGGTGTGTGTTACATGTTCCCCTAATATACATAATAGAGGAAGTCAATGTTCTCTAGAGGTCTATCTCAAACCGCAAGTCCCACATTTTGAGACAGCCCCATGTTTTCTCAAAATTGTAGATCTCCCATGATTCGATCAGGTGCAATTTTGAGCTTTAAAAATACTAAAAGTTGAAAGGAATGATAAGAAAATTATAGCAAGCCATAATTATATTAGATGATAATAACACATCACATTTAATAAGATGAAAGGAATTCACTAAAATAACATTACAAAAAGGATTTGTAATCAAACATTTGTAATATCATATATGGAAATCCATCATAATTCCATTGATCTCATGAATTATCTCAATAACCAGGATGTACATATAGGAGGAGGGAAGTGAAACTACTGCCTACATTAGTGGTGAAGAACTCCCACTAACTAATACTAGTAGTTAAGCTGACTCTACAACACTACCAAGATTACTCCGATGAATAGAAAACTAACTCCACACAACTAGTACACCTAAGAAATATAACTCAATAATTGTAGGGATAACATAATTGCAAGAATTATCCTAGTAAATAAATTAAAGGATAAATAATAACCTAAACTAACAAATGTAAAGTAGAAATGTAAGTTCTAATTGCTTTGAAGGGCCAATTCTATCAAGAAAAGATGATTGGGATTTTTTTGTGATGGTGAATTTAGAAATTTTGTGGAGAATATAGTTTGTATGTTAAAATAAAGGGAAATGGGGGTTTAAAAGATGAGACAACATTTGTAGGATGAAGGTGAATTGGGTTATTGGAATATTTAGTTAGATATATATAAAAACAAGAAGATCCACTTATGGTTCTTTGGCCATTTTAAGAAAAATTAGGAGATGTGACATGATAAACAATTAAAAGTATGATTCTCACAAGGTCATATTTTTCCTAGAAGATAATGTGATTTTTGGTATAGATATGCATAATGGAAAATTGAATAGAATATGGAAAGGTCTAAAAATTGTTGGAAAATATTGGTCATGAAATTTTTACACAAGATCAATGACATTAAATCAACAAGTTCTTATGCAAGAGGAATAAAACATGGGAGGAAATTCACATAGTGTTTGATCACATAAGATAAGTAGGAATGCTTAAAAATAAAATTGAACATCACCTAATCTAGAGAATAGTAGTATTCATGATAGGTTGACTACGATGTATGATCAAGCAAGATAGGTCCCCACCAAGATTTTTAAATGTTTGGGATCAAATATAGGGCTACACGCAGATGTAGACACCAAAGGTGCTTAAGGAGAATTAGTTTTATAATTCTAAAGGATAGTTAACATTATCCAAATAAGCCCCATGCTTATTTGTAAAACTTATTCAAGTTTCAGACATAGAAAAATTTGGATGGTAGACCAAAGAACTCAAAAAACCATAAATTTAAGTGTTACAGGGAAGAGGTAGTATGAAATTTAATAAAAACCATGCAAAACATCACGGAAATTCCAAAATACAAAGGAAAATAAAATCCTTACAAAAATCCATGGAAAAATATGCAATACAAAGGAAAACAAATCCGTGTAAAAAGTCACGAGAAAAAGCTATAGTATGAAGGAAAACAAAAGTCATGCAAAAGCCACAAAAACTCTGCGATAAAGGAAAATAAAATACGCACAAAAAACCAAGGAAAAATCTGCAATATGAAGGAAAAACAAAGCCATGAAAAAAACCAAAGTACAAAGGAAAATGAAAGATGCACAAAAAGTCGTAGTAGAAAGTGAAAAACATAGAAAATTCACGATGCACGGGGATGACCACAAATTTATTTTTAGCTTTATTTTCAATCAAAAATCTAATTTTGGAGCATCTAAAAGATAAAATAAGATCAAGCATGTAAGAGGACTTAATTGGAGCATGCACAAGTTGATAATTTTGGAAACACAACATGTAAATGAGCATCTATTTTTAAAATACATTTTTCTTTTCTGGGAATGTGTTTTGGCTATTTTTGGACACATTTTGGTGTTTTGAGCATGCTTTTTGATTTTATCATCAATTTGCATGCATGCCATCCATGATTTGGTTATTTTTAGAACTAGACTTGCATGTCTGAGTTTTTTCCCTTATCTCTCAAAATTTTCTATAAAAATGCCCAAAATTCATTATAAAAGATATCTCTCCAAGTTTTATTCAATTATGGAGTTTCTTCTTCTTTTCTGAGTGAAGGATAATGGTTCATGATAGATTATTTATACTTGTTTCACTGTTGAAGCAATAAAGGAATTATTTTGACCTTCTCATAGCCTATGTCTTGTGTAAAGTCATGTTTTTAAACTAATTTTATTTTGTGATACTTGCTTATCCTTGATTTACAGTTTAAATTATATGCCTCTATGAAATTATATGTTAACTTGTATGTCATAGATTGCTTTTAATCAATTTTTGTATAAGATCTGGTAGTGGAGTCACCAAATTTCCTTCAAAATCCATTTGTTTCCCTTCTTTATTTTTTCATAGATGCAAACCTTTTTCTCTCTAAAACACTATTTCATTAACATATTTATTGTGAGTTGTGTATGATGTGTGTGGCTCCCATGGCCCCTCCGCTTGGTTAAAACAAGTCTAAAGATCTTGGAAATTTCTAGTGCATCACCATATTTTTCAATTTTTTTCTTATTTCTCCCTTCCTTTTCTCATTGTTTGATTAGGAAGAGTAGGATTAGGGATAAGAAGTGGTTGTAGACACTAAATCACACACTTTGGGTATCTATTTAGTCCTGATCACATAATACTATTCATATGATTCCTATGTATGAAAATTACTAATTAACCCATGTATTTGGTCATATTTTCTTGCTTTCTGATTCTATTTTTGATCTTACACTATTTCTAGCCCATTCTATCTTTTACTTCATTTCACATCCTGAACACCGAGCCCACCAGATGTCAGCGCTAGGCGCCCCTATCCCCTTTAGGTGCCCCTAACCCCTTTGTACTTTGTTCACATATTTTGGTTCCTTTCTATCCATTTTGACATATTATCATTTTGGTAGTTGAAATTTTCAGGGTTAGTTACAAAATTAAAGTAATGGAATCATATAAATATAAAGTTATGTGATCATAATAAAGGACCAAGCACTAAGCATTAGCTATCACCACCTAAGGTTACATTCAAAGGCCATTACAAGAGCACTTAAGAATCCATCTAACATCCACACACAAGGGGCAAGGGACTGAGATTTTTGCATACATGCATACAAGGGGAAGTTCATTATTTTAAGCACACATATATTTACATTTCTTACATCTAGCTACTTGCTCCCTATCAAGTGTGACATGCAAAAGATCCACCTAGGAACGGTTCTGCACACACACACAAATAAAACTACATTGGGTATGAGATATAGTGTAGCTCAGTTTAAGATCACTCCTTTGAAAGATGAGAACAGTCGACCCCTCATTTTCATGATTTTATTTTTGGGATTTGAGGTAGTTTTGACATTTTTGCAAGTAATTTCTTCTTTGCAGTTATAGGTGATATATGTGGGCTCGATGTGACTTACTAGTGATAAGAAGCGAAGGAAAACACACATATTGTGACCATGAGAAATTTGTTTCCACATCTTTTGAATAGACATAAGTGCCTATAATAGGTCTCTAGTGCCCCTAAACCTCCATAGGTTCCTTGGTCTAGGAATTCCTTATGCTCTTGCAATTTTTTGAGGCTCGGTGTAACAAATTTCCTTCTCTATTCATCAGTTTTCACTTCATCACAATCTTGGCTTATTTGTAAATAAGCTAAGTCATTTTATCTCATCATCTTAACCTAGGGTTTTAATCTTAATTTCTTATTTCCTTGGGTCAAATTTGGTACTTCATTTCTTATTCATTTACTGCTATATTGCAGTTGGATTTAGGCATCTATAAATTCTCTATTTTCTTAATCATTGGTGAACTTGTTGCTCAAACATTCTTAAGGTCCTCATAATTTTATTGCTTTTATATTCCTAGGATAATATACTCATGGCTATTTCTATCCATGATTTCTTTCTCACCTATCTTGCCGAGTGCCAAGCTAAGATCATAAATGTTTTGGCTACTACTCGTATTCCTGTCACTTATCCTCCCAATATTATTTATCAAACATTCCTCAATGCATTTTCTCACTAAATTACTTTTCCATTGGCTATAGATGAAAAATCTTGTTTATGATAATGATCCTCCTCTCTATATACAAGTCTATATCAAAAATTAGGCATCAAGAATGTTTTAGTCGACATTGGTTATGAACTTAATCTTTGTCCTCTATCATTCATTCAGGCTCTAGGCCTTTCGGTTGCTAATATTAACCCAACATCTCTCTCTATGCGACCATATAATTCTAGTACATTCCCGTGCTTAGGAACCATCATATTTCTGGTCAAAGTTGGGCCAAAGACTATTCCTGTTCCATTTTTTTCATTGATCTCCCACTTTCATATAATTTCTTACTTGGTAGACCATGGCTTCATCAAATGCAAGAAGTGTCTTCTCGTAGTCCACTGATGTGTTAGATTCTTGCATGAGGGATTTGAATATGAGATCCCTATTGATCGTACACCATTCCAATATTGCAACATAGATCGTAATACTGCATTACCTATTCCTACTTCTATTATTGTGCATCTAGCTCCTAATCCACAACCTGAACATTATCCAAATAATTTACCTCCACTTAAGGGAACCATTTGCACGTTAGACACTATTCCATCTACTTTCGAGCCCCTTGCTTCTACTAATGCTATGGTACTTTATCGGGGGGCATGTCCAAACATTGGACGTCATTTCATCTACTTCACTTCTCATGCACAACCTCCATTAGTGTGCCCTCCATTTACATACACACTTTTCATGAATGAATCTTATTGGGAATACATTACATTCGATCCTACTTTCTCTGATACTATATGCACACATGATGGATTGAATCAGATAGTATTTAAAGTATATGAAATATTCTCACCACCTCATGATCCTTATATTTACCATGGATTCATTTGCATTACTGCTTCTTATGGTCTTCACATATTTTATCTCACAATTTTTCTTGCACTTACCCATCAAAGTATTTCACTTACAATTGGATAGTCTTGGCTTGATTACATAGGGGCACGTTAGGCCATGATCATACTAATATTTGATTCCCCATGTTGTTTAGCCATGTTTTCATTTACAATGACTCATTTCTTGGTTATTATCCAAATATTACTTGTTAGTATGTGCATGGTTGTCCACTACCTCCTTTCACCCATGAAGAATATGCTATGGGCATTTACAATTTATGCCTCAATGGATCTTTGCTTGATCAACCTCATAGAATTGTTTACCAAGTCTCGAGATGCTTCTCCATTAGATTTTGATCATGATATATGAAAACATCTTAGATGAATTTTCTTGATCAATCTAAAATTACACACTTGGGGAATCATAGTTATTCCCCTTTAACATCACTCTCATGAATTCACATCTATTCGTTCACATGCATTACACACATTTTGATACAATCATGTATTTCCATTACCTAATTACGTACTCTCATGCTATGGTTCACACTTGATTGTTGATGGCATCCTATACACATGAACCTCAACCAAGTACACACTACACCCTTCAAATTTCATGCATTCATCTCTTTTTACGCAACTTTACGCATTCACGAAATATATTTCTTGGATCTACTTCTACATGTTGTGGTCATTATCCTATGACACACTCTAGTTCCATAGTCAATATTTGACTAATAAGGGTCTACATATCAAATGAAACTCACCACACTCATGTGTTCACTCACTCACTCGCTACGCTCTACGCTTTATTGATCACATCTTTCTAGCACACACATTCAAACCATTTCTCGATGACACACTCTTTTTCTATGGTTCATTCTTAACTATTGAGGGGGAATATATAAATGAACCTCATCACATGAATACTCATACACATACACTTGGTGGAGAACGTGGCTATTATGATTGTCACACTATATTCCATTCCATTTCATCCGCAACATATTGCATATCGTGGTCACATTTAATCTTCCTTTCTCATGTTTACATGCACACTTCTTACACATGCTAGACATATACATTGTATGTCATTATATTTCTATATGCACATGCACATTTAATTGATTTCTAGTTGTGATCGTAGATTCTATAGATCTATACATGCAACACATATGTTTGGCACATTACCTCTTACCAGTCCCACATCAACTATTGGGGGCATGCACTTTCGTACACTATAGGTGCTATTGTTTCATTATTTCAGCACACCATTATCATACTAGACACAATTTGACATAATTTCAATCTCTCTAACATGATAAAAATGCTTCATGTACAAATTTTTTTTATAGGTCTACTTGCTTCCATGATCGTCTCATTGCTTGCTTTGCTTGTCTTATGTTATTGCATGTCATTGTCTACGAGCTTCACCATATGTCTTTCTTTTTCTATGAATGTCTCTATTCTTGTGAACACTATATACTTAATTTTCTTGTGACATCGTGAGTTATGTCCCATGTTTGAAACCCATTTTTCACGGTCTACTTTGTCTTCTTGCGTGTTTTCACTAAATTTTTGCGTTCTAGCTTACATTTGCCTTTTACATGTATGTTTATATTTCCCGTATTAACACTTATCTCCTAGCCATTTTTTTACGTGTTCCTTGGTTTCTACCAAGCACACTCCCTACCCCATGTAGGGACTTAGTTTTAGCACAATGGTTGTTCCTCCTTTGGGCTACATACTCCTCAGCAACGTCGATTGCACCCCAAATGAGGGGGAATCATTTGGGTGAATCAATCTACCCATTCAAAAGTTCACAAATTACACAACATAGTTCAAGATACAATACAACACAACATCGGTCACAACAATAACCCAAATCCTTAATTTGGTCTTTACCATATCATAGACACCAACACCTAGACCATGACATTAGTGCTTAGGTGCCTATGACCCTTCCTGACACTTGCGACTAGGGGGCAGTCACACAACATTTTTCAGTTCAACATAGTCTATAACACTTCACACAATGGATTTTACATGGTACATAGTCCTTAGCATTCGACATGCATGTACTACACAATATTTTATAATTTATCATTGGATCAAAATCTGTTTGAATTTTTACACACCATATGTAGTGGTGATCACATCATGGGAAGCATTTAAAGGTTGAAGGATAACAATAGATTTTACGCCCTACAATTCTTCCATGTCTTAGCATGAGATTGCCTAAAAAACTCATACACAGTGTAACTAGTGTGAGATCACCCGAAAAACTCATTGTTCTACATCATCTATAGGATCTTTTCTACAATTTTCACTCATCACGGATCAAGAGCACATGTTCATTTTTTTGTAATTTCAAATATTTCCTTACATATGTTTTACTCATTTTCATCATATAATTTCTTATTTGACTTCTTGATCATTCTTCTCCTTTGCAAGTTTGTCCTTATGCTAATCAATAGTCACATCATATCATTAACATCATTCACACAACAATAAAAATCAACAAATCCACAACAATCAACACAAAAAAAAGTTACACACATGAAATATACACATGTGATCTTGTCCTAGGGTCATCATTATCATCATCACTTTTCACTTCCTCTTCCTTAGTTTGCATACTTCACATTTTTATCACTCCACACTTTTCCTTGTCTCTCGGCATGATATTTCACCATGGATCTACATAGTGATCAGTGTGTGCATCTCTAATCTACTTTAGATTATCAATATTTAACTCAACAACATATATAGTGGGGAAAGTGTAGACACTAAATCACACACTTTGGGTATCTATCTAGTCCTAATCGCATACTACTATTCATATGATTCCTAAGTAAGAAAATTACTAATTAACCCATGTATTTGGCCATATTTTCTTACTTGTTGATTCTATTGTTTATCTTACACTCTTTCTAGGCTAGGTTTTTTATGGAATTTCCCATCCTAGACACCAAGACCAGATACCCCAATCCCCTATGGGAACCCCGATCACTTTGTACTTTTTCACATCTTTTGGGTCCTTTGTATCCATTTGGCATCTTATATTTTCGGTAGTCGGCCTTTTCGGGTTTATTGCAAAATTCAAATAAAGGAATCATATAAATATAAAGTTATGTGATCATAATAAAGGACCAAGCACTAAACATTAGCTATCACCACTTAAGGTTGCATTCAAAGGCCATTACAAGAGCACTCAAGCATCCATCTAGCATCCACACACAAGGGAAAGGGACTGATACTTCTACATACATGCATAGGAGGGGAATTTCATTATTTCATGCACACATTTATTTATATTTCTTACATCTAGCTACTTTCTCGCTATCAAGTGCGACATGCACAAGAGGCACCTAGGGAACAATTATGCATGCGCACACACACACATAGAACTATATTGGGCCCGAGATGTAGTGCATCACTCGATCATAAGATCAATCATTTAACAGATGAGAACATTCTGACCCTCATTTGGATTATTTTATTTTTGGGATTTATATGTGATCATAATAAAGGACCAAGAACTAAACATTAGCTATCACCACTTAAGGTTGCATTCAAATTCCATTACAAGAACACTCAAGCATCCATATAACATCCACACACAAGGGGAAAGGGAGTGATACTTCTACATACATGCATAAGAGGGGAATTTCATTATTTCATTCAAACATTTATTTATATTTCTTACATTTAGCTACTTTCTCCCTATCAAGTGCGACATGCATAAGAGGCACTGGGAACAATTATGCGCGCACACACACACACATAGAACTATATTGGGCATAAGATGTAGTGCATCACTCAGTCATAAGATCAATCATTTAACAAATGAGAATAGTCTCACCCTCATTTGGATTATTTTATTTTTGGGATTTAATGAGATTTTGACGGTTTTTAGGTCATTTCTTCATTGAGGTTACAAGTGACATTTGTGTGCTTGGTACAACATAATAATGACAAGAAGAGAAGGAAAAAAACATATTGCAACATTATAAAATGTGTTTTTGTAACTTTTGAGAAGATACAAGCACCTAGGAAAGGTCTCTGGCATCACAAGTGCCCCTGACCCTCCATAGGCACCCTGGTCCTAGCATTCCTGACACTCCTGTAATTTTCTAAGGCTTGGTATGATAATTTTACTTATATTTTCATTAGTTCATCACTTCGGCATAGTTTATGATTATTTATAAATCAACTAAGTCATTTTATATCCTCATTTTCACTCAGGGTTTTAATCTTAATTGCTTATTTTTTTGGGTTAGATTATGTGCTTCATTTCTTATTCATTTACTGATACAATACAATTAGATTTAGGCATCTATAAATTTTATATTTTCTTAATCATTAGTTTAGGTATTACACTAGGGGAACTAGCCCTTTCTCGGAGACTCACTCCAATATACAGTCACCACAACCTAGGAGTGTTTCTATTTTTTCAATTGAAAGAAGATTTTTCACACCACTCTCCCAAGGGCATATTTTAAGGTGACAATAGTTTTTGGCACTCCTAGTGGGATATAGAATAAAGAATTTTTCAAATATTTGATGCTACTCTTGGTAAATATTAGTGTTTCTGACACATTCATCCAACATGTGGTCGATCCATATATTCAAAGAACATCCCGGTAGAACACCAATGAACATTTCATGCCAAATGTTACAACCAAACAATCTAAAAGGAAATCCCTTGGATTTCATTAAGTTACTTTTGAATTCAACTAAGAGAAGAATATTTTTGAACTCCAAACCATATCCTAAATCTCCTCCCACTTCACTAAACCCTAGTTCATTTCTTAAATTTCCCATACCATATCTCAATATTTATATGGCTTGTGTACAATGGAAAGTGGCAAAAGCTATGAAATGAGGTTAAAGAATCTCAAAGATTCACTAACTCATCCATGTACCATGATATTAGAGCTAAACAAGAGAAACCTAACATGCAAGCATTATAACTTTGACAAAAACATCAAAAAATAACATGTATACTACTCTCTACTCTATGAAAGCTTAATGAAAGTGAACCTAGTTAGATTCTAAGCAATCAAATTGTGTGTTGTTTACTCCCAAAAATAGTGAAGAGATCTCTCTAAGTTGGCTACATGGCCAAGCTTTAGATCTTCCCTTACTAACTATATTTGGAATGGATGGATGGAAGATGGAGGAGCTTCAACAATGGAGGATAGCCAAGATCAAATGCCTATTAGCTTGGCTAATGCAAATGAGGTCTAATGCCAATATCTCCAAATGTGAGAGAGATTTTTTTATGTAAACAAGGTGTGTTTGTGTGTAAAGTTGTAGTTTGAATGGGTAGGCTTAGCCTTGTATTTATAGTTTTCCACTTGGGAGAATTTGGAATTTGGGTGCATGTGGAACTAAAGCCCAAAAAGTAGTTTTAGATTAGATTAGGATAACCATGCTTTAGGCTTAGTTAAGCTATGATTAGGCTAGTTAAACTTGATCGTAAGTGATTAGAGACTCGTTGAGATTTAGGAGGGGTCTAGATAACCAATTATGACCGATAGATAGCCTGAAAGCTAATAGAAGTGGTCTAGAGAGAACTAGGAGGTTCGAAAGGTTGAAAGGAGGAATGTTTAGCTAATAAGAGAGATATTAGCCAAATAAGCTGATTATAGGAGGAAATTGATGTAAAGAGTGTCGTGAATGGGCATTCAAAAATGGAGCGAATTATGGGGATTTAATGAAGTGTTGTTAGTTGGTTGAATCTGGATGAAATGCTAAGTGTAAGCATATTTTAGGTGTCTACATTTTCCCCTCTTTGGGGTGGCGTAAGCGACGTCACTTCAAAGAAAGTAGACAAGCATAAACAAGTAGAATTTTTTGAAGGGATAGAAGAAAAATGAGTAGAATGAAGGATGCCCCCTCGATTGTCGATGGGGTGATAGAAGAACTCGATCAACGATTGAAAAGAGGATAGAAAGAGAACAAAAGAAAGAATAGTGTGAAGAAGAAGAAAGGGGATATATAAGAAAAGGAGAATGAGGAAGGGGGAATGAGCTAACATCCATCCAATGCCTTTTAAACAACTTTATTTTTCATCATATTGCTAGAGATCTTCATCATCGGTCCTTATTAAAAAGAATGAACAAAAGTGTAGTATGACATGAAAATCCATATATGAACAAATTTCCATTGCTAAAAACACCAACTCCATGCAACATACAAAATGCAATGTAATATGAGAAAGTAAAAGATGCCTCAATGCAATACGAGAAAGTAAACAAGCTAAACTAATAGAGAAACAAGATGTAATGTTTTTGTTATCAAGCTTCAGTTCCGACCCATGTGAATTAATGACAAGGGTTGATGATGGTTCACAAATCAAGGATACACGCAAGGGGAATAACAAAGGACACTTGGGTCCAATGATAAAGCAATGTGTACTATGAAACAATACTAGGAAACTTTTTGTGCCCCAGAGTACAAACGAAGTAAGCATCCTAGCTTTGTTGGTAGAGGTAGATCAAGATAATCCACAAGTCACACATATGAACAATTGAGAACCAAAGAGTGACATTCTGTAGGATGATTTTTAATTTGTAGAAGTTTCTCAAAACATATTTGAATGTTTTTGATGATTTCAAAGTTTTCTCAAACTATGTATAGGAAGACAAGGAAGCATGGATGCCCCAATGATATATGGGATGTACAAGGGCATAATGCCATGTGCGTGTGATAAAGGTGAAGATGCAAAATGCCCCAAAGAATTCGGTGGGAGTATTCAAAGGAAAACTCTTCACAAGTAGAAGTGGGACCCAAGGCCATTATGGATAGGTTCAACATGATGATGAACATAAACCAATGAAATGTTGGGAAGAAGCGAGGATGCCTACATCGTAAGTTGGTCTAAAATCACATGATAGAAAGGAAGGAGAAGATTTTTTTGTGGAAGGGGACATAGGTGCCAAAAACATGGCAAAAAAGTAATCTTATACACATGGATGTTCTGAACGAAGTAGAAGAACGATGTGAATGATATGAATGTAACTTAGAAGCCTCGTGACTAAGAAGTGATTAGCCAAAGGAAAAAATCATGATACAAGATATGGAATAGAGTAAGAGTTTGAACAAGGTCCAAAAAAGACACTTGGTAACATACTAATCCTATTTACTCATAGAGATCCAGTGTGTGCACGTGGAATTTATTACCTCTTGAAGGGAAGATTTAATAGACAACAAGTGAATACACCCTAGCCAATGTGTAGGAATGATTGATTGTGAAAGGTGATTTTGTGAATGGATGGTGAAAGGATAGCCGTACATTGCTCCGCTACCAGCCAGGTGTCCATAGCCCCAATGGAGATGTATTTGATTCTAATCACAACATTGCTCTACTTCCAGTTATACATCCATAGCCCCAGTAGAGTTTATTGGAAATACCCCAAGAGAGAGTAATATATCAATTTGCTTTTGCTTTGTAGATTTTAGCTTTTGATTTGATTGATTTTGTTTTTTTTGATTTCTGAAAACTTATTTCAGCTCTCTTGTTTGACAAGGGGTTAAGAACCACAGATGACTTGATAGAAAGAGGTGGAAATGATTATGATGATGACATTGGCTAGTGTCCAAAAATATGTAGAAAATTTCTTCACAACAAGTTTATTAGATTTCGATTGTGATAGGAACATTAAAAGGTCACTGTTCTTTAATTTACCAAGGTGATAAAAGACCAGGGTCAAACAGATACCATAGAGATAAATGTCACAAAATGCATGCGAATAACCTAACCAAAACATCACCAAAGGGATGAAAATGGTAGGGAGACTAGCGTAAAGAATAGCAAGGAAGGGAAGAAAGAAACATCTATGTGTACACAATACCGGATACAATGTTTGATCTTTGTACCTTTGATTTTTGTTGTGTTTTCTCGTTGTTATTTTGTATTTTTGTATTTTTGCATTTTTTTTATTTCTAGATTTTTGATATTTTTAAGAGGTTGGGACTAACAAAGTCACTCTGTGTGGTAAGATCCAACAACGATGTTTTTAATTTCCTTGATAAGGGAGAATAAGCGTGTTTGTTTATCAAGAGTCATGTTTTACCTAATCTTTATGATCGTGGTGAGTTCAAACTCAACAAATGACTATGATTTATCTTGAAACATGGATTTCATACACGAGAGCTTGAGTTCCTTATTCATAGGTTTCTGCACTTTATGCCATATTTGATGGTTACGTTGGTGTGTATTCTTGAATCGCACTTGATCTAGAATTTTGAGATTGTTTGATTTGTTGGGAGACATAGAGATCTTTATAGTTTTTATCTAAGCTTGATTAAGAAACTATTTGGGTTTCTTATAAGCTAACGCGTGACTTTCTAATGCTGAAAAGGAGAAGAAAGTGAACATAGACATTTATAACTCATGCGAGAAATGATCATGGGATTGCCACCGTATTTGGTAGAAGAATAATGTGATGGATGAAAATTATATGGTCAAAGGATTGAAGAATATGTGCTACTAGGGGGTGAGCCATAGATAGAAGATGAAGGGCTGCTAGGATGTGGCCCAAGAATAGAAGAAGAAGGGCTACTAGGATGTGACCCATAGATAGAAGACGAAGGGCTACTAGGATGTGGCCTAAGAATAGAAGAAGAAGGGATACTAGGATGTGACCCATAGATGTAAGATGATGGGATACTAGGATGTGGCCCAAGAATAGAAGATGATGGACTACCCAGGGGTGATCCATACCTAGAAGACAAGGGGCTAGTTGGGCATGCCCCAAGAATAGAAGATAATGGACTACTCGAAAATGTCCCACAAATAGCAGAGGGAGGGCTACTAGAAGGTGACCCACACCTAGATGAAGATGAAGGGCTACTTGGCGTTGACCCCATAAGAGATTGTGATTGAGGAATTATGATAGACAAAGAGTTATTGGGTGATGAGAAGATAGGCCATGGATCAATGCAAGAACAAGAAGTTTCATCACATAATGAATAATGGGAAGATGGAAGATTAAGAGGAGGATCAAGTTACACTATCTGAGGCTCTTCCTCCATTTATTGATAAAAGGAATCAACCTTTTCCTCATAATATGCAGACGCATCAAAGTATAAAGAGAATCCTTTCTCATAATCTGCTAAAGGAATATCTTCATATGCCCCTATAAATGCCCTGATTGTTTCTTCATTCTGAAAGAGATCAATCGGTATGAGTTGTTGATCGACCACCAGGGGTTGATTGGAAGAAAGAGGTTAACTTGGTGTGGAAGACTTAGAAGATGTTTGATGATGATTGATAGAAGAAGATGATGTGGGGGACGAAGAATATGTGTAGCTAGATATCTCAGGAGTAGAAGAAGGTGATGTGGACCTACCTATATGATGGTATATCATCTGTAAACTAGTATGATTAAGTCCAAAGTCTATAGATTGTGATACATGGGTCAATTCAGATGTTTGACTCAAAGGACTTTGAGTCACACGAATCTTCAAAGAAGGAATACTTATTGGGGGTGATTGATGAAGAAGGTCCTGCGAAGAAGGGGAGGACCGTGATTCAAGAATCACATCAGATGAATAATAATAAGGGTCCTACAAAGAAAGAGAGGACCGTGATTCAAGAATTGTATTAGATGTTTGATTGGAGGGATTTGGAGTCACATGTATCTTCAAAGGAAGAAGACGTCATTTAGGTGATCGATAAAAGGGGTCCTGCGAAGAAAGGGAGGACCATGACATAAGAGTCATATTAAATATATGATGAAGAGGTTCCTATGCGAAGATAGGGAGGACCATGACATAGGAGTCACATTAGATGACTTAGGAGTCAAATTAGATGAATCTGAATAGTAGTTTGGATCTGAATCATCAGAAGAGTCAGAGGAAATATTTGGATTGGAATCCTCAGAAGAAGAGGAAATGTTTTTATTAGAATTAGAAGAAGAGTGGGGGGAACTCGAATAATAATTTGGATCATAAGCATCCAAATCATACCATCGACTATGAGATGAAGGTGGGGAATGAGTTACCCGTATGGGCTCTCTAGCACGAAGAACCAAACAAGGTTTAGTTATAATGGGAATCTTTTGATTTGAATTGCTAAACCTAGGTTCCGTATTTTTGTAAGTATGGGGAACCACGTGATAGTCAGTCATTTTTGGCACTATTTTAAGCACAAATTTCTATATTTAGATAGTGTGATGGAACTCCTTCAAAGGGAAGGAAGTGACATGTCAATTTAGGGAAGCATAATGACAACTAGCTAGAAATTTCATAACTATTAATATGCATGTGTGATTTTTCAAGAAGGTCTAAGGAAAATAGACATCATGATGATGCAATATCAATGAGATAAAAAGGGATTGTCCTAGAAAATAAGTTTTCTGAATGAATAATCACAAGGAACAATCATGGAAGTGTGAAACACAAAGCCAATCAACAAGGAAATACACCCTATGTAAATGCGTGTGCAAAGTGATAGTTTGATGCAAAAATGATCAACACAATGTCAATATTTACGTCAAGCTCAAAATGAACAAGGTGTAAATATTAACAAAGGGTAGATGTGACTCCCAATCAAAGGATACCATGACAAGTTCAACAACCAACAAGGCATAAATGTTAAAGGGTGAGGATTACAAATGTAAGCCACGTAACCACACCAATTGGACACGTCTATCAAGATCGGGAGAAGCGAGATATTAGTGTCAAAGTGGTATCGAAATGACACAAACAAAGTAAGCGACACTCTTCATGATTTTGGACAATGTTTGAAGTAAAACTAAGTCAAAGTATACTAAGGATGTGCTAAAATGTGTGCATCGTAACACCACAATGTGGATACTTAGATCACGTTTATGAAAAACATGACATAAGTATCTTAATTGTGTTGAGACAATGCAAATAAGGTAACATGTCAAAGGGAGATCAAATGATGAATCAATCCAAACTATGATGATGATCTTGAAATCAAGATCAAGTGGCCATCAAAGATATAAGGACGCATCCACGCACTTTAGATGTTTAACAACTCAACCGCAAACATGGATGAGTGTAAATGGACAAAAAAGTGGTGAAAACTATCTATGAAAACACTCCCAAAAGATGCCTTCTGTTGCCCCAAATGGGTAACATGAATGTAAATGTGTAGATCAAAAGATGGAAATGAACTAAGCATTACTTGGGTAGAGCTTCACCTTGTTTAAAGGTGAGAAAGAAGCGAAGATAAGTAAAACATCATCTAATTTCCATTATGAAAGACACTTAGATCCAACTTAAGTGGATTATTTGCCTTGTTCGAAAAACAAGGTTCTGAATCCAAACAAGTTATCACTTCATGATGGCCAAGACGTGACAAAGGACTAGTAAAGTGGGCCTCAAGACAAAATGGCCTCCTTAATAAGATCTCTCAACTAGGTGTTACAAAGCCATATAAGAGCGGGCACGATTTACCCAAAAAGTTACATTGACTACTTTGGGAGTATCTCGACTTTTCCCCCTTCAAGTAAAGTGGGAACTAATTTCATCCATTGTGTACTCTTGCCAGGGTCATGATATAGACAAATTTTTAATGCTAACTCACAAGGAAAACTAGTCAAGTGGGTAAGCGAGGCGCTTCTTGTTTCATCCACGAGGTTACATAGTGGTGGACTACTTTAGGGTTCCTGGTACCACCCCAATTGTTGTAGGTTAACGCATTATGCCAAAGGGGTTATGTTCTAGTTAATCAAATAGGGACTTACCCTTTTCTAAAACCTGCAATACAATGTGATAAAAGTGGTGTGTTTTTTTATCTTGCTTATCTTAAATGTTGTTTTAAGTAGCACACAATTTGGCAACCTGTATGAAAACATGTATTAGAAGGTTTTGTTTTGTCTTAGTTCCTCCTTTCTTTGACATGTGATTTTGGTCCTACATACCAAGATTAGTAATTTTCCACAAAATATCATGATATCAAAAGAGAGTTTACGTGTTGCTTTTGATTCCTAAGATCACCAAAAGGTGCAAAGGAAGAGCATACACAATGTGAAAAATCAACTAAAACAAGTTTATGGAAAATACATTAAGTGTTTTTGCAAAAGTTTGAGTTCATTTTAACCAATTTTGAAATGTTCATCCATTAGGAAGCGTAAATTAAGTGTTTTTGAAAGCAATAAGAGGGTTTTGAAAGTGTTTTTGGTTCCCAAGATCACCTAGAAGGTGTGAGGGAAGAGCATACGCACTTCAAAAATACCTCTATCAGTTAATAAATGAAACACTTAACTAAGTTAGTAAAAAAATACTAAAATAACCCTGCAAACAACTTATTAGTGTCACAAAACCTTTCAAAGTGTTAGAATGGCCAAGAAAACAATTTTTTAGACTTTAAGATACATTGGAAAATAATTAGTTACCTAAAAATGTAAACCATAATTTTTTTATGTCAAAATCCTAATTTTATGATTCCATCATGTATTTCTCTTCAATATCTTTCCAATGCAACAAAAATGCAATCGCTTTCGAGTTCAAGAGAAAATGTTATGGCCTCCGGAAGATTGCTAATGATGTCTGCACCATTGTTAGTGTACCGTACATCGATTAGTGTACCTACACCACCGCAGTGCACCTATGCCGCTATTAGTGTACCTTCATGCCTCTCGTAAAAAATGACAGCTTAGTGTTGTACCTACGTGCATAGAATGGTATGTGCACTCCCTTTCTTGTAGGTGGCTAAAAAACATGGGATTTTTCAAAAATAATCTCAAAAATATCAAAATTTTATCGATTTGGTTCAATTTTGGTAGCACTTCACCTCCTTTGATCCTACAAAGAGCACAAAAACAAGACAATCCTAGCTAAACTAGCTAAGAAACTTGATATTTATCCATTAATACAAGAAAGGTTAGTGAAATTAAAAACTTGAAACTAATCTAAAAAACTTTGAAAAACTAATCTAGAAAGCTTGAAACTAATCTAGAAACATTGAAACTAAAAATTTAGAAACTAAAATAAAAGCTTCAAAATGACTCCATTAATGGAGGATGGACAAAGAGTCCCACCAGGTGTGCCAAATGTGTGCAATGGAAAGTTGCAAAAGCTATGGAATGAGGCTAAATAACCTCAAAGCTTCACTAACTCATCCATGCACCATTAGATTAGAGCTAAACAAGAGAAAAATAACATGAAAGCATTATAACTTTGACAAAAACATCAAAAACTAACATGTATACTACTCTCTACTCTATGAAAGCTTAATAAAAGTGAACCTAGTTATATTCTAAGCGATCAAATTATCTCATTGTTTACTCAAAAATAGTGAAGAGATCTCTCTAAGTTGGCTATATGGCCAAGCTTTATATCTTCCCTTACTAACTATATTTGGAATGGATGGATGCAAGATGAAGGATAGCCAAGATCAAATTCCTATTAGCTTAGCTAATGCAACTAAGATCTAATGCCAATATCTCCAAATGTGAGAGAGATTTTGTTATGTAAACAAGGTGTGTTTGTGTGTAAAGTTGTAGGTTGAATGGGTAGGCTTGGCCTTGTATTTATAGTTTTCCACTTGGGAGAATTTGGAATTTGGGTGCATGTGGGACTAAAGCCCAAAAAGTAGTTTTATATAAGATTAGGATAAACATACTTTAGGCTTAGTTAAGCTATGATTAGGCTAGTTAAACTTGATTAGCAAGTGATTAGAGACTCATTGAGAGTTGGGGGGGTATGGATAAACAATTGTGATTGATAGATAGCCTACGAAGCCAATAGAAGTAGTCTATAGAGAACTAGGGAGGTTTTGAATGGTCGAAAGGAGGAATGTTTAGCTAATAAGAGAGATATTAGCCAAATAAGCTAATTATAGGAGGAATATGACTGAAAGAGTGTCGTGAATGGGAATTCAAGAATGGAGTGAAGTATGAGGATTTAACGAAGTGTCATTAATTGGTTGAACTGGATGAAATGCTAAGTGTAAGCATATTTTAGGTGTCTACATGGCCCTCCCAAGAAGTTAGGTTTTTGTTTCCTCAAATGATGGTAGCCCAATATTTATTGGTCAATACGATGATATCTTGGTTTCTGGTCTTAAGAGCATCCTATTTTTTACTAGAGATAATCAAGTTACACCCATAGAAGATGTTAATGATGTGGCCTATATATGCTCTATTTATCATATTACTCAAGACATCATTGCAAAGAAATTATTAGAAACCTCTTTCAAAAGAAAAGTATTGCAATGGTACAGAGGATCGAGAGTAAATTACAACACTACATGGGATCAAATGGGATAAGTTTTTTACAGCTATTTTGAGGAAAAATCAGATCATTTTTCATTAGTGGAACAATTTACCACAATTAAGACAGAGAACAAGAGTTCATGACTGATTTCAACTACATATTCCTATAGTATTAGTATAAAATTCCACAATTGGTAAGGCCTACTCCTCAATATGCTTTTTATATTATCTAAGAGATTTAAATTATGATATTTTAGTGATGATACAATCAATGGGTGGAAGGACACTCCTTGATGTTCATGAAATAACAATTGGAGATAAAAATATTCTTATACAAGCACGAAAAATATCTCTAACGCCTCGATTCCCATATTTCAAGAAATATCTTCTCCCAATTCCTTTTAAATACTTGTAATAGCTCCCATTCCAATGCCTATTGCTCATCCTTTGAGCCAAATTAATACACCTCGTGTCAATCAAATAAATATTAAGAGTTGAAGAGAATATGAAAAGATTTTGGGAATGAGATACTTACCCTTAAAAAAATAAGCACAAGGTTTTAGACCCCACTATCCTCCCAATCAGAAAACATGCCTCCTTTTCAACCAAGCCTACAAATCCATAATCGCTTTATTAATGTTAATCCTATCCAAACTGTTAGTGTAGAAATTATTTTCCTCGCTTTATTTGTATTATCCTACTCGGGATATTCCACCTCACTTGGAGTTTCCCTACACTTGTGGGATATGCTTACTTAGGTGTACACTTTAATACACTACTCTAGGGCTTGGTTACCACTTGACTATACTATTCTAGATGTTGGTTATCACTTGAATACACCATTCTAAGTGTTGATTACCACTATTATAGGTGGAGATTTCCATGATTCTAGGAGAAGGCTATACATTCACATCCTATATGTAAATCTCTTATATTATTCTATTCGATCACACCGAGATAGAGCTATTTTAAGCTATTAGAGCTCAAAATTACAGCTTTCCCCAAGTCATAAACAACTCGGGATTTTGAGGTAACATGGGATTGTCTCTAATTTTTGGAACTCGTGAACTCGTGTAGACCTCTCGAAGAAGGCCGAATTCCTTTACATATTCCTAATGCTAAACACTAATCCTAATGCAAAAATAAAATCCTAAACTAATCATGCCAAGGACTAGGGATATAAGGAGATGTAGAAGTGGGGGAAATCCTAATCCAAGAGGGATGATGATAACACCAGGAAAAGGGTCGATCACTCTCCATGAATGTGAAATAAATAAGGAAAACATGGGAGGGAGGGCAAACAAGCACACCACATTCAATAAATAAGAATACCATGCATTCCTTGCATGAAAAACACATGAAATGGATCTTACAAGTGAAGGAAACACACAACCTACCATAAATGTGAACAGAGGTGCAAGGAAAAATAAAACATGAGACCGGGCGAGAGACATAGCCAAAAACCCTACTTTCATGATCAAAATATGCACATTCATTTAATTTCATGGCAAAAGGTAAAATACATTACAGAGAGGAAGCTCAAGGTCCGTGGACTGTGGGAAGTGGCCACCATTTTGACATGGTGCCATTATAACAAAGAGATATTCCTTTTTTAAGAGAAGAGCTATTACTAATAAAGAGAGATTCTTTTTTTTAAGAGAAGAGCTATTACATTTATAGAGAAAGGAGAGAAGAAGAAGAGAAAGAGAGGGAAACTTGAGATAAAATTTCCAACCACCAATAGAAGTCATTAAATCCTTTGAAAGATCTAGATGTTTCGATTTTCCACCGTTATATGCCTTTTTCCTTGTTGGGTACCCATACTACATTAAATCCTAGTAGTTACACCACCTGAACTGTATATTTTTTGTTTTGTAGAAGAATGCCACCTTTACAAAGTTTCCATTGCATAGAGGATGTTGAGAGATTTACATTAATATAAGGTTTGCAAAATTGGATCATCCAATCAAAAGATATGGTGATTTTAGTCTCCCACAAAAATTATCATTTTCCTTTGATACGAAGCTTTCTACTTTTAGTTTTGCACGGATTTTGAATCCCACACTTCTTCCTTGTGTTCTATGGCTTTACCTATCTCTCTTCTTTATCCAACGACCTCCAATGTAGTTCAGCTTCATGTCAACATCCATGAAATTTCTTTCCTTCACCCTGTGACCTGTTAGATTTTCTCTTATCTCGTGGCTTTTTTCTTCATCTCGCAGCTTCTTTGACTTTGGAGGCTTCATCTCCTTAGCTGTAGATTTTGATTTTCATCCGTGACATGCTTAAATGATTTTGTGGCTTCATCAACTACTCTATTTCAACTTTGTGACCTCTACTAATTTGGCGTGACTTTTGAATCATCACTCGTGATTCCTCTTCTTCAATACATGACCCTCTATTTTACATTCACTTCCCGTTTAGACTTCAATGGAATTTCATGTTTGGCCATGGAATACTCCAACTCTTTGCGGCCTTCACTCCTAGTCTGCGATAGTCCAAGTTGTTCTATTTCTAAAAGGGGTGCAAAAAATAGACAACAACAACCTTGTGTGCTTGCTTTGTTTTGTCTTGGAACAATTCACATCTCGCATCATTCACATGTGTATTCTTTGAACTAGTAGATCCATGGTGCTTCTCTAATGTGATATCATAGCTGAGGTGTTATTGAGCTTGTCTAGTTATTATTATACAAGTTTAATTTCATTTGAGGTCATTATTTGTAATTATTTGGGTTTTTTTGGTGTTGGTTTTTCCTGTTTTGTTGGTATATATCCTATTTACTGGGATTCTTATTTTTATAGGTCCCCACATAGTGCATATAAAATTTTGGAGATTACTTTTTGCAGGCCCTAAATCATTGTTGCAGGATCCTTGGAAGATTTATCCAGATCTAGAGGTTGATTTGTAGACCTGTGAAGGGCATTTTCACCTATGGTAGTGCTTTGCATGCATGTTCAGACTTGCAAAGGGCATGTTTCTGATCAAGAGGCATTTCAGACTTGCAAAAAGTTTCCAACAACCCATACATGCATTGTAGATCTGAATTTAGTTTCCATTTTTTAGTCCCGTGATAGTGTTGTTTACTACACTTAGATATTCGAAATTTAAGGGCCATAGTGAAGATCTTCTTGATCAAACATGGTCGTAGCCTATGTAGAGATAGAAAAACAATCATCAAAACTAACCTCCTTCTTTTACTAAAATTACATTTTAGTGAAAAGAATTCTTTTCAAGTTTAGTGCAAATTCATTTAAAATAGGGCTTATTTACGGGAAATAATTATTGTAAACATTTTGATTTGTATCTTGATGTCCGTATTCATTTTTGTAAAAATCAAATATTTTTCATTTCCTATAGTATTGGACCTATTTATTTTGTAAAACACACTAATTTATAAAGAGGAAAAACTATGGGGGAATTCTTGATATGGTTTTTTTTTTTTTTTTTGGTGGGGGGGTGCGGTGTGTTTTCTCTCTTGTATGAAACTTCTATCTTTCCATTTTTTTTTGTGTGCAAAAATACCATAAATTTTATTTCTACACTAATGGTTCTAATTTTAACTAACCCACTTACACCTTTTAACTACATTGAATGTAAATAAAAAATGACCATTACACTTAGGAGAACATGGTTGTCTTGTACCACAATGGGGTTAGAGCTTGAGCCTAGTGAAGCTAAAAAGTAAAGTGGTTTAACAAGTGTGATGAATCCTTTGGTATTTTATGTCTTTTAGTGTCTCCTAAACTCGTCTTTCACATAGATTTAGTCAAATCTCCCAATGAGGTGTGGAAAACCTTAGAAACCTTATTTAGAAAAGTTAACACTATGAGGGGTCATGAGATAGAAATAGAACTTATCAGCTTAAGTCCTAGAAAATTTGACACCTTGGAAGATTTATTTACCAAGCTCAAGTCCTTATGATTACAGTTAAAAGAATGTGGAACAGAAAAGAAGGATGAACAATTAGTTCTTTCAGTGCTTTCCAAACTAGGTCCTGACTACTCTATCTTTGTCTCTACCTTTTATGCTACCAAGAGGGATCTTGGAGCCACATGGTCTATGTCATATTTAGATGACTTTATTGCTGATTTGACTAAGGTGCAAGAAAATATAATAAAAATGGGTACGTTTAACTCCTCCAAACCTCAAGATATCATTATTAAGAATGGAAAATAGAAAGCCTCATTAGACAAAGAGTATATATAGAGTAACAAGGATTAAGAAAATAACAAGGATCAAAATTAATGTACCTTTAACCAAACTCTTAAACATCCTCTTCTAGTGATAAGTCCAAGAAAGAAAGGATCAAATACAGGTATTGCAAAGGGAGACATGATGAAATAAAATGTTTGAAGAAATAGATTGACCACCTCACAAGTCTTCTTGAGAAGAACAAGATAGGTGACCCCGATTCTTCCAAACAATCTTCATCAACCAATGAATCCTCCAATGGAAAAGGAAAGGGAAAGAGAAAGAATCAGAAAGGAGAAAAAATGGAGATCCCTTGTTGCAGTTGTACCACCACCTCCTACATGGGTTATTGATTCTGGTGCTTCACATCATATGGCTTCTTCACACATGGAGTTCACTTCATTAGATCCATGTGACATGTCTACTATACAATTGGGTGACAATAGTTTTGCATAGGTTTTTGGGAGAGGGCCTATTGAAGTGAATGGAGGAACATTCAATAATGTTCTTAGTATTCCCTCATTATCAACTAATCTCTTATCAGTCTACTAGATTACTCACCTTAGTTAGGGAATGTGGGTTGAGTTCACTCCAGATTCATTCTATGTCGAGAGATACACAGTGACACTATCATTGTAGTGGGTGTAGTCGATCATCGACTTGGCTACATTCCTTCTCTCACTTTATTCTTCCTTCACATTCTTCACTAGATTCACATGTACTTGATGGAACTTATGATCTTGAGTACATTTCTGATGAGAACTTCTATTATAGCACATATGAATACAATAGTGATGGGGACCCACCTCCACTATCTCCTTGTCATATTCAAATTTTAAAGGATTTATTTCTTGACCCACCTACTTATGGTCCACCTCAAACTTTTTAGGGAGAAGGAATCTTGATTAGGGAATTACCAGACATCAGACATTATTCTACTCAGTTACACGACCCTCCACATTATTTCTTCACTTCTGCATTAAATACATTATTCCTACATGGAGTAGTTGACACATATAGCATGTATGAGGAGCATAATGCCTTAGATAGGAACCACACCTTGGATGGAGATACTTTATACACTTAGTAGCTACCTTAAATTTTCTTTGGTGATCCACTTCACCGCATATACTTGAGCCACATTCACTCAAGGTATGAAGGAAAATAAAATCCATGAGAAATGACGTGAAAATTTTCTATAGTAAGGAAAAAAAAATCCACACAAAAGGCCATGGAAAAATCCATGATAAAGGAAAACAAAAGTCACACAAAAATCCATGGAAAAGATACAGATGATGGAAAATAAAATCCACGAGAAAAGATGTGAAAAATGTTGTAGTATAAAGGAAAACAAATCCATGGAAAAATCCACACTATGAAGGAAAACATATTCTCGTGTCAAAAGCCATAGAAAAATCTCTAGTACTAAGGGAAATAAAATCCGCAACAAAAGCCGAAAAAAAAGTAGTGGTACAAATAGAAAAACACACAAAATTCATGAGGCATGGGGACAACCAAAAATTTATTTTTAGCTTTATTTTCAATCAAAACCTAATTTTGAAGCATATAAAATCTAGAAGAAGATCAAAGCATGAAAAAGGACTTGATTGGAGCATGCACAAGTTGATAATTTTATAAACACAACATACAAATGAGATTCTAATTCTAAAATGCCTCTTTCTTTTTTGTGAATGTGTTTTGGATATTTTGGACATGTTTTGGTATTCTTGTTGGTTGGATATTTGGTCAAGCCAAAATATGAGGTTCAACCACGATCATGGGATTAAATCCCTCCTCAAAGACAGTGAGGTTTCATGTTTATTACTAATCTAAAACACAACAAAAATAATATATATAGTATTCACACTAATCTAACCATTTGGGTTGGGATAGAATCCTAAAATCCATATTCATAATAGGTGAGGATATTGCTCTTTAAAAATGAAATGGATCATAAAGGAAATTATTATTATGGAAGAAACATACTAGAAAGGAAATGAGAGGAATGTATTTTCTTTCGAGTGAACATAGAGCATGAAATAATCATACGAGCTTTAGTTAACAAATGTAATGTTTGAAATGATTAGAACAATCAAGATGCTAAACAAAGAATAGCTTAAGATTATGAACATAAGAAAAATATCTTAATAAGGATACATCTCACAACACAAAGTTTGCAAAATAGCATTAGCTCCTATTCCTCAAATGATTAAAAGAAAACACAAAGTCTTTCTTCTTCACAATAGATCTCAATATTCCAAAAATCTTAACCTTTTGGAATGCATAAGCGTCCCTTATTTATAATAAAATGAGTTGAGAGAAAATAGGATAAATCCTAGAAAATAGTCTTTTTAATGAGATTCCTACTTTGCTTGACTCTCACACAGGAGACCAAGTCAAAATTTTCTTCCTATGTGATGAAACAAAAATGAAAAAGACATGTCGATTTTAGGATTGAAATGACATGCAACATTGTGCCTATTTTGTTTCATCATCTTTTTCTTCCTCCAACCAATCATGCTTGTCATGAAATTCTTGGAACTTTTGGATTATACCACTGCGCATCTTATTTTCATCAGGCGCAGTGGAATGATCACTCAGAACTTCACATGTTTCCTGAGTATCGCTAGCATTGCTAGGAATCTTTTTCAGTCTCTTGTTTAGTTTCCTCAAGGTTTCCAAAGAATGTTCAATTTTCACAAACCTGTCAATGATTTCCAGGCTGAATCCATAAGTTGGTTCATGCTGAATTGATTCTTGGATCTGCTTGTAAAGATCATCAACAGGCAGAATACCCGAGCTTTCACTCAACACCTTAGAATAGATCTTGACTAGCTCTTCTTCTATGTCATTCATGCCATCGACTAATTGATCTCTTGATTCCCTAGATTTTTTGCAAGCTTCATTGAGAATATTTATTTTGAATCTAATGGCTTTGGTTAGTTTAAAATTTTTGTCCCCATGTGGAATGATGCCTTCTTCAACCAAGATGTGGGATGGAACCTATTTCAGTGTTTGGAGAGCTTCAAAAGTTAACTCTAGGTTCCCGAATTTTGCTAAAAATTCATCATCCATTTTCTCTCCATCCTTCTTTATATCCTCTAAGGATTTGTAGACTTCCATGGTGTCCTCAATGACTTCTTTTCCTTGTAGGAGCAGCCTTTGGATCCATTCATCGACCATTCTCCCCTTCTCATTAATCTTCTTGATCATGGGTACCGATGAGAAATCAAACCTGATAGGAGTAGAGGATGATGGTGTTGACTCAAGAGGCTTTGAGAGCTTGAGTAGTACTTCTGTCAATTGATGTACTTTCTCTTTTAACTCATCTCTGTTTGCCTTAGTTTCCTTTAGCTTCTAGCACAACACATTCATGGCATCTTGTGCATCCTGTTGTGCTCCCTCCATTATTACTTTCCCTAAATCAACCCTTGTGATTTGATAATCTGTGACCATTATATCATCCTTGGTTTTGTCAGCCACATGAGTAGAAATTTCTACAAATTTATGCCCTGAGGCATCCACTGAAATCCTTGAAACTGTTTTGGGTTTCTTGGCCGGCTTAGTAGGAGTGACCTGGAGGGAATTGAAATCAAAGGATGGTATTGGAACTACCACATTCCTCTTCCTCGAGCTTGATCTATTAACCATTGAGGCATATTGGAATAAGTTTCTCCCATTTTAGGTGTTATGGTCACATGGTCAGGTGGAGGAAGGTTAGCTTGTGGAGTGGTGACCACTGCAAGTGTAGTGTCCGTGACAATGGACATAGGAAATGAAGGCACGAAGGAGGAGGCATATTCATGGTTTACTCGAGGTCTAGTGGGGAGAAGTGAGAGGCCAGAGAAGATACTAGCCATGGCTGAGGAACTTGGTGAAGAAATTTGAGGCAAGGAAGGTTGAATGGGAGGAAGCAATGATTCTGAAATTAGAGCTTGAGAGATAAGAGGAAGACTTACCTCGATGACCTATCAACCAAAAGAGGAATGGAAGTTTGAACAATCTCTTCTCTGGAAGGAGTATTTCCTTGTTCTGGTTGTGGAGGTGAATCAAGAATCTCAACTTGTTTGTGGGAGAGTGGCCACTGGTGTAGTTACTTGATCTTCTCCCTTTCTGACAAACTTAACCTTTATTGGCCTCTTGGAAGGGTTCTTATCCTTTTCCTTTTTTCCCTTGGAGGGTCCCACTTCCAAAGTATCTAGTTTTGAAAAAATCCCTTCTTTATAACTCATTCCCCAAGAAATGAGCCATGCCTTAGTACGGGCAAGAATTTGAGCAGCTCTCCCCACAATAGAAGCTTTCTCAGTGATGGACCAATCAATGGCTGGGAATACATATCAGTCTTCATTTAACCCATCATACGAGGCGTCAAGGACACTCTCATTATCCATGGTGCCCTTTGGGATGTCAGATAAATCTAGCATCTAGATTTCTTCAATTGTCAACCTATTATTGTCCTTTCTTCGGATGACAATTTCCTCCCAAAGATCAACCCAAATATATTCTATGTTGGAGACATGTAGATATAAATTCCCGTATGATTTAATGACTCCTAAAAAATCAAATCCATCTTTGTGCTTCATGTGCTTCTTCAACTTGTCTTGAAGCTCGTGCACCACATTCTTAGATTTAACCATTGTTGAGCACATGTACCTTCTGATGGAAATAGGGAAGGATATGACATCCTTGTGTTTACTCTTTTGAATTTGTGAAAATACAACAATTGTCTAACCAACTCCATTTGGATAAGCTTATCACCTAGGAATCGGGAAATCGAAAGGATCACCTGGTACATGACCACCCGAAGGTATGTGAACTTCTTGAACTGCAAAAAAGATACAACCCCAATCTAATACT
Source organism: Taxus wallichiana var. yunnanensis (assembly GCA_018340775.1). NCBI lineage: Eukaryota > Viridiplantae > Streptophyta > Pinopsida > Cupressales > Taxaceae > Taxus > Taxus wallichiana. The sequence goes on from CM031234.1 coordinate 437,857,312, forward strand.
TTGGCCCATGCCTCATCGGAGACTCTTCTATTTCTTAAGTCAGGGTTTAGCATGTAGATGTTCTGATAAAAGAAGGCATCATTCACTCTTCTGAATTGATTCTCGGACCCCTTCATTGTTAACTAAGGGAAATACCGATATATATGTTTGGTTGACTTACTTCCCTTCATGTCCAACCCTGGATAGTTCCTCATATCGGCTGCTTGTATAGGTGACATATGATGACATATAAAACTTCCAGTAGTCAAGACTATATTCATCTAAGAATCAATCTCATTAGTTATAAGATTGCTCCAATCAATCCCTTGTTCATTCTTCTTTATAAGGACAATGAATTGATACATCCACCTATGAAACTATCTTGACTCGAGGAGTCCAAATACTCGAATCAAAAGGGTGATGATGTCACTGATTTCAAGAATGAAATCACTCCTGAGAACAAACTTGGGAAACCTAGAGATAGCTCGCTTGGCCTTGATCAAGAACTTTTTATTCACATGCCTGATGCAATCTTCTAGATCTTTGTCTAAAGCTTTCATGGCTTTGACTTAAGATCTACATTGACATATTCCTCAAATTTGGATTATGTTAAGAGGTCATCAAAGTAACCCCCATCTAAATTCACTATGGTTTCTCCTGCTTGATTTTTCACTAAGTGGGAATCTGAGTCATAATTGGAAGCACAGGCCAAAATGAACTCGGGGCATTGAGTAGACATTGGGAATCTTGCTGCAAGAGGGAGGCCATTGTTGGTTATTGACTTCATCTAGGGACTCTGAGAAGAATCCTTGGTTTTGTTCCAAAAGTCTTCCATGTCAATGTTACCAAGCTCCGTATCTCGGATGTCGTAATTGCAATCTATGTAGGAAGGGGATTCCATTTTCCAGTACTTATATTTCACCTTTCTGACCTATATAACTTATCCTAATGTGATCTAGAATCCAACATGAGAACTCATGAAGAAAGAATGAGTAGATAACTCTTATTTGAAAAATCAGACTTGGAAGCTTGCTGAGCAACCCCATAGACCCACCACACCAACCATACTTTGAGATCTGTCAAAAAATTCATGAAACGCGACACACTGTAGAGTATAATTTGAAACTAGGTTATGTTGGAAACTTTGTAAAACTCCGACACACAGGTGGAAATTAGGGGGTGTTAAGCACTTTACAAAACCGAGATGGTCTCACAAATTTGGAGGATGTTGAACACTTCATGAAACCTGACACAAGCGAAGTTGGAAGATGTCGAACCATGTGAAATACGTCACAAATGGAAATTGAAGGATGTTAAGAAAATTTCGAAACCCGATACAAAGTGGAACCGAATGGTGTTGAGAAATTCACAAAACCTGATACTATGTGGAACAAGGATGGTGTCGGACACCCTGTAAAACTGACACACAGGTGTCGGGTTTCTAGGATGTCAGAATAGGTAAAATCTCCACCACGCTTGTAAGTTAAGTTTTATAGATTATTCCCAAAAACCAAAAGAGTATATCCATGAAAGAAAATAAGAAAACACCCAAGATGGATTTTTAAACAAGGGTTTTCATGGAAATTCAACAAAAATGAAGAATACAACCCTAAACCCTAAACCCAGAGGCAAGAAAAAGCAAAGAGGAAAAATACTGAAAGAATGCTTCAAAAACAAACCCGAAGATCACAAAATGATAAGAAGAGAAAAATACCTTCAAGAAATTCAAAAAATGATCGAAGATGGATCACAAAATCGATCAAGAAGTTCAATCAGGTTTGGAGGTCGAAGGAGCATGTATGAAAAATCCATGCAACAAAAATATGTCAGGTAGAAATGATGTGTAACATTGGAGTATTTATAAATCCCTAGCATTTATTACACCTCCTCTGAAACATGTGCCAACTTACGAACAACTTGGCATTAATGTCATTTCATCATACTCGCACTTCCGAAAACCCGAAACAAAGTTTTTCTAAACAAAGTTTTTCTTAACAAATCAAGTTTCGGGAACCAACCGAAATGAAGCATGTAAAAGACATGTTTGGATGCTATCACGTTCTAAAAACCTAACGCAAAGGATCATTTTGGGTTTCAGGTTTCAGTAATAAGCAACATGTAACATGTCTTTTGTAAGGTATGTTCCAATGCTCTTGGGTTCTGAAAACTGTTGATACACCTTTGGCATGTAATCGGGTTTTGGTTTTCAAAGACAGTTGACATAAAGCATGTAAAAGACATGTTTCTATGTGATGGAAACCCAAAAACTTGAAAATCTCCTTCAAAGGGAATTTTTAGGAGGATCTATGGTTATCTCAATTTTAGCTAGAATCGCTAAAATGAGATAACAACTGAATCCAGATTGGGGACTTTCTTTAAGACATCAAATGAAGAGAACTCATATCAAAAGATTTATCCATTGGGCTATGGAGTTTCAAGAAGAAATACTAAAAACAAAGAAAGAAAGAAAGAAAGAAAGCAAACACATAACAAAAATAAATTATGATACAATGTAAGAGAGCATCTTGCATTATTGGTGGAACATCTTCAAATGTTGGGCACTGAAAGGTAGAGGGAGAAAATATCCATCAAGGTATGATGGATAGAAGCTATTTTCACTATCCAACTGATGTATTTTGAAAGGACCTTTCCATAAGGAGTCAAACTTTCCATGCATCCCTTTCTATTCTCTTCTCTTGTCCCAGAGAAGTACTAGATCTCTAACCTAGAAATCACGTTGCTTTGATTTCTTGTCAAATATTCTTTTGAATTTGATCTAATGGTCTATGATGTGATCCACCACCTTTCTCCATTCTTCTTCTAGCCTGGCTAGGTACATTATCCTTTTCTCAATAGAACTTTGAAAAGTTTCATCCTCAATTGCTTTAGCCAACTGTAAGGCTGGAAATTCTATAGAGATAGGTATCTTAGTGTCAATTCCATATAGCACCTGGAATGGGGACATTCCAATAGCTCGTTTAGGAGTAATCCAATTGGCCCACAATGCATCATACAATGCTTTGTGCCATGTCCTCTGATTCTCATCAACCAACTTTCTGATTATGGTCACCAGGTTTTTGTTGCTTGATTCAGCTTGACCATTTCCTTGAGGGTAGTAATTGGATGAATGAGCCAACGTGATCCCAAATCCATAACAATTTTTTCAACTCATGGGATGAGAAATTGGAGGCGTTGTCAGCAACAATCTTGTGAGGCACACCGAATCTAACAATTATATTTTCTTTGAGAAAATTACAAACAACTTTGGAGGTAGCTTGTTTGATTAGAGCAGCTTCCACCCACTTGGTGAAATAGTCTATGGCGATGAGGACATAATTATGAATGGAAGTAGAGGTAGGGTTCAATACTCCAATGAAATCAATTACCCATTGGCTAAAAGGTTTTTCAATCACCACGGGCTTGAGGAAGAGTCACATCGACTTAGGACGACCAATGAAATGTTGACAAGCTTCACACTTGGCCACCCATTTCATTATATCTCGAAAGAGAGTAGGAAAATAGTACCTGGCCCATAAGATCTTGTAAGCCATTACGGAAGAATATAAATGTCCTCTACATGCTAGATTTTGGAAGGAATCTAGCAACCTTATCTGTTGAGACTTGTCAACACAACGCAGAATACACCATCAATACCTTTCTTGTATATATCATTGTTCCACAGAATGTATCTTGTAGATATGAGTTTAACTTGTCCTCTTTTATTTTTGGCTTAAATGTGGGGAAACTCATCATAGGTTAAAAATAAAGTGATATCTGCGTACCATTCATAATTGTGGCTAACTTTAAAAGCACTTTCGGTAATTCTAAAGAAGTACCTTCAACTTCTTCACACTTTGTCTCAACATTGTTTTCTGCGATTAATTGGCATAGGCCTCTAGCTTCACACCAACTTGGTAGGTCTGATGTCTAAGTCATACTCCTAGACTTTGGCTATCCAGTTACCCCATTGACTACCCAACTCTTGTTGGGTCAGAATGGATTTAACTGCGTGGTATCAAGAACTAGAACAAGAGTGTGGGAACTCAAGACATAATACCTGAAATGTTTCACCGCTCTCACCACTGCATAAGCATGCTTTTCAATATATGACATCTTCAATTCATGTTCCTTTAGTGGGAAGCTCATGAAAGCAATGGGAGCTTCAATTCCTTCTTCATTTTCCTTGCATCAAGATGGCCGATACTGTATGTGTGGAAGTGTAGTTGTACATGATGAAATCTTTCTTGAAGTCTAGGCATACCAGAATAGGAGCGTGAGCAATTACCCATTTGACTTCTTCAAATGCAAGCTTCCCTTTAGTGCTCCATCAAAATGGAGTTTTATCCTTCATCATTCCAAGGATATCCTTGGTTTTATCGAAGAAAATTAGGTACAAATATTTGTAGGAAATTAACCTTCCCAAAAAAGGAGTGCACCCTAGTTTTTCTTGTGGGTAGGGTAAGGCTTTGAATGGCCTTCACCCTCTCTGGGTCGATCTTGGTTCCTTCTCTAGTCACAATATGACCCAAAAAATTTCCTTCTGTCACTCGAACATGGATTTTTAGGATTTAATGAAATCCCATGATGCCTGCACCTTAAGAGTACCTATTCCAGGTGATCATAATGATCACTTCACTTTTTAGAGAAGACCGTCAAGTCATCCAAATACACAACTATGACCTTTCCCATTAAATATCTGAAAGATAAGTCCATAGCCCTTTGAAACATGGCTCGGTGTTAATCAAACCAAAAGGAATTCTCCTATAAGAAAAGGTTCCCCATGGAGTGGTGAATGTTGTTTTATGTTGATCTTCAACAGCTACCTCAACCTGATTATACCCCGAAAATCCATCAAGCATGGATAACATTTCTGCTCCAGTGACAGTTTGTAATACCTGGTCCATGATGGGCAATGGATAATTGTCCTTTAATGAAGACTGGTTGAGATTCTGGAAGTCAACACAAATCCAGATTTCACCGTTCTTCTTTCTCACAGGGAAAATGTTTGCAACCCAGGTGGAATGATGGATCGGAAATATAATCCTTACGTCTAACATTTTCTAAATTTCTATAAGAATAGTCCCTGAGATCTTTGGGTTGTAATGTCTCTACTTCTACCTATAGGGTTTAACTTTAGGCTTCAAAGGAATTATATGTTGCACATCCTTGGGCTTAAAAGACTTTAGATCTGCATATGACCATGCTAGGACATCCATATATCTCTTCAAGAGTGAAGAGAATCTTTCTTTTCCTCCTAGGAGAACAACATTTACTTGATGTTTACCATGGTGGTTGATCGGTGGAGCCCAAGTTAACTTGATCTACCTATGATGAAGAAGCACCTTCAGCTTTCCTTTTACCCTGAATGAACTGATCATGCTTGTCAAACAACCCTTCCAGAGAAACTAATCCCTTCATAATCTTATTACCTTTAAGATGGATGAATTCACCATTAATTTCTTGATATGAATTTGAGATGGACTCACAAAAATCTAATTCGATCCTTAAAAAAAAAAAAGATCACTAAAATTATCAGCTTTCTCGAAAAGACAATACCTGTTGGTCATCATTAAACACCTGCCAATGAGTTGAGTTATCTGGAACACTTGGACGATACACAATCTCAATGGTATATGTGTCCTGATTGAACTGTGGGTGAGGAAGAAGAAGAGATGTAGAAACAGCTAAGGAATCAACTTTATCATTGTAATCTCTTAAGAATGCTTTAATGGAAAAAGTGTCGAAGCATTCTATGTTGTCCCAAAACTTGTTTCTTTAATGTCTTAGGTGATCATTTTTTACCTGATAAATTCCCTGTACTTGATTCACAATCAACTTGGCATCTCCCTATACTTTGAGATTTTGGATTCCTTTTTGTCTTGCCATTTCTAATCCTAATAACAAAGCTTCATATTCGGCTATGTTGTTAGCATTATCAAACTCGTAACTTGAAAGAAAAGGGAAAGATCTCAAAATCTGAGATATATGAACCACACCAAAGACTTGAAACAGATATTTGAACAGCTCCCGTAAAACTCAAGGGTCTAAAAATGTTAGGATCTTCTTCTTTGACTTCTACATATGGCACCTCAAATGTTAGGAAATAATTACCCAAGCCTACATCTTCAAAGATAATTTGAGCCTTAGGATCATCTAATTTAGTAACCAGTACTTCACTTGTGCTTCGAGAGGTGAAGGACACAAGGAACTCCATTTACTGGAATTTTATCTTTGGTCCAATCCATGTTGATTTCTCCTCTAACATCTTTGCAAAAACCTCTTCCCAAGAGAATACCATAAGCAGTTGGGATATCAACAACTAGGATAGTCATTTTCACTCTCTTTTTCAGGGAAGGCAACAAATGCAAATTGTGCATCCTTGATTTGGCCAATCAAGGGGACTTGTTTGGTTTCCATGGAATAACACTACCCATAAGATTTATTCAAGGTGAGTCCAAGGGCATGAGCTACTTTTGCGGGCATTACGTTATCAGAGGCTCCTGAGTCAATTATGCAATTGTTGAGTTTAAAACCGTTTATAAGTAAGGACAAATAAAATGGTTCGATCTTTCCTGAAGAAGTAGCAGAGGTCATATTACTCTGAGGTAAAGGCTGAGTGGGGCTAGGAAAAATGTCTTTCAAAGATGGAGGAATAACATCCTTACTTCTAATGAATTTGGCAAGTTTCTCAAATTGCTCAGTGTTGGACTAAATGTATTTGGCTTCCGACATTTGGCTTTTGGTTTTCTTTACATGATCAATGATGTCAAAAGTGGTATATGAAGAAATGATGAAGGGATCAGTTCTGGTTACATTGGTCTGAGCTGAGGTACTGGTCCTTGAAAGTAGGAGAAAGAGATTTGGAAGGTGAAGTTACCTTTTTCATTATCTCCTTTTCAGTTTGTGCTGAGATGGGAGATCCTCTTTTCGCCATAACTACGGGAGCTTCCTTACTTTTATCCTTGGAGCTTTCAACCGGCTTTCTGGGGTTCTGAGATTGGGATCGAGTGAAAACTACAAATGATTGTCCATCATGCTCATCTTCATCTTTCTCATATTCCAAATAACCAATGCTGGAGTCACCAGCTAAATCGTCAAAAGACTCATCAGCATATCTTGAAGCTTCGAAGGCTTCATGAGAGTCATGATCTTCTGGTTCCTCATCCTCCTCAACTATTTCAACTACTACATTGATAGGAGGAGCTTCAATGGCCAGCCTAGTGGGAGCAATGATCAACCAATTCCTATCTCTTGTGGGAGTGTCGTTGGCATTGTTGAAATTCTGTCTAAGAATATCCCGATAAGGAATGTTTGTTTCTTATTGAGACATTTGCTTCTTTAAAGCAATCAAGTCATTGGCCATCTTCTGAATCATTAGATCAGTAATACTCTAAAAAGAACTCTGATTTTTAGGCTTAGATGATTCTCTTCTGATCTTTCCAACGAAAATAAGATTGTCTTCTATTTTGGTGGCTGTAGCTTGAGTGGTGGCCAAATTGGGGATAGCAGATCTTCTTAACAAGAAGCTCACATCAAGAGGTTGAGCGTTGATGAAGAAACACTTCTGATTTTCTAGAGTGGGAATGGCTAGCTCGGAATCTTATGAATCAGCTTGTTGAATTTGGCTATGAAATCCTACATGGGTTCATAAGACTCCTTCTTCATGTGGGTAAGCTATGCTAACAAGGCATGAGAATCTTCAGCTGGTTTGAACCTTGCTTCAAATACAGATCTCATGGTAGTCCAGTTGGTAATGCATGCATTTGGGAGATGGTAAAACCATTCTGCTACTACGCCATGCAATGTTTCAACAAAGAGTCAAACAGAGACATCTTCGTGAGCAACCCCAAGAACACCACATGCAACAAAGAATGAGGAAATGTGTTTGTTAGGATGCTATTTTCCATCACCGTTGAACTTAGGAATATTCTTCTATGATCCATGAGGTAGGTCATGTAATGGTGGAGTAAGGGAAAGAGGATCAATAGCTGTGCCCCAAAGCACAACTTGTGCTGCAATTCTTCTAAATGAAGTAAATACATGAATATGAATATCCAACAAGAATAATGCATGAAAAGTTACAAAAACTTCTTGTTCTTGAGGAATCCAAGTCCTTCGGATGGGTGAAGAACTTCTTGCTCGACCAGATGTAACACTTTTGGGTGAAAGCCTGAAATTATGTTGTTAAAGAAGATAAAAGAACAAATCAGTTTCACCCCTAGCTTGGCTTGACCGAGTGAAGATCTTCCTAGCCAGCTTGAACTGGAAAATGGATCTTCTTGAAAATAAGGAAAATACGAGTCGTCAGACACCAAAAGGATAAGCTTAGTCTTATCAATCCGTATATCCCCAGCGGAGTTGCCAAATAATCTGTTTGTTGGATATTTTTTCAAGCCAAAATATGAGGTTCAACCATAGTACATGGGATTAAATCCCTCCTCAAAGATAGGTGAGGCTTCTTATTTATTACTAATCTAAAACACAACAGAAATAATATATATAGTATTCACACTAATCTAACCATTGGGGTTGGGATAGAATCCTGAAATCCATATTCATAATAGGTGAAAATATTGCTCTTTTGAACTGAAATGGATCGGAAAGGAAATTATTATTATGGAAGAAAAAAAATGGAAAAAAATGAGAGGAACGTACTTTCTTTCAAATAAACACATAGCACAAAATAATCATACGAGCTTTAGATAACAAATGCAATGTTTGAAATGATTAGAACAATCAAGATGCTAAACAAAGAATAGCTTAAGATTATGAACATAAGAACAATATCTTAAGAAAGATACATCTCACAACACAAAGTTTGCAAAATAGCATCAGCTCCTATTCCTCAAATGATTAAAAGAAAAAAAATGTCTTTCTTCTTCACAATAGATCTCAATATTCCAAAAATCTCAACCTTTTGGAATGCATAAGCGTACCTTATTTATAATAAAATGAGTTAAGAGAAAATAGGATAAATCCTAGAAAATAGTCTTTTTAATGAGAGTCCTACTTTGTTTGACTCTCACGCGAAGAACAAGTCAAAATTTGCTTCTGTGTGATGAAAAAAATGAAAAATACATGTCAATTTCAAGATTGAAATGACATGCAACATCGTGCCTATTCTATTTCATCATCTTTGTCTTCCTCTAACAAATCCTGCTTGTCCCAAAATTATTGGAAATTTCATATTATACCTTGCATCTCATTTTCATCAGGCACGGTGGAATGATCACTCATAACTTCACATGTTTCTGAGTATTGCTATCATTCCCAAGAAGCTTTTTCAGTCTCTTGTTGAGTTTCCTCAGGGTTTCTAAAGAATGTTCAATTTTCACAAACTTGTCAATGATTTCTAGGCCGAATCCATAAGTTGGTTCATGCTGAATTGATTCTTGGATCTGCTTGTAAAGATCATCAATAGGTAGAATACCCAAGCTTTCACTCAACACCTTAGCGTAGATCTTGACTAGCTCTTCTTCTATGTCATTCGTGCCATTGACCAATTGATCTCTTGATTCCCTCAATTTTCTACAAGATTCATTGAGAATATTTATTCTAAATCTAATGGCTTTGGTTAGTTGAAAATGTTTGTCCCCATGTGGAATGATGCCTTCTTCAACCAAGATGTGGGACAAATCCTGTTTCAGCATTTGGAGAACTTCAAAAGTTAACTCTAGGTTCTCGAATTTTGCTGAAAATTTATCATTCATTCTCTCCCCATCCTTCTCTATATCCTCCAAGGATTTGAAAACTTCCATGATGTCCTCAATGACTTATTTTCCTTACAAGAGCAGCCTTTGGATCCATTCATCAACCATTCTCTCCTTCTCATTAATCTTCTCGATCATGGGTACCGATGAGAAATTGAACCTGATAGGAGTAGAGGATGATGGTGTTGACTGAGGAGGCTTTGAGAGCTTGAGTAGTACTTACATCATTTCTTTGCTGTAATTTCTCTTTTAACTCATATTTGTTTGCCTTAGTTGCCTTTAGCTTCTAGCACAACACATTCATGGCATCTTGTGCATCCTACTATGCTCCCTCCATTGTTACTTTCCCTAGATCAACCCTTTTGATTTGATAATTTGTGACCATTATATCATCCTTGGTTTTATCAGCCGCAGGAGTAGTAATTTCTACAAATTTATGCCCTGAGGCATCCACTGAAATCCTTGAAACTATTTTGGGTTTCTTGGCTGACTTGGTAGGAGTGACCTTGAGGGAACTGAAATCAAAGGCTGGTAATGGAACTACCACCTTCCTCTTCCTTAGAGTCTAATCTATTAACCATTGAGGTGTATTGGAAGAAGTTTCTCCCATTGTAGGTGTTACGGTCACATCCTCAGGTGGAGGAAGGTTAGCTTGTGGAGTGGTGACCACTGCAAGTGTAGTGTCCATGATAATGGACTTAGGGAATGAAGGTGCAAAAGGAGGAGGCATATCCATGGTTAACTAAGGTCTAGTGGGGAGAGGTGAGAGGCTAGAGAAGATACTAGCCATGGCTGAGGAACTTGGTGAAGAAATATGAGGCAAGGAAGGCTGAATGGGAGGAGGCAATGATTCTAAAATTAGAGCTTGAGAGATAAGAGGAAGACTTACCTCTAATGAACTGTCAACCAAAAGAGGAATGGAAGGTTGAACAATCTCTTCTCTGAAGGAGGATTTCCTTGTTCTGGTTGTGGAGGTGAATCAAGAATCTCAACTATTTGTGGGAGAGTGGCCACTAGTGTAGTTACTTGATCTTCTCCCTTTCTGACAAACTTAACCTTTATTGGCCTCTTGGAAGGGTTCTTATCCTTTTCCTTTTTTCCCTTGGAGGGTCCCACTTCCAAAGTATCTAGTTTTGAAAAACTCCCTTCTTTATAACTCATTCCCCAAGAAATGAGCCATGCCTTAGTATGGGAAAGAATTTGAGCATCTCTCCTCGCAATAGAAGCTTTCTCAGCAATGGACCAATCAATAGCTGGGAATACATATCGGTCTTCATTTAACCCATCATATGAGGTGTCAAGGACACTCTCGTTATCCATGGTGCCCTCCTGGATGTCGGATAAATCCAACATCTAAATTTCTTCAATTGTTAACTCTTATTTTCCTTTCTTCGGATGGAAACTTCATCCCGAAGATCAACCCAAATATATTCTATGTTGGGGACATGTAGATATAAAGTCTGTATGATTTAAGGACTGCTCGAAATCAAATCCATCTCTGTCCTCCATGTGCTTCTTTAACTTGTCTTGAAGCTTGTGTACCACATTCTTAGCTTTAACCATCGATGAGCATGTGTACCTTCTAATGGAAATAAGGAAGGATACAACAACCTTTTGTTTAGTCTTGTTGGAATTTGTGAAAATACAACAATTGTCTAACCAACTCTATTAGGATCAGCTTATCACATGGGAATCTGGGCAATCAGAAAGGATCACCTGGTACATGACCACCAAGGTATGTGAACTTCTTGAACTGCAAGAAGATATAACCCCATTTTGATACTTTGGCCCATGCCTCATCAGAGACTCTTCTCTTTCTTAAGTCAGGGTTCACATGCAGATGTTCTCATAAAAGAAGGTGTCATTCACTCTTCTGAATTGATCCTCGGACCCCTTCATTGTCAACTAAGGGAAATACCGATATATATGTTTGGTTGACTTACTTCCCTTCACATCCAACCCTGGATAATTCCTCATATCGGCTGCTTGTATAGGTGACATATGATGACATATAAAAATTTCTAGTAGTCAATATTGTCTTCATCTAGGAATCAATCTCATTACTTATAAGATTGCTCCAATCAATCCCTTGTTCGTTCTTCTTTATAAGGACCATGAATTGATACATCCACCCGTGAAAGTCTCTTGACTCGGGAGTCCAAATACTCGACTCAACAGGGTGATGATGTCACTGATTTCAAGGATGAAATCACTCCTGGGAACAAACTTGGGAAACCTAGAGACAACTGGCTTGTCCTCGATCAATAACTTTTTATTCACATGCCTGATGCAATCTTCGTGATCTTTGTCCCAGGATTTATGTGCTGACTTAAGATCTACATTGACATATTCCTCAAAGTATGGTAATCAAGAGATCATCAAAGTAACCCCCATCCAACTTCACTATGGTTTCTCCTGCTTATTTTTCACTGAGCGGAATCTAAGTCATAATTAGAAGCACAGGCCAAAATGAACTCGGGGCATTAAGCAGACATTGGGAATCTTGCTGCAAGAGGGAGGCCACTGTTGGTTATTGACTTCATCCTAGGGCTCTGAGAAGAATCCTTGGTTCTATTCCAAAATTCTTCCATGTCAATGTTACCAAGCTCCGTATCTCGGATGTCGTAATTGCAATCTATGTAGGAAGGGGATTCCATTTTCCGGTACTTGTATTTCATCTTTCTTGACCTATCTGACTTATCCTTAGATGATCCAGGATCTGACATGAGAATTCCTGAAGAAAGAATGCCTAGATAACTCTTGTTTGAACAATCAGACTTGGAAGCTTGTTGAGCAACCCCATAGACCCACCACACCAACCGGACTTTGAGACTTGTCAGACAATTCGTGAAACCCGACACACTACAGAGTATAATTAGAAACTAGGTTGTGTTGGACACTTTGTAAAACCCGACACATAGGTGGAAATCAAGGGGTGTTAAGCACTTTACAAAACCCGATGGTCTATGGAATTTGGAGGATGTTGAACACTTCGTGAAACCCGACACAAGTGGAAGTTGGAAGATGTCGGGCACCCTACAAAACCCGACACAAATGGAAATTGAAGGATGTTAAGCAGCTTTCAAAACCTGATACAATGCGGAACTAGAATGGTGTTGAGCAATTCACAAAACCCAATACTATGTAGAACAAGGATGGTGTCGGGTTTTACGGGTTGATCGAATGGTAAAATCTCCACCATGCTTGTAAGTTAAGTTTTATAGATTATTCCCAAAAACCACAAGAGTATATCCATGAAAGGAAATAAGAAAACACCCAAGATGGATTTTTAAACAAGGGTTTTCATGGAAATTCAACAAAAATGAAGAATACAACCCTAAACCCAGAGGAAAGAAAAGGAAAAGAGGAAAATGCCGAAGAACGCTTCAAAAACAAACCCGAAGATCACAAAATGATAAGAAGAGAAAAATACCTTCAAGAAATTTAAAAAATGATCAAAGATGGATCACAAAATCGATCGAGAAGTTTAGTTGGGTTTGGAGGTCGAAGGAGCATGTATGAAAAATCCACGCAATAAAAATATGTCAGGTAGAAATGACGTGTAAAATTAGAGTATTTATAAAGCCCTAGCATTTATTACACCTCCTCTGACACATGTGCCAACTAACCGACAACTCGGCATTAATGCCATGTCATCATGCTCGGCACTTCCGAAAACCTGAAACAAAGGTTTTCTTAACAAATTGGGTTTTGGGAACCAACTGACATGAAGCATGTAAAAGACATGTCTGGATGCTATCGGTTCTAAAAACCTGATGCAAAGGATCATTTTAGGTTTCGGGTTTTCGAGAATCAAGCAACATGTAACATGTTTTTTGTAAGGTATGTTCTGATGCTCCGTTCCGAAAACCTGATACACTGGCATGTAATCAGTTTCGAGGTTTGAAGACACTCAACATGAAGCATGTAAAAGACATGTTTGCATGCGATGGAAACCCGAAAACCTGAAAATCTCCTTCAAAGTGAATTTTTAGGGGTTTTTTCAAAAAAAATCTATGGTTATCTCAATTTTAGTTGGATTCATTAAAAACGAGATAATAATTTTGAGCATGTTTTTTGATTTTATCATCACTTTGCATGCATGTCATTCACATTTTATCTATTTATAGAACTTGAATTCCATGTTTGTGTTTCTTCCCTTCTCTCTTAGAATTTTTATAAAACACCCAATATTCATTGTAAGATATATATCTCTGCAAGTTCTCTTTAATTATGGAGTTTCTTATTTATTCTTAAGAGCATGTGTTTCATTGTTTTTTATATGGAGTTTGTTATTTATTCTTTGTTTCTTATAACCAAGGAGGAATACCTGTTGTGATGGTCAGTTTAAAGGTCGTTGCGTGCATTTTGAATTCTTCACCCAATGATGACTGTGAGAGATTCCTTTTGGTTAGGAGGAACTACCCGAAATACAAAACAAGACCACAAAAGAGATTAAAATAGTATATGACAGTGGACTACCTAGCATATGCTAGATCTGGGAAGTTTGATACTTCTTAGAAGGCCATCAATCCACTATTTATAAATCAATATAAAATAACTTAAACATGTAAATAAAATAATCTAGTGCTAGTGTTCTGATTTGGGTGCCTTAGATTACTATCAACGTTGATCTAATTAAATACTAAAATTCTATGTAGGTAAATGTTTTGGGTTGGATTATGGGTAGCGCAGGTGGTCTGCAGGTCAAAGACAGAGTCTTGGTAAGGTTGGATAAGATTTTGGGTTGTTTTTGGTGGGGTAATACGGTTGGTAGTCTAGAACAATGTTATCAAACATAGAGACCAATGCCGCTTTGGGTGAACGATGTCATTTTAGGTATGATCACTACCGGTTTAGGGTGATCGATATCGATCCACTATGGAAATTGGTAGGGAGTCGGGGGGAGGGTGTTTGGGTTCTCTTGTCTTGGAAAAAGATTTGGAAAGGTCTTTGTGGGGGAGGGTGAGGTGACAGTACAAGATAGGTGTGGTAAGGTTTTGAATGAGGTTTTTGGTAGGATAAGGGTTGAGTTGTTCGATTGGGTTGACAATCACAATGGTGATATCGATTAAGGAGATCAATTTCGATATAAGACAGATCACCACACTAAAGGTTAACCAATGATCGATGAATTTGGGGAAGCTGGAAGATGTTGTAGAATGCATTTTGGGTCCTCTTTGTGTTTACACAAAGAGTTTAGAAAGGTGTTTGTGAGGTATACATGAGGGAGGTGGTTTTGGATAGGTTTTTGTGAAGTTTAGGTGGGGTGTGAGGGGTTGGTTGATAGAGAGAAAGATGAGGGATAGATCTAAGTAAGAACAATGAATAGATGAAGGAAAATAGATAATAAAATTACAAGTGACAGAGGAGAAGCCAATTTACTTGGATTTCATAAGGTTTCTAAATGCCTGTAGTAGTGGAGATGTGGTTATAGATGCTAGTGAAGGTTTATCTATGGAATGGTGCTTAGTGTTATGACCGTGCTTCCCAGGAATGCTACCATGAATGCAAATACCTTTGGATCGAGTCTTGGTGTTGGCTATGGCTGTCTGGATGTGTGAAAGGGATCTAGTTCTTACTTGCGCATGCAGATATCCTTTGTTATGAATCTCATGAATGTGTTCAACCTCTCAAACAATGTTATCAAAATGAATATATGGTAACCGACGACGGTTTAGGGTGATCGGCATCGGTTCAGGGTTGACTAACGTCGATTAAGGTGGGAAATCCCAGGTTTACTAAAAAATTCTATATCTTGGAAATCTTGTGGCTCAACTCTATCTATTCTCATGGATCAAAATGAAATGTTACATTTTAATGAGTGGGAATGTGGTTACAGGAGAACATGCATGTGATTTTAGGGTTGCACTAAGTCTTAGTTCATTAAGTTAGGTAGGACTAAGTATTAGTTAGTGTTGTCAAAATTTCACCCACCCCGGGTAATTTTGATAACATGCATCGAATATTCAAGTCCTGGAAAATTGATTGATTCGGGGCCAAAATCATGTTCTTAGTCCCCTCAAATATTTTCGAAGTTCCCTGTCTAAGAGGAAAAGAGCAAGCTCGAGAAAATGTGAAAAAGGTTGCGAAGGCAAGTAGGTTGATCCAGAAAAAATCATAAAAATGACTAAGTCCTAGTCCTAGGGCGGTCGGGACATTTGGGACAAAAGGCACAAACCGGCCGGCTCGGCCGAAATAAGCAAAAAACAGCCCGTAAAGCAACAGGGACATCTGGAACAAAAGTACGCGGCGGCGCGAAATGCTGGTTTGACCGAAAAAATTGGCTAATCTGTGAGAGGGATCAAATGGGACAATCGGGCCAAAAAGCACGAACCGGCCGAAAAAAGAGTCAAGTCGGTCCAAAATCAAATGGGACATCTGGGACAAATGGACGTGAAATGCCCGAACCGGCTGAAATGAGCACAAAGGGCCCAAAATCAAATGGGACATCCGGGAAAAATGGAGGCAAAGTACGCGAAGGAGCCAAAGGGGCCGAGGACCAATGAGAAATCGCCACGTGCCACAAAGAGAAAAGTCAAAAGTCCGAACCAATGGGATAGTGCCACGTGTCCCAGCTAGGGCCCACAAGGAAAATTCAAAACACCCCCCCGAAAGGTAGAGGAGAGAGAATTGCGCGACCAATCAGAGCCTGCCATGTGTCGTCTAGGTGGCGAAGCACGGGAAAATATTTCGAAATCTGTCTTGGTTTGTTCCGTGCCCTAAATCTTCAGATCGCCATATCTTTTGATCCAGAGCTCGGATTTCCACATTCTTTATATCAACGGAAAGCTGTTGAGATGCTCTACATGATTCTGGGATCAACATCGAGTTTTGGTGTAGTATGAAGAGAGAAAATTGAGAAACAGCTCTGACGCATGTGCACGGCCAGAAGTGACATTTCAGCGGCCAAATTAATGCAGAATGGGTCGCATTCTCCTCCAAATCGGTCAAAGATGGTAGGGTATGGGTTGGTAAGGTATCCTATGCTGTTTTAATATGTTGGCATTCAATGAGGAATGGGCTTACACATTTTCCCATGTTTTCTGTCCCATGGGCTTGACCCATGCAATGTAAAAGCCAGATTTGGATCATTTTTAAAAAAGAAGTTGTTCATTCTTTCGGCTCGGCCCTCCCTTCTTTTCTTCTCTAGGGTTGAAAATGGAGTTCGAACCTCCTCCCTTGCTCTGTAATGGCATTTTTTCCTTTTACTAATGGAATGATGTTACATGCAAACTTCTGGAGCAACAAAACGTGTTCTGTGATGCATCTGTCCATCCTCTCTCGTTTTTGCTTGTTCTCTCCTTGCCTCTCTTCATTTGCGGTATACGTGCATGTCTAAATGTTCATTGCAGGTTTGGAGCTGTGTTCATGGAGTTTTGGGACATTTTACGTGTGAAATCTATCCTTGGGCTGTGATGCATCTGTCCATCCTTCCCATTGCTCACCTCTCTTTGTCCCATGGCGGCGTTTTGATAGATGTTCAACATCCTCCTTCTCTGGTGTATCACCGTTTTAGTGTAGGCTTTTCTTCTTTTCCCTTCTCTCTCTCTCTCTGTCTCCTTGGTATGGTTAGATTAGGATTAGATTAGCTTGCCTGCACTGGAATAGCTTGTGGCAGGTAGTTTAGGAGCAGAACCAGCCTTCTCTGGAGATTCCTCTCTTGGTTTCACAAGTCCCACGCTTGGAGAGAGGTTTCCATGTTGTGCAATCACACTGGATGCCTGAACATCAACCTAGAAGCCTGATGTGCGTCGTCCAGGTCTGCTGTGATTTTGCACTTACAATTTTGGCACGCCCGGTGGGACCTTAGAGGTCTTTTACTTCATCTTTTGTAGGTTGATGTGTTCCTGTGAAGATTTTAGCCTTTGGAGGCACTTGCAAACACATTTGGCGACTCCATCTGGTCAACAACCCATCTCTGAAGTTGCAGACTTTTCCTTCCATTCATTTCCGTCCATTTTTCATTCATCCTTCTTTCCATCCCTTTCATTCTTTTCCATTCCATGAAGTTGTGCAACCATGACTTCATTTCCATCATGGAACTCACATTATCAACAACAGCAGTATATTCCACCTCCAACAGTTTTACAAATCCTCCAGATCAGCATGCATACTCATATGAACAGCAGTGCCAAAGTCAATTTGGCAATGAAGCTTCCCAAGAGCAAGAGTATGCATACAATTAAGACCATCGATCCAAGATGCTGGTCTGCATTGGAGAAAATCCAAAAGATGGAGGTAAACATAGTGCGATCCAGGGCTTAGTGCAGAGATGAAAGCTTTTGGAATCGGTTATGGAGCACCCTGTCCATGGGTGGGACCTTTTCCAAAGCATTACAGCTCTCAGGAGAAGCTTGACTTCATGATTGCAATGCTTGCCTTTGCTTGCAAAGTGGATTGAAGAAATAGAGGTGTATGAGAGAAGTATTCAGCAACCTTGTCAACGGGTAAGCACACCATCTCATGCCTTTCCTTTTCCTCTTTCCCAATCTGTTTCATTTCAGCAGTGTCAAGTTTCAAACCCTCCATCTACTGTCCCAAGTGTTGAATCCATTTCTCCACCCCCCAGTCTTCCACCTCATCTCGATTCTTCTTTCCTTTTCCCTTCCAAACAGTCATCCCCTCCACAAGAGCTAACAGAAATACCCCCTCCTCCAAAGAAACAAGAGGTTTCACTGCCTCCACCACCACAAAAAAGTGTAAAATCGGTTGAGTTTCAACCCATTCCTCCTCTTGCATTCCCAATTTCATATGGGGAAGAAGGAATTGAAAAAATCAGTCATCAAGGACAGCAAGAAGAGGAGCCCAACAGAAAAGAAATGACAGATGACTTGAAGGTTTGGGCTACCAAATTTGGGATGACAAAGATCCCCTTGATGGTTAAGCCTACAAAAGAGGCTAAGGTTGAACAAATGGTGGTTAGGACTGATTTGGTTGCAGCAGAAGAAGAAGATCTTGCAGTCCCAACTTGTCCTCTAGAGCAGCAAATTGAAGAGTTTGACTTGACAAACTTCATGCTGGAGAAGGAGTTCAATCAAGAGCAAGATTGCCTTCAAACATTAGAGGAAGGAGAAGCTGCTCCAAATCTAAAAGAAGAGGAGCACATCCTAGCTGTGGAGGAGAAAAGTGCAGATCCAAGGGCTTCGAGCACAAAGCAGGCTACAGGAGAACCTTCAGTTCTTCTTTCCACTTCATCTCTCTCAAGTTCTATTACTGAAAAGGAGTTTGATCTCTCAAACTCAATATTGGAAAGTGAAGGAAACCATGGTGGTCAAGTTGCAGATCAAGAGGACACCATGGAGGAAGTTGAACACGAGCAGCAGGACAGCAATGAGGTAGTTTACCTGTCAGATTTGGAGGACTGTTTTGATGGAGAAGAGCCGGTTGAGCTTTCACCTTTCTCTCTTTCATCATCCACATTCCAAACACCAGAGCCTGCTGCCATGAAGGAGAGCTTTCATTTGCAGCAGCCTGCATCTTACAAAGAGCTGACTCTTTGGGATCAAGATTGGAAGATTTTTATCTTCCATGTTCTTCATTGGAGGAAGAGAAAGGACAGAAGAATTTCACCATTTCTTCCACACCATCCATTCAAGAGGGTCTACAAGAAGACTCCATTCTTGGAGTTGAAAATCAGAGCTATGGGCATATCAAACGGATCAGACCTTGCCCAATCAGGTATTTGGCTTCATTGGAGCCAAAGGAGAAGCCACAACCAGTCATGCTTGCTTCTGAGCATGAGGATGAGCTACAAAGTACCAAGGATCAGCTGCCATACCTCTCCAATCCAAATGCAGAGCAACTAAAAGAGGTATTGGATTTTTCAGTTGATACCTTGATGATTTGGATAGAAGACCAGCTTCTTGTTGATTTTCCATCCATCCAAACAGCCATGATCAGTGCCAAATCAATTGCATGGCTGCCAATTTTGAAGAAAGGAAGCTATTTCTCACAACCAGTTGCAGGGTTTGTTTAGCTTGCCTTTGCTTCCAGCTAGAGTAGAGTAGGTAGATTTGCTTTCAGTAGAAGAAGTGCTCGTGCACACTCTGCATGTTCCATTTGGGGCATGTATGATTTTCAGTTCTGTACATAGTTTTGGTGTTGCTGGTTTTGCTCTTGCACAGTTCATTTCAGTGGCATCTTGGTGAAGACACTCCAGGTTCAATGGGTTTCCAAGTGGCTCAGAGGGAGGTTTTCAAAGTTCGAGATCACCGGGTTGCAACTCATGACTCCATATCCAATGGATGCTTCAGGCTACTGATCATTCATCTAGCAGGCAGATGACCCCACTGAGTCGCCAAACTGTTGTCAAAATTTCACCCCCCCTGGGTAATTTTGATAACATGCATCAGAATATTCAAGTCCCAGGAAAATTGATTGATTCGGGGCCAAAATCATGTTGCTTTAGAGTCCCCTCAAATATTTTCAAAGTTCCTTGTCGAGAGGAAAAGAGAAAGCTCGAGAAAATGTGAAAAAGGTTGCGAGAAGGCAAGTAGGTTGATCCAGGAAAAAATCATAAAAGTGACTAAGTCCTAGTCCTAGTCCTAGGGGTAGTCGGGACATTTGGGACAAAAAGGCGAAACCGGCCGGCTCGGCCAAGTAAGCACAAACAGCCCGCAAAGCAACAGGGACATCTGGAACAAAAGTACGCAGCGGGTGCGAAATGCCGGTTCGACCAAGAAAAAATTGGCTAATTGCTTAGAGGGATCAAATGGGACAATCGGGCCAAAAGGCGCGTGAGCGAATCGCCGAACCGGCCGAAAAGAGTCAAGTCGGTCCAAAATCAAATGGGACATCTGGGACAAATGGACGCGAAATGCCCGAACCAAATGAAATGAGTACAAAGGGCCCAAAATCAAATGGGACATCCGGGACAAATGGAGGCAAAGTACGCGAAGGAGCCGAAGGGGCCGAGGACCAATGAGAAATCGCCACGTGCCAAAGAGAAAAGTCAAAAAGTCAAGGGGCAAGTTTTGAGCACCGATCCAAACCAATGGGATAGTGCCACGTGTCCCAGCTAGGGGCCCACAAGGAAAATTCAAAACACCCCGCTGAAAAGGTAGAGGAGAGAGAATTGCACGACCAATCGAGCCTCGCCACGTGTCGCCTAGGTGGCGAAGCGCGGAAAATATTTCAAATGCCTGTAGTCAGTGCATTAGTGCCCTAAATCTTGGATCGCCATATCTTTTGATCCAGAGCTCGATTTCCACGTTCTTTATATCAACGGAAAGCTGTTGAGATGCTCTACATGATTCTGGGATCAACCTCGAGTTTTGGTGCAGTCTAAAGAGAGAAAATTGAGAAACGGCTCTGACGCGTGTGCACGGCCAGAAGTGACATTTCAGCGGCCAAATTAATGCAGAATGGGTCGCATTCTCCTCCAAATCGGTCAAAGATGGCAGGGTATGGGTTGGTAAGGTATCCTATGCCATTTTAATATGTTGGCATTCAATGAGGAATGGGCTTACATGTTTTCCCACGTTTTCTGTCCCCTGGGCTCGACCCATGCAATGTAAAAGCCAGATTTGGCTCATTTTTAAAAAAAAAAGAAGTTGTTCATTCTTTCGGCTCTGCCCTCCCTTCTTTTCTTCTCTAGGGTTGAAAATGGAGTTCGAACCTCCTCCCTTGCTCTGTAATGGTGTTTTTTCCTTTTACTAATGGAATGATGTTCTGTGCAAACTTCTGGAGCAACAAAACGTGTTCTGTGATGCATCTGTCCATCCTCTCTCGTTTTTGCTTGTTCTCTCCTTGCCTCTCTTCATTTGCAGGTATCTATGCATGTCTAAATGTTCATTGCAGGTTTGGAGCTGTGTTCATGGAGTTTTGGGACATTTTCTGTGTGAAATCTATCCTTGGG
The DNA here is from genome assembly GCA_018340775.1 of Taxus wallichiana var. yunnanensis. Lineage (NCBI taxonomy): Eukaryota > Viridiplantae > Streptophyta > Pinopsida > Cupressales > Taxaceae > Taxus > Taxus wallichiana. The sequence continues at coordinate 437,878,861 of CM031234.1, forward strand.
CCTGTGATGCATCTGTCCATCCTTCCCATTGCTCACCTCTCTTTGTCTCACATGCGCTTTGATAGATGTTCAACATCCTCCTTCTCTCGTGTATCACCGTTTTAGTGTAGGCTTTTCTTTTTTTCCCTTCTCTCTCTCTCTGTCTCCTTGGCATGGTTAGATTAGGATTAGATTAGCTTGCCCTGCACTGGAATAGCTTGTGGCGGTAGTTTAGGACCGGGAACCAAGCATTCTCTGGAGATTCCTCTCTCGGTTTCACAAGTCCCACGCTTGGAGAGAGGTTTCCATGTTGTGCAATCACACTGGGATGCCTAAACATCAACCTAGAAGCCTGATGTGCGTCCAGGGGTGCTTTGATTTTACACTAATAGTTAGTTATGGTGAGTGAATATTGAGTCCTAGTAAAAGGGAAAAATGCTAAGAATAGGTTTGTGATGAGGTGTCTAGGTGAGGTGGAAATTAGTTTAATTAGGGTAATTAAATAATGAATGAAGTGAGGATGAGTATCACTTTAATTATAAATAATTAAACTAATATTAATGTGGGGTAAAAGGGTCATGGTTAGGTGAATATATTTGAGTTGGCTATTCGAAAAGGGGCGAGGTGAGTGTGACCCAATTTTGGTGTCTACAACATGGGTCATGACAGCTTTTAGTCTTGGTTTCACCTCTTGAGAAATAAAGGAATTGTTTTGATCTTATCACATCTAGTGTTTTGTGCAAATTTATTTTTGTAGACTAATTTTATTCCTTGGTGCTCATTTATACTTCATTTACAATTTAAATTCTATGCCTTTTTATAGCTATATGTTAATTAGTAGGTCGTAGATTATGTTTAATCAAAATTTTATGTGGGATCTTGTAATGGAGTCGCCAAATTTCATTCAAAAGCCATTTGTTTCCCTTCTTTATTCTTTCACAGTTGTAAATATTTATCTAAAACACTTTTTCATTAACATATTTATTATGAGTTTTGTATGGTGTGTGTGGTTCCCTTGGTCCATCTGTGTGGTTCAAACAAATCTAAAGATCCTCAAACTTTCTGGTGTATCACCATATTTTCATTTTTTTTTCTTATTTCTCCACCCCTTTCTCATTGTTTGAGTAGAGAGATTAGTATTAGGAATAATAACTATTTTAGTTGTTACACTAGGGGAACCAACCCGATAGAAGGAGTCAAATTCCAAATGAAACTCAATGAAATAACAATCAATATCATCAATAACATGCATTATTTTAGAAGGAAAATATGCATCCAAACATCAAATTATCACTCAAACTTGAAACAAAGGATATGAACACATCAATCATTCTTAAAATCATCCTTAAAACATGTTTGTAACTTTCAAGAAGAATAAAAAATTCATTCATTACCATTTACCTTATAAATCTTGTTATCTTACTTATAGTCCTCCTTAACTCCAAATCCTACTATCTAGAGAACTTACCAATGAATCAAGGCTATCTATAAAACATTTTTGATACATGTTAAGGGTCTTTTGCTCATTCCAAAGTTTTAGAACTCAACTCTATACCGAATTCAAGTTATTCTCCTTTTACTCGATTTCCCACTAGCCTTCCTAATAGCCCCATTTTCAACAAGTGTTGTTGTCTAAAGCAAACAAATGACTTTATTTAAGAATTAATAACTTTTATAGATAACATTTAACTTGTTTCAAACTTTTGGAAAGTTTTAGAGGCCAATTCTTTGTTTATTTCACCCAACACCAATTTCACCTTTTCAATTAGCCCTAACTAGGTCTATAGGTCTTCTTAACTAATTTTCAAGGTTTCAATGTCTTATTTGGTTTCTTACACTTCTCAATCAATTTAGATAGTTTTATTACCTCTTATATCCTCCAACTCAATCATTCTAGGGTCTTAGATCTCATATTTTTCCCAAAACACAAATATGCATAGTTTGCTTAAGGGCTTAGTTCTCTCCTCACAGCTTGCCAAATATCTTATATCCTTGCTTGTACTATTCTACACATTTATAAAGTCTTCTAGGAGATTCTGAGGATTCCAATAAACCTTTAAAACACATTTCATCAAAAAAATTCATCATTGGTTAGGCACCTTATTGAATTTACTTCATACTTCATTCTTGGAACTATTACAAGAGGGTTTCTTGACCATTTTTCTTACTTTTGTAGATACCAACCATAATACCTCCTTCACTTGATATAATCCACACTATAAAAATTCTTATTCATATGAAAATACCTTTTTCAAACCTCCTTGACTATCCTCACCTTATGAATTCAACTTTTAGAATGGTCATTCATCAAACAAGGTTCTCATTGTTAACTAAATAGAGAAGAGGACTGCATTATTGGTTTTAACATATCAAATATAATGCAATTCTCCTAAAAAAATTACTCACCATCCTTAACCATATAAGTATTTAATCACCAAGTTTCAAGCATTCAAATTGAATAAAACTCCCAAAAATCAAATTTTAGAAATTTGGCTCTAGCTCTAGGGATTGTCTTTGGCGGCATGAGCATTACAAAATTCATAAATTTTGATTGGAAACATTGCAAGACCTATAACCACATTTTAAATTTATTTTTGAACCCATTATCCCACTCTCCAAACATAAAATATTAACTCAACAAAAAATTGAAGTTATGTTCTTTTTACTAGTCTAATCCTAGTCTTTTTCACAATCTAGAGGACAGTCATTGAGAGTTTACTAACAAATAAATTATTCAATAGTTTAAAATACCTTTTAATATATGTATTATTATCCTCTAAATTTATTTGTTTTACACAAACACCTTGAAATGCACCAATCAATCCCAACAACAAGCTTTGCATCCACTTTCTTCAAGAAAACCCTATTTTTTAATAGGAAAATCTACCAAATCTTCATTTAATCTCATTTTTCCATAATTATTCACCTATATAATTCATTTTCATACCTATATATAAATTTGAAAACCTTAAAATAATCTCATTTAGCATTTCATGACATATTTTGTCATTTTTTCTTAAGAATGCTATTAGCATAATTTAGCATAGGCATGTTTATTGCATTTTATTGCATTGTCTTTTATTTAATAATGTGCAACATGTGCACTCTAGTCTAGTGACTTGCATTCAATATTGTTATGTTGGATAACATTCAATATTGGTATTAGTAGTAATTACATGTGCATGTGAGATGGGTCTTATCATCTCGTAGTTGATGTCTGCGCTAGGGGGTGTCATGTCTATCCATATGAGGCTGTCTAATATCTATAAATATTACAGCTCTTGCATTGTAATGTAATCTGATTTCATGATCAATAATATTTGTGAGGCTTCCGTCCCTCTTTGGTCATTGCAATCTTATTCTATTCTATCATTTGGTATCTAAGCTATACCATTATTATCATTTGGTATCAGAGCAGGTTCTATCCAAGCAAGGTTGAAGAGGAGCACTATTGGAGAGGATCCATTGGAGAAGAAGATCTGCATCAAAGGAGAGCCATTGAAGCATCCCGCAGCCTCCATTCCTCCCAAGCATCCATCAACTAAAATTTGACCTATCCACTTATTTGGAAGGTAAATTTTTTTATTAGTCATTGGCATAGCCAATTGATCTAACATATTGGTGGAATATTTCAGATTTGGAGATCTTTAAAAAAAAAAAAGAAAGATCTTGGAAAAAATTACAGATCTAAAAAAAAAAAAAAAAGGATTTGTGAAAAAAAAGAGATCTTAAAAAAAAAAAAAAAAAAAAAAAGAGATCTTGAAAAAAATTGCAGATCAAAAGAAAAAAAAAAATCAGATCTGAAAGTGGAGGTGTGAAGAATTCGGGAGCAAAGGTTGAAGCAGTCTCGTCAACCAAATTCCAGCAGATAGCTCTTAGAAAAAAGAATGTAACTTTTTCATACAATGTCAGATTTATGTGAAAATTTTTTTTATGGAAATATAAGAAGGAGACAAACAACTTTTCAGTTTACATCACCTTCAGATTCGGCCTCTAAATATGATGAAAAGTCTGTACAAGTTGGATCATTTTTTTCTGAAAAAAAATCAAATCTAGCTAGTAAATTGGTAAGATCTCAAAAACTAAGATTCTGATTCTTCTGAAATTTTGTGGGTTTCAAGAAAAATATTGTATGATGCTACTGTCAAAATTTTAGAAAAACCTAGATCACGGTTTGTGAGAAAAGGTGAAAACAATATTCATATTGTTTGTTTGGATCTTAGGAACAAACAGGTCAGCGGTTCAATTCCCACTCTCTCCATATTTTTTCTTAAATTATTTTTTTGGAAAATTTGGAGAAATTAATAAATTTTGGGAGATTTCCAAATTTAGAAGCTCACCAAACACATTTAGAGCCACCACTAAATTTAGCGGAAAAACACCTTGTGGGGGTAAAAAAATAATTTTGGCCTAAATTATGTATTTTGTGACTCTAAACCCTTTTTTGTAAAGAGGCGGGACACAAAAACTTCATTTTGATGTACTTTTGGAGCATTTTGTACTAATCTTGGTGCATAAAGTGAAAAAAAAAAAATACAAATCTTTTATTTTATGTTTGGTTCTATCACACGAGATCTTTGATCTCATAGCAGCGTTCGGTATATACGGTGCCTCTGGGAAGCGCTTACGGGTGATGCCGTCGCAACTACTACTACACTTAATGCCTAACATAGCTTCCTAAACGTCGTCAGGCATCGACCCTATAAAATTGATGGGAGTAATAAGGACACAATACACACACATTTGAGCCCTCCCATCCATTTGTGCTTGCATAAACCCCTCTCCGTACTGTCTAAGTACCACATACTAAATTCTTTCACGTGCGTTAACACCTCTTTCCATACTGATGGGTATATTGAAAGGGTGATCTTCTTCCATGTACCGACGGGTATATCGGAAGGGAGCGTATATAGAAAGGTTTGGTATATCGGCCTGACGGTATATTGAGAGGGAGACCATAAACTTGGAGTGATAAGAGCCTTACCCTTTGTCAAAAATTCAGAGTTTCAGAAATTCAGATTACAGAAATGGGTGCACAAGCACCAAAGTTCTTCTTGCTATAATTCATAAGCTAGAGAGAGACAACTATGCTACATGGAAACCGAAGATCAAGACGTTACTTGAGTTTGAAGACCTATGGACAATTGTAGATGGACAAACAACAAGATCACTTGATGATGGAAGACAACAAGTTCAATTTGACAGGGCCAATCAAAAGGCCAAGTTGATCATCTTGTTTAGCATAATGATTTATGTGCAACCCCACATTAGAGATGCCACATTAGCCAAGGATGCATGGGATAAGTTGAGCACAGTCTATGAGGCAAAGAACAAGAATGCCATCCTCAACCTACTATCACAACTACATACTCTCAAGTTCAAGCACAATGAGAAGGTTGAAGTTTTTTGAGACGAGTTGCTACTTTGAGGGCATCTCTATTGGCATTGTGAAAAGAGATAAGTGATGAAGACCTCGTACCAATTATGTTGTGAGCACTTGCTCCTTCCTACAGAATCTTTGTGACAACTATTAATATGAGTGAACACACAAATCACCTTTGAGAAGTTGGTCAATCTACTCCAACAAGAAGAGGCAATGAACAACAAAGATCAGGAAGATGAGCAAGCACTATCTTCCAATCATAAAGGAAAGGGAAAATTTCAATCCAATCACAAGAAGTCCCAACAAAACCAAAGTCAACGAGACAACACCAAGAAGTGTCCCATTTGCAATAGAGGGGGACATGACATCAAAGATTGTTGGTACAATTCCTATAAAAAGGGTTCATCAAGCAATTCAAAACCCAATAACCATCAGGGTAACAATAATTCAAATAAAGGGAAGTCCAACAACAACAACAATCAAGGGCAGAAAAATGGTAATTGGCAAAGAAAACCCAAACAACAAGGGTACATTGCCGAACATGAGGATGATTCAGATGAAGGACACCACATGTATTCTGCTCAATTTGATGAAGAAACCAAGTCCACACAAGATATCTGGTATGTTGACTTGGGTGCAACTCGACACATGACTGGACGTAAGGATTGGTTCTACACACTGCGTGACTCACCTAACAAGAACCATGTGTCATTAGGTGATGACTCATCATACAGTGTCAAGGGGATTGGAAACATTTCACTACCTCTTGGAAAGCATGACTGCAAAATCACAAATGTATTGTATGTACCTGGGTTGACCAAGAATTTGCTATCAGTTAGTCAACTCCTTGATCACAACTTGAAGTTGGATTTTGACAGTAATAATGGAGAAAAAGTGTGCTTGATAAGAGATAAGTCAAGAGGTTCCAAGATTGTAGCAAGAGCCTCCAATGTGGGACGTATGTTCCAACTTGATTTTGTCCACAAGGATGATCAAGCTCTAGTGGCCAAAGACACACAATCTGCAGAACTATGGCATCGCAGATATGGTCACATCAGTTTTGGCTATCTCCAAACACTTCAAAAGGGCAACATGGTGAAAGGATTTCCTACACTCAAGCACAACACTAATAAGTGTCACAATTGCCTAGTTGGAAAGCAACATAGAGTACCCTTTCAGAAGAACACATATAGAGCTAAGGGAAAGCTTGATTTGGTGCACACCGATCTTTGTGGGCCCATGCAACCAAGTCATTCTGGATGTCAATACTTCATGCTTTTTGTTGATGACTACTCAAGAAATATGTGGATATATTGTCTAAGAAACAAGAGTCAAGCCTTTGAGACATTTCAGAAGTTCAAAGCACTTGTTGAGAATGAAGTTGGTCGCAAGATCAAAACTCTCTGCTCAGATCGAGGGGGGGAATTCACAAGCAATGAGTTCAAGACTTACCTGGAAGCTCATGGGATTCGTCGACAAATGCCTCCTACTCACACACCACAACAGAATGGTATAGTTGAGAGAAGGAATCGTACTATCATGGAAATGGTGCGATGTATGATTGACGACTCAGGTTTAACAAAGACATTTTGGGCAGAAGCTGCAAGAACTACAGTCTATTTGTTGAACAGAGTGCCCACAGTAGCTCTTGAAGGAGTGACACCTCAAGAAGCATGGTCAAATCGGAAACCATCAATTGCACACCTAAGAGTATTTGGGTGTAAAGCTAGCATGCACATACCCAAGAAGAACAGGAACAAGTTGGATATGAAAGCTGAGAAATTGATATTCATTGGATACAGTGAAGAAGCACTTGGGTACAGATTATGGGATCCAAAGCAAAGAAAGTATACACAAGTAGGGATGTTGAGTTCTTTGAGAAGAAACAAGCAGATGCTCCACTCAATGACTCAACAAACATGCAGAATACACCTCTTGTGAAGACAGAATTTGATGTTCCCACTGAAGATGACAGTGATGAATTAGATGATGGTGAAAAATTGGATCCACCACAATCCAATGGAACAACTAATAAGTTACCTAAATGGTATACTCAATTAATAAGAGATGCAAATTTGGATGAAGCACCTAGCACATCGTCCAATCCTGGACCTAGAACTCACAGTCAAGCTCGTGAAGAGGTCAATTATGCCCTAATGAGCAGAGTTGTTGAAACAGTTGAGCCATCTACAGTTCAGGAATCCCTACAATCAAAATCTTGGAAAGATGCCATGGATTCAGAGTATCAGTCAGTGATGAAGAATAACACATGGCAACTTATCGACCTTCCACCAGGGAAGAAACCCATTGGATGCAGATGGATATTCAAGACTAAGTACAAATCAGATGGGACTATTGACAAGTATAAAGCAAGGCTTGTAGCAAAGGGGTATGCACAACAAGAAGGCATTGATTATGAGGAGACATTTTCTCCCACAACCAAGATCAAGACAATCAAGATGATCTTTTCTCTAGCTACACAATTTGGTTGGAAAGTCCACCAAATGGATGTGAAAAGTTCCTTTCTTAATGGAGATTTGCAAGAAGAAGTCTATATGACTCAGCCAGAGGGTTATGTAATACCAGGAAAAGAGATGATGGTATGCAGACTCATAAAATCTCTATATGGCCTAAAACAGGCACCCCGGGCATGGTACATCAAAATTGATGAGCATCTCATAAGTCATGGATTCGAAAGGAATCCTTATGACCCCAATCTCTACCTCAAAAAGCAAGGGGGGGAGATTGTCATTGTGGTTGTTTATGTCGATGATCTAGTCATTACAGGCAGTTCTGTGAAGATGATCGATGCAACAAAGAAGGATTTTAATCGATCGTTCGACATGACAGATCTCGGGCTCATGCACTATTGTCTTGGGTTGGAAGTATGGCAAAAAGAGAATCATATCTTTGTGTCGCAGTTGAAATACACCAAGACAACACTCGAGAAATTCAGGATGATGGACTACACTCCTATTGCTACACCTATGGAAGCGAGACTTCAGTTATCTCGTTCCGATCCATCACCACCGGTGAATGCAACTCTCTATCGGCAGTTGATCGGGAGTCTCATTTACCTGACATATACTAGACCAGATATCAGCTTTGCAGTCAGCTATTTATCACGCTTCATGCAAGAACTGAAAATATGTCATTGGAAAGCAGCAAAGAGAATACTAAGATATCTAAAGGGTACAGTTGACCTTGGTCTAGAGTACAAGAAGAACGACAACTTCTTCTTGACAGGATATTCAGATTCAGATCATGCAGGAAACATGGATGATAGGAAGTCAACATCAGGCTTCATCTTCTTTATGGGATCTGGACCGATATCATGGGGAAGCAAGAAACAAAACTTTGTTTCTCGCTCTTCTACAGAAGCAGAGTATCGAGCTGTAGGTGAAGCTGTTTGTGAAGCAATATGGCTACGCCGAATACTGGAAGGAATTGGTCTACCACAACAGAAATCTACTCCAGTATATGTTGATAATGAAGGAGTTCTAAAGCTTGTTCGCAATCCAGTATTTCATGAGAGAACCAAGCATATTGAAGTACAGGTTCATTTCATACGCGAGCATGTCTTGAAGCACAACATACAACTCCATTTCTATCCTACAGCTGAACAGAAGGTAGATGTTTTCACTAAGTCACTTGCACGTGACAAATTCACACTGTTCAGAGAGTTCCTCTCCACTTCATTGGAAACTATGCAAAATTAAGGGGGGGAATGTTAGCATAATTTAGCATAGGCATATTTATTACATTTTATTGCATTGTCTTTTATTTAATAATGTGCAACATGTGCACTCTAGTCTAGTGACTTGCATTCAATATTGTTATGTTGGATAACATTCAATATTGGTATTAGTAGTAATTACATGTGCATGTGAGATGGGTCTTATCATCTTGTAGTTGGTGTCTGCTAGGGTGTCATGTCTATCCATATGAGGTTGTCTAATATCTATAAATATTACAGCTCTTACATTGTAATGTAATCTGATTTCATGATCAATAATATTTGTGAGGCTTCCGTCCCTCTTTGGTCATTGCAATCTTATTCTATTCTATCATTTGGTATCTAAGCTATACCATTATTATCAAATGCAAAAGAAACCTTAGTAAATCTGACCTAAATTGAGATATTTCACTTATTCATGATTTCAGACCCTAACAAACTTCATTCTCACCATATACAACATTTTAAAAATGTACTAAACACTTAGAATTTCATTTTATCCCTTGCAGTAATAATTTACCTCACTATTTCATCACAAAATCAACCATATATCAAGTCATTTTTTGCCTTTTCACAAATACTCAACTAATTGATCATTACTAGTATAAATAATCTTCATAACATAAGAATACACAACAAAGCACCATTTCATTGGTGAAAGGGTAATCTATATTTAACTTTGTTTGTGTATAATCCACCATCTCTTTAACATGTACACTCTCAATCACCCTTGCTTGAGGATCTATCTAAAGGAACTTACTTGATGTAGATCATTGTATACTTATAATATATGTTGTAGGTGCATTTCACTATATAGAATCATTCGAAATATGTGAATAAGAATATGAGATTCATACCTTGGTTTTATTTTCCCTCCACCTCTGTCTTGTATCAATCACCTTTATGGCCAATATACTCTGCTCAGGCCTTGTCCTCTTTCAACCCCTTTTAACACTATACTTCTTGGTGTAGTTTCCTCTAAGCAAGTCTCATGTACTTATGAGATCATCACCCCTCTAGCCTGCCCTATGGCTTCACACCTAGTTTTCACTATGCACTCCATCCACTGTACCACCTCAGACTTCATTCATTCTCTCTAATCTCATCTCACACTTCACCTTGCCCATACATATGCTCCATCTCCATACTCCACTGTCAATGCATATACTTTACCATCATGATTCCATCATACCAATGTTGTAACTTTATGGCTCCAATAGGCCAAAACCCTACTCCTAAACATTCTACTCTCCCTACAATATTGTTCATACTCCTGGTTAATACTTTACCTCTGAGTTCTTCATCATCAACATTCTTCTCTTGACTAGCCTAATAGACTAGAAATCATTATATAGCCCAATAAGGGGACTAGGGATTTGATTCATTCTCAACACCCATGAAATTCTTAGTCTAACTTGTTATGATGTACCTAGTCCTTCAAACTCATCCTAATCCTTGTATTTGTTCTTGAGTCCTTCAATTAGCTTCATACCCTAGTAGCCCTTCTTATACCCAAATGCCAATGTATCTCCAATATTTCTGAAACAACTTCACCTTATTATGACTAAATCTAAAACCCTTTATGGATTCCCGATCATGTGTGAAAATCATCTACTAGTCCTTTGTATGGAATGATACTTTCTTACCTGACCTAAGGCTCATTTAGGCTTAATTATGTCTCTTGCAAGTCTCCATGTATGATAATGAATTTCTTAGGTATAATCTCAGCTGGAAAATGTTATGAAAACCTATGAAATTCCTTCCAAATGATTCTTATTGAGTTTGAGAGCTTAACTCCTTAGGTAAAAATTGCATGCACTCAATTCCTCCTTCCCATTGTTCATGTACACCAAGGAATTGTAAAAGTGGTGCAAATTTTTCACACATGCGAAGTTCTAAACTAAAACTTGATAGGATTCTAGGTTTAACCTAGAAAAAGATGTCCTTAAATTTTCATCAATTTATAGTGGCTAGAACATTAGATAGGTATTTCCTAGTCTATGCCCAAGAGGTAAAATCTTAGTCTACGGTAGTTATACTTGTCTTCAAGGATTATAAAAATTTGATGATACTCTGTGGACTCATGCTCACCTTTTCCATCCTTCACGATCTTTGGAACTCCTCCTAAACTGATTGTCTATGTACAAGTTCTTGGCCCAGAACAGAGCTTACACTATTTACATGGAGAAAACATATAGATTCTTGCAAAATACACTATGTATTCGATCCAAACCTTCATCATTTATTTATTCATGCTCCATTACCTTTGCTACATTCATCTCCACAAGAGAGTTACATATCATAGACCAAAACTATCAAATTATCATTCTAAAAATCACTTCCTACCTTCACTCAACAACCTCCTCGACAACTTAACCTCCTCCTCGCTTGAGAAAGACCTCAAATACTCCTAAATATGCTTACTAGAATGATTCCTCATGGGAATAAAATCTCCAAGCTTTGATTTTACTTATTTTTTTCCTTCATATAAAAAATAGGCCTTATTTAAGCTTTTACACACAAATTTTTAGGTTTGAATACATGAAAGACAATATTTTAAAGGGAAAATGATGTCATACACTCCTATAACAACCTGGACTTCAATCACACATGAAAACATATATTAACTCTTACTGATGCACCTGCATCATTATACCCATGAGAGGAAAAGTTGAGCTTCTAGCTCAAATGATGTTTGTTGGTAATATTTTCTTGCTTCTTTCTTTCTTGCCTAGCTGTAGGTGTCTTTCTTTTGACCCTTCTATTCATGTTTATGATATGCTTGATCTTTTCCTTGCTTTCTTTATATGTTATTGTCCTACTTTCCATGATTCTCTTGTCTTACTTGACTGATTTCCATCTATATTGCATGATTTAATCCCTCCTTTGACTATCTTGACTATACTTGGTCTGATTTTTCTTAGGAACTGAACTTCTTTTATCTTCACTTTTCTTCCTTTATGATGTTTTGTACTCCTCTTATGCCACGTCAACTTTCCTACTTTCTTAACGTTCTTGACTCCAAATAATTCTTGCATAGCCCACTCATGCATGTGAGTGTACTCTTGAGCTCCACATTTGTATTTTACCTTAGCTTTCTCTCTCTTCATTTGCACATAGACATCTATTAGGGATTGTATAGAGTGTTGATTATTGTTGACAATTATTTCTCCACCTTGAATCCTAGCTTCTTCTTTACACCTTAGTATTTCCTTGAGATCTTGCTCCATTTCCACTTCCTTACTCTGCCTCTTATATATGCTACTATCATGTTTTAGATCCATGTTCCTTGCATGCCTTACAAACCTCTCTTAACTTAAATCTTCATGCATAGTACTCATTAGGCCAAAATACAATCCATTGTAGTTTGCATCTGAATTTCTTCTCCTTTCAAATATATGTTCTTTTCCCATATAATGTTGAGTGGATGCTTGGGAATAGTGTATATTTATTCTTTCCAAGACTAAGAAATCTGAGTTTGTCTTCTTATAACTTACAATTGATCTGTGTTCTCTGATTGGACACTTGGATTTATTGAAAATCTGGTCTATTACCTCAAAGAATAACTCCTACCACTCTCTTGACCGTAAATGGTCTACCACTTCCACTATTATGTTGAATTCCAACCAAAATTGAAGAATTTTTTACCTTTCAAAGGTACTACCCTGTTCATTTATAGCTCTTTTGTTTCCTTATTCTTGGCCACTTGCTTCTTTTTTGAGCTTCTTCAATCGTTGTTTATTCTTTAACCTTCATTCTTTAGTATGTGTTCTCTATCCTGCTCCTTGCACACAACCATTGCTCTATCTTATTTTTGCTTATTGTTGTAATGAGTGTAATTTACTTTCTTCCATGCTTGCTTGTCCTCTGGAGGAAGTACTTATTTGTCCTTATATGCCTTCAAAGGCATCTCTTTATTTCCCTGCTTACAATGTTTCTTATACTCTGTAGTTTATAAAGTAGCCATCATTTTGTTGGCTTGGTTTTCCTCATGGATCTCCTTCATGAGTTATTCATGTTCATTTGAATTTCCTTAACTTGCAAGCTAGTGTTTCATGGACTCAAATATATCTTATAGCTTCTACAACTCTTCTCTCAAAGTGAGAGTATCCACTCCTTCCTCTTCATCATACCTAGGACCAAGTTGGTCTTCTTGCCTTGTAATGGCATCACCTTCATCACTTCTTTTACCTGCATTTTCACCAAAACTCAGCATTTTATGACTTTTACTTTCATAAAAACATGCCCATATAGTGTTAGTTAGAAAGATCAATGGTCTTTTGACCTTCATCCTAGTTGTTCCCAACTTCTTCACTATGTATTCGACACCACATTATCGTGCTTCCTCCATCTATGATCAAATCATAGACCTTGCCTCTAGACTTGCATTAGTCCTGAATAAGTTCCTTCTCTGACTCATGTTTGTGTCTTGTCTTCTTAAATATGTCTTTTTGCCTCTTGGTTTCTCCAAGACTCTCTTCATCAAGAGATATTCACTCTTCATCCTCTCATTTATCCTACACGACTAATCTGGTTTAAATACCTACTCCTTTTAAGTTCTTTGAGGGCATTTCACATTAGTACAACTATCATTTGCATCTCTAGCATTTACACCACTATCTCTATTTGCATTCACATTACTAAACACAAGCATACCTTCTTGAATTTTTCCAAAAGACTTGCATTCTTCCCTTGAATGGCTTGTAGACTCTTCCTTGCTGCTACACTCTAACAATGGCATTCTCTCTCTAACAAGATGCTCCAAAACATTCATTCTCTCCTCCATTTGTATCTTCATCTATTGAAATTGCTCCATCATTTCTCTAAGAAATATTTCCTACTTGGTTTGCATCCTTGAGTGCAATTGTGCCATTATCATTCTAATATCATTTATAGCCTTTAAATCAGGCTCTGATACCAAAAAAGTTCAAGGGTCTTCTCTATTTCACTTTGTTTGTGTATAATCCACCATCTCTTTAACATGCATGTCTCGATCAATCACCCTTGCTTGAGGATCTATCTAAAGGAATTTCCTTGATGAATATCTTTGTATATTATATGTTGTAGGTGCATTTCACTATATAGACCCAATAAAAATATTTTAATAATAATATGAGATTCATATCTTCCCTCCGGTTCTATCGTGTATGAGTCACCTTTATGGCCAATATATTATGCTCATGCCTTGTCCTCTTTTAACCCCTTTAAACACTATACTTCTTTGTGTGTTTTCCTTTAATTAAGTCTCATGTACTTATGAGATCATCACCCCTCTATCCTCCGAGCTATGGCTTCACACTGGTTTTCACTATGCACTCCATCCACCGTACCACCTCATATTTCATTCATTCTATCTAATCTCATCTCACACTTCACCTTGTCCATAGATATACTTCATCTCCATTCTCAACTATCAATGCATATACTTTACCAAAGCATGATTCCATCATACCAATGCTGTAAGTTTATGGCTGCAATAGGCCAAACTCCTACAATTGAACATTCTACTCTCCTTACAATATTGTTAATACTCCCGGTTAATACTTAACCTCCGAGTTCTTCATCATCAACATTCTTCTCTTGACTAGCCTAATAGACTAGAAATGGTTATATAGACCAATACTATTCCTAGGGATTTGATTCATTCTCAACACCCATGAAATGCTTAGTTTGACTTGTTATGATGTACCTATTCCTTTAAACTCAACCCAATCCTTGTATTTGGTCTTGAGTCCTTCAATTAACTTCATACCCTAGTATCCCTTATTATTCCCAAATGTCAGTGTATCTCTAATATTCTTGAGAAAAAATCACCTTATTATGACTAAATATAAGACTATTTATGGAGTCCCTACTCATGTGGTAAAATCATCTACTAGTCCTTTGTATGCAATGATACTTCTTTACATGTCCTAGGGCTCATTTAGGCTTAATTAGGTCTCTTGCAAGTCTATAGGTTTGACAATGAGGTTCCTAGGTATAATCTCACCTAGAAAATTATCTGAACACCTTTGAAATGGATTCCAAATGATACTTCTTGAGTTTGGGAGCTTAACTCCTTAGGTAACACCTACATGCACTCAATTCCTCTTTCCCAATGTTTGTGTACAACCTAGAATGGTAAAAGTGGTGAAACTATTTCACACGTGTGAGTTATAAACTAAAACTTGATAGGATTCTAGGTTTTACCAAGAGAGATATGTCCTTAAATTTTCATCAATTTATAATGTCTAGAAATTCAGATAGGTCTTTCCCTAGTCTAGGCCCAAGAGGTAAAATCTCGGTCTACAGTAACTATACTTGTCTTCAAGGGCTATTAAAATTTGATGATACTCGATGGAATCCTGCTCACCTTTTCCATTCTTTATAGATCCTTGGAACTCCTCCTAAGGCTATTGTCTATGTACATGCTCTCGGCATGAACAAATCTTACACTATTTACATGGAGAAAACATATAGAGTCTTGCAAAATACACTATGTATTCAATCGAAACCTTCATCTGCTCTTTATTCATGCTACATTCATCTCCACAAGAGAGTTACATATCATAGACCAAAACTCTCAAATTAACATTCTAAAAATCACTTCCTACCTTCACTCAACAACCTCCTAAGACAACTCAACCTCCTCCTAGCTTGAGAAAAGACCTCAACAACTCCTAAACCTTCTTACTAGATTGATTCCACGTGGGAATAAAATCTCCAAGCTTTGATTTTACTTATTTTTGGCCTTCATATAACAAATAGGCCTTATTTAGGATTTTACACATAAATTTCCAAGTTTGAATATATGAAAGACAATATTTTGGAGGGAAATTGAGGTCATACACTCCTATAACAACCTAGACTCCAATCACACATGACAACCTCTATGACCTCTTACTGATTCACCTACATCATTCATACTCATAATAATTAACTTATATATATGTCATAAAAAGATCCATTTTATTCATATTCACAAGAATTCTCTCTATACATACAAGAATATTGTTTGTTTACATTGCTCCATGCTCAACCATATAGGTTCTTACCTTCATAAGGATTATTTCCCTATTCTTGAACCTTCAAAATCTCTTTCAAATTTTTCCTCTTCCTCTGTCATTGGAATATATCCCTTTTAAGACCTAAAGGTGGGTAAATAACTAATTTGCTTAGCCTAACCAAGGTGTAGACTTAACCAAACATGGTGATTCAAGGTTAAGTAGTGGAGACACCTTAGTTACATAAAATGAGGTCCTTTTTTGACCTTTAGAACATTTTTACAAATTTTCATATCATTACATTTGATATTACACCTTTTAAGCCTAGTTTATAAATTCATATTTTCAAATGTTCATTTTGAAGGGAAACTCCAAAATGGCTAATGAACACTTATGGAGTGACTTGAAATGACCATGGAGGATTCAATAACACCTAATATGACACCAAAACCTACTACAACCCAAAATTCAATGCAAACCAAAATTTCATTATATACATGGTTAATGCTTTTGCATCACAACCCTCTAGAGACTCACTTCAATATACAGGTCACCCACAACTTGAGAGTGTTTCCATTTTATAAATTAGAAGCAGATTTTCCACACCACTCTCTATGGGGCACATTTCAAATTGATAAAATTTACCTTAACAATGGTCTATTTATATGTTTCTAAGGTCTATATCCAATTTAAGATAGATATAATACTAGGATTCAAAATAAGAGTAAGTCAAGAAGGATAGATGGAGCCAATGGGAATAAAGTAATAAGAAAAAGCTATATATCAAAGAAAAAATGTATTTTACCTAACCTTTAGAATGGAATGACTAATCACACACACACACACACACACACAGAGAGAGAGAGAGAGAGAGAGAGAGAGAGAGAGAGAGAGAACAAAAATAAAAAAGAATTTTATAAAAGTAGTTACCTACAATCTAGTTACCAATGCGTGATCCTCTTTAAAGAAAAAAACACCGAGAAATAATTTATATGGGTGGATATGTGGAAATATAAAGTATAAAACCACTATTCATACCTCATTATATTGATCCAAATACAAAATGGAAATATTTATAACTTCATGTCTAGAAACTATAGTGCAAAATTATGCGCAAGTGTCTAATGTGTGAGAAAGTGCAACATTTAGGTAAAATTTAGAGATTTCTTGATTGATTTAAAAATTCTGGTAAAAACATATATATTTATCATGGTTGATGGTTTTTTCCTTGACAAAAACCTAAGGTCAAAGGGTGGAAAAATCATGAGGTAGAAGGTGAGGAATACATTGATTTAATATCAAACAAGATGACCAAAAGTGGGGATAATAGCGTACATGAATGTGTACAAGTGGAAATAATGGGATAAGTAGTAATAATGGGTACAATATGTGGACAAAGGAGGAAATGATGAAATGATAAGGAAACTATGGAATACTAGTGACATCTCTAAAATGTTGTGGTCTAGCCCACATCACCAAGTTTGATCACACCCAAATATTGGAAATCCATTCCAAGCACGTGATCAAAAGGAAAATGTGTTAGTAGCCCCTATAAAAGATAAAAGGTTATCAAGTATAAAAATGAGTTGTATATTAAGTGCGCATCCTTATACATGTATTCAATTTAGAGCTATATATTCATCACTCCTATATGTAATTATCAAAAAGAATTAAAAATATACTATTTGCATTTCTAGTAAATTATGTATAATATGAAATCTAATTACATCATATCAAAAGGATCATCTAGATATAAATATTATTACGATATATTTATCAAGATCTAGGTATAAATGAATTCCTTCTTACCACTAAAAGATAACATCATGCACATCTTTATAAAAAGTATTTATATATCTTATTTCACTAATCATTATCAATAAAATGCACCAAATATGTATCTACATTTGAATCCGGTTTGCATCTCAATAATTTCTTGTGTAACAATCTTAAAAATAAGATTGGTTGTAGTGGATTAGATACCACTACTCAATTTGTTTTGACAAATCTAATAGTAGCTATAGGGGATGTATCAACAACTAAGATTCCATTTCTAACTTATCACTATTGTGATAATACTATTTCTTAAATAATATGGAATTCCGTATCTTACACTCAACCTCAATATGAGGTTAATATAGTGGTTATTTATTCTTTTTTCATTTATTGGGTATCCTTTATAAAGCACATTTAAATTCTACTTAGTTTACTGTTATTCTTATTTAAATAAATACAGATTTAAACATTCAAATTAGTTAATGTACTCACTAATTAATCACATTTCTAAATGAATATAATTATCTAGATGACATATTAAGGAAATGAATGCACTAGTATAATATTTCTATTTATAGTGCAATAGGGAGCTAAAAATATGTTTGCACACAAAAAAATTGGGTCGGTTCATTTTATTTTAAATTTCTATAATTGTATTTTCATTACAACACAAAATTCATCTTTCTCATCACTTACAAATGAAATATTTGGGAATTAGACAAAGGAAATTTCTCATAATTTCAATACTCATTAGATGAACACAACCAACACATTTCATGGTTTTTCATATTATAAGCATTAATCAAAATCAAAATGATAGAAAATAACAATTCTTCATGTACTCAATTCTAAGATTATCTTTAGTAATTTTTTATTGGGCCCAAAGTCACTCTTGATAAAGATAGTTCCCTTATCCAAGTACCCCAATCCATGATACCCATTTAAATAATTGGTTACAACAACTTTATATCCTTTAATGAAATATCCTAACACTATCTTCGATAAATTCATTATGGATCCCTCTCCTAGTCATATAAGCCCCCTAACATTAAT
This sequence comes from Taxus wallichiana var. yunnanensis, assembly GCA_018340775.1. NCBI lineage: Eukaryota > Viridiplantae > Streptophyta > Pinopsida > Cupressales > Taxaceae > Taxus > Taxus wallichiana. The sequence goes on from CM031234.1 coordinate 437,897,771, forward strand.
CCTCGTCACGCCATTATAAAAACCCATATTTAAATCAGACCACAAATCCTTCTTCTTCTATCCACTCTCACCCAATTTTCACCAATATTGTAATTCTTCAATTGTTGGGGAAAATAGATCAAATGAAAATAATGAAAATAAAAATCTAATCCAAATACAAAACAAAAATTTGTAAAAGGATTATTAACTTTATAAAATCGTTATAGGTCATACTAAACCTTTTTTTATAACTATATTTCCATTAGACATTTTAGGGAACCTAATACCCCAACCTCCCATTCATAACATGGCTCTTTAGACGTCACAAAATGAATCGCTTGCGCTTTGCATCACTTTGATAGATATAGGTGGATTTATCCATCTCTCTCTTATCATAGGACACTTGATCAAGTTCTAAAACTTGAATATTTTGGAAATATCTACAAATAATCAATTCATAACAACACTTAAGTATCTAGGAAACTATGAAAAAAACATCAAAGCTAATTCTTTAGAATGGTGTGACCAAATTACTTAGCACTCAATCAATTAATTATAATATTTCTTAAATCATCTTATGAATGCATTCCATCAATAATAAGTTTTTGGATATATTATTCAAATTGTTTATCGAACAAAAAAATATCCTAATAAGCCCATTCATGATTTCATAAATAAATGGAAAATCATGTGAAAAAAATCAGATTATACTCTTTATGAACAAAATATTTTATATCTCTTTCTCCATTCATTTACTCCTACTCTAAAATAAAAGGTTTTTACTTCTCCCCTAAAAATTTAGGAATTTATAATGGACAATCCAAGAGGCATGACTAATAATATAATTCAATATTCCTCACAAATCATCTAAAAATCCTTTGTAATCTAATTCTAATGTGATCAATCCTTTTAACATTCAAACGCATTCTAAGGATAAATTTGTTTCTTTCAATTCTTCTTATTCTTCTATTGCAACTAATTTAATCACTCAAGTTAATTGTAAACATTCACCTATAAGCTATCAATAATTACAAAAATTATTCCCACACATAAAATTATTTGTAATGATCATTCTAAACATCTACCCATGTTGTATGACCAAAACCTATTGTGTTGGTTGCATGATAATGTGAGGTATTGCTATGAAAATTGTTGTCATATTCACAAATACACATTTTATTTCGTCTTAAGTCCTAACTTTGACCTTCAATCTCTCATTCAACAATGTTACAATAAATATTAATATCTCATTCAATCTCATAGTAAAAATTTAAAAAAATAAAATAAAATGATATGTAACCCTAGAAAAACCCCCATAAATAAATTTTTGAGAACACTTGAGGGATGTTAGGATCAAAAACTAATAAATTATGATATGTGAATTAATCTAAATTAAATTACCAATGAAATCCTATACATAAAGATCTAGTCCTAAAGTCTAAAAATCCTTCTCAAGATGACATTACACTTAAGAATACTTTTGTGGACCATCCATCCTCTAGTTAGACTGCTCCATTACTAGAGACTCAACCTATGGAACCTATTCCTCCACCTTAGGAAAATGTACATACTTATTCAAATAAAATTTATACCACTATCAAATACTCAAATAGTTATGATTATTCTCAGCCTAAGTACTCAAGTATAGACCTCATTAATGGAAATCATAGAACTTTCTTAATGGAATCAACTCTATAAATATAAATATGCACATCAAGGAACTCATTTAATCCTCTCCTCAACATCATAAATTCATCCTAAAGAAACTTAAATATTGATAAGCTTCTTCACCAAATATCAAAGAGATAATTTTCTTTAGTCACCACCTATGTCAATCAACAATATATAAATTTTGAATCCTCCTCATACCAACAAGAAAATTTCCTTAGAATTTATCAAGGACAAAATGGTAAATGATGAAATCCTATTCAAAACTAATAAACCTACTCTCTTTATTTATTCCCTCTATTAGGAAATCCTGATAGGGAAAGTTCTTGTGTACAAAGGTCAAGGAATAAATGTTGCATCATTTTGGTAAATCAAGACAATGTTTTAATTAATAGGAACTTTAGAAAATATGATTCATTTTTATTGGATTAAAAAACCACATTAAAATCCCCTTAGCTTGCTATGGATTCCCATCACAAAGTGGGACCATAAACCATGCACACTAGATTCATGTTCCTTCACCATCCCTTTTTTATAATTTATTCAAGGATGGTCATGGATGCATACTATGAGATTTGTTGCCTCATTTTTAAGATAATGCATTAAATTCATTTACAACATTTAAAAATACAATAATGGGGTATATCCCAACCCATGGGATATATCCATCCATGATCATAACAAATATTTTTGCATTCCTACCATGCCAATCGTGCATAGTATTACTCACACCAAAATTTAAGATTCTCCACCTGAACTTAACATTTTCCCGGTTGATTCGAATGATGATGAATGTAAAAACTCTAAAATACATTAAAATAAATAAATTACATTAATATAATATGGATAAAGTCACACCATCTCTCCTACCTCAAGAAAATTTTCCACATATTCTTGAATATTATATAGAAAAATACCCTCCATGTAACACTAATAATTCCCCTTATACAATCAAGGATGATCTTTATAAATGCAACAAATGTGGAATTGATAATATGTTTTAAGATCACATTCCTTTATTTTTTAGATACTTTATCAACCATGTTGTATTTACTTAGGATACATCCACATATTCTTCAAGGAATGGAAATAATAAAGCCTGCACAATATTGCTCTCCTATCATAACCATTATTTCTTATCCCATGATGAGGAAAGACATATTGATGTAATCCATTATCAAATGATCATATCTCAAGTTCATTCTTTTAACCGTAGTGCCAATGTAATAAAAAACACAATATGATTTCATTCATCCTAAATATGACACTAGAGATGACAAGAAAGATGAAACCTTACCTTACTATGTTCTTGCGAAACCCCATCTAAAAACGCTACTTGGTTCATTCAAAATATTTTCATATTCGTATACAAATATAAATATTCAAATTATATTTTAATTTATGGTATCAAACGATTTTTTGATAAGCCTAATACCCTCATTGTTATTCATTCTCTACCTAATGGAATTATCTTCTCTACAAATAATACCAATACCATATTAAATCTTTCTTCTCCTTCGATGACATCCGCCCCAATACAAATAATCATGAGGTAATTTTTCCTCATTCTATTTTCAATGATGACATGATTTAATCTAATCCTACCATGGTTGATTCATGTAGTCAATAAATAACAACACAATTTATACTTACATCGTGCCTCTAGGTATGTTGTTATATGCATGATTCCTAAATTGAGAAGACTAGACATTAACAACACTTGTTTTACTCTTTCATTACTTTTATCTTTCCCACACTCTTATTATTTTCTTTTCTAGACTGATCACTTTAATTTTTGAAACTAGATGACATTTGACCTAACTCATTATTGACTATTATATCTTGCGAGCCTTCTAGACACTACAACCTATTTGGGAAAGGAGGGCCCCATACACTACTCACCCCTTTGGTTGATTTAGTCTCTTTCCCTCCTTTTCTTTATTTTGAATTTCCAAATCATTTCGTATATTTTATAGAGTTTATTTTATTACTTTGGTCACATTTTTAGTTTTTAATGATGAAATCAAAACAAGGTAATTATATATATATATACAACCTTCTAACTATTATTAAGGGCCAGAAATTGAGGGCTAATATTTACTATCTATTACTTGGGAAAGGAACAACATTCAAATACTACATTTGGGATGCATTAGTAATCTGTATAGGATAGGATATTTCTGAATTCCATATCACTCATTCATATTTAGGGAAAGTAGTTGAATCCTGCTATCTTGGTGTAATTGCACAAGGGAAATCTAGCTTCAAGGGACATAATTCAAATCACACACACAAGAAATACATAGGGTTTGGAATATAGTACAACACTAAATGAAAATAACATTTGGGTGGCCAAAAGTCCAGTCATACTCAATAATATTCATTATTTATTTCATATAATGTTTTCTTGAGTTTTTGTAGGTAGAGAGGGTTTATTTTGAAGGAACATGTGTGATACAAGAACCCTACAACGAATTTAAAGTGAGAGACAACAAAATGAATTAGCTAAGTTAAGGCCCTGAAAGAGGAGAAACACACCCATTGCCAATAAATTAGTGCCCAAATTAGACACTAGCACTTGGGGCAGTCTTATCCTCCTATGGGTGCTCCTATTCAAAGAATTCCTAGATCTCGGTTTCTCAAATATCCTACACAGTCCATATCCAACCTTCTCACCTATTTCCTATCCCAAAATCAGCCTAGATATCTAGATACAAGCTAAGTCACTCTTATACCCTATTTTGCAAACATATTTGTGCTTTACATGCTAATATTACTTATTACTACTATCTTCATTTGATCTCAGTCCTTTGATATAATATTTAAATTTCTTTTAATCATTTAGTAAACCCACTCATTGATCAAACCCTCAATTTCCATAGGATCCTTCATTTTGTTTACTTGATCATATATCCCTAAACCTAGTACCGTTAGGTTTTCTTTCTTTGGTTGTGGATTTCAATATCTTTCATTCATCATACTTGACTCTCATGGATAATCATTATTATATATATAGCTTTCCTAAATCTCCTAGCTATCATAGTTCCTATTGATCTTCATCTAACATAAAAGTTCTTGAGTATATTTTTCATTGTCAAATAATTGTTGACAATTCTCCTCCATTATATACTTAGGTTCAAATTAAATATGTGATTATTAAGCATGCTTTAGTTCATAATGGATTTAGTTTGAATATTAGTAAAATTTACTTTCTTGATAAAATAGGGTTTTCTATTATTTCTCTAACTCCATCTCCTCTACATATCTGCAAATTTGATAACACACCTAAGCAAGTGTTGGGAGAAACCAGTCTACCCATTACTCTAGGTTGTTGCACTCTTGATGTTCTATTTCATGTTATGTCTCATAATAACAATTATAACATCCTTCTAAGTCATCCTTTGTTAGATACTATACATATGTTTTTACCCATGTCTTAACACACAATTCCCATGCCAAACATTATTCCATGCATATTTCTACAATAGATTACATACCTCATGTTACCACTCCTTGTGATATCCCTCTCATACATGATACTAAAGTTACTACTTATATTGCACATCATTCTTCTCTTGTGATGGAATACAATGTTACTAATTTACATGATACACTTTCTATCAACACCCATGATACTCCTCCCATCATGTCTCACTCTTGATGCACTTCTAATGATCATATGCTTACTAATTCCAATGTTACATCACTCTCTACACCTTCCTCATCACAAGTTAGAACACAGTGTGCTGATTTGATAATGATTCCTAATTCTCTCACTTTACAAGCTTTTATGCATGACTCATTTACTATGGATACTCCTCATCTTTTTACATCCCGTGGAAGTCAATTCCCCTCCTCCCACATTCAAGCCTATGGTCATAGGGGATACTACATATAACATTTATGCTTTCAATATTTCCAAATTTCACGTATTTCTTATGGTGATTTTTATGTGTCTTCCTCCATTGTTTTTGGTCAATAATGATGAGTATCCTAGAGCTAGAATGTTATACATATATTGAATCACATATCGATCATTATGTTTGTACTTACTTTTTCCACTATTGCAAACATGCTCAATGTTTTACTATTCTAGTTTTTCCTACTAGGCACACTCTTATTGTTTATATCATTATAATTACTCCTCATACATTTGGGATCTTAGAATCCATAGGGTTTTCCCCTCACTACATTAACTTTGTTCTTGGGAATATATTGTGTTATCCTCTTTAGTTAGGACTCATGTTTAGAATAATTTCTTGATGAAATCACTTAGATAACCATGAAATTCACATTTGGGGGCATATTCTCCCTCCTCGATACCCGATGAAATGATATTATTCCATGTCCAAAAACTAATGTTGAGGTGCACTTACCTTCATGGATCTCACTTTGCACAAAAACATTGGGGAAACCTTTCTACCATTTCATATATGCTCTATAATTCCATGTTCACATATTTACAAAAATAATAATACTCTCTTAGATCTTGATTTTTGTACTCTTGATTATTTATACTATTCTCTATTGCATGTTGTTTATCATTTTACATTGATTCATAATATGCTATCTATTTGTCCATACACACATGCACATTCTCATGGTACATTTGAGGTGAATTCAGATTTATTTTAGGTTCTTACATGATGTACGATGCTTGACACTATACTGTTCTTGGCACTGCACCTTACTAGTCCTATTGACGCTCCTAGGGGTATCTACATTTATTATTTTATTTATATTTAGGTTCTATCATTGTAATATTTACTAATTTCATTCCTATTTCTCCGATGTATAAAATGTGGAATACTATCTATTTTTATAACATGTTAATGGGTTCTTCATGTGTAACATTTGTCTTATAGACCTACTCCCAATCATGGTTCTTTGATTATATTATATCTTGTATTCTTTTCTTGTCTCTTAATTTTCATTGTTTACGGACTATGAATTATGTTCATTTTTAATTTTCTTGTATTTCTTGAAGGATTCAATTATTTGCGACATCTTGAGTGGTGTGCCATGTACACCAAATACTCATTATGTCTTTTCTGCAATGTTAATGTGTGTTGTGAATTGTTTCTATTACATCATATATACTTGTTTGTGACTAACACTTTTGGCTAGCCTTTTTCCCCATTATTTGCATATGCCTTGGTTATTACCATGTGCATTCCCTATTCCCAATGTAGAAGTTCTATTTTAGATATGCACATCAATTTCAACTTTCCTCATTTGGGCCACACTTGCCTTGAATCATCTCACACACTCCAAATGAGTGTAGAAAATCATCAGGTGACTATTTCACCATCTTAGCAGTCCACATGCTAGATATAAGTTAAAAAAAAAAAAAAAAGAAAATTTAGGATAAAAAAGAGCTCAAAAATAGGTTCAAAATCATACTTGAGCCAAAATTTAGTGTAAGACAAAAGTACCCAACTCATATAGGAATTGTGGGTACTAGTTTCCTACCGGATGCTCCTGTCCTTTTGGATAGAAACATGAACATTACTGGATCAACAAGTTTTTAATGAAATTTTTCTCTAATTCCAAAAGTAAAAATTCAGTTACATATTTTAATTAGTTACAAATAGGAACAAAATCAAAGGAAAGTTACAAGATAACTAATTACTTTTTTTTCTCAGGATCAAATAAGGAAGTGACACCTAAGGAAAATGAAGGTAAACAATATGTATAGAACAATGTGTCACCCATGGAAATTTTCAATTGGGTTTGTGACCATCTGCAATGACACAATGCAATTTTCTATACGTATGTTAAGGGTTGGAGGAAAATTTAACCACTCTGTTAATATTCTTCCCTTGGCTACATGATGTTCAAGTCTATAGTTTAGTGACAGGAGACTCAAATCCTCAATTTGGTGATGAGACACACAAATCTTTAGTACTATTCCAACCATCTCAAACATATAAACCATACAAGAATAATTATATCTCTTCTCGCATGGCACACATGTGGATTCTACCCTTAAGTCACTTATTTTTTGATACACATTTCTATTTTGACACGTACTTAAGTTAAAGTTCAATTTCATTTAACATGAGCATTAAAAATGTTGTCATGGTGTCCCAATAGGTGTTGTCATTGATGGAAAACAACATTAATGACAAATTTAATGTTTTAGGATGATGTTATTATGTTTTTCATGGTGCTAACATACTAGTTCAAATGATTATCAACTGCTACAATGGGATTCAGTGAGGTGTGCTTGCTCTTGCAATCCTATATTGGTTCCTACGAGGTGTAGCTTGAAATTTTAAGCTTATTGGTTGCTTGGGAAGCATGTTAACATGATTTCTAAAATGATTTGAGTATTCTTGAGCACTCATAGTAGTGGTATGGTGTAAATACGTGGTCACTTGGTTCCAGGTTGTTCATTGGGAGTAGGTATGGCAACTTGGAGGTGTGACATAATGTATTGAAGCAATTTGAGCTCATTGAAGCATTAAAACAGGTATATAATGGCATATGAGGTATCTTTGGTCATATTTAGAGGTTTTTGCTTTTTTATTGCATTATTTCATTTGATCCTAATTCTTTATGAGGATCTAACATGTAAACATAGGTAAGTCTTAGTGACTAGAGAGATTGGGATATGGAATTCATATATTATGATTATTGATTCCTATAGAGATGAGTTATGATGCTATTAAAAAATTTTAGGTGCCCATGATGTGTATTTTGTCAGATATGGCTGATTTTGTGAGACATGGTGAAAATATAATGCTTTTCTAGTTCAAAGTGCAACTTCAGATGCTCGTTGTGAATATTATTATTTATATGGGACCTTATTTATTTAAGGGATGATTATAAGGTGATTTTATAAGGTTTTAAAAAATAATCAGGTCAGTTGATCATCACATTTTTATGAACGAATGTTAAGAAGGTAAAGAGGTCTAAAACCCTAGTTAAACCCTAACTAGGAGAAGTTGACAGAAAGTGAAGTGTTGTGACCTAGTTTTGATTGATTCATAAAAATTATGATTGGATGTTGTAGAGGAATCCTCAAGATTTCATAAATTTATGGTTGAGGTCATGGTGATGAGTGGGCCCCACCTAAAAATAGAAGTTTTTGAGAAGAAGGTTTTAGGACAAGATGGTCCAAAGGAGTAGCATGAAAAATTGATGTTGCATGATTATTGGGAGTTTTTATTGATTTACATGGAGGTTTCAGGAAATTTTATAGGTTCATGGTGTTTTGAGGTCCAAACAAGTTGACTGGTCAAAGGGCAGTTTTGGGGTCTCAAATAATAGGGTCCAGTAAAATGGCATAACTTGAGCTAAAGGTGGATTTTGAGATGATTAAAGTTTTTTTGGAAATAATATTAAGAGATATATTTCTATTGATATATTTATTTAATCATGATGAGGTCATTTGATAGGTTTCAAGTCATTATTTGAAGAAAAAATATTTTTGGCAATTCAAGACAACATGTGTTTTGTGCAAGTTTGATGTTTTTGAAGCATGAGATGGATTTGGTGATGCTTCCTATCACCTAGAATGTGAAGAGGGATGAATTTTTCATCAAATTAATCAATTTTTAGTCTTTAATGTATTTAGAAATTATTTTATGAGCTAACATTTGGAAACAAAGTTTTTGGCAGGTTGATCTGGTGAAGGAAAATGTTGTTGTGGTTTGAAGTGAAGGATGTTTCATGACTTATAACTTTATTATAAGTGTTATAAAGGTTATTAAATTTATTTTGAGTTGGTCACATGGACATGTTTTGGTTGATTATAAGTGATTTGGTGATCAGATGAAGTTTCCGGGTGTTGAAGGGTGCAAGAAACAACTTGTTTTGAGATTTGTAAAGGAACTGGGCCCAATAAATGAAATAATTTGATTGGTTGATATTAATTGAACCATGTATGAATTTTTATGATATTTTATTCATATGTAAATGTTTTGGGTCATGAAAAATTATGGTACTAATGTTAGGGCATTTTTAAGAATGTGCCCATGGGGTTTTGAGCCATTTTTGGCACATGTAATGAGGTTTTAGCTAGGCACCTAATTGGGTAACTTGTGACTATTTTATTTCAAATTTTAAATGTTTCCTTGATGTATGGGTTGAAAAAAATGGAGGGAAAAGGTTGTTGTGCTAAGTTTGAAAGGTGGAGAAGCATATAAAAACATGTTTTTGGGTGCTTTTGGAACTAGTTGAGTGTGTGCATGTGGAGCGACCTAGGTGAAGTGTGATTGTAGGTGTTTGAGCATGATTTGAGACTGAAAATAAGTGTGATTGTAGGTTGAGAAAAATTAGAGACATGAAATCAAGAGTTTGATGATTTTTGAGGGTTTGATGAGTTTGTTTTGTGAAGATTGATCACCTAGGGTTTGAGTGAAGAAGTGTGAGCTTGAATATTGGATATCCATCAGTTGTGGTAGAAAAAAATTATATATTACACATCATAAGGTGGTTTAGTGGGTTATTTATCATCTTGGGGGTTGTATCCTCCTTGTGGAGTTGGTGCTTCACAAAATTAGGGGTTGGTGCTCCTTGTAGGGTTGGTGCTCTACTAAACTAGGGGTTGGTGCTCCTTGTGGGGTTGGTGCCTCACTAAATTCAGAAACATATCAATATAATATAGTTTTTAGTGGGTTTTATTCCCTTGAGGGTTTCCACTTATATCTTGTGTTCTTATGGTGTTTCTTTGCTTTCATGGTTATATGCTTTGATGATGGTTTATGGTGTGCACACTCTTAAAGTTGAATAAGTGGTTATTGTGATTGAATGATTATGGTATTTTGAGTTTCATATCTGAAAGTTTAATTTGAAATTTTATAAGGACTGATTCACCCCCCTCTCAGTCCATTGTGCTTCTAACAATTGGTATCAGAGTAGGCCTTTTATAGAGGAGCTTGATAACTTGAAGGAGATCTTCTGAAGCACAACATGGAATGTTCTAAGAATCAAGGTGATATGTTTCCATTAATGAATATGAGAGATTTATTTGAATTCTTTAGGTTTTGATATTTGGTATGATATCTATGGGACTTGTTCATCCTCTTTACAACATAATGAAGTATGTGATCTTTCAAAACTTCCTTTCATAGTCAGAATGAAAATCAATTTGGTACATTGACAGTGGTTTTTTAGCTCATATGACAGGTGATAAGAGTAAATTTATATCTCTTCAAAATCATGTTGTAGGTTCAGTGAGATTTGGAGACAACTCAACCATAAACATTCTAGGTAGAGGCACCTTGAGTTTGGATAATGGAAAGACCATCACCAAATATGTTCTATATGTAGAAGGTTTGAAACATAATATACTCAATGTAAGTAAAATGGTCAAGAAAGGGTATGTTCTTACTTTTGATGTGAAAGGTTGTAAGATAAGAAAAGGAGAATCTGGTAGACTAGTTGCAAAAGGAAAAAGGATTGATGGTAACATGTTTTTTCTCAAGAAATTAATAATGAAATGTCTTATGAGTAAGATGGATGATTTTTGGTTATGGAATAGGAGGTTAGGCCATGTGAACTTTGATAATCTTGTTAAAATCAGTTCTAACAATTGTGTGAGAAACATGCCTAAACTCGGAAACTAGAAGATACTTTGTGCAAGGCTTGTATGCATGGAAAGAAAACTATAGAAGGAGATTCAAGACTAATGAATATGAGTCTACTACAAGTCCACTTCAGCTGATTCATACTAATTTATGTGGGCCTATGAGGACTGAAAGTACTTCAGGTGATTATTATTTCATGCTTCTTATTGATGATTTCACTAGATACACTTGGGTGGCATGTTTGAGAACAAATATGATGCTTTAGATGTATTTAAATATTTCAAATCTCTCATTGAAAATGAAAAGAATGGAAAGATAAAGTGTATAAGATATGATAATGGAGGAGAATTTTGGTCTAATGCATTTGATGAGTTTTGTAGTGAGCATGGCATTAGAAGACAATTTTTAGCTTCTAGAACTCCCCAAAAAAATGGAGTTGTTGAAAGAAAGAATAGATTGTTCAAGAGATGGCAAGGACCATGCTTAATGAGTCTAAATTACCTGATGGTTATTGAAAGAAGCAATATGTACTGTTGTTTTATATTCTCAATAGGTGTCAACTAAGAGTAAATAATGACAAGACTCCTTATGAGCTATGGAAAGGAAGACCAACCAATGTGGAGCATTTTAGAGTATTTGGATGTAGATGCTTCATCAAGAGGACTAAAAAAATATTGGTAAGTTTGATTCTAGATCTGATGAAGGTATATTTTTGGGTTATTCCTCAAGAATCATAGCTTATTTATGTTATAACAAGAGGTTGAAATCTATTGTTGAAAGTGCTAGTGTTAAGTTTGATGAATCATCCACTATGAGATATTTTTCTAGAGCTAATGAATCATTTTGTGAGGATATTTGTAAGGAAGAAGATGATGAATTTGTTCAAGAGAATCAAGAAGAGGATGATGAGGAAGAAAGACAAGACACAAAGGATCCTTCTAGAAAAGTTAGAAGAGATCATCCTGAATCTCAAATCTTGGGCAAGAAAGACTCTGAGTCACTACAAGAAGGAAATTGGTAAGTCTTAAAATCAAGAGAACCTAGCTCTTCTTTCAAAATTTGAACCTAAGAATGTAGTAGAAGCTAGTAAAGATGAGCATTGGGTTAAGGCTATGAATGAGGAGTTAGATCAGATTGAAAAGAACAAAACTTGGGAACTTGTGCCTAGACCAAAAGATAAGAATGTAATTGGATCTAAATGGGTGTTTAGAAACAAACTAAATGAGAATGGAGAAGTAATAAGGAACAAAGAAGATTAGTTTGCAAGGGTTATGCTCAAGTTGAAGGGATATACTTTGATGAGACTTTTGCACCTATAGCTAGGATGGAAGAAATCAAATTATTCTTGGCATATGCTGGTTTTAAAGGATTTAAATTTTATCAAATGGATGTTAAATATGCCTTCTTGAATGGTTTTCTAAATGAAGAAGTATATATGGAACAGCTTGATGGTTTTTCTTTGACTGATAAATTTGATTATGTGTGCAAGTTAAACAAGGATCTTTATGGTCTAAAGCAAGCCCTAGAGCTTGGTATGAGAGACTTGATAGTTACTTGATTGAACAAGGTTTCAAGAGAGGAGTAGTTGATAGTAACTTGTATATCAAAAGTGAAGGAGATAATTTATTGATAGTTGTAGTATATGTGGATGATATCATCTTTGGTGGAGGTAGTGATCATATGGTTCACAATTTTTAGAAGCTATGAAGAAAGAGTTTGAAATGTCCATGTTAGGAGAAATTTCTTTCTTTCTTGGACTTCAAGTAAATCAACATGACAAAGGTATATTCATTTCTCAATCCAAATATGTCAAAGAAATGCTTAAGAAGTTTCAAATGGATGAATGTAGACCTATTGGCACACCTATGGTTACAGGATGCAAACTATGCAAGGAAGATGACACTCCTAAGGTAAATCAAACTGAATATAGATCCATGATTGGTAGCCTACTATATGTTACAACCTCTAGACTTGATATTGTTCAAGCAGTTAGTTTGGTTGGAAGGTTTCAAGAGGATCCTAGAGAATCACATCTACAAGTAGTGAAAATAATCCTTAGATATCTTAAGGGTACTATTGAGTATGGTTTATGGTATCCTAAGAGTGAAAATTTTGAATTGAAATCCTTATTATGATGTTGATTGGGTAGGGAGCATGGATGATAGGAAGAGTACTAGTGGTGGAGCATACTTTGTTGGAAAATTCCTTGTCTCATGGTCAAGTAAGAAGAAATCTCTTGTAGCCCTCTCAACATGTGAAGCTGAATATGTTGTTTTGCTCACTATTGTTCACAAGTTGTATGGATGAGACAAAATTTGGAGGATTATAAGGTAAAGAGTGATGGACCTACATCTATATTGTGTGATAGCACTAGTGCAATTAGTGTCTCAAAGAATCTAGTTCTACATTCCAAGACAAAACACATTCCTATCAAGTATCATTACTTAAGAGACCTTGTGAGAAAAGGGTGTATAAAGTTGGAGCATGTATCTACCAAGGAAGAAGTGGCTGACATTCTCACTAAACCACTTCCAAAGTCTACATTTGAGTATCTAAGGAGATTGTTGGGAGTAATCTCAGCTCCTAATAGACCTTAAATGGTCTATGGTATGTTTTAGGGAGAAAGAAATGTTTTATCATCTCCTAGCAAGGGAAAAAGGTTTTAATATCTGTAATATCTTCATGTGTGTCTGTGGTACATGGTTCTTGAGTCCTTTAGTATGTATCTTTGCTCATTCAAGTAATCTCTTGTAGGTTAGTAGTGATGTTCATTGTGATGATGTAATAAGGTGCATGAATCTAAGCTCTCTAGGTCTATTTAATGGTATTATTGGTCTATGTCTAGTATGAGGTGCTTCAATATGCTCTAATGTCTCTTGACCATGTTTTTTTTGTGTCAATTTGTGTCTCTGAGCTCTTGGATTTTGTTGAAGATGTCTATGTATCTCATTGTGACCTCAATAGGTATGATATTGTCTGTGATGTCTTGATTGACAAGAGTTGGGATCTATGTTATAAATTTGTGGCTTTTTTGATATTTCCATCATGTTTTTAAGGATTCATTCATGGGTAAAATGTGTTAAGTAGGTCTGTGGAGCTGAGATTGGTCACTAGTACTTGTTACCTCAATAATGGTGTTCTTGTCAACATGTTTGGCAAATTTTGTGTCATGTTCTTGTATGTATTTGGTCTGTATCATGAGTTGAAAATGTGGTGTCCTATCCTATGATTGTCCTTGAAGGTGTTCTAAGGTGATCAAGTCCTACTTGATCAGTTTTCTCTCAAAAGTTTGAGATAGTGATATGATATTGTTAATATAGCTCTATTTTCAAGCAATTTTGTGAAGTGCTACAGGTATGAGAAGTAATTGTCCCTGATGAATTCTCATTGAATAAGGAGTCTATTATGTGTGAAGATTATATTTCAAGGTTTTGGTGCCATTTGGAATGTTAAGATTAAAGAAAATTGTGTCAAAATTGTTATCTCATTCCTTTGACTGGGAGTGCATTCCAGTCAATGAGCGATAGAGAGAGAGGGAAACTCACTTTTGAAGGTAAAATGAAGGATTTAGAACATGAAATTTTGGGAAAATCATATAGATTTCATGGGGCTAAAGGAGGTATAAGTTTGAAGCTCCAGTATGCATAATTTTTCTTTTATCCATGATAGTATAATATTTTTCTTAATGTACAAGTGATGAGGGTTTGACTTTCTAAACCCTATTTCTTGGTTTCTTAAGATTAGACATAATATTCAAGATATTGAATAGTATAAGAAGATATAAAATGATATATGATGTGATCCTTATGTTTATGCATGTTGATAATGATTTTTAGTTTGTTTTCCATGGTTCATTCTTAATGGTGCATTCTTAAAGTACCATAATAGTGGGATGTGTTGTTTATTAATGATGGTATGGTTGGTGTTGGTTCTCCATTTTTTGGTGATATTAATATCTCTATGATGCTCTTGAAGTGTCTAAATATTTTGATTTTGGTTGTATCAAATTGATTTGAGCTTATAAGGGGCATCTTGCCACTTCATGAGAAGTATGATCACCTACATGTATAAGAGGCAGAGTTGCATGGTTGGAGAGGTATGATTTGTTTCTTCAAAACTAATATCATCATGAAAAACGGTATATTCATTCATATTTTCATGGTTTGTAATAAGATGGTGAAATAAGAAAGGTCTAGGTGTTTGTCAAGTCTTGTAAACTATGTTCTTGCCTCAAAATTGGCAGCACTCTATAGGCCTGTAGCCCATGCATTTTGCATAATATGAGTGGAAATGAAGTCTTAAAGATGCATTCTTAGTTCTTTTTATGGGATTTCATGATGTAATGTATATGGAGTAGTTCATTCATGAGTAAATGGAGCTAGTTTGGGCCAACTAAATGATTCTTTTCCTCCTAATGAAGAAAGAGACAATGATATTGTACCTTGAGACAATGTTTTGAATGGTCTAGTAAGGGTGTATTTTACTATCAAGGACAAGGGGAGTATGAGTTAGTCCTCAATACAAGTGATTTAGGTATTTAGGAGCCACAAGGCATGTTATTATCCTAAAAATGGAGTTGTGGTGTTAATATGATGATCTCAATCTTCTAACAATGTTTGAAGATGTTGTAGTAAGAAATTATGTTGATCAAGGTGTATGTTGGCTCTTTAAGACAGGGGAGTACCTTGGTGTTTCTTCATAAGATTTCAAATAGTGATCTCTAGACCATTTAAGGTGAGATAATGAGGTGTGTTTCCTTATCCATGCTCATGATAATTTATATTGTCTTATATCAGTCAAATATGGCAGTGGAAGACTGAAAATGGTGTTTAGGACTCTAAAAGTTAAAAGATGATTTATTGACATGGTAAGAAGGTGAATATCATCAAATGTTTGCTGCTTAGGAGGTAGATATGGTAGCCTTAAATCCAGGGGAGTGATATTTTTTTGATTCAAAGTTTGTGGACCTATGTAGATGGATGTTGAAAATTTTCAAATTTCACTAAAAGTTTGTTATGGTCTCATAACATTGTTATTGGTATGAAGAATATGCTAAGCCTTGATATGCATATTTTTGGCCTAAAAATAATGGATCAAGTATCTAGAATGATGTGATTAATGATGTATCATGATATTTTGTAACATTGTTGGCATGTAATCAGAGGTTGTATGGTCAAATATCTATTATTACAGTGTTTTAAGAAGGCTAAAATAGGGTTATAGGAGAAAAAAGTTGTTGTTTTTGCATGCCTAAGAAGATGAAAATGATGTTTTTTCCCTAAAAAGGTGAGATTTTTTTTTCATGATGTACTGAATGGTTTTTTCATATGTTGGAAGTGCTTCTTTCCAGGGGAGCTTATTGTTACATGCCTAAAATGAGGTGAAAATCAAAGTTTTGGGAAAAATCAAGAAAATGGAGCAATTTGAGACCTTTGGTTGATGTTTCTAACAAAATAATGGAGGTATGAAGCTGAATAAGGTGAATAAGGTGAGCTACATAGTATGCCTTTTTCATTAATGTAAAAAGGGGAGAAGTTTAGGTGTTTTCCATCAATGAAAAGGGGGAGATTATTGGCATGTTGTCCTAATAGGTGTTGTCATTGATGAAAAACCACATTAATGAAAAAGTGAATGTTGTAGGATGATTTCATGATGTTGTTCATGGTGCTAACATACTTGGTTCATATGTATTATCAACTGCTACAGATGGGATTCAATGAGATGTGTGCTTGCTCTTGCAAGCCTATACAAGTGCCTAGGAGGTGTTTCTTAGCAGTATGAGATTCTTGGTTTCTTGGGAAGCATGTTGACATGATTTATAGCATGATTTAAGGTTCTTGAGCACTCACAATAGTGGTATAGTACAAGTATAGTGGTTCACTTGTTTCTAGTGCTCATTGGGAGAAGTATGCTTGCTTAGAGGTGTGACAAAGTGTATCGAGCCATTTGAGCTCATGGAAGCATGAAATAATGTATATCATGGAATATGAGGTATTTTGGGTCATTTTAAGAGGTTTTTGTTCAGTTATTGCATTATTTTAGTTGACCCTAGTTCTTCTATGAGATCTAACATGCAAACATAGGTAAGTCTTAGTGAATGAGAGATTGGGTATGGAATTGATATTATGATGATTGGATATGTTATAGGGATGAGTCATGATTGTTCTTAGAAAAATTTTAGGTGCCCATGATGTGTATTTTTTAGATATGACTGATTTTGTGAGACAAGGTGAAAAATAAGTGAAAATCCAACTCGAAGTGCAACTTCAGATGCTCATTGTGAATAGTGTGATTTGCATGGGAACTTTTGGATTTCAAGGATGATTATAAGGTGAGTTTATAAGGTTTAAAAAAAAATAATGAGGTCATTATAGTCATGTTTTTATGAACAAATGTTAAGAAGGTAAAGAGGTCTAAAACCCTAGTTAAACCCTAGCTAGGAGCAATTGACAAAAGTGAAGTGTTGTGACCCAGTTTTTGATTGATTCATAAAAATTGATGATTTTATGTTGTAGAGGACTCCTCAAGGATTTCTATAAATGTATGGTTGAGGTCATGGTGATATGTGGGCCCCACCTAAAATAGCATTTTCTAAGAAGAAGGTTTTAGGACAAGATGGTCCAAAGGAGTAGCATGAAAAATTTATGGTGCATGATGATTGAGAGTTTTATTGATTTACATGAATTTTTAGGAAATTTTCATGCATTTTCATGGTGTTTTGAGGTCCAAATAGTTGATTGGTCAAAGGGCAGTTTGGGGTCTCAAATAGTAGGTCTAGTAAAATGGCATAACTTGAGCTACATGTGGAGTTTTGAGATGATTAAAGTTTTGTTGGAAATTAGATTCAGAGATATTTAATTTATATATGTATTGAATCATGATGAGGTCATTTTATAGGTTTTTCAGGTCATTCTTTGAGTAAGAATATTTTTGGCGGTTCAAGACAACATTTGTTTTTGATGCAAAAGTTTGATGTTATTTGAAGCATGATATGGATTGGGTGATGCTTCCTATCACTTGGAATGTGAATGAAGGATTAATTTTCATCCAATGAATTCAATTTGGAGGTATTGAATGTATGTATAAATTATTTTATGAGCTAACCTTTGGAAACAAATTTTTTGGCATGTTGATCTAGTGAAGGAAAATGTTGTTGTGGTTTGAAGTGAAGGATGTTTCATGAATTATAAATTTCTTATAAGTGTTATAAAGGTTTTAAATTTCTTTTGAGTCATCACATGGATATTTTTGGTTTATATAAGTGATTTGGTGATCAGATGAAGTTTCCAGGGTGTTGAAGGGTGAAGAAACATCTGTTTTGAGATTTGTAAAGGGAACTAGGCCAATAAATGAAATAATTTGATTGGTTGATATTAATTGCAACCATGTATGAATTTTTATGATATTTTATTCATATGTAAAGGGTTTTGGGTCATGAAAAATATGGTACTAATGTTAGGGCATTTTTAAGAATGTGCACATGGGGTTTTGAGCCATTTTGGCACTTGTAATGAGGTTTTATCTAGGCCGACCTAATTGGGTCACTTGTGACTAGTTGTATTTAAAATTTTAAATTTTTCTTGATGTATGGGTCAAACCAAATGGAGGGAAAAGGTTGTGCCTAAGTTTGAAAGGTGGAGAAGCATATAAAATCATGTTTTTGGGTGCTTTTTTGAACTAGTTGAGTGTGTGCATGTGGAGTGACCTAGGTGAAGTGTGATTATAGGTGTTTGAGCATGATTTGAGGCTGATAAACAAGTGTGTGTTACAGGTTGAAAAAAATAGAGAACATGAAAGCAAGAGTTTGATGATTTTTTAGAGGGTTTGATGAGTTTGTTTTGTGAAGATTGATCACCTAGGGTTTGAGTGAAGAAGTGCGAGCTGAATATTGGATATCCATTAGTTGCGAAAGGAAAACATAAGATCTATACACATGTCATAAGGTGGTTGAGTGGGTGCTTGATCATATTTTGGGGTTGTAGCCTCCTTGTGGAGTTGGTGCTTCACAAAATTAGGGGTTGGTGCTCCTTGTAGGGTTGGTGCTCTACTAAACTAGGGTTGGTGCTCCTTGTGGGGTTGGTGCCTCACTAAATTTAGAAACATATAAATATAAGATAGTGTTTCAATGGGTTTTCTTCCCCTTGAGGGTTTCCCACTTATATCTTGTGTTCTTATGGTGTTTTCTTTCTTTCATGGTTATATGTTTTGATGATGGTTTATGGTGTGCACACATTAAAAGTTGAATAAGTGATTATTGTGTTTGAATGCTTATTTTTATCTTTTACACACTCTTATTATTTTATTTTTGGAATGATCACTTTAATTTTGAACAATAGAATTTATGTGACCCAACTCGCATTAACCATTATATCTTACGATCATCCCATACACTACCACTTATTAGGGACAAGAGCGCCCTAGGAATTACTATTCCCTTTTTACGATTTTGGACCTTTCCCTCCTTTTCTTGATTGCTAATTGCACATCATTCGGTGTATTTTCTAGAGTCTCTTTTATCACTTTCTGCTAATTTTTAGTGATGAAATTCAAATAATGGAATCATATATATATATATACATGACCTACTAACTATTATTAGGGGCTAGGAAATTAGGGGCTAATACTTGCTATCTATGACTTGGGAAAGGAGAAACATTCAAAGAATACATTTGGGTTACATTATTCACTTCATAAGAAGGGTTATTTTTTAATTTCATCTCACACATTCATCTTAGAAAAATGTAGCTATAGCCCACTATCATAGTACATCTGGCACAAGAGAAACCTAGCTTTAAGGTACACATTTCAAATCTCACATACACAAGAACTATATAGAGTCTGAAATGTAGTACAACATTAGGTGAAAATAACATTAGGGTGATTCTTTGAGGTCAATCTCGCTCAAGAATATGTATTATTTATTTCATCTAATGTTTACTTTATTTTTGTGTAGGTATCTAGGGGTTAGTTTGTAGGAATAAGTGTGATACAAGAACCCTACAAAAGATATGGAGTGATAGAAAATGAAAATAAGGAACCAAGTTTAGGCCCTAAAAAGAAAATAAACATAGCTACTACTGGACATGAGAGGCCATATCATACACTAGTTCCTAGTGAGGTCATGTCCTCCTCGTAGGCACTCCTATTTAAAGAATTCCTAGATCCTAGTTTCTCACATAGAGCATGCACAATCCAGATCTAACCTTATCATCCTATTTCCCATCCCAGAATTATCCTATATCTCCAAATACAAGCTAGTTCCTTCCTTATCTTATATCTTTTACAATTTTTTTGTACTTTTCATACTAGATATTTCTTGTTATTACTATATTCATTTGATCTCAGTCCTCCGATATAATATTTAGATTTATTTAAATAAATTCCATCAAAAGTTTCCTATATATTCATAGATAGATAGGGCTCGTTATATCGAGTGGAGTAGATAGTGATCCCCATAATGATCCCCATCATACATATAATGTATGGTATGACCCAAGATGACCATTATCAATGATCACCGTCATGCAACAACAATACATCATAATCCCCCATAAGTAGATATATGTATATATAGTTGGCTCCCCCATCCCGACCTCGTTAATATCTAAGTTGGAAAAAATCACTCTTGATTTTTGTGCCTTGATGGTAGAAAAATTTATCCCAAACTTGGTGTAATGGTAAATGATATATGAATATTTAAATTGATATTAAATATAATGACCCATTATTAACATTCAAAAATGATGAATACATTTATAAACTATTACATGCATAAGAATACCAATTTCCTTATGAACATCATAAACTTGGTAACATCACCAATAATCCTCCTCCTTTTAATGAATTCATCACTTATTTTGATCCCATCACCAATGAAGTCTTTAATCTTCCTAATTCCCCTTATAATTTTAAGAAAATAAAATTTATGCTTGTAGAAGACACCATTAATGTCCAAGTGGATGATAGTGATGAATCCCACATAGTTTTTGTAGGTGACTTCTTCCCTCATATTCATGCACAACATCACAAATTTCTCCATAAGAAAAAGGAAATATATTATTCTAGTTATGATAACATTCATGGTTAAGATTACCACACTCCTAAAAATAACTCCAAATGGGAAAATCCTGGAGGAAATGTTGTAAAGTTAAACTTTAATGGAGCCTCAAAAGGGAATCTGGGTCCCACTTGGGAGGAGGAATTCTAAGGAACAATGATGGAGATTGATGTTTGCGTATGCCGGTCCTGTAGGTCACTAAAAATAACATGGCTAAGTCAAAGCTCTTCTTTAGAGGGTTCTACTAGCTAAAGAAAAAGGCTTTAAGGACATCCGTATCAAAGGTGACTCTCTCATCATCATTATTTCCCTTAATAAAAATGTTCCATTAATTAGGACATAAGTAATATCCTCAATGATGTTAAGGAAACATCTAATTTTTTTGATAGCATTTCTTATAATCATACCCTTCATCAAGGGAAAAAATGTGTAGATAAGATGGCCAATTACGACATCCATTGTAATGATTATAGGCTATGGTGTAAAGTTGATATATTACCCACGATATTAATGAGACCATCGGTAGAGAGATAGAGGGCACTAATTTTTGTAATTTTGGCACAAGTGAGAACTGTGGTGGTGACAACTTACTTAATATATTATTTTTCAAGATTTATGCCAAGTAAAAGAAGGTCTCTTGTTTAAATTTTGTAGCAATCGAAGAAGCTTGGTTTGGTGAATATGGGGGTGATAGGATTCATGTTGAACATGCTAGCCATAACATTGATGCTTGTAATCAACCTATGTGGAACACACTTAGGATTGGGGGTTTCAACAATTTCATTGCCAAATTACATGGTCATGATCCCTCTCTGTCTAAGGATTTTTGCAAAGCTTGGAAAGTGGATATGTTTGTTGTCAGACGGATGGAAATTACGGTGTTTGAGTCCTCCATCGCCCTGGTCATGGACATGAAAATGGATGGGCTTAAAATTTTTAAGGATAGAACCCGTAGAGAATAGGAAATTGAGTGATTCTTTGTTGGCAAGGAAAGATGTTCTTTCTTTATGGATGGTATTGCCAGGTCATGCATTCTCGGGTATTTGGAGAGAGGTGTTCCTTCATATTATGAAGTACATCACTCTGGAGGGTAAATATAGAAAAATATATACTCACCATTTGACCCTTCTAAACATGTTCCGCCATAAGGTCATGGTGAGCATCCCCTTATTTTTGTTTATGTCACTGACTAACTCCTTAGTGGCTTTCTAGCAGGAGAAAGTGGAGTCACCTTTGCATGAAGGGATCATTCTTCTGATGTATGAAAATGGGAAACCTGCTCTGTGTCCTCCCCTGAAAGATCATGTGGATGAGGATAACCTCACTCTTGTTGACTACCTCACTAAGATGAAGGCCAAAAATTATAAATTTGTTGGGGAGGATTCTGGTAAAGATATGGGTGAGGTTGGTCGGGGAAGTGAGAACTTCAAGAAAATGGGACAGGATGGAAATTTAAAGGGTTTAGAGGATTTGAGCAGTAAGGTTTAGTACTTAGAAGGGGTGCTCCATGCGATGGAAGAAACCAATGCTGGCCAAAGGGATACAATGATGGATGTCATCAATGCTTCCAAGAAAATTATCACCGCACATGTGAAGTCTAGGCAGAAACTTCTTGAGTTGGAGGACCAGGTCAAAAAGCTCACTACAAGTTGGAAAGGATGGAGGAGGGAACCAAAAGAAGGATTTTCAACTTGCGCATCAGCAGCTCCGAGGATGAGCTGGAGGATGATATTAATGATAAAGGTGTTGAGAGTGGCATGAACAAAGATAGCCACGATGGTAATAGTGGGGGATCCCCAAAAATTAACGTTTGTTTCTGGACTGTTGGCAGAATTTTGGTGAACTTCTACTATTTTATATTTTGGAGATTATTTCTCCTTCTCTCTAGTTTCCCCACCTTGTTATAAAGTCTGGTCCTTCTTTGTAAGAGTTAAGCATGTTTAACTCCTTTCTAGGACTTTTTTGTTTCCTTCTTGCTAGTTGTTTTTTAATTCTCCTTTTGTAATGGCCCCTAGGAGTTGATCCCTATTTTTACTGTATTTAATAAAAAAACATTCCTATAATTTATCCCAACATTGTTTTACACAATATTGTAATGTATTATGATTCCTTTCCCATATGATAAAAATATTCGAAAATGTTCACTTGAAATTTATAAACTCTTTCACAAGGAGACATTAAAACTCTTAAATGAAAAATCAAATCACCTTATTTACTATTCCAAAAGGGTCTACAATATCATACTCATTCTTAAGAAGGAAACTCTTACTATTTATATTTGTAATGATTTATTCAATATTAACCTCAATAATCAAGGATAGTTTCTCTCTCCAATCTATCAATTCCATCATGCTATGATTAGATATGAGATATTATCTATTATGAATGGGTTCTCTAGAACCAAATGTACATCATCATTGAATATAAACATAAAACACCATCCAATACTTAATGCAACACATATTAAGTTATGTGAAGATGTGCTTTGTCTTTCAAAATGTAAGAGAATCTTAACAACATCTACTTGAAATATAGTTTCCATGATCTCATTAAAAAATTGTTGAAGTCCATGTAGATGATATTCTATTGGAATTATTTTCATTGATGTCGAAGGAAGTTGAAGGAGATAACATATCTATTGGAATTATTGACGCCAAATGATGTTGAAGGATCTAGCCGATAAAGCAGCTTTGTTGAAAGAATATTACTTGTAGCTTCGAGTCACATATTTTAGATTTAGAGTCTATTTGTTTCGCTTCGTAGTCTAACCATAAAACTTTAGAGTCTAACTAGAAATATTCAAAGCCTCTTCCTAGCTCTTCGTAGTCCGACCAAAATGTTTCAGACTCTATCTCAAGTTTGCCATTTTTCTTGGTCTGGGACCAGCAGTTTAGGCCAAATTTTGCAATCCGCTTTTATGTTTGTTGGATCATTTTTTATGATCATGTTTTTCCATCCTTCCAAGGATTTAAAAAAATTTATGATTATTTATTGTTGTCTTTATGTCTCTATTTTGGCACTAAAATGTTCCATATATTCAATTGTCTGGCCAACCTGAGTTTATTGGTTCACTCTTGTATCTTGGCATTGATATTTTTATCAGAACTTTTGAAGACCTTCATCTTATTTGATACCAATGGTAAGAATATTGAAAAGTATAAAATAAGATGTAGAATAATTATTTGGAGTTTTCTTGAGAAGGAAAGCAAAGAATTATAGTGTTGGTTATTTGAAGAAAAATGAATATGTGAAGTTGTGAAGAGAGTATTCTTGCATGGAGAAAATGGAGAAGTAGAGAGGAAAGTGTAAGATGTAAGCAAAAGATTAGATGATTTGATGAATACCTTTGTTTGAATATCAATTAGATCTCTAAGTATGGAGAAATTGTAACTTTTTGAAGAAGAGAAAGAGAAATCTCAAGATAAGTGAGTATGGTGTGATAGAATGCACAGGTGAGGAGAGAAAATGATCTCTTTTGAAGGAGGAAATGTGAAAAGTAGAGAAAGATGTGTGAGAGGATGCACCAAAGAGGAGAAATAGTGAACTACTGATTGAATAATGTGAGATGAGTGAGAGTGGTGTAAGTATGCAACAAGTACGCATCAATTACGCAACTAGAATACAATGAATATACAACACATTCACATCATGTGCTTGAAGTGATGAGGGATGACAAAGGTCTCTATTTGATAACTTGTTATTTATATGTGGAAGACCAAAGGCCACTAAGAAATGATATTTTATAATCATTAAGGAGTGTTGGTAGTTATTTTTCTTTGGAATTTTATATTCAAATATTAGACTATTCCAAATCATTAGCACCCAGGAATATGAAGATTCATGAGAATATCTAAAGGCAGATGAAGTTGAAAAGACAACAAATTAGGGAGTGGAATATAAAACAAGGTAATATGATTTCATTAAGAAATATGCATCTCAGTGTTGACTAATATATATATATATATATATATATATATATATATATATATATATATATATATATATATATATATATATCATTAAATACACAGGAGAATCTGTAGAGTAAGAGTAGCAACAAAAATGTTATCATCTATGTTGAAAGGGTGAAGCTATAGAATAAAAAAGGTGGAAAAATTATTCAAAGTAGACATACGAAAAGTTCACAATAGAGAATAAAATAAGAATGAAAGTATGAACAAATGAGAAGAATAGAAATATAAAGCAATCTAATTTCATTAATTGGACCAATGTCCATGGTGGAAGTATGATTTGATTTGTGTTGTGTAGAGAAGCGGAATTTACATCATCAAAGTTAAAGAGGAAAATAAAAAAGTTAGATTTGTGTATTGTTTATGTTAGTGCCTCACAATTTTGGGATTGTTGTCTCCAATAGGTTGGTTCCTATGAATTGGTTAAGTTGGTGCTCAACATTGGGGATTGGTGTCTCTAGTGAGTTGGTGCTCACAAACTAGTTGAGTTGGTGCTCAACATTGGGGATTGGTGTCTCTAGTAGGTTGGTGCCTATGAATGTATATTGAGATATTTTGGGATGGATTTGTATAATAGATCCAAACAGCAGTCTTTTCTTTGTGGTTTTCTCCCGAAAGGGTTTCCACATAAATCATGTGTTGTGAAATTTTTATATCTTATGTGATTGTTACTGTTGTGGATGTTAATATTTTAAATAAGTAAAATTTTGTCTAATACTAATTCACCCCCACTCTTCGTATTAATGTTTGTTTAAAAATTGGTATCGATTAGGTTTCTTTAGAAGAATTTGACCATTGGAAGGTATATCTTTGGAACACACATGATGATTCAATAAATTTTCTCTTCAAATAAAGATCCATTGTTTTATGGATTAAGATATTCCTTTTGAGTAAAATAATTCACACTTATCTTATGGATCTTGGGTTCGATATTTGGAAATCCATTAAAATTGGTTATGTAGCTCCAAAAACTCCTCCAATAGATAAATGATGTACTACATTTCAGATAAATAAATATGGGATAAGATTAAGAACATATATGAAGGAGATGAAAAAGTAAATAAATCAAATCTCCAAACACATAAAAGTAAATTTGAGGGCTTGAAGATGAAGGATGATTAAAACATTTCAACCTATTAGAGGGCTTGAGAAGAAGTTAAATATGGAAATATTTTGCAAAAGTGCTAATATATCTTCCTTTGAGGTTTGACACGAAGGTTTCTATAATTTAATAAGTAAAGGAGTTAAATACCCTAGCCATGGATGAATTACATGGGATTCCTACAAAATATGAGATGAGGACTGAAAAGATAAATTAACTAAGCAAGAGGAATCCTTAAAATCATAAAAGAAGGTGAAAAACATAAATCTTGAGTCACATAAATTCTTCATCATTGAATTAGATTAGGAAGAAGCTCATTTTTCATAAAGCTGAAGAAAAGAATTGGAAAATAAAAGGTACGTTACCCTTCAAATTTTGTAATTATGGTAAAATAAGACATTTTTCTTCAAGTTGTCCACATTCAAAAATAAAAAAAACAATGATAGTGAGGAAGATCATAACATTAAGGAAAGTAACAAGTATTACTAGTCTAAGAAGACCTACAAGAAAATAAAATATGATAACTTCCACAAGCAAAAAAATCTCTATACCATAGAGGAAAGTAGCTACTCATATGAGGAAAGTGATGAAAGTAACTCTTCTAGTGATTAGGATGAATCATTTTTCTTGAAAATAGTGTCAAGAGAGAAAAAGGCTAGTTTTAGAAGATGAAGAATATGATGAGGTGGATCTTGAAGGAGATCTCATTATTTCCATAAATGAGATAAATATTATTAGAAAGAAGAACAAGAAACAAAAACAATATCTTCATAAATTTGAAAAAGAAAATAATACTTGAAAATAAAAATTGTCTCAATATATTGAAGAATATAGTAAGATCATCATTGGCTTAAAGGATCAACTTGAAGAGATGAAAAGATGGATGAGGTTGTGAGAATCCATCTAAAACAAAAGAATGAAAATTGCGAGAAGACTAATGTTAAATTAATTAATTGCCTCAAATTTCAGAATAGTACTAAAATATTAGATAATATACTATGTAATCACAAATATCCATTTATTGAAACTGATCTTGGGTTCAAAGAAGATAAAGGGACCTCTAAAGATGTTGCAGATAATGTAATGACATATCCAGATTCTCTTAAATGTTCTATTAGAAATTAAAGCGACAAGGTGAATGAGACTCATTTTCCTAGAAGTAAAAGAAATCCAAATGAAAGGAAAAAGAAGAAGGATATTCTTGAAAATACAAGGATTCCTCACAAAGACATCTTAGAAAACATAGAAGATCCTTTCCCTAAGGAAGCATCACATAACCAAGTTTAAGAATTCATTTTATGGTTATTTTTTTCATGTAATCAGTTTGGGCATAGAGTAGTAGATTGTAGATCTCATACAATAAGTTATAATAATAAAATGAATGCAAATGAAATTTATTTTGGGTTTTTAAATGGAAACTACAATTCATTTTTAGAACACAAAGAGAATGTCATTATATATTATAAAATCCACAACAATGGGTATATAGCACATTTTTAAGAAGTGTTGAAAATCTCATATAAAATAAGAATGAGGATGACTGGAACAAAAATAGAGTTGTAGATGGTTTCTTAGGTAGAAGGTTTAATTTTTTTCTCCTTTATCAGATGATATTGTTTGTTATAATTTTGAAAACTGATGACATAAGGATATATGGTGCAAAAGTAATATTGTAGAGAAAAATAGGAAAGTGGATGAATGTGCTAAACTAAAAGGTGAATTTATAAAAATTTGGAAGAAGAAGAAAAAGGAGGAGAGTTCCAATGAGCCAAGAAAAGGTGAAGAATGTATTGGCCAAGGGATGGAAGAAATTGTTAATGATGATGAAATAAAAAAGAGGAGTCTCTTCAGGGTTTATAAATGGATGGTTCTCACGAGAATGAAAAAGAGAAATTTGAATAAGTTGATGATAATCAAGATGAATTTTTCTATGAATATGAAGCATATTCCACATATAGTGATGAGGATGAGATGGTTTTCTAGAAATAATAAGCTATGCTTGTGTAAGAAGCAAGTAATGTATTGGATTATAGACCCAAGAATAAAAATAAAAATAATAGAATTATCAAGGTATGAATAAGATATGGGAGTGTGTAATCGGGATTTCAGAAATTAATGTAAATCCAAGAGAAGCTATGAGAAAGAATCAATATCTTCGACATAAGCTGCAAGATTCAAGGTAAGAAGTTGATGAGTTGTTTTTATTTCAAAATATGTGAAGGCGAGGCACACAAAAATATGATTTAAGAGTGATCAAATATGTTACTTAGAGATCTCATGAAATGAGATAGATCGGTGCTAAGTGAAGTCATGCAAACAAGTAGGTTGAGATGACGATTGATGATAGAAAGAGTATAAGAGGAGGAGCATTCTTTTTGGGAAATAGTCTGTATGTTGGATAAACAAGAAGTAGGTTTCTATTTATTCATCTACATAAAAGGTAGAGAACATTACATTAGTATCATGGTGCACATAAGTTCTATGGATAAAGAATGAACTCGGGGAGAAAATAATTTCCTTATCATAGTGAAGATAAGACAAAAGTGATTAGGAAATGCATACTCCAAGAGGAAGAGCCTTGAAATATTTTATAATTTAAGAGTTTTTCCATTTTTCCATTAATTTCAAATGGGGAGAGTTAAAGAAATGGGGATTAGTACTAATAAAAAAAACAATTAAATCATGGTAGAGAAGTATAATATGACATTATAGAAAAAGAGATTTTTAGAAAGGGGAGAAAGCTATAAGGTGGTGGTTATATAAAGTGGTTGGTTTCCATAAAAGGTGATTAGGTACCATCAATGAAAAGGGGAGGTTTTGAAATAATTTTCATTGATGTCAAAGGATGCTAAAGGAGATAACAAATTGGTTGGAGTCATTAATGTTAAAGGATGCTTTGAAGGATCTAGTTGAAAAGAAGTTTGTTGAAAGAGTATTTCTTGCAGCTTTGGAGTTTCATATTTTAGCTTTAGATTATATTTTTATCACTTTGGAGTCTAGAAGGAATGCTTCCAAGTATGAATGGAAACATGTGGAGTCTCTTCCTATCGCTTCGAGTCTAACCAAAATGATTCGCATTTTGTCCGAAGTTTTTAATTTATCTTGGTCTGTGACCAACATTTTGGGCTAACTTCTTACAATGAATTTTTGAGTTTATTGGATCAATTTTTATGGTCATCTTTGGCCATCCTTCCAATGTTTAAAGATCATCTGTCTCTGTTTTGAAACTAAAATGTTGCATATATTCAATTTTCTGATCGACTTGTTAAACTATGAAATCAAATAAAATCTAACCTAATGGTGTACACCTTATTTTCTTTCCATTCTAGTTTACTAGAAATTATATATCATCCTACTTCCATTAAAGTATCCTGGTAGAAGGATGCCACTAAGGTCCTTTAGTTTACATGCCCTAGTGGATTTTTTTTTAACTATTTCATATGGAACTAGCTAATGGGTCTTTAATTTCCTAGGGTGGAATGAAGAATTTTAATAATAAAGTAAAACCTTTTCACCAACATTAAGAGCCTTACTCTTTATATTTTGTTCATGACAAGCTTTTTGCGTCGATTTCTCAATATTTTGCAACCACCGGGCTTGTAACCTAGTTTCATCCAACTAAGATAATTACACATCAAGGATTCCATAATATAATATTCATCATCCAAGTTAGTGATCCGTGTGATTCAAAGTGATATTTATATAAATTATATATGCAATAATTCCTCGGTTCCATAGATAAGTTAAAATGGATTCACTTTATTTAGGAACTTATATGTTGTCCTATAGGCCCAAAGAACTACTGAAACATTAGCATCCCAATCATTACTCCCAAGGTCTCATATCTTCGTCAATTTGTCACTAAAAATGTTGTTGATGATAGGGAAATTCTTTATGATGTGCAATCATAAAATCCTACAATAGAATCCTTATAGTTTCATTCAGAAGTGTTTCCCTCTATTGCTTGTGAATCTTAACGGACATCCAATTCAGATAATAATTTTTTACCATAAAAAATTTGTCATCTTTTCTTATGTATAATCCTTGGTAGGAGCATATTCATCCACCAAGTTAGATAGTCTGTGGTTTTGATTATGTAGAGTGCTCCACTTTGTCATACAACGGAATTGATAAGTCCTACAAATTCAATCACCCATTATACAAATGGTTCCTACACGATCACATGTATGACGGAAATTCCATTACACTTATTTATTTTATCAAAATGTTGGCATTGGTTTCACGCTCTAGTGTATGACTTAACATATTTAGACAAAATTCTCCACCAAAGTCCCACATTAAGAATTTTATGTGTAGTTTCATCTTTAGCATAAAGATCCTTGCAATCCATTCATGTGCTTCACAAATAACATAAGTTATTTCATGTTATAAAACACATTGCTTAAAAAACATGTTGTGTTCCATTTTGTAGAGTTGTGTTGTAATGAGATGATATGTGCACACTTAACAACTAATTACTTATCCTGATTGACTGGTAATTTTAGACGCCCCCATTTTATAGAAAAATAAAATCTTCCATTTCACCAAATTCACTTGGTATAATAAGTAATTTAACATCTTACATGTTATCCTATATAGGTTCCGATTCTTCACCGATATCATTACATTAAAAAAATCAAGTATTGTATTATTATTTCCTGCAACACTAACACCAAAACCTAAAAATATTGAAAAAATATTATCCATTTAAAGATCCTCGTCATGCAATATTACATTATTGACCAAGTGTTTTAGATCCATGTGATCCATAAAGAATAAAAATAGAGTTACCAAGAGATAGTGTCAAATTTTTCAAGTGTATAAACCATTGATAGTCCTTCACACTCTGTGGTAGTGTAATTTCATTCCATGCATGTCAATTTCTAACTTGTTAAATAAATTGGATGGTTGAGAGTTCCTTCACCTAGTTGTGCTAATATTTCCCAATGATAAGTCCCGAGGTGTGAACATGTACATGAAATAGTAAGTTCCAATCTCAAATCTGTAATATAGGTTCTTGAGTTAATTTATATTGTAGTTTGCAAAAAGCATGTCGTTTCTCTAAACCTAACTCAAATGCTCTTATTTTTGGTATTAGCTTTTCCAATGGTGCCGTGAATTATGAAAATTTCTTAATGAACTTTTGGTTATACCAAAAATGTCCTAAAAAGGAACAAACTTCTCTCTATGTCCTTGGCGGCATAATATTTACTATACTGCAACTTTGGTTGGGTCTACCGATAAGCCATCTTTATAGATAAGGTGTCCTAATAAGTACTAAATGGTGTTGTGAAATCACACTTATTCAAATTTTTTGGAGATTTTTAACTGTCATAAGCACTCAAACATCAATCTTAAGCTATCACAATGGTCTCTTACCAAGCCATAGACTATCCAATCATCTAGGTATAACTTAACAAACTTTAGTATGAAATCATTTAGAATAGTTAAAACAATGCACGAAAAGATAAAGAAAATCATTTAAAATCCCAAATGACATGACTGTATAGGAATATGATCCCCATTAATTCACAAAAGTTATCTTTACCCTATCCTCTTCGATAATGTTGACTGGTAATAAGTAGAGAACCCATCCGTGAAGGTATATATCTCCTTGGCTTCTACTCCTAACATATCCTGTATAAATGGAGTAGGGAAGGGATAATTTATATATAAATATTTCAAAGCATAGTAATCCACATTAATTATAATGAACCCATCCTTATTTATGATGATAACCATAAGGCTTGCCCATTTAGATTATTCTTTTGAAATTATCACTCATGCGGCTAGAATGTTATCAATTTCTTATTTAAATTTGGTGTGTAAGTTTGGGTTAATTTGTTATGGTCTCTTATGAATTGATTTAGATCCTTTAAGTAATTTAATTTTCATTATTCCTAAGGATGTGTGTAAACCCTTAATTTATTGGTATCCAAAAGGAAATATGTTTTCATACTCATCTAATATCTCAACAATATTTAAAATTTATGATTCGCTCCAAAGTAGTTAACTATCATTGCCATTTTTGGTTCATTTTCACTACCAATATTTATTCCTTTTTTCTACCGAAGATAAATCCCTTGTTCCTTTTTTTCTATAACTCCTCTTGACCCATAGGAGACATCCACATGTAAATGGTAATTATCTTCCTCATCTACTACTTTTCCGACATCCACATGTAAATGTTATATAGTGGGAGATAACAATTGATGTCTAATACAAGTAATAGACGAGGAAGATAATTACCATTTAGAAGTAGTAGATGAGGAATATAAGTAGTACACATGTTATCTCCCCACTATCTACCATGCACCCAATGTTTCCAAACCACACTAGTTGTATCGGACATCAATTAGATATCCCCCACTATATTTCTCCTTCCATAGTTGGATCAAAATTTTATAGATACCGCATCTTGGATATTGTATGAATTCTCTAAACCTTTATGTTATTTGAAAATATATACATGGGGCTATATTATTTTTAGGTTCCATCGAGAAGATGATGTGTTGACCATTATTTTTGAAACTTGCATATCAGTTCTTAAATTGTAAGTCTACATTATTAGCATAAGACCAAGGCCTTTCAAGGAGCATCGAAAAGTTATTTATCTCTATGAGTGGTTGGAATTCAAAATCTCCATTGAACTTCACCCCCATAATATTGATTATATCATTCTTCATGAATCATATCTTCACTACCCATGTTTTGTTAGCCATTAACAATACATGTGGGGCTGATGCAACTCGGTTTCCCCATCTTATTATAAAAATGTACTATAAGTATGCTAAATTGTGTGCATGTGTTAACCGATAATGAACATGTCATTAATGTTGCATCCATCTATACAATAATCAATGAGTATCTCTCTATCAAAATAATATCTCTTTTCTAACTTTACATTATACCTTTATGTCTCCCCAAACTTTTTCATAAGCACCACCTTCCTCAATTTATGTGATAATAATTGCCCTATTAAGGATAATATACCCTTTATAAAAAGCAGCCTACATACCTCTTGAAACTCATTTTTGCCAATTCGTTCATCCTCTGAATCTCTTAACTTTTCATTTCGTAGCCTTTCTTCATCTCTGAGGAATTCTATTTCTCCTTGAATTTCTCTTACCAAGTCTTTTGCTTCTTGAAGAACCTCTTTTTGTTGCTTTCCATCGGGATAGGGCTTAACAACATTCATTATAGTGGGATTCGCTTTTTCAAGATAGATCTTGTGTGTATTGTTACTAGAACCTTTGCATGACGGCTCCACAATTAGAATAAATTTTGAATTATAGTCATCCAACATAGTACATGTAATTTTAATCATTCTTGTGCCCTTTTCACATTTTTATTTCATTAAATTATACAAGTTGGAACAATATTCTATTTTGTACCCCTTCCGATAATGTGGGAAGATAGGGAATGCTAGGTTATCATATTGATAATGGTCTTGCGACCCACATTTTAAACATTTTCAAATCTATCCCATTTCACTCATTTTCCATCCTAGAATCAGCCCAAATCTTTGAATACAAGATAATTCACTCTTATCTCCCTATTATACACACTTGCTTGTTTCTTGCATGATAGATTTTTATTATTGTTGGCATCTAATAATATAAGTTCCCCATTTACATGAATTCTATGTAGGTCACACATAAGTTACACCACTTTTTTATTGGGATATCACACAGGAACTAAATCACACTCACCTGAAGTGTGAGAGGTCTCCAGGTCCCATCATAGTTATAAAAGGTGAAGTGTATTTTTATTTAGTGATTAGTCTTATATTCCTAGTTCATTAACATGTAATGTATCCATGAATAAACCAAACAAAAAGATCATGTATTAATTTATGGATAATTATAAGTTCTAGCCATCTGGTAGAAAGTTCTAATTATAAGCCATTCATACATCACTCCTCTAGCTCTCCTCGATCTTCCCCCTAAGCTACTTAGAAAACTACATACATTCTAGACCCAACCTTGGGTATTTATACTTTTGGGAACTTGTCCTTCACTAGTTTGACAAGAGATAATAATAGCCCTTAAGCTTACAATTATAGTTAACTATTACATTCATAAGGTAGAAAAATTATCTACTCACCACCTTAATTATTTTCTACATGCTAATCCTCCTCACAAATGACAATATTTATAGGAAATGAGAAAATTTATCTTAACCAAATATATTATTGCATATTGTACTTCTAATATTTTACTCATCCACCATATAATTAGTAGATATTCCAATTAATATGATTTTTACATACTCTTATATAGGAATAATGTTTCATATTAAATAAGAAACTATTCACTGAATTACATTGTCTTGTTATAAAAATAACAATACTAAATCATCGTAGACTATTATATTAACAACTACTAATATGAGTTGTTTTATTAAAAACTCATTTACTAATGTAATAATTAATATTACATTTACATTTACCTGAAGCACTAAATAGTAAATTCCTAATATTCCCCTTAGTGCAAACATGGGGAAATCCTGCCTTGTACTACAATGTATCACCTTGACACTTGCTCATGATTTAGATGGTTTTGTTTTTAGGATAGCTAATAACCTTCAGGATAGATTTTAAAGTGGTAAACCAATAACCAAAAAAAGATGGTTTTATTATTTAGGATAACCAACAAACCTTCAGGATGGTTTTCAAAATGGATAACCAACAACCATAATATCATTATGTTGTAGTATTATCATCAACTCTAATCACATTATTCTATAAGGATATTACCCATGAATTTTTCTACACATTACAAACTCAAAAATAAATTAGAAATGGTACATTAGTGTAATGTTCCCCCATAATGTGAAATTTCAACTTAATCAAAAATAATAAGGAATAACAAGAATACTGAAATTTGAAGCACACTGCGAAAGTAAACACACTCTAAAAAAATGTCACCAAACCTTCATGTGGCTCCATTGTTAGCGATCGATGAGAGGTCACCGATCGATATCCAATCTCTGATGTGTCCATCCTCTAGTATTATTTACTTAGTAAAGAAAATATTCATAATTATCATAGTCATTTTAAGCTATCTACTCTTCCTCATAATGCGATTCCTTGTCTATGCCCATATTCACTTCATCCAATTTGATTTTTCCTCTAAGAAGATCATTGACTCAAATTTTACAAAATGGAGCTTTATGCCCCTTTTCTTGTAGTAGAAACATTCAATTTCCTCCTTGTTTTTGGAGAAATTATTGTACTTATTTTTAATGTACAATCCAATTTCTTCTTCTACATCTTTGTAGTCCTTTTTCCCTCAACTGGAAGATTTGATATCATATCTTCCAGTGATTATGAAGGAATATTTCCAAGAGTGAAAACAACATTTATATATTTGGAAGACAAGTTATTCAAAAATATGGCTTTTGCATCTTCATCCTCAACCAAATATTTAACTTATGCTAATTTAGTTAGATATGCCGGTTCTTTTTCTTGTCCATTCACAATCCTCCATAAATTCTTGTTCATTAATTGCATATGGATTTTTACTTTCCAAATGTGGAAATTGAGACCAGAATATTTTCTAATGGTACTTCCATTGTTGGTTTGAACCAAAAAAATGTGTTTTTATAAATAAAACACCTATTATTCACCTAGATATAGGTTTATAATTTTGACATAGTGACATACATACTTATTATCCAACATCGACTCTTATGAAAAACATATAAAGACCTCACAAACTAAAAATCATGAATGACTACTTTATTTACAATATTGTTTTGACATTTGACAATATCAATCATGAATGAAATCAAGGCTTTAAACAAAAGAAAGATTTACAATGAATTAATAGTTTTGTAAAAGAGAAGACTTGAGAAACTTAAAAACTAATTAATAATCCAAAAACTAATCCAACCAAAATCTGACATGGAATATTATAGTTGTAAAAACACAAAAATTTCATTACCCGATTAGGGTTCGACACGAGTTGATTTTTGATTTCCGATGAGAGTATTTTATTTCGTCACGAGCCAAAATAATAACTTAAATCAAGATTTTTTTACATTCATGTCACATCCATCGTAGGGGATCTAAGGGCTTTGTATGGGTTATGGATGTGATGGCACAACACTACTATGTAGATTTTAGGAAAACCCATTTTAAAACAAACCTCGTGAACATTGTACAAGGAAATGATTTAAAGATATAAAAAATAAATATTTATAGAAGTCAATATAAAATTAAGAGGAATATAGATAACCACAAGTTCTCTACTCCAAGCGTGGCCTCCACACAAATGAAAACAACCAGATTAAATCACCATAGTGTGTAAAATTTGAATGGAGCATCCAAATACGTAGCATGGTTTTAAAACTTGAAGAAAAATAAAACTCACACCGAGCTTACTAGAGATTAATATGCCATTCTCAGAGGGATCTATACTCATTATTAATAAGCTCAAGACCATAGATAATTATGATATTAATGAGATTATTTATAGGAGTGAAGACAAATTTATCTCAACCAAATATATCATTGCATAATACACTTCTACAATTTATCCCATCCACCATATAATAGGTAGAGCTTCCAATTAATATGAGTTTTTACATAATCATATATAGGAAGAATTTTTCTTATTAAATATGAAACTATTTCAGGTTTTTTTTACCAAAATGGCATTCACCGCTTTCTCCCTTACTAACCCTAGATCGAATCTATCTCGATTTTAGTTTCTCTATGTTCAACGGTCGCATGTAATTCCATTGCAAAGCTTGGCCAATTCATATTCTAAGTGGAGTTCATGTTTAGTGGAGGCATTGTATTTCCCTCGATAGTGTTTCATTTGGATGACCTTTCTACTCTCTCTAGGTTAGTTTTCTTCTCGCATTGTTGGAGAGGGGACGACCATGGATCTTTGGCCACAAAATTGGCCAATGAAATTAAAAATGAGGCTAAATTTGAGAACTCAAGTTTCAGAAACCCATCCTTAGTTATCCCCGAAACCCCTTAAATTTCTACAAAAATGATACAAGTCCTTGTTCACTCTCTACAAGGTAATATCTTATGCATTCGGTTACATAGTATTTCCAGGACATAATATTTGAAATCCATTATTGCTCAAAAGTTATTCTATATGATGGAGCATTTTGGACTAGTATTTTCTATAAAATCTCTTACGCAGACACCCCTAGGATTAAATCTTATGGCATAGGCATAGATTCAATGCTTATTAGGACTAATGTCCTTCTAGGAGGAGCCAAGGATCATTTTTACCTCTTTCAAGGAGGAAATCTTTAAAAATGCAACCCCTATAACATTTGTTGTTGCTCCTCATCCCCCTACTTATATTGTTGAGAAAGCCTCGGAATACCTAGTGTTCGAGGTTGTGGATGTGTTGTCCTCTCAAAATTCCCCCTCTTTTGAAAGTTAGAATTTTAAAAATTTTGAGTTGGCACCCTTTAGTATAGATCTAGTGAAGTGGAAACCCGAAGAGATGGTGAAAATTTGCATTTATTGGAGTCATTCTAGTGATTTACAGGTCTGTTGGACATTTTTCCCTCATGTCCTAAGTACCTCTGGACCTTCTTTTTGTCAACCAACCGATTTCCCCACATATCCTTGTCTTTCAACTTTATCGAACTTTTTGGCCCATTTGTCCCAAGTTCACCCAGACTTCCTTTTCCCCGATCACCCGCATCACCCGCATCGGGTTCTTCGTGTACTTTTGTCTCATCTATCCCAAATGCATTCGAGCTTTCTATTCACCGATTCCCTACATTGCTCACATCGACCGAATCACATCTTCACGTCCCTCATGTCTTTGAGTCCCTGGACTGCCCGTGCTCATTTGACCCACATTCCCCACATCGTTCGCATCGCCTAAATCGTGTCTTCATGTCCCTAATGTCCTAAGGGCCGTTCGGGCTAGTTTTTTCTCGCTTTTCCCGCATCTCATCTTTTTGAGTTGGTGCAAGGTGTATTTAATGCTCATTAATGACCTTCTCTCTCCTGAAATGGCTATTTAAAGGGACTACTACCTATGCATTTGTTACATTGCTCGCCTACTTTTTCTTGCCCAAATCCTTGCAATTGAAGTCATTTGTTTGTTTCCCTATATCTCTTTGCATTTTCATCATGAATTTGATCTTGGAAGGTCATTCCTCTATGTGTTGCAAAAATGAAGATCAAGTTTCAAGGGCAAGAGCATCTGTCACCTCTTGAGACCTCTGTACCTGATATTGGGGATAGTGAGGTTCGACATTTAGATTTTGGAGATTTTTGGGGCTGACTAACATGCGCCAACCCTACACCCATGGCTAAAATGATTTATGACAATGAATTTCTTACACGGCTAGCTTTCCCATATTTGTTCAATGTGCCGACACCGTGCTTACCTTTGGAGCCCATTTTAACTCAGATACGAAATAACTTACTAATGTGCATGGGGAATTAATTTCTAAACTAGATGCTGCCACCATTGTTGCTGCCCTATGCATTCTAGAGATTGAAGACTCCATCGTTCTCACTCGTGCTCAAGATCAAACCCTATTTGACCAAGACAGTGAAAGATACAAGGCACGATAAAAAAATCATGGTTAAATAACCCTAAGAAGGAGCGTCCTGACTCTCTAAAGCATTATCTAGGGCTTATTTCAATGAGGAGCAATCTGATTTTATCATTGTACTCACCCATATCATGGGATTTCCCTCCACCAATTAATTTCATTTAAATGTGCCCTTTATAAACATCATCTCATGAGGGAAAACATAATATAAATCAAGGCCGAAATTGTTTGTATGAATTTGATCAACAATTTTCAAGTGTTCAAGCAAATTAAGAAGTTTTATATGAATTCTTATCTCATGTATACCCTAGCTACATCCCAGGAGTGTTTCGGTTTCACCTACATGGAAGGCAAGAAGGATGAACCTATCTACACATACCGCCCTCGCTTTACCCTCAAGCTAAGCAATCACATTTTTAGAAGGTTCAATGATGCTTTCACCATATATATTGTAAGACTCTTAGAGGGTGACACTACTAGGAGGTTTTCTCATGAAGCTATAACTTTGATAGATACGTATGGAGCTTTCTTCATCCAGCCTTCGTAGGTTCACATACATCGTCAGGTTCTGCCTATGAAAATACGCACCTCAAGCTCCCCATGTTTTGCAATGATAAAATGGCTCTGGTTGAAGTATGCAGACAACTTGATAAACTACACAGAACTTGCAGAGACAAGAAGATCACTGGTCTTCATTTCCCTATCTCCTTGGGAAATTATACATGCAAAACAACTCTAGATGCCCAAAACATAGAAAGGGCTATTGCTCCTCTCACTATCCATTTATTCAAACCCAGGACTTGTTTTGATCTGAATAAGTTTATTGATTAGAACCTTAGGATAATTTATCATCATAAGCCAAACACTGAGGATTACTGGGCTGATTATGCTTTGATGATTTTGAAGCCAGAAGGAGGCACTATGACAGACTCTCTCTGTAACAAATTATAGATCTCAATCTCTACCAAGTTCCTGAAGGGCTTAAGGATGATGATGAGGACTTACAATCCTTTGAATATGAAAGATCAATCAAACACACTCCTTTAGAAAACCTGGATTGGTACAAGAAAGAAAAATATGATTTGGTTGAGATTATTGCCCCTGTTCTTGTAAGAACTAAGGTTTGGTTCGATAAGAAAGTTCATGAGCTCAAGAAGAATCAGGGTAGATATTCTTCCAGAGATACTTCCACACCAAGGAAGGAAGCACATACAACCAGTACTAAGGTACCTGAGCAAACCCCTCCTTCTTCTTCAATAAAAGAGCCTGAATCATCTACTCCTTCTTCCACTCAAGTGTATCAAAAGAAGATTAAAGAGGTTAAGAAAGAACCAATTGATGAAGAATATTTTCTAGAGTGGTCAAAATTTCCTTCAGGCCAGAGAACATTATTGTTCTTAGTGAAAGTGATGATGGTGAAGTTCCAGATCCTACAAGAGCTCCTGAAATCATTGTTAAAGAAGGAAAAGAGGTTCCAAGTACTAAACCTCCTAGTATAGCAGACTCCTCTGCAAAGGAAGCTCCTGAGGTCTCCAGTACTTCTCTACTGGAGGCAACAATGGTTAATACTTTGAGTTCCATGAGTTCACTTTCTCTTGGGCCTCTTTTTCCTTCCTCTTCTTCTTCTACCTTTTCCTGGGTGCAGCCCTTGGTTGATAGCAAGAAGAGAAAATATTCCTCTCATCTAATAGGGCCAGATTTTGATGTTGTGGTAGCTCTGTTGGGTACGCCCTCCCCTCTAGAAAAGAAAGCCAAGACCACTTCAAGGTTAGTAACTGATGCTCAGGGCCAACAGTTCCTGGAGGTTGCAAAGCCCAAGGTTGATAAGGTAGAGCAGGATCTTTTGGTCTTTGATTTAGAGCTTTCTAGAATCCCAATGGGAGAATCCACTCCTGAAAGTGAGGTTCATAACCTTTAGGAAACAATAATAAAGGTTATTAAATGAGTGGAGAAGGGAAAGTAGACCATAGAATAGTTGGAAGAATAGAACCAAGTTCTTTCCAACTTTATCAAGTCATTGTTGGCCAAAGATAAGGTTTTGGATCCTGCCCCACTGGCTGCTCTTCCACCCCCCATGATTCTCATCCAGGATGAAGTTCAGAGCATCAAAGACATACATAAGTATTCTACTTATGGGAAGGCTATTGAGGCCATGGTGGATGACATGATTATAGCAGGCTTGAATTTCATTCAGGAATCCTTCAAGACCAACGAGAAGGTGATTAATCTACAAAGAGAGACTCACTTCCTCAATCAAAGCTATGGATAAAGAGATGAAGCTATGGAGTAGTTGTATTACAGATCTTCACCTAATGGGCCAAATTGATGAGAAGATCATGTTGGTCAACAATGTATTTGATGATGCCAAGAATAACTTGTCGGGGCATGGATTTTCAGTGTTGACTGAAAGATGAAGGTTCTAGAAGAAGCATTGGGAGAATTAAAGAATGTATGTCAGAGAGGAGAGTCTTTTAAAACTTGTGTTTCATCTACCTTTAAAGATATCCACTGCCAACTTCAAGATGAAATTTCAGGCATTCCCTTCTCTCTTCAAGAAATCAAAGCTCAGTTCAGAACATTTGTCAAGGATGACTTGTTCAGAGAGGAGTCAATTACCAAAGAGAAGATAAAGGACATTTTCTCTCTTCAATCTACCATTACCGAGGCCAATAAAGAATACCTGGAGCATACCGAATTTGATAAAGATATGGAGAAATGTCTAAGCACTTGGACTCATGCCACTGCCAACACCACAATTCCAAGAGGCATGGAAATAGCAGAAGCATTGAAGAAATTCAGATATCAGATCCTCAAATCGGTGGGCCCTCCTCAGCCATAATCGATGTTTCTTCTTCTAGCTCCTCTCTTCTTCTATTTTTAGTGTTGAACTCCTTGTAAATTAATTAAGGATATTGTATTGTGCATTTCCTTAATTAATATTTTAGTTAAAAGAAACGGTTACCAAATGTAACCAATTTGTAAGCTATATAATGAGCTCTCCACGCCATTCTAAGGTGTTGGAACTCTTATCAATACAAGAAGATTTGTCTTTTTGTTTCTATCTGTGCTCATTCATTCCTTCTTATCTATTGAAAATTATTGAATCATTAATCCATTTTGTGTTAAGAAGCTTTGTATTCTTGTGGATGTCATCTCTGGAACTTTGTGTCTGTGAAATAACATCTTATGGTTTTAATGCGAATGATTCTGTTCTATACTATCCTAGTTCAACATTTATAAGGAATTATTTTGCTATCTATATTTCCTGAGAATGCTATTCTACCTTTTCTCATTCCTTAGTTCTTCTATCCTTTTGTATTGATAACTGTCGCTTTCATGATATTACGGTTCCTCTTTGAAATTAATCATTGTACATTTGTGAATAGTTTTTTCTTTCAATAAGGGAACCTCTCCCATTAAAGAGAAAGGACTTTCTATCCCATGACTGTTGCTTTCATTAAAATCCTAATTTGAAAACCAATAGGATGGAGAAATTTCAACTCAGTAGGAAATTAAATCAAAGGCGTTGATATATAGATTTAATGGTGTTTGACATCATCCAATGTAGTAGTGCAAAGGGATCCACACATTTTTTAATGATAACTATAAATGTTTCCTATGTGTGCTCTAGTTTTCTTCATTGTTTTTTTCAATGGACAACTAGAATTCACCAAGAAAAGCCTAGGTTCATTAGCACATTGCTTAGCCTAGACCGAACACTCACCCAAGTGCACAGAGGTACCAGTGCCCTCTTTAGGGTTGTTTTTGTAGGAGGTTAGCATGATGAAGGCTTAAAGTATTCAGATCCATGACTAATATATCATTTTACAATGCATGCTAAGATCTAGATCTAGGGAATAACAAACTTAAATGATATCATGATGAAATCAAGCATGTAAGAACTAATTATTCTCGTGGATTTGATACTCCGATTCAGCCAATACGCTTCATTTCATTAAACATGATAAATACATAGAAGCTTATTACAATAGCTAATACCATAGTTTATGTGCGCATCATATTTGGCAGCATAACCTCACAATAATTTAGTTCTCAAATGTCTCTCATACTCATATCTATCCTTGTATATGTCATACTACATAGACCATTACATATTTATAAGGGTGAGGATTTTCCCTTCACCATTTATCTATTCTAAAAATAAGTCACATGTTATCATTAGCCACACTCTGTTACGATAATAGCCACACATGCAAGTGCGCTAGCAATAGAATTCTTCTAGTTAACCGTCAAGAGTAGTAAATCTATTCTCACTGCACCCATGTAAAGCGCTTCATAGCCGATCCTCCAAAAAATAACAAATGCGTGGCGTGCAAGTATTTAATTGGTTTGTGTGTTCGGCATGCTATCTCCAAAAATAGCTCATACACGTGAAAATGGCTAAGTCCTAAATCTATCTCTGTTCTTTACACGTGATTCTTTCTTGACCCTTCCACGCCTTTGAACATGCTCTGTTCTTCAAATAAAAAAATTCTCGTATGGTTTTCACTAAGTGCCATATTTTGATTGACCAACATTACCCCACACCGATTGCATTATCGCTCCAATAATGGTTGTCTCCAAAATGAATCAAATAATATGCATAGAAGAATATTAATAATTTTTATGAATAAAAGAATTAATTTACCCCGCAAAGATCTTCTACTTCAACCGGAAGAATCAATGTTATCCCACATTCACCCTCAAGGTAATTTGGTTAACTTGCATAATTTCCCCATGCTAGAGAAAGTAAAATATGTTCAACAACCAAAAATCAGCTTTTGGGGGTTCCCTTTGGCTTTTCTCTATGTTCCTTGTCCAAGGTAAATTCAAGGAGAGAAAAATTGCAAAATCCAAAAATTGCAGCCTGTGCTAGTATATTGTGGAAAATTCAGATATTTATGTCCTAGAAATTCCATGAGACATAGGGAAAAATGGCACTCGAAAATCTGAAATGGTTGATTTGCAAAGGAATCCAAAAATCGGGCTAAAAAGTCCCGTGCCACACATGGGACACTGGGGATGTGCGGGACCTAAATGGCTGAAATCACCAATTTGCAAAGGGTGCGGATAATTCAAAGTTTTGGTCCCACGTGGTCTATGGGATAGTTAGGACATTGGGACACATGGGCTCTGAAATGCCGAGATAGCCACTCACAAAGGGATGCGGGTGGAGTGGAGGTCACCAACCCTAACGGCCCGGCCAATTGAGGGATGGATGGGACATCAAAATCTGAAATCACCGCATAAAGAGGGAAACGGAAAAGAAGAAATTTTCAGCCCAAATCACACAAGGGACATCTGAGACATTGAGACCCTAAATAGCCAAAATATCCGCATACAAAGGAAAACTTAATGTCTAACCCTCCCGAACTTCAAATGGCCATAAATTTTGACCCTGAGCTCTGATTTTCACAAAAATTGACTTTTTGGAACAAGCATGATGTCCTCTAAATATTCGTGGGTAGGTATATGAAAATAAAGGAAACATATTCAGCCCCAGTCAATCAGATGCTCATTCCCGTTAAATGACATAAATGTCTAGCAGACCCAAAATAGTTGCCTGCACTCAGAAGGCCATAACTTTTGCATTTCTCAACGAAAAACACACAAAATTGGTACCATTGGAATCATGATCCTGAGCCCAATGCAAAAAAATAGGAAATATAGAATTTGATGAAGTGATGGATATTTTGCAAAAATGTGCCTGTGTTTAGAATAATGTTTTATTTGGTAAATAGGATGCATTTAATGAAGCATGGGCTGACATTTCTCATTGTTGCAAGTTAGAGGACAATATGGGGATCCTTTTGCATGAAACAAAACATAATTTCACTCCATTTACTACATTTTACAAGTGGTGAAGGACAGATTTTGGGATTTTCATTTTCCCTCTCTCTCTTCTCAGACTTCTATAAATTGGAGTGTTGGGCTCATTGTAAAAGGGGAGATAGTTTTGAGTAGAAAAACTCACAATTATTTTTCAGAAGCCAATGTATTACAAGCCCTTGTAGTGGACTCCTTGCATGGTGATCTAGACCCTTATCTTGTAATAAATTGG
This sequence comes from Taxus wallichiana var. yunnanensis, assembly GCA_018340775.1. NCBI lineage: Eukaryota > Viridiplantae > Streptophyta > Pinopsida > Cupressales > Taxaceae > Taxus > Taxus wallichiana. The sequence goes on from CM031234.1 coordinate 437,942,694, forward strand.
ATTGTGCATACTTATGAAGCAATAGATGCAAGTTTGTGGATGTATCTTCCCCTGCTTGTGTTTGTTTGCATTCCTCTTTCCCTTTCAATCTCATTGCATATATATTGTGTCTATCTTATGTTGTTTCAGGGATTCATTATCATTGTGTGTGCATGAAATATTGTTGTGAATGTAATTGCTATATTGTGGATAACTATTATCACCCCTTCTAGTATGTATTTTGCTCCTACTTTTCACACATTGGAAGACTATTCTCACACTCTCATTTTCTGGTGTATCATCGCTTTAGTGTAGGATTTGTTTTCATGCACTCTCTCTCCTTAGTCCCTTGGAAAGTTAGATTAGGATAGATATTTTTTTCTACATTAGAGTAGATTGTGGTAGGTAGTTTAGGAGTAAGAACCAGCTTTCTCTAGAGGTCTATCTCAAGCAACGAAGTCCCACAACTTGGAGATAGTACCCATGTTATCCAATCACATCGTGAGCTCAAGTACACACACTTGTGAAAACCAAAGGGTGTTGTGATTTGGAGATAACAATCAATTCTAGATATTCTTTTTTTATTTCTACCTCTAAGGTCTACCAATCATTGAGTGGAGCCTCTACCTTTTTTGGGATATCTACTGTAATTGACTCTAGCTCATCTTGTGCAATCTCTCCTTTCTCATTTTTCAAGACCAAAACAATGTTGGATATTGCAATCATTCTTCCTTATAATAAGTCCATATTTTGTGAGATGATTTTCTAAACTCATCTAGCCTTGCCTTGTGTGGTTCTTATGCTGCATTAAGGGCCTTGCACTTCTTCTTGACAAGTGCTGATCATTCTACATAGTCCAAGGTCTCATCCTTCATGGATTTTAGGACTTCATTATCCTCTACCATGGTCCTTATCCTAATGACCACCTCCGAGTTGTGCAAATGTTTGATGCCTAGTCTTCTCTTGTCAACTCCTCCTGCAAGCTTTGGGGTAATGCCTCATATGATGCAATCTTCCTCATCACTGAAGCCTTTTCCCTCTCCACTTCCTGTGATGGATCCTTTAGTGATGGCATGCGCAGAGGTCCATCTTCAAGAACCAAGTCCACCAAGGTATGTATATAATGCATTGTTGAAGGAAAATTTTCTGGTACCTTGGATTCCAATTGTGGTCTCGCCTTCAAGAAAAGGTATCCAATTTCCTATGTCATGCTTATAAATGCATTATTCTTCATTTTCTCCAAGTCATTTTCTTTCTTTAGGCACACTATTTCTACATCCTTAGTTTTGAGTTCTTCTCTTATCACCCTAATTATTGCATCCTTATCCACATTTCATCGTGTCATCTCTATTGACACTTTTACCAAAGCATTATACACTTGTTCATCTGACATAATAGTAGGCTTTAATGTTATGTGTCTGGCCTGAGGTGTCTTCTTCAACCTCCTTGATACACATGACTCTTCACATACATCAAATTCTGGTTCTTCCATGTGTGTGTGCATAGATCATGAAAGATTATTCCTTATGCATATGGTTTCCATATATTCATCCATCATCTCCCACCCATACAACTCCTTTGGTGTCACTATTCTTTGAAAATGGGCATGGAAAATATTACCTATGTCCTCAATGTATTGCATGACCAATGCAACATATTATCCACTTGTTCTTTTTTATCTTGGCCCCTTAGGAACTTGAGCATCAAGATTTGGAGCTTGTTATGCTATTCCCGAGCATTCTCTTGCATTGTCTCATCTGCCTCATTTTCTACTTCTTCTCCATCCTTCATTTCTTCCTCTTGTGTCTCTTCCACATCCTCTAGTGGTATAGGGGATTCAAACACGCTTTCTGTAGAGTCCTCTACCTCCTCGCCCAATCTCAACTTTTTCCTTTTTCTCCTAGTGTCTCATTTTGAGGTGAGAATCATGGTGACCTCCAAACTGATTGTGGAGTAGCACATTGGGTCCTAGTTCTCCTTAACACCATTTTGAAATGGTGCTCTCCTTGGAATGCATCCACCCCTCATCACCTTCCTCCCGTGGTTAGGGTGGAGTAGTCATGCACTCACGTTCTACCCTATATGTAGGCTTTTTCCTACCTCTATGCTCCAAACCACCACTATCTTCATGAACCTATTTTTCACCATGTACTTATATTTTCTATGTGTGCTTATGTGCTAGAACATTTTCCATTGTATGCTTACCTTTTGGTGGCCTTGGGAGCATGAAATCATTCTCCACATACTTATTGTTCTCTAGCTTAGGCTTGAGTTGAAGGTACACAAGCATTGCTCTAGTGTCCAAAACTACCAAGCTTACATGCTTCATGATTATAACATCCGGGACTTTCCTCTCAATGTAGATAGTCCATCCTAGATATACAAATGTCTTTCTTAGTGTATGGTAGTTGTAATCTATCTTGTCTGCATTGAAGCTTAGGTGGCATGCATCCGAAAACTGGTGAACTAATGCCTAGAAATATCATGCTATGACGACATATGGTAATTTGAACCATGGGATCCAAGTCCCATATTTCATGGTGAACTACATGATGCAAAAGTGCTGGTATACCAAGAACCGCACCGCCACCCTACTATCAAGGTAACTCCTTAGGTATGCACCATTCTTCTTTGAACACCGCACTAAGCCTATCTTACCACTTCTCTCGCTCTCTCTGCTTGAATAGTCCACTCATTTGTCCTTCACACAAGTACTTGCCAAATATTTCCGCAAGTGACTTGTTCTCCATAGGGTATTCCCAGATTTTATCCTTTGGCCCATCGGGCACCTTGATTTCCATAAACATCAAAGACAATAGAATAGTCCCAAAATTGATTTTCTCTCCTATTTGTGTTTCTTCAATGATAGTTTCCACGATGTAACTAGATATGTTGTAAGTCCCTCCCTATGACATCTTCTCCTATGACATCTTCTTTGCAATGTGTAGCCACATTGTGTTTACTTATGACCATCTTTCTTGGTCATTCAACTTTTTTACTAAGTGTGTAGCTACTTGTATGATTGGGTACTTCTTTAGTTTATCAATGTCCATGCCACGCGGACCCTTGGTATACCCCAAATCCTTCCTTATCTCCAGGATTGTGGCCTTATCAATTAAATCACTATCTAGATCTACCCTTGTGCCTTTCAACCCTATTACTATTGAGATCAATGTGGCTATGATCCTTACCCTGCATCCTGTAAAGTAGAAGAAATCTTCATGTACCCTTCTCATCAACCACTGGTACAAGGGTTCATATTTACCAAAGTAGGGGAGCTCATACAACTAGTAAACTCCAATCTGCTTCAACAAATTCTCCCCAATGGTTTCCATACACTCGGCATGTCTTCTATTATGCACTTATTTGTCTTTGTGTTTAATAACACATCCAACTCCTTATTTTTAGGTGTACAATGGTTGTAATCACTAATCTTGCTCTTTTGGATGTGGGAATCCCATTCTTGACCCATAATAACACCCTCTCGAATACTACATTTTTGATAAAATTAATCTCAAGAGTCATTTCAAACTCTACTTACACTTTCTTCTTCCCCTTAGCTCTTATGGTAGGTTCTTTCTTTGGTTCCATCTATAACCTACAATCTTCTAACTTCAAATACTCACCTTCTATCTCCTGAAAAATACAAACCCAAACCCTAGCTTGATTCAATGTGCCCTAGTTGAAATTAGGCACCCTAGCTCTTTTGCAACCTTACTTTGCTCAAACCCTTCATAACCGGGATGCAACCTTCCTATCTACACAAATCTACTTGTCACATCTCAATTCACACTCTTCACACCTAAATACTCTTCTTGCAGCTTGGTCACACTTGGCTCTTTCAAATTATCACGATTGCAATGGTAAGAATGAACTCGTATCCCATCCTTATATATATTTTCAAAAAGTTAGTGCATTTATTGTTCCTTCACGTACTAACAATCATATCATTAATGGACCATTTTTTTCATTCCACATGGTACATCTTCACGCCCAAGCTATAACCTTCTAGTGCACCTTCCTACCTTCTAGCCATAGACTTCTCTTCAGCACGCCTCCATGCACCCGAGTACCTCATCACTACACCTTCCACTTGTGGTCTTCACGGCCTCTGCTTACCTTGTGTTATACTGTTCCATCATTTATCTCCATCTATGGTCATCTTGTCTAGAAGCAATCTCTTTTCTAACAATTCTCCGGCTTTGAATAACACCCGTAGTAGTTTGTTCCTCTCATATGTACTTGTTTTCAACATTCTTTTACTTGGATATCAATAACCACCTCACACTAAGGGTATGTGTAGTCCCCTCGCGCATATAAATTATTCAAATAGTAATTAGCTTCGTGCATGCAAACGCCCTTATTACACAAAAAAACAAACTAAATTGAAAAAGCATAGTGATAAATAAGGAAATACGTTAAGGAAAATACAAAATCAAAATCCTAATCTAAATGGAAACAATGCCTTATTACAAACACCAAGAAGAGTTCTTTATAATAGGGTTTCAACCTACTTTTGTTGAAGTAACTGGGTAGTAGTGTTCCATAAAGTGCCTCTAACTAGCAAGTGTCTGCTTTCAAGTATGTGAGTGATAACATACGGCCCCAACCAATGTACTTTAAGCTCTCTTGGATGGTGCAAAAACTTTATAAAGGAGTACCATCTATCCAACCTCAAGCTTCTTATCCTTGATATGTTTGTCATGCCATGCTTTCTAATTGGCCTTTTCTCCTTTTTAACTCCAACGTGTTATTGCTTTTCACTCATCCAGCTTGATTAACTTTTCAATCCATTCTTATAATGCTTGATCATCACTAGACCTTCAAATATAAAGAATCAAAGACGGTAACATGAATTCCATAGAATAACTTCTTTTGCGCCAAACAATAACTAAAATGGTGTGGCTTTGTTTAACCATTTATATGTTGTGCGATATGCCTAAAGCACTACTGTATAATTTATCATCCAAATATTTTCTCCCAACATCACAAATTTTTGTCAATGTTTGGCTCAAAATCTTATTGAAATCCTCAACAGTTCCATTTTCTTGAGGATGATATGGTGTAGTATTATGGTGTGCAATCATGAATTCATCCAATAAAATTATGATTGTCTCATTCAAAAGTTTTTTCCCTATCACTCGGTCAAACTTAAAGGACATCCATACCTTGGAATTATATTTTTGCATAGAAACCCGACTTCGTAGCTGTTTTACAATCCTTTGTAGGGGTTATTCGCCCACCTTGTAAGGTACTCCGTGCAAGAAATGATGTAGTGCAATCCAGCTACGTGCGATCCGGTGAAATATGACCCACAAAGTCTATAGCTCATTTTTCAAATGGATCTGCACTAGGAATAAGCCTTAAGGGCATCTCATCTCATTGAGAGTGATCACATGCCTTACAAAATTCCTTACAATCATTATAAAGGGTCTCCCACCATAATCTAGTGAATAGAATCTTGTGCATAGTGGCGTCACCGCATAGTGCCCACCTACAATACCACCATGAGCTTCTTCCATAATATCTATGTGCTCATGCTTGAGTACACACTCGACGTAGTACTTCATCTCTTCCTAATTTGTATAGATCACCACTGATCAACATAAAGGGTGTTGCATGAATTACAAGTTGTTTCTTTTCCAAGGCTTTCATACCTTCTGGTGCCATGCCTGTACATAGAAATACAACAATACCCTCTAATTCTGAAGGTGTGCATTGTAACCTGTATAGATTTGCATTGGTCATTGTATCTTCAATTGCTTGTGCATCCTCCCCTGACTCAATTATTGATAAGTGATTTGAGCCAGAATTACTTTTCCTTGGTTTTACCATAACGCTGAAATCAAATTCTTGGAATAAAAGTACCCATCTGCATATGCGCCCCTATAAAATGGGCTTGTTTACCAAATAATTCAATGCCATATGATTTGTATAAAAGAAAAATGGTGTAGCTAGTAGGTACTATCTAAATTTATGTAGCGCATAGATCATTGACAAAGCTTTGTGCTCTATAGTTGTGTAATTTTGTTCTACAGGAGTCAACTTTTATTGGCAAAACAGATAGGATGATATATAATACCTTCTCCAGTTGAGCCAATCTTGCACAAATGGACGTGCTGCAGAGGCATCCACATGTACATGAAATAGTTGGTCCCATGAAGGAAAATGCAGAATAGGCACTATAGTAAGTCACTCTTTTAATGCCTCAAATGCATGTTGTTACAGCTTATCCCCAATGAAACATCCCTTTTCCTTTAAGTAACTCTTATATGTGCGTTAAAATATTAGCATACCCTTTAATAAATTTCATGTAATATCCTGTATGACCCAAAAATTTACGCACCTCACTCACTGTAGGCACTTTTAGGCCAATAATGACCACAACCTCGTAAATAGGGATGGAATCTTGCAAATTGTATTAATCGAATCAGCCTCATACATGAAGCGTCAGGTTGCAATATATATATGTATTGCACTATCGGGATACAAACAAAAGAGAAGTTGCAACAATGCAACAACAAATTTAAAATACATTATCTTCCAAATATTATCCCGGAAGCACATAAATTGTTATAATAATTATAACAATTATCCTTGTGAAACTAAAAGATAAATATGGTTTTAAAACCATATAGCAATAATATGGTTTATAATATAACCATATAATATAAGTATTTAATTAATAAAATTAAATAAATAATTATACTATGCATAATTAACCTAACATTCCACCCCTTAATTGTGCATTGTCTCAAGGGATGAGGAGAGGAACTCTCTGAATAACTCGAACTTGTCACATGTAAGTGACTTTGTGAAGATATATGCATGTTTTTCAGTTGTTGGACAAAATTGAAGTTGGATGTTGTTCTTCAACACATGTTCGCGTATGAAGTGAAATTGTAACTCAATTTTCTTTGTTCTCTCATGAAAAATAGGATTGCGAACAAGTTTGATAACACCTTCATTTTCAACATACATGTTGGTTGGTTTGTCCTGTGGTATTCCAAGTCCTTCTAGTATGTGACGTAGCCAAATCACTTCACATAAAACTTCTCCTATAGAACGATACTCGACTTCTATGGAAGAGCGAGAAACGAAGTGTTGTTTCTTGCTTCCCCATGATATTGGACCAGATCCCATAAAGAATACAAATCCAGAAGTGGATTTTCTATCATCAATGTTACCTGCATGATCCAATCAATATCCAAATCAAGAAGAAATTTTCATTCTTGTTGTATTCTAGACCAAGATCCATTGATCCTTTGAGGTATCTTAAGATGTGTCTTGCTTCTTTCCAATGAAAAAATTTGTGTTCCTGCATGAACCTGGATAAATAACTCACTACAAAGCTGATATTTTGTGTAGTGTAGGTCGTAAATGAGACTCTCAATCACCGATAGAGAGTGGAACTTACCTCAGGAGATGGATCTGAATGAGATAATTATAATTTGTTCTCTATAGGTTTAGCAATTGGTGTGCAATCCATCATCCTAAACTTCTCAAGTGTTGTCTTGGTATATTTCATCTGAGAAACAAAAATGTGATTCTATTTCTACCATACTTCCAATCTAAGACAGTAATGCATCAGCTTGAGATCAGTCATGTCGAACAATCGATTAAGATCATTCTTTGTTACATCAATCATCCTCACTAAACTACCAGTGATGACTAGATTGTTGACATATACAATGACAATCACCATCTGCCCCCCTTGCTTTTTGAGGTAGAGATTGGGAGCGTATGGATTTATAACAAATCCATGTTATACAAGATGCTCATCAATCTTGATTTACCATGCCTGGGGTACCTGTTTGAGGCCATACAAATATTTCCTAAGTTTGCATACCTTTGCTTCTTGACCAGTACTACATATCCCTCAAGTTGAGTCATGTAGACTTCTTCTTGTAAATCTCCATTAAGGAAGGAACTTTTTACGTCCATTTGGTGGACTTTCCATCCAAACTGAGCAGCTAGAGAAAATATCATCTGGATCGTTTTGATATTAGTTGTGGGAGGAAATTTCTCCTTATAGTCAATGCCTTCTTTTTGTGCATATCCCTTTACTACAAGTCTTGCTTTATGCTTGTCCAATGTCCCATCTGCTTTGTACTTTGTTTTAAATATCCATCTTCATGTAATGGGTTTCTTCCTTGGTGGAAGATTGACAAGTTGCCAATTGTTATTTTTCATCATTAATTGATATTCAGAGTCCATGAGATCTTTCCAAGATTTTGACCGTAGGGCATCCTAGACTTTTGAGGGCTCATCTCGATTCAATAAATCTACTCATCAAAGAAAAGTTAACTTCTTCTCTTTCTTTACTGTGAGTCCATAGTCCAGGGGTGGATGTATCCGGTGGAGCATCCATTCTTGCATCTCGTAATGTACTTATACACCATTTAGGCATATGATGAACTGTTCCCATGGGTTGTGGTTCTATCTGATCAACACCATCAACCCCATCATCACTTTCATCTTCAGAGGGAACATCAGCTTCAATTTTTATAACTAGTGAAAAATATACTTCTTGTGAGTCCGAAGGAGGAGTCTCTGCTTCCTTCTTCTAAAAAAACTCAACATCTTTGCTGGTGTAGAATTTTTTGGTCTTAAGATCCATCAATCTATACCCAAGAGTCTCTTCACCGTACCTAATGAAGATGAGTTTCGTGACTTCATGTTCAATTTATTTATGTTCTGTTTGGGTATGTGCATGCTTGCTTTGTGCACTGAATACTCGAGGTGTGCAAATGAGATGGTTTCCATTTTGACCATACTTCTTGTGGTGTTACTCGACAAGAGCAACAATGGGTGCTCTATTCAATAAATACACTCTTGTCTTTGTTGATTCTTCCCAGAATGTATTTACATGTCTAGAATCATCAATCATGCATCACACCATTTCCATGATAGTATGATTTCTTCTCTCAACAACACCATTTTTCTGTGGTGTGTGTGGAGGAGGCATTTGTCAATGAATCCCGTGATTTTGTAGGTAGTCTCTGAACTCATCACTAGTGAATTCCCTCCTTGATCTGAGTGGAGAGTTCTGATGTGACTTCCGGTTTCATTCTCAACTACTAATTTGAACTTTTTGAAGGTTTCAAACGCTTCACTTTTCTTGTGAAGACAGAAAATCCACATTTTTCTATATGAACTAGGTCAAGTTTACCATGAGCTCAAAATGTACTCCTCTGGAACAAAGCTCAGTGTTGTTTACCTGCTAGGCAGTGAGGACACTTGTCTGTATCCTTTTGAAGAGATGGTAGCCCATGTACCATATTACGCTGGTAAAGTGTTTCGAGATATTTGAAACTTACATGATCAAATATTCGATGCCACAATTGTGCTGAGGTGGAGTTCTTAGCCACAAGTGCTTGATCATCTCTATGAACAAAATCAAGTTGGAACATGCATCCCACATTGGAGGCTTTTGCAATTACTTTTGGGCCTCTTAATTTTTCTCAAATCAAACACGTTTTCTTATCGGATTTACTATCAAATTCAATTTTTAGGTTGTGATCTAGGAATTAACTAACTGAAAGAAGATTCTTAGTCAACCTAGGAACATATAGGACATCCGATAGTCTACATTTGTGTGAACTAAGAGGTAGAGAAATGTTTCCAATCCCTTGAAATGTATTTGAAGAATCATATCCCAACGAAACAAGATTTTTTGATGGCGGGTGCCTCATTGAAATAAACCAGGTCTTTGTGGCTGGTCATGTGTCGAGTGGCCCCTCGAATCAACATACCAAACATCACTAGATGACGTGGATGGTTCAATTGATTGAGCGGTGAACAAGTAGTCTTCATTGTCTCGATTGTTCTTGTTGCTCAACAATATTACCTTCTTACCGTGGGGTCTTCTTTTCTAGTTCCCCTTTTTTTCCCTTAATTATAGTTAGGATGTCCCTTGTTAGATTGTTGTGGAGGTCCGAGTTTCTGATGAACCTTTCTTGTAAGTACTATACCAACAATCTTTTAGGTTATGTCTCTTTTGCAGATTGGACATTTCTTCTTTTGTTGTATATCCCCTTGATACTCGATTTTGATTTTGGGACTTTTGATAGGAATTAGGTTTTCCTTTATCTTGTCCTTTCCATTTTTGATGTGAAGAAAGTGCCTACTCTTATTCATCATCCTTATTATGCATCACTTCCTCTTTTTGTAGTAAGTTTACCAATTTGTCAAAACTAACTGTCGTATCTGACAAGTTTAGTGTTGTTACAAAAATACGTAATGAAGAAGGGAGTGATCTCAGAATAATGGGAATGAGATCATAATCTTTGACCGCTTCTCCTAGGGCTATAAGTGAATCCCTCAATTTTGTAAGTCTTCTTAAGAAAGATTCTAATTTTTCATTCTTCTTGAACTTCAATGTGTGTAACTGACTCTACAAATTTAGTATAACATTCTTGTTGTTGTCCTCGTATACTGTGCTTAACTTATGCCATGATTATTTGGCTATTTTGGCATCTCGAATGTGGGGTTACACATCATCAGACACCCCAAACAAGATGATGAGTTTGGCCTTCTGATCTTCTATATCAAACTACCGCTTTGTTGTGTTGTATCATTAGTTGATCTCGTTAGAGTACCATTCACAAAGAGCCAAATCTCTTCAAACTCAAGTTGTGTCCTCGATTTTTGTTTTCCATGCAACATAGTTTTTCCTCTCGAGTAGTTGTGAATCGGAATAAAAATTTGGGGGCATTAGTACCCATTTTCGAGAGATCACCGACAGGGTTTGGTTCTTATCACTCTAGGTATAAGGTCTCCCAATCTATATACCGTCAGTTTGATATACCGAACCTTTCTATATACGTGACCTTCCGATATACATGGCAAGACGTGGAAGAAGCTCGCCTTTCTATATACCTAGAGGTATGTGAAAGACGCATTAACATACATGAAAGAATTCATACGTGGTACTAAGATAGTACTGAAAGGGGTCTGTGTGATTATTGACACCCGCTCAAAGAAATATCCTCATACATGTGCGTAAATTTGCTATATACTCAGATAATTTCTCAGTCCGGATTTATGTCATGTAATCAGTCATAGACGGATGGGATGGCTCATAGTGTGTGCACTATGACCTTATTACTCCCCGTTGATTTAAAGGGTCGATGCCCAGACGATGTTGCTCTAGCTATATTAGGTGTTAAGTGTAGTAGTAGTTACGATGACTTTACCCGTAAGTGCTTCCTAAAGGCACCGTATATACCAAATGCTGTGAAGTAGATCTAGGATCTTGTGAGTGTTTTAGAACTAATTTTATACTATTTTGATTACAACCTTTACGCTAGTTTTTGAGCAAGCTTCTAATGTTTGCAATTGACTATGGTAACCTACAAATTAGTACAATATATTGAACTATACAAATTACATTCAAAAATATAGAAAAATTGAATGGTAGGAATTTTTTTTTGTTTTACGGGCCTTGTGGCCTCTGGAGCCCAAAATGACCTACTATGCCAAAAAATTGCAAAAATATAGCTGAAAATGCAATTTCTGGATAGGCCTCCTTTAGAAAAAATGTCCAGAATGAAAAAACAGGCTGAATGGGAGAATTTTTTTACCCTAAATTAGGGATTTTCTTGCTAAATTTAGTTAGTTATAACTAAATTTGAATTTTCTCGCTAAAGTTAGCGGTTCTGCCAAATATGTCGCCAAATTCAAAAAAATGAGTTGGGGGTGGGATTCGAACCACACACCTCCCACTTCTAAGTCGTTCCTTTTAACCAATTAGGCTCTATGAGCACTTGAGAGATGAAGTGAAGTATTTTATATTTAATATATATAAAAAGCAACTAACCTCATGAAAATGGTGAATTTGGAGATGACTTGGAGTTCCACGTAAGCTGCATGCATGGATTAGGGTTTCTTTTTCCCAAAAAATGGATCTTGAAATGTTTTTATCTCCTTTTGATTTTTCTCACCGCCAAGTATGATCTCCACTGTTTTTTTAATTTTCTTTCACTGGTTTTTGTTTGCACACAGGTATGGATAAAGGCCACTACCTTTAACTATTTATTTGTGTGTGGTTGTAGGTGATATGTAGGGGATGAGTTCTTTGTTGTATTCCTCCACCACCTTGGTTATTATCTCCACATTTATTAATTTGAATATGCTTTTGCGTGGGAGGAAAGCTTCTTTGATGCCTTTGTTTGGTGTGCAAGTCGATGCTTCCACCAAGGTCTGAAATGACTTTTTGATTGGTTGATGCCTTGACTGTGTAGGCACGTTGATTATAGGAGGAGACTGTTCCAAATAACACAACTCAACTACTGTTTTGGTTGATTTTTGTATGCCAAAAGATCAAAATAGGTGTTGTTTTTGTATGATATGTCCACCTCTTTATTGATTAGAGCTCGGTTTAGAGGAGATCAGGCATAGTGGGAGCATGGCTTCTCTTCAAATTGATTTTGCAATGCTTTTTCTTTTACAGGTTTCTCGGTGTATAGAGAATGATAGTCCGGTCACCTAGCAATGTAATATATTCTACTTGGTATCCTCTAAATTTAATATTGATGCCACTATTAGTTGTGGGTGTAACGAATGCTCAATGCAACAACAATACAAGGATATTTAAAAGTACAGATAGATTTAAAATACAAAACTCTTGATGGGAATATAATTTTTTTAAATTTTGAATTCCTAGAAACAAATTTTCCTAGCGCAGAGGACCAAGGAAAAAAAAAAATTACTTTATGGTTACCTGGAATTCACATAGGAGGTTGTGGAACTGCAGGGAGATGTGCAAAGTTCACGGAGGAAACAATGGCTCTCCAACGAATCAAATTTCTTCTCCACAAATTCTTCTTCCTCTGAATCCTTCTCCAACCTTTCCAGGAGCTTCAATATGCTCTGTACCAAATGTAAATAGGGACGGAAGCCTGAAAATTGTATTAATTAGAATCAACCTCATACATAGAAGAAGGTCATTTATATATATATGTGTGTGTGTGTGTATGTGTATATGTGTATATGTATATGTATATGTATATGTATATGTATATGTATATGTGTGTATGTGTGTGTGTGTATATATATATATATATATATATATATGTATGTATGTATGTATGTATGTATTGCACAACCGGGATACAAAAAAATAGAAATTGTAATAATGCAACAACAAATTTAAAATACATTAAATTCTAAATATTATCCTAGGAAGCATATAAATTGTTATAATAATTATAACAATTATCCTGTGAAACTAAAAGACAAATATGGTTTAAAAACCATATAACAATAATATGGTTTATAATATAACCATGTAATATAATTATTTAATTAATAAAATTAAATAAATAATTATAACATGCATAATTAACCTAACACAACCTTATCTGGATTAACCAACAAACCTTCCTTGCATTATGGGTTCTAAGAGTATTCCAAATGGTGTAGAAAATATGCACTTCTTGATGTTCAAAGAGATACTCAACTATCTACATCTTTCAAACATTAAGCAAAAATTGTCACAATGGTCTTTGACTAGTCCATACACCATCCAATCATCTAAATAAACCTATAAGAAGTTGTGAATAAACTCTTTAAATGCTTGAACAACTATGCGCGAAAATACAACAGTGCACGTTTTTCAGACCAAAAGGCATCATAGTATAGGTGAAGCTACCCCATTCATTAGTAAATGTAGTATTTTCCTAATCCTCCTAAGAAATCCTGACCTGATGATACCTACGAACCCATCTCGTAAATGAATAGATTTCACACCCCGCAACGCCTTATAGTATTTCCTCGAATGGCGTAGGAAAGGGATCATTCAAACATGCAAAATTTAGCTCTATGTAGTCCACACAAATCCTAATCCAACCATGCTTCTTGACAATGATAACCATTGACTAACCCATTCTCGACTCGTCAAGGGGCTTAATAATTTCAGACTTCAACATTTTTGCAATCTCTTCTTTGGCATTTTCGCACAATTTTGGGTTCATCCTATAGGGTCTCTTTCTAACTGGGCATGCACCATATTTAAGATTTATCTTCATCTCTCCTAATGATTTATGCATGCCTTTAAGCTCATGGTACCCTAGAGGGAATAAGTCCTGATAATCCCATAGTAACTCTATGATATTTTCCACCTCAGAGTCTAACCAATAGTCCCCAATAATGGCCTCCTTAGGATCAACATCTAATCCAATATTCACTTTCTTTATCTTTATAGGTTCATGATAGGCGCATGTGGTCTTATCTATAATTTCCAACACCTCATTCCTACCTGTTGAATGGTTCACATCCAGATTTTCTACTTCCTCATCATCCACTAAGTAGACCATTTTTCCTTTTTCTTTCTCAAGGCAAGCACACTCTTGAAGTAGTGTGGCATCAACCTCTATTTCTTCAACAAAATGCGCTCCTGAGTTTCCTTCATTGAATAAATCTTGAATGAGTTCTTCATCCTTGGCACTATCTCCCATAGTTAAGCACTTTATGACTTTTAACAATTCTTCCACTGGAGCATTGGTAGAGAAGAAGTCAAACATCTAGGTCATTCCTGTAATTAAATCCTACCAATTTCTAGTCTCTCTATGGAGTTATGCATATACATACTAAGCACACACGTAACCTTGTAAAGTGGAATAAAAATTGTGTACCTAGAGTGAAGGTGGTAAAGCTTACTGCCGCTCTATTCAGAGTCTCTCACACTATTGAATGTGGTGCTGAATAGGCTGATTACAATAATGAGTGCAGATTTGAGTAGGTGCATTTATCCTGAAGAACCTAGTTGCAAGATAAATCCTAATTTCATTCCATCCTACAAGATTATCCTTGTGGACCACCCACCAGCATGTTTTTGTCCTGTGTAGGGTATATGCTAGCATATTCCTTCTCTCCAATGGGTATATCCATTGTTCTTCCATGGAGCGCAGGAACACCATAAGGTCTCCTTCTCTCGGTGTAATAATGTATCTAGTTGTTACCTATTCTCCGATATAACATGGTTTGTTGACTCTAGAAAATTTTCTCTTTACTTTGTGCCCTACCAACTCATAAGTGCTATGAGCCCAATTATCACAAGAAACATTTGTAGTATCACTAATAGACTATGCATCCTCCCACTAAAGGATTCCTTCTTTACATGGCTCAAGTACCTATGGATTCCTATTTAGGTCTTCTTCACTCAAGGGCTCAACATAGGGCACAAATTTTCCATCTATTAAAGGGATAATAACTCTTTCCTCCTTGTTTTAAAAGATGACATAACCCTTGTTGAACCAAAGATCAACATTATTTTCATAGAATCAAGGATGTCCTAATAGATTTGGGAAGCTATCTCGACTCTTCCAGTGTTAAAACCTCAAAATCTCCACTGAACTTGGCTCCTTGTATGGTAATAGATGCATCTTTTAAAACTCCGACGGGAGTGGCCTTAGTTTGTTTAACAATAAAAAAATATTAGAGGATGACTGCAATGGAGGTCTCCCCATTTGTACCCATGCATATAAAGTAAAAACTTTGACTTCCACGCCTATATGAATTAGTATATTACTCAATAGCCACCTATCCACAACAACATTCATAGTTATTTACTTATTATAATCTAGGCTACGAGGGGAAGATTTCCATGCAGGATCTTCTATCCAGTCTCGAGTACTTGTGCGTAGAGTGTTTCCTCTTAACCAATTCCCCAACATTGGAATGGTATTCTCCTAGCATAACAATTTTCACACTTCTATCAAGTCATCCATATCACTTTGGACTGTCTTTGATGCTTTCTTTTGCTCCATCTTTCGTGATTGCTCTTTAAATATTGTATTTCACCCCAAATATTCCTAAGTACCTCTATGGTTTACTGGTAAAACTCCTTCTCATGGGTAGGATCTAGGTACTGTGCATGGAGAAAATCCTCCTTAGTGATGGTAGGATTCTACTACAATGCTTATTTTGTGTGCACCACTTTAGCATGGGTCATGATCTTTACCTACAATGCCTCGGATTCTGCTTCCAACTTGGGCATCCATAGATTTTTCACAACGTGTTGTATCCTAACCATCCTTGTGCCTTTGTTTTCTTGTTTATGCTACTTAATAAGATGATCATATAAATATAGGTATTCCTCATAACTATGATTCTTTCCATAGAAAGAACATGTAATATTCTCAGGACATTTTCTCCTGTAGTGGTCAGAAGATCAACATGTGTAACACGTTCGCGAGGGAACTCACTTCTTACACCACTATGGCCACAGCCTCGGCCTCCATATCCTCCTCGAAACCCTCATCCTTTATCATGACCTCCTTCAAAATGTCCATTCTGATCATAGCACGCTTGATTATGATCCTGATGCTCACCTTTTCCTTGAGAGTTATCTGATACTTTGGTCCATCGCACACCAATATCTATGACATCATGGATCTGAAAAATCAACCTATAGTCTTTCATATCATGAGTCATGGACCTGCAAATTTTACAATAGCAAGAGATGTTCTTCCTTATCACGCATTGTAACAATGGGAAGTGGCTTGTATCATGGTTTAAGTGACATATCTCACATCCCAATAGAAATGAGCATACTAATCTATGAAGAGAATGATCCTTTGTGTGACCTTCTACTTCACAATCTGTGCACAAAATCCTTATGCACGTCTCATGTGCTAAATTTGCTGATAGTTTCTCCAACTTCTTTGCCATAGCTGCGATTTGTGCTTCTAAAAATGGGCTCACCCGTGTCTATACTTCCAACTACCTCAGTGTGTAAGGCTACTTCAAGTGCTTCACGCGGATCATTGTATGTTTTATGTGATAGTTCCCTCCTAAAAGGTGTAATTAGACCTCCAACAAACCATTGTGCATGTTGGCTTGCATGAATATCATAAGACAACTTAGATAAAAACATTTTAATTCAGAATCAAACTCTTTGAAATTCTCAATAGTGCTTTACTTATTATCCTTGAGCACACTTATACTCTTTTTCTCAGACTTAGGGATATGAAACTCTTTAAGGAAAGCATATTTTAAGGCTACATAGTCTACACAATTCTGATTATGGTCAAAATTTATGTACCAAGCGTAAATGCGAACCCTAATAATGTAGTAGTAAATTGACTTGACATACACTCGAAGCCATGATTCCTTTTACGTGCCACATTATTTCACACATGTGCATGTGTTTAGCAAAGATCTTCAATGTCCCTATACTGGGGAGATACGAGACACATCTCCATGTAAATATTATGGGGTTGGTGTGGACCTTGCCCACTTGATCCAGAACCTCTTGTGTTTCCTCTACCTCCAAAACCACCAGATCCACTAGAACTAGAGCCACCTATACCTCCTGATCCTGACCCCATAGCTAGAGTCGGACCAAAAAATGTACTTCCCTGTGTCCCAACAATAGTATTGAATTGCACCCTAACAGTATGCGAGTATTAATACTCCAAAAAGAGAGTCCAAAAGTCTGATGCACTTGAATTTTGTGTGGATGATACACCCAAAAAGGTACTCCCATATAACAATGAAGCCATTTGCACTACCATTGTTGTGCTTTTTATATGACTCACTTTTTCTCCTCCACTTCCTAAATTAGCTTCCTGAATGTTTATTATACTAGATACTAGAAAACCAAGCGCAAGGGCAAGGTTTCAGGGTGGATTCAGATGCACGCCCATGGCCTAGGTCATCTCTCTTGGCACACTTATAAGTGAGGCCGAGGGGGTTCCATGTCATGCTTTCGCAAATGGGGAGTTCTTGATGTTTAGGTTAGATGTCTTCTACGTGAACTTCAAACCCTTCCCAAACTATCTCTCTCCACAATGCCACTCGCTCTTAAACATCCCACTTCTTTCTCTATTTCCTCTCACGTGCCTCATTATACTTAAGCCACATTTCCTTTCTTTTCCTTTATGTCACTAGGTTTGCCATCTTTCACCAAAATCGATATTTCCCCACGCATGGTGGGGTTTAGTAACCCATCGCTTTGTTCTCCAAGTTTAAGGTTATCATCGAATCTTGATCTCTAGTGGAATGCCTTGAAGGTATGTTCCCCTTAGATATCATAAAAATTGGAATTTAGCTACCTCCTGACACAAATAAGTGGAAATTGAGTACGCTATGATATAGCTGTTGAAAACACCATAGAAACACATATCCACAATGCGAGTCCAAATCAGATCAGCATCATAAAGGGTCTAAAATTCTTCATGTGTCCAGATAAGTTTGTGATACCTCCAATTCCATTTAGATGCATAAGCAACCAGCCACTCATACAGTTCTAATATAAATATAATGAAGAAGATCTCATATAAACAGTCACACAGATTCTGCTCCACCCAAGTACGTGTTTCAAACTCAGATCCAGTGCTTTGAACCTCCGTGCGTATTCTTCTTCTAGGTCATGTATCCACTCCTCAACACTTGCTAGGGTCAACCGGTATGTCTTCATCATGAACCATCTTGAAAACAACTGAAAAAGAGGTCTTGACAATGAAACCAATGATGCAACCTAGAATTTACCAATAAAAGCCTAGGCACATTGGCACATCACTCAGCCTAGACTGAGCACTCACCCGAAGCACGCAAAGGTACCAAGCCCCTCTTTAGGGTTGATGTTACAGATTTTATCATGATGAAGACTTAAAGCATTCAGATCCATGACTAATATATCATTCTACAGTACATGCTTAGATCTAGATCTAGGGAATAATAGACTCAAATGATAT
This sequence comes from Taxus wallichiana var. yunnanensis, assembly GCA_018340775.1. Taxonomy (NCBI): domain Eukaryota; kingdom Viridiplantae; phylum Streptophyta; class Pinopsida; order Cupressales; family Taxaceae; genus Taxus; species Taxus wallichiana. The sequence goes on from CM031234.1 coordinate 437,961,374, forward strand.
CATGTTGAAATAGAGCATGCAATAACTAATTATACTCATGATTTGATACTCTAATTTAGCCAATACACTCAATTACATTAAACATGATAAATACACATAAGCTTATTACAATAGATAATACCATAGTTTATACGTGCATCAGATTTGGTAGCATAACCTCACAATAAGTCAGTTATCACATGTCTCTCATACTCATATCTATCTCTGTATATGTCATACTACATAGACCATTACATATTTATAATGGTGGGGAATTTCCCTTCACCGCTTATCTAATCCCAAAATAGGTCGCATGTTATTATTAGCCATGTGTCATTATAATAATAGCCACACATGCAAGTGTGCTAACAATAGACTTCTTCTAGTTAACTATTAGTAGTAAATCTATTCTCACTATGCCCATGTAAAGTGATTCATAGCTGATCCTCCAAAAATAGCCAATGCATGTCATGCAAGTCTTTAACTGGTTTGTGTGTTCGGCATGCTATCTCCAAAAATAGCTCGTACACATAAAAATGGCTAAGTCTCAAATCTATCTCTCTTCTTCACACGTGATTCTTTCCTGACCCTTCCATGCCTTTGAACATTCTCTATTCTTCCATGCGAACCTTCTGTATTTTTTTGCTAAGTGCCATATTTTGACTGACCAACAAGTGTAGTGGATCCACACATTTTGACTAATAACTATAAATATTTCCTATGTGCTCCATGTTTCTTCATTGTTTTTTTCAATGAACAAGATGAATTCTAGAGGGTTATTGATGAGGGCCCTTGGTTTTGGCATTCGATGGACTTTTCACCCCTTGGTTTGTAGACTTTGACCATAATAATTTCTATATCTCACGGGTCCCTGTTTAGGTGTGATTACCAAACCTTCCCTGGATTTCACCTCCTCACTAAAGGACATAGGTAACCTCCTTGGAAATTTTATTAAGGTTGATAGCTAGGGATTGTAGAGTGTATTATATAGTTATGTTAAAAATTTTGTTAACGTTGATCTCGGTGAGGGGTTACCCAAAAATTATCCTCAAAATGGGTGATACCAACTGCTCCTTAATTTAGATTATGAGAATAGAACTTTTAGATGTCGAATTTTCCAAATGATGAGTAACATTCATGTTGCCTTCCCTTATAAGGAAAATCAAACTCCTCAAGTAAATAAAATACTTCCAAGCATTGGAGCCCACCTAACACAACCTACAATTTACCAGATAACACCCTAGTTGCACTGGCACATCACTTAGCCTTGACTAAGCACTCACCCGAAGTGTGCAAAGGTACCAGGTCCCTCTTTAGGGTTGTTGTAGCAGGATGTTAGCATGATGAAGGAAGAAACATATAGATTCATAACTAATCCATCATTCTACAATGCATGCTACATTTAGATCTATGAAAGAACAAGCTTTAAACAATAATCATGATTGAATCAATAACATGCACTACTCAATTACACATAGGAATGACACTTATATTCAACCAATATCTTCCATATATTAATAAACATATAAGCTCCTTACAATAATTTCAATCTATACCAATGCATGCATGGATCTAATAAAGTAATTCAGTCATATGTGTATATCTCTATACCTCCATACATCCATCACACACACACACACACACACACACACACACACACCTTCCTATTTTGTACCTCACATCATATATATAGGGTGGGGACTTTCCCTTCACCGCTTATCTATTCTAGAAATAGGTTGCATGCTACTACTAATAGCCACGTGCAATTTATGAGCATAGCCACACATGCAAGTGTGCTATCTATAGACCTCTTATAGTTAACTAAAGTGTTAATCCTATTCTTAGCTCGTCTCCATAAAAAATACTTCGATCCGATCCTCCAAAGATATAAAAATGCATGGCGCACATGTCTCTACATAATTGGTGTGTTCTACACACCATCTTCTAAAAATAGGTCTTCATGCTCAAAATTAGCTAAGACTCCGCATGCTGAAATTGCCCTCCGTGTGCGCGTTCTTCCTATCCTTCCGTGCCCTTGATCATGGCCTTCTCACTACACAAACTTCTTGTGTGATCTTTGACAAGTATTATCTTATCAACATTACCCCACACTAATCTCATTGTCATCCTAACAATGGGTATCTCCAAAAATTGAAGTAAAGAATAGAACAATGGAAAGAATAAGAATGAAATAATGTAGATAAATAAAGGATTTTTATGAGGCTATGAGGCAACCTCCCTTGTATCAATTTTGAAGTATCAACTCTAGATACTCCTTTATTTCGGCCTCCAAAACCTTCCATTTAGTGAGTGTTTGTTCTACTTTTTCCGGGATGTCCACAACAATGGATTCCAACTCATCCCTTGTAATCTCTCCCTTTTCATTCTATAGAACCAACAAAACACTGGACATTGATGTCATACTTCCTTCTAAAATATCCATCTTCTGCACAATTAGCTTCCCAAGCTCTTCTAAATTGAGTCTTATGTAGCTTTTTTGCTTATGCCAGGGGCCTTACACTTTTACTTAACTATTGAAAATATTTCTGCATGGCCCAATGTCTCATCCTTCATTACTTTCTGGACCTCAATTTTTTCTTCTAGGGTCTTTATGTTGATAAGTACCTCTGAGTTGTGCGAGATATTCAAAGCCTAGTTTGCTTTCTTCAATACTTCTTGTAATGCTTGCAGCAACCCTTCATAAGATGCAATCTTTCACATCACTGAGGCTTTCTCTCGTTCTACATCTTACTCGACTTACTTGGTGTTGTCTTATGCAGAGGTTCATCTTCAAGTACCAAGTCCACCAACCGTTATATACCTAGTGTATCATTGAAGGAAATTCCTATGGTACCTTGGCCTCTAAGTGTGGCCTTTCTCTCGATGACATTATCCCTAATCTCCTCTATGATGATGATAAAAACTTCATTATTCTTCGCATGAATTCCCTCTCTTGTGTTATGCACACTATCTCTGCATCCTTTGTCCTCGGCTCCTCGTGCAAAGCGTTTCTAATTGTTGCAGCTTTTTCCATGTTTCTTCTAGCAACTTCAGCAGAAACCTTTGCCAATGCGTTGCTGACCTGCTCATCTAACATGATAGTAGGCTTTATTGTCATGTGTTTATCTTGGGGTGCCTTCATCAGCCATCTCGAAACACATGAATATTTACATACATCAAAGTCAGGATCATCCATGTGAGTGTGCATTGACCATGATAGTTTCTTTTGAGTGTGCATAGTCTCCTTATCCTCATCCATTAGCTCCTAGCCAAATAAATCCTTCTATTGTATCATGCTCTGGAAGAGGGCATGGAAAATTTTACATGCGTCATCTACATACCCCATGACCGTGGAATGTGCTCTCCACTTGTTCTTCTAGACCATTGCTGCATTTGGGACTTGTGTCTCCATGTCCTAAAAATTCTCTGTAGCTATCTCCTCTAATCCCTTCTCGTCCTCTTCTCTTTCCTTTGATTCCTCACCCTGTTCTTCTATGTTCTCTAGAAGTGTAGGAGAATTAGGCGTGCTTTCCTCTAACTCTTCTACCTCCTCATTTAACTTTAGTTTCCTCCTTCTTTGCATGGTTGCCACCTTCTATGGAGACAAGTGTAGGTGATCTGCACACCATGGTTGGAGTAGCACCATGGGTTCTTGTTATCCTAACAGCCCTCTTAAATCTATGCTCCGCTTGGACTACATTCAATTCCTCATCATCCCTCTCTTGTGGCTAAGGTGGTGTAATGGCACACTCACTCACCCTTATTTATACGATGTCTCCTACCTCTATGCTCCAAACCACCACTATATTTGTACTACTCCTCATCCTCCACTTCAATTGGCTCTATGGGCTTAGGCGCTGGATGTTCTCCATTGTATGCTTTCCCTTTGGTGGTGCTGGGAGTACGAAATCACCTTCCACATACTTGTTATTCTCCATCTTTGGCTTCAGCTGAAGATACACCAATGCTGCCCCTACATCTGCTATAGCTAGACTTATTGGCTTAATATTCAACACCTCTAAAATGATCCTCTCGGTGAAGGAACTTCTTCCAGGATACACATACTTCTTTCTCAATGTGTGGTAGTCACAGTCTACCTTATCTACATTGAATACTAGTCGACGCGTGTCTGTAAATCTATGAACAGATGCTTGGAAATACCTTGCAGTGAATGCGTAAGGCAATTTACACCAAGGTATCATTGGGAAGCGCATGATGTAGAAATGATGATATACAACAAACTAGACTTGTTTCCCTACTACTAATGGTATGTCCGTTGGGATGCACCATTCTTCCCAAAATGTTGCACGAGCTGTCATACCATTTCTCTCGCCCTTTGCTTTACGTCATCTATCATGGCCACTTTAGATAGATACTTACTTACCGAACCTTTCAGTGGTGACTTATTCTCCATGGTGTATTCCCATAGTTTTTCCCGCGGTCTATTTGGTACTCCAATTTCCATGAATACTAGTGATATTAGAACAACCCCAAAGCTGATCTTCCCTCCCGTGCACGCTTCCTGGACTATTTTTTCTACAATATATCCTACAATATTGTAGATTACTCCTTCTAACATCTTACGTGCAACATGTAACCACATAGTATTTACCTATGACCACCACTCCTGATCATTCAATTTTATAACAAGGTGTGCTACTGGTTACACAACTAGATAGTTCTTCAATTTTTCTATATCCATACCACGTGGACCCTTCAGGTACCCCAACTCCTCTCTGGTCTTTAAGATTGTGGCTTTATCTATGAGATCACTTTTTATGTCCTCTCCTGTGGCCTTCAAACCTGTAATTAATGAGATAAGCAAAATGAGATTCTAACTCTGCGTCCTGCAAAGTAGAAGAAGTCCTTTTGTACTCTACTCATGAGCAACTAATACAAGGGAAAATACTTCCCAAAATATGGAAGCTCATATAATTGGTAGACTCTAATTCTCTTCAAAAGCTTCTCACATGTATCATCATAAACTGACATGTCATCTGTATGCGCTTTTTCTTCTTAGAAGTGAGCAAGGAATCAATCTCCTTCTTGTTCTCCATGGTCATGTGATTGTATTCACTCACTTTGCTCACCCCGATGGGTGAATCCCATTCTTGGCCAATGATTATGCCTTCTAGATGTTTAATTTCTGAAAAATCAATTTTGGGTGCCATCTCTTCCTCCTCGACAACCACTTTCTTCTTTCCTTTTGTTGTTGCTTTGTAGATGCCTTCTTAGGTGTCATTTTTACCTTGCAATTGTCACTTCTTTAACTCTTTAACTTGCTAATAAAAACCTATCTTGATTCAATTGTGCCCTAGGTGGAAAATTCATGCACTAACTCCTCTTTGCCTCCTTTCTTGTGTTAAACCCTTCACCATCGAGGACGCATGAGCTTCTTTTTGCACGATCTATTTATCACACTTGGTTTCACACCCTTTGAACCTTAACCCAATCACTCACTCTTCGAACTTAGCTCTTTCCTCAAATTCTCTTAGTCATGAATGGTAAAAATGAATCTGCATCCCATCCTTATATAATTTTTTCAAATTGTGATGCATTTATTACTCCTTCACCTACCAAATATCCTCTTATTCATTGACCAAATTTGTTCGGTCCGTGCGGTACATCTTCGTGCCCTAGCTATAACCCTTTCAAAGATGCCTTCCTACCCTCTCGGTCACAAACTTCTCTTCAAAGACGTGCCCTTGCACTGAGTACATCGTCATTTTACCTTCTCCCGGTAGTTATCATGGCCTCCGCTTACCTTGCATTATATTGTCCTTTCATTCATCTCCATTCTTGGTCACCTTTGAGAAGCAATATTCTTTTGACTTAAAGCACACCCGTAACATCTTATTCCTTTCACCTTTCAATTCCCACCGTCTTTTACTTGGATAACTACAACCACCTCACACTAAAGGTATTTTCAGGTCCTCTCGTGAATAAACATTTTCACATAGTAATTAGCTTGGGATGCGCCAAGCGTGCTTATTACACAAGAACAAAAACTACATTGAAAAAGAATAGTGACAATGAGGAAAATACATTAAGGAAATATAGTATGGAAATACTTTGCCTTATTACAAACACCGAGAAGTCTTATTTATAATAGGGCTTCAATCTACTCCCATTAAAGTAACCAGTAGCCATGTTCCATCAAGTGCTTCCAATTGAAAGCACCTTGATTCAAGTATGTAAGTGATGACATACGGCCCCAACCAATGTACTTTGAGCTTTCTGGATGGCCAAGAACTTAGTGTCATAAAGAAGTACCATTTGTCCAATCTCAAACTTCTTATCCCTTATGTTTCTGTCATGCCATGCCTTTTTACCGGCCTTTTCCTCGCTTCGACTCCATCGTGTTATGGCTTGTCTCTCATCTAGTTGAATCAGCTTCTTGATACGCTCTTCTAAATCCTATTCATCAGCTAGACCTCTAGCGTGTGTAATGCACAAATAAGGTAACATAAATTCTATAGGAGAATGGCTTCGCCATGAGAAACCAACTGAAATAGTGTGGCTTTATTTAATCTCTTGTAAGTTGTTCTATATACCCAAAGAATAACCGATACGTTTTCATCCCAATCGTTTCTTCCAACATCACAAATTTTTGTCAAAGTCTAGCTCAAAATCTTGTTGAAATCCTTAGTATTTACATTTTCCTGAGGATGGTAGGGTGTAGTTTTATGGTGTATAACCATAAACTCTTCTAATAGGATCTTGATTGTCTCATTCAAAAAGTGTGTACCCCTATCACTTGTCAAGCTTAAAGGACATCCATATCTTGTAAGAACATTCTCCCATAGAAACCTAGCCATTGTAGCTATTGTACAGTCCTTTATAGGTGTTTCTTCTACCCACCATGTGAGATAATTTGTGCAAGTAATGATATAGTGCAATCTAGTCCTACACATGGCTAGCGAAATAGGTCCTACAAAGTCAATGGCCCATTTCTCAAATGGTTCGGCACTAGTAATTGGTCTCAAAGACATCTCATCTCTTTGTCCTAGTTTTCCTAGGTGCTGATAATGATCACACACCTTATAATATTCTTTACAGTCTTTATACAATGTCTCCCACCATAATCCAACAAGTAGGATCTTCCAGGTAGTCACATCACCTGCATAATGGCCTCTTGCAATACCACCATGAGCTTCTTCCATAATATCCTTGCACTCATGCTCTAATACACAACAACGTAATACTTCATCTCTCCTAACTTGTAGAGGTCACCACTGATTAACATAAACAAGATGCATGTATAAAAAGTTGTTTCTTTTCTAGTGACTTCATTCCTTCCGCGCCACACCTATTCATAGAAAGATGGAAATGTCTTCTAATTATGTGGGTGCATGTTGAACCTATATAAATGTGCATCTGGTGTGGTTTCTTTAATTTTATGTGCTTCCTCTCCCGAGTTGATTCTAGATAAATGGTCTGGTCCAGAATTGCTTTTCCCTGGCTTCACCACAAATGTGAAGTCAAACTCTTGAAATAGGAGCACACATCTGCATATGTGAACCTATAAGATGAGTGTGTTTACCAAGTATTTCAATGTCGTGTGATCTATATAAAGCACAAATGGTGTTGTTAACAAGCATCACAAAACTTTTGCAATGCATAGATCATTGATAAAGCTTTGCATTTTGTAGTTGTATAATTCCTTTCGGCGAGAGTCAGCTTCCTACTAGCAAAAAAATTGGATGATCTATAATACCTTCACTAGGTTTAGCTAACACAACACCAATGTCCATGCCAGAAGTGTCCACATGCACATGAAATGTTTTATCCCATGAGGGAAAATGTAAAATGGGTGTGGTAGTAAGTGTTTCCTTTAATATCTCAAATGCATGTTGTTGCGGTTCTCCCCAATAAAATGTACCTTTCCCCTTCATTAACTCTTCCAAGGGTGTAAAAATTTTGGCATACCCTTTGATGAATTTTTGATAATATCCTTTCGACCTAAAAATCCACGCACCTCACTTTGGTGGTAGGTGCTTCCAGTGCCTATAATAACTACAACCTTAGCTAGATCAACTAGAAAACCTTCCTTGCAGATTATATGTCCTAACAAAGATCCCAAATGGTGTAACAAATATACACTTCTTGATGTTTAAAGAGATACTCAATTGTCTACACCATTCACATTAAGCGCAGTTGTCACACCGATCTTTCACAAGCCCATATACTATCCAATCATCTAGGTAAACCTGTAAGAAGTTGTAAATAAAATATTTGAATGCCAAAACAACTATGTGCAATAATACATCAGGCACATTTTTTAATCCAAAACACATCACAAAGATAGGAAAAACTACCCCATTCAAAAGTAAATTTTTTTCTTTTCTTGATCCTCCCGAGCAATCCTAACTTGATGATATCTGGAAAACTCATCTCAGTGAAGGAATATATTTCACGCCTACAACTCCTTTTATTTCCTCATCAATGGCATAAGGAATGGATCCGTGATGCATGCCAAATTTAGCTCCATGTAGTCCACACATATTCTACTTCATCCTTCCTTTTTTATACTTGATCACCATTGGCCTAGCCCATTCTAACTCATCCAGGGGCTTGATAATTCCATATTTTAACATTTTATCAATTTCTTCTTTTACCTTTTCGTAAAGTAGGATTCATTCTAAGGCCTCTTTCTAACTGGGCATGCACCATCCTTATCTTTATCTTCATTTCCCAAGTGATTTATACATGCCTTTAATTTTATGATACCCTCGAGGGAATAAGTCCTGATAATCCCTGAGTAACTCAATGATCTTTGCTACCTCTAAGTCTAACCAATAGTCTCCAATTATGGCCTCCTTAGGCTCAGCCTCCAAACCTATATTCACCTTATTTGTCTTCATGGGTTCGTGATAGGTGTGTGTATCCTTGTCTGTACTTTCCAAGACCTCGCGCACCCCTTGTGAATGTTCAATATCCAAGTTCTCAACTTCCTCATCATCCACGATGTAAACCATCTTTCCCTTCTCTTTCTCAAGGCAAGCGGTTCAAGTAGTATGGATTCCATTTCTTCTTCCTTTTCAAAATGCACTTTGGACTCTGTCTCACCAAATAATTCTTGAATATGCTCTTCTATTTTTGCACTATCTCCCATAGTTAAGTGCTTGATAAATTTTAATGGCTCTTCTATTGGAGGTTGAGAAGAAAAGTAGTCAAATATCTGGATCATCTCTACAATCAAATTTTTCCAGTTTCCTGGTCTCTCTATGTAGTTCTTTTTGCACATACATACTGTGCACATGCGCATCCTTGTAGCGTAGAGTATAATCTATACACCCAGAGTAAAGGTGGTAATGCTTCTTGTCTTGCTGTCCAGAGTCTCTCACACTGATAAATGTGATGTTAAATAGGCTGATCACCATAATAAGTGTAGATATACTAAGGTGCATTGTTCCTTACAAACCTAATGATTCTTCCCATTCTATGAGATTATCTTTATGGACTACCCACCAGCTCACTGCTATCCTGCGCAAGGTATATATTAACATAACTCTTCTCTTAAATTGATTTGTCCACTATGTTTCCATGGCTTTCAAATATGTCGAAGATATTTTTCCCTTGTATACCAAGGTATTGTGCTACCTATCTATCGAATAGAGTGAAGTCCATTCTTGCATGCAACCACACTTTTTACCTTGTGCCCTACTAGTTCATATGTACCATGAGCCCAATTGTCGCAAGTAATACTCGTAGTATCACTAATAGAATGAGTATCCTCCTATTGTAGAATTCCTTCTTTTGATGGATCATTGACCTCTGGGTCCTGAATAGCACGTACATAAATTTTGTTTAAGTCCTCCTCACTTAGAGGCTTAACATATGGTGTAGACTTCCCATCTGTCAAAGGTATCACAACTCTTTCTTCCTTGTTCTAAAATCTGATATATACCCCTTATTGAATCTCATGTTAGCATTATTTGCATAACAGCAAGGGCATCCAAGCAAGGCATGAAATTTTTTTGATTCTCGCAAGTGCTAATACCTCAAAATCCCTAATGAACTGGCCCCTTGTATATTTATAGATGAATCTTTCAAAACTCCTATGGGAGTGGCCTTAGTACGGTTTCCATAAACAACACATTAGATGATGGCTGCAATGGAGGCCTCCCCATTTGTAACCATGCATCTAATCTAAGAACATTTACTTCCGCACTTTGTATCAATCAATATGTTGCTCAACAACTATCCATCCACAACAACATTCTCGAGTAATTTCCTTGTCATAGTCATGGCTATCGGGGGAAGATTTGCATGCGAATCTATCGTTTGGTTTCAAGACTTACATGTGGAGTGTTCCCCTTTAACCAATTTCCTAATAGTGGGATAATGTTCTCCTAACACAACATTTTGCACACTTCTCACAGATCATCGATATCAGTTTGGACTATCTCTGATGCTTTCTTATACTCCTTTAAGTACTATATCTCACCCTGAAGATTCCTTAGGACTTCCATGGTATCTTGGTAAACCTCCTTCTCATGAGTAGGATCTAGGCACCTTGCATGTAAAACCTCCTCCTTGGTGATCGTAGGCTTCTAGTGTAATGCCTATCTTGCATGTATTGCTTCAGCACATGTATTAATCTTCATTGTCAATGCCTCAGGTCCTTCTACTATCTTGGGAATCCAATGATCTTCTACTGCGTGCTAGATTCTAACCATCCCGGTACCTTTGTTTTCATGCTTATGCTGCTTACTCAGATGCTCATATAAGTCCAGGAAATCTTCATAGCTATGGTTCTTCCCACGAAAGAAAATGCAATATTCTCGATGACATTCATGCTTATAGTTCTCGGGATATCCACACGTATAACATGTTCCACGAGGAACTCACCCCTTCCTCCACCACAATATCCATGTCCCCTTCCACAACCTCCTTCATTTAAAATGCCCCTCATTCTTGTCATAGCACATTTGATTATGATCTCAATCTTGGTGCTCACTCTTACGCTTAGAATTATCTGTTACACTTATCTATCGTACCACAATGTCTATAGAATCCCATATCTGACCAATCAATTGAAAATCCTTAGTATCATGGGTCGTGGACCTACAAATATTACAAAAGCAAGATACATTCTTCCTTATCACACACTGTAACAAAGGACACTGACTAGCATCATGATTCAAATGACAAATCTCATAATCCAACAGTAATGAGAGTACAGATCTATGAGGGAAACTATCCTTGGTATGACCTTCCACTTCATAATTGTGCACCAAATTCTTGAGTGCATTTCATGCGCTGAATTTGCTTGATAGGTTCACTAACTACTTTACCATAGCTGCAATCTATGCCTCTAAGAATGGACTAATGCCTATGTCAATGCTTCCAATTGCCTCAGCATGTAAAGCTACTTCCAATGCTTTGCATGGATAAGTGTATGTCTTATGTGACAGTGCCCTTCTAAATGGTGTAATCAATCCTCCAATGAACCATTGTGCATGTTGGCTAGTGTGAATATCATAAGATAACTTAGATAGAAGTGTCTTAAAACAAGTATCATACTCACATACACTCTCAGTAGTGCCTTTCTTGATATCCTTGAGCACACTTATACTCTTCTGCTCAAACTCAGGGATATGGAACTCTTTCAAGAAAGCATCTTTCAATGCTTGCATAATCCACGCAAGTTTGATCAGGGTCAAACTTCCTATACCAGCTATGTTCACGTCCTTGTAATGTAGTAGCAATTGACTTGCCTTATGCTCAGCATCCATGATCCCTTTAGCGCACCACAATATTTCACACACATGCACATATTTGACAACATCCTCCATACCTCTATACTCTGGAAGATGAAGATACATCTCCATATAAATATTATATGGTTGCTGCAGCACCTTTACCACCTGATCTAGAACCTCCTGTGTTCCCTCTACCTCTAGAACCACTAGATCCACTAGAAATAGAACCACCTATACCTCTTTATCCTCCACCTGTAGCTGGAATAGGACCTGTAGATGTACTCCCCTATGATCCGATAGTAGTACTATACTGAACCCCTATAGTCTGTGAGGTAGTTCCACTTCCAGAGGTGAATCCAACATTTTACGTGCTTAAATTCTGTGTGGATGATGCACCTAAGAATGTTCCTCTAAATATCATTGAAGTTATTTTTCCTACCATTGATGTACTTTCTCCATAAATTACTCTTGCTCTCCTACTTCCACAGTTATCTTGCTAGTTACTTATCGTACTAGATACTGGAAAACCAAGTGCAAGGGCTAGGTCACTAGGTGGATTAAGATGCACGCCCGCAGCCTAGGTAGTCTCTGTTGGCACACTTCTGTGTGAGGCCGAGGGGGGATCTCTATCATGTTTTCCAATGTGGGAGAGTTTCTTATGCTCTAGCTCGACATCTTCTACATGAGCTGTAAATCCTTCATGAGCCATCTCTCTCCTCAATGACATACTTTATATAATCAAATGTTTCTTCTCTATTTCCCTATCATGTACCTCATTATACTTAAGATGCCTTTCCTCTTTCTTTCTCTCTACCTCTAGGTCTACCATATTTCACCAAACCTGTTCCTACCGTTGCATGTGGTGAAGTTTAGTTAGCCATTGATTTACTATCCAGGTTCTAAGTTACCATCAAGATCTTGATTGCCAGTGGAATACCTCGCAAATATTCTCCTCTTGGATACCGCAAAACTGGAGTTCAGCTACCTATGAGAAAGAGTAAATCAAAATTGAATATTCCATAATATAACTATTTAGAACAGCATGAAACCACGAATCCACAATGTGATTCCAGATCATATCAACATCATAGAAGGCCTGAAATTCTTCCTGTGTCCAGATAAGTGTGTGATACCTCCAATTCCACTGAGATGAATAAACAAGAAGCCACTCATATAGTTATATTGGAAAGATGGTGAAAAATCTCTCATATAAGTTTTTATAAAGATTTTTTTCTACCCAAGTGTGTGCATTAAACTCATATCCACTTTGTTGAACTGTCATGCATATTCTCCCTCCAGTTGTGAATCCATTCCTCGGACTTGCTAGAGTTAACCGATACGTCTTCATCATGAACCATCCTGAAAACAACTAAAAAAGAGGTCTTGGCAACGAAACCAATGATATAGCCTAGAATTTACCAGATAACACCCTTGTCGTCTTTGGAACATCACTCGGCCTTTACCGAGTGCTCACCCAAGTGTGTTGTAGCAAGATGTTAGCATGTTGAAGGAATAAACATATATATTCATAACTAATCCATCATTCTATAATGCATGCTACATTTAGATCTATAAAATAACAAGATTTAAATAGTAATCATGATTGAATCAATAACATGCACTACTTAATTACACATAGGAATGACACTTAGATTCAACCAATATCTTCCGTCTATTAATAAACACAGAAGATCCTTACAATAATGTCAATCTATACCAATGCATGCATGGATATGATATAGTAATTCAGTCATATGCGTATATCTCTATACCTCCATACATCCATCACACATGAACCTTCCTACTATGTACCTCACATCATATATATAGGGTGGAGAATTTCCCTTCACCGCTTATCTATTCCAAAAATAGGCTGCATGCTATTAATAGCCACGCATCATTTACATGCATAGCCACACATGAAAGTGTGCTATCTATAGACTGTTACAATTAATTGAAGTGTCAATCCTATTCTCGAGCTCGTCTCCATGCAAAATGGTTTGATACGATCCTATAAAGATAGACAATGCATGATGCACACATCTCTCGCATCATTGGTGTGTTCCGCATGGCATATTCTAAAAATAGGTTGTCATGTTCAAAATTAGCTAAGACCTCAGTATCTTTGAACTTGCCCTCTATGCTAGGGTTCTTCCCGTCCCTCCGCACCCTTGATCCCGAGATTCTCTCCCACATAGAATTCTTGTGTGATCTCTCGACAAGTATTCTCTAATCAACACTACCATATCTAGCGGAAGTAGACATCTCTCGATGATGAAGACTATTCGACTTGGAGGAGCAAAGATCTACAACCAACACTCTTTCAACCGCAACTACAACTCGTTTTACTACTACCGATTTCTCTATGGCTATAGGCCCTTTGAATTCAACCTCTTCTCAAGTAGATGGGATGTTACTTGACTATCTCGCTCTCTTTGGAAGGACCTTCTCGTGCACCGATGTGGCCCCATGAATCTAATCACTCGACTCAGATAAGGAAATTGGCCTTCGCCTTGCTGATTCCTTAGCCATGTTTGTTTCCTCTCTTGGGTTTCTTCTCTACTCTTATTTTGGGCCTAATTGGTCCCTTGCACCTTTCTCTTTTAGGCATCCTCTCTTCTATTCTTTATTGTTATATCTAGCCTTTTGGTTTCTTTTTATCGGGATGTGGGTGCTTTCAACACCATCAAATTTTACCTTTTTCCAAAAATAGGAAATTGTTCACCCAAATTACATTGTATTTCTATAAGAAATTGTTGAGTATTTTATCATTGATGTCAAAGGTACAACATTAGTGTTGATATAAATATTGAGGTTTGAATATTATCTTAATATTCAATTTTACAACATTAGTGTTCGTAAAATATTTATCCATGTCAAAATTAGTGTGATGTCAAAATTTGAATATTTTAATATTCAACATCACAAAGGAATCCTATGACACATGGTGGGATGTGTAATGGATCATTTTTTAATGAGGTACATTTAAAATGAAGGTTACTTAATGCATGATAAATGTTTGAATTAAAAACGGGAGTTACATTTGCATTAGTGATGAGTTATGACATGGAGGAGTTACAAAATTGAAGTCAAAAAGAGAATATATCCTTATGGGGTGGATTTTTCATTTATGGAACATTAAGGACGTGTAAGGGAAGTTGGTCATGCATATTTATTGAAAAATATGAGTTACACTTGACCATGAAAAAGAATATTGATATTTAGAGAAAATATTCAATATTTTTGTAACCGTCAAGTGATGTGGCTTCCTCATTCAAAATATGGTGTATTTTTTAAAGTAAATTTTCCCATGGTATGGGCACATGGTTTTTGAGAAACCACAAGTGGTTTTTCCTCTCCTTCTTCCTATATAAACAAGTGTTGTGTGCACATTTTGTAAGTGAAAAAGAAAGAGCATTTTTTTAGAGTGATATGTATGTGAAGTTATTATTGTAAATCTCTTAAGTGAGTATGATTATGTGAGAGAGAAAATAAAGAAGGAGAAATATTATTGATTTGTATTGCATATTTTTAAAGTGGATTCTTCAGATTGGGGATTGGTGTCTCCAGAAGTTGGTGCTTCAAATCAGAGATTGCAAAGTCAATGGTGTTTACATTCAAGAGATGAATTGGTGTTTAGCTTGGAGATTAGTGTCTTCTATGAGTGGGTGCTCATACTTTGTAAACACTATTTTATTTTGGCTGGATTTGGACAGTAGATCCAAGCAGTCTCCTTTTGGTGGATGTAGCCCACATTGGGTGAACCACGGTATATCTGGTGTTATGTGCATTTTATTTCTATGTGTGCTCTCATTTATTTTCATATTTGTATATCTTATTAAGTGTAAAAAAATTATTAAGTTGGAGAAAATTTTAAATTATGGAATACTTGATTCACCCCCTCTCAGTATTCCCATGCTTCTAATAATTGGTATTAGAGTAGGTTCCTTCTGTGTAGCTTAATAGCTAGAAGGTAGATCAGAAAGCATGATGGCAACTCAGGAAGGATTCTCCACAAACAAAGCTCCACTATTTGATGGATCGAACTATGCCTTTTGGAGCATAAGGATGCGGACCTACTTGAATTCTCTTGGACATGATATTTGGTAGTCAGTTGAGAATGGCTATACAATACTAGCAACTCCACCTACATATCAGGCTGGTAAGAGACAATGTGAAAATAATGCTAAAGCTATGAATGTTATTTTGTGTGGTGTAGAATATTTGGAGTTTGTAAATATTATGCTTTGCAAAACTGCCAAGGAGATGTGGGATAAGCTCAATAGTTTATATGAAGGAAATTCAAAAGTAAAGATGGAAAAGCTTCAAACACACAGAAGAAATTTTGAGAGTCTAAATATGAAGGAGGAAGAGAACATTACAACATATTTACTCCATGTGGATGAGACTGTGAACATGATAAAAGGGTTGGGTGAAGAGATGGAAGACCCAGTAATAGTACAAAAGGTATTTAGATCTCTACTTCCTAGATTTGATGCTAAAGTTTCAGCTATTGAAGAACTTAAGGATCTAGATAAAATGAAAATGGATGAGTTATATGGAATACTCACAACTTATGAGATGAGAATAGAACCAGATAAGCAAAGAAAAAGAGAATCTTATTTCAAAGCTTCAAAAGGAAAAGAGAAGAAGGTTGAATCAGATGATGAATCTGATGAGGAAGAAGAATCTCTATTTGTGAAAAATCAAGAGAGGATCTAGCAAGTACAAAGGTAAACTTCCTTTTAAATATTTTAACTATGGTGAGATTGGACATTTTGCAGCTAAGTGTCCACATGCAAAAATGAAAGTGAAGCCTTTCTACAAAAAGAATTTCAAACAAAGGAATTTTGAAAAGAAGAAGAAATGGAACCAAAGCAAGAAGATTCTATGCACCACAAAAGATGATAGCTCAGAGGAAGATTGTCTAGAAGGTGACATTGAAGAAATTTTGTTTATGGCCCTTGAAGATGGAAAAGTGGAAGTTGGAGATACAGTTGAAAAATAAGGTGAGGTAAACTTGGAAGAATAACTCATTTGTGCCTTGGGTGAGATCAAGAGACTAAAAACAAGACCACTGAAGCAAAACGCAACTTCAAGAGTATGAAGAAGCAAAGAAAAATCTGGATGCTTGATAAAGAACGTGAAGATACTATTGTTGATCTAAATATTCACGATACTAAGAAGGTGAGGTAAACTTGGAAGAAGAACTCATTTGTGCCTTGGGTGAGATCAAGAGACTCAAAAAGAAGACCCTGAAGCAAAAACTGCAACTTCAAGAGTATGAAGAAGCAAAGAAAAATCTAGATGCTAATAAAGAACGTGAAGATACTATTGTTGATCTAAAGATTCAAGTTGAAGAGGCAAAGAGAATAGAGGAAGTGATCAGAAAATAGTTGAAATCAAAAGAAGAAGAATGCGAGAGATTAGAGTTAGAGATTGTCGCACTTAGACTGGAAACTAAAAAGTTAAACAAAAGACTCAAGTTTGAAAAGAGTTCTGAGGTGTTGAGAAACATTCTAGATAAACAAAAACCAAAATCATCCAAAGGTGGTATTGGATTCAATGAAGCAGAAAAGAAAGAGACCAAAGAACCAGAGAAGAAATCCAGCTATGCAGATATCTTAAAAAGCTCTAGTAAAGGAGAAAGTAGCAAGAAACAAGAAGATCATCCTCCATAGAACAACAACAAAGAAGAAAAAAATGGAAGAAGGTGCCAATAAGAAGTTTCAGAAACTCATCTTATCAAAGGCAGCCCTACATGACCAGGTATTCTTTTCATGGTTATTGTTTTTCATGTCACAATTATGGTCATAAGATGATGAACTGTAGATCTAAGGTTCAAAGTTGGAATCAAAACTTTCATGCTAGAAACTACAACTCTTTTGCTGCATTGTCAAATTTGAATGAGCATGAGATTAGATGTTATGAATGCAACCAAGTTTTCCACATAGCAATATTTTACAGAGTAAGATTACAGAAAAGCCAAAGCAAGAGAAAGAGGGAAAACAGATCATACAGAAAGCCAACAATAAGAAAGTGTGGCAACAGAGAAAGGAGGGAGAAAAGGAAGAGGCTATGTTGGTACAAATGGTGCTTCATGCACAAGATGAAGAACAACCTTGGTACATTGATAGTGGATGTTCCAACCATATGACGGGTGATAGAAGCAAGTTCCTGAAGCTGAAAAAGGCTAATAGAGGTACAATAAAGTTTGGAGATAACACTACAACCAAGATCACAGGAAGAGGTAACATAAAATTAAATGATCAAGCTAAAGTTGAAAATGTTTTACTTGTTGAAGGACTGAAACATAATATTTTGAGTGTCATTCAAATGTGTGATCAAGGTTATAAACTCATGTTTTATGCTGAGGGTTGTGAAATTAGAAAGAAGGATATAGGTAAATGGGGTGCGAGATGAAAATAGAACAAGGAACAACTTTGTACATGTTGAGTGATGTTAAGGGAGAAAAATGTTGCATAAGTCAGATTGATGAAATTTTGTTATGGAACAAGAGATTGGGTCACATTAATTTTGACAACATGGTGAAAATAAGCTCAAAACAAACAGTGAGAGATTTACCCAAGATCACAAAACCACAAAGTACTATCTGCAGACAGTGTCAACATGGGAAGCGATACAGGGTCGATTCAAGACAAAAGATTACTCTACAACAAAGCCATTGGAGCTAATTCATACTAATATTTTTGGGCCAACAAGAACACAAAGCTTATAAGGTGATTCTTATTTTATGTTATTAATTGATGACTTTACTAGAATGACATGGGTTGCATTTCTAAAAGAAAATTAGAAGCTTTTGATCAATTCAAAAATTTTAAAGCTTTGATTGAGAATGAGACAAACTATAAGATCAAGTTCTTGCAATCAGATAGAGGAGGTGAATTTATGTCTAACAAATTTGATGAGTTTTGTGAAGAGAATGGAATCAGAAGACAATTTTCTATAGCAAGAACACCACAACAGAATGGTGTAGTTGAACGGAAAAATAGAACAGTGCAGGAAATGACAAGGACAATGCTAAATGAGTCTAAGTTACCAGATGATTTTTGGAGAGAGGCAGTGTACACAGTAGTGTATATTCTTAATAGAGCACAGATTCGAGTAAATACAAAAAAGACACCATACGAGTTATGGAAGGGAAGACCAGCTTCTGTGAAACACTTCAAAGTGTTTGGAAGTAAGTGCTACATTAAGAGAGATGATGAAGATGAGCTTGGAAAATTTGATTCTAGAGTAGATGAGGGCATATTCCTTGGTTATTCATCAAGAAGCAAGGCCTACAGTGCTATAACAAGAGACTTCAGAAAGTAGTGGAAAGTATAAATGTGAAAGTTGATGACTGGAAACCAAAGAAGAAAACAGGACACTCAGCGGTGCAGAAAGAGGATGAAGAAATAAAATCTGAGAAAGAGGAAGAAGAAGAAGAATCTAAACGAGAAGACATAAAGACACCATCCAGATCTGTTCAGAAGAATCATCCAAAAATCAAATCATTGGAAACAAAGATATTGGAGTGCAAACAAGGAGGAGACTAGCAAGTGCACCACAAGAGGTAAAATTTTCTTTGTTGTCTAAGGTTGAACCAAGTAATTTTGATGAAGCTAGTAAGGATAATTTTTGGATAAAAGCCATGGAAGAGGAACTTAATCAGATAGAAAAGAATGAAACATGGGAGTTAGTTCCAAGACCAAAGGATAAGAACATTATTGGTACCAAGTGGGTCTTTAGAAACAAGATGAATGAAGAAGGAGAAGTTGTCAGAAACAAGGCCAGATTAGTGTGCAAAGGATACTCACAAGTTGAAGGAATTGATTTCAAGGAGACATTTGCACCTGTTGCTCGCATGGAGGTGGTAAGAATTTTTTTAGCATTTTCTTGTTTCAAGAATTTTAAAGTTTATCAAATGGATGTAAAATCAGCTTTCTTGAATGGAAACTTAGAGGAAGAAGTTTATATAGAGCAACTAGAAGGTTCTATTATATCAGAAAATATATATTTTGTGTGTAATTTAAAAAATGCTCTTTATGGTTTGAAACAAGCTCCTAGAGCTTGGTACTCTAGACTAGACAAGTACTTGCAAGAACAAGGATTTAGAAAAGGAATTGTGGATAATAATTTGTACATCAAGACAGAAGGAGAACATCAAGTGATAGTTGTGGTTTATGTGGATGACATTATTTTTGGAAGCAATTGTAGGAGATTATGCAAAGAATTTGTAGAGGAGATGTAGAAGGAGTTTGAGATGTCTATGCTTGGTGAGTTGTCTTACTTTCTTGGTTTGCAAATTCAACAGTCTATTCAAGGAATTTTTATTTCACAAACCAAGTATATAAAGGAGATGTTGAAAAAGTTTAGAATGGAAGATTGCAATCTGGTTAGTACACCCATGATTACAGGTTGCAAGTTGAGTAAGAATGATGAGTCTCCGATGTTAGTTAAAAATTCTATAGGTCCATGATAGGAAGCTTGTTATATACCAAAACATCTAGACCAGATATTATGCAGGCTATTGGATTAGTTGCACGGTTTCGAGCTTCATCAAAGGAAACTCATGTAATAGAGAAAAGAATTTCTAAATATTTGAAAGTTATGTTGGATTATGGTTTATGGTATCAAAAGAGTGATGATTTCACTCTTACAGCATTCACAGATGCAGATTGGGCAAGAAGTGTTGATGATAGGAAAAGTACAAGTGGGGAGATTTTTATCTTGGTGACATATTAGTGTCATGGTTCAGTAAAAAATATGCCTTAGTTTCATTATCTACAATAGAAGCAAAGTATATTGCAGCAATGGCATGTTGTACATAGGTGCTTTGGATGAAGCAAACATTAAAGGACATAAAGGTAGAGTATGAGCATCCTATTTCCATTTTTGTGACAATACGAGTCTGTCATAACATCTCGAAAAATCCAAATCATGCATTCTAGGACAAAGCACATTCCCATTAAGTATCACTTCTTGAGAGAAAAATTTGTAGATCAGCAGGTGAAATTGGAATATGTTGGAACTAAGGATCAGATTTCTGATATATTTACAAAACCCCTACCAAAGGAATCTTTTAAGTCACTCAGACAAAAGTTCGGAGTGATTCCTATCACTCTTACTCATTGTGCTACACCCTTAATCATATATCTTATATTAGATGTATATAGCCAACCCGTGGCTATCATAACTTCTTATCATTATGTATCTCTTTAATATATAATATATTTTCATTAGTGGGTCGACCTTGGTGTTGGCCATAGCATAGGAATAGTATATATAGGGGTTAGTAGGTAGTAGTTGAGGATTCATTTTCAGCATTTGAGTCTTATTGTCTGGTTTGGAGGTTGCCCCCTCGAAGTGGCTAAGCTATTATATGTGCACATTCAGAGCATTTATTTCAAATATTGTGTTCATTGGTGTTATATTTCTGCAAATAATCAGATTTATACAAGTAATTACATTACAAGTGGTATCAGAGCTTAAACTCAGCCAACATTGCGTTAAACCCTAATTGTGAAGGTTCATTCATATCTCAAAATCGGCAATGAATTTTTCTGTAACGTTTTTCGAGGTGTGGAAATAATTCAAGTAAGCTTCCCTCCAAATTTTAAGAATTTTTGACTTGTTTTGTAAACATTATAGCAGTTTATGTTTTTCATAATTCAGCTACCTAGGGTGCAATTTGTGGAATTTTTCAAATTTATTTACATTGATAGAAAGAAGATTAAAAATTAGTTTGATTTTATTCTTTGAGTTTTATAAAATTTGGCTGAATTCCTATTGAAATCCGAAACCCTAAATTTCAAACTTGATCCTTAAATCTTACCATTTAGGGGCATCATGGTTTGGGCCTTTGACAAGAGGAAAAAAGAATCCCATCACTCGAGTAAAACCCCGATAAGGATGAGATAATATTTGAGGATTTAGAGTCAGAAAGGGTATCTACAGAGTCTTTAGGGTTAGGGTTTACTTCAACTGACCATAAGGTCAGCTATCTTGAGTTAGAATTATGAAACCTCAAAGGTAGAGTGGCCAAAAAAGAAGATGTAGACAAGATTGGACAACGATTGGAGGATTTCATTAACCAATTTAGTTACAATATCATGGGTCATCATATCCTTCCTAATCAGCCACAAATCAATCATACTCATATTAACCAGGGTGGATCTTTAGGTCAAAGTAATATACAAACTAGCTAGGGTAGATCTGCAAACATGACCAATCCAAATACAAACACTCTGCAAGCTGTAAAATGATTCCAAAAGAGGAAATGCGTAAGTTTGATGGAAAGGATCTACTCAACTGGATTAACTAGATGGATAATTTCTTTGATCTTCATCAAATTCCATCGGGACAAAAGGTTACCATGGCATCGTTGTATCTTGAACCTGACCAATTCATTTGGTATCGATGGTTATGTGATCAAAGAAAATAGAGTGGCCTCAATGTTACATTGACAATATTCATTGAAGAGTTGCAATTGCACTATAGTTCTAGTGTGTTAGAGAATTATTTCAGCCAATTAGCAAAGCTCAGACAAATAGGAACAGTCAAAGATTACATCCCTCAATTCTAAAACCTTTCCTTATGGGTGGAAAATATTCTTGAAGATAATTTTAATGACTTATTTCTTAGGGGTCTTAAAGAAAAAATTGAGATTGAGGTGTGTGTGTTTAATCCTCATAAGGTTTCGACTCTATGATCATGGCACATAGGGCAGAGGAAAAATTTCTTTCCAAAGAGGGAAACAAACTATCGATAATATCGAGATCAGTAGCACCCTTCCACCATCATTCCCTCATCCAGTGAGATTGACACCTCAACAAATTGAAGAAAAGAGAGCCAAAGGGTTATGTTTTAATTGTGACAACAAATTTGGGCCAGGACATAAGTGTGCTAAAAAGAAGTTGTTCTACATTGAGGGACCTACTGAAGAAGAAGAAAATGAAGAAGATGAAGAGGTAGAGCCAGAGAAGGAATTAGGAGATCCCCAGCCAACAATATCATGTCATGCAATTTCTGGTATTAGCACTCCCCAAACTCTCAAAGTAGTTGGATTCTTAAAAAAATAGAGGGTAATAGTGTTGATTGATTCGGGAAGTAATCAAAATTTCATCAATCATAAGTTGGTGGTACTCTTGAATCGCTTTGTTTATCCAAATTCGCAATGTCAAGTCATGATCGCGATGGGAAAACTGTTAATTGTTCAACAAAATGCCATAACATTAAACTCACCATGGGATATTACTTGCTAACTAGAAATATGTATGCCATTATCATGGGAGGAGCAGACATTGTGTTAGGAGTTCAGTGGTTTACCACCTTGGGAACCATTGAAATTAATTTCCAAGAGTTGTTCATGAAATTTCAGTCAAAAGGGGGACTTTTAAACTAAAATGACTAAGAGCAAAGTCCCCATAGATGGTAAGTTCTCATTAGATGTAAAAATTGCTTAGAAAGGGTGTAGAAGGGTTTGCAGCACAACTATTTTCATTGGAAGCACATCATTCCAATACATTTATTCCCGCAGATATGCAAGCAGTTATAGATGAGCACTCAGTGGTGTTTGGAGAAATTCCCAAGGGCTTGCCTCAAAAGAGACCATGACCATGCCATCTAGCTAGTACTAGGGAGTCAACCACCCAACATCAGACCTTATAGGTACCCCTATATGCAAAAGAGTGAGATTGAGAAGATAGTTCAAGAGATGTTAGAAGAAGGACTTATTCATCATAGTCAAAGTGCTTACTCTTCTCCTGTAGTGATGGTACGGAAAAATATGACAATTGGCACATGTGTCCAGATTACAGGGAACTCAATAAGTACACAGTTAAAGATAAGTTTCCTATTCCTATAATTGATGATTTGCTAGATGAGTTACATGGTGCTATTTACTTTACAAAACTTGATCTTCATTCTGGATATCATCATATTAGAATCAAGGATGAAGATATTCATAAAACAGCCTTTAGGACACATGAAGGACACTATGAGTTCTTGGTAATGCCTTTTGGACTAACAAATGCACCCTCTACATTTCAAAGCTTGATGAATTCCATCTTTAAGCCATTTCTTTGAAAGTTTGTTTTAGTGTTCTTTGATGATATATTAATCTATAGTAAAACATGGGAGGAACACTTGCATCATGTAAATAAGGTGTTGGAAACTCTTGAACAACATCAACTTTATGCAAAGCCTTCTAAGTGTTCTTTTGGTGTCAAGGAGGTTGAATATCTGGGTTCATATTATGTCTTATGAAGGTGTTAAAGTGGATCCTAACAAGATAAAATCCATGCTTGAATGGAATGTTCCCAAAACCCTAAAAATCTCTAAGGATTTTTGGGGCTTACAGGTTATTATCGTAGATTTGTAAGGAATTATGGCAGCATCGCAGCACCACTCACAAATTTATTGAAGAAGGACTCTTTCCAATGGAACGAGCAAGCTACTATGGCCTTTGAGAAGTTGAAGGAGGCCATGTGCACCACTCCAGTTCTAGCCACCCCATATTTTTCAAAAACATTCATTATTGAATGTGATGTTTCAGGGTATGGTATGGGGGCGACTCATGGAAGAAGGGTGACCCATTTCCTTCGTGGAGCCACCAATTCAAAGGTAATAATATCTCTAAACCATTTTATGAGAAAGAAATGTTAGCAATACTTCATGCAGTGAAGCAATGGAGACCATATCTAATGGGATGACATTTCAAAGTAAAGACAGATCATGATAGTTTGAAATACTTCTTAGAGCAATGTTTATCATCAAAAGAACAATAGAAATGGGTCTCAAGAATGTAGTTATTGATGCTTTATCTCGAAGGATGAATCTTCCTAGGCATTGTTGTGTGCCATATTTGTATTATAGGAGGATTGGATAGAGGATGCAAGGTCTAAATGGAAAAATGACCCAGTACACAAAATCTCATTCAAAATCTCCAACAAGATCCAAGAATGTTAGAAAAATTTGTATGGAAAGGAGATGTTTTATGGTATAAAGATAGATTATATCTATGTAAGAATTCAACCCTTAAAAATAGGGTTCTATCTAAGCTCCATGCTTCTCTAGTAGGGGGTCATTCTGGCTTCTTAAAGACTTAACATAGAATCAAGCATGATTTTTTTTGGGAAGGGCTAAAAGGAGATGTACAAATTTTTTTGGTAGAATGCATGGTTTGTCAACAAAATAAGGGCAAAACAATTAAGTCCCTAGGTCTTTTACAACCTCTATCTATTCCTAGCCAAAGGTGGGAAGAGGTGTCTATGGACTTCATCATAGGATTGAATAAATCAAAGAGTAAAAATGAAATCATGGTGGTGGTGGACAGACTCACTAAATATTCCCATTTTTGTGCTTTATCACATCCATTTTTGTGAGTACGGTAGCAACGACCTTCAGGGATACAATTCAGAAGCTACATGGGACACCAAAGATTATAGTAAGTGATCGAGACCCTATCTTTACTAGTAATTTTTAGACTGACTTGTTCTCATGCTTGAGAACACAACTAGCTCGTAGTTCCTCTTATCATCCCCAGTCGATGGGCAAACAGAGGTGGTAAACAAGTTCTTGGAGGGATATCTTTGTTGTTTTACATCAGATAAGCAAGCGAGATGGGTCTAATGGTTACCATTGGTAGAATGGTGGTATAACACCTCCTTTCATACTTCATCTAAAATTTCTCCTTTCTTGGCATTATATGGGTACCATCCACCATCTATCACTTCATCTTTGAGATTCCAACCAAAGGTTTGGGCAGTTGAAGAACATATTCAACACCAACAAGTGGTGCTCTCTAGTCTCAGGGATAATTTGGCCATGTCACAAAACTGCATGAAGCATCAAGCAAAACAACATCGCAGTGAAAGACATTTTGAAGTCGGTGATTGGGTTTTTGTGTGTTTACAACCATATAAGCAAATTTCCTTAAAATAACAGAAAAAGGATAAAAAGCTTTCACCTCGGATTATGGTCCTTATCAAGTGTTACAGAAGATTGGAAATGTAGCATACAAACTGGAACTTCCTTTGGCTACTAAAATTCATCTAGTCTTCCATGTATCTTTCGAAAGAAGGTAATTGGACAGACAATATCAACTCGCATAAAGTGTTACCCGAGCTTGATGAAGAGGGCGTAATGATCCTAGAACCGAATGCATCCTTCGACACACACTAAGTGATTGAGGACAAGGGTCATCACTAAGTATTTGATCAAGTGGAAAAATCTAGACAATGAAGACACAACTTGGGAGGATGTAAATTTCCTGCAATAGCATCTAGATCTTCTCAACATTGGGGACAATGTTGCTTCGAAGGGGAGGGGAATGCTATGCCCTTAATCATATATCTTATATTGGATGTATATAGCCGACTTGTGGCTATCATAACTTCTTATCATTATGTATCTCTTTCATATATGTTATATTTTCATTAGTGGGTCGGCCTTGGTGTTGGCCATAGCATAGGAATAGTATATATAGGGGTTAGTAGGTAGTAGTTGATGATTCATTTTCAGCATTTGAGTCTTATTGTCTGGTTTGGAGGTTGCCCCCTCGAAGTGGCTAAGCTATTATTCATGCACATTGAGAGCATTTATCTGAAATATTGTGTTCATTGGTGTTATATTTCTGCTAATAATCAGATTTATACAAGTAATTACATTACCCATTGATTATCTCATGGGGAGTATGGACATAGGGGGAGCTACACATTGCATTATCTTCAGCTCCGAGTATAGGTTCAGGTAATTGGTTTAGTTATCCTTTTCCATTGATGTCAAAGGGGGAGAATTGTAGCATGGGGGAGAGTTGCATAGAACAAGTATAGTGCATCGGTACAAAAAGAGCTCAGAGGCAGAAAGTTGGATTTCATAGCAAATACAGTTCTCACGAATAATTTTAGCAGAGGTTTGCCATCAATGACAAAGGGGGAGTTTGTTGAGTATTTTGTCATTGATGTCAAAGGTACAACATTAGTGTTGATATAAATATTGAGGTTTGAATATTATCTTAATATTCAATTTTACAACATTAGTGTTCGTAAAATATTTATCCATGTCAAAATTAGTGTGATGTCAAAATTTGAATATTTTAATATTCAACATCACAAAGGAATCCTATGACACATGGTGGGATGTGTAATGGATCATTTTTTAATGTGGTATATTTAAAATGAAGGTTACTTAATGCATGATAAATGTTTGAATTAAAAACGGGAGTTACATTTGCATTAGTGATGAGTTATGACATGGAGGAGTTACAAATTGATTCTAAAATCATGGAGGAGTTACAAAATTGAAGTCAAAAAGAGAATATATCCTTATGGGGTGGATTTTTTCATTTATGGAACATTAAGGACGTGTAAGGGAAGTTGGTCATGCGTATTTATTGAAAAATATGAGTTACATTTGACAATGAAAAAGAATATTGCTATTTAGAGAAAATATTAATTATTTTTGTAACCGCCAAGTGATGTGGCTTCCTTATTCCAAATATGGCACATTTTTTAAAGTAAACTTTCCCATGGTATGGGCAAATGGTTTTAGGGAAACCACAAGTGGTTTTCCTCTCCTTCTTCCTATATAAACAAGTGTTGTGTGCACATTTTGTAAGTGAAAAAGAAAGAGCATTTTTTTAGAGTGATATGTATGTGAAGTTATTATTGTAAATCTCTTAAGTGAGTATGAGTATGTGAGAGAGAAAATAAAGAAGGAGAAATATTATTGATTTGTATTGCATATTTTTTGAAGAGGGTGCTTCAGATTGGGGATTGGTGTCTCCAGAAGTTGGTGCTTCAAATCAGAGATTGCAAAGTCAATGGTGTCTGCATTCAATGGATGAATTGGTGTTCGGCTTGGAGATTGGTGTCTTCTGTGAGTGGGTGCTCATACTTTGTAAACACTATTTTATTTCAGCTGGATTTGGACAGTAGATCCAAGCAGTCTCCTTTTGGTGGATGTAGCCCACACTGGGTGAACCACGGTATATCTGGTGTTATGTGCATTTGATTTCTGTGTGTGCTCTCATTTATTTTCAGATTTGAATATCTTATTAAGTGTAAAAAAATTTATTAAGTTGGAGAAAATTTTAAATTATGGAATATTGATTCACCCCCCCTCTCAGTATTCCCGTTTCTTCTATGAAATAACAATACGAAATAAATTTAGACTATATTATTAACCAATTCTAATATGATTTGTTTTATTAACAACTCATTTACTAATCTAATATTTAATATTATACTTGCATTTACCTAAATCACTAATATTAAATTCCTAATAAAAATGTTTTTATCCTTATCCATACTTCTTTTAGCTTCATGCAAGTGCAATAATCGAAGCTTTATTCTATTTTAGATCTCATTTTTATCGTTATCCACCCTTTCCGTGATCTTATCATGTTTACTGAGCCTTGTTGTGGTTATTTATTTCTTCTCCTCCATACTTCTAGTGTTCTTCTTATACACATAATTTCTTTTTTTTTATGTGGTTACCTCTACAAGCTCCCATAATCATATCCTACACATTAATTGTTTAAATCCCATGCTCGCACCTCCAATAATTATGGGTCATCAATAAAGAATATCAAGTCCTTAAGGACTTAAAGAATATAGAGTACAATAAATCATGTGCCCAACACTTATTAATATTATATTCATTTGATCCTAGTCCTCTGATAAAGATTTAAATTTCTTTCAATTACTCTATCATAGGAAACTATCTTAGCATTTTCTTCTCATACAAAAAATTAAACCAATGAAATTTAAATGACCCTACCTTATATTTTTTAGCCTTGACCATGTCTTATAATCCATAAGCACGGTTGATATTATATATTTGATATGAAATATAATATTATTTTTCATTAGAATTTGAAAAATTAACTTTTCACTAATATTTCTATCTATAATCACAAATGCACCATCTTATAATTATAAATTATATATATAATTGTTGTAGATGTTTCCCAATGCTAATCATATTGTGTTTAAGATTTAGAACATAATACACATCTAGAGAGTTTTTCTTCTCTCCTTGGTTAGTCTTTATGTTTGTTGGGATTGTATAGGGGTTAAAAATTTGACTTGAATGTATTTTGGATATTGTTGTATATTGTGAAATTCCTAATGTATGTGCATATCATAGAAAAGACACAATATATAATATGTAATGTTATTTAAGCATTAGCAGCTAATGTGAAGATACGTTTTGTTAAGGAATTAAAGAAAAATGGATTAGAAAAAAACAAATCACCTTAAATTATATAAAATTATATAGACATGTTGCACATAATGTTGATCTTTATTTCCATTCCGTAGTCATGTCTAAGTTTTGGATTCATTTTAAAAATTCTATTATATTCTTTTATCTTCCTTTTTCATGTTTATATCTCTCCTTAATTTATTTTCACAATTAAAATTTGCAATTTCATGTGTAATGTTATATCATTTAAATTGTACACTATTTTATGAGTAATGACTGTTATATTTTGAGGTCTTCCTCGACTACAAATTTTGACATGTCCTGATAAGATTCCAAGGACCTATACTAACAATGATTTTATTACGAGAACATGAAAATGTTAGTATGGATACCAGGGACAATGGGGTGTGGAAAGATGGTTATATGAGAAGATGAAACATTTTACGAGAAGATGAAGAGGTCATGAATGGAATTTCTATAAAATGATTTACAATATAAAATACATATGAAGACATTTATGAGATATTTTATTACAATATTTCATAATAATTAGTCACATGGTTATCTTGAATATAATATTTTTATCTTAGGTATCAAGACAAGGAGGAAAACAAATGTATGGCCGAGAAGATTGAAATATGTAAAAATTGGATGATAAATGGATTTGAGATGTATACCATTGATGAGAATGTAGACAAAAATATTATTAAAAATATTTTATCAGTTGAATCTATAGAAGCATGTTTTATTGTGGGATTATGAGGTAATATTTTTAGAAAAATAATTTTCTCAATTAAAATGTGATGTAGGAGAATCAATGAAGAAACATTCATTTGCAATAATTCAAGCTCCTTGGTGTCAATGTGAGTGTAAAAGAGATTTTGAGGTTCAAAATACTTCTTCCGAGTCCTTTCAAGTCGGTAAGGAAGGTATCAAATTCAAATTATTTCTCTTGTGTGTTTTCCTCCAAAAGGGATGTTTGAAAATTCAAATACTTGTAAGGTGTGTATGGTCAAAAAGGGTGAGTTAAGTGTTATTAGGTGTGGTTAGAGTATTTTAAATGATATATTGACATGAGTGGAGTCTTGTGTATGTAAGGCATCATTAAGATGTTTGGCATGATATGCAAAGGAAGCTACAATCCTTGTAATGAGAAGTTGAAAAGCCAAAAGGTAGAAAGTTAGTCATGATAGCTGTAAAATTCATTACAATAGATTATTTAGGGTATGTTAAGGTGTAAAATTGAGTTTTAGAAGAGGGAGTGAAGTTTTGCAAAAATTCCTTCCTCATGTCGAAGGAAGAGGAAGTAAGGAGAGAAGCATAACACTTGTATGAAGTATAAGAAGTATGAATATATAAAGACATCATATGTGTAACTATGTCTCATGGAGCATTTTTTGAGTTTGAAGTTATGAATGAGGCTCCTCTCCTTCAATGCATGCATGGTTAGTGATATGACTATTATACTCTATTTTAACTTAACTATAAAAATGTGATTGTGCTTAACAATGGATGAATATTGAAAGGTTTTTGTTGAAGTCTTGTTTCTGACTACACTTATGAAGTTTGTACCAATAGCCTCAAAAGGATTGATGTAAAACCTTGGTAATACCAATTTTTGAATTTAAAATACTCGTGTCACTCAATGCATATATGAGAAGAATCTATGGAGATCATGAAATTGGGCATGTGCCTTCTAAGATGATCAAATATTGTGTTGATAATTACTAAGATAGATGCATGGAATGTATGAATATTCTCCTCAAGAATATTGAACTCTGTGGATAAGGTGAAGTAATTTTTTTACTTTAAATTGTGTTTCTTAGTATATGCCTGTGTGAAACCATGATCACTAATCACACATTGTCTTGGAGGTTTTATGAGCCAAGGATTTTTATTAAATTATCAAACCTCTAGGAGAGGTCAAAATAGTCTACATGCCAAGGATGAGGTCTTGAGCCAAAGTTTTGTGAAAGTTACAATAAACGTAAGCCTCTTGGGCCTATAGCATTCATAGTTAGGGTTTGACAAATATTTGCATGCTAAAAATGCCTAGACATGAAACTAAGACCTAAGATTTGATAGGAGTAATGAGGAAACAATCCTCTAACATATTCATCAAGAAATTTGTAATTTCAATTGAGGAGTTTGTAATAAATATTGGTAGTCTCTAAGAGGGCACTAAACATAGTCCGTGAAGCCAAGTTATGGGGAGTGGTTTACAAGAGAAGTACTATTTTCCTCTCGAGCTAAAACCTAAAATTTCCCTAAAGATGAATTGCCAAAATGGGTTATTAGAAACAATTTATTCATTCCTTTATGCCTCTTATACATAAAGATATTCATACACAATGCCCGAGACATACCTAAGTAAGGGTTAGAAGCAAGGAACACAAAGAGTGAAGTGCAAGGAGTTTTTGGAAGATTTGGACCCTGAAATTTTGAGGACATTTAAGGGGTATTAAAATACACCTATTGGAAGTATTAAATATTTATGGGTATCCTTATAACCCTAGTTACACTAGTGAAACAAGTAACTAAATTCTTGAGGCAAGAAGGGATAGTTTGGGGAGCTAATGGTGTTTTTAGATTTGAATAATTGAGAATCATCCTAGAATTGATATTTCTTGGTATTGAATCTCAAAAAGAGAGGGTATAAGGATAGATGATATATTTTAGGGGTAAAGTGTCAAAACAAAGTGTGTAGTTTCTTAGACAAACTTTAATACTTTTAAAAGAATTTTGTGATGAACAAAGAAAATGAGGGTTATTGGTATGGCAGTGATTTTTATTAGGTTTAATAAGTATGAAAGGAAGTGTATGAACAATGTTAATAAAAATACAAAAACAATGTAAGGTTTCTAAGATCACATTTTTCTAGACTTGAACAAAACCATTAATGAGCTATTACAGTTAACAAGATTAAATAAAGGGATTTAGTTAAATTTCTTTCTTTCAATCAATAAAATGGATGTGATGGCCTAGAAATATATCAATGAATATGGTATATACATAGATTGAAGACAAGCTAATGTATTGAGGGGTTTAAAGAGGCTTATGGAGTCCATTAGACCAAATATACAAGTTCTAAACTAGGTAGCTGATCATGAAGAAATTAAATATTGATTTTGTTTCGATTATGCATTGAATATGAATGGCCCTCTACACCATTTGGTATCAAAGAAGGTTTAATAGAGGAAAAAATTATTTGAAAAAGTTTGGTCAAAGATATATTGTTTGTTTTTACATTTTACCTCTAGAGGAAGGACTCAAACCATGAAGGAAATGAGTGTAAACAACTATAAGAAATGGAGAAGGAAATATTAGAGTTGAGGAGTGACTTAGAGAGATTGGAGGCATTTGAAAATATGTGGTTACAAGTAAGAAATAAAATAATAAGTCAAGAAAGAAGTGAGCTAGGTGGATGGAGTTTGAAAAGGAGAGTGAAGTGGCCAATCAAGTCACTTGTGAAGCATGCTAGAAGAAGTGGAGGAAGAAAAGAAGTGAGAGCCTATGGAGGAATAATAGAAAGAGAGTTTCTATGTGAGAAACATGAGGAACAAAATAGATTTCTCATAGTGGAAGAAGAAGAATGGAGAAGAAGAGAAGTGCAAAATGAAATACTTAGAGAAGAAGGGTGGATAAGGAGGAAAGTTTCCAAGAAAGAGGCACTCATTGAGACATTGTGGTCTCTATTTTTATATTCTAATATTGTGTTTATATGTGTATATACAGGTGTGAAGAATTTTTGTAAATAAGAACCATAAGAATACCTTGAAAATTATAAGAAAAGAGACAAGAAGTGACACATTTGAGTCAAGTATACATGATGGAAGCTAAGAACATGTTCTATAAGTTTATGATAAGAAAAATGACATCCTCCAACATGTTAGTGAAGAAGACAAGGAGAAAAAAACTTCTACTATGCTTTGGAAATCATTCAAGAGAGAGAAGACAAAGAAAAGAGAAAAAACAAGAAGATATAACACAAGAAAGTAAAAGAAAAGGATATGGTCATAAAGATTGCCTATAATTAGGTATGGAAAGATGATAAATATGATCTTCTTCATGCATATGTTAGTGAAATTTTTAATATACAAGGATGCATAATGAAAGGTAAGGATAGTTCATCAAAATATGAGTTTCAACATGGATATATCATGCCTAAATGGCTTAACAAATCAGTTGTTTGTGAACAAGGGATAAAATGCAAGAAAGAGGATAATGGAGATAAAATGAAAGAGGAAATCATTGACACACTTTGTGGTCTCTATTTTTGTATTCTAATATTGTTTTAATATGTGTATATAAAGGTATGAAGAATTTTTGTAAATAAAATCAAGAAGAAGGCCTTGATATTTACAAGAAAAGAGACAAGAAGTGACACTTTTGAGTCAAGTCTACATGATGGAAACAAAGAACATGTTATATAAGTTTATGAGAATAAAAATGAAATCCTCTAGCATTTCAATGAATAAGAAGAGGAGAACACAAAGTTATATGATGCTTTGGAAATCACTCAAGAGAGAGTAGACAAAGAAAAGAACAAAAACAAGAAGATGGAAGATAAGAAGGTAAAAGAGATGGATATGGTCACCGATGAGAAATAGGATCTTATTCATGCATATATTAGTGAAGTTTTTAATATACAAGTATGCACAATGAAAGGTAAGGTTAGTTCCTAAAAATCTAATTTTCAACATGGATATTGTTGGGCCCTGAAATTGACTAAGTCCCAAGGAAGAAGTCAACACGTGCAAAGAGTAGGTAGTAAATAAGGAAGGTGCTTAGGAAGAAGCATGCAAGGGAAAGGCACATGGTAGGAGAGGTTGGCATGTGTGGTAGTACAAAGGTTTAGGGACTTAACCATATTTTGAAGGAGTTTTCATAGGAGAAACACATGAAAATCCCAAGTAGGAATGTTGAATGGATAAGGTGTCACCTAGAGCCTTGGAGGTCATAAAAATAATATTCCACGTAAGCGATATTCCCAAGATGATCATTACAGGTAGTGGAGGCATTTGCAAGCTGACATAAGCATTCGACCCTAAAGGACCACACTTCCAATTGGCATGAGATTTTCTCATTAATGAAACCAAGGTACTACATCTAGATCCTATTTAAAGGAGTGTTTGGGTCTGAAATGAAGAGAGAAGAGAGTGAGAATGAAGTGTTGGGGAAATGAAGGGTTAAGGAGGGTTTTAGGTAGTGACAAGGTGTTGTAGAAATGCTTGCAAGAAGGGTTTTGAAGCATTTTAGGCATGGATTTGGGTATGAACAAGGGTTGTAATGGGTAGAATAGCTAAGAACTCTCTCTCTATAGAGTATTTTTGTAGGGTTTAAGATAATATCCCTTGATGTATTTGGTCTGTATGACCCTCATGATGTAATGGAGCCATTGTAAATGTTTATAAATCAATATATGGTGTGTGATTTTGGTTATTCATGCTCAAAAGTGTAAACCCTTATGTTCTTCATATTATTTTGAGTCAGATCTAGTTTCATTATGTTTATTTACAATGTTCATTTCCATTTATGATGCAT
Source organism: Taxus wallichiana var. yunnanensis (assembly GCA_018340775.1). NCBI lineage: Eukaryota > Viridiplantae > Streptophyta > Pinopsida > Cupressales > Taxaceae > Taxus > Taxus wallichiana. Next base: position 437,995,816 of record CM031234.1, read on the forward strand.
CTGTGCACATATATGGTATGTATCTTTTATTTTTGAGTGAATGTCTATGTTACCATTTCTACAACTCATTCTCCAACCAATGGTAGAGCATTCTTGCAAAGATCACATAAATGAGGGATTGAGGCCAACACATGCCTTGGGTGAGCCCCTAGTGCATGCCGGATGATGATAAGCCGATGCATTTGGGGTAGAAAGAAGGTATATGAAGAAATGAATACATTTTGGTTTTGTTGTCGGGACCTCTTTTTGAAGTTTTTGTGAGAATGATGTGTGATGATGGAGCATATGACCATCGAAAGCATCAAGACTTGGCTTAAAAATATGGAGGATGAGTTTTCTCGAGAGGTTCAATACTGGATCCGAGTTTAATGCATGAAAATGGGTGGAGAAGAACTGTTTCATGAACTATATGATACATTATTATGTTGTTTCCTAGTTGAGTTTTATAAATGGATCTCAACATATTCATCGAGGAAAAGATAGACCTTGTGTTTGGACCTCGAAGGAATATCAATGGTTGCATGTGCATGATGCCGATCCGACCTAGACTTTTGTTGTTGATCACCGGTGGAGTAAAGTGTTGACTAGTTATACATTGGAATACACTATTTATACGTATCCTTTCCCATAGATTATTGAGTTTTAATTCTTGAGGGAGCCTAGAGGAACTTTCTTGCATTGTATTCCAATGACTATCAATTTCTTGGTCATTACTTTGAGTTTAGAAGACTTTCCCATGACTTGCTAAATTCATGCTAGGTGCGGCATGAAAGCTAATGTGGTAGAGGATGGTGGACCTTGTGATAGAAATGGAGAGATAGGAGAGGTGGTTCGAGTATAATGAAGCTCGGGAGAGGGAGTTGAAAAGACAGTGGGAAGCTGCAAGAGTGATGTATTTATGGAGGCAGACATTGTAGAAAGTATTTGAGGATCACGTGGAGGACGTGGAACCTAAGAAGTCTGAGCTACCCCATCTTGGAAAGCACGGAAGAGAAACCCTCTTGGATTTTGAAGAGATCTCATCATATCAAAATAGGAGGAGAGCCATAAGCATGCATATTAACCCACATGGTGACCAGACCATTGTGATTAGTTTTCCAGTTCCTGAGATAAGTTTTGATAATCCATTTGGTATTGGTAGTCGAGTGACACCTAGGAGGTATAATTTTTCATTTAGTACATATATGGCTACACATTCATTTCTTATGTTAGGGGTATTTGGTTTGGAAAAACATTTGGGCAAGGTGTGGGATCACAAGGTTTGAATATCATGTCCTGGGAGCCGCACGGAAAACACATATGGGAGTGGTTCAAGTATAAAAGATTATCGGTGCGGTTTAGCATGATGGTGGGATCACAGAGAGTGCAGGTGCGTTAGCCCTTACCTATAAAAAAGGAGGATCTGGTGGATCTGGAGGAGTTGGCACTAGTGGATTTAGGGGTCCGTGGTGGAGGAAACATCAAAGGGAATCAAGGTCCTGGATCTGGTGGACAAGGTCCACAACACCACCAACAACTGATATTTTATGAGATGTCACTCCACTTACCTAATTACAAGGGCATTGAGGATGCCACGAAACATGTCTAAAAATGTAAGTTACTATAGCACGTGAAGGGAATCACTACCTCGTAGTGGAAAGTAAGTTAGTTTGTAACTACATTGCAAGGACGTATGCATAGATGGTATAAGAAGTATGACCCATATCGGTGGATTAGATTTTGCTGCGTAATTACTTTTTGTCGAGTTTGAAATACCTGATTTTGAACAAAAAAACCATCAACACATTGAAGGAGATTCAATAAGGAATGATAGAGAGTGTGTGTGAGTATGATGTACATTTCAAGACTCTCCTATCTAAGTTATCTTATGGCATTCACCCTTTGTATCATGCTCACCGGCTCGTCAGGAGGAATGATCACACCATTTAAGAAGCTGCTTTCATAGAAGACTTTCATAGATTTGTGTGAGGACTTGGAGGTTTCTTTGCATGCTAAGGTAGTAGGAAGCATTGATACAAGAATCAGTTTGTTCATAGAACACCAAATTGTTTCATGGCAAAGCAACTGGAGAAATGTTTTGCGAACTCGGATCATGACACTTGCAAGTGGGTTATAGTGTATGGATTGTGAAGTATAGGGTCATACAAAGGAAATTTTCCCATGAAATTCAGTTCATGCCATATCAGTGGATTGTGAGATTTTCCACAAAGATAATGATGCAAGTAGCTGTTTGCTACTACAACACGCGATCCGAAAGAATATGTCCTGCTATTGCAAAATTTACACCTTTACTACTCATGACACCTATGATTGTAGATTTATTGACCAAATACATGATTTCATTGATATTGGTGTGCACCAAACCATTTTTTCTAGTATTTCCAAGGATGATGGTCATCATTATGAATGGTGTGCAAATGGAGGAGGTCAAGGTAGAGGCTTTCAAGGAGGATTTAGAGGTCGTGGTAATCATGGGGGTGGAAAGAGTGAATTATCTTGGGGAACCTTCTATAACTATGGATAGACATAACATTACAAGCATGAGTCTCCCAATTTGTTGCAATGCTCTTGCTGTGGGAAAAAGCACAAGTATGAGGAATATCTAGAATTATATGAACAAATGAGATAGAATTATTGGAAGGATAAAGGTGTTGGGATGGTGAGTGTAAAGCATGCTAATCAATAGTGGATGCCAAGGGTGGTGTGTGAGTCAGAGTTAGAACTTATCTTATAATAGTGACGACATGAGCTGAGGCTAAATTCGCCAGGAGATAACAAATTAAAGACCACTTATTATAAGAGAAGAAGTGGTACATGGTAAGTATCTAAACCCTACACACCAAAAGGAAGTGTATCAGGAAACCATGGATGTTATTCGAAGCCTACAAGGAGAGATCCAGTGCCTAAAGGAGAAATCACGATAGTTAGAGAAGAAGAAGAGTGTTGAGGCTCCATAGAAGGATATAGATGAAGTCAAGGAAGTATGTAAGATGTTGAGATAGGAGAATATCATCCCTCTATTAGGAGAGTGGCTAAGGGGAAAAGTACCAAGTGCTGGAGGAGAGTGCGAGAGGTAGGTTTTGCATGCTAATATACCTCCTCAAAACCTTGATTATGATAAGGAGATTAATTTGAATGTAGTTGTTGATGAATTGCTCTAAGTAATATTATAATTGAAATGCGTGTGGAAGTTAATCTTTTCACCTTGGACATGTGGAACCAAATGGGAAGGCCCCATTACAACCATCTTCAAATGTGTTGTATATGGCTAATAAGACAAAGGTAATTCCCATTGGTGTTTTAGAGGATGCTTCTATCACTATCTAAGGGGTGAAATTCACTAGAGACTTTGAATTCTTGGTGTTTGCTGAGGTAGAAAACTTTCCAATGTTAATTGGGTGTTCCCGGTACTATAAGAACAATGTTGACTTATGTTTCAATAGGGGTATATAATTTTTGAGAACAAGGAGGAATGTGTTATCATTCCTTTAACGGATGGAAATTCAACACCCTATATTGAGTCCTTGGGAGAAGAAGACCTAGATAGAATCTATGTGTGCACTATCAGGGACCCTGACGTTGTGCAACCAACAAAAGAAGGCATTATTTAGTGGGAAGATGCTCAATCTATAAGTGATAAAACTAGTGTGGCATGTGACAATTGGGCACACAGACATATGAGTTAGTTGGAAGGCAATTAAGAGGCTCTATGACGAGAGTAACAAGGGTGTGCTAAGTCAAAAACCTAGGAGGAAAAAAAGTTACCAAGTTATACTAGGGGAGCCAACCCTGATGTTTTCCTATGAGAAATGGAGACCTAATGGAGATGTGATATTGAAATTATAATTATGCTTAGCTATACTTTGCTCTAGGACCATAGCACATTGGTGGGTGACCCATCATGATATCCTTCTAGAGTGACATGAGGTGTGAATCACGTTCTTTATTAGGTTACTCCAAAGAAATGCACCTACTACTATACAAAACTATCGGGAAGGAACCCACCTCGTTTCATGTCCATACATGTGAAAAGGCCTAGATATACGGTGCAGAAGCCCGACCTCCATCTTTATGGGTGTATAAGATTTACTCCACCTTACAAGGTTGCACAAGTGTATTGTACATTCATTCGAGTTGTGCCATCGAGACAAGAAACTAGCAGGAGTTGACGAATGATCTCCTTCAAGCTTTGAAGTATTGGAGTACTAAACCATTGGTGAATGAGGTGATACAAGTTATTAAACACCTAACTATGGGATAGTGTCATGACGGAGGACAAAGTACTAGTTTTTTTGGGTGAACTCGCTTGGAAGCACACTTCGATGAGAAAGAATCGAGGAGGTACAACTTGAACGTGGATGCATGGAAAAGGAGAAAGAAAAATTGGTCTACATGATAGATGGTGAAGAGGTAGAAAATTTAGATGTTAACAATATTTTCGGTATGCGCATGAGGTTATGGATAGTGCTAAAGGAAGGTATGCACCCAATTTGGAAGAGACCTTATTAAATGAATATGAATCTTCTCATCAAAGTCAAGGAGGAGATTGAGAAGATGACCGCATCAGGTATCATTGAGGCTATTGAGGAATTAGAGTGGATAAGTCTAATGGTCATCAATATTAAGAAGGATGTGAGGATAAGGATTTGCATTGATTTTAGGGATTTTAATGTGGTGTGTGTCATTGATCCTTTTATAACCCCTTCACCGAAGTAATTCTAGAAGAATTAGCCAGAATGAGATTTATTATTTCATAGATGGATTCTTAGGATATCATCAGGTTAGAATTGCAAATGAGGACCATGAAAAGACAACATTCACCACTAAATGGGGAAGTTTTTCCTATAGGGTCAAGCCTTTTGGACTGAAGAATGTGTTTGCTATGTTTTCACATATTTTGGTTCAGAATTTCAAGATTTCATCCATAATTTCTACAAGTATACCTGGATAACTAGACAATATATGGATTGGTGAGTGATTATTGTGACAATCTGATGTTGATGTTTGAAATATTCCAATAGTTGAGTATATATCTCAACATTAACAAATGTGTTTTTGCTACTTCATTTGGCACCGTGTTGGGACATATCATATGTAAAGATGGGTTTTTAGTGGATCCTACCAAAGTTTCAGTTATTGTGGGATTAAGGGAGCCTACCAAATTGAGCATAGTGCATGGATTCCTTAGGCATACAAGGTATTACCATAAATTTATTAAGGAGTATGCTAAGATCACTACACCATTGGAGGAGTTGCTTTGAAGCGTAAAGTACATTTCATTAGGGAGAGGCACAATAGATGGAATTTGATACATTGAAGAATAGGCTTATCACTATACCCATATTATGCTTTCATTCTTCGGATAATCCATTCCATGTATATATTGATTCTTCAGGGATGTCAATTAGATAAATCTTAGTACAACCTAGAGAGGGAATTTTTAACCATCCCTTATGCTTATCTAGTAGGAAGCTAATCCCAAAGAGAACAAAATTATACTACCATAGAGTAGGAGGCATTAACAATTATCTACGTGCTACACAAATTTAGGTAGTATTTACTAGCGATGATTTTTATCTTTTACATGGATCACATGACATTAAAGTACTTGGTGAACAATCTTGTCTTACAAGGGCACATATGCAAGTGGGTTCTATTTTTTCGGTGTTTGAGTTTACAGTTGTTGTAAAACCCGAGTAAGAGTAATTTAGGGCCCACCATTTATCAAGGATTGAATTAGGAGAGGATGCAAAGAGCATTGGGGATATAATGGAAGATGCATAATTATTTATATTGCAACATGCACCCTAAGACTTTAAAGATATTTCCGTGTTTCTCAAACCGGTGTGGTCTTTCAAGGAATGAAGAATTTGGAAAGGAAGCGATTAGCCATACACGATGCGCCCTACATGTTAATTAGTAAAGACTTATACAAGCTAGGTCATGATGAGGTTTTACGTCGGTGCGTGTTTGAGAATGAGTGCAATACAATCATGGAAGAATCTCATGGTTGAATTGTAGGGGAATGCGATTGTGTACAAGATCTTCTTAGTTGACCTTTTGTGGGAGACAAATTACAAGGATTGTATCAAATATTGCAAGGCTTGTGATCATTTTTAGTGCCTTGGTAAGCTAGGAAAAAGGGAAGAAATTCCACTAAGACCAATAACTAGTGTTGAACCATTAAAGAAATAATAAATTGACTTTGTAGGCCCTATTTCACCTGTAGTGCAAAGGACAAGTTCACGCTATATCATTACTTGGACTGATTATCTAACATGGTGGGTGGAGGCAACACCTACGAGGGATTGCATGGTAGCCACAACAACAATATTCCCATGGGAAAATATAATCAATAAGTATGGGGGCCCTTTGAGTTTGACAACCCACCGAGGTATTCATTTTTGAATGAGACAATCATGATTTTATTGGTAGAATTCATGGTGGCTCATCACAAGACTACCCCTTATCACCCTTAGGCTAATGGGATTGCTAAGGCATTTAACAAGATATTGAGTCATACACTTACCAATATTTGTGATGTTGGGAGGAAGGATTGGGATTACAAAGTCTCAGTTTTGCTATGGGATTATATAAAAACTTACAAGAGATTAAACAAAGCCACACCGTTCCAATTGGGGTTTCACATTGAATCTATTTTTAGTAGAGTTCATGCTACCCTCTTTGTGTATTGCACATGTAGGAGGATTGGCCGATGAATAGGCGTTACAAGAGTGCATTGACAAGTTGATGTAGTTGGATGAAATAAAATCCCTTTCTATATGGAGTTAAGAGATTGAGAAGGCAAGATAAAATTCCTGACATGGTCTTCACATAAAGAATAAACAATTTGAGGTTGGGTAGATGGTTTTACTTTATGATTCTAAGTTCATGTGCCATCCTGGGAAGCTCAAGGTCCATTGGTTGGGACCATATTATATTACCCATATACTTGATTTAGGCGTTGGATGAAACATGAATTCCCAAGTATTTCAATAGAAGTAGGTTGAAGCCCTACTATAAATAAGGCTTCTAGGTGTTTGTAAATAAGGCAGTATTGCCAGTTATCTTAGGATTTCCCTTAATGCATTCTCTTTTCTTTTTATTTCCCTTTCTCGTTACTTTGTTCCTTTTGGTTTTTTTTTGGCACGTGTGAGCACCAGTGGCTAATTACATCATCAAGATGTTATGCGCAGAGGACCACACATCTTTTTAGTGTGGGGTTAAACATAAAGGGGAAGTGAGTAGGACGTGGTAAGTGTTGGAATAACTTGCCTAGATAAATGTTGATGTGGTGGATCAGGTTGTGAAGTAAATGAAGCATGGGTTCAAATGAAGGTGCTTAACAGAGGTGATCATTAGAGGAGATTGGTGTCAATAGGCTTTGAGAAACCACGTACAAGGGTAAAAGCATAGGATTAACATCGTGGTAGGAAATGGAAAGAAATTTGTCTAAGATAGAGGAAGATTGACTTCAGCGTAGGAGAAGGCATGAAAAATTCTATGGTCAAGGAAGTTATACACCGTAAGGTTATGGAAGTGCTTGTGTAGGTTTGTGTGTGGAGGAAAATTATTGGATAGAATGCGTGGAAGGATGGTGTTGGAAAAATATGACTTTAATGTGTTTGTACATTGGTAGGTGGCATTAAGGTTTATGCAGAAAAGTAAAAAGCTATAAATAGAAGGTCGGGGTGAGGTATTCTTTCACCTTGCATTTTGTTATTGAAGAATTTCTTACATTTTAAGGTGATTCTTGCGAAGAATTTGTGAAGAGTAGTGTGCGAGTTGAAGAAATCAAAGGACTTGTGAACCAGTGTGGAGGCAAAGTGCACGGCATACATGGAAGATTTTGTTTGTGGATTCCCATGGGTGGATACATTGTCTTGTGGAAAGGAAGTGCTTTAGGTTAGGGTTTACAAGATAGGGCATGGGCTTCCATGGAAATTTCATAGAAGTAGAGCCAAGGGTTTGAGAAGTAATAGAACTAGATGCAAGGGAGAAACTACAGAGGACCGAGGCACTAAAGAAAGGAAAGGGAAAGGAAAAGGAAAACTAACCATTTCCACAAGTTTCAATGAATAATGGTATGCAAATATGCATTCCCCACATGGTGTGCTTCTAGGGAAAGAGTGGGTATCACATACAAGGAAGATGGCCGTGAGTGATTACAATCATCACACGAGAACCATAGAAAAGGAGATGACCCTAGAGTTGGTTCGCCCTATGGAAAAGAGGATGCCAAATGGGAAACCCATCTATGATGATGAAGTAAAAGTGAAGTTAGAGAAGGTTGGGCTTCTGCAACTTTATGAGTTGCCCTATTTTGGAAAACCAGAGTGACTATACCAGTGGTTAATGTCACACATACATGAGGACTATTTCTATTTTGTAGGAAGGTGGATGCGCATAACCCCACAGTTGATTTCTAAGTTCACTAGCCTGATCTGCGAGGGAGAGCTATTGGATGAGGACTTGTGCAATAAGGAGGCCATCAAGAAAACAGTTGAGGCATATGATTACAAGAAGGGTTCACAATACTTTGACATCACTACAATCACTAACCCTATTATGAGGATGGATGCATGCTTGGTGACAAATCTGAATGGGCATGAGAGATGGATGCAAATAAAAATGTTGGTTGAATTTATTCCGCAAGATCTCGGAGGGAACCATTTATAACCTCTCAACTTTCATTATGGAGGAGATTATTGATGTTTCACGCAACGAGGAGAAGATAATATTCGGTAATGTCCTCCTTACCACTTTCCTTTCAAAAATTGGAGTTCCTAATGGGCCAAATATGTTTTTTTGGGAGTTCCTAGATGAGAACTCCTCTCATACACAGAGGTTTGAAGATTACACTTGTGACATCATGATGACCTTTCAAAAGGCACGCTTGGAAAAATGGTATAAATGGATGCGTGACACATTTGGAGCTGAATGGAGGATACCAAAACAACTTCCTATATTATTGGATGGAGAAGCTAAATTCACCGTATACTAGCACTTTTGTATCGGTAGGTTTACCTTGATAGATGGCACCAAGGGTCCTAAGTGTAAGTTACCCTTCTCCTTTACATCACAATATTTTTAAGGAATGGTAAATAGGTTTAAGGAGGTGAAGAAGCTACGATTTGATGTAAGTGTTGTAGATCATGATCACCGTGAAATGTGTCAGACCTTGGCATATCCCAAAAAGAGTGCCTATGTAGAAAAGTACATATCTTATGGTAAAATCAAATGACATTATATATTGTAGGTAGGATGACGGCAAGGGTGTATGTGCAACTAAGGCCCAAGTTTGAGAAGGGTGCTTATGTTGAGGATGACGTCTCAATCCTTGAGGACCCCATCGGGAGGAAGAAGAAGGTAGTAATTAAGAAGAGAGAATAGGAAGAGAATCCTGTAAAGAAGGTGCAAAACACGCATACAAAGTGTAAACCATAGGGGTAAGAGAGTCGTGCATGGGTACAAGCACCTATGTTCAATGGAAGAAGTCTCCCATTAGGAAGGAGTCATTAGAGAAAGAAGAGTCTCCTAGGAGAGAAGAGTCACCTAAGAAGGAGGATTCCCTTGTGTTGGAGTCACCAGTAAATAAAAATCAAAGGGTGGGGAAAGGTTCGGTCTTAGAGAGGAAAAAGAGCATCATGGATGATGATTCTAAGGAGGTAAATGAAGGAGACAATGAAGATCATGAGGAAGCTCAGAATCCTCCTATGTACGATGTACATGTGTGTCTGGATAAAAAGGAGATGAAGAGGGAACCAAAACAAAAGGAGGAAGTTACGAGGTAAACATGTGTGATTATAATACCGTGACCACTGACCGAGGAGTAGATAGATAACACTATAGAGAGGGAGGTGGTGAGTATTATCCAACAGTTGGTGGAGTATGAAGTAGAGATAATCACCAAAGAAGTGCTGAAGGAAACGAGGAGAGTGCAAGTGTAGGAAAGGAGTATGGGAGCATAGGTAAAAACCCTAGCTTAGCGGTAAGCTTACCAACAATGCGTGCACAAGTGGTAAGGGCACAGTAGCGGTGTAGGAACATGATATGACTTATATTAATGATCCAAGAAAGGTATTATATGTGCTTCCAAAGTACTATTCCCATCAACCAACTCCTCACTTGGTCTTATTTTGATGAAGAGGGTGCATACCCATGCACGAGGAAAATTCTATTTTGGGATTTTGAGTTCCACGTTGATGAGACCGAGTTCGAGGTAAATTATGATGTATTTATGAATACATCAGAAACTAAGGGAATAAAACCTTTTGTAAATACCCTACAATGTCGATGAGAAAGTTTACAATGCGCTCAACAAAGTAGCGATGCATATGTAAGCAAGACTCTTCGGTAGAAATGATAGAATAAGGATCTTGTAGGAGGATATTGAGAAAAAGAGTGAGGAGATCATTGAGAGGGACATGGAGATAAAACAAAAGCAATTGATAAGTGCACAGCTTAAGGTGTAAACTAATGGATGAAAAGGCAAAGGTGTGTAAAGTTCACAAGAAGATAGGGGCCATTTCATATGTCATATCTTAAAGTACTCGAGACCTAGCCTCAAAGAAAAAAATATGAGTCAAGAATGCATTCCTTGGAAGACTTAGCATGCATACTCACCACAAAGATGGAGCCACTTACATTATAATCAATAGAAGAAGTAATGGCATGTGAGAAGAAGGAAGAAAATTTTAAGACTGGGGAGATACTAACTCGGTACTCCAAGATCCTTACCTTAGTAAATACAATGATGCAAATGGTAGAAGTTTAATATGATAACTATGGAGACAAGGACAAAGTAGAAAGAATATTATTTTCCAACCATGAATGGGATCTAAAATAATTTCAAGAGAAAAAAAGGGCAATAGAGTAGAGCGGGACAGGATCTTGGCCGAGGTAGAGAAGAAATTAGAGGAGATCAAAACCTTAAGGGTTTCAATTAAAATTAAACTAAAATATTTGTACCCATAAGTCACTCACGGGATGGACACACTTGGAGACCTTAATAAGAAGATGAAAAGCATTGAAGATACACTAAAGGCTAAGGGGTATGAGATGAGTTTTGTCGGAGTTAGTGCAATGGTGGGTGACTTACTTGATAGGAGAAGAGTGAGGTGGATTCTTGGGGTAAGATTGAAGCCCATGTGAAGAAATATTTCCCACTTCTCATGCAACAATAACATGATTCTTTTATTCTTCTATTATTCCATTCTTTATTCAATCAAAGACTCTTCCATTTTCCCTATTCTTTATTCTTTGGTGCAAGGCCAGGGTGTTTCCGAGGATAGACAACACGGGTAATGTGGGGTAATGTTGGGCCCAAAATCAACTAAGTCCTATAGAAGAAGTCATTGTATGTGGAAGGTTATAAAGAAGGAAGGTGCTTAGGAAAAAGTGCACAAGTTAAAGGTGTGCGGTAGAAGAGAGGTTGGACCACGCGGAAGCTAAAACGTTTAGGGATTTATCCATATTTTGAAGGATTTATCACATGAGAAACACATGAAAATCCCGAGTAGGTGTCATGAATGGATAAGGTGCCAGCTTGGAGCCTTGGAGGTCAAGAAAATAATATTCCACATAAGGGATATTCCCAAGATGATCATTATAGGTAGTGGAGGCATTTACAAGCTGACATAGGCATTCAACCATGGAGGACCACACTTCCACTTGGCATGTGATCTGCTCATGAAGGAAACCAAGGTGGTGCATCCAGATCCTATTTAAAGGAGTGTTTGGGTCTGAAATGAAGAGAGAAGAGAGTGAGAATGAAGTGCTGGGGAAATGAAGGGTTAAGAAGGGTTTTAGGTAGTGACAAGGTGTTATAGAAATGCTTGCAAGAAGGGTTTTGAAGCATTTTAGGCATGGATTTGGGTATGAACAAGGGTTGTAATGGGTAGAATAGCTAATAACTCTCTCTCTACAGATTATTTTGTAGGGTTTAAGATAATATCCCTTGATGTATTCAGTCTGTATGACCCTCATGATGTAATGGAGCCATTGTAAATGTTTATAAATCAATATATAGTGTGTGATTCTAGGTATTCATGCTAAGAAATCTAAACCCTTATGTTCTTCATATTATTCTCGATTCGGATCTGGTTTCATTATGCTTATTTACAATGTTCATTTCCATTTATGATGCATTTGTGCATAGATATGTGGTCATATCTTATTTTTGAGTGAATGTCTATGTTTGCATTTTTGAACTCATTCTCCAATCAATGGAGGACCATTCTCACGAAGATCACATAAAGTAAGGGCTCATAGACTGCACATGCCTTAGGTGAGTGCTTAACGCATGCTAGGTAATAGGCCGACATGTTTGGGGTAAAATTAAGGTATATAAAGAAATGAGTATAGATATATCATGCCTAAAATGCTTAACAAATCATTTGTTTTTGAACAAGGGATTAAATTTAAGAAATCCGATAATGGGGATGTGGTATGTAACATAAAATAAGAAGGAAATGAAGGAAAAATATCAGATTTCAGTTTGAGAAAAGCATACAAAGTGAAGGTGACCAAGGAATGAAGAGTGAAGAAAGAGTTTCTAAGCACAAAAAAGGAATCCTATGAAAGAAGAAGGAATATTGAAACTACATGTACATATCATCCTAAAGGGAAAATAAAACAAGTGTGGAGAGTTAAATAAAGAAGATAAGAACAATGAAGCCTCATAAGGGCTTGTCAAGTGAAGACCAAGGTAAGCAATAAAATAATGAATCATTTCAAGGTGAAAATAAGTTGTCAATGAAAACTAACATACATGATGATGACCATGTGAATCAAATTCAAGAAGAGGAAGGTAGAAAAATGAGTAAATATGAAAATGAAGTGAAGGAAAAGAAAGTGAAAGATGAGTTTAGTACACTATCATGTGATTTCAAGGAATAAATAAACCAAATGAGTCCTAAATTTGATGAAGAAAGTGAAGAGGAGAGTGAAATATTGTTGTATGAGGAAAAACAAAGGATTGAGGATCTACTCATGACAGTACACAGTTCAAATCAGTTAAAGGAATGCACTAGCAATAAAATAAATGGAGTGTAAATGAAAGGAAAGTCATTGGAAAGTTTGAAAAATGAAAAATCTAAAGAGGATAAAGGCAAGAGTCAAGGATTGATAAAAAAAGATGGAAAAGGGAAGAAAATGGAGGAAATGTATAGTTAAGTCAAGAAGGACATGAGAATGAAGATTATGAAGAAATTTTAGAGCAAAGTCAAGGCACGAAAAGCTATTTTAAAGCAAGAAGAGGAAAATCAAGTAAATAAAAGAGTGAACAAGAGCAACATAAGAGAGAGAAATAAGAGTTATTAAATGTGCAAGAGAATAAAAAGGAAGAGAATATGATTTGGAAGAAGAAAGAGATAAGCAAGTGAGCAAGAAAAGAGTGAAACACTCAAGGAAAACAATCAAATTCAAGAGGTAAGCTTATAAAAAAAAGAATGTAAGGTGAGTACATTTGATTCCTTATTACTTGACATTAAAAATGGAGTGGGTGAATTCCTTGAAATTGTAAAAAGTGATGTTGATTGTGCATTTGAAGTTGGTGAGCAAGAATGTAATGAAGCATTTTTACATGATATTGATGATATTTTACAATATTGGTTAGATGAGGTGGATGGTAAGATAAAAGTTGCAGGTGAAGATGAGACAAAGGTAATTTCATGGACATATGGTGATGAAAATGACAACAAAGAGCAAGAAAATTTAGAGATAAGACAACTTGAAATAGTGAAAATTGACCGTGAACTATTGAATGAGAAAGAAGATGAAGATTTTGACAAAACAAATGATGAGTACGAGTTGGACATGGTGTGTGCATTGATGGAAAGTATCATTGAACCTAAGAAAGCATGTATTTTTTTTTTTTTCTAATCTTTTTATGTGAAGGTATGGAACATGACCATTTGAAGGTGATAGGAGAAAAGATGGAGAATAAAGAGAATTGGAGAAGAGTCAAAGAAAATGGAAGACCAAAACTTGTTACATGGGACCCTGGTGGATGTGAAGGATACAAAGATAGTGAAAGAAAGAAGAGAAGACTAAATAAAAGTTATGAAGATGAAGAATCAGCTGAGAACATGATTGTGCGGCAAAGCATATGATGGAATTATTTTCTCCACCTTGGGAGTATGATGTAGGAGAATCCATGAAGAAACATTAAATTGCAATAATTAAATATCCTTGATGTTAATGTGAGTGTTAAAGAGATTCTAAGGTTCAAAATACTTCTTATGAGTACTTTCAAGTTAGTAAGGAAGGTGAAAAAAATTCAAATTGTTCCTCTTGTTTGTTTTCCCTCCAAAAAGGGATGTTTGAATATTAAAATACTTGTAATGTGTGTATGGTCAAAAAGGGGTGAGTTAAGTGTTATTAGGTGTGGTTAGATTCTTATAAATGATATATTGGCATGAGTGGTGTCTTGTGTGTGTAAGGCATCATTAAGATGCTTAGCATTATGTGTAAAGGAATATACAAACCTTGTAATGAGAATTTTAAAATCCACAAGGTAGAAACTTAGTCATGGTAGGTATAAAAGGAGTTACAATAGAGTAATTAGGGTATGTTAAGGTGTAAGCTCAAGTTTTAGAAGAGGGAGTGTAGTTTTGAAAAACTCCTTCCTCATTTGAGAAGGAAGAGGTAGTAAGGAGAGAAGCATAATACTTGTATGAAGTATGAAAAATTATGAATATATAAAGATCTACATATGTGTAACTCTGTCTCATAGAGCATTTTTCTATGTTTGAAGTTATGAATGAGGCTCCTCTCCTTCAATTCATGCATGGCTAGTGATGTGATTGTTATACTTTGTTTTAGCTAAATCATAAAATTGTGACAATGTGCCTAATAGTGGATGAATATTGAAAGGCTATTTTTGAAGTCTTATTTTTACTACGCTTATGAAGTTTGTACTAGTAGCCTCAAAAGGAGTGATGTAAAATATTGTTAATACCAAGTTTTGGAAGTTAAAAGACTTGTGTCACTATATTCATATATGATAAGAATCCATGGTGATCATGAAGTTAGGACTGTGCCTTATAAGATGATCAAATCTTGTGTTAATAATTATTGATATAGGTGCATGGAATGCATGGAGATCCTCCTCAAGAATCTTGAAATCTGTGGATAAGGTGAATGACAAATGTTTACTTTAAACTATGTTTCTTAGTATATGCTTATGTGAAACCCCGATTTCTTCAAACTATGATCACTAATACCCCATTTTCTTGGAGGTTTTATGAGCCAACGAGTTTCATTAAATGTTATGAAATCAAGGAGAGTTCAAAACAGTCCTACATGCCATGTATGAATCCTCGAGACATGTTTTTGTGAAATTTATAATCAAATTAAGCCTCTCGGGCATGTAGTATTCATAGTCGGGGTTTGACAAATATTTGCATGTTAAAAATACCTAGACATGAAACTAAGACCTAATATTTGACAGAGTAATGAGGAAATAATTATCTAACATATTTATCAATAAATTTGTAATTTCATTAGAGGATTTTATAGTAAAGCTTGACAAAGATTTAAGAGGGTATTAAACACGAGTCTATGAAGCCTAGTTGTGGGGAGTCGTTTACAACGTAATTACTATTTCCCTCTTGATTTAAGACCCACATGTTTCCCTAAAGATGAATTGCCAAAAAGGGTGCTCAAAAACACCTTCTTTATGCTTTGATGCCTGTTATAAATGAATATATTCATCACGGATGTGTGAGATAGACCTAAGTATGGGTTAGAAGCAAGAAACCCAAAGAGTGAAGTGTTTAAGAAGTTTTAGGAAGAGTTGGACCCTAATATTTTGAGGAAATGTTAGGGGTATTGAAATACACCTAGTGGTAATATTAAATATCGATGGGTATCCTTATAGCCAAGTTACACTAGTGAAGCGAGTAATTAAGTTCTTGAGGCAAGAAAGGATAATTTGGAGAGCTAATGGTGAGTTTTAGAATTGTATCATTGAGAACCATCCTAGAATTGATATTTATTGGTATTGAACCAAAATAAGAGAGGGTGAAAGGATAGATGATATAGTTGAGGGGTAAAGTATAAAAACAATGTGTAGTTTCTTAGACAAAGTTGAATACTTTCAATATAATTTTGTGATGAATAGAGAAAATGAGTGTCATTGGCATGGTAGTTATGTTTTATCAGGTTTAATAAGCATGAAAGGAAGTGTATGAATAGTTTTAGGAAAAAATACAAAGACAATGTAAGATTTCTAAGAGAAAATTTTACTAGACTTGAACAAAACCATTAGTGAGCTAGTAAAGGGTAACAAGGGTAAATAAAGGGAGTTAGTTAAATTTATTTCTTTTAATCAATAAAATGGATGTGATGGCCTAGAAATATAGCAATGAATATGGTATATGCATAGAGTGAAGAAAAACTAAAGGATTGAGGGGTTTAAAGAGGCTTATGGAGTCCATTAGACCAAGTATACAAGTTCTAAAATAGGTAGTTGATCATGAAGAGATTAAATATTGGCTTTGTTTTGATTGTGCATTGATTATGAATGGTCCTCTACACAAAAATTATAGCTATGGAAAATAACATTGTGTCAATTACACGTGACATGGAGTAAGTTGATAAGCACTAATGTGACATATTCCTAGAAGAAGAGTGATTAAGGGAAGGTTCCTCAATCAAAGACATATATTAAAGGGTAGAAGAAGGATCAAAAAGAAGAAAAGAGAGGAATAAGACCATAAAGAGGAGATATAATGTAATATATGGGGATGGTCAAGTATTATAGTGGGGAACGAGAAACTAACTGTAAGTAAAAATAGAAAGGATGTATGACTAAGGAAGGATGAAAGGAACCTCTTTAATAGATAGAAGAAAAGAGAGGAGAAGAAAAAAGTTACTTGAGATGGTTTTCATGAAACCATTGGCCTGCTAATAGTGATTGAGAGCTACACAAAGAGGCGTTGAACCAAATTGTTGATGGGGAATATGATAGAAGGAATTCAAGAAAAGGAAGACGAAAAGGAAAGTATGGAATTAAAGGTAGGATTATATTTATGAGGCAATTATAACTTAACCAGAAATAACCATATTCGATATGAGGGCATTGGTAGATATAGGAAAATTAATTTTTAAAGAGGAAACCATACATGATCTACACAGATTCCAATACAAGATGATAGTACCGCTTTTATACAATATATTTCTATTAAGCAAGAAATAAAATTGATAACTTTATATTTTTTGAATAATTGGGAGATAATATGAAATTCGTAAGAATTGTGAGAGAAGTTGATTCATTTATAAAAAATACAAACATCATTACCTTTATTTAATGTGGACTTAAGTATGGAATAAATTACGAGGTAAGTAGACCATTAATTGAGTATGCATCATTTGTGCATACTCTCTTTGAGTAGGAGTACGAGAAAGGACTATGGAGTGGAGTAATAATAGTACTATGAGTCTTATATATAGGGTAATAGTGAATCTTATGGTTATGAATAGTGCGAAGCTTGAATCTAGAAAAGAAATTATGTGTACATGTTTGAGTAACATTCAACCAAGTGTGTAGCTCAATCCAATTTTGATTGTTGGTACAATTCAAACTAGTATGCAAAATAGTACAAGAGGTTATCCAAATGCGAAGGGAATATGGCCCATATTCCTAACTTTAAACAAGTCTTCACCATATCACGGGTATATTGATCTACAACATTAATTACTAAATTGTGAAATGTGATGGGGTGTGAAGAGAGTGGAAGATGAGAATAGTGAGAAATGTGATCTCATAGGAACATTACATGGTAGGGGTTTATAATTAATATACTCTATGAACTTGAGTGGAACTAAATCACTTAAAGTGTTCGATGATCTTACCAAAGAGTTAAAAATGAATAAGTTCACAGAAAAAACTATCCAAGATATAAAATAAATCAACCAAATTACTAGATAATCCATAATGGAGTATGATATAAGTCTAGTAAGGAAAAAATAAGTTATAATTTTGATGAGTCTAGAAAATATTCTTGGTTTTTGAAAGGGTTTTGTGGTATGGTCTATTTTACAATTATGTAGAACAAAATTTTCACCAAGTCAGCGCTAATTAAAAATTTGTTTGTTGGAGAACCCAATGCTTCTCATCCCAAGATCACTCCAACAGAATAAACATTACCACAACCATGAAGAGTGCATAGAAAATCAACTCAATGCTTCATAATAGAATGATGTAAGTGGTGTACATATAGGAGGAGGAAAGTGCAACTACCAC
This sequence comes from Taxus wallichiana var. yunnanensis, assembly GCA_018340775.1. Lineage (NCBI taxonomy): Eukaryota > Viridiplantae > Streptophyta > Pinopsida > Cupressales > Taxaceae > Taxus > Taxus wallichiana. Next base: position 438,014,066 of record CM031234.1, read on the forward strand.
CTAGATCAGTGGTGAATAACTCTCGAAGAATCGATACTATAAGTAGAGATTACTCCACATAACTAGTGAGTTAACTCAACATAAGCAAAGAAGCTAACTCAACACCACTGATACACCTAAGCAAGCTAACACAACAAGTGTAGAGCTAAAAAAAGTGCAATAGTTAATCTAATTAAAAATAAAAGGATAAATAATAACCTACACTAACACCCCCTGTAGGCATATCTTAGGTGGGAAGAAAATAAGGTGGGTCACGAAACAAGGCCTAATGAGGTACCCACAAACAATAATTGGAGAAAAGGACACTGTAAGGTACCCAAAACCGCTAATAAAAAATTAGAGAGATTAAAATCCCAATCGAAGGCATTCCAAGAATCTTGGCTCAAAAACAATCATACAATGTGCAAGAAGTTTGGTATGCACTATGGTCTTGTTGGTCTGAAAATATGTCGCCCGGACAGATCTATGGATAGACGAGCCAACAGCAGTGTGGGGCATAGCCCCTCTTCGAGTCAAAGCAAAGCGAAATCGGTTAATTGCTATTCTACCAAGCAGGATCTATTACCAGGTTGGGCCACCTTGGGATGCTTTCGAAGATAGATACAAGCCTTCAGAGGATGCATTTGCATTATTATCACGGATCACTCCCCTGAAGAAAGAGGCAAATGAGACCATGCGTGATTTTATCACCCGGTTCAATGCACTAATCAACCGTGTCCCTATTGCCATGCTTCTAACACCGGAGAATCAAAAGTGTTTCTTCGTAAATGCTATGAGCTCAAAAGTTAGTTTCTTGCTCCTTCAGGAACGAGTTGCCACCTTTATTCTCGCCTGTCCGCGCCATTCGCATAGAAGATAATTTGATAATATCTGGCGAATTAAAAAAGGAATCAGCCAAGCCTAAATCTTTGGGCCCTTCGCCCACTACTTAAATCCGATCTAGCCTTTCAAAAGATGGAAAATGACTTGCTTGCATTAAAGAAGCAATTGGCCCGTGCCTCTCCCGGCTTCTCATACCGGGGTATTCCGCGCAGAATTTCGTTCCTAACAATGTTTCGCAAAGGCCACGCTTACCCGCAACCGCTCCGCGGTTGGCACTTGAGGCTCCTCCGGTCAACGCTCTGGCTGAAATCGAAGAAGAAGAGCAGTATTATGAAGAACCTTCGTCTCAGGGCGAAGATGATCAAGATGTCGGTGAACCGACTGGTGACTCTACTATCGGGTATATGGAATTTGATGAGGAGGAATCTGATGAAGAAGAGGGTACCCAGGGATATGCAAGTGGACAGTCATACGCTGTTTTTACTCGCTCGCAAGGAAAAGAAGCGGAAGTTGCTGCCCATGTCCAGCAGGAGAAGGCCGTGTCAAACGCGCCTCCGATCATTGCTAAAAGAGGTAATCCTCTTCCTACTCAACTCCCTGGCAAATATTTTACAAGGAAACCTTTTCCCCCTATCTCTCCTCCAAATCAATCCTCTCACGTTCCTACCAAGGCCAGTAATCCTATTCCATCATTGCGAGGTGAGGGACTCATTCCTTCACCAACGCAACCCTTGGCTGCATTTGATATCATAGATCATGCAAAAAAGACCAAGATCCAAATGTCTGAAGCCGAGTATCTTCAGTCAAATCCCGAACAGCTTGTGAGATTGCCAAGTATATTCAAAGTCAAGTCATTGTATCTAATCAGGTTTCCTCAAAAGGAATCCTTTCCACTCCCCCTGAATCTCACATAAATGTTGCTTCAACATCTGCGTCAGGCAAGATAGAGCCTTTCTATCTTTCCCTCCTAATCAATGGACACAAGCTGAGTAACTGCATCATTGATTCCGGGGCTTCTGATAATGTCATGCCGGCAAAGGTCGCCCATGCTCTGGGCCTCACTCTTACCAAGCCTTTCGGCAGATGTTATTCCTTGGAAACCAAGCAGGTTCCGTTGGTTGGCCAAATTAAAGACGCACAATTCGCGTTTGCGGCATTCCCAGATAAAAGAGTAAAGATGACAGTCCTCGTTGCTGACATTCCGGCAGCCTATGGAATTTTGCTGGGAAGAAGTTTTTGCAGCGAAGTTGGTGGGGAAATTCATATGGACTGGTCTAAAGCTAGAATTCCCGTCAAAGGCGTAATGCAGACTTTGGAGCCGAATCACAAAAAAAGTACTTGGTTACTAGCTCTAAAGACCCCAAAGCTCAAATCCTTTTTGAATCATCAGGGATGGGGAACTATTTCTTGTCTACCGAGACGGACAAAACGGGTGTCCTCATTCAGGAAAAAGATCTTAATGAGATCCGACCTTGCGCTTTGATGGCGATTCTTGCAACTAGTGGATGTGGCGCTGGGGCCGTGCTGATATCTCCCGAAGAGGAAGTCATTCCTCTCTCTTTCAAGTTGCAGTTTTTCAACACAAACAATACTGCTGAGTATGAATCTCTGTTACTCGGTATGCAAGCCGCAAAAGAAAGAGGAATTAAAAATCTAAAAGTGCAAGGTGATGCAGAGTTGGTTGTAAACCAAGTCAAGAGGATATATCAGGTAAAGAATGAAAGGTTCAGGCATTAATATAATGCGGTGTGGGACAGCATCGAAGAGTTCGATGCTTTTTCAATTGAATCCATTCCAAGAGCTCAAAATGACATGGCCGATTCATTGGCTGTTTCAGCATCTCTCATGCTCCCTCACCCAGGTTTGAAAACAAAAAAATACACCATTGAGGTGGTTTTCCGCCCGAGCGTGCTAGAAAATTCTCAGCATCGGCAGGTGTTCAACGATGATAATCAACTCATTGCCTTTCTAGAGAAGGCGGAAAATTTTAAAGAATTGCACTTTGAAGGATCTACTTCCACTTGCCGTGAATCAGTCACCAATCAAGGCAATGAATCCGAAGGGAACGACAAAGATATGTCACTCAAAGGGAATAAAATCCCAAAGGGCCTGGTTTCTCTGGAGCGGTTGTTCGACAGGCATGACCGTTTTGTGAAAAAGAAGAGGCGAGATGACCCTGACTCATCCCCAGAAACCGAACCGGTCAATATAGGTTCGATGGAGCACCCGCAATTTGTGAACATTGGCAAATGTTGCACACCTGAGGAGAAACGGAAATTTGTCAAGTTGCTAAAAAAATATATGGACGTGTTGGCATGGTCCTATGCCGATCTAAAATCTTTCAAGCCAAAGGACGTTCAGCATGACATTCCGTTGAAAGAAGATGTCAAAGCCTTTCACCAGAAGCAGAGGCACTATAATCCTAAGATTTTGGGGACTATCCAGGCCAAAATTCAGAAAATGCTAGATGCGAGAATCATCTTTCCTATCCATCACAGTACTTGGGTAGCAAATATTGTGCCAGTGCGCAAGAAAAACGGTGAGATACGCATATGCGTAGACTTTCGCAATTTGAACCAGGCTTCCTTGAAAGACAACTACCCACTTCCGATAATGGATCAAGTTCTACAAGCAGTAACTGGATCAGAGATGCTGTCCATGCTTGATGGTTTTTCAGGCTATAATCAGATTGAAGTTTCAGCTGAAGATCAATTTAAAATAGCATTCACTACTCCCTGGGGTACATTTGCCTACAGCAGGATGCCTTTTGGCCTAACTAATGCTGGCGCCACTTTTCAGTGGGCCATGGACTTTGCATTCAAAGGTATGATGGGGAAAGTCATTGTGGTTTATCTAGATGACTTAACCGTGTTCTCTAAATAACGAAATGATCATTGTGATCATTTGGAGCAAGTGTTGGCCAGGTGCCGAGAACATGGGATTTCCCTAAACCCAAAAAAGTCTGTTTTGGATTCACGGAAGGGAAGTTGCTAGGTCATGTGGTTAGCAAAGAAGGAACAAAGATAGATACCAAAAGAGTTAAGGCTATTCAAATCCTTACTCTACCTACAAGCAAGACTGGTGTTCATTCTTTCTTTGGAAAGGTGAACTTTCTCGGAGTGTTTTGTTCTGACTTTCTTTGAGAAGACTTGTCACATATTCAACATGATGAAGGGGTCACCAACTTTCGGATGGAGCAAAGAGGGGAAAAGGTCATTTGAATAAATAAAATCTTCCGTTGCTCATACACCCGCCTTGGTATGTCTCGATTTCTCCAAGGACTTCATCATGTATAGTTATGCATCTCGAGCATACTATGTCCGTAATCTTGATGCAAAAGAACTCGGAGGATGTTGAATCTCCGATCGCATTCATGAGTTCTCCCCTCAAGCCTCACGAACTAAAAATTACTCAACTAGAAAATCATGCCTTTGCCGTTGTCAAAGCAGTGAAGAATTTCAGGTATTACATTCTAAACTCGCATATGGTGGTGCTGGTCCCTGACACGGCGGTGAAATCAATTCTAACTCAGCAGGAGTTAGGAAGCTTGCGAGGAAATTGGATCGCAAAGGTCCAGGAGTATGACCTGGATATTAAACCAACCAAGCTGGTAAGGGGCAAGGGCCTGTGTCAGCTAATGGCTGAAAACAAAGATTCAGAAAACCCCGATGAAAGGGGTGACTACACCAATGAAGCACAGAACCGGCTGGAAGAGCCCGATTCTCTGCCTCTGGTTCTATTTGTTGCAACTAGTGATGAATGGTACTCCGACATCGCTTTCTTCCTCACCTACGGTGAATGCCCAATGCACCTAACTGCAAAGGAGAAGCGCACTATAAAGCTCAGAGCAGCTAAATATGTCATCTGGGATGACGGTTTATATAAACGTGGGATAGATGGCATCTTTTTGCGATGTGTTGATGTTGGTCCGAAAATCTGCATGCTGACAGATCTATGGATGAACAAGCCAACAAAGTGTGTAGGGCATAGCCCTCTTTGAGTCAAAGCAAAGCAAAACTGTTTATTGCTATTCTACCAAGAGTAGGAATCTTATGCAAGTCTCACAGATTACGCCTTGGGGGTTTGGGATCTCATCCCCAAGGTAGGTTTATTTCAGTGCTAAGAGAAAGGAATGAAAGAGAGGAGGAAGAAGGAACAGGTCCGAAGGGAGAAAAGAAATGAATTCCAAAGTAGAAAGGTCAGAAGATTTATGTTTTTGGGTTGGTAGTAAACAGAGCCAAACCTACTTGCATAAATAAACAAAGCAATACTGATGAGCAAATGACAGAAAAGTAGATCTGAATCTAACAGAATAAACACGTGCAGATCTAACATAAGAAAGTTCTGACACATAACACAGGTATTCAGCACAAAGTCTCAATATTTGTATTACTGTTTTCTTCTGTTACAAGAAAGCTCAAAGTCTTTCTCTCCTCACTTCTATTTTCATCTAAAAAATGTTCACCCCGAATACAACAAGTATTCCAATATATATAGAAGAGGAGAAGGAAAGAAGGCAAAAAGGAGCCAACAACTATTTACAAAGATATTTACAAAATATCTAAAAGTCATGTTGACTTTTGACAACTTGATGGATGACATCATCCCATGACGCAACATGGATGATGTCATCATTTGTGCCAACATACTTTAGACATTCCAACAAGAAAGTCGGAGAAGAGAGAGAAGAAGAAGAAGAAGAAGAAGAAGAAGGAGCAGCTACTCGTCGTCATCATCCTGCGGCCGAAAGGGGGTAGCCTGCTTTTGATGCTGCTCAGGTGATGAGATATGGAACTGAGCGCGGTATTCTGACCCTCTGATACTTATATTTCATCTCTTCTTCTGTGAGCTTGGCCTTGCCTTTGGATTTGATAGGCTTCCTGCTTGATGTTGACATATATTCTTCTGTGCTTAATTGCTGATCTGCAAGAATAAGGCGTGAAACCCAATCGAAGAAAGCCGTGTCAGCTGCTTGATTTTCCATTGAAATGCTTGTCAGAAGAAAGAGTTAGCAATTTAAAGGCTTCGGGGCGCATGGCGCACAGGCATTGCAAATTGCAGAGCTAAATAGGTAAGGCGCACAGGAAAAGGGTGTTGCAAGGGTTAAATCAGCGCCAAAGGGCGCATGGCGCATAGACACTGCAGGGTGCATTTTGTAAAGGGCGCATGGAGACATTATGTTACATAGATGCTGGGTGCGCCAAAGGGCGCAGGATTTTGAAATGTTGCATCCAAGTTTGGTGCGCCAAGGAGGCGCATGGGAAGCATTTGCAGCATGCGAGGGAAGTGCGCCATAAGGGCGCAACTTTTCAGGATGTAACAGGGGTGACAGGTGCGCCATTGGCGCATGTATTTTTCATGTTGCAGGGTGTGTCAATGCGCCAAAGAAGAAGGAAAATACAGTTTTCTTTAAAGCCATTACTCCTTCTCTGAGGGATTTTGCATGTGTTTGAGTTCCTTTGCAAGGTTATTAGGGTCATGAAGAAGCTTTTACACAAAGGGTTTCATTCTTTTATCTCGGGATAGAGTTTTCCTCTACCAGCAGATCTGGAAAGAGGGGGAAGATCATGAGGAAGAATGGAAAAGAGAGCAGAAAACTAACAATCTAATCCATACGAACAAGCAAAGCAAAGAACCAAAACGTAAAATACACGAAAGAGACAAGGACCTCTTACCAGGATAAATAGCTGAAGAAACGTGCAAACAGGTCCACAAAACAATCGATAACGACAGGCGGCGCGCGCGACAAAGCCGAGAGAAAATTATAAAAATAATCACGTGATGCTCTAGTGACAATGATAGCAGTGCGAGACGCGCTATATATAGGCGAGGCAGCAATAAATGCGCCACCAACTTTTTAAAGGGCGCACTGAACGACTTCGTCAACACGAAGATATGTGCACCTATGGTGCACCGGAAATGGTGTTGATAGAGGAAAATGTGCGCCTTTTGGCACAACAAAAGGTGTGTTGATAGGAAGGAGCATGTGCCTTGGCGCACGGAGGGAAGCCTCAACATAGAGAGGCGCACCAAAATTCCTGTCGACACAAGAAAGCATGCACCAAAGGCTCTAAGGGGTGCACCAAAAGTTGGTGTTACATAGTCAATCCATGCGCCCACCAAAAAGACCAAAAAGACTAAGTTTGAAAACCGATTTCTCGGGAAGGGATTTTATAACGTTTGAAATGCAAGGATCCCTAACGAGGGATCGGAACAAAATTTTGGTATGGTTATCGGTAAAATTTCCTTGTCAATTTTACGGGATAACAAATTGGCTCTTTCTGGGACTATCCCCGATCATACTCGGGGTAGAGAATCCTAGTTCTCATGTGCCTATCCATTGGGTAACAGAGTCAAAAACAAGGGCGACCGGAGGAGGAGCAAAAGAAACACACAACAAACCAAAAGCAAACACACGACGAAAGCAAACACACAACACAAAGCAAACTGTACAAAGAAGAGAGCAAGCTCTACTTCCTGAAGATCTTCAGATCTGCCCGCTATAGGGAAGTGGGAGTTCGGTTCCATCCAGATATGAGAGATAGAAGCTATTCTCTCCGTTGAGCTGCTTGATCTTGAAGGGCCCTCTCCACAGGGAATCAAACTTTCCGTGCATGCCCTTTGGCTCTCTTCGCTTGTCCCACAAAAGGACGAGATCTCCCACTTGAAAATCTCTTTGCTTGGCCTTCTTATCAAAAAGCCTCTTAACTTGATTCTGATGTTCAGTGATCCTGTCGACCACCCTTACTCTCTTTTCTTCAAGTTCTGCCAGATACATGATTCTCTTTTCAAGAGAATTTTGGAAAGTTTCATCTTCAATGGCTCGTGCCAAACGCAGAGCAGGAAGTTCCACAGAAATGGGAAGCTCGGCATCAGTGCCATATAATACTTGAAAAGGTGACATGCCGAGAGATCTCTTTGGAGTAATACGATCAGCCCACAGAGCGTCTTACAAAGACTTGTGCCACATTCGATGATTCTCATCTACTAACTTCCGTATGATGGTCACCAAGTTCTTGTTACTGGATTCCGCCTGACCATTTCCCTGAGGGTAATAGTCTGAGGCGTGAGCCAAAGTTATCCCATATTCATAGCAAAAACTAATAACTTCTCGTGAGGAGAAGTTAGAAGCATTATCAGCAACGATTTTGTTTGGAACGCCAAACCTGACAATGATATTTTCTTTAATGAAATTGCAAACCACCTCAGAAGTGGCATGCTTGACAGGTATGGCTTCCACCCACTTGGTGAAGTAATCCTGTTGCTGTAAGGACATAGCTATGTCCGGCACTCGATTGAGGATTGAGTGCGCCAATAAAATCAATTCCCCATTGCCTGAATGGTTCATTGATAATGACCGGCCTTAGGGGAAAGGCAGCCAACTTGGGCTTGCCGACGAATTGCTGACAAGGTTCACACTTTGCCACCCAGGTGGCTGTATCTTGAAAGAGCATCGGCCAATAGTACCTGGCTCGAATGATCTTGTGTGCTGTCACGGAGGAAGAAAAATGACCTCCACAGGCTGAATTGTGAAAACTTTCCAATAGTTTTACTTGCTGGGGTTTGTCAACACATCGCAAAAAGATGCCATCTATCCCACGTTTATATAAACCGTCATCCCAGATGACATATTTAGCCGCTCTGAGCTTTATAGTGCGCTTCTCCTTTGCAGTTAGGTGCATTGGGCATTCGCCGTAGGTAAGGAAGAAAGCGATGTCGGAGTACCATTCATCACTAGTTGCAACAAATAGAACCAGAGGCAGAGAATCAGGCTCTTCCTGCCGGTCCTGTGTTTCGTCGGTGTAGTCACCCCTGTCATCAGGGTTTCCTGAATCTTTGTTTTCAGCCATTAGCTGACACAGGCCCTTGCCCCTCACTAGCTTGGTTGGTTTAATATCCAGGTCATACTCCTGGACCTTTGCGATCCAATTTCCTCGCAAGCTTCCTAACTCCTGCTGAGTTAGAATTGATTTCACCGCCGTGTCAGGGACTAGCACCACCGTATGCGAGTTTAGAATGTAATACCTGAAATTCTTCACTACTTTGACAATGACGAAGGCATGCTTTTCCAGATTGAGTCATTTTTAGTTCATGAGGCTTGAGGGGAGAACTCATGAACGCGATCGGAGATTCAACATCCTCCGAGTTCTTTTGCATTAAGATTGCGGACACAGTATGCTCAGATGCATAACTATACATGATGAAGTCCTTGGAGAAATCGGGACATACCAGGACTGGTGCATGAGCAACGAAGCTTTTATTTCTTCAAATGACCTTTTCCCCTCTTCGCTCCATCTGAAAGTTGGTGACCCTTTCATCATGTTCAATATGTGATGGGTCTTTTCGGCAAAGTCAGGAACAAAACGCCTGAGAAAGTTCACCTTTCCAAAGAAAGAATGAACACTAGTCTTGCTTGTAGGCAGAGTAAGGCTTTGAATAGCCTTAACTCTTTCGGCATCTATCTTTGTTCCTTCTTTGCTAACCACATGCCCTAGCAACTTCCCTTCCGTGACTCCAAAAACAGACTTTTTTGGGTTTAGGGAAATCCCATGTTCTCGGCACCTGGCCAACACTTGCTCCAAATGATCACAATGATCATTTCGTTGTTTAGAGAAGACGGTTAAATCATCTAGGTAAACCACAATGACTTTCCCCATCATACCTTTGAATGCGAAATCCATGGCCCGCTGAAAAGTGGCGCCAGCATTAGTTAGGCCAAAAGGCATCCTGCTGTAGGCAAATGTACCCCAGGGAGTAGTGAATGTTGTTTTAAACTGATCTTCAGGTGAAACTTCAATCTGATTGTAACCTGAAAAACCGTCAAGCATGGACAGCATCTCTGATCCAGTTACTGCTTGCAGAACTTGATCCATTATCGGAAGAGGGTAGTTGTCTTTCAGCGAAGCTTGATTCAAATTTCGAAAGTCTACGCATATGCGTATCTCACCGTTTTTCTTGCGCACTGGCACAATATTTGCTACCCAAGTACTATGATGGATAGGGAAGATGATTCTTGCATCCAGCATCTTCTAAATTTTGGCCTGGATAGTACCCGAGATCTTAGGATTATAGTGCCTCTGCTTCTGGCGAAAGGCTTTGACATCGTCTTTCAACGGAATGTCATGCTGAACGTCCTTTGGCTTGAAAGATTTTAGATCGGCATAGGACCACGCCAACACGTCCATATATTTTTTTAGCAACTTGACAAATTTCCGTTTCTCCTCAGGCGTACAACATTTTCCAATGTTCACAAATTACAGTGTTCTACTGAACCTATATTGATCTAGTTCGGTTTCTGGGGATGAGTTAGGGTCATCCCGCTTCTTCTTTTTCACAAAACGGTCATGGCTGTCAAATAACCACTCAAGAGAAACCAGGCCCTTTGGAATTTTATTTCCTTTAAGCTGACATATGCCATCATTCCCTTCAGATTCATCTCCTTGATCGGTGACTGATTCACGGCAAGTGGAAGTAGATCCTTCAAAGTGCAATTCTTTAAAATTTTCCGCCTTTTCCAGAAAAGCAATGAGTTGATTATCATCGTTGAACACCTGCCAATGCTGAGAATTATCTGGCATGCTTGGGCGGAAAACCACCTCAATGGTGTACTTGTTTGTTTTCAAACCTGGGTGTGGGAGCATGAGGGACGCTGAAATGGCCAATGAATCGGCCATGTCATTTTGAGCCCTTGGAATGGACTCTATTGAAAAAGCATCGAATTCTTCAATGTTGTCCCATACCGCATTACGGTAATGCCTGAGCCTTTCATTTTTTACTTGATATATCCTCTTGACTTGGTTTACAACCAACTCTGCATCACCTTGTACTTTTAGATTTTTAATCCCTCTTTCCCTTGCGGCTTGCATACCGAGTAAGAGAGATTCATACTCAGCAGTATTGTTTGTGTTGAAAAACTGCAATTTGAAAGAGAGAGGAATTACCTCCTCTTTGGGAGATATCAGCACGGCCCCAGCGCCACATCCACTAGTTGCACAGCTGCCATCAAACTGCAAGGTCCAGATCTTATTAAGATCTTTTTCCTGAACGAGAACAACCCCTTTATCAGACTCGGTAGACAAGAAGTAGTTCCCCATCCCTGATGATTCAAAAAGGATTTGAGCTTTGGGGTCCTCAGAACTAGTAACTAAGTACTTCTTTTGTGATTCCGGCTCCAAAGTCTGCATTACGCCTTTGACTGGAATTCTAGCTTTAGACCAGTCCATATGAATTTCTCCACCAACTTCGCTGCAAAAACTTCTTCCTAACAATATTCCATAAATTTGCCGGAATGTCAAAGAACGAGGACCTGTCATTTTTACTCTTTTATCTGGGAAAGCTGCAAATGCAAATTGCGCATCTTTGATTTGGCCAACCAACGGAACTTGCTTAGTTTCCAAGGAATAACACCTGCCGAAAGGCTTGGTAAGAGTGAGGCCCAAAGCATGGGCGACTTTTGCCGGCATGACGTTATCAGAAGCCCCGGAATCAATTATGCAGTTACTCAGCTTATGTCCATTGATTAGGAGGGAGAGATAGAAAGGCTCTATCTTGCCTGACGCCGATGTTGAAGCAACATTTATATGAGATTCAGGGGGAGGGGAAAGGATCCCTTTTGGGGAAACCTGTTTGGATACAACAACTTGACTTTGGATATACTTGGTCAATCTTACAAGTTGTTCGGGGTTTGACTGAAGATACTCAGCTTTAGACATTTGGATCTTGGTCTTTTTTTCATGATCTATGATATCAAATGCGGCCAAGGGTTGCGTTGGTAAAGGAATGAGTCCCTCACCTCGCGACGATGGAAAAGGATTGGTGGCCTTGGTAGGAATGTGAGAGGATTGATTTGGAGGAGAGATAGGGGGAAAATATTTCTTTGTAAAAGATTTGCCAGGGAGTTGAGTAGGAAGAGGATTACCTCTTTTAGCAATGATCGGAGGCATGTTTGACATGGCCTTCTCCTGCTGGACATGGGCAGCAACTTCCGCTTCTTTTCCTTGCGAGTGATTAAAAACAGATATGACTGGTATGCCTTGCATATCCACAGGTACCCTCTTCTTCATCAGATTCTTCCTCATCAAATTCCATATACCCGATAGTAGATTCACCAGTCGGTTCACCGACATCTTGATCATCTTCACCTTGAGACGAAGGTTCTTCATAATACTGCTCTTCTTCTTCGATTTCAGCCAGAGCGTTGACCGGAGGAGCCTCAAGCGCCAACCGCGGAGCAGCTGTAGGTAGGCGCAGCCTTTGTGAAACATTGTTGGGAACGAAATTCCTCCGCGGAATATCCCAGTACGAGGAACTAGGGGAGGCCTGGGCCAACTGCTTCTTCAATGCAAGCAAGTCATTTGCCATCTTTTGAAAGGCTGGATCAGACGAAGTAGTGGGCGAAGGGCCCAAAGATTTAGGCTTGGCTGATTCCTTTTTCAATTCACCAGATATTATCAGATTATCCTCTATCCGAATGGCAGTGGCTTGGGTGAGAATCAAGGTGGCAACTCGCTCTTGAAGGAGTAAGAAACTAACTTTCGAACTCATAGCGTTTACGAAGAAGCACTTTTGATTTTCCGGCGTTGGAAGCATGGCAACAGGGACACGGTTGATTAGTGCATTGAACCGGCGATAAAATCGTGCATGGTCTCATTTGCCTCTTTCTTCAGGTGAGTGATTCGTGATAATAATGCAAATGCATCCTCTGAAGGCTTGTATCTGTCTTCGAAAGCATCCCGTAAGGTGGCCCAACTGGTGATAGATCCGGCCGGCAAATGCTGAAACCATTCAGCTGCAGGTCCTTGTAGGGTTTCAAGAAAAAGGTGAACCGACACATCTTCGTGAGTCACATCCAAAATACTGCATGACATGATGAATGCGGATATGTGGGAATCCGTGCTTTGATTTCTGCTCCCGTCGAATTTGGGAAAATTCTTTCGATTTCCGTGAGGGAGCGCATGAACTGGATGTGGTAAGGCCAAAGGACCCATCGCGTTTCCCCATGGTACCGCCATCTGAAAAGCCGGAAAGAGAATACGAGCTAGAAGTGTGGTTCCACTGAGTAGCAAGGCACTACAAAGGGATGTGGATGCCCCCTGTGAAAGACTTTTTCTTTGTGAAGGTGAGACACTCCTGGATGTCCGGCTAGCCGAGCTTAGCGCTGAAAAATGCGCCGGTGTCATGGTGAAATTGTGCCTTTGAAGCAGATCGAAAGTAGGATCAGCTTCTCCACGGGATCTCTGTTGTAGACGTAAAGGTTCACTCGTCGGTGTACCTTCTAGATCTGTAACGTTATGGCGCAGATTTAAACTTTCTTTTTTGGTTATACTTGCTGATTTTCTGGTTTTTCTGATAAAAACCAGCAGCAAATACTTTTCTAAATATTTAAAACTATCCTCTTCAGAAACCGATTGCGGTTAATGACAAATAACAATGAGGATAAGATGGCAGGGAAGAATAGCAAGCTGATTTTCGGATCTGATTTTGACTTTTTTCAGAGGGTTTCAAACTTTTAGCAAACAGCCAAAAATCCAGATCTACGGCAAAATACTAATTTTTATAAAAACTCAGCGAACTAAAGATTTGTAACTAGGCCAGATCTATGGATCTCAGAAGAAAATTTTCAATTCAGAGCACTTTTGCAAATTTTTGGATTTTTATCAAAAAGTTCAGATTTGCAAACAGGCAGCGATTTTCTTATTTTTCTGATTTTTCTATCTTACCACCATCATAGATCTGACAGATCTATTCGTTCCCCAATAGAGTCACCAAAAGCTGTTGTCCAAAATCATCACACAGGACGAGATCTGGATGGATAAACGAGCCAACGGTGTACGGGCATAGCCCCTCTTTGAGTCAAAAAGCGGCCGGTTTATTGCTATTCTACCAGTAGGAATCTATGCAAGTCTCACAGATTCTGCCTTCGGGGGTTTGGGATCTCATCCCAGTAGGTTTATTTCCGGCTGCGAAGAGAAAGGAATGAAAGAGAGGAGGAAGAAGGAACAGGTCCGAAGGGAGAAAAGAAATGAATTCCAAAGCAGAAAGGTCAGAAGATTTATGTTTTTGGGTTGGTAGTAAACAGAGCCAAACCTACTTGCATAAATAAACAAAGCAATACTGATGAGCAAATGACAGAAAAGTAGATCTGAATCTAACAGAATAAACACGTGCAGATCTAACATAAGAAAGTTCTGACACATAACACAGGCATTCAAAGACAAAGTCTCAATATTTGTATTATTGTTTTCTTCTGTTACAAGAAAGCTCAAAGTCTTTCTCTCCTCAATTCTATTTTCATCTAAAAATGTTCACCCCCAATACAACAAGTATTCCAATATATATAGAAGAGGAGAAGGAAAGAAGGCAAAAGGAGCCAACAACTATTTACAAAGATATTTACAAAATATCTAAAAGTCATGTTGACTTTTGACAACTTGATGGATGACATCATCCCATGACACAACATGGATGATGTCATCATTTGTGCCAACATACTTTAGACATTCCAACAAGAAAGTCGGAGAAGAGAGAGAAGAAGAAGAAGAAGAAGAAGAAGGAGCATACTCATCATCATCATCCACTTGCCGATCGAAATGGGGTAGCCTTGCTTTTGATGTTCTTTGAGGTGATGAGATATGGAACCGAGCGCGTATTCGACCCTCTGATACTTATATTTCATCTCTTCTTCTGTGAGCTTGGCCTTGCCTTTGGATTTGATACGCTTCCTGCTTGATGTTGACATATATTCTTATGTGCTTAATTGCTGATCTGCAAGAATAAGGCGTGAAACCTAATCGAAAAAGCCATGTCACCGCTTGATTTTCCATTGAAATGCTTGTCATAAGAAAGAGTTAGCAATTTAAAGTCTTCGGGGCGCATTGTGCACAGGCATTGCAAATTGCAGAGCTAAATAGGTAAGGCACACAGGAAAAGGGTGTTGCAAGGGTTAAATCAGCGCCAAAGGGCGCATGGCGCATAGACACTGCAGGATGCATTTTGTAAAGGGCGCATGGAGACATTATGTTACATAGATGCTGGCTGCGCTAAAGGGCGCAGGATTTTGAAATGTTGCATCCAAGTTTGGTGTGCCAAGGAGGCGCATGGGAAGCATTTGCATCATGCGAGGGAAGTGTGCCATAAGGGCGCAACTTTTCAGGATGTAACAGGGGTGACAGGTGCGCCATTGGCGCATGTATTTTTCATGTTGCAGGGTGTGTCAATGCACCAAAGAAGAAGGAAAATATAGTTTTCTTTAAAGCCATTACTCCTTCTCTAAGGGATTTTGCATGTGTTTGAGCTCCTTGTGCAAGGTTATTAGGGTCATGAAGAAGCTTTTACACAAAGGGTTTCATTCTTTTATCTCGGGATAGAGTTTTCCTCTACCAGCAGATCTGGAAAGAGGGGGAAGATCATGAGGAAGAATGGAAAAGAGAGTAGAAAACTAACAATCCAATCCATACGAACAAGCAACAAAGAACCAAAACGCAAAATACACGAAAGAGACAAGGACCTCTTACCAGGATAAATAGTGAAGAAACGTGCAAACAGGTCCACAAAACGATCGATAACGACAGGGCAGGCGCGCTGACAGGCCAGAGAAAATTATAAAAATAATCACGTGATTGCTCTGGTGACAATGACAGCGTAGACGCACCTATATATAGGCGAGGCAGCAATAAATGCGCCACCAAATTTTTAAAGGGTGCACCAGAATGACCTGTCAACACAAAGATATGTGTGCCTATGGCGCACCGGAAGTGGTGTTGACAGAGGAAAATGTGCGCCTTTTGGCACACCAAAAAGAGGCGCAACAAAAGGTGTGTTGACAGGAAGGCGCATGCACCTTGGAGCACGGAGGGAAGCCTCAACATAGAGAGGTGCACCAAAATGCCTGTCGACACAAGAAAGCATGCACCAAAGGCTCTAAGGGGGGTGCACCAAAAGTTGGTGTTACACAATCCAATCCATGCGCCCGGCCAAAAAGACCAAAAAGACTAAGTTCGAAAAACCAGATTTCCCGGGAAGGGATTTTATAACGTTTCAAACGCAAGGGATCCCTAACGAGGGATTGGAACAAAATTTTGGTATGGTTATCGGTAAAATTGCCCTTGTCAATTTTACGGGATAACAATTGACAAACCTCAGCGGTAAAAATCTTTGGAAGGTTTTCACAATTCATCCCGTGGGGGCATTTCTCTTCCTCCGTGAAAGCACACAAGATCATTCAAGCCAGTACTATTGGCGATGCTCTTCCAAGATACAACCACACGGGTGGCAAAGTGTGAACCACGCCCAGACAAGAATTCGTCAAACAAGCCCAAGTTAGCTGCCTTTCCCTAAGGCCGGTCATTATTAATGAACCATTCGAGACAATGGGGAATTGATTTTATTGGTGCACTCAATCCTCAATCGAGTGCTTAGGACATAGCTATGTCCTTACAGCAATGGATTACTTCACCAAGTGGGTGGAAGCCATACATGTCAAGCATGCCACTTCTGAGGTGGTTTGCAATTTCATTAAGGAAAATATCATTGTCAGGTTTGGCATTCCAAACAAAATCGTTGTTGATAATGCTTCTAACTTCTCCTCACAGGAAGTTATTAGTTTTTGCTATGAATATGGGATAACTTTGGCTCACGCCTCAGACTATTACCCTCAGGGAAATGGTCGGGCGAATCCAGTAACAAGAACTTGGTGACCATCATACGGAAGTTACTAGATGAGAATCAACGAATGTGGCACAAGTCTTTGTATGACACTTTGTGGAGCGATCGTATTACTCCCAAGAGATCTCTCGGCATGTCACCTTTTCAAGTGTTATATGACACCGATGCCAAACTCCCCATTTCGTGGAACTTCCTGCTCTGCAGCTTGCACGAGCTATCGAAGATGAAACTTTCCAAAATTCTCTTGAAAAGAGAATCATGTATCTGTCAGAACTTGAAGAAAAGAGAGTAAGGGTGGTTGACAAGATCACTAAACATCAAAATCAAGTTAAGAGGTTGTTTGATAAGAAGGCCAAGCAAAGGGATTTTCAAGTGGGAGATCTCGTCCTTTTGTGAGACAAGCGAAGAGAGCCAAAGGGCATGCACGAAAGTTTGATTCCCTGTGGAGAGGGCCCTTCAAGATCAAGCAACTCAACGAAGAGAATAGCTTCTATCTCTCATATCTCGGATGGAAGCGAACTCCCTTCCTTATAGCAGCAACATTTGAAGATCTTCGAAGTAGAGCTTGCTCTCTTCTTTATACTGATTTTCTTTAAGTCGTGTGTTTTGCTTTCGGTTTGTTGTGTGTTTTTCTCTGTTCTCCCTCCGGTCGCCTTTGTTTTTGACTCATGTTACCCAATGGATAGGCACATGAGATCTCGGCATTCTCTACCCCGAGTTTTCTCGGGATAGTCCCCGAAAAGAGCCAATTTGTTATCCCGTAAAATTGACAACGGCAATTTTACCAATAACCATACCGAAAATTTTGTTTTGATCCTCGCTAGGAATCCTTGCGTTGAACGTTGCAAAATCCCTTTCCGGAAAATCTGGTTTCCGAACTTAGTATTTTGGTCTTTTTTGGCTTGGCGCATGGAATTACTATGTCACACCAACTTTTGGTGCGCCCCCTTTAAAGCCTTTGGCGCATATTTTTCAGTGTCAACGCACCTTTTAGTGCACCTTGTATCTTGATTCTTCCCTTCGTGCGCTAAGCCGCATGCGCCTTCGTACTAACACAACTTTTGTTGCACCATGTTTTGGTGCGCCAAAGGGTGCACATAATCTCATGTCGACATCCCTTTCGGTGCGCCAAAGGCGCGCTTAATTTCATGCTGGCAAATGCTTTCATGTGCCAAAGGGCACATGCTTTTCCATGTCGACAGCAACTTTCATGCGCCCTTTACAAAGTGGGTGGCGCATTTATGACTAGCTCACCTATATATATATATATATATATATATATATATATATTTGCGTGCCCAAATGTCATTATCATCAGACGCATATCACGTGATTTTTATTCTCTGAGCTTGTCGGCCGCTACGCTAACTTCGTTTTCAACGCATTGTGGACCCATTTTCGGATTTTCACTATTTATCCGAGTAAGAGGTTCTTCTCCCTCTCGTGCATTTTGCATTTTTGGTTCGTGGTGTGTTTGTGGTCTGGTTTTAGTTTGCATTTGGAGTATTGAATATCTAATGTTTATCTAAGCCTCCTCCTTTTGCTATTATCCCTCCCCCTCTGTCCAGATCTGCTGGTAGGGGGACTTATCTGAAAAGCATAGTTTTGTTTCCCTCATCTTTGAGCTGTTTCACTGCCCAAATACCCTGCTAAACTTATAGAAGAGAGATGGAGAAAAGGATTGTTTTTTTCCTATGGCGCACCGGTGCTTCTTGCAACATCAGAAATAGTTGCGCCCCTTAGGCGCATCTGTCACCCCTGTAACATGATAAAAACCCGCGCCAATGGCACACCCATCTTGCCTATTGCATCGTAAACTTCTGCGCCCCCAAGGCATGCCTCTTTCATATGCTACAAGCGCTAACCTTGCGCCCTCTTTGGTGCATCAACCTTCCTTGCTACATCATGTTTCTATGCGCCAATGGCGCACCCAGCATCAGTGCAACACAGGCTTTATCCGCGCTAAGTACAAGGCTTTGAAGGTGCAAGCGCATCCCTCCTTACAGCAACATCATGTTATGTTAACCCTTCGTGCACTGCACCATGGTGCACGAAAAGTTCCTGTTACACAAACCTTACATGCGCTAAAGGGCACACCAAATCCCAGTGCAACATGAAAAGTCTATGCGCCAAAGGGCGCATCCTGTCTCTATGTAACACAATGTTTTCATGTGCCTTTTATAAAATGTACTGCAATATCTATGCCCCATGCACCTTTGGCGCCGCTTTAACCTTTCGCAACACGCCTTTCCTTTGTGCCTTACCTATTTAGCCCTGTAAGCTGCAATTTTCATGCACCCTGCGCCCTGAGCCTAATAATAACTAACTCCTCCTTCTGTTGGCACTTCAATGGGAAATCAAATGACTGATACAACCTTTCTACGTTGGGTTTCACTTCTTCTTCATGCAGATCAGAAACTAAGTTCGAAAGAACATGTCTACATCCAAAGAAGAGACCCATCAAATCCAAAGGAAAGGCTAAGCTTACAGAGGAAGAAATGAAATATAAATATCAAAGGGTCAGAATGCCCGAGTCCCAGGCCGAGTGCAGCATGGACGTCAGAGACTCAGAATTGGGACATATTGATATGGAGGAATTCTGGGCCAGGACTCAGAAAGTCACAAGGAGTCCATGGATGGACAAATTGATCGCAGTGCCCTGCACTTCACCGGAGGAATCCCCGTCAGCGCCATCAATAATGAATTTATGATGGTGGTTGCCCAGTGTTACAACAAGGACACAAGGTGTGTCGAAAATAGCAAGGGCGAGGTAGTCATTAACCTCACTACCCATCATTTTGAGATAATACTCGGCATCCCTCACCACCGGCACTTTGTGGCCGTTAGCCAAGCGGAGTTCATTAAGGCCTGGGATGACAATGAGGATCAATGTATGCAACTAATGAATGAAATCTATCTGAAGAATAAAAAGGTAATAACCCGGTGGCCCCAAATCATCCACCGCAGCGACTTCTCAGAAGAGCTCAGCGACACCATTACATTCCTAAGCAGGGTCTTCGGGCTTTCTGATGCCCATTATTTCCATAAATGGATGCTGCGGTACTTAGAGACCATGAACAAGAATATGCCTGATCAGCGCTTTTGCTGGGGAGAGATTATAAGTAGCACAATCTCTGAGCAGCTACAACAATTCAGCACAACGGGGACATTTCATATGAACTCGTATGTGGTCTACGCTGCAGCATCAGAGAGGGACTATCCAGGCCTGACGCGGAGTGGAGTTTGGCCTCAGGTCAAAATATATGAGTATTACCCAGAATTGAGGCTGGAGAATAGCATCTCCCAATTCACCAAAATCAATGATGCATTCTTCTACCACATCATCTGCCTGCTGAGGCCGAATATGACTTATGGTCGCACGACCAAAAGCATAGTGGCAGCCACGGAGAAATGGGGAGCCTTGTTCACCCAGTTTCCTACATTCACCTATCTAAGGGCTGCCAACTTTTTGGGAGAGCCAACCAGGCTACCAGG
The DNA here is from genome assembly GCA_018340775.1 of Taxus wallichiana var. yunnanensis. Classification (NCBI taxonomy): domain Eukaryota; kingdom Viridiplantae; phylum Streptophyta; class Pinopsida; order Cupressales; family Taxaceae; genus Taxus; species Taxus wallichiana. The sequence continues at coordinate 438,034,046 of CM031234.1, forward strand.
TATGCTGGACCTAAGCTGATTCTGCTGGAACTGTCAAGGCAGCTAATCACATATCACAAGAAATGCCTTAAAAGAAAGAAGGGTGGAACTCCTTTCCCCTCACAATGAGGCACCAAACACATGCTCTACCCACCATAAGGTGAAGGAGATGTTCGCAGAGATGGAGTTACTCAATTTGAAACATGACTTCCCAGCCAAGCCTACCTTCGACCCAAGGAGCTGTCTACCAAGGGCGAAACTTGATCCAATCCATGTTCCTCAGATTGAGGATATTTATATTGACGTCCTCCATGAGGTGGAGCTCAAAAGGAAGGATCATTCTCACCTAGCATTGGCAAAAATCATCCAATATGGGGTAGCATTGTCCCCAAAGGCTTCCAAACTACGGAAGATGAAGTAGACAAGGTGTATACTGACACAGATGGGGACAATTGGCCCTTTCCGGCCATTGACAGAACTAAGGCCCTCAAACAATTGAGGAGAGAGGTCAAGGAGACTTTGCGTAGACCAGAACATTGGTGCCGATGAACGGCCTAATCTATCTTGGGGTTGATTTCACAACATCCCCATTGGGCAACGCACCTCCACGATCCAAAAAGTAGCCTAAAGGCAAGGGCAAAGGCATAGAAGGTGAATCCAGCGCCATTATGGAAGAAGCCCCTGAGAGTCCTCCTTCCGCGGCACCCGAGCAGGTAATAACTCTGGATTCGCTAGAGAAAGAAGCAGAAGAGGAAGTTCCAATAGGCCCATCCACTCAGGATGTCGGCATTGCCACAACAACCGAGGTCCCTTCCGTCCCTTCTTCTTCTCTTCCTTCCCCTCCTCGAGCGACTCAAGCGACCATCCCTTTGGTCGTGTCCTCTTCCCCTTCTTCTACTGTTTCCCCTGCCTCTTCGTCTATCTTTTCTTCCCTCGTTGATCTGTCCTCCTCCATTTCTTCCCTCATCTCCAAGCTCCCTTCCCCTCCTATGTCTTCCGCAGCTGTAGTTTCCCTTCCTTCCATGGGCACTTCTTCAGCTATTCTCTCAATGCCGCCGCCACGTGTCTCCATGTTTTTCCCTCTTCTACTGCAGCTGCCCCTCCTCTGCTTCTGGTCCTTCTACCATAGGTCCACTTTGTTCTCTCAAAGCATTTAAGCCGTGAAAGGGAAAAGTTCCCATCGCTCGATGGAATTTTCCGTAATCCATTCTAAGGGGGCGAAGAAGCGAAGCACATCACGCGCTTCTCTCGAAGTGTTGCGGGAGAGAGAGTTATGGAAATCGCATACCCCAATCCCTCAAAGAGAAAAAGGATCTGTCTCCGACAGATTTTACTATGACCCAAGTCACAATGGGGACATCTTCCAAAAGTCTTCAGCAGAGGCTCTTTACTGTAGTTGACGCCCTCTGCAAAAAGCTTCAGAAATCAAGGAAGAGAAAAGGCAATCAAGGAGCAAAACAAATATCTGCTCCAAGCGTTACAGAAGATGGGTAATGCACCTCCTACAACTGCTGCCGAGACTTCTGAGCTTCTCAGCCAGGAGAAAATTAATGAGTATGCCAAAATTAGTGAGCAGGGTATGGCTGTTTCCGCTTGGAGGAGCCAAATCCTCAAAGACAGTGAAAAAGTGATCGCCGAGTTCTCCGACTTGTACCTGAACATCAGTAAGGCAAATAAAGAGCTCCAAGCGTTAAGCGAGGCCCATATCGAAGAGTTGGAACATGCCGACGCAACATGAGACCTTCCAACAAATGTTCGACTGTTCATCAAAGATCTGGTCAAGTTCGGCGTCTTCGGCCATCCAAGGGCCCTCAACAAAATCATGTCCACTCTGGACTACCGGGTGGATCAGCTAGAATTTATTCTAGAAAAGATTGACAAAGTCAAGGAAGAAGCCCGATGCGATGTACCAAATGGAACGAATTGTTCTTAATATGTCACCAGGTTACTTACTCCTTCCTTCACTTTAAGGAAAGGCGATGAAACTACCCGATCTTCAAGGAGATCGCTTCTCAAGAACAGGGCGGAGGTCACATTTGACACAAAATCTATCAACAACCTGCTGGCCTGTAGGGACTTCGTCGGGTTCCTCATTGAGGCGGAAAAGGACTATTCCAAACTCCTAGAGAAGCTCATAGATGAGCGGGAGACTTGTGAGGCGATAAGTGATAGGCACAAGGATCCTTCCCAGGATCAACTAGGGCCAATAATCAACAAGTTCATGGAATACCACTCTCAGTTCCATATCTCGTCACCTGAGGAGCAACAAAAGCAGTCCACCCCCTTTCGGCCGCAGGATGATGATGACGAATAGCTTACTACTTCTTCTTCTTCTTCTTCTTCTTCTTCTTCTTCTTCTCTTTCTCTTCTCCATCTTTCTTTTTGGAAATATCTGGAGTATGTTGATACAAATGATGACATCATCCATGTTGCATCATGGGATGATGTCATCCATCAAATAGTAAAAAGTCAACATGAATTTTAGATATTTTGTAAATATCTTTGTAAATAGTTGTTGGCTCCTTTTTGCCTTCTTTTCTCTTCTTCTTCTATATATACTCCAATACTTGTAGTATTGTGGGATGGATGGATATCTTTCAGATGAGAAATAGAAGTAAAAAAAAAAGACTTTGAGCTTTCTTGTAATAGAAGAAAACAGTAATACAAATATTGAGACTTTGTCTGAATAGCTGTGTTATGCATCAGACCTTTCTTATGTTAGATCTGTATGTGTTTATTACATTAGATTCATATCTACTTTTTGTCATTTATTCATCATCGATTGCTTTGTTTTTTTGCAAGTAGGTTTGGCTCTGTTTACTACCAACCCCAAAACATAAATCTTCTGACCTTTCTGCTTTGGAATTCATTTCTTTTCTTCCTTCGGACCTGCTCTTTCTTCATTCCCTCTTCCTTTCCTTTCTTTTCGCAGTCAGAAACACCCCTACTGGGATGAAATCCCAAACCCCTGAAAGGCGTAATCATGAGACTTGCATAGATTACTGCTGGTAGAATAACAATAAACCGGTTTAACTTTGCTTTGACTCAAAGAGGGCCTATGCCTGCCGCACAAGTATTGGCTCGTCATCCATCCATAGATCTGTCTAGGCGACAGATTTTCGGACCAACAGTTTTTGGTGACTCTACTGGGGAACGAACAGATCTATCAGATCTTTGATAGTGATAGAATAGAAAATCAGAAAAATCAGAAGAATCACTATCTGTTTGTAAATCTGAACTTTTTGTTAAAAATCTAAAAAATTTGCAAAAGTGCTCCGAATTGAAAATTTTCTTCTGAGATCCATAGATCTGGCCTAGTTGGAGACCTTTAGTTCACTGAGTTTTTATAAAAATCAGTATTTTGCCGTAGATCTGAGTTTTTGACTGTTTGCTAAAAGTTTGAAACCCTTTGAAAAAAGTCAAAATTAGATCCGAAAATCAGCTTACTAATCTTCTCTGCCATCTTATCCTCATTGTTATTTGTCATTAACCACAATCGGTTTTCTGAAGAGGATAGTTTTTAAATATTTAGAAAAGTGCATGCTGCTGGTTTTTATCAAAAACCAGAAAATCAGCAAGTACAACCAAAAAGAAAGTTTGAATCTGCGCCATAACGTTGCAGATCTGGAAGGTACACTGGCGGGTGAACCTTTTACGCGTAGCAGGAGAGCCCGTGGAGAAGCTGATCCTACTTTCGATCTGCTTCAAAGGCATAATTTCAGCATAACACCGGCACACTTTTCAGCGCTAAGCTCGGCTGACCGGTCATCCAGGAGTGTCTCGCCTTCTCGAAGGAAGAATCTTTCGCAAGGGGCATCCACATCCCTTTGTAGTGCCTTGTTACTCAGTGGAACCATGCTTCCAGCTCGTGTTCTCTTTCCGGCTTTTCAAATGGTAGTACCATGGGGAAACGCGATGGGTCCTTTGGCTTTACCACATCCAGTTCACGCACTCCCTCACGGAAACCGAAAGAATTTTCCCAAATTCGATGGGAGTGGAAATCAGAGCACGGATTCCCACATATCTGCATTCATCATGTCATGCAGTATCCTAGATGTAACTCACGAGGATGTGTCGGTTCACCTTTTTCTGGAAACTCTACAAGGACCTGCGGCTGAATGGTTTCAGCATTTACCAGCCGGATCTATTACCAGTTGGGCCACCTTGCGGGATGCTTTCGAAGATAGATACAAGCCTTCAGAGGATGCATTTGCATTATTATCACGGATCACTCACCTGAAGAAAGAGGCAAATGAGACCATGCATGATTTTATCACCCGGTTCAATGCACTAATCAACTGTGTCCCTGTTGCCATGCTTCCAACACCGGAGAATCAAAAGTGTTTCTTCGTAAACGCTATGAGCTCAAAAGTTAGTTTCTTGCTCCTTCAGGAACGAGTTGCCACCTTGATTCTCGCCCAAACTCGTCTCATTCGCATAGAAGATAATTTGATAATATCTGGTGAATTAAAAAGGAATCAGCCAAGCCTAAATCTTTGGGCCCTTCACCCACTACTTCGTCTATTCCAGCCTTTCAAAAGATGGCAAATGACTTGCTTGCATTAAAGAAGCAATTGGCCCAGGCCTCTCCCGCTCCTCATACTGGTATATTCCGCGGAGGAATTTCGTTCCTAACAATGTTTCGCAAAGGCCTGCGCTTACCCGCAACCACTCTGCGGTTGGCACTTGAGGCTCCTCCGGTCAACGCTCTGGCCGAAATCGAAGAAGAAGAGCAGTATTATGAAGAAACTTCATCTCAGGGCGAAGATGATCAAGATGTCGGTGAACCGACTGGCGACTCTACTATCGGGTATATGGAATTTGATGAGGAGGAATCTGATGAAGAAGAGGGTACCCAGGGATATGCAAGCAGACAATCATACGCTATTTTTACTTGCTCACAAGGAAAAGAAGCGGAAGTTACTGCCCATGTCCAGTAGGAGAAGGCCGTGTCAAACGCGCCTCCGATCATTGCTAAAAGAGGTAATCCTCTTCCTACTCAACTCCCTGGAAAATCTTTTACAAGGAAACCTTTTCCCCTATCTCTCCTCCAAATCAATCCTCTCACATTCCTACCAAGGCCAGTAATCCTATTCCATCATCGCGAGGTGAGGGACTCATTCCTTCACCAACGCAACCCTTGGCCACATTTGATATCATAGATCATGCAAAAAAGACCAAGATCCAAATGTCTGAAGCCGAGTATCTTCAGTCAAATCCCGAACAGCTTGTGAGATTGACCAAGTATATTCAAAGTCAAGCTGTTGTATCTAATCAGGTTTCCCCAAAAGGAATCCTTTCCACTCCCCCAATCTCACATAAATGTTGCTTCAACATCTCGCATCGAGGCAAGATAGAGCCTTTCTATCTTTCCTCCTAATTAATGGACACAAGTGAGTAATCGAATCATTGATTCCGGGCTTCGATAATGTCATGCCGTGAAAGGTCGCCCATGTTCGGGCCTCACTCTTACCAAGCCTTTCGGCAGATGTTATTCCTTGGAAACCAAGCAGGTTCCGTTGGTTGGCCAAATTAAAGATGCGCAATTCACGTTTGCGGCATTCCCAGATAAAAGAGTAAAGATGACAGTCCTCGTTGCTGACATTCCGGCAGCCTATGGAATTTTGCTGGGAAGAAGTTTTTGCAGCGAAGTTGGTGGGGAAATTCATATGGACTGGTCTAAAGCTAGAATTCCCGTCAAAGGCGTAATGCAGACTTTGGAGCCGGAATCACAAAAAAAGTACTTGGTTACTAGCTCTGAAGACCCCAAAGCTCAAATCCTTTTTGAATCATCAGGGATGGGGAACTATTTCTTGTCTACCGAGATGGACAAAATGGGTGTCCTCGTTCAGGAAAAAGATCTTAATGAGATCTGGACCTTGCAGTTTGATGGCAGTTGCGCAACTAGTGGATGTGGCACTGGGGCCGTGCTGATATCTCCCGAAGAGGAAGTCATTCCTCTCTCTTTCAAGTTGCAGTTTTTTAACACAAACAATACTGCTGAGTATGAATCTCTGTTACTCGGTATGCAAGCCGCAAAAGAAAGAGGAATTAAAAATCTAAAAGTGCAAGGTGATGCAGAGTTGGTTGTAAACCAAGTCAAGAGGATATATCAAGTGAAAAATGAAAGGCTCAGGCATTACCGTAATGTGGTGTGGGACATCATAGAAGAGGTCAAAATGACATGGCCGATTCATTGGCTGTTTCAACATCTCTCATGCTCCCTCACCCAGGTTTGAAAACAAACAAATACACCATTGAGGTGGTTTTCCACCCGAGCGTGCCAGACAATTCTCAGCATTGGCAGGTGTTCAACGACGATAATCAACTCATTGCCTTTCTAGAGAAGGTGGAAAATTTTAAAGAATTGCACTTTGAAGGATCTACTTCCACTTGCCGTGAATCAGTCACCAATCAAGGCGATGAATCAAGGGAACGACGGCATATGTCAGCTCAAAGGGAATAAAATCCCAAAGGGCCTAGTTTCTCTGGAGCGGTTGTTCAACAGGCATGACCGTTTTGTGAAAAAGAAAAGGCGAGATGACCCTGACTCATCCCCAGAAACCGAACCGGTCAATATAGGTTCGATGGAGCACCCGCAATTTGTGAACATTGGCAAATGTTGCACACCTGAGGAGAAATGGAAATTTGTCAAGTTGCTAAAAAAATATATGGACGTGTTGGCATGGTCCTATGCCGATCTAAAATCTTTCAAGCCAAAGGACGTTCAGCATGACATTCCGTTGAAAGAAGATGTCAAAGCCTTTCGCCAGAAGCAGAGGCACTATAATCCTAAGATTTTGGGGACTATCCAGGCCAAAATTTAGAAAATGCTGGATGTGAGAATCATCTTTCCTATCCATCACAGTACTTGGGTAGCAAATATTGTGCCAGTGCGCAAGAAAAATGGTGAGATATGCATATGCGTAGACTTTCACAATTTGAACCAGGCTTCCTTGAAAGACAACTACCCACTTCCGATAATGGATCAAGTTCTGCAAGCAGTAACTGGATCAGAGATGTTATCCATGCTTGATGGTTTTTCAGGCTATAATCAGATTGAAGTTTCAGCTGAAGATCAATTTAAAACAGCATTCACTACTCCCTGGGGTACATTTGCCTACAGCAGAAGATGCCTTTTGGCCTAACTAATACTGGCACCACTTTTCAGCGGGCCATGGACTTTGCATTCAAAGGTATGATGGGGAAAGTCATTGTGGTTTATCTAGATGACTTAACCGTGTTCTCTAAATAACGAAACAATCATTGTGATCATTTGGAGAAAGTGTTGGCCAGTGCCGAGAACATGGGATTTCCTAAACCCAAAAAGTCTGTTTTGGATTCACGGAAGGGAAGTTGCTAGGTCATGTGGTTAGCAAAGAAGGAACAAAGATAGATACCAAAAGAAGAGTTAAGGCTATTCAAATCCTTACTCTACCTACAAGCAAGACTGGTGTTCATTCTTTCTTTGGAAAGGTGAACTTTCTCGTGTGTTTTGTTCTGACTTTCTTGAGAAGACTTGTCACATATTCAACATGATGAAGGGGTCACCAACTTTCGGATGGAGCAAAGAGGGGAAAAGGTCATTTGAAGAAATAAAATCTTCCGTTGATCATACACCGCCTCTTGGTATGTCTCGATTTCTCCAAGGACTTCATCATGTATAGTTATGCATCCGAGCATACTATGTCCGCAATCTTGATGCAAAAGAACTCGGAGGATGTTGAATCTCCGATCGCATTCATGAGTTCTCCCCTCAAGCCTCACGAACTAAAAATGACTCAACTAGAAAAGCATGCCTTTGCCGTTGTCAAAGCAGTGAAGAATTTCAGGTATTACATTCTAAACTCGCATACGGTGGTGCTGGTCCCTGACACGGCGGTGAAATCAATTCTAACTCAGCAGGAGTTAGGAAGCTTGCGAGGAAATTGGATCGCAAAGGTCCAGGAGTATGACCTGGATATTAAACCAACCAAGCTGGTAAGGGGCAAGGGCCTGTGTCAGCTAATGGCTGAAAACAAAGATTCAGAAAACCCCGATGAAAGGGGTGACTACACCAATGAAGCACAGGACCGGCTGGAAGAGCCCGATTCTCTACCTCTGGTTCTATTTGTTGCAACTAGTGATGAATGGTACTCCGACATCGCTTTCTTCCTCACCTACGGTGAATGCCCAATGCACCTAACTACAAAGGAGAAGCACACTATAAAGCTCAGAGCAGCTAAATATGTCATCTGGGATGACGGTTTATATAAACGTGGGATAGATGGCATCTTTTTGCGATGTGTTGACAAACCTCAGCAGGTAAAAATACTGGAAAGTTTTCACAATTCAGCCTGTGGGGGGCATTTCTCTTCCTCCGTGACAGCACACAAGATCATTCGAGCCAGGTACTATTGGCCGACACTCTTCCAAGATACAGCCACCTGGGTGGCAAAGTGTGAACCACCCAAGAATTCGTTGGCAAGCCCAAGTTGGCTGCCTTTCCCCTAAGGTCGGTCATTATCAATGAACCATTCAGACAATGGGGAATTGATTTTATTGGTGCACTCAATCCTCAATTGAGTGCCGGACATAGCTATGTCCTTACAGCAACGGATTACTTCACCAAGTGGGTGGAAGCCATACCTGTCAAGCATGCCACTTCTGAGGTGGTTTGCAATTTCATTAAAGAAAATATCATTGTCAGGTTTGGCGTTCCAAACAAAATCGTTGCTGATAATGCTTCTAACTTCTCCTCACGGGAAGTTATTAGTTTTTGCTATGAATATGGGATAACTTTGGCTCATGCCTTAGACTATTACCCTCAGGGAAATGGTCAGGAGGAATCCAGTAATAAGAACTTGGTGACCATCATACGGAAGTTAGTAGATGAGAATCAGCGAATGTGGCACAAGTCTTTGTATGACACTTTGTGGGCCGATCGTATTACTCCCAAGAGATCTCTCGGCATGTCACCTTTTCAAGTGTTATATGGCACTGATGCCGAACTCCCCATTTCTGCGGAACTTCCTGCTCTGCGCTTGGCACGAGCTATCGAAGATGAAACTTTCCAAAATTCTCTTGAAAAGAGAATCATGTATCTGGCAGAACTTGAAGAAAAGAGAGTAAGGGTGGTCGACAAGATCACTGAACATCAGAATCAAGTTAAGAGGCTGTTTGATAAGAAGGCCAAGCAGAGGGATTTTCAAGTGGGAGATCTCGTCCTTTTGTGGGACAAGTGAAGAGAGCCAAAGGGCATGCACGGAAAGTTTGATTCCCTGTGGAGAGGGCCCTTCAAGATAAAGCAGCTCAACGAAGAGAATAGCTTCTATCTCTCATATCTGGATGGAACCGAGCTCCCGCTTCCTTATAGCGGGCAACATTTGAAGATCTTCACGAAGTAGAGCTTGCTCTCTTCTTTGTACAGTTTTCTTTTGTCGTGTGTTTGCTTTCGGTTTGTTGTGTGTTTCCTCTTGTTCTCCCTCCGGTCGCCCTTGTTTTTGAATGTGTTACCCAATGGATAGGCACATGAGATCTGGGATTCTCTACCCCCGAGTTTGCTGAGGGATAGTCCCTAGAAAGAGCCAGCTGTTATCCCGTAAAATTGACAACGGCAATTTTACCAATAACCATACCAAAAATTTTGTTTTGATCCCTCACTAGGGATCCTTTGCGTTCGAAACGTTGCAAAATCCCTTTCCGGGAAAATCTGGTTTCCAAACTTAGTCTTTTTGGTCTTTTTTGGCTGGGCACATGGAATTACTATGTAACACCAACTTTTGGTGCGCCCCCTTTAAAGCCTTTGGCGCATATTTTTCAGTGTCAACACACCTTTTGGTGCGCCTTGTATGTTGAGTCTTCCCTGCGTGCGCCAAGGCGCATGCGCCTTCGTATTAACACAACTTTTGTTGCACCATGTTTTGGTGCGCCAAAGGGCACACATAATCTCATGTCAACATCCCTTTCGGTGCGCCAAAGGCGCGCTTAATTTCATGCTGGCAAATGCTTTCGTGCGCCAAAGGGCGCATGCTTTTCCATGTCGACAGCAACTTTCATGCGCCCTTTACAAAGTGGGTGGCGCATTTATGACTAGCTCACCTATATATATAAAATTTGCGCGCCCAAATGTCATTATCATCAGACGCATATCACGTGATTTTTATTCTCTGAGCCTGTCAGCCTCTGCCTCGTCGTTTTCAACGCATTGTGGACCCGTTTTCAAGATTTTCACTATTTATCCAGGTAAGAGGTTCTTCTCCCTCTCGTGCATTTTACGTTTTTGGTTCTTGGTGTGTTTGTGGTCTGGTTTTAGTTTGCGTTTGGAGTATTGAATATCTAATGTTGATCTAAGCCTCCTCCTTTTGCTATTATCCCTCCCCCTCTATCCAGATCTGCTGGTAGGGGGACTTGTCTGAAAAGCATAGTTTTGTTTCCCTCATCTTTGAGCTGTTTCACTACCCAAATACCCTGCTAAACTTACAGAAGAGAGATGGAGAAAAGGATTGTTTTTTTCCTATTGCGCACCGCACGTCTTGCAACATATGAAACGAGCTTACGCCCTTAGGTGCATCTGTCACCCCTGTAACATGATAAAAACCCGCGCCAATGGCACACCCATCTTGCCTTCTGCATCGTAAAATTCTGCGCCCCCAAGGCGCGCCTCTTTCATATGCTACAAGTGCTAACCTTGCGCCCTTTTTGGTGCATTTACCTTCCTTGCTACATCATGTTTCTATACGCCAATAGCGCACTCCAAAGATCGCTGCAACACACGGCTTTATCCGCGCTAAGTACAAGGCTTTGAAGGCACAGGCGCATCCCTCCTTACAACAACATCATGTTGTGTTAACCCTTCGTGCGCTGCGCCATGGCGCACGAAAAGTTCCTGTTACACAAACCTTACATGCGCCAAAGGGTGCACCAAATCCTAGTGCAACATGAAAATTCTATGCGCCAAAGGGCGTATCCTGTCTCTATGTAACACAATGTTTTCATGCACCTTTTATAAAATGTACTCTGCAGTATCTATGCGCCATGCGCCTTTGGCGCCAGTTTAACCTTTGCAACACGCCTTTCCTATGCGCCTTACCTATTTAGCCCTGTAAGCTGCAATTTTCATGCACCCTGCGCCCTGAGCCTAATAATAACTAACTCCTCCTTCTGTTGGCACCTCAATGGGAAATCAAATGACTGATACAACCTTTCTACGTTGGGTTTCACTTCTTCTTCATGTAGATCAGCAACTGAGTTCGAAAGAACATATGTCTACATCCAGCAAGAGACCCATCAAATCCAAAGGAAAGGCTAAGCTTACAGAGGAAGAAATGAAATATAAATATCAAAGGGTCAAAATGCCCGAGTCCCAGGCCGAGTGTATCATGGACGTCAGAGACTCAGAATTGGGACATATTGATATGGAGGAATTCTGGGCCAGGACTCAGAAAGTCACAAGGAGTCCATGGATGGAAAAATTGATCGGCAGTGCCCTGCACTTCACCGGACGAATCCCCGTCAGCGCCAACAATGAATTTATGATGGTGGTTTCCCAGTGTTACAACAAGGACACAAGGTGTGTCGAAAACAGCAAGGGCGAGGTAGTCATTAACCTCACTGCCCGTCATTTTGAGATAATACTCGGCATCCCTCACCACCGGCACTTTGTGGCCGTCAGCCAAGCGGAGTGCATTAAGGCCTGGGATGACAATGAGGATCAATGTATGCAACTAATGAACGAAGTCTATCTGAAGAACAAAAAGGTAATAACCCGGTGGCCCCAAATCATCCACCGCAGTGACTTCTCAGAAGAGCTCAGTGACACCATTACATTCCTAAGCAGGTTCTTCGGGCTTTCTAATGCCCATTATTTCCATAAATGGATGCTGCGGTACTTAGAGACCATGAACAAGAATATGCACGATCGGTAGCTTTTCTTTGGGAGAGGTTATAAGCAGCATAATCTTTGAGCAGCTACACCAATTCAGCACAACGGGGACATTTCATATGAACTCCTACGTTGTCTACGTTGCAGCATCAGAGAGGGACTATCCGGCCTAGTGCGGAGTGGAAGTGGCCTCGGGTCAAAATATACGAGTATTACCCGAATGAGGTTGGAGAATAGATCTCCCATTTCACCAAAATAAATGATGCATTCTTCTACCACATCATCATCTGCTCTGAGGCCGAATATGACTTATGGTCACACAACCAAAAGCATAGTGGCAGCCATGGAGAAATGGGGAGCCTTGTTCACCCAGTTTCCTACATTCACCTATCTAAGGGCTGCCAACTTTTTGGGAGAGCCAACCAGGCTACCAAGGTATGCTAGACCTAAGCTGATTCTGCTGGAACTGTCAAGGCAGCTAATCACATATCATGAGAAATGCCTTAAAAGAAAGAAGGGTGGAACTCCTTTCCCCCTCACAGTAGGCCGATACACATGCTCTACCCACCACAAGGCAAAGGAGATGTTCGCAGAGCTGGAGTTACTCAATTTGAAACATGACTTCCCAGCAAAGCCTACCTTCGACCCAAGGAGATGTCTACCAAGGGCGAAACTTGATCCAATCCATGTTCCTCGGAGTTGAGGATATTTATATTGTCCTCCTCCATGAGGTGGAGCTCAGAAGGAAGGATCATTCTCACCTAGCATTGGCAGAAATCATCCAATATGGGGTAGCCATTGTCCCCAAAGGCTTCCAAACTACGGAAGATGAAGTAGACAAGGTATATACTGACACAGATGGGGACAATTGGCCCTTTCCATTGACATAGAACTAAGGCCCCTCAGACAATTGAGGAGAGGGTCAAGGAGACTTTGCGTAGGACAGAACATTGGTGCCGGATGAACGGCCTAATCTACCTCGGGGTTGATTTCACAACATCCCCATTGGGCAACGCACCTCCACGATCCAAAAAGTAGCCTAAAGGCAAGGGCAAAGGCGTAGAAGGTGAATCCAGCACCATTCAGGAAGAAGCCCCTGAGAGTCCTCCTTCCGCGGCACCCGAGCAGGTAATAACTCTGATTCGTCAAGAGAAAGAAGTAGAAGAGGAAGTTCCAATAGGCCCATCCACTCAGGATGTCGGCATTGCCACAACAACCGAGGTCCCTTCTGTCCCTTCTTCTTCTCTTCCTTCCCCTCCTCGAGCGACTCAAGTGACCATCCCTTTGGTCGTGTCCTCTTCCCCTTCTTCTATTGTTTCCCCCGCCTCTTCGTCTATCTTTTCTTCCCTCATTGATCTGTCCTCCTCCATTTCTTCCCTCATCTCCGAGCTCCCTTCCCCTCCTATGTCTTCCATAGCTGCAGTTTCCCTTCCTTCCGTGGGCACTTCTTCAGCTATTCTCTCAATGCCGCTGCCACGTGTCTCCATGTTTTTCCCCTCTTCTACTATAGCTGCCCCCTCCTCTCAAGCTTCCGTTCCTTCTACCTTAGGTCCACTTGATCTCTCAAGAATAAGCCAAAGAAAAGAGGAAAGTTCCCATCGCTCCGATGGAATTTTCCATAATCCCATCTTAGGGGGCAAAGAAGCAGAAGCCTGTCACGTGCTTCTCTCAAAGTGCTGTAGGAGAGAGAGTTATGGAAATCGCATACCCCAATCCCCTCAAAGAGAAAAAGGATCTGTCTCCGACAGATTTTACTGTGACCCAAGTCACAATGGGGACATCTTCCAAAAGTCTTCAGGGGAGGCTCTTTCTGTAGTTGACGCCCTCTGCAAAAAGCTTCAGAAATCAAGGAAGAGAAAAGGCAACTGGCGGAGAAAAAACAAATATCTGCTCCAAGCGTTACGAGAAGATGGGTAATGCACCTCCTACAACCGCTATTTGCCGAGACTTGAGCTTCTCGGCCAGAGAAAATTAATGAGTATGCCAAAATCAGTGAGCAGGGTATGGCCGTTTCCGCTTGGAGGAGCCAAATCCTCAAAGACAGTGAAAAAGTGATCGCCGAGTTCTCTGACTTGTACCTGAACATCAGTAAGGAAAATAAAGAGCTCCAAGCGTTAGCAAGGCCCATATCAGAAGAGTTGGAACATGCCAGACTGCAACATGAGACCTTCCAACAAATGTTCGACTGTTCAGTCGAAGATCTGGTCAAGTTCGGCGTCTTCGGCCATCCAAGGGCCCTCAACAAAATCATGTCCACTCTGGACTACCGGGTGGATCAGCTAGAATTTATTCTAGAAAAGATTGACAAAGTCAAGGAAGAAGCCCTGGATGCGATGCACCAAATGGAACGAATTGTTCTTAATATGTCACCAGGGTTACTTACTCCTTCCTTCACTTTAAGGAAAGCTGATGAAACCACCCGGATCTTCAAGGAGATCGCTTCTCAAGGAACGGGGCCAGAGGTCACATTTGACACAGAATCTATCAACAACCTGCTGGCTGTAGGGACTTCGTCGGGTTCCTCATTGAGGCGGAAAAGGACTATTCCAAACTCCTAGAGAAGCTCATAGATGAGCGGGAGACTTGTGAGGCGATAAGTGATAGGCACAAGGATCCTTCCCAGGATCAACTAGGGCCAATAATCAACAAGTTCATGGAATACCGCTCTCAGTTCCATATCTCGTCACCTGAGGAGCAACAAAAGCAGTCCACCCCCTTTCCGCGGCAGGATGATGATGATGAATAGCTGCTACTACGCTTCTTCTTCTTCTTCTTCTTCTTCTTCTTTCTCTTTCTCTTCGCCTTTCTTTTTGGAAATATCTGGAGTATGTTGATACAAATGATGATGTCATCCATGTTGCATCATGGGATGATGTCATCCATCAAATAGTAAAAAGTCAACATGACTTTTAGATATTTTGTAAATATCTTTGTAAATAGTTGTTGGCTCCTTTACTGCCTTCTTTTCTCTTCTTCTTCTATATATACTCCAATACTTGTAGTATTGTGGGATGGATGGATATCTTTCAGATGAGAAATAGAAGTGAAGAAAAAAGACTTTGAGCTTTCTTGTAATGGAAGAAAATAGTAATACAAATATTGAGACTTTGTGCTGAATAGCTATGTTATGCATCAGACCTTTCTTATGTTAGATCTGTATGTGTTTATTCAGTTAGATTCATATCTACTTTTTTGTCATTTATTCATCATCAGTATTGCTTTGTTTGTTTATGCAAGTAGGTTTGGCTCTGTTTACTACCAACCCCAAAACATAAATCTTCTGACCTTTTTGCTTTGGAATTCATTTCTTTTCTTCCTTCGGACCTGCTCTTTCTTCATTCCCTCTTCCTTTCCTTTCTTTTCGCAGTCGGAAACACCCCTCTACCGGGATGAGATCCCAAACCCCGAAGGTAGAATCTGTGAGACTTGCATAGATTCCTGCCGCAAATAGCAATAAACCAGTTTCGCTTTGCTGACTCAAAGAGGGGCTATGCCCCACACTGTTGGCTCGTCTATCCATAGATCTCGTCCAGTGACAGATTTTGGACCAACAGTCTAAATCCACCGCTCGATCACAAGACTTAAAGACTAAATGAAACTAGCCTTCACCAAAATAGATCCATACAAGGAGATTATCAATGGAGTGATGTTTAAAGTGAAAAATACATTTAACATAATTCAATCAACTACTAAAAATAGGTGTGCCATGATCCAAGAACCATAACCAAGGTAACAAGGAGAGGAAACACGATTCAAAGAAATAGTAGTGCCATGATCCAAGAAAATCCAAGGTAAAAAGAAAGGACACAAGATCCAAAGAAGGAGGATCAACACCACACCCTCACATACTATTGAATGGGTAGAGTGATGCTACAAATCTATATGAGTTATCAAAACAACTACTCAAAAACTTGACAAACTAACGTTGGGATTCATCATAATAGTTACCCCATAAGAGATCATCAACATTCCTAAAAGTGTTAAAATTATAGATACAAGATATGTCAACAAAAAGAGAGATACAATACCCCTACCAAATAAATATTCTCAAAACAAGGAGCACTAAAATGCGTAAGGTATATAAAGTGGAGTAATAAGTTGGATGGTGGAGGATCCATGCATGTAGAGTCTTTTAAAAAATGCCTATGTCGATGCCATGATTAATAAAAAATCCACCCTAAATAAACAAATATGTATGAAGAAAATTCCAACATGTGAGTCGGTGAAAAATGCAAAATGGGGTCATGCAAAGGAACATCATAATATGTGCCAAGTCGATCATGTCTGACAACTGAAATTTCAGGTTTCTCAAGCCTGAGCGAAGGTGTAAAAATCATGTGTAGCTCATGATCCTCTGAAAAAGTGGAGCGAACAAAAATAAGAGATCTATCAATATGTGATCCTAATGAAGTACCTACTCGAAAACCAATACCATGATGATAATTCCACTTAATAGGCTATATAGGGGAAGTAATACCCTATGAATTTCGTTCAATACCTTGTCTAGTGAAACCCATAAAATGGGGCATGTGAGAACAAAATGTAGTGATATGCTTCTCAAAAGAGCGGGTAGGTGAACAAAAAGAGATAATGTGGGATGCACAAAGTGTGTAACTGCAATAGGCATAGATGTGGAAGAACATGTAGTAACAAGTGAAATAGGCTTATAATTATAAACTGACAGATGAAGGTCAGTGGGTATAGGAGAAATAGTT
This sequence comes from Taxus wallichiana var. yunnanensis, assembly GCA_018340775.1. Classification (NCBI taxonomy): domain Eukaryota; kingdom Viridiplantae; phylum Streptophyta; class Pinopsida; order Cupressales; family Taxaceae; genus Taxus; species Taxus wallichiana. The sequence continues at coordinate 438,050,603 of CM031234.1, forward strand.
GTAAGTAGAATAGGAGAAGGGATATGACTATCCATAATATGAGGTTGATGTTGTATTCTAGTAAGGTTTTGTTGCAAGGAGTGTATGAGGTTGTCTTTGTTGTGAATGAGGGAATGTAGAAGATAATTTTTTTCTTGAGTTATCTATTTTCTTCCAAAATTTTTACTAGGTCCTCCTAAATGGAATAAACTTCAGTGAACAACATATCATTCTTAGGCTTTATCAAGTAAATATGTAAAAGCACGAATCCATGATAAATGTAAAAACACACTCAAAAAACTAAAAAAGCCAAAAATAGGATGTCGGGCTTTGTTGAAAATTTGTATAAAACATTGTGGACTTGTTTACGCCTCCGGACCAATAATACTATGTCTATCTTTAGACCAAATGTGTGTAGCTCTGGAAATTATGTTGCATGAAAGAAATATGTGTTTTCTTGTGAGGGATTTTACCACCTATCAAACTGGGAATCACTCTCTAATATTTGAAACATGAGAAGAAATAGGCACTACTGAAGCTACTATGCACTAGACCGAACAGATGGGGGATGGGCGTAGAATCCCCTAGCATGGTCAAGGGTAGTGCCCCTGAAGATAAATATAAATTACCCTTTTAAACAATAGTTGAAGTACCCAATAAATTATTTTTTTTCCACAAATTTAACCCTCCTTAAACTACTAATACTTAGACATTTTTATTATAATATTTTATCCAAAATAATGTACCCCCTTAGTAAAAATTCCTCTCGAATGAGCTAAAAACATTTTGTAATCGGAATAGAACCCAAGACCTCTATAATGCTAATTGAATGTTTTAGAAAACAATATGTGACTGACTTGACTAACCAAATTAAGTATCAAAAATATTTCAAAACTTGCATTTACACCTTACTTGAGACCGAAGTGAAATAAAATGACCAACTCAACTCATCTAGTTGGTAAGGTGATTTGATAGAGTTGAATGACTAGATGGCGGTGAGGTTGTGACTTGATCTGCAATTTCACATCACACATGGAACTTCTAAGGTGTTATAAGGAATTTTAACACTTGGAAGAGGCATGAGCACTAATATTATCAACCATTTTCCATTTCAAATGTAAAAATATCTCACAAAATCAGCTAGGGTGTAAAATTTGTGGTGCAACAATAGAATATAGCTCGAGAAGAGTGTATCTCACCGAGTAGAGACAAGAAAACATTACGCCTATTCACCTAAAATCTACTGATTTGAGAAGTTCGATCGAAATAGGATCTTGCAGAGACCGAGATGAATCAAACCGAGCCTGGATCTATTCCAGGGTATCTCGTGTTGATGTTGAGATGCCCAAATCGATCTAAGAAATATGCAAGGAAAACTGCAGAGTAGGTAGGATGAGCTAAGTTAGATAACGAGATTAAGGATTGACTAAAGTAAAAATCCAACCGGCCAAAAAAACTATCAAATCCAAGCATATCTACAAATGTAAAAGTAATAGAGCTCAACCTCGATGCAATACAACCGAGTTGGGAAATAACAATCTCTCAAAAATATTCCTTTCCAATGCGACTAGAAACTAAAAACTCTTATCTTAGCCCACATGCAATGTGCAAAATGAGATCAAATCATCTTCATACGACTTCACAAAGCTCAATTGTAAAGCCTAAAAATAGACCTTCAACAAGATAATGGTTATAAGAGGTAACGAAAGATAAGATCAAGGAAGTAAGCTCCACAATAGGATAAAGAAAATAGGTTTAACCCAAATTAGAATAAGGTAATATAAACATGCAATTTGAGTCAAACAAGATTATTCTTGATCCAAGAAATTAAGGGATGATCCATAAATGCATCATTGATGAGAAAGAAAGACTTAAAATCCAATAGAACCATACTAAATCTTTCACAATAATTTAGCAATGGATGTTGAATTATGCTTTGATACCATGTCAAAGAAGCCAATGCTTCTCATCCCAGGATCACTCCAACAAAATAAACATTACCACAACCATGAGCGATTACACAATGTAACGCCTCCAACATGACTGGTACCTAAGATGAATTCTACTATAGAAGGTACAAACATTGATAGGTGATTTTTTCTTAAGACGGTGTACTCTTATGAATTTGGAAATCATGTTTGTAGTAGAAAATAATTCATCTATTGAACAGGTACATTCTGTCGTGTTTTTGCTGAATTTAATGGAGCAATCCACCTCCATATGAAAAATTAATTCACTGCTTGAATTGAAAAATTTGGTTTGTATTTTCTTAAATTATTCTTTCAGAATAACATTACCTTCGATCAATTCCATTTATCCAAGGTATGCTTTTAATTCATGACTTTGTGGTCATAATGACCAAGTCAGTTAGATTAGGTGATCTCTGGATTCTGATTGTGCTAAGGAAATGATGAAGTTTTAGATCCTACTTTGTATATTGAATTTCGATGTCATGGCTGGTTCTTCTTTTGTTAGCATGCAATGCTAGCTTTGATCGGGAACCTAATATAACTATGTTTTAATGTTAGTAACTATAGCCTAAAGCTAAGTCTAACCTATGTTTGTATGATCTTTTCTTAATTAGAATGTTAATACTTTAACTAAAGACCTACCTATGGAACTATGTTGATTTCCTAAATTAATGTTAACCTAACTATGAAAATGGCTAACCTAATGGGGCCTAAGGAACAACATGGAAATTGGGATGGTCGGTGGAATCATTTTCTAGAAATTTAATTGTGAGTTAAGGTAGTCTTATCCTTTGGTGCTGCCAACTTTGGCATGGGCATGAGAAACAATAGGGAAGGATGAGTTGGCACCTCTACTGATTTTAGTTTCATGCAAAATATAAATTTATTCATCGAAAAATATGGAGATGGCGGTTTCATGGAAATGGTCCTTTGCATTTAATGTTTTTAAATTTGGAAAAAACCTACCTAGGAAGGTGCATGAGGGGTTTAGTTGTTTTGATCTTTTATTGTTTCAAGTTTGGGCTCTCCATGATGTTGTTTCAGTTCTTTGAACCACCAATTCGATTCTTACATGAATATTATTCTTGAATAACATGGAACTATTATTGGAAACTATGAAAAATATAAAATAAAGTGGAAGTGTTGAAAGTTTTGTTGACATTTCATGGAGAGGAAGAAGCTATTGAATTTTTTCTTGGAGATATTCTATGATTCGATGAAGGATAAGCTCTACCCATTAAGTTGTTTTTCTTTTACTTAAATGATTCATTAAAATAACTCTACTCTTGGGAACAATATGGTTTTTGCATGGTTGATTAGATCATCTCTGCATGTGATTTTTGGTGTTGTTTTATGTGAATGCTTTTTCGACTCCACTTGTATGAGGAAAGTGTGATCTGGGTTTTTCATTCTTCTTGATTTGATTTGTTGGGTTATGCTTTACTCCTTCTACATGAGCTTGGGATGAAGTCAAAACTATTTGTACTCTTGTTTGAGCTGTGTTAAACTTGTAAGTAACTTGGTTGCTTAAATTTGTGGAACTTGTTCTAAGAGATCTTGTATCACCACTATGAGAACACTTCAAAGGATAAATTGTTGAATATATTCCCTTTTTTATCTTGTATGAATTTTTTTGGGAATAAACTTCTACGACCCTGAATTTAGCATATTCTTTTGGGTTATGATGGAATGATCAAAATAGAGAGTGCGTCGATTTCTTATAACTTATGTGTTGTGATTAGGGGTTTTGTTTTTGATCTCCTGTTACATACTGCGTCGATCTAATGTTTATAAAGTAAAGTTAAATTGTTGGGTTTTTCTTGGCAAGTGTTTAACACTTCATGGACTTGTTAGTTCTTTCGGCTATTATTAAAGTCCTGTAATATTTACTTTTGCTCTTTTATGAAATTGTTCGAGTTCACTAAGCCTGAATATTGGAATCCATGAGGGAAATGTACTCAGTTTTCTACTCTGTAGAGTTTTGGGTAACTAATGGAAAATTATGGCATTTGATGCTAAGAGGGGAAAACTCCCTTGGGTATTGGTTTACTATTTTTTTGGTTGTTGTCAATTTGATCTTCTGGGTAGTTCTATGGACATTGTTTTTAGTTAGCATGTTTCTTGGCCTTGGGCCATCAAACTCATTTTCAGTTCTTTTACAAACTAAGGCTAATGTATCTCTGTGAAAAAGGAATGCATACTCTAGGCTTAGATATATCATTATGCTCATGTATTTTCTTCAAGGATCTGATTTTTATGAGTCTGTTTCATACTTATCCTTTTGACGTTTTTTTGCTCCTTCCTAAGTACTTAGGGGAAAGAATTACTTGTTTTTACTAATATTGAACTATCAATACCGTATCCTTCAATGATGATGGGTGATGAATGATTTTTCCTCGTCATTCATTCTTCTCCTAGGTTTCAGACATTCCTTTTGATCCTTGAATATTTATTTGTTTGGTATAATGGTATGGGATAGTAGAGACTGAGCTTGTCTATAATTATTCTTGGTTATCTAATGGTATCTTCCTAATCGTGCTTAGAACTATGAGGAAGTAATCTCTCTCTCTCTCTCTCTCTCTCTCTCTCTCTCTCTCTCTCCTTTAATCTTATTTCTGCTTCAAACTAGATGAAGGTGATGTCCTTCTTTGGTCTGTTCTGTTATTCAAACTCCTGGACCTATTTGGTAAGATTGAGTTTAGGTTGTGCTAGGTAGTATAGCTGAAGTAGAGAATAATTAGATGGATTATTATGTTTGGTTGGAAATATTTTGAGTAAATATTTGTGTTTATTAGAAAATATGTGGATGGATGATTGAGTTAAAGCTAATTGTTAAACCTTACCATTCTACTCTCTTGACTTAACGATGTTATTGTTGTATCTTTGTGGGATTGAGTATAGTCTCATTTGCTTGCTAATTTGATCTTACCCTCTGATGATGTCTGTTTAGTTGCTGAACTTTAACTTAAATTGGATTCTAATTCTGAATTTGAGTATTAGGATACTCAAATCAGAGGCACATTTTAGGTTATGATGTTTGGATCATCCTAAACTTATTCTTATATTTCTTATTTTGATTTGGCATCTCAGATTTTAGGATGAATTTAGGTGAATGAAATTTTGAGATGGAAGTTTTGTTGTGATCATCTACTATTGAACTATGCCTAAAAGATAGTTAGGATAGTTATCTTTTTCTATTAAATAGGTTTAACTAAGAAGGGAAACATGTAAAGTAATGTATGAAAATAATATTGGGATGGTGATGAAATGTTACTTATCTGAATTACTATTTTAATTATTTTGATAAAAGACAATAGTATGGAATGTTGAAGTTGTTTAATTCAGGACCTAATCTTACTTTTGTTATGGTTTATCACTTCTTTTTCTCTCTTTTATTTGAGTATGGTAAATCATTTTGGCCATCTTTCTAAATTGCTCAGACTATTTCATAAAAGAAGATTTCTCTGTATGAAACAATTAGCTAAAAGCACATCATTTTAATGTTTAGTGCTTATCATGCTTAGTTCAATGAACTGACCTGTGCTAGCAATTTTGTAGATGGAATTTGTAAGTGATGAAAGGAGAAAATATTTATAGGAAGTTACATTTTTTTATCAAAGAGACCAGATATATTTGTGATGAAATATGGTCATTACTATAATTTATTTGATGGAAAAATAAATTTGTACTTGAAATTGATCTTATCATTGATGTTTGACATTAGGAATGTCTGAAGTGTTTGGACTTGTAAATGTATGAATCCTCTTGATGAATAAAAGATATGTGAAATTTATTGTACTTGATGTATTTCCTCTTGGTATTCAAAGGTGTGTGGAAATTCTCTAATTTTATGTTAGTGACATACTCTTGTGATATGGAATAGATTAAATAGAGATCAAGGGTGCTAGATGTGCTACCCTCTCTAGTTAAAATGCAACTCAATAAGTTGTCATTATTGCATTGTTATCCAACAATATCACTATGACTATATTTAATCCTTCTATTTGAATAAGAATAAAACTTGACGTTAATTTACAATGTACTATGAGGTTTTAAATGAACATTAACCCTCTATAAGGAATCGGGAAGACAATTGCCATGTAATTAATCATAGACTTGTCTTAAGAACTTTTGGGAATAAATCCAAATGTTATCTTTGGATAGTGGAAGGTGTGCTTCCTCATGAAGATTTCCTTACACAGAATAAGAATGTAGGAAAGGAAAATAAATGGGATTAGACTTCATTCCATTGAAGTCTAATATAAAAGAAATTACTCAAAACCTATGTAAGCTAAGGCTTGGGTATGTAAGCAAACATCTCTTTAATGTGTGTTGCATATGTTTTGTAAAAAAACATGAATTAGAATATTAATGGTATAAAAACATAACTTATGAAATGGTTAGGGAGCATATGTATCTGCATACTAACTTGAAACCCTAATGTTCAATGAACCTAGTTGCTCGGTAGGGTTACTGCAATTCAATCCTTAATGAGATAATTAATAAGTCATTAACTTTATATCTAAGGTATGTTTTTCCAGATGAGGAAACCTCAAATAGATGTTGACACATGCCAACTGCAGTACAGTACCTTTGGGAAGACTAGGGTCTTCACGAGGATACTATGTTGCAGTTGACATGTTTCAACACCCTTTCAAGTTTATTCATCTAGAATAACATAAATTCTAACTTGATCATAGTTCTTCCCTAGGTAGAGATAGGGGCATGACGTAGTGTCGAGGTCAACTCACATTGACTTAGGATAAATAGACACACCCAATCGACACAAGTTAATTGAGTATGTCTAAATACCCTTAGTATCCATAAGAATCCATCCACACTAGGACATGTTGCTAATATTGAATAGATGTAAAACCTTGAATACGTGGGTGACGAGTAGTGAGTAAAGACCGTTCTAGATAAAAAATCAAGTAGGGTGAGGGACATATTATGTTTGGCCAGTATGTAGTCTGTTTAAAATCTTTGGCAAAGGTATCACAAGCTACGGTTATGTTGTCCTATGTCACCTAGTTTAAGAAGTGGGATTTCAGATGAATATCGGTAACAAATACTCAGATAGGCCTCTTAAACATAACACTTGATACCTTTAAAAGGGTAAAAGAACAAAGTATACATGGTATACACATGATAAATTTAACATGAGAGATCAGTATGACACAAAGTCATGAAATGAGAGATCAGTGTTTCATCGATTCATTTACAGTTGCATATGGTATTTTGTTATGAGATTGATTGGCTATGAATGTGTGTTATAAATTATGTTAATTTAGAACAAAGAACATTATGCAAAAAAAATCATTTCTTTCTAAAGTCTTCAAATGGAAATGTCACATCTTGGTATCGAGCTAAAGGTTTCATCTCTTGGACCTATTGTGTCCATAATCTAATAAAACTTAAATTTTCTTGTTAACGATAAGGTTTAGAACGAGAGGAAATGCTACAAAGAACCCACCACTAGGTGGAGAAGAAGCTACTGCCCAAAAAATTAATAAGATCCTTACTGCCCTATTGGACATAAGAGATCATCCTGGATGTATTAGTGTTTCACCCGATTCTTAGATGTTTCTTTGAAGTATTGAAAAAAGCAGATAGGGTAACTGGCGTAGGAGGAATACCTGTTCAAATGCTGGTTGATGGGTTGTTACGCGCGTATGACTTTCGAATCCACAGCTGGTTGTGAGAGCTTCCTTTTGGCTAGGAGAAACTACTTGTAATAAAAGCAAGACCACCGAAAGGAATTAAACAAAATGTGTAGTGAACTTGCCTAGTGTATGCTAGATCCAAGAAATGTGATACTTCCTAGATGGCTATCAGTCCACTATTTTAAACAATTTAATGCGGTAAATAAAGTAAATCCTATTGTAGTTCGAAACGATTTAGGTATCTCACTTAAAGAACAATAAGAAAGATCTAATCTAATAGGCTAGGTTAGAGTGCGATCCAAAGGTCAAGTGACTGGTTATGGGTCTATGCAGTCCGACAGAGGTCATAGGCACATCACGGTGAATGAGGGTGAGGGAAAATTAGGTGGGTAGGTCACCGTTACGGGTTGTATGGGCATATCACACGTGAATGAGGGTGAGGTTAAATTAGGTTGTATGGCGAGGTTTTAATGGGTATATGGAGGGGTGAGTGTTGGAGGAAGTCAATGGGTGGCTAGGTGAACAATAGGTGACAATATAACGATGGAATGAAATAAACCAGAGAAGTATAACATTATACTTACTTGGATCCTAGTCCTGGATACTTATGAGTGAGGGATGGAGGTGCTGATGAGAGGTTGAATGCTACAGGTGATCACAAATTTTAGGAGAGCTTCTGCATGGGTTGCAGGTGCATTCCTCTTTGCTTGGTTAGATCAGATCATTACTTCGGGATGGTTGTGAAGGGAAAATGCTTGATCTCTTTCCTTACACTGTTCTCACCGGAATTTTATCTCGAAGATGTGATATCTCTTAGGAAGATCTCAATGTTTTTCCCACTTTTTCCAATCCTTGCCAACCTTGAAAATAATGTTATTTTGGGGGTTAAAAGGGTAACCAACAACGGTTCCGGATTAACCGGTGATGATTAGGGTTAACCGGCATCGGTCAAGGTGGGATTTCCTAGGTTTACTAAACTAGGGAGATTCTCTTGATTTTCTCGGATCTCGTGTCATTAACCCATAGATTAAACTAGAGGTTTCTTTTAAGCATGTGGGAATGTGGTTAGAGAGAATGTAGGCATTGATTTTTAGGGTTTGGGTAAGTCTTAGTTAGTTATGGCAACTTACTAAGAATAGGTCTTAGGGTGAGTTGGCTTGATGATGTGTCTAAGTGAAGTGTATGTGTGGATATTATCTAAATTAAGATATTTAAATAATAAATATGGTGAGGATAATGAATTAATTTAATTATATTAATTAAATTAATATTAATGAGGTGAAGAGGGCCATGGCTAGGTGAATGTGATGAAGGGTGCTTATTTGTCGAGGGACCAAAGGGGAATGTGACCTAATTTTAGTGTCTACATTTTGCCCCTTTTGTTGTGTAGCTTGTATTGGTATGCAACGCTAATAAAAATAAGATTTGGTTGCCCCATGTGTGGATGAAGGTTCTCCCCCTCAAACTAGGAACTAACAAGGCGGAGGTAGAAGCGATGAGTTGTTTGATAAAAGGTAAATGTGAGGGAAAAAGTAGGTGGGCATGGGGAAAAAGGGTTAAAGGTCTACCTAAGAAATATAGGTAATGGATCGGGGTCAAAGGTAGTAATCAAATGCACATACACGTATAAACGCAACATGCTACCGGGTTGAAGAGCAGAAAAATCTACATTGTCTAAGGCCGATAGCTTTATCCAAACAAGGTTAAAGTGATTCTGGTATCCAAGGTATAGGATATGGTCAGGAAACACAACGTAGGTTAGGTGAAAGAACATTTAGGTATGTTCCAGTATACCAAAGGTAGGGTCAGGATAAATGGTCACAAAAATAGGCTAGGTAAGGTCATTAGGTCAACAACACAGTATGCCAAGTGCCGTAAGGTATAACGAACACATGAGGTCAAAGGTCATGAGCGATGGTCCAGGTTCAAATATCTAGGTTGTGGCATGAGTAAGGAAAAGCTAGGGGTAAAATAATGAGTCCCCAAAGGAGGACAAAGGGAGGTAGTAAATGATGAGGTTAGGAAAGGTGAGGTAAATGGGTAGGGTAAAGGTGGGGTGGGGTAAATGATCAGGGTGAAGGTTGTGTGAGGTAAAAAAGGAGATAAGGGTAGGTAAAAGGGTAAAATTTAGGGCAATGTGTAGGTGAGGGTGACCGATACCGGTCCTGATAACTCGACATCGGTATAGGTCAACCAACAATGGTGAGGTAGGGCATGTGACCAATGTTGTTCAAGGGTAACCGACGTCGGTTAGGTCAGGTTTGTTATAAAAATAAAAAATCTGCATTTTTGTTATTCATTTGTTATTTTACAAAGTGAGAAAATGAGAAAAAGAGAGAAAAGAGAGAAAAGTGTCTAGACGGAATGGAACAGTGAGTTGGCGGGGTGATCGAAAACCGATTAGTTGGTGAGCGGCAGGTCCACAAGATCATTGCAAGGGATTCAATTGGACAGAGAGGTTATAGGTAGCTATTCAGTGATGGCGAGAGGTTGGACAAGGATTAGGCGGGCCACCGTGACAAAGGTGGCGACATGCCACCGAGATGGAGGCAAGACAATGAGGTAGGTGCTCTACTCTACGTGTAGTTGATTTGATAGATTAGAGGATTAGTTTTTGTTATTTGTAGGTTTTCTTGGTTTTTTCATTTTGTGGGTGGTTAAAAATTGAATTTGGGAATGGGGGAATATCAGTCAAAAGAGGAATGGGGAGGGTAATAAATGGGATAGAGGGGGTGGGTAGAGGTCCAAGGGTAGTCTAGGTCATTGTAGGTGGGTAAAAGGACCATGGGGAGGTTTTTTTAGAAAGGGGTTTTTGGGAAATCGTGGGTTTTTCTGCGGCGATGGTGACTAGTGTTGGTCAAGTTTGGATGACGTCGGTTAGGTGGAACCGGTATCGGTCACCAAATAGGTGACTGATGCTAGTTAAGGGGTGACCGGGGTTGGTAAGGGTGAACTAGTATTGGTCACCAAACAAGTGACTGATGCTAGTTAAAGGGTGACCAGGGTCGATTTGGGTGAACCCGCACTGGGTCAAATTATTGTGCACAAGGGTCCAAAAGTGATGTGGGCTAGGTGGTTGAAATAGGTAGGGTGAAAATAGGGTGTAGGAAAATGATAATTGTTGAATATGGATTGATATATGTAAATTAATGTCATGCTTGTATTAGATGCAGGGGAGAGTGTAGCTACATATGCGGGATAGGGTTCCGCCTCTATTGGTGATAGTGTGTGGCGTAGCGACCCCGGAGGAGCTACAACATGTGGAGGTAGTTGGGTTGAGTGGAGTTCATCATTATAGACATGTTGTCTGGCAGCCTAGTTTGATGGTCGCACTCATCAATAGATGGGATTCTGCGACTAACACATTCCACCTGCCGATGGGTGAGATTACTATCACCCTGGAGGACATGTTCTGAATTCTTCGGCTACCCATATTAGGTGCACAGGTTTGTTCTATCTCCTTCGAGGCCTCAGAGGAGCTGATTGTGTCTATTTTTGGAGAGGGGATGACCGATCTGAGATTCCATAGTGCCAGCTTGAGCTATGGAGAGATGTACCTAGCCCATCCGGAGGAGACGAGGCTAGTGGTTTTGTTGATGGAGGTAGTGTGCTGCTTCGCACTGCCAAATGTAAAGGGTGGAAACTTTCTCTAATCACTGATGGGGGTACTCCATGACATGATGGTGGATGAGACCTACTTTTCTTGGGCACCAGCATTCTTGGTACAGCTATATAGGGAGTTGTGGGCATATGGGTGGCTGTGTAGGTTCACCTATGCCGTACACTTTTACTGCATTGTTGTGCATACGAGAACATAGTTTGTGTGCAGCCTATAAGGATGCTCGAGCGATTCATTCCCACCTAGATTTTTGTGGGTGGGGTATAGGAGATGGGTATTGGTGACTGGAGAGCAGAGATCTAAGATGCCCACACATGATGTGGCCCATTTTTGACAGTTGCTGGAGGGGTTGTCTAGAGTGGACATTATCTGGAAGCCATACGTGGGATTCCCCTCATATAGGCATATGCATGAGGAGCTAGTTGAGCTTCAGCTAGAGAGATGGATATAGGGTCGCTATGCCATGGAGTATAAGATGATCTCGATAGACGAGTTCGGTGGCAGTTTGGGCTAGTACAGACATACCTCCGCCCTTCCCACAGTACTAGAGAGATGACGTGGAGAGGCCCTTACCTCTACCACAGCCTACAGTGCCCATAGGGAAGGAGGAGTAGCCAGTGGATAGGAAAATAGATGATGCCGGGTGCACGAGATAGAGTACAGAGGCAGTGGTGGGCGGCTCACTTATGAGCCATACCACCTATACCTGGGCAACCAGATCTAGCCACCATCACGGTGTAGAGAGACGCCCTACAGGGGAAGGTGGCTACTCTCATTACCAAGTTGGGTATACTGTAGACGTAGCTAGAGGGCTTGGAGGTGGAGGTAGCAGAGCTACAGGTACATGCAGACAGTCTACAGGTCCAGATGGCCAGTGGAGGAGATGGAGATGGAGAGGAGGAGAGATGGTCGGTGGAAGCCTTATAGGCTTAGGTGGTAGGTTTACTGAGGCGATTTTCCATAGCTCGAGCACTGAGATTGGGGCCTTACATGCCCAGATATAGGCACGGGTAGAGGCACCACCACGAGCACCAAGAGTAGCTCCCGAGTTCATAGGTAGGCATGAGGCAAGGTCCCGTAGGATAGGAATAGGGGCCGAGACTTATGGGACCACCATAGACTCTTCCCAGTATCTAGGTTACGGGATGCCCTAGGTGAGGCTAGATACTATCGGACCAGGCGATGGTAGCCGGAATAGATTTCATATCCTATGCCGAGTATAGGGAATAGTAGGCGTCTAGTGAGAGGACGATATCCCGCACTCATAGTGTGGAGAGCACATGGGGTCAGTGAGCTCCGAGGCCTGATCAGGTAGAGGCTACTAGTGTACGAAGACTAGCTCTAGTTGAGGCATCAATTTAGGGACCCATGAGGTGAGGGTACTTGTTGATATAGAGATGGAGGACATCCGTGGAGATGCCTGATATGCGGTCACCTAGTTTTTGATGTATGATAGTTATTTTTGTGATATATACATGCTTGCGTGCAGAGAGACATTGAGGATGTATGTGGTGGTTTTGTATATTTTGAGCATATACCAGCCTGTGTGCCAAAAATATTTTGTATTGATTCATTATTATTAATTATTTTTGTATATATGAGACTCGGCTTGTGTGCCGATGACATTTTGTATTGTATATCGGCCTACATGACGAAGAATTTGAGATGATGGACATGATGAGATAGCCATGTATATTTGAGATACACATTTATTTATATGATGAGATACATGTTATTATTTGATTTGTTGATGTGTTTATGAGATTTTGATTTATTGTTTTGATATGGATGGAAATTAGGTGAGTTAGGCATGATGGAGTCAGATTGGTATAGGCATGGATCGATTTAGGTTTGTTAGGAATGGTTGAGTTAGGTTTTTTTAGGCATGGATTGACTCATGTCATAGGTATGGATCAAGTCAAGTTTGTTAGGCATGGTTGAGTTAGGTGTATTAGGCATGGTTGGGTCAGGTCGGTTAGGCATGATTGAGTTAGGTTTATTAGGCATGGTTGAGTTAGGTTGGTTAGGCATGATGGAGTTTAAAGTAAGTGAAGTTATGATTCATTATTTTATGCAATGAATGATAATATGGGTCATATGTGAGATGTGGAATAATCTATGCATAGTGATGATAGAGAAATGGTGGGTGTAATATATATATGTTGTGATAATGTTTAAAATATGAAACAACTTGTTATGTACGTGGTTGAATTTCAAATGTTGGGTATAAAATGGTAACTAAGTTAGGTGTGATGTAATTTGAGGCACATGGAAGATGAATTGTTTAGGGTAGAGGATGGCTGAGCTAAAATCCAAGGGCCCCATGCCCTCGGAGTGTTGCTTACATAGTTCTTGTGAAAAGGTACCACGAGTCGATGTAGTTCTCCCATGAGCTAGGGAAGAATATGAGGAGGTATGAAAATGAGTTGGTAGGTTTTTAGAAATGGTGTGGGTTTTAGATCTATTAGGTGTGGGTGGATTATAGGTAAAGTGATGTAGGTGGGGTCGATTGTGGCGAAAGAAGAAGATTACCCCAAAAGTAAGCGTCGAGGACCAAGTCCTGTATAAGGTAATCAAAACATAAGCAAAGATGGCTAAAAGATAAGAGGGGGCAATAAAGCCACCTAATTGGGTAGGATCATACTGAGTAGATCATACCTTGGAGGAGGTGATGAACATAAGACCCTAAAGACATTACACGATTGATTGTTCTACGGTGAAAATTAGTCACATGATCACCAAATGTCTAAGTTCCAAGAAGTCCCTTGAGGAAATTAGGAAATGAGAGTGGGAATGGTATGAAGGGTGAAAGGTAGTTAATTTTTATATGGTATAGGTAGCTGTACTTTGCGTAAGAGAACTTAGGTCACAATGGGAAAGTCCATGACTAAAAGGGTTTTTAGTTTTAACTTGTAGTTGAGATAGATTGGTCAATGTGGGAAGTCTATATGGGATGAATAAAATTTAACTCCTTGAGCTCTTCATGAAGGCGATCGATGCGGGAAGCTTCGGTTTCTCTCATTTTTTTAGAAGAGATTTACATAGATTTCCTTTGAGGGAACAAAGCTATTTATAATAGGAATTGCGAGAGAGGAAGATGTTCTATTGAGGGAGTCATCTTTTTATTGGAAGTTTGACTCAAGGAGTTTGGTCCCATGTGAGGTCTTTGAATTCATCGACAAGACCAAGGTGGAGAATAGGAATCTTGTTTAAAAGGCAAGGTTAAATGACCATGGGAACTCATCTAAATGTAGACGAAAAGTATCCATGAGAATCATGCTATGTGCAAATCGTGGTATACATATTCAAGAGAAGATAATAAGTGATAGGTACTCACATGATTCTTGTTTAACTTTTGGTGAGGTGTATGAAGTGAATAGTGCTTAAGGGACAAACCCGGAAAGAGACAAAAGGTGAGGTAGAATGACAAGTCAACAATAGAATGATCAAAGATGCAAGGCGTTAAGGGGCTTAGGTTCAGGTTTACCATCAACTTAAGATAAACGATAAGCACCTGATCCATAGGTATGAGTCACGATGTATGGTCCAAGCCAATTAGGAGCAAATTTTCCCCATTTAATTTTTTCTACTTTAGTTACATGTTGATTTTATTTCATAACAAAGTCACCGACTTGGAAGGTTTTTGCATGGACACATTTGTCGTAGGCACATTTGATACGTTTTTGGTAAACTTCAAGGTGATCTAGAGAGTTAAGACAACTTTCATCTAATAACTCTAGCTATGCTAAACAATCCTAATGAAAGTCATCATCATTGAGCATGTCATGGAGAGAAATGCAAAGTGAGGGGATCCAGATTTTGAGAGGCGGGATTGCCTTTATATCGTAGACTAGAGAAAATGGTGTGGCTGTAGTGGAAGTGCAAATACTAGTGCGGTATGCCCACGAGGGAATAAGTAATGTGTGTATGCCAATCCTTCCCGGATCGTCAACCACTTTCATAAGAATTTTGTTTAATATTTTGTTAGTGGATTCAAATTGGCCATTGGTTTGTGGGTAATAAGGTGATGAGAAACTAAGCTGAATGCTGAAGGCATCACAAAGTTTTGCAATGTTTTATTTTTGAATTGTTTTCCATTGTTAGTGATGAGGTGATGAGGAAAACCAAAGTGAAAAATGATGTGGTGGTTAATGAACTCACATATTTTCTCATCTTTCGTGGAGATGAGTGGTATGGCTTCCACCCATTTTATATAGTATTCAGTAGCAGTGATGATCCATTGATGGCATTGGGAAGAATGGGGATTGATTTCTTTGACAAGATCCAAACCCCATTGAGAGAAGGGCCAAAGGTCACGGGTGACCTGTAAGGCATGATTGGGTGTATGATAAATATTGGAATGTTGTTGGCATTTTACACAATTCTTGAAGTAGTCACAATAATCATATTTATGGGTAGGCCAATAATAGCCTTGGCGAAGAATACGCTTAGTAACAACAAGGCCAAGTGACCTCCACATATGCCATCATGAACTTCCTTAATGGTATAAGGAATTTCAGAACTTGTGAGGCATCATAAGAGAATACCATCACTTATAGAGGATTCCCCCAAGGATGACGTAATGAGATACCTTTTTAAGGAAGTTTTGTTGTCCATTACGAGTGAGATCATGAGGTAAGATGGAGAGAGAAAGGTATTTGGAGTATTTTTGTACCAAAGGTCACTCGAGTCAAGGGTAGTGGTTCCGATCGAGTAAACATCATGAGGTAAATAAGAAGGTGATTGGAGTCATTGTATGGTGACAAATATTTTAGAATCGACGGGCGAAGCAGGTATTTGGGAAGCTAAGCAGGCCATGGTATCTATAAATTTGTTGGTTGAATGTGGGATGGTTTGAAGGGTGTAACGATCAAAGGTGGTCAAAAGTATGTCTACATGATGTTTATAATTTTGAATTATCTCGTTACGACATTGGTATATACCATTGACTTGGTTTATGACCAATTGAGAATCACCAAAGATGTTGATTGATTTGACATCTAGGGCATAGGTGGCTTAAAAACCTAATACGAGTGCTTCGTATTCGGTGATATTGTTGGTGCATTCAAAAATCTAGTTTGAAAGACAAAGACATGGGCTCACCATCAAGAGGAATGAGGATAATACTAGCCCCACCCCCATGTTGACACTTGGAACCATCGAAGAAGAGTGTCATTTGGTAAGGGGTTCGTCTAGGGAAAGGGTAGCAATTAAATCATCCGAAAAGTCAAAATTAGAGGGTTGATCCCGGAAATAGGTGCGTTAGTCAATTGGTCGATGATAGTTTGGCCCTTGATGTACTTTGATGAATGAATTCGAGGTCAAGATCAGCTAAAGCATAAGCCATCGTGTGGCACGCTGATTTTGATAAGGTTTGGTGTACATGAAGTGTAAGGGGTTGGTGTTGGTCACAACATAGGTTTTTAGTTCAAGAGGTAATGACATAGTTTGGTGGCAATGAAAACTAAGGCTAAGAAAAAAATTTCGGGGTGGTTGTATCAGGTTTCATAGTCCAAAAGAGTACAACTTATGTAATAAACCACCTACTCCCTATGTTGTTCAACATGATGAGTGAGCATAATTCCCAAGGAATAATCGGTAGCTTAGATATATAGGTAGAAAGGTTGATCGTCTTTAGGTGGGATGAGTATGGGTGGTTGGAGAAGGTATTGTTTTAAGGCCTCAAAAGCTTTGTGACAGTCATCATCCCATTTAAAGGAGACATCCTTCTTGAGTAGATGATGAAAAGGTTGACAACGATCGAGATAATTCTAAAATGAAATGGCAAATAGACCGCAACTTACCTTGTAGGCTTTGGAGTTGTCTAAGGTTAGTAAGTGGAGGCATTTTGAGAATGGCCTTGACTTTAGCAGGGGTCTACCTCTATACCATGTAGGGAATGATAAAGCCCAAGAGTTTTCCCCGAGAGGACCGTGAAGACACACTTCTTAGGTTGAAGGCAAACACAATATTTAATGAGATGGTCAAATATGGTTTTGAGGACAAAAAAGTGTTCAGAGTGGCATTTAGATTTGACCAAGAGATCATCCATGTAATCTTCTAATATGTAATGCATGATGTCATGGAAGATGTAAGTCATAGCCGGTTGATATGTGGCACCAGCATTTTTAAGGCCAAAGGCTTGACTCGATAGCAGAAGGTCCCCCAAGGAGTGATGAATGAGGTCTTGTGTTGATCTTCTAAGGCAAGCAAAATTTGGTTATAACCTGAGAAGCCATCCATGAGTGATAGCATCTCATGACTAGCGGTAAGGTCGACTAGTTGATCAATACTAGGTAAGGGAAAGTCATCTTTCGGGCAGGCTAGGTTGAGGTCACGAAGTCCATGAAAATACAGATTCCCCATATCACTTTAGTGACAAGGATGATATTAGAAATCCAATGAGGATAATTAATGGGTAAGATGAAGGAAACAGAAAGAAGGCACTAAAGTTCTTTGATATAAGAGCAACGCAAGGGTGCATTTTCCTCAGCTTTGTTTAATGGGTTTGGCATCAGGAATGGTTATGATATTGTGGACCACTATGGTGGGGTCAATACCGGGCATGTCTATGTAAGACCAAGTGAAAGCGTGGTTATGATCTCTAAGAAAAGAAGTGATGGCTTCTTGTTCAGAGACAGATCTAAAGATTACCCGATCTTTAAGATGTACAGTCATCCCGAGTATGAATGTTGATCTTGATTGTTGATTCATTCAACATGGTTTACGTCTCAGAGGGTAATGACCGATGAATATATGAGTCTTCTGCACCAAGGTAGGTGTGTATGGATTCATCATCTTGACATTGAATGACGTTAATTAAAGGTGTATCGTCATCGATCATTTTAAGATACGAAAGGGAAGAGTGGAAGGGCCTCACCCTCGCATTGATAAGTCAAAGGCCCCAAGGAAATGTTGTTTATGAAAAAAAAAAAAAGTTAGGAGGGATAGATTCAGGATCTATCGACTCCGTCGATGAGGGTGTTGATGAAGGCGGAGCGGGTAGAGAAGGTGGAGAAGAGCTAGTGTTCTTAATGAGTTTAATGTGGGCCTATTTGGTAGGTGGTTTGGGAAATCTGATACCACTATGGTCGTTATGTTTACAGTGGTACATGGAATAATGGTATGGCAGCCTTACTTATATAAAATCCAAAAATAAAACCCTTCCACACACATCGGTGCGGGAAGGTGTGGGTGAAACAATGATTGGTAAGTGATTGGAAGTTGTGAGAAAATGGGCGAGTGACAGTGGTTCGGTGTGTAATTGGTAGTATCAAGTCTCCCATAGGTGAGACTAGTATGAGGTGAGGGCACCGAGACAGAGACGTTCTCCTATACGGTGATCATAATGAGGGTGTTAGTGAAGGATTTTGTACTCTTGTGGAGTAAGGAATTTTTGACACTATATAGGCAGTACTCCCCCAAAGTGAGGCATTGAAAAACACCTTCCAAGGGATCGGTGGTTGGTATGTAGGTAGCTGGAATGGATGAAGTGTCGGAGGTCGATGTGGAGGTAGAGTTAATAGATTGGGAAGGCGAGGGGTCGGCCTTGGAGGTTGTGGCGGTGGTAGGAATAGAGGAGGTATGTGTGGTTGAGGTAGCAACTTGTTATCCCGTAAAATTGACAAGGGCAATTTTACTGATAACCATACCGAAAATTTTGTTCCGATCCCTCGTCAGGGATCCCTTGCGTTCGGAACGTTGCAAAATCCCTTTTCCAGGAAATCTGGTTTTCCGAACTTAGTCATTTTTGGTCTTTTGGCTGGGCGCATGGAATGACTATGTAACATCAACATTTGGTGCGCCCCCTTTAAATCCTTTGGCACATGGTTTTTCGTGTCAACAGACCTTTTGGTGCGCCTTGATATGTTGAGTCTTTCCTGCGTGCGCCGTGGCGCATGCGCCTTCGTGTCAACAATACTTTTGTTGCGCCACTTTTCGGTGCGCCAAAGGCGCACATATTCTTGTGTCGACATCACTTTCGGTGTGCCAAAGGTGCACATAACTTCGTGTTGTCAGGTGCTTTGGTGCGCCAAAGGGCGCATGCTTTCTCATGTCGACAGCTCATTTGGTGCGCCCCTTTAGAAAGTTGGTGGCGCATTTATTACTTCCTCGCCTATATATAGGCGCGTCTGCGCTGTCATTATCACAATGCAAATCACGTGATATTTTCTCTGAGCCTGTCAGTACCTGCCCTGTCACTTTCGATCACGCCGTGGACCCGTTTTCGTGCTTTTTCATCGTTATATCCTGGTAAGAGGTCCTCACTCTTGTATTTTTGTGTTCTTTGGTTTTGCTTGGGTGTTGGCTGGTTTTGCTTGGTTGGTGGATCATGTTTGTTTTTCCCCAACCTGCTGCTGTTCTTTCCATTTTTCACCATGCTTTTTCCCCCCTCTTTCCAGATCTGCTGGGAAGGGGACTCTGTCCTGAAGTGTTGAACTCAAAAATCCTTGTTTAGACCTCTTCATGACCCATGAACCCTGCAAAAAGAACTCAACCATATGCATATCCCTCAGTGAAGAAATCATAGCTGGAAGAGGCTGTAATGTTGTTTGTTTCCTCGGCGCATCTGTCACCCCTGCAACATGATCAAAACCTGCGCCAATGGCGCACCCATCATGCCTGTTACATCAAGAGCATTTGCGCCCTCAAGGCATGCCTCCTTCGCATGCTGCAAGCGCTAACCTTGCGCCCTCCTTGGCGCGCCAACCTCATTCGTTGCATCGCATAAGCATGCGCCTCTTTGGCGCACCCTGCATCTGTGCAACATCAGCTTAAACTACGCCAAGTGCAAAACTAACAAGGCACGGGCGCATCCATCCTTACAGCAACATCATGTTGTGTAGACCCTCCGTGCGCCGCGCCAAGTTACCTTTGGCGCACAAAAAGTTCATGTTACATAAACCATATATGCACCTTTGGCGCACCAAATTTCCATGCAACATGAAAAATACATGCGCCTTTGGCGCGTCCTGTCCCTATGTAACATAAGGTCTCCATGCACCCTTTACAAAATGCACACTGCAGTGTCTATGCGCCATGCACCTTTTGGCACTGATTTAACCCTTGCAACACCATTTTCCTGTGCGCCTTACCTATTTAGCTCTGTAATTTGCTATATCTGTGCGCCCTGCGCCCTGAAGCCTCAAAATCACTAACTCTTTCTTCTGTTAACACTTCAATGGAAGATCAAATGACTAATACAACCTTTTTGCGTTGGGTCTCACTTCTTCTTCGTGCAGATCAGCAACTAAGCTCAGAGTTACATATGTCAACATCAAGCAAGAGGCCTACCAAATCCAAAGGCAAGGCCAAGCTTACAGAAGAAGAAATGAAATATAAGTATCAGAGGGTCAGAATGCCTGACTCCCAGGCCGAATGCGACCTGGACATCAGAGACTCAGAGTTGGGTCATATTGATATGGAGGAATTCTGGGTCAGGACTCAGAAGGTGACAAGAAGTCCGTGGATGGACAAACTGATAGGCAGTGCCCTGCACTTCGCTGGAGGAATCCCAGTCAGACCGTTAACAATGAATTCATGATGGTGGTTGCCGGTGCTACAACAAAGACACGAGGTGTGTCGTAAATGACAAGGGCGAGGTCATCATTAACCTCACTACCCGCCACTTTGAGATAATACTCGGCATTCCTCATCACCGGCACTTTGTGGCCGTCAGCCGAGAGGATTGTATTAAAGCCTGGGACGACCATGAAGATCAGTGCATGCAGCTGATGAATGAAGTCTATTTGAAAAACAAAAAGGTGGTGACCCGTTGGCCACAAATCATTCATCGCAGTGATTTTTCGGAGGAGCTCAGTGACACCATCACGTTCCTGAGCAGGGTCTTTGGGCTTCCTGACGCCCACTATTTCCATAAATGGATGCTGCGGTACTTAGAAACCATGAATAAAAATGTGCCCGATCAACGCTTCGAATGGGCAGAAATTATAAGCAGCACGATCTCTGAGCAGCTTCAACAATTTAATACAACAGGGAGATTCTACATGAATTCCTATGTTGTTTACGCTGCGGCATCAGAGAGAGACTACCCAGGCCTGATGCGGAGTGGGGTTTGGCCCCAGGTCAAAATATATGAATACTACCCAGAGTTGAAGGCTGGAAAATAGCATCCCTCAATTCACAAAGATCAACGATGTGTTTTTCTACCACATCATCTGCCTGTTGAGGCCAAATATGACTTACGGTCGCACGACCAAGAGCATAGTGGCAGCCACTGAGAAATGGGGGGCCCTGTTCACCCAATTTCCCACGTTCACTTATCTGAGGGCAGCCAACTTCTTGGGAGAGCCAACTAGACTGCCAAGGTATGCTGGACCCAAGTTGATTCTGCTAGAGCTGTCAAGACAGCTGATCACCTATCATGAGAAGTGCCTCAAAAGAAAGAAGGGTGGAACTCCTTTCCCCCTCACAGTGGGTAGATATACGTGTCTTACCCATCACAAGGCAAAAGACATGTTCGCAGAGCTGGAACTGCTTAATTTGAAACATGATTTCTGGCCAGGCCTACCTTTGACCCAAGAAGTTGTCTGCCAAGGGCTAAGCTCGATCCAATCCACATCCCCCAGATCGAGGACATCTACATCGACGTCATTCATGAGGTTGAGCTCAGGAGAAAGGACCATTCTCGTTTGGCCTTGGCAGAAATCATCCAATACGGGGTAGCAATTGTCCCCAAAGGTTTCCAAACTACTGAGGATGAAGTAGATCAAGTATATCATAACACAGATGGGGACAATTGGCCTTTTGCTGCCATTGACAGGACTAAGGCACCTCAGACAATTGAGGAGAGGGTCAAGGAAACTCTGCGCAGGACAGAGCATTGGTGTCGAATGAACGGATTAATCTACCTCGGGGTTGATTTCACAACCTCCCCATTGGGTAATGCACCTTCTCGATCTAAACAGCAGCCTAAAGGCAAAGGAAAAGGCATAGAGGGTGAATCCAGCACCACTCAAGAAGAAGCTCCTGAGAGTCCTCCTTCCGCAGCACCCGAACAGGTCATAACTCTGGCTTCTCCAGAGAAAGAAGCAGAAGAGGATGTTCCAATAGGCCCATCCACTCAGGATGTCGGCACCGCTACAACAACCGAGGTCCCTTCTGTCCCTTCTTCTTCTCCTCCTTCCCCTCCTCGAGTGACTCAGGCGACCATCCCTTTGGTCGTGTCCTCTCCCCTTTCTTCTACTGTTCCCCCGCTTCTTCATCTATCTTCTCTTCCCTCATGGATCTGTCCCCCTCCATTTCTTCCCTCATCTCTGAGCTCCCTTCCCTTCCTATGTCTTCCTCTGCTGCAGTATCCCTTCCTCCCGTGGGCACTTCTTCGGCTGTTCTCTCTATGCCGCCGCCACGTGTCTCCACGTTTTTCCCTTCTACTACTGCAGCTGCCCCCTTCTCTGTTTCCGGCCCTTCTCCCATAAGTCCAGCCTGGATCTCCCAGCATTTAAGTCAGCAGAAAAGGAAAGTTCCCATCGCTCCGATGGACTTTTCCGTAATCCCATCCAAAGGGGAAAAGAAGCAGAAGCCCGTCACACGCTTCTCTCAGAGTGCTTCGGGAGAGAGGGTAATGGAGATCGCGTACCCCAATCCCCTCAAGGATAAAAAGGATCTGTCTCTGACAGATTATACAGTGACCCAAGTCACAATGGGGACATCTTCTGAAAGCCTTCAGGGAGAGGCCCTTTCTGCAGTTGACGCCCTCTGCAAGAAGCTTCAGGAAACAAAAGAGGAGAAAAGGCAATTGAAAGAGCAAAATAAATATCTGCTCCAAGCCTTACAGAAGATGGGCAGTGCACCTCCCACAACTGCCGCCGAGACTCCTGAGCCTCTGAGCCAGGAGAAAATTAATGAATATGCAAAGATCGGCGAGCAGGGTATGGCCGTTTCCACTTGGAGGAGCCAGATCCTCAAAGATAGTGAAAAAGTAATCGCCAAGTTCTCTGACTTGTATCTGAACATCAACAAGGTGAATAAAGAGCTCCAAGCATTAGCGGGACCCATATCGGAAGAGCTGGAACATGCTAGACTGCAGCACGAGACCTTTCAACAAATGTTCGACTGTTCAGTCGAAGATCTGGTCAAGTTCGGCGTCTTCGGCCATCCCAGGGCCCTCAACAAAATCATGTCCACTCTGGATTACCAGGTGGATCAGCTGGAATTTGTCCTTGAAAAGATCGACAAGGTGAAGGAAGCAGCCCTGGACGCGATGCACCAAATGGAACGAATCGTTCTCAACATGTCGCCAGGGTTGCTTACTCCTTCCTTCACTTTAAGAAAAGCCGATGAAACCATCCAGATCTTCAAGGAGATCATTTCTCGAGGGTTGGGGCCAGAGGTCACTTTTGACGCAGAGTCTATCAACAACCTGCTGGCCTGTCGGGACTTCATTGGGTCCCTCATTGAAGCGGAGAAAGACTATTCCAAACTCCCCGAGAAGCTCATAGATGAGCGGGAGACTTGCGAGGTGATCAGTGAGCGGCACAAGGATCCTTCCCAGGATCAACTTGGGCCCATGATCAGCAAGTTCATGGAATACCGCTCTCAATTCCACATCTCGTCACCTGAGCAAGAAGCATAGTCTAACCCCTTTCGGCCGTAGGATGATGATGATGATGAATAGCTTCTCTTTCTTCTTCCTCTCTCTCTTCTTCGACTTTCTTTTGAGAATATCTAGAGTATGTTGGCACAAATGATGACATCATCCATGTTGCACCATGGGATGATGTCATCCATCAAGTTGTCAAAAGTCAACATGACTTTTAGATATTTTGTAAATATCTTTGTAAATAAGTGGTTGGCTCCTTTTTGCCTTCTTTTCTCTCCTTCTTCTATAAATACCCCAATACTTGTTGTATTGGGCATGAGTGAATATCTTTCAGATGAAAAATAGAAGTGAGGAGAAAAGACTTTGAGCTTTTTGTAACAGAAATAATTATTAATACAATATTTAGACTTTGTGCTGAATACATGTGTTATTTGCATCAGATCTTTCTTATGTCAGATCTATGTGTTTATTCTGTTAAATCTGCTTCTGTTTTATTGTCATTTATTCATCAGTATTGCTTTGCTCATTTATGCAAGTAGGTTTGGCTCTGTTTACTACCAATCCCAAAACATAAACCCTCTGACCTTTCTGCTTTGGAATTCATTTCTTTTCTTCCTTCGGACCTGTTCTTTCTTCATCCTCTCTTCCTTTCCTTTCTTTTCACATGGAAACACCCCTACTGGGATGAGATCCCAAACCCCCGAAGGCAGAATTTGTGAGACTTACACAGATTCCTACTGGTAGAATAGCAATAAACCAGTTTCGCTTTGCTGACTCAAAGAGGGGCTATGCCCTGCACACTGTTGGCTCGTCTATCCATAGATCTGCCCAAGCGACAGATTTTCGGACCAACACAAGCTGTACTAGTAAGTGGAGGTGTAGGTCAAGCGGTGGTGGTCGCGGAGGTAGACGCTTTGCGAGTATGAGCACATCATTAGGTTGGTAAAGCATGTTACATGTTTTAAAACATGATGGATTAGATGGAATGCTATAGGTGTATCCTTCATGTTCAAACTTTACACAACAATGCAAAGTGTAAGGAACGTAACCCATGACACAAATCCAGGGTTTTCCAAGCAACAAGTTATATTGGAATTCCCCTCTAAGACATAGAATAGTTCTGTCCCGGTGCATGGGGGCCATGTGAATGTGGAGGATGATGGTGCCTAGTGTAGAGTTGATAACATCATTAAATGAATGCAACATGACAAGATGTTTATGCATGCAATTGTCAGGTATACACATTTTAGTGAATGCATGTGATGAAATGATATTAATATTAGTGCCCCCATCACTCATCACATGGCGTACCCATATGTCATCCATGTGGATAGAGATGAAGAGGGATGGGTATGGGTCATTGTTTTGGTGTGGCGTGATCTCTTCCTCTGAGAAGATAAGGGAGGATACTTGGTGAATAGGGTGTGGTGAAGATGAAGGTGGTAATTTAGTGAGAGAGGCTATATGATGGGGTGTGATAATGGAGGCTACGAGTGTAGGGTCATTGGGTAAAACCTAAATAGATTGAAGAACCTCCATGAGATATTGATGATGGGATTATGAGGTTTTAATGAGGTCATACAAGGACATCTTGAGGGGAGATTGGTGTAGTTTTTTTAGCATGGTGTGATGTGTGATGCCGTTAGAAATGGGGTACGTGGGGTAGTGGATAGTAATTTTAGGTATGGGTGTAGATGATATGTTGGGTATAGGATTGGTTGGTGGGTCAGTCACCTTTTCTTTACCTTTATCCTTCTGAGCACGTGTAGTGACATGTATCATGTTGATCTAAGGGGAGTTGGCAAATGGAGAAGGTGTAGGGTGAGTGGTATAATGACACGATGGGTAAAAACCTACCAAAGGAGAAAAATCTTGTGAGGTAAGTTGGGTACAACGACATTTGGGTGGTGGCGTGGCAAGTTCTCTGATGTGAACCATGTTAATTTCAAATCTTGGAGGTTGCTCTAGGATTTGTGAGGGTGGATTTTGTGGTTGTTGAGTGGGTAGTGTAGGAATTGGTGTCGGTGAAGTAGGATCCTTGTCGAGAAGTTCATCGTCATCAAATTAGGCTTTCGGTGGACACAATGGCTGGATAAGGACGGTTTTCAAGGCCTTGCATTTTTCCACATTGTGCCCTACCACATGATTGTAGGCACAAATTTTTGTATCATCAAACCCTTTTTGCTTAGGTTTGAGGGGGTCGTAAGGCCTGAGTGGCGATAATGTGATGACAGTCTCAAGGAGGTTAGTTAAAATTTTGGCATAAGACCCTGCTAGTGGATCGTAATGGGAAGTGAATGTGGGTTTGGGTGTAGGTGTGGTTGATTGTTAGGAACAGCCTTTGGAAGAGAAGGAGTGGGTTGAGCTATGGGTTTGGGTGTTGGCATGGTTTTGGTTGTCGGTCGTGCTTGCTTAGGTATACTAGATGGACGAGTAAGAGGGTGTGTGGTTGTTTGACTACCTTATTGTGGGGTAGTGGAGTTTTGTTTCGGGTTACACCTTCTTGGGTAAAGGTGATATGGGTGTATAAGGTCTAGAAGGAAAAATTACATGGGGAAGAGGGTGAGTTACCCACAGGGGATAACAGAGGTGTTGTGAAGGTATATGATGTAGGTCATGTTTGGGGTGTGAGAGATAGTGACTGAAATGTAGTGGGTAGTGAAGCAATAGGCGAGGGTATTGGTGGTATGGGTGATAAAGATGCTTATAGAATCTTGGTGTAAGTCATGTTGGGTGTCCGGGTAGGTTAGAGGTTTGTGAGGAAGGAATGGGTTGTTGTGTTTTTGGTTTATTGATGGGTGGAGGTTGCTTGACCATGTTGGGAAGATGAGATTCTAAGATGAATGGGACAGGTTTAGGTGTGATTGGCACATTCGGGTACGATTTTATGGGTTTGGTGCTTCGTCACATTTGGTTATCAAAGTAGGTGTGGTGTTGTCTTTGGAGGATGTAGCTAAATCCAGTTTGATAGGTGGATGAGTAAGGCTGGTGGTTGGGGTGACCCCTAAGGGAGTGATAGGGTTAGTCGATGAAGATGATGTAGGTGCGGGTTTGGATTTAGATGTATGTTGGGTTATGGGTGAAGGTTTTGTTTGAGCTATAACAGGTGTCATGGAAGGAGTTGTGATAGAGGTGGTTGTGTTCAGCTCGATTGGTTAAATATTTTGGGTAGATAGTGGAGGTATTAGTAAGGGACATGCATCTCGTGTTGAGAGAGACCGAAGCGAAGACGTCCCCATAATAAGGCTCTATCCACATAATCTAAGTGATTAGCCAAACGTGAGAATGACACATCTATAGGTGGAGTTGATGAGGACCTAATGGAAATTCCCATAAAATATGTCTTAGAGACGGGTAATTGGCTAGCTTCAGCTTCTGTGGGTAAGAGAGCCGAAAGTAAGTCCAGTAGGATTACGGGTAGTTGATGGAGAATGCTCACTAAGAGGTAAAGGTATCTCAACCGGTTCTATGATGGGTGCAGGAGATGATGGCTGCTACTCGTAGGTGGAGGAATAGATAGGTGCTCTTATGTGGGTAGAGGAGATGATGGGTGCTTCTCTGTAGGTGGAGGAATGGATAGGTGATATTTTGTGGGTGGAGGAGGCAATGGGTGTTCCTCATGGGTGGAGGAAGTATCGTGGGCTATTGGTTCTCTAAGTGGAGAAGCCAAAGGTGAAAGGGTTTCGATGTTAGTAGAAGACTCCTCTATAGGTAATGAAAGAGATGAAAGGTGTTCCTCTTGGTGAAAGAACAGGGGAGATTGGTTATGATCCGTAAGGAGGAATTTGGGCTAGAATCTCCTCTATGGAAGGAATATGGGGTATTTTTGAGGTGACAAAGGCATTAAAAATAGCGTGAACCTCATGGGTATGGGTATCATGAGTTGAGGTCTCACCGGTTTGATCGACAAAGGAGCATGGTTGGGAAATGATTTCTTAAAGATGTGTAGGTTTTGGTTGGCATGTGCATTAGGATTATCCATGGTTAACTCACCTTTCTCGAGTATTTCTTGGACAATATTTTTGAAAGTGATGCAAACACCATAACTATGACCCTTTAATCAATGATAGTTACAGAATTCATGTTCCTTATACTATGTGGGCATGGGGTGAGCAGGGTCAAAACTAGTGTGTGGTTTTATGGGCGGAAGAGTGATGGCTCCGACTTTGATAAGATTTTCTAAGATAGAAGAGCAAGGTTCCCAATTGGGGTGTATTTCGCTGCTCTTCTCTGAATTCAAAAGTCTATATAGATGAGAGATTAGATGAGGGGATAGCCTAATTTTATGGATGAGCTAGGCCGGCGTTGAGTACCACAAAGCATTAGTGGTACCCTTAGCCTTTGAATAATTTTTTTGTGGTTTGGAAGAAGAAAATGTATCATTCAACTTGAATGCCAAATTCTTATTGCATAATTGGATTTTCTTCTCTTTGATGGCCCAAATCTCTAACTTTCGTGCCATAGTGAATGCTTCATCGAATGTTCAGAAGGTTTGGACCTACAAGGTTGGTGAGATAAGTCTAACATAAGCCTCGTGTGAAGATCTCGATGAGTTCTGCTTGTGGAAGTTAGAAGGTGAGTTGGTTGATCAAGCTATGCCAACGATCGACAAAAATCTATGATATATTTGTCCTCATACTTGACGCTGCGTTAGGTATAGGTCGGTCATGGTAACCTTCTTGACGATATTGATGGAGAAATGGTCTAAGAAGGCTTGGGCTACCTAATTGAATGAGAATATAGAGTGTCTAGGTAACCCACTATACCAATCTAATGCAGGTCTAGTGAGGGACATGGGAAAGGTTCTCAAGAGCAAGGCATCATCGTGAGCGATCATATAACACCTATGTTTGAATGACCAAAAATGTTCTTTGTGGGTCTTTTTTTCTATTTAAATGGTTGAATTCGGGCATTTCCCAATGCATGGGGTATGCGTGAATAGGAATAGATGGGTGGATGGACTCGTTGCAAATCTCATCATAGGTAAGAGTGTTGCGGGAGCGGCGCCTCCAATGTCTACATCTTGTCCAACATCAATTTTATTAGGTTGTTGGTAGGTTGCGATGATTGGGTGCCTCCTGTAGCATGAGAGGGTTGGTTTTGGGCATATAACGAGAGATGGAACTCCAGTGTATGGTGCTTCCATGTAGGTTGATTGGGAAGAAGGTAGTGAAATAGGAGGTACGTACCTAGAGTGAATAATGGATAAAATGGGAGGTTGTTGATAGTATGTATATGGAGGTGGAAGGGTCATGGTAACCCTAGTGGCAATGGGGGCTAACGATTGTGGAATGGAAAGGACCATGTTCTGAAATGGGGTAGGGTTCACTTGACACACTGGAGGTGGTAATGTAGCTATGGGTATGAGTGCAACATTAGGGGTGGATGAGGTTGTGTTTTGGGTAGTTATCGAGGTATTGTGGATGTGGTGGTGCCACGGAGGTGGCAGACATGGCGGTCATAGCAGTATAGGACCTAGCTGCCAGATGACTGGGGTAAAGTAGATGCGGGAAACATAGAGCCGATGAGGCTGATGAAGGAGTGGGAGTGGGAGTCGGGGATAGATACATGCATGCCATATATCAACCGACTGAGGCATATTGAGTGGATGAATGGGAAAGGTAAAACTGCAAAGCGGCATGGATTTGGTCAAGGAGTCATGCGAACTCCTCATCTCTAGTAGCGATAGTGATAGGTTGGATGGGATCCATGGCTAGTGATAAAATGGAAGGTGGAAAAAAACTAGGTGGGAGTGGTTGACAACCGGTGTGAAATAATAGTGTGCTTGCTTGTTTTTGGGTTAGCACCATGTGAACTAGTACTGATCAGGTAGGGTTGCTTCTCTGTAAATGACACAAAAAAATAGCAGGAACAGGTGAATCTGGTGGTAAAAAGTGGATTAAGTACCAAATTTTGGTTAGAAAGTGAAATAGTCTAACCGATGCCAGTGAGGGAAAATTGATGCCGGTCATGGGTAACCACTTCCATCACTATAGAAAATGGACAAAGGAGTGAAAAACAAGGCGAGAAGGTCAAATCTGATAGTTATGCCAAATCAGTTGATATTTACAACATCAATGGGAATGATAGCGAGTGATGTGGACTCGTGAAAAAGTGGAAGAAGATGAATAACATGTTTTTTTGGTAGGTTAACAAAAGGACCTAGAACTCGACGCTTCATTGGGTATAACCGATTTACGGTCGATGGTAACCGAAGAAGTTCGTCGGACCGACACCAGTCACTGTGAAATTTAAACAGTGATGAAATAATAGTGGTTGTGAATTAAAATATGATGTAGAATCGACCAAGAATTCTAAGAATGATGATGATATGGTCCAGGAACACTTAGGAGAAGCTAGAATACACCATCTATGATGAGGAGTGTGCAAGGATGAACAAGAAAATGAATGACATGATCTCTCACCTCAAAACTTAAGCGAAGCAGAAACACTAAGAAAAATGTGATCCTAGGAGTTCCTTTTCTATTATGTTTGTTTAGCTTATGCTATTTAAGGACTCGACACATGAATTGTGAAATAGATTTTTAGTGAGGATGACTTCCTACAAAGAAGGAGATCAAAAAGGTGAGGTTTCGGTATGTTATGGTGGGAGCGGGCTTCGCTTTGAAGTATGACTTGACAGAGTAATGAGCGGTAGTAGTACTGTTAATCCTCGATCAGTGCGATCATTGACAGGCGTTCCCAGGAAAGATGTTGTTCAAGAATATGTGTTTGTTTTGAATTTGTGTAATTTGGCAAGACTCAGAAAGAGAAAGAGATGTGCTTTCTACGGTTCATTTATCAACCATTAGCTAGTCATGACTTCCAGCGTATAGGTTGCCCTTAATTAATGTGAGCTAATGTGATAAATCAGAATGGAATGCACTTATTTTTAAGCCCAAATCAAAGTGTGAAGTTGGATGACACAATAAGATGAAGAGGAAGAGGGATGCTCTTTTACTATAATGCAGAAAACATGAAGAAATGGTTCTTTTTAATTACACCAAAAGAAAGGTTTCCTTTAGAGAAAATAAAAAGAAAATGTGGGTTACCAAGGAAGAAAATTAGTGTGTATGCTTTTCAGAAGGGAAACAAACACACAAATTTTCCTAGGAATGAATGAAATGTAAGGAACCCTGGATGGGTCCCATTGGGTGTGCCAAAATGTTTCACCTGATTCTTAGATGTTTCTTTGAAGTATTGACGAAACAGATAGGGTAATGGGCGTAGGAGGAATACCTGTTCAAATGTTGGTTGATGGGTTGTTGCATGCGTATGACTTCCAAATCCATAGCTGGTTGTGAGAGCTTCCTTTTGGCTATGAGGAACTACCTGTAATAAAAGCAAGACCACCAGAAGGAATTAAACAATATGTGTAGTGAACTGCCTAGTGTATGCTAGATCTAGGAAGTGTGATACTTCCTAGATGGTTGTCAATCCACTATTTTAAACAATTTAATGCAGTAAATAAAGTAAATCCTATTGTAGTTTGAAATGATTTAGGTATCTCACTTAAAACACAATAAGAAAGATCTAATCTAACAGGCTAGGTTAGAGTAGGATCCAAAGGTCAAGTGACTGGTTATGGGTCTCTGCAGGTCTGACAAAGGTCTCAGGAAGATCACAGGTGAATGAGGGTGAGGCAGAATAAGGTGGGTAGGTCACTATTTTGGGTTGTATGGGAAAATACGAGATATACCGATGCCGGTTAAGGGTGACCAACAACATTTGGGTGTAATCGGTACCATTACCGTGTGGAAATTTGGGAATGCCACATAATTAGCTTTGGTTCTCCTTTGTGATTTCACAAAGGACTTTGGTTGGCTGAATGAGATATTGGGTGGTTTTGGTAGGATTTGGTGAGGTTTTAATGGGTATATGGAGGGGTGAGTGTTGGAGGAAGTCTAAGGGTGGGCTAGGTGAACAATAGGTGACAATATAAGGACGTAATGAA
The DNA here is from genome assembly GCA_018340775.1 of Taxus wallichiana var. yunnanensis. Taxonomy (NCBI): domain Eukaryota; kingdom Viridiplantae; phylum Streptophyta; class Pinopsida; order Cupressales; family Taxaceae; genus Taxus; species Taxus wallichiana. Next base: position 438,082,350 of record CM031234.1, read on the forward strand.
ATAAACCAAAGAAATATAATGTTATACTTACTGGAAGCTAGTCCTAGATGCCTGTGAGTGAGGGATGGAGGTGCTTGATGAGAGGTTGAAGGTTGCAGGTGATCAAAAATTGTAGGGGAGCTTATGCATGGGCTACATGTGCATTCCTCTTTCTTGGTTAGATCGATCATTGTTGGGATGGTCGTGTAGGGGAAAATGCTTGATCTCTTTCCTTGAATGCATGTTCTCACCGAATTCGATCTCGAAGATGCGATATCTCTCAGAAACGAGTAGGAGAAATGGAAGTTTAGATCTCAATGTTTCACCCACTTTTTCCAATCTTTTCCAACCTTGAAAATAAGGTTGTTTTGGGGGTGAAAAGGGAAACCGATGATCGCTCTAGATTAACCGGTGATAGTTAGGGCTAACCGACATCGGTCAAGGTAGGATTTCCTAGGTTTACTAAACTAGGAGATCCTCTTGATTTTCTCAAATCTCGCTTCATTAACCCGTGGATTAAACTAGAAGTTTCTTGTAAGCATGCGGGAATGTAGTTAGAGAGAATGTAGGAATTAATTTTTAGGGTTTGGGTAAGTCTTAGTTAGTTATGGCAACTTACTAAGAATAGGTCTTAGGGTGAGTTGGCTTGATGAGGTGTCTAAGTGAAGTGTGTATGTGTGGATATTATCTAAATAAATATATTTAAATAATAAATATGGTGATGATAATGAATTAATTTAATTAGATTAATTAAATTAATATTAGTGAGGTGAAGCGGGCCATGGCTAGGTGAATGTGATGAAGGGTGCTTATTTGTCAAGGGACCAAAGGGGAATGTGACCTAATATTGGTGTCTATAATTAAAACAACAAGTAATGGGCAATGAGGAGGATGAAGAAGATGCTGGTAATAACAATCACCACCTCCTAGTGGACAACACCAATATAGGAAATTTGGGCATTGATAACAATAATGCTGCCAATGCTAATGCAAATGTACCCAATCAACCTGAGAATAAAAAGGCAAGATTGGTAGTTGAACTCACTAATGATATAAAAAGGATAAGTCCACCCAAATTTGATGGTACTACATTGGGAGATGGAGCTGAGAAATGGCTCACCAAATGGAGAAGTACTTTGCTATAAGGAACTTCTTAGAGGAAACTAAATAAATATGGGGAGCTTATCATCTTTCCCATGAGGCATCTTCTTGGTGGGACAACTGTAAGGCTGAGTTAAAAATTAATGAAACAAACATCACTTGGGATCAATTTAAAAATTATTTTAGGTAACGATAGCTGCCACAACTTTACTATGATCAGAAAATGACTGAATTTTAGAACTTAGCTCAAGGAAAGTTAATTATAACGAGTACTCGAGAGGTTTACTCACTTCTCAAGTACGTGCCTCGATATCAAACCGACGAGAAGTTTAGGGTACAAAAAATCATTATGGGGTTAAATCCCATTATAGGTGGTGAAGTAGATGTTCACAACCTAACCACTATGGAAGGGGTTGTTGACAAATCCATAAGGAAGGAGAAGAAATTGAAAGTAATCTCTTCCTAGAAGGAAGAAATCAAAAAGAAAGTTTCTAATTCTACTTCGTCCCCTGAACCAAAAAGGACCATGGAAAATTTTTGGCATGAAATTTTTGTTGTTGTTGATAATAACAAAAAACTGCAAAAATAAACTTGTTTTTAATGTACGAAAATATTTTGTCAAAAACAAAAAAAAACGGACAAAAGTCCTATAGAGGACAAAATGATAACTTTAAGGACAAAATTAAATTTGAGCCTAAGAAAGGACCTCAAGGAGGTCTACAATTGTGGCAAAAATCATTATGCAAATTATTTTTCTCTAACGAAGGATGACCGCAATCAATAGTATAAGCTACATGTTACAAAAGAGTCGACAAACAAGTTGAAAAACAAGTTACACCTATAAAAGTGGCGTAAAAGTTATTTGGTATACTTGTTACTATAATTTGTGATATTAGAGCTCTTTTGAATGCTTTATTTCTACTAAATTAGCTTCAAAATTAAAAATAAAAGCTAGAAAAATGGATAAATCATGGGATTTAAATTATAGAAATAATGTTGTCCACACATTTAGTATGTGTCTTTTTGGAGCAGTCCTTGACTTGCCTAGTTTTTCCACTAAAGTTGATATTTACGTTGCTCCTTTGGGGTGTTATGATGTAATCATAGGTGTTAGTTGGATTTCTTAACATAAGGCAAAGGTTGATTGTTTTGAAAAACATATTAGTTGTCTGGATGACCTACAGAAAACAATAGACATTCAGGGGGTAAAACATGAGATTTCAGTTAGGAAATTGTCATCCATGTAGCTTAAAAAGGAAAAAACAAAGGTTGCATTTTGTATGCAGTAAAAATTTCTGAAACAATTAAAGGGGATAGTGACTTCTTGGAAAGATACCCACTGTTACGAAATTTCAGCGATGTGTTTTCGGAAGAACTACCTAGTCTTCGCCCAAATGGGAGTTTGATTTCACGATTGAGATCAAACCAGAACCGACCTATTTCTAAGGCATCGTATCAAATGACTACCATTGAATTGATAGAGCTTAAGGCATAGTTACAAGAACGGTTTTCTAAAGGTTTGATAAGACCAAGTGTCTCGCCATGGGGAATACTAGTAATTTTTGTGAAAAGAAAGATGGAACACCTAGATCAGTGCATTGAATATAGGATGTTAAATGAGGAAACAATCAAAAATAGATATCCACTTCCTAGAATTGATGATCTATTTGATCAAATGCATGGTGCATCAATATATTCTAAGATATATCTTTGATCTGGATATCATCAATTAAGAATCAAGGATGAAGATATTCATAAAACCACTTTCAGGATAAGGTACACATATTATGAGTTCAGAGTTCTACCTTTTGGGTTGACAAATGCACCTGCAACTTTTATGATTTTAATGAATAATATTTTTCAAGAATACTTGGACAAATTTTTGCTTGTATTCTTGGATGATATTCTCATATATTCTAAAAGAATTGATGAGCATCATGAGCATTTGAAGATATTTCTAGAAATATTAAGAAAGAGAAGATTGTATGGTAAGTTGTTCAAATGTTCATCAGACTAGATGGAAGTGCACTATTTGGGACATGCCATAAGTAAAGATAGAATAGTTGTAGATCCATCAAAAATTATTGCAATAACTAAGTTTCATGCACCTAATAATGTACATGAAGTTAGAAGCTTCATGGGTCTTGTTGTTTACTATGGAAAGTTATTTAAAGACTTTTCAAGGTCACTGCACTAATAACTTTGTTGCAAAAGAAAGATAAGAAATTTGTATGGAGTGAAAAATGTGAATCTACATTTAAGACTCTAAAGAATCAACTTACATCTGCACCTATTTTGGCTATACCTAATCCAAATGGAGACTTTACTATAGTAACAGATGCTTCTAGGGAAGGGCTTGGAGGTATCTTATTGCAAAATGAGCATGTTATAACATATGAAAGTAGAAAACTCAAGTTACATGAACTGAACTATACTCCCCATGACTTAGAGCTTGCTTCCATTGTTAATGCACTCACCAAATATGAATGCAAGACATCGAAGATGGTTAGAATTTTTATCTTAGTATGATTTTGACATAAGTTATATAAAAGGCAAGGAAAACAGAGTGGTAGATGCACTAAGTCGTAGTAAACATATTTCTACACTTATAACGTTGAGAACTCAGTTTAAGGATGAGGTAAAAAATGTTATGGAATATGATTCTTATTTTCAACTAGTAAAAACAACACTTACTGCAGATCCACATGATGTGAGATATAGAGGTTTTCACTTTGATGACGAACGAATCTTGAGATATGGAAATAGAGTATATATACCTTCGGAAAATGACTTAAGAAGGAAATTGCTAACTAAATTTCATAACTCACCTTATTCAAAACATCCTAGAATTACAAAAATGCTTGTTGATATAAAACAACAATATTTTTGGAAGGGGATGAAAAAGATGTAATTGATTTTGTTACACACTACTTATAATGTTAGCATGTTAAGGCTGAACATATACATCCAATTATTTTATTGTACCCTCATAGCATACCTCAATATAAATGGCAAGTAATTAGCATGGATTTTGTTCAAGGGTTGCCTATGTCAAGAAATAAACATGATTTTATTATTGCTTTTGTGGATAAACTAACAAAAGTGGCACATTTTATTGCTAGTAATCTTAAGGATGATTCACCTATTTTAGCAAAAATATTTGTGCATGAAATTTTCAAATTGCATGGAGTACCTAAATTGATCATATCAGATAGAGATCCAAGAATGACATCTAGATTTTGGAAAACACTTAATGCAACCTTAAGAACTAAACTAAATTTTAGTTCAGCATACCATCTAGAAATGGATGGGTAAATTGAAAGAGTTAATCAAGTTTTGGAAGATATGTTACGAATGTATTGCATGGATCAACAATAAAAATGGGAAGAGTACCTTCCATTAGTTGAATTTTCTTATAATAACACATATCATGCCTCTCTCTAAAATGGTACCTATTGGTACCCAAATTTGTTCTCCTTTTTAGTTTGAGAAACATCACAGATATGACATAAAGCTTAAAGGCGTATAGATCATGATGTATGTCATTTTGTAGTCGGGGATGTGATCTAATTGGCACTCAGATTTGTGGAGATATGGATAACACTCAAATAGGACTTGATCTTATCCTAATTGTTTTAGGTTGTTCCTTTCAACCAAGGTAAGAGGACCTATTTTTAACCCTCAAATGGTGAAGGAGATGAAGATATTACTCAATTTGTGCAAATAGTATGGAAAGGGCCTTGGGAAAATATGATCAACACTCCAAATCTAACTTTCACAAGTTGTCACTCCCAGATTATGGAGATAATTTCAATGCAAGGCAAGGGTTACTAAAGACATTTGAAATCCTGATTTGTTCTACATACTTTAGCAAATGGATTTTGATCTTCTATGGGTATACAGCCAAAACAAGGGTAGTATGGGGTAGGATTTGTTGTTTAGAATGATTTTTGGTGGAATATTGACAAAACAAACTTGACTATGCTAGATCTTTGAGAACCTCTACAACATTTGAAGAACTATCGATAAAATGATTCAAAATAGTCAAGATGTTATTTCAACAAGAAGAGATACATAAATGGAAGCTCAAGTTTTCACTCTTCACACAATATTTGAAACCCCAACACAAAATCTTGAATTAAAGGACCCAATTAAACATCAAAATCTCTAATCAAATCACGCCTAAGGTACCCCAAAGGCTTATAAGCAATATCTATCAACAAAATGAAGGTGAAGTGATTTTAAATCGCTTATTTTCAATGCCGATGAAATCTCTTCCGATAAATGAGATTACAAATGCCACTAAACTATCAATAAGGATGAGATCTATGTGATTTCTAAAGATTTCAATGCAAGATTGCAACAAGAACAAGGAGAACTATTTGCAGACATTTAAACATGATAAAAGACATCATATTTCCCAAAATAACATAGATTAATTCAAAATCTTGTTAGATTCATCAAATGAGGAGAGTTTCAGAACAATCTCATAGGCATGTGTGATGGCTATACACTTGTAACCAACTCAACATGAATGAATATCTAACACATAAGACATTAACTAGGTTTTTTGGAGGATTTATCAGAAAATGAGCTTCTCTCAAAAATTTGCTCATGATTTTTAATTTCCTGACCCTTTGCATGTCAAAAAGCATGCATTATATATCATTCCATTATAAGTGATCGTTCTTTCCCAAGAAAAGAATATCCTATGGCATCTTAGTTTGTTACAAATTCACTCATGACTCGCAGAAAGGGACATCCAATAGAAAAACATTCAAAAATTTGTCAGGTGCCTCAAAAAAGGTGAATCATTGCAAAATTCACGTCATTATCCATTGTGAAGGCACCTTTTTCATCCTTAAAGCATGCGACTCCCCTTCCTTTCATTATTTCATCCTTATCCGTCCAAAATTTTATTCTCGCAACTTTTGATCTGATATTTCACCTTTTTACTTGAGCCTCGAACAAATTTCATTTCAAAGTACCTCAAATATACAAATTGAATTTTCAAATTGATTCCATTGATCCTTGAAGGAAAAAACGACATGAATTCGCCAAAAATTTGGTGAAAATTGATGCAAAAATCACATTTCCACATTTCTTGGAGCAAAAATGACAACCCAAATTAAAAATGTACAATTACTTACCAATTTGCCTTTCTCCCTTCAATCTGAGCCCTCCACGTGTCAAAATGTGATTGGAAATGGGTTTGGGATCATTTTTTGACTTTTTAACACTTTTGGAAAAATGTAAAAATAGACATTTTCTCTGCCTCTCCGAGATTTACACATGTCCCAAGGTGGGCCCCATTGGAATCGCGGCTCAATTCTACACATTTCCACCTTTTTTTGGAAAAAGGAAAATTTTTCACTTTTCCTTAGCGGACTTGCACCTTTGCCTCTCCTTGCCACGTGTCACCTTCTAAATCGCTAAGGATCTGCAGCTCATTTCACATTTTAACTCCTTTTTTCGCCAAAGGAAATTTTCCCACTTTTCCTTCTTTGTCAGGGCTGCGCTTTCTTTTAAGACCTTAAGTCCATTTTTCCAAAAAAGGAAAAATTTCCTAATTTCCCCGAAATCCTGAACCTCTGCTTTTCCATTATGAGAAAAAATGCGAACAAGGCATTAATTTAACTTAGCGGGCCTGCGGCCTTGTTTTACATTTTAGTACTATTGTAATTATCTCCCCAGAGTAGATATAGACAAACAGAAGAATATGAAAATCAAAGAAACTCAGAGCCTTTTATTGCATCACCAACAGCCCTAGGCATAGGTAAGAGGCGCATGACAGAAGGTGTCGACACGAAAATGGATGCGCCCTTGGCGCAGGTAAGAGGCACACGACAGAAGGTGTCGACATGAAAATGGATGCGCCCTTGGCACAGGTAAGAGGCACACGACAGAAGGTGTTGACACGAAAATGGATGCACCCTTGGTGTAGGTAAGAGGCACATGACAGAAGGTGTCGACACGAAAATGGATGCGCTAAGGCGCAGGTAAAGGGTGCACAAAAAAGAGTGTCAACACAGAAATGGATGCGCCAAGGCACAGGTAAAGGGCGCATAGCAAAGAGTGTCGACACATAAATGGATGCACCAAGGCATAGGTAAAGGGTGCATAGCAAAGGGTGTCGACACGGAAATGGATGTGCCAAGGCACAGGTAAAGGGCACACAGAAAAGAGTGTCGACATGGAAATGGATGCGCCAAGGCGCAGGTAAAGGGCACATGACACAGAATGTTGACATGAAAAAATTCACACCTTGGTGCACTTAAAGAGGTGTCGACACAAATATGGATGCACCATGGTGTACCTTCAGGAGGCGCAACATTCGAAATACGTCGAGTCAGAGCTGCACTCGACCCAAATATTCAAACGGCCATAAATTTTCATAGGAGCTCGATTCACGCAAGGTTGGACTTTTTGGAAATCTTACGAGGTCCTCTGTCCAACTACAACTAGATATCTTTAATTGGGTGGGAAAAAGTTCTTAAAAATGAAAAATACAATTCGTCAATTTTAAGTTTGCTAGGGTTCTCACCTACCACCATAATGAGATAAATTAAATGCAACCTGGAGGTGGTTGGGGTAGATTTGGATTTCCTCTCTCTTCCCTTTCTCATTCTTCCTATAAATTGTAAGGAGGGGCTTCTTTCTAAAGGTTGGACATTCTTTTTTTCCCCTCCCTTCTTCTCTTCAAAGGTGAATTTGTGGAGTTCAAACCTCCCATTAAAAACTATAATGCAACTTTTCCTCTTGGCATTTTGTAGTGTGTTGTATCAATCTTTGGAGCAAATAATGCATGTCTGTGGATGATTCTCAACCCTCTCTATGTTCATTTGCATCCTCTTGATCTTTCACTGCAAATCTGGTTATCTGTGCATGATCTTGCATTGCATTTTTATGGTTTGTGTTTATTGGCAAGACAAGTGTTCTTCATTCCTCGGTGCATCACCTTTGTAGTTTAGGTTTTATTTTATGCATCTTCTTACCCTATCTCCTTAGCAAGTTAGTTTAGGTTTTGAGTAAACCCTCTACATTTTTATGTGTGCATCTGAACAGAGGAATAGGAACTGGCCTTCATCCGGAGAGCTTTTCCATTTTCGCAAGGTCCCACACTTGGGAAAAGCTCCATGTTACGCAATCGCACTGAGAGTCTCAACCCATCGTGTTGCAGACATTCAGGGTGTTGTGATTCACCTTCAACAGTTTTGGCATGCCCGGTGGGACCAAGAGGTCATTCCACAGGATTTGAAGGAATGTTCAAGAAATTTGGACTAAAAAATTGCAGGTTTTACAATTTCATATTTTCACCTTCTAGGCTGAACTTTGAAATCAATTTTCAAGGGCTTAACTTGCTCAAAACAAGTAAAAATTTCACCAGTTGATAGATCGAGGGACCTAGTTCTTAAATGGGATGTAGATCAGGAAAAACCAGGAAAGCATTCCAAGTTTGATGCCATTTGGAGTGGCCCCTATATGGTCACGAATGCAAAAGTAGTAATGCCTTCCAATTGTCTACATTGGATGGAGAAGAACTCCGATTCCGGTTAACGAGAATCTATCTTAAACATTGCTACTAAAAGGAAAAGGTTTACCCTTGTAAATATTAGCCTAGGTTTAAAATTCCTCTAAGTGCGTATGCACATCGTCTTGTTGTAGTTAGGTTTCAATTTCCCTAAGTGCTTCGGCACAAGTTTTGTTGCTCTCAGGTTGAATTTCTACAGTTCAACATGCTCTCGAAGAAGGAGTTGTGATACCAGGCTCGGGATCAGAGATCAAGTTGGTTTCAGGTTATTACTTATGACTCCATGCCCAATGGATTGCTAAAAGGCCACTGATCTTCTACCTAGTAGGTAGGTGATCCCGTTGAGTCGCCAAATTGTTGTAAATATCTCCCCCCCGGGTAGATATAGACAAACAGAAGAATATGGAAATCAAAGAAACTCAGAGCCTGATTTTTATTGCGTCACCAATAGCCCTAGGCGTAGGTAAGAGGCGCATGATAGAAGGTGTCGACACAAAAATGGATGCGCCCTTGCGCAGTAAGAGGCACATGACAGAAGGTGTCAACATGAAAATGGATGTGCCCTTGGTGCAGGTAAGAGGCACACGACAAAAGGTGTCGACACAAAAATGGATGCACCCTTGGTGCAGGTAAGAGGCACATGACAGAAGGTGTCAACACGAAAATGGATGTGCCAAGGCACGAGTAAAGGGTGCATTAAAAGGGTGTCGACACGAAATGGATGCACCAACACGCAGTAAAAGGCGCACATAAAAGAGTGTTGACACGGAAATGGATGCGCCAAGGTGTAGGTAAAGGGTGCACAACAAAGAGTATCGACACAAAAATGGATGCACCAAGGTGCATGTAAAGGGCACACAAAGAAAGGGTGTCGACACGGAAATGGATGCGCCAAGGCGCGAGTAAAGGGCGCACGAAAAGAGTGTCGACACGGAAATGGATGTGCCACGGCACGAGTAAAGGGCACATGACACGTAATGTCGACATGACAAAATTCACACTTTGGTGCACTTAAAGAGGTGTCGACAAAAATATGGATGTGCCAAGGTGCACCTTCAAGAGGCGCATCATTCGAGCGCCTGCCAAGAAGTAGACCACCCGAGATATTCAGATGGCCATAACTTTTCACAGGGAGCTCAGATTCACGCAAGGTTGGACTTTTTGGAAATCTTACGAGGTCCTCTGTCCGACCTAAATTGGATATATTTAATTGGGTGGGAACAAGTTCTTAAAAATGAAAAATACAGTTCGCCACTTTTTAAGTTTGCTAGGGTTCTCACCTACCACCATAATGAGATAAATTAAATGCAACTTGGAGGTGGTTGGGGTAGATTTGGATTTCCTCTCTCTTCCCTCTCTCATTCTTCCTATAAATTGTAAGGAGGGGATTCTTTCTAAATGTTGGACATTCTTGTTTTGCCCCTCCCTTCTTCTCTTCGGCAGGTGAATTTGTCGAGTTCAAACCTCCCATTAAAAATGTAATGCAACTTTGCCTCTTGGCATTTTACAGTGTGTTGTATCAATCTTTGGAGAAAATAATGCATGTTTGTGGATGATTCTCAACCCTCTCTATGTTCATTTGCATCCTCTTGATCTTTCACTGCAAATCTAGTTATCTGTGCATGATCTTGCATTGCATTTTTATGGTTTGTGTTTATTGGCAAGACAGGTGTTCTTCATTCCTCGGTGCATCACCTTTGTAGTTTAGGTTTTATTTTATGCATCTTATTACCTAGTCTCCTTAGTAAGTTAGTTTAGGTTTTGATTAAACCCTCTACATTTTTACGTGTGCATCTCGAACAGAGGAATAGGAACCGCCTTCATCCGGGAGAGCTTTTCCATTTTTGCATGGTCCCACACTGGGAAAAGCTCCATGTTACGCAATCGCACTTTGAGAGTCTCAACCCATCATGTTGCAAACATTCGGGGGTGCTATGATTTGCCTTCAACAAGTACATTTCACCAAAAATGTAGAAAATTCTCCAAGTCCACCGCCGATCCACATCCCCTCTGCCAATTAGAATAAGCCACGTATAAAAAAGTATGTGAGCTATAATTTGAAGGGCAAAGAATGCGCGTATGACCATTAAAGGATGAAAAAGTTTCCAACGATTCCCTAGGATGTTGAAGATGAATTTGATGGGAAAATGATGCCCGTTTGACCGTTAAAACATAGAAAAATGCCAGGGATGCCCGAATTCAATTTTTCTTCATGGATGAAGAATTTTTGGAACAAAGGATAGATGAAACATGTTTTCAAACATTTTACGACCATGGAAAAGGATTTTCAAATGCATACAAGTAAAAATTGATTAATTTCAAGCCTCCATGGTTGGGAAAAAATGGCAGAGCCCACAAACTTGAAACATTTAGGGAAAAAATAAGCAAAATCAGGATTTCTCTTAGAAAGGGAAAGGAAAATGAGTTTCTAAACAATTCAAGGCATGAAAATGGAGACAAAACATTATATCATCGATCTCAAAAAGGGAAAAACATTTCAAGGAACGCAGAGAAAAGGGAAAAACATTGCAAAACGATGGAGGGTCAAAATGGGCACCAACAGGACCTTTCGAATCATTATACGAAAGAAAATGTAGAACTTCATGAAGCTAGGATAGCATAGAGGAGAGAGAGGTATTTGAACCTGATATCCTTACTGAAATGGAAAAAGAAGTTAAAATTATTCATGAACATTTAAAGGAAGCAGTAGATAGGTAAAAAATTTATGCAGATTTAAAAAGGGTTGACAAGAAATTTGAACTTGATGAGAAGGTCTTTTTACGGGTTAAACCCAAAAATATTTCTATAAATTTTGGCAAGGCAACCAAGTTATCACCTCATTATGTGGGACCCTTTGAAATTGTTGAAATAATCAATCCTATACCTTATCTTTTAGCTTTAACACCTACTTTATCATGGATTCATAATGTTTTCCATATTTCTTTACTTAAGAAATACATTTCAGATTTATCACATGTGTTAAATTGGAATTCCTTGTAGGTCCAAGACCTAGGAATAATCATGGTTAAACCCATTCGAGTGTTGGAAAATCACTAGTTGCACTTAATAAATCATGAAATAATTCAATGCAAGGTCCAATGGGACCATTTTAACAAAGAAAGTGTAACTTGGGAAAACCTCAAAGACATGAAAATTGATTTTCCACATTTATTTGAGATGAATTGATTTTGTTGATTGATAAAACTTGAAGATTTTATTCTTAGCATATCAATAAACCTTCCAGCTTTGTGCGAGATACTAAATTATTTGATCTTGAGACAACTATTTTAATGTTTGAATAATTATGAAATTTTGAATTTCTCAAATGCGTTCATTATGAACTTATGAGTGAAAGAATTATATTTTGGTTATATGCTTAGTTGAATTTAGTTGATCGAGTTCATCATCGGGACAATGATGATTTTTAGGAGGGAGGTATGTAACACATCCAACATGAATGGTACCGTGGGTTCATTTTAAGACCACCCTATGAAAAATTATTTTAAAATGGGTGGTGAATCTACAAAGTCAACTTTCGAATTGATGGTGAATTTCTAAAAAATGTTTCGTGGTAAAGGCGATTTGGCAGGCACAATTTTCTTGGATGAGGTACAATGATAAGAAACATTGGTGAAATAGATGAATAAGTTAATTTAACATATAAATAGTACATGAATTCACCCATATAAATGAATTATCAGTGGAAATTTTAGGTGAATTGGGTGGGAGATGACTGCTGAAAATTATCCATTTCTAATTTCCAAAATCCCTAATATTCATGAGTTTACGAAAATTCGCCACTAAAATTTTTCCTAATCTGGTACCTATGATGACTTCTACTTTAGAAGGTACAAATTTTGATAAGTGATTTTGTCTTAAAATATTGTACTCTTATGAATTTAGAAATCATGTTTGTAGTAGAAAATAATTCATCTGATTGAACAGTACATTCTATCATGTTTTTGCTGAATTTAATGGAGCAATCCACCTCCTTATGCAGAATTAATTCATTGCTTGAATTGAGAAATTTGGTTTATGTTTTATTAAATTCTTCTTTCAGAATAACATTACCTTGGATCAATTCCATTGATCCAAGGTATGCTTTTAATTCATGACTTTGTGGTCATAACGACCAAGTCAGTTAGATCAGGTGATCTCTGGATTCTGACTATGCTAAGGAAAGGATGAAGTCTTCAGATCCTGCTTTGTATATTGAATTTTAATGTCATGGTTGGTTCTTCTTTTTTAGCATGCAATGCTTGCTTTTATCAGAACCTATTATAACTATGTCTTAATGTTAGTAACTATAGCCTAAAGCTAAGTCTAACCTATGTCTCTATGATCTTTTGTTAATTAGAATGTTAAGACTTTAACTAAAGACCTACCTATGGACCTATGTTGATTTCCTAAATTAATGTTAACCTAACTATGGGAATGGCTAACCTAAGGGGGCCTAAGGGATGACATGGAAATTGGGCTAGTCGGTGGCATCATTTTCTAGACATTTAATTGTGAGTTAAGGAAGTCTTATCCTTTGGTGCTGCTAACTTTGGCATGGGCATGAGAAAATATAGGGAAGGTTGAGTTGGCACCTCAACCGAGTTTAGTTGCATGCAAAATTTAAATTTAGTCATCGCCAAATATGGAGATGGTAGTGGCATGGAAATGGGAGGGAACTGACAGTCCTTTGCATTTAATGTTTTTGAATTTGGAAAAAAGCCTAGGAAGGTGCATGAGGGGTTTAGTTGTTTTAGTTGTTTTGATATTTTTTTGTTCCGAGCTTGTGCTCTCTATGATGTTGTTTCAGCTTGAACCACCAGTTTGATTCTTGCATGACTATTTTTTTTTTTACATAGCATGGAACTATTATTGGAAATTGTGAAAACTAAAAAAGAAAGGGAAAGCTTTAAAAGTTATGTTGACATTTCATGGAGAGGAAAAATATATTAAAGTTCTTCTTAGAGATCTTCTGCAATTCAAGGAAGGAGAAGCTCTATCAGGCATGATAGGATCTACCCATTAAGTTGTTTTTATTTTACTTAAATGAATCATAAAAAGAACTTTACTCTTGGGAACAAACTGGTTTTTGCATGGTTGATTTGATCATCTCTGCATGAGATTTTTAGTGTTGTTTCATGTGAGTTCTTTTTCGACTCCACTTGTATGAGGAAAGTGTAATATGGGTTTTTCGTCTTCTTGATTTGATTTTTGCGTCATAATTTACTCCTTCGCATGATCTTGGGATGAAGTCAAAACCATTTGTACTCTTGTTTGAGATGTGTTAAACTTGTAAGTAACTCGGTTCTTAAATTTGTGGAAATTGTTTTAAGAGGTCTTGTATCACCACTATGAGAACACTTCAAAGGATAAATTGTTGAATATATTACCTGTTTTTGATCTTGTATGAATATTTTTTGGGAATAAACTTCTACGACCCTAAATTTAGCATATTCTTCTCAAGGTTATGATGGAATGTTCAAAATAAAGAGTGTGTCGATTTCTTATAAATTATGTGTTGTGATTAGGGGTTTTGTTTTGATCTCCCTGTTATAGTCATTTGATCCAATGTTTATAGAGGAAAGTTAAATTGTTGGGTTTTTCTTGACAAGTGTTTAACACTTCACGGACATGGTAGTTCTTTCAGATTTTATTAAAGTTTGCAATATTTAATTTCTCTCTTTTGTGAAATTGTTCGATTCACTAAGCATGAATATTGGAATCCATGAGGGAAATGTACTCATTTTTCTACTCTGTAGATTTTTTGGGTAACTAATGGAAAATTAAGTCATTTGATGCTAAGAGGGGAAAACTCCCTTAGGTATTGATTTATTGTTTTTAGTTTTTATCTATTTGATCTTTTGGGTATTCTATGGACATTGTTTTTAGTTATTCTGTTCTTGGCCTTGGGCCATCAAACTCATTTTCAATTCTTTTATGAACTAAGGCTAATGTATCTCTGTGAAAAATGAATGTATACTCGAGGCTTTGATATATCATTATGCTCATGTATTTTCTTCAAGGATCTAAGTTCTAAAAATCTGTTTCATACTTATCCTTTTGTCATCTTTTTTGCTCCTTCTTGAGTACTTAGGGGAAATAATTACTTGTTGTTTTTATGGATATTGAACTATCAATACCATATCCTTCAATGATGATGGGTAATGAATTATTGTTGCTCATCGTTCTTTCTTCTCCTAGGTTGTTGTACATTTAATTTGATCCCTGATTAGTTCTCTATTTGGTATTTTGGTATGGGACAATAGAGACTGAGCTTGTCTATAATTTTTCTTGGTTATCTAATGTTATCTTCATAATCGTGCTTAGAACTATGAGGAAGTAATCATTCTCTCTCTCTCTCTCTCTCTCTCTTTCCTTTAATCTTATTTTTGCTTCAAACTAGATGAAGGTGATGTCCTTCTCTCGGCACATTACGCTATTCAAACTCCTAGACCTATTTGGTAAGATTGAGCTCAATTTGTGCTAGCGTAGTATAGATGAAGTAGAGAATAATTGGATGTATTATTGCATTGGGTTAGAAATATTTTTAGTAACTATTTTTGTTTATTAGAAAATATGTGGATGGATGATTGATTTGAAGTGATTGTTAAACCTTACCATTCTATTCTCTCGAATTAATGATGTTATTGTTGTATATTTTTGGATTGAGTATAGTCTCATTTGTTTGCTAATTTGATCTTATCCTCTCGATGATGTCTCTGTTTACTTGCTGAAATTTATCTTAAATTGGATTCTAATTCTAAATTTGAGTATTAGGATACTCAAATCAGAGGCACATTTTAGGTTATTATGTTTGGATCATCCTAAACTTATTCTTATGTTTATTATTTTTATTTGGCATCTCAAATTTTAGGATGAATTTAGGTGAATGAAATTTTGAGATGAAAGTTTTGTTGTGATCACCTACTTCTGAACTATGCCTAAAAGATAGTTAGGATAGTTATCTTCTTCATAAATAGTTTTAACTTAGAAGGAAACATATAAAGTAATGTATAAAAATAATATTTGGATGGTGATGAAATGTTACTTATATGAATTACTATTTTAATTCTTTACATAAAAGACTATAGTATGGAATGTTGAAGTTGTTTAATTCAGGACCTAATATTAATTTTTTTATGGTTTATAACTTCTTTTCTCTCTCTTTTATTTGAGTATGGTAACTCCTTTTGGCTTTCTTTCTGAATTACTCAGGACTGTTTCATAACAACAAAGTTCTCTTTATGAAATAGTTAGTTGAAAGCACATTGTTTTAATGGTTAGTGCTTATCGGGCTCATTTTAATGAACCCGACTAAAGCTAGTAATTTTGCGAGATGGACTTCGTAAGTGATGAAAGGAGAAAAGATTTATAGGAAGTTAAATTTGTTTATTAAAGATATTAGATCTTTTTATGATGAAATATAGTTCATTACTGAAATGTATTTGATGGAAAAAGAAAGTTGTACTTGAAATTGATCTTGTTATTGTTGTTTGACATTAGGAATGTCTGAAGTGTTTGGACTTGTAAATGTATGAATCCTCTTGATGAATAAAAGATATGTGAAATTTATTATACTTGATGTATTTCCTTTTGGCATTCAGTGTGTGGAAATTCTCTACTTTTCTGTCAGTAACATACTCTTATGGTTTGGAATAGAATAAATAGAGATCAGGGGTGTTAGATGTGCTACCCTCTCTAGTGAAAATGCAACTTAATAAGTTGTCATTCTTGCCTTTTATCCAACAATATCACTATGACTATGTTTAATCCTTATGTTTGAATGAGAATAAAACTTGACATTAATTTACAATGTACTATGAGGTTTTAAATGAACACTAACCCTCTATAAGGAAAAAGGGAAGAAAATTTCCATGTAATTAATCATAGACTTGTCTTAAGACCTTTTGGGAATAAATCCAAATGTTATATTTGGATAGTGGAAGGTGTGATTCCTCATGAAAAATTCCTTAACCAGAATAATAATGTAGAAAAGGAAAATAAATGGGATTAGACTTCATTCTATTGAAGTATATAAAAATAACTTACTCGAACTTATGTAATCTAAGGTTTGGGTAAATAAGTAAGCCAACATCTCTTTAATGTGTGCTCGATATGTTTTATAAAAAAACATAAATCAAACTATTAATGGTATAAATAACATAACTTATGAAATGATTAGGGAGAAAATGTATCTGCATACCTACTTCTAATTGCAGTTTTAACTTGGAACCCTAATATTCAATGAACCTAGTTGCTTGGTAGGGTTACTGCAATCAATCCTTAATGATATAATTAATAAGTCATTAAATTTCTATGGTATGTTTTTCCGATGATGAAACCTAAGATGGATGTTGACACACGCCAACTACAGTGCGGTACCTTCGAGAAGACTAGGGTCTTCATGAGGATACTATGTTGTAGTTGACATGTTTCAACACCCTTTCGAGTTTATTCATCTACACTAACATAAAATATGACTTGATCACATTTCTGACCTAGGTAGAGATAGGGGCATGATGTACTATTGAGGTCAACTCACGTTGAATTAGGATAAATAGACATTCCTAATCGACACAATTCGATTGAGTATGTCTAAATACCCTTAGTTACCATAAATAGCCCTCCACACTAGGCCATATTGCTAACATTGACTAGGGGTAAAACCTTGAACAACTAGACTGAAAGTAGTCGGTAAAGACCATTCTAGATAACAAATCAAGTAGGGTGAGGGACGTATTCTATTTGACGAGTATGAAATCTAAGAATATAAACATGAACAACATGTTTAAAATCTCTCGCTAAAGTATAACAAGTTGTTTGTTGCGTTGTCCTATGTCACCTAGTTTAAGAAGTGTAATTTCGAGATGAATATCGGTAATAGATACTCAGATAGGCCTCTTAAAAAGAACACTTGTTAACTTTAAAAGGGTATACACATGATAAAATTAACATGAGAGATCAGTATGACACCGAGTCATGAAATGAGAGATCACTATTTCACCGAGTCATTTATAACTACATATGGTATTGTTTTTCGATTGATTGGCTATGAATGTGCATTCTAAATTATGTTAATTTAGAACATAGAACATTATGCAAAAATGAAATTTCCCTTGTTTCTAAAGTATTAAAATGGGAATGTTATAGCACATAAAAGCAACTCAATGCTTCATAATATAATGATGCAAGTTGTGTACATATTGGAGGTAAGTGAAACTACCACCTAGATCAGTGGTGAATAACTCTCACTAACTAATACTGGAAGTAGAGATGACTCCAAAAATCTAGTAAGTTAACTCAACTCAACTGGTAAGATAAATCAACACAATTGGTACACCTAAGTAAGCTAACATAACAAGTGTAAGAATTATCCAAATAAATAAATAAAAGGATAAATAATAACCTACTCTAACACTTGCTATAAGAGCATGAAAATATTGAAGACTATTGGCATAGCTTAGTAGTGAATCAAAATATAGAATCAATGTTTAATGTGATTATGCAAATACTACAAGAATTACAAGAAGGAAATAAAGAAAGATAGAGAATATGTTATGAAGAATATTAATATGAAGGACACCATAAGAATGATTTGAAAAAATCCAATGAAAATAAACAATTATTTCTTCCAAACGAGAGAGGAATAATATGTGATATTTGTAAGGTATTTGGACATCCACTCAAAAATGGAATTTGGTATAGAAATATGTGTTCCATCCACATAATGTTGTGTGAAATTTTTATATATCAACTATTCATGAGACTAAGGACTTCATGGATCTAATGGATTTAAAAGAGGATGTAACAAGGAATGTATTTGTAGGCTATATGCAATTATTTGCAAAGGTACATCAAGTTGTCTCAAAATTAGAAATGAAAGAATTTCTCCTTAAACATATGTGTAGTCGTATCCTCCATCACCTCTAATTTTTACACAATGGACCTCTAAAATCTCTACAAAAATTCCAGGTTGGGCTTCACATCCTCAAAATACTATTGGTTGGGAACCTATTTTTACCCAAAATTCCCCTATGTTGAGTGCACCTCCATCGTAAGGTCCTTATGGGGGATATAAAAACCATAATCAAGGATGGAGTGATCCAAATATTTCATATAGTGCACACCGAGGAGAATATTAGGGTGATTTTTATAAAGGACGATGGGAAATTGACCCCATAAGAAAGGATTAATATGTTATCTGTGTGGAGAACCAAATCATATTACATTAAATTGTTCTTCAAATCCAAAGCAGGTTTACAAAGACATATTTTAGGTAAAATTCACAAAATCACAATGAATAATCTCTCATATTAGAGAATAGGTGGATAGAAAAACAATTGCACGATGTATAAATTATCTTCATAGTGCCCAAAGAAACTAGGAGTATCCAAGTTATTACCGATCATAAAGGAATGAGAAAGGGTTGGGACCTATGGATATGTCTATTGAAACCTAGATATGACATGAATATAATGAAATGTATCCATATCCAAAGAGAGTGAAAGAATTATTATAAGAGGCCAAGGTATTTTTGAATTTCATTCATAATAGCTATAAAAGTAATAAAAAAGAGAATAAGTTGAAGTGCATATATATGGGAAAATGATAAGGATTTGGAAACAAGGATATGTTTATACACTATAGGATCCTTTAAAGATCTTGAATGTATTACACAATGAATAAATATCACAAATTTTATCCAATTTGTTGAAGAATTTATTATAAAGTAAAAATAGCAAAGCTATGCATTCTAAAAACCCCTATGGTATGTAAAAACTAAAAATCCATGGGATATAAGTACTAGGATCAATATAATTCTAGGAGGAAATGAAACAAGACATGCAATATTAAATATTGGAAGTATTATGAACATGGTGTTGAGGTCGATATAAGAATCCATGTGTACACCATCCTTATCCCGCTTAAATGTCCCTCTAAGCCTTGAAGATTATGAAAGGGTGGATCCAATTGGATGATTCGAAGATGTGGAAATGTGGGTAGGAGACTTAATCATCGAAGGATAAATTAAGGTAATTGAAATGAATACTAATGAAAGACATTATCCTATCCTTTTGCAAATAAATCGACCTATGATGGGAATATGAAATTTAATACAATAACTAATCAAATGGAGGCACATATAGAGGATTCTATTATTCTCATAACTATGAAAATAACTGAACTAAAGAATAATTGTCTTCCTATGCATAAGATACTAAAATTTTCTGGAAATTTGAGAATCAAGAAAATGTAAAGGAAAAATAAATAATAGAAGTGAAGATGAGAGGGGATTACAAAGAATGCGAGTAGATTCCAATTCTTGTGTACTCAAAGAATCCATTATTAGAAGAAGAAATGTAATATACAAGTGATCTCTGAGTAAATCGAGATATGAAAATTGTATGCAATTACAAACAATTATTCAATAGAGTTCATATTGGAGAAAATTATATCTAGTACAAACCATCCTAATCAATTAGTACATACTCATATGTAAACTTAAACTATTGTATGTGAATCTAGATAATGATATCATACCCATGAGGATGGTCCACATAGAGGAAAATCTAACTCTATAATTTTTTTGTACTTATAACTTAGATACATTCTTAGTTAAATTTAAGGAACATGTGCCCCAATAATATATGATATTTATCATAGTAAATTATGCATTGAAGGGGATATAATAAACTTGGTGGGTAGTATATATAAGATATAATCCTTGTATGTAATATGAAAATATGCATGATGTGTGCTATATTTACATTACAATCTAGATCGAATAAATCATAGCCAAAGTGATACAAAAATTAATTCCTAGAGATAAAAAATCAATCATAGATTAATGTATGGGAGACACAAAAAATTGATTAAAAAAATGGTGGGTCCTAAGGAATGGTATTTTAATTAGGAATAAAGGAGATAAAAATGCACTTAAGAAACAATAATTTATTTAAAAATTCACCTTCGAAGATTAAAATCCTATGGTGAATGTAACATTGAGAGAGATAAACACATTATTATTTTTTATCAAAATATAGATGGTAAAGGAGGACATGAGTTTAGATACCTAGAAAAAATAAAGTAGGGGGATTGTGTAACTAAAACTAATATGAATGAAAGAGCTAGAAAAGGAAATAATAAGAAGATACAAGTATGTCACATAGTTGGGGATGGTAAAGAAGAAGGAGATGAGACAAACAAACAAATAATATATGGAACTTATAAGAATGTTTGAACCAAATCATATTGAATCACTTCCTTTAATAAGAATTGCACAATAAATAATAAAAACATATGTGTAGTCTAAACATAGAAGAAAAAAGGTTAAACAATAGTTGAAAACAATGGGGAAAAGGGATAAATAAATTATATGATGAACCAATGAAAAATGGGTGGAGTAAATCATACCTTAATGAACAATAAATATAGTACCATTGGATATTATTAGAAATAATGAAATTCTCCCATTAGTGTTTTTTTATAAATATTGTTTCCCAACTAAGTTTAGCAAGATAAAAAGAGTAGACTTGTCTCTAGCAGAAAATGTGCACTTATCTATATGAAGGAAAAAATACAATCAAGAGGAGATGATACAATTTGATGTTGAATTTTGTCATTGATATCAAATTTATGTTTTTTCATTGATGTCAAATCATGGTGTGCATGAGGTCATTTGTGATGTGTCATTGATGTTAAAATGTTTGAAGGTTGATTGGAAATATAGACAATGTGAAGAAAAAGGTTCTTGTGAATGTGTTCTTGAGAAGGAAGGTCATGATAGCTTAGTGAGGTGAGTGCGAAAAAGTATGAGAGGTTGTATGAAATTGTTTGAGCATGAGAAGAGGTATAAAGGTTTGTTTCAAGCTTGAAGACCAAGGTATAGAGAGCAAGGTGAAGAAATAATGGCCTATTGAGGCACATGGATAAGATTTTCATCGAAAGAATGAAAATTTGAGAATTTTCAGAGATATTAAATCTTATTCCAGTGTGTCCATGAAGTTTGAAGTCGGTACTAAAGGAAAAATTGTGAAAAGTGGTTTTTAGGTCTCAGTATCTAAATTACTTATTCATGTATGCTAGTCATAATGAGACATGATGATCATTTTTAGGGTAAGTATGTGAATTTTAGCATGAAAAATGGTAAGATGTGTTATTTTAGGTGTGTTTTAAGATTTAAAGGTCATGGTTTGGAGTATAAAGAAAGAATATGCATTTTTAGCCCTATCGAGTTCACAAGAATGGAGAATGCAAGATTGAGGTGTACTTCCTTATGTTCATTGGAACATGAAATGTTTTCTTAGGGACTGTTCTTGTTAGGAGAGAAAGATGAGTGGAGAAGATAATATTTCCTAGAATTAATTTTTAAATTGAGGTCTACAACTTTATGAACAATTTTTAACACACCAAATAGGTAAAAACCTTTCCTAAAACCCTAGCTTGAAGTAGATATGAAATATATTGATCAAACATGATCATAATAGAATTGTTTAGCTAGTTTTATGTTGGATCATATAGAGGACTATCCTATTTATCTTCGGTGGTTCTATGTTGTCACTTTGATTAATCTAAATCTGAATTTGTAAGCCTAATCTAAATTATATAGTAGTAGTAAATGAATAAAAATTAAGTACACAAATTACACTCAAGAAACTAATAACTAATCTATGAAACCCTAATTACAAGGATGAGAAAAATGTACTTATGTGATTCGTACTAAAATTTGGAGTGTAGCGAGGTGTTGACTAGGTGAATAGAGAAACATGAACATCACACAAAGACCTAGAAAATTATAGATATAGAGAAATAAGGTGGAATGGGGTGCCTGGAGAGGGACAAGGGTGCTTGCAGGGAGCCCTAGACCTGATTCTTTGGAAAATCTTAGAGAACCTCCTCTAAGGTATCAAAAAATTTCTTCTTTGGTCACTAGATGGTCTACCTATGATCGTCGAGGTCTCGAAAATCTAAAATTAAGTTTGAACCTACAAAAACCTCATATAAACATCAAATCCTAAAAAATAAAGATGTAAAATGATGGGTTAGGATGTCATCATCCGTTGTCAAAATGGTGAAATTATGACTAAGAATTGCACTACATCTCATAACCAATGTATTTCTATTTGTGTGTGTGTAAAAATCATGCCTCGCGTGGATCTTATGCTTGTCACGATTGATAGCGAACAAATAAGCTAGATGTAAGGAAATGTAATAGATGTGTGCATGGAATAGAATGATATTCCCTCCTATGAAGTGTATGTAGAATAACTAGCCCTTGTGTCCCTTAGATGGTGCTAGATGGATGCAACCTTAGGTAGTGATAACTAATGCTTAGTACTTGGTCCTTTATTATGATCACATAAATTTATATTTATATTATTCCCTTGCTTGAATTTTTAATTAACCTTAAAAATTCCGACTACCAAAAAGAAAATATGCTCAAACAGATAGAAAGGACCCAAAACATGTGAAAAGAGTAAAATGGGGTAGAGGGCTCCCGAGAAGGGATGAGGGCATTTGACGTTGGTTTCCTCGATGGGTGTTAGTGTCCAGGATGATAAATGTCTAAGTATAAAATGGTAGAATAAGAAAGTAAGGGTGTAATACCAAAAGTAGTAACATAAAGAAAATAAAGGTGGCCAAAGACATGGGTTAGTTAGTAATTTTCTTACTTAGGAATCATATGAATAGTAGTATGTAATTAGGACTAGATAATTACCCAAAATGCATGATTTAGTGTCTATATTTTCCCCCACTTTATGTTGGTGAGTGGAAATATTGGTAACATAAAGTAGATAGAGATGTGTACCTGATAAGCATGTAGATTGATGTAGAAAGTGCGTTCTAAGTGAAAAGACGAGCTTGGAGTGATAAAAGTGTGAAGTGTGGATATTAAGGATGAGGATGTGCAAAAGTGATGAGATGACGAACCTAGGGTAGAAACACATTTTACGGATGTCATGAATGTTCTTGTTGTCAATGTCTATGTTGATGTGTGTGATTGTTTAATAATGTTAAGTGATGTTGACTACCACTTCCCATACGGAAGGACCTACAAAAGAGAAGAACAAATAAGTAGTCAAATACACATGTATATTGGTAAAAAGTATGTAAAAATGCTGAAAAATGTGAAAAAGAAAATATGTACCTAATCATGATGAAGAAAGAGTGTAGAAAGGATCCTGAAGATGTTGTAGAAGACCTATATTTTTGGAAAATATCACACTAGTTGCACCGATTTGCACGTTTTGGGGCAATTTCATGCCACATCATGGAAGAAGTGTAGGAGAAAACTCGGTTTCATACTCATGATTAACTAAAATGAACTAATATGTAGTATGTGGGGACAATTAATCTAAGCTATGAATAACTGTAAATGAAATAAAAAATTCAATAAAGGAGTATGAAAATGAATCTAAAAACTATTCAAAAGGAAATACTAACCCTAATGTGTAAGAGAGAAGAGGAAAGAACTCAACTAAATAATAGATGATCACGGGATTATGTCACGAGAGGTGACCAAAAAATATAGAAGTAGGAAAAAATGTGTAGAAGCTCCATAAAGGATGGATCTAGAATGATTCCTAGACTGTAGCACTTTGTGAAGGGACTCGGGTACCTATAGGCACTCTGGTCTACCAAATGGACACCCTATTCTACATAAAATATTTGAAACTAAATCTCACAAAGTCTAAGAGGTGGTTTGAAATCCTCTCTATGTGTCATATTAGATTCACTTCCTATACTAGATGTCACCAATGATCGAAAATGAATAGTAAGACTTACAAAATCCTAAACAAGCATCAATCCCTAAAAAATAAAAATAAAAATTAATGGGTCAAACTGACCTCGGCTTCCACAACAGTGGGCTTACTAATGTTAGGTTATGGAGCTAAATATCTTTACTAGAGCATGCATTAATAAGTGATTGGGTATCACAAAGACAAACATCGGTCATGCATAGACCGACATCGGTTTTTGTCTGTAGGAGTGTTTTATTTATAAGTCACATGATTTAATATAGATTTTGTTTTAAAGCTGATTTAAAGGATGTAATTTCATGGCTACTATACCCTAAGTTTGTCTAGGCTTATATAAGCTAGAAAACTAGGGTTAGAGGTGTAAGATGTGTTGGTCGTCAAATAGGACTTCACGAAGAGCAACAGTCAGGGGACAAGAAGTCCCTCCTCTTTAATGGGAGAGGTTCCCTTATTCAGAAACGAACCTATTTACACATATACAAAACATGATTTTCTTGTGGAACTTGGATATTTATGAAAGTGTTTTCTATAAGGATCATCAATTACAAAAGGACTGAGGAATGAGAAAATGAGAACGAGCAGAAAGGCACCATTTAGAATTATAGATGACAGAGTAATTCTTTATGCATGCGAAGGTACAGTGAATTGAAACAAGATCATTTGTATCATACTAATAAGATGAAATTTGAAAGACACAAAGTTCTATCAATAACATCTGCAAGAATACAAAGCATCTTAATATAATATAGACAAATGATCTTAACAAGATTAAATGAAAAGCTTAGGGATAAAAGAGATCAGATAGACGAAGAATGAAAAGCCCTTACGTATTGATTTCTTTATGATTTATTTACACTTTCGTAAAAATAAGCCAAGTTCTTCCTCTTTCAAAATGGCGCGGAGAGGCCATTATATAGTTTACAATTCAGTTACTCTCGGTAACTACTTCTTTTAACTAAAGATTAGTTAAGGATTGCCAATCGCAATACCTCAACTTATTACAATAAATCCGAGAAAAGAATTTGAAGAGAAGAGAGGAATAAGGAGAAGAAGACAGGTGCTTATGACTGGGAGGGACCCACTGACTTCAAAATCCACTGTCTGAATCTCTTCAACGCCTCGGCTATGTCTCTACCATGTGGGACTGACGTGTTGGCTGTAGACTGGGTCCAAAATCTGAGGCACTTCTCCATTTCCTTATCAAACTTGACATGAGTATGATAGTCTTTATTTGCTTCTTCAATAGCAGATTGAAGAAAGTATATCTCCTTCATTTTCTCTTTGGAAATGGAGCTTTCCTTGAACAGATTTCCTTTGACAAAAGCTCTGAATTGAGCTTTGATTTCTTGTAGGGAGAGAGACACACCAAAAGTTTCATCCTGAAGATGACAATGTATATCTTTGAAAGCAGATACAACTAGTGTTTTGAAAGCCTCTCCCTTCTACCAACTATTCTTCAATTCTCCCGAAGCCTTGTAGTTATCACTGTCTTGATTGAACAGGGCCTGTGCTTGATTCTGGGAGACAACTATGGCATTATCCATTTCTATAATACTCAGTGCAGTGCCAATGGTGGTAGCGTCAAGTTTGGCAATGAGCTCCCCGTCAATTCACTCAAATCAGGGTTGAAATGAGCTCCGCATGAAAGCACTATATCTGCACATTACACAGAGATTGGGAAACCACTAGCGAAAGCCAAACCGCTGTCATGAATCATCATGCCATTGGCGTAGGGTTTGCGTCTGTCATCCTCGACCAAAAATCACTAAAGTCAAGATGGTGAACTTCACTATCCCCGATATCGGGAACGACAGACTCTAGTGGTGAGATTTGTTCTTGCCCCTGAAATTTGATCTTCATGTTGGTAGTAATTCGGAGGGCGAAGCTGCAAGCTAGACTTGGGAAGGAATTGCAGAGGAAAATGGATACGCGCGCAGGAATTTAGATTGCAAAGGTTCGAGCAAAAGATAGCAGGAAAGCAGTGTGCAAAACGCATAGGGGGTCGCTCGTTATATAGCCTGTTTAGGAGAGAGAAAGGCAATGAATGTGTATTTAATACATACCTACCAAATTGAATAAGCAAGATATTCGGGTAGAGCGGGAAAAATTAGCATGAATGGCACTTGGTTCATTTGGGACATGTGGGACGCGAAAGCGTGAAGTACGCGGCTCGGCCGATTCGGGCGAAGCGGGGAAAAGATGCACAAATGCTCTTGGAACACGCGGGACAAAAGTACGTGAAGTACGCGGCTCGGCCGAATCGAGATGAAAATGGAACAATTGGTCCGGCAAACTTGGGACATTTGGGACAAAAAGTTCCGACGGGCCCAAAAAGAATATACTTCGGGTGAACCGGCCGATCAAGGAACAAAGGGCCCAATTGAACTTGGGACACGCGGGACAAAAGTACGTGAAGTACGTGGCTCAGCTAAATCGGATGAAAATGGAACAATTGGTCCAGGTGAACTTGGGACATTTGGGACAAAAAGTTCCGACGGGCCCAAAAAGAACAGACTTCGGGTGAACCGCCGATCGGGGAACAGAGGGCCCAATTGAACTTGGGACACGTGGGACAAAAATGCCCGACAGGCCTGAAAAACACACAAAATGACCCAAAAATGCAGATTTCTCAATTTCTTTGGCATTTCACATTATCAGTACAACAGAAAAACACTTAAACTCAAAATTTTAAATTTTCACTTTCTTAAGAGCAGGGGAATTTTGAGTGGACAACAGCTGGCTCCTTCTGGGGATGACTTGGCATAAATTCAAAGAATGAGACAAGGTAAGAACTTAGACAAACTCGGGGAAGTATACCGGTACCTTATCCATTGGGTAATGGAGTCATCGAATCAAACCAATACAGACGACAACACACCAAAACAAAGGGAAATAAAAACAAAACATTGTACGAATATACAAAGGACTCCCTAATCACCTATGACTTGAACAATTTCAGTGCACTCGCCCACTATAAGGAAGTGGAAGAGAAGAACCATCCATATAATCAAGGTAAAAAGAATTCTTACCAAAGAAATTGCACTCGATCTTGAAAGGTCCGAGTCAAAGGGAATCAAACTTGGCAACTTCCAATCTATCCTCATTCAATTTGTGAAGGTACATTATTCTCTTATCCAAAGCATCATTGAAACTGGTATCTTCAATGGCCTTCATTAGATGCAAGGCTGGCAGCTCCACTGTTACTGGCAATTGAGCTTCTACTCCATATACCACTTGAAAAGGAGACATTCCAATGGCTCTCTTAGGTGTGATCCTGTCTGCCCAAAGAGCATCATAGAGTTTCTTGTGCCAGTTTCGTTGAGACTCATTGACTAATTTCCTTATTATGGTCACCAGATTTTTATTAGTGGATTTTGCTTGTCCATTTCCCTGAGGATAGTAATCTGAAGAGTGAGCCAGAGAGATGCCATATCCA
The DNA here is from genome assembly GCA_018340775.1 of Taxus wallichiana var. yunnanensis. NCBI lineage: Eukaryota > Viridiplantae > Streptophyta > Pinopsida > Cupressales > Taxaceae > Taxus > Taxus wallichiana. The sequence goes on from CM031234.1 coordinate 438,110,155, forward strand.
TAGCAAAAATCCATCATCTCAGTTGAAGAAAAATTTGAAGCATTATCTGTCACAATCTTGTTTGGTACACCATACCTTACCAAGATGTTTTCTTTGATGAAACTGCACACTACTTCAGAAGTAGTACTCTTTACTGGAATGGCTTCTACCCATTTTGTGAAATAATCTATAGCAGTTAATACATGAGTATGACCAGCACTAGAAGAGGGATTAAGTGTTCCAATGAATTCCAAACCCCATTGTTGAAAAGGTTCTTCAATTACAACTGGCTTAAGAGGCAAAGAGGCCAATTTGGGTCTACCCACGAAAGTCTGACAAGCCTCACATTTATCAACCCACTTGGATGCATCTCTAAATAAGGTAGGCCAGTAATATCCTCCATGAAGTATCTTATGAGTAGTGACGGTTGATGAGTAGTGCCCTCCGCATGCTTGATCATGAAAAGCTGAGAGTAGCTTTTTCTGTTGTTCCTTGTCCACACATTTCAAAAACCTTCCATCTAACCCATGTTTAAACAAGGCGTTTTCCCACAACACATATTGCACTGACCTTAGTTTAACAGTCCTCTTTTCTTTGGCAGTCAAATGAGAGGGGCATTCTCCATAGGTGAGAAAATGGGTGATATCAGCATACCATTCGTCAACTGAGCTAAGAAACAGAACTGTAGGAAGACCAATTTTATCCTCCAGTAACTCATGTCTAGCTCCTTCAGCGATGAGTTCACAAAGGCCTTTTCCACGGAGACGAGCTTGGTCGATTTGATGTCAATATCATATTCTTGAACCTTATCCACCTAGTTCCCTCTCTTAGATCCAAATTCCTACTGTGTAATAATTGACTTAATAGTTGTATCCGTACAAGCACCATGGAGTGAGAGTTAAGAATGTAAAAACGAAACTGCTTAACAGCTTTAACCACTGCAAAAGCATGTTTTTCCATCATGGTATATTTTAACTCATGATCTTTCATAATATAGCTCATAAATGCAATTGGGAGTTCGTGCTCATTAGAATCTTCCTGAGTCAAAACCGCAGCCAAGGTGTTATCTGTGGCGTAGCAATAGATAATAAAATCTTTGCTAAAATCTGGACATGCTAAAATAGGAGTTTTAGCAATGGCTCTTTTAATATCTTCAAAGGCTTCTTTCCCTTTAGAAGACCAACCAAACATTTGTTTGCCTTTCATCATTTGGGAGATATTCAGAGTTAGTTCTGTAAAATCAGGGATGAATCTTCTCAAAAAATTGATCTTACCAAAGAAAGAGTGCACGCTTTCTTTGGTTGGGAGAGGAATTTGTTGAATAACTTGAACTCACTCAGGATCAATTTTAATACCATCTTTGGAGATGATGTGCCCTAATAATTTCCCCTCTGTGACACAAAAGATGGATTTTTTAGGATTCAAAGAGATCCCATGTTCTCTACATCTTAGCAGAACTGTCTCCAAGTCTTTGAAAATGATCTCGCCCTTGTTTTAGAATACACACTCAAGTCATCAAGGTATACAACAATACACTTCCCTTTCAAACTTCCAAAGGCCAGATCCATAGCTCTCTGAAAAGTGGCACCAGCATTAATGAGCCCAAAAGGCATTCTTTTGTAAGCAAAGGTACCCCAAGGGGTAGTGAAAGTTGTTTTGTGTTGACTGCAGATTAACTTCTACCTGATTATATCCTAAGAATCCATCAAGCATAGACAACATTTCAGATCCTGTTACTACTTGTAAGACCTGATCCATCATAGGTAAAGGATAATTATCTTTCAAGGAAGCCTGATTCAGATTCCTGAAGTCAACACAGATACGAATCTCACCATTTTTCTTTCTAACAGGTACAATATTGGCAATCCATGTTGAATGATGGATAGGAAAAATGATTTTGGCTTTCAACAACTTCTGTATTTCTTGAAAAATGGTGTCAGCTATTTTGGGATTGTATTGCCTCTGCTTTTGTTTAAAAGGCTTAATTCCAGGTTTGAGAGGAATAAAATGCTACATCTCTTTTGGTTGGAAAGCTTTTAAATATTCATAAGAGTAGGCAAGAACATCCTTATACCTCTTTAACATATCAATTGCTTTCTTCCTCTCATCTGCTATGCAACATTTTCCAATGTTCATGAACTTAGGGTCAGTAGAACTCCCAATATTAATTTTTTCATATTCAGCTGATTGTTGAGGTCCAGTAGAAGCTCTAGACTTTACATACCTATCGTGTTTATCAAACAGTTCCTCTAAACTCACCAATCCTTTAGGAATCCTGTTTCCCTTGAGTTTAATGCATCCATCCTGATCTGTTTCTTCTCCTTGGGTAGCTTCTTTGTCAAAGGGCACACTTTCACGAGGTAAATTGTCACTTCCTTCAAAGTACAATTGTTCAAAATTATCCTTGAGTTCTAAGAAAGAAAGCAAGTGCTGATCATTATTGAAAACTTGCCAGTTATTTGTATTATCAGGTACACTAGGTCGATGGATCATCTCAATGGTGAACTTATCTTGGGAAAAGTCAGGATGAGGTATAAGCAGTGACCCAGAGACTGCTAATGAATCAGCCCTGGTATTCTTCTCCCTAGGTATTGCTTCAATGGAGAAAGCATCAAGAAATTCAATGGAATCCCACACCTGATTCTGTAATGTTTCAACCTTCCATTTTTCACCTAGAAGAGGTTTCTAACTTGCTTTACAATCAATTCCGCATCCCCATGAGCTAGAAGATTCTTCACACCTTGTTCTTTTGCCACATGTAGTCCAAGAATGAGAGCCTCATACTCTGTTGTATTATTGGTATTTTCAAATTGTAACTTGAATGAGAAAGGATGAAGGCTTCCTTCGGGCGACACCAATATGACACCAGCTCCAGAACCAGCTGAGGAACAACTTCCATCAAACTCTAAAATCCAAACACCATTAGGATCTTTAGGTGACACTTTGGGAGTTGGATTTCTTCAGGAGACATAATCATGTAGTTGCCATGCCCCATATCCTCATAGAGTATTTGTGCTTTGGGATCATTGGTTTTTTGTACAATATACTCAGATTGCTTCTTAGGCAACAACTTCTTCATTTGCCCATTAACAGGTACAAGTGCATGTGACCAATCCATTTGAATTTCTCCACCCACATCCTTACAGAAGTTTCTGCTTAGCAACATCCCGTATGAAGGAGGAATATCTGCTACTAAGATGGTAGCCAAAACTTTCTTCTCAGGCAAAGCAACAAAAGCCACTTGTGCATCTTTAATTCTTCCGACTAAGGGCACTTCCTTACTCTCCATAGAGTAACAAGATCCATAAGTGCATGTGAGATTCAAGCCTAAGGCATGAGCTACTTTAGCAGGCATCACATTATCTGATGCTCCTGAGTCTATGACGTAATTACTGAGCCTATGGCCAACTATAAGAAGTGTCACATAGAATGGTTTGATTTTGTCATTGGGTGAGGTGACAGCGGCTACCAGATTAGGTTGTGGTGCGAAGAAGGAGTGGGTAAAAGGCCTTTAGAGGTAGTTTTAGAATGGGAATTGACAAAGTGAATCATTTTAGCAAAGGCCTTAGGATGGGTTTGATAATATTCAGCTTCTGAGATTTGAACCTTAGTCTTTTTTAGGTGATCAATAATATCGAAAGACCCAGAAGTGGATGGGCTATCATCATTTGAAATCTTAGGTTTATCAACTTTAGGAGAAATGGAAATAACTTTAGTAGCAGAATTGATAGGACTCACCTTTGGTGTAGATGAAACGGGGATAGGAGATCCTCTTTTTGTAATTACGGGGATAGTTGTCAGCTGTTCTTTAGATTTCTTGGTGGGCTGCATCACTTTCTCCCTCTGATTTTTCTACTCTCGAGTCATGACAGTGTATGATTCGCTATTCATGTCTACTACTATTTCATCATAATCATCCTCATCATCAATGCCCTCAGTGGTGAAGAAATTAACTCGAGATCCCTCAAGTTCATCTGCTTCATCATCAACCTCTTCAAAAATTCCTCGCAATCTTCATTAACCTCTTCATCTTCAGGTTCCTCAACTTCACAGGTTACATTGACGGGAACTTTAATAGGAGGTCCTTCAAGTGCTAGCCTTGTTTGAGCAGTAGTCAAATGATTTCTGGGCTGAAAATTCCTCCTTGGAACGTCTGCATAGGGAGCATGCTGAGCCAATTGTTTCTTAATGGCAATGAGATCATTTGCAAGTTTTGTACCAATGGATCAGTATTAGGTCCAGGGGTGGAAGAGGAGGAAGAAGCAGATTTAAATTTAGAAGGGTCTCTCCTCAACTTCCCTGACATGATTAAATCATCTTCGACACTAACAGCAAGATTTTGATCCTCAACCAATGTTGCGAGATTAGCCCTTCTCAGTGCATAACTAACTTCAGGCGATTGGGCATTTAGGAAGAAACATTTTTGAATTTGATCTACAGGTCGAGTATTTGGCGGAATTTTGTTAATCAACCTGTTGAATCGGGCCACAAATTCTCTCATGGGCTCTTGTGAATCTTTCTTTATTTGAGAGATTTGGGCTAGCAAGGCATGCACATCTTCTGCTGGTTTGAAATGGTTTTCAAACCCAGTTCTCATTGTATCCCAGCTGGTGATAGCACTGGCCGGAAGGTGATAGAACCAATCAACAACATTATCTTGTAAAGTCTCAATGAAAAGTCTTACGGAGACATCTTCATGTTCAACTCCCAGAACTCCGCATGCAACTATGAAGGCTGCGATGTGTTCATCAGGATGCACTTTACCATCACCTTTGAATTTAGGGAAGTTCTTTCGGTTACCTCTGGGTAACTCATGCAAAGGCTGAGGAAGGGCAAGGGGCCCGACACGATGACCCCAGGGCAGTGGTACCGCCATTCTTGGAAAAATGGCTTGAAGAGGAACTGCAACACCAGCAAGAATCAAAGCTCGAAGATTAGGACTGATTGACTCTGAAGGAATACCACCCATAGGGATTCTATCTTGGATAGGTGGAGTACTTGTTGAACGAGTCTTTCTATTTCTTGTTGAAGGGAAAGGAAAACCCTGCTACTCCAAAAGCTGAAATTGAGAATCTTCAATACCAAGGGCCCTTCTCCCTCGAGTAAAACACGGAGTTGCCAGATCAAAGGATGATCAATAATTACAGAACTGGAATATGATTTCCCCAGCGGAGTCACCAAAAACTATTGGTCATCAAATAGGACTTCACGAAGAGCAACAGTCAGGGGACAAGAAGTCCCTCCTCTTTAATGGGAGAGGTTCCCTTATTCAAAAACAAACCTATTTACACATATACAAAACATGATTTTCTTGTGGAACTTGGATATTTACGAAAGTGTTTTCTATAAGGATCATCAATTACAAAAGGATTGAGGAATGAGAAAATGAGAATGAGCAGAAAGGTGCCATTTAGAATTATAGATGACAGAGTAATTCTTTATTCATGTGAAGGTACAGTGAATTGAAACAAGATCATTTTTATCATACTAATAAGATGAAATTTGAAAGACACAAAGTTCTATCAATAACATCTGCAAGAATACAAAGCTTCTTAATATAATATAGACAAATTATCTTAACAAGATTAAATGAAAAGCTTAGGGATAAAAGATATCAGATAGACGAAGAATGAAAAGCCCTTCTGTATTGATTTATTTATGATTTATTTACACATTCAGAAAATAAGCCAAGTTCTTCCTCTTTCAAAATGGCGAGGAGAGGCCATTATATAGTTTACAATTCAGTTACTCTCGGTAACTACTTCTTTTAAATAAATATTAGTTAAGGATTGCCAATCGCAATACCTCAACTTATTACAATAAATCTCGAGAAAAGAATTGGAAGAGAAGAGAGGAATAAGGAGAAGAAGACAGGTGCTTATGACTAGGAGGGACCCACTGACTTCAAAATCCGCTTTGCTGAATCTCTTCAACACCTCGGCTATGTCTCTGCCACGTGGGACTGACGTGTTGGCTGTAGACTGGGTCCAAAATCCGAGGCACTTCTCCATTTCCTTATCAAACTCGACATGAGTATGATAGTCTTTATTTGCTTCTTCAATAGCAGATTGAAGAGAGCAGATCTCCTTCATTTTCTCTTTGGAAATGGAGCTTTCCTTGAACAGATTTCCTTTGACAAAAGCTCTGAATTGAGCTTTGATTTCTTGTAGGGAGAGAGACACACCAGAAGTTTCATCCTGAAGATGACAATGTATATCTTTGAAAGCAGATACAACTAGTGTTTTGAAAGCCTCTCCCTTCTGCCAACTATTCTTCAATTCTCCCGAAGCCTTGTAGTTGTCACTGTCTTGATTGAACAGGGCCTGTGCTTGATTCTGGGAGACAACTATGGCATTATCCATTTCTGGAATCCTCAGTGCAGTGCCAATGGCGGCAGCATCAAGTTTGGCAATGAGCTCCCCGTCAATTCACTCGAATCAGGGTTGAAATGAGCTCCGCATGAAAGCACTGTATCTACACATTGCACAGAGATTGGGAAACCACCAGTGAAAGCCAAACCGTTGTCATGAATCATCTGTGCCATTGGCGTAGGGTTTGCGTCTATCATCCTTGACCAAAAATCACTAAAGTCAAGATGGCAAACTTCATTGTCCCCGATATCGGGAACGGCAGACTCTAGTGGTGAGATTTGTTCTTGCCCCTGAAATTTGATCTTTATGTTGGTAGTAATTGGAGAGTGAAGGCTGCAAGCTAGACTTGGGAAGGAATAGCGAGAGGAAAATGGATATGCATGTAGGAATTTAGATTGTAAAGGTTCGAGCAAAAGATAGCAGGAAAGCAGTGTGCAAAACGCATAGGGGGTTCACTCATTATATAGCCGTTTAGGAGAGAGAAAGGCAATGAATGCGTATTTAATACATACCTACCAAATTGAATAAGCAAGATATTTGGGTAGAGTGGGAAAAATTAGCATGAATGGCACTTGGTTCATTTGGGACATGTGGGACGTGAAAGCGCGAAGTACGCGGCTCGGCCGATTCGAAAGCGGGAAAATACGCATAATTGAACTTGGGACACGCGGGACAAAATTACGTGAAGTACGCGGCTCAGCTGAATCGAGACGAAAATGGAACAATTGGTCTGGGTGAACTTGGGACATTTGGGACAAAAAGTTCCGACGGCCCGAAAAGAACAGACTTCGGGTGAACCGGCCGATCGGGGAACAGAGGGCCCAATTGAACTTGGGACACATGGGACAAAAATGTCCGACAGGCCCGAAAAACACACAAAATGACCCAAAAACATAGATTTCTCAATTTCTTTGGCATTTCACATTATCAGTACAACAGAGAAAACACTTAAACTCAAAATTTTAAATTTTCACTTTCTTAAGAGCAGGGGAATTTTGAGTGGACAACAAGATGAGAACAAGAGCTATCCTTGGTTGAAAGGATGAAGAAGAAGAAGAAGAAAAAGAATATTTCATAGGACATGATATTTCATAGAAAGAAGCCAAAGAAAAGGAAAGTGTAGGTATCTTGTTGGAGAGAAGATGGTATTATCTTCTAGTATATTTCCTTTGTATTATTTAAACTCGTGTAATGGCTTGCATGGTATGAAAATTACTTAGTGTTTTTTCCTTTTAGATCCATAGGTTGTTTTTGAGATCTTGTTATTGCTCATTCTTATAGATCAACATGTTCTGAGATCTTGTATTACATATCCATGATTTCATGATGTATTGTTGATCCATACGAATCTAGTATTGTAGAGGAAGTTTTCTTCATGTTTGCAAAAGTTGATGCAATGCTAATGGAGAGAATTATTTCTTGGTGCATGGTTACAGTTTCACATTGGTAGAAACTTCTAGAGGTCTTGTTTGCAAATTCATAGTACAAAGGTGAGCTTGGTTCCATAGTGGAAAATGAAGGGTAGCTTTAGGTATGTGAGATGTTTGTGGTGTTTCGGAGACACGGTTTTAGTGCACTTAGGTAGATATGGTTAGAGAAATAGAGGAGACACAGGTGGTGGTATGGGGGCATGGTTTAGTGTACTCAGAAATATCTAGTTGAAGATCTAGGAGGAAGAGATACTCTTGAAGAGATACATGTACTATTATGCAGAAGAGTTGGTTTGTAATCTCTTGTTATATTATATATATGAGATCTCTATCTTTGGTGGACGTAGCCCACATTGGGTGAACCATGGTACATGTTGTGTTATGTGTGTGTACTTTTGTGTGATTTGGATTATTCTTCTTTATACTTCCATTGCTATAGATTTTTCGGGATTGTTAGATCTGTATTTACATGTTTTTGATTTGATATATTATAGTTGCAAATGTTTCCACATAGACCCATCTCCAACAACTCAAGTTATCGGATCCTAGTTTTTATCTTATCTCGATACCAACCACTGGTATTAGAGTTTGATTATTTCAGAGCAAGGGTTTGCTTCATGGTTTTGTTAGTGGTTATTACTAACATGTATGAGAGTAGGGTTTGTTTTTCCTGATGTGAAAATCACAGGAAGAGATTGAATCTCAAGTGGGAGCTGGAAGAGTAAGGTTACTAGAAATTATAGTGATCGACATCGGTTAAGTTACAACCGGCATCGGTAGGGTGACTGTGGTCACTTACGGGGTACCCATGGTTAGTTATAGGATGACCATGGTTGGTTACTAGGAAACCTAGTTTTAAACATAAAATCACATATCTAAAGAAATGGAGAGATGCATGGAATGTATCTTATTTTTTGAGGTATCCTTGGTTCTTAGAGGCATAAGCATGGTAGTCAGATTGTAGATCCGGTTATTAAGGTATGGTTTTATCTTGGTTTTGTAGTGTATGGTTTAATTACACATGCATGGTTTTGGATTGTAGATCTAGACAGAGAAAAGGAGCATGTATGCATCCTTGGTGAAATTAGATGCACAAGATTTGGTAGAGAGGTTGTAGCATAGAATAAAGATGTGGCTTCCATCAAAGAAGCATGTAATTTAGTTGAAGATGCGGTTGAGTATCTTGGTGCTGGTAAGGTAATGTGTTTCATCTTGGTGTAATTTATTTTCATGTATTACTATTGTAGTGGTTTTCTATGATTTGGATGCTTCTTAAAATGACTAGATCAGCTCAACTACTAGCTTCGGTCGAAGTAGGCACCTGGTGTGGTGTTCTATGCCAAATTATTTGGCGTCGGGTTCATTCTAGCAGCATCAACATCATGCTTAGAACCGAGGTCGATCACGGAGGAACCGATATCAGTCAACTAACCATGGTAGGTACCTATGGCAACTTATCTATACAAATTGCGGTAGGAAAGGGTAAATGATTTTTTGTCTGGTTTGGAGGATCAAGTTTATTGCCTGAGTGTACATGAAAAAGATGGTGTAGATCACTTCATGGTTAGGATCAGAAAGAGGATAGAGTTGGCTTGGTTATTCCATTAAGACTTTGAGTCGGTATCTCTATATGATTCATGTTTTATTTCTTTCATTTGGAGAAACTGATATTATGTTTGGATAGTGTGCAAAAATTTAGACCATAGTTTTTGGTTTTCTTTGAATTTTAATTCCCGGTTGTGTGGAATCTTAAGGACAAGGGTTTCTAGTCTAAATATGTCATCGTTAATGAAAATTCATGATTAGAAAAAGTTATAGGTAACGAGATATGCTTAGTACACACATATGGAAAGAAGGTGATTCACCTACTTCACAAGAATTCCAAACTTCGTGATGTAGAAGCATTCTTAGAGAAGAAAGGGAATCAATTTTATAGTTCTTTCATCTTGTTTTATTTCTAACTTGACATATTAGCTTTTGAGCTTGGTGTTAGAGGCATTGTAGGGGATTTCATGTTCAGTGGGATTAAACCATGGTTGTTGACATTGTAGGATTGGATACATGATGCACATGCAGAGTGAGAGGAGATTGATACTATTCAAAGTGGAAGAAGGCACAAGTTGTATTTGGAGGGAAGTCAAGGATTTGCGAGATATTTTGAGTTTATTTCTTTGTGATGTCACTTCTAGTTTATTTTTTGGTGCCTGGATATTCCTTAGGGAAGGAATTTGATGGTTGATTTAGTTGGTTTTAGATGATAGAGCAATTTTCAGAGTTTGAAGGGTGAAAAAGGAGAAAATATTCTAGTTACAGAGACCGGTGTCGGTTAGGATTAACCGTGGTCGGTCATTTGGTAACCATGGTTGGTTAGGTAGTGATCGGGGTCGTTAGGAAACCATGGTTGGTTTGGTCATAGGTTTGACAACAGTGTTTATTTACCATTTTTAGATGGTGCCCTTGTTTTGCTTTCATCTTGGTTGGTTTGTGTAGTATGTTGATGACATGTATGCTAGTATTTGCACTTGGTATTAGTTGTATGGTTTAGCATGGTTGTTTTTATTGACATTGATGAGCACAAGATTCATATTCAGCTTTGGAGTTAGTCGGTGGCAGACATGGAGCTTCAGAGAGCTGGTGATATGGATGGATGTACATGGTGAGTTTGTACATGTGGATAGATTGAATTTTGTGAGTCTATGATAATGCAAATGTTTTATTTGTACATGGATGTATATGAGCACAATTTAGATGCCTTGAGCATGAGAAAGGGATGTTTGTATTTCCTCTTGATTACTAAGTTACTCCATGGGAGATTTTATCTTCGAGATGATTGTCTTAGACATGTTAGTTGTTTATACGGGGTTGGATTTGCAGATTGTAGTGTTTGGATTCCTTAAGTTATACAGGTTCATGGATTGATCACCCACTATTGCGGTAGAAATCATTTGGGTTGTCTTTACCCAGAATCTTATTTTTCTTTCACATATTCTAATTTGACTTGTCTTGGTTAGTTTCATTGGTGGTTACATGGAAACATGGATAGATGGATGGAGAACATGGTTGGTTTTATAGGTATGACTATGGATGTAGTTGAAGCTTAGTATTTCAGTTTTAGTGGGAGATCTTGTAGGTGAATTAGTCATGGTGACTTGGTTGCTTGAGAGTCTTGGAGTTATGACTCAGTGGGAACTTGATGTATGGATAGCTCGTGTATCATAAATCAAGAGTAGCTTAGTGTAGGTATATGGTAAGTCATGGGTTTGTTATCTTCTTGGTTTTCGAAGATGGTTTAATCTTCCTAATTTAATTTGAGATAATTCTTGATGTAAATAATATATCATCTTCATGGTATGTAGAGGACGGTGATGTAAATGTATAGGTACATGTTCAACAATTTATCTCCAAGTGGGAGATTGTTAGGTTGTGGAGCTAAATAGCTTCACTGGAGCATGCATTACAAAGTGACTGGATTATACAATGACCGACATCATTCAGAAGTGACCGGCATCGATCGGGATGAAGTGACCGACATCATACAGGAAGTAACCAACATCGGTTACCTGTGCGGGAGTGTTTTATTTATAAGTCACAAGATTTAATATAGATTTTTTTAAATTTGATTTATAGGATGTAATTACATGGCTATTATACCCTAAGTTTTTCTAGGCTTATATAAGCTAGAAAAATAGGGTTGAGGCATAAGATGAGAAGAAGAGCTATCCTTGGTTGAAAGGATGAAGAATAAGAAGAAAAAAAAAAGTAGATTGCATGAAGACAAGAGCTTTCATAGAGAGAAGATGAACATAAGGAAAGTACAAGTGCATTATTTATGAGAAGATGGTTTTATCTTCTATTGTATTTTATTTGTATTATTTAGTCTCATGTAATGGCTTGCATAGTATACAAAGTACTTAGTCATTTTTCTTGTTAGATCCACATCTTGTTATGAGATCTTATTATTACTCATTCTTGTAGATCCACATGTTGTGAGATATTGTATTACATATCCACGAGATCAGGATGTATTGTTGATCCATAGGAATCTAGTATTGTAGAGGAAGTTGTCTTCATGTTTTCACAGGTTGATGTAGTGATGATGAGAGACTTATTTCTTGGTGCATGGTTACGGTTACACATTGGTAGACCCTTCTAGAGTTCTTTTTACAAATTCACAAATGCAGTGTGATCTTGGTTGCACAATGGTAGATGTAGGGTAGCTTTAGGTATGTGAGATCTGGTGGTGTTTCAGAGGCATGGTTGTAGTGCACTCAGGTAGATTTGGTTAGAGATCTGGAGGAGACACAAGTGGTAGTATGGAGGCATTGTTCTTGTACTCGGGTAGATCTGATTATAGTTTTGGGAGGAAGAGATACTCTTGTAGAAATACATGTACTCTTATGCGTAAGATTTGTTTTTAATCTCTTGTTATATTATATATATGATATCTCTATCTTTGGTGGAAGTAGCCGACATTAGGTGAACCAAGGTACATGTTGTGTTATGTTTGTGTACTTTTGTATGTTTTTGATTATTCTTGTTTATACTTCCACTGTTGTAGATTTTTTGGATATTGTTAGATTCGTATTTGCATGTTTTGGATTTTATATTCCATAGTTTCAAATTTTTCCGCATAGATCCATCCCCAACAACTTATCGAGTGATGCACTACATTTCATACCCAAATGTAGTTACGGTGAGTGTGTTCATAATGTGTCATAGGTGCTCTTGTGTCGGTTGCACTTTGTGAAGTAGTGAGTAATAACTAAATGTAAAAATGTAATAGAATGTGTGCATGGATTAGAACAAAATCCCCCATATGAAGTGTGATGCATGTTTCCTAGCCTTACACCTTATGAGGGAGCTATGGGGATGCAAGTGATCTCTAATGCAACGAGATAGATGAAATTCTAGATGGATGATAATAGTGAATGATGATAGGTCCTTCATTATAGTTTCATAACTTTATATTTATAGGGTTCTCTTGAACTAATTTTGTAATTAACCCATAAATGGCCAACCACCAAAAATATAAAGATCTAAAACGACTAGAAAGAGCCCAAAAAGTGGTGGGAAAGTGTAAAAGGGACAAGGGCACCCATGGGTGCCCAAGACTAATCTAGCCACCCCAATTGAGGATAAGATAATGGGAGATGACAGGAGCTGATTGGGCATGTGGATGTAAAAGTTCGGTAATGAAAAATAAAATAAAACAAGATGGAAAAAGATGAGGGTTAATTAGTACTTTCTTCACTCAAGAACCTTCTAAATAGTAGTATGAAACTAGGATAAATAATGTCTAAAGTGCATGATTTTGTGACTACACCTCTAGCATTTAACTACTTCCCACAATATAGAACAACATAGCAGGTGGTGTGTATAAACTTAAGTGATAAGGATTGTATGCCTTGTAATTAACCCCATTATGGTCTCATAAATTTATATGTATAGGTTTCTCTTGATATAATTTTGTAATCCACCCCGAAATGGCAAAGCACCAAAAATATAAAGATCTAAAATGAAAAGAAAGATCCCCAAAAGTGTTAGGAAAGTGCAAAAGGGTCCGAGAGCCCCAATCAAGGCTAAAATAATTGGAGATGACAGAAGGTGACTAAGCATGTGGATGTAAAAGGTCGGTAATGAAGATATGAAATAAAACAAGATGGCCAAAAGATAGGGTCACTCAATAAAATTCTAAATAGTAGTATGAAACTAGGATAAATAATGTCTAAAGTGCATAATTTAGTGACTACATTTTTCCCCACTTTATGTTAGTGAAAGGAAATCTTGGTAACAAAAAGTAGATAGATATGTGTACTTGATGTTCATGAAGAGTCTAGTAGAAATGGGCCAAAGGACTAGACAAAGTGTGGAATGAAAAAAATATGGAGGAGCATGGAAAATAAAGATGATAATGTGCAAAAATGTGATAAGAGTGAAGCTAGGGAATAACGTGTGTGCTAATGTTGATTTGTGTAGTGTACCTATATGATTAGTATAGTGTGTGTTGTCACAAATCGTTGTTGTTATTGATTTTTGTTGCCCCCATTTGACTACTTATTTGTCATAAGGCCAGACCTGCAAGGATAAAATGATCAAGTAGTCAAATATATATGCATGTATGTGTAAAGACACAATGTAAAATACACATGTAAAATTATGTAAGTGTACAATACACAAATGAAAATGTATAAATGGAACATGTACACCTGATCCATGTTGAGAGAAAGAGTGTATAAGGATATCTTGTACTTCCGGGTTTTTGGGTATCCGATGCCATAGGTGAAGAATTATAGGGAGGAAATGCTCTTTGTCATCTAACCTTTAACTTCGCTTCCTTGGAATGTGTGTGAAAAGATCTCTATATCATCCTATTTTTGGGTGATCCGATGCCGATGGTAGAAGAAGTATAGGGAGGATTTCCGTTGTATACTTTAACCTTTAACTACTCCTTGGAATGCTAAGGACACCATGCCTTGTAAAGTCCATTGTGTATGGGTTTTGTAGACTGTCCAAAATCACTTGCTATATGTTAACCCAAAATTCCAAGGGTGGAAAGTGCATTGAACTAAATCGGTGTAAATGCACTTTGTGTTAGTATGTAAACCCCAAATGAATCACCCCATCTTTGGGGCGCATGTGGCGTCGCTGATAGGATAATGCGGCCCGAAGAGAGAACCAACTGCATGTACTTTGAAACTCTTCTCTGCACAGGGAAGGGAATGCACTTGGTAGAAACCAAGGCACACACAAACAATGATGGCTATCCAAGTACAAAAAATCATGCATGTAAAAATAAAATGTGTAATCTATGCAACCATGTAAAATATATGAGGAAAAGTAGTGTAAAATATTAAGGAGACAATTAAGCCACACAAATCAGGTTAAAAACATGTGACATCACTCATGATGTCACAATATGTGCAAGGGCATCATGTTCACACACAACAAACAAGTGTGCACAACAAGAAAAGGGTGATGCCCATAAATAAGAATAAATAATAACAGATAATGTAACAAACAAGTATGGAAGAGAATACTCCCACATAAAAAATGTTATATATAAAGCACTCGTTAGCATGTTAGAAAGATACTAGTATGTCAATAGCATATATAACCAACTAATCTAAAGTGCTAAGTACAAAAGAAACAATAACACCTTTGAAAGATGAACGTGGATGCCCCCGCAAAGAACCAAAGGTGGGAAGGGTCGAAGGTGAGCATCAACTGTTGCATGTAAGATACCTATATCTGTAATCAAAACTATAAAAATGTGTGAATGCACATGTGTGGATGATATAGATAGATGACATATAAGTACATTAACTAGAATGTGTAGTAAAGTGACCATGAACAAGAAAAAGTAAGCTAGAGTAAAAGCAACCATAATATGCAGCATATTTTAGATGGATGGAATGAAATGAAAAATGGAGTGATAAGAGCTGAGTGTCGCCCAAGTGAATGGAAGTGTGTGCAGGTGAGGTTCATTTTATTTTCTCACTCAATAGTCAAGAATGAACCATAAATGAGAGTGTGTCATCAGGAAATGTTCAAAGTGTGTGTTATGTCTAATGTGATGTGATGAGTGTGTATGTGTATTGATGAGATGCGACCTAGAAATGATATGTGCATGAATCCTATAGCCAAAATTTATATTATGAAAATATGAATGTGTAAGTGGTGATTTAGCCTAAGTGTATATCACTACAAGATGAAAAGAGGGAGTAGTGATGTAACCTAAGGTGTATACCACTAAAAATTTATAAAATAGGTGACGATTTAGCCTAAAGCGTATGTCACTAAGATGGAAATGTCACATGATGAAAGGTAGAATAGTAAATGTGTGATGAGTTTAATGTCCATTTGATTTGTAAACCGTCGGCAGTCGAGTATGGACCGAGGAACTAAAGTGCGTCATCGGGTAGTGAGTGAAATGTGTAGAAGACAATGTGATAGACATGATAGTAAAATATGACCATATGATGAGTAGAATATGTAATGTATGATGTAAAATGACAAGTGTAATATATGTGATGTAAAGTAAGTGTAGTATCTATAATAGTGAAATGTATAGTGTAGAGTGCAATATGTGTAATGTGTCGAAGAGCGTATAGTATGTAGAATGTAACGCTAGATGTGTAGGATGTGTAAAGTATAATGTATAGAGTGACATGTAAGATGAGTAGCATATAATGCTAGATGCATGATGTAAACTAGCATGATGTGGAAGATGTGTCATGAGAAAAATGTGTATGGTATAATATGTAGTAGAAGTAGGATGCAATGCTAGACTAGTATGATATGAAAATATCAAAGTGTTGTAGACTAAATGTAGAATATATGGTGTATGATATGTAATGTGTGATGAAATGCAATGTGTAATGCCTATGGTGTAGTGTGTGGGGTTCATGTGTAGTAATCCCTCAATAGTCAAGTGTGAACCAAAGCACAAGAGTGTGTCATCGGGTAATGACAATGCTAAAATGTGTAATGAGTATGTGTATGTTAGGAAATTGATGTATGAGAATGCAAAGATGAGATATGAGTAGATGCTATGATGATGTATGTGTAAATTCTAAGAGTGTGATGTATTATTATGTAAGAATGCTAGAATGGGGGGGAATGTTAAGTACTATGCCCTCAAGTGTGTAAAATGAGGGATGATAATGTTAACATGATAGGGGATATGTCCCCAAGGGTAGGATAAATGATTTATGAAAAGAGGAACACAATTATTTATTAATTACATGGTTTGCTTGAAAATTGATAAATCCACATCACCTTACCTCGCCACCTCATTTCATTTCACCTCATCATGACCTAGTCCTAACCCTAAACTAACCTAATTAAGACCTATAACTTGGTCCACACCTACACCCATGACTAATGACCCCTTTCTCGCACCCAAAACCGACCTTCTAGTCACTTGACCAAGCCCGCAACTAATCTCTCGGGAGAAAAGTAGGGAAAGTGGGCTATTTTACTAAAAATAGCCTACTTTTTCCTTACCGATACCGGTTCCTACTCGACCGCCGTCGGTTACGTAACCGCCATCGGTTCCCTGTAAATGGGCTCCCCAAACCAAAAACAGAGGTCGAAGGATTTTTGGATCGAGAGAGAGCATCAGGAGCGATCAAGAGAATCCGGATCTTTACTTGGCTGAGCAGAGACAAGTGAAGAGACAAGAAGAGTTTGCAGCAAAGGAGATCAAGCCCAAGACTGCAACTGGATACCAGAGCCCTGTGATACTCAGCTGATCATCGGGAGGGAGATATCTCATCTTCTGTGTGTCAGGCCATCCTACCTCGCCTCGCCTTTGTCATCGAGTTCTTGACCTCGCATCTTCACAATAACCAAGTAGTTACATCTTGCATGTCCTTTTAATAATACTTCTTAGACTTTTGAATCACAAATTCTCACAAATCCATTCCTAGATCCACTACCCGCAAACATATCAGCATCTAACTATCCTTCATTTACTTCTCATCACCTCATTACCTAATATCACCCATATACTAGCCTTACAAACAACACAAATACCCTACAACAACAACCACCCCACAACACAACTAACCCACGATCCTAGACCCTACCGATATCGGTTATCAAGAATCGCACGGTTATTGTGGTTCAAAACCAGAAATCAGCCTTTCCCCTACCTGTTTCAACAAAGCAACTTAATTGATATTTTACAGTCTTTTGGTGTTAATTCATATTAGCAGGGAAACTGACCACCTTCAAAGGAAGTTTTATATTTCCCGGGCCCAAGGCGCTTCCTCATTTATTGTCTAATCAAAATCTTGTGGTCTTGTGTTCTTATTTGCAGTAGTCCTTCCAAGACAAAAAGGAGTTCTTCGCAATCAGCCTGATCTTTCTCTACGGTACGCGCACACCATCTCGACATTCAACAGGTATTCCTCCTAGCCCTAACCCTTATCTCTGCTTCTAAAAGGAATGAAAGGATAGAAGCAACTCTATTCCCGTGGTTCCAAACATTCCGAGCGAAACATTTTGGCACATGCACTGGGGACCATTTTGGGTTTCTTTATTTCTTGCTTGCTTTCATATAGGGAGCATACTTGCTGTTTTATTCTTCTAAAGATATTCACAAGGCTTTGTATAATTTGGTAAAAGAACTTGCTTTTCTTTTTACATCTTGCATTAGTGAAAGTCATCTCTTTTGCTTCATCGAACATAATTTTCGATTTGGGTTTAAAACACGTATCATTCCTACGCTGCTTGTTTTCAATTCTAGTGAACGTAGATTAAGTAACAGGTCGTACACGTGGGGGTGATATCCATGGTATTGACAAGAAATTAATCTTACTTTCACTGCACAACACATACCGAATCACTTCACAATTAACTCAACAGCTCAAACATCCCCCCTTTTCCGCGGTATTCCTCCGCCCGATTGAGGTAACCTTATAAGCCAAAACAACTTGACATTTCCCCTAAGTCTTTTGTTTAGGATTGACATCATTCCGTACGTCTAAAGGCATAAGCCCATAATAATTAAAATTGACCCTAGGGTTAGTCTCTGGATTTGCGTGTGCATCTTGTTTGTTTTTCGCTTCTGTTTTCTCTTATACACTCGTCTTCTCGTGATTACCTTAGAACAATTTGATAAATATAAAAATCAAATTAGCAGCTTTTTATATTTTTATACCAGTCTTATTACACCGACATCGGTTACCTAACCGACGTCGGCTATAGTATAACCGACATCGGTTATCAGACCGATATCGGTTATCGCTTTTTTCCAGCCTCGACAAACCAAAGAACCTACCAATTTTACCAGTCTGAGTTTGTTTCTATTCCTGACAGATTGAAACCCTACTGTGAACTCCTGTCCATGGTTGTTATCACTCGAAAGCAAGCCGCCACCATGGTTTCACATGCTTGCTCTGTTTCTTTTCCTGAATCACCCCCTTCACATTCTGTGGGGAATCCTACGGATACCAGCGAGGTTCCTAAAATTCCTGTGGGAGATAAGGACTTTGCCAAGTTTCTGGATGCTAATCCTAGTGCTGTACAATACTATTTGTCTCATGCCCCTGACCGTACGCCCGATGGTCAGCTCCTTGTTGGTATGCCTATTAGTATAGCTGCTCATTTAGCTCCCACTCCGCCTGATGACACCGCCTTGCTTCCCGCATCTTTAGCCCCGTCTCCCAATCCGATGGCTTCAGAGGTTCATACGACACAGATTAGCTTTCCTTTGGTTAATCTTGGACCCCACATATCACTACCACCGACTGCCCCTACCTCATCTCTCTTGCAGACCGCTCCATTCATGACTTGCTCTCTGCCACCTATCCACACGAGCTTTCCTTCTCAAGCTCCGCCTACCTTTTCATTCCCATACACGTATCCAGTGACCTCAACATCCTATATGGGACATCCCTATTCGGTCGCCTCAACATATTCATCCTCCATACCTTATCAACACTTAACCCCACCATTGTCCAGCAGAGGCCCTTGGCCCAATTTGCCTCCGTTTACCACAACCGCACCTCATCTCATCCAACCACAGATTTCATCAAACAAATGATGGACAAAATGCATAACTGAGGCTTCGCTTCGTGAAGTCGAGCGCCTTGACATACGAGCAAGTTTGTCGAGCCTATTCACCCTTCTCGTCCCCTTCATTCATATCCTCCTCAATGGGAGTTGCCAAATTTACTCGCTTTTAATAGTAAAGAGGATCCTCAACAACACTTGCGATCATTTAGACATGCTTGTTATTTGATTGCTCATGATGATGCCTCATTACTCCGCACCTTTCCCATGTCCTTATCAGACCCGCCTTGAGTGGTACAAAGCTTTAACCCAAAGACTCAATCTTCTCTTTTAACCAACTAGCCCAATCTTTCTTGGATCATTTCTCCATTAACATTGCCAAGAAAGTATCTATCACCGACCTTTATGCCATCCGACAATTCAAGACGAATCTATCGCAGATTTCGCTTGACGATGGCGTGGCCTTATCAACCAACTTACATATGCCTTGCCTCAGTCCGAACTTATCAAACTTTTACGCGGGCCTGCGCTAAGCACATCTCTCCTACCCTCCAAATTCAAACTTTCCGTACATTTGATGAGGCCTTTTACCATGGCTCGAAATTAGAAATTCGAGCCTTAAGAAGAGAAATTGCGGTTGTGCAACAAAAAACCCCACTTTCCGAACTCCGATTCTACCAATAAGCCAAACACCACCCCTCCTCACGCATCCACTTCTTCAAATCAAAAGGAGCTGTCCACGCGGTGATGGTCAAATCTCAAACACCGTCTAATACCCCACCAAAACCACCTATAAGTACAAAGCCGAGCCCATCAATTACACTCCTCGGGAGAAACTTATGGTGTCATCTTGGAAAATTGCTCAAAGCCGAGCTATCACCTTGCCTCCCGTTAAACCCCACTCCGGGTTTGATTCCACCCGCGCTATACCTTCCTCGGTACAAAGAAAATGACTTCTAGAATTTCACCGCGTAAAAGGACATAGTCATGAAAACGCAAGATGTTGAAAAACATAGTGCAGAAATGGTCGACGCAGTGATATAACCTCGATAACCCTAATGCCCCCGCCAACCGAAATCTGAAAATATTCAACAAACCATTCCCAAATCACTCTTCTAACAAAGAATATAAACCAGATATCTTAGCCGAGGAAAGTGTTCATGAGATCCATGCAGTCTTCGACTCCCAGCCAAAAGCCTCTATCGAGAAAATTTTGAATCAAGCCTCTTCACTAACGCAGGGGCCCGAACCTCCTTCACCACCATCAAACCAAGGTGAAATCATTCCTTTACCCATAAAGGAGTTAATCGCCCAAATTTTCTTCTCATCGATGAGTCTTCTTATACCACATCCCTACAAGACTGCGAACGGATGTTATCTAACTTATCTATTTCCCAAACGTCTCCTCCTACCGCTCTTGCTGCACAAGAGGAAGGCTCGCCACTCCTTTTGTCATCCTTAGACGAGAAATCTCTCGCACCGACATCACCAAATTCTTTAACCATAACAGACCCTCTCAAACATGCCCTCCTACCTATTAGTTCTTCATCGCCTAAATCTTTTCAACGACCAGTCGACCTCTTAACATCTATTGATACAAAGGCCTCATCTACCCCCGTATCACACCCACAAAGGGATCGGAATCACAACCCGTCTTTCTTCCGTACAAAATTTACAATTCACGCCTGAAGACTGTTATTCTCCAGAAGATAGACGAGTCCTATGGGAACGTTTGAGTACCCCCTATTCTACTCAAATGCAGATGACCGATCCAGATACCTCTACCATATACCCGAAGTGTTTACAGAAACTCAAAATGCCTATGTCCTCATCTTCATCCCCCGAATCTCTACCAAGTATCTCATCCACCTCTATTAACCTAACCAAATCTTCCCCTACACTTGGGACCTCACCAATACCCAGCCTAACACACCCGCCTAAGCGACTAGATTTATCCAAAAATAAAGCCGCCCCGCCACTTAGGAGACAAACTCCATCCGTGCCTCTATCACAATCAAAACCATCATCGTCACACCTACCTTCCATATTGGGACCTCATCCCTCCACCTTGCATCAATATATCATACCTCCTGCGTTTTCTTCAAAACAACCTACGCCTCCTACACCCATACAGAGATCAAAGG
The DNA here is from genome assembly GCA_018340775.1 of Taxus wallichiana var. yunnanensis. Lineage (NCBI taxonomy): Eukaryota > Viridiplantae > Streptophyta > Pinopsida > Cupressales > Taxaceae > Taxus > Taxus wallichiana. The sequence goes on from CM031234.1 coordinate 438,131,599, forward strand.
ATATATCAACGTTGTCACCCCACGTATCCTGTCCACCCATCAACCCTAAACAAACTCCATCATCAAAGGATTTATTTTCTGTCACTCCCCTTTCTCCGTGGTTGTTCCCCGCTACCACGTCATCTGTAGCCTCATCATCTAACCAGCTGAACGTAGCTCCTGCGCCAAAGAAACCACGTTTAGTGAAAACCACGTGTCAACACCCCTTGGCTAAACCACCACCCATACGAACCAACCATGCCCAAACATTACCAAAACCCGCACAACCAATGCCCTCATCCTCCTCCGATTTTGACCCACTCAAAGGATCTTACGCCAAAATCCTTGCTATGTTGGTGGAGAATGCGACCATTTCCCTACCCCCACTTAGACCTTATGACCCATCTAAACCTCGACCTATAGGTTATGATGAGTCTAAAATCTGTGCTTATCACCGCACACCAGGACATGATGTGGAGGGATGCAAAGCTTTAAAAACCATCCTTCGTCAGTCACCTCTCTCAGATAGAAAGGTTAAGAAAGACAACTTACGAAGGGAGAGACCTTTAGCTTCAATTCCCTCTCCTATACCACCTGTCCCCGCCTCACCAAGATCTATCATTATTACAACCCCACCTCTCGAAGACCATGATTTATCCCAACCATCTTCCTCATCTCAGGTCTACGAGATTAATATGATTAGTGTTGCTACTCGAGCGCAGAAAAACAACGAGAAAGCAAAAGAAAGCACACCTGCGTCCTCTCTTTCTCCTTCCACCATCCCGATCGCACCACCACCCAAAGTGGTTGTTCATGGACCCGCTTACCCCGTCTCTAATGGAGTTTCCCATCGAGCCATGATCAAACAGCTTCACCAATCACCCGTAAAAATGACACTTTATGATCTAATTCAGACTTCTGAATCTCATCGACAAGCTCTCGTTGAAATTCTTCAAGGGATCGAGGTCTTACCTAATGAAACCCTGCCTGTTACCTCCATTCTTACACCCAATCACGTTGCTTCTCTCACCAAACAATCCACTACCCCAACTTCTTCTGTCTCTGTACAACAAGCTGCTGCAGTCAGTTTCTCCGAAGACGAAATTGTTGACTTTGGTACGTAAGATCCCGACCGCTTTTTTCATCTCTCACCTACGCCCGGACATTCGGGTACGCATGTTATGATTGACGGGGGCGCTAGCCTAAACATCATCTCTTCAAAAGCCTTCCAACAAATGAATATCCCTTCTAGCTACATGTGTGCCAATCCCATCATGTCATGTCATTCAATGATGCTATTACCTCTACCTTAGGCACCGTGATCCTTAACATTCGTGTAGGACCACGTACTTTACCCGAACTCTTCTATGTCCTTGAGGGAGAGTTCCAATACAATATATTGCTAGGTCGCCTCGATCCGGCTATGGGATGCGTTCCCTCAACCTTACATAGATGCATAAAATTTGAATACGAGGGGAAGTCCTACACCGTAAAAGCTGATCCTCCCCCCTTTAAAACCTGCAATATGATATACCGCCCTAATGATGTGCTTGTACCAATCAAGACACCCATTCATTCAACCCAACCATCCTCTTCAAATGTGCCTCAACCATCCACCTCAACCGCACCTACACCTTCAAATGAAACCACTGCCGCAAAACCACTTCCCTTCCTCGCAGCAGCTAATCCCAACCGCACTTTTAGTAGATGTTTTTCAACGCCTTACGCTGGGGGAGTATCGCCTATATAACGTTAGTTCTTTCCATACCCCACAGGAGTACGGACAGGTACATGCACATCCTACCTATGACCGTCAGTGGGGGGGAAGTAATCCCCACGACCACCTCACTGCCGCACTAACCTAACATATGGGGGTGTCGACGCATCTTCCGTTGCCCCTGAGCCCCCTCTTGGTGTGGTTCCTTTCCAATCCGATTTTCAATACCTGACAAATCATCGTTTCGCCCTCACCTTCTTGACTCGCTGTGCTTGGAAAGGCTTTGGTTTTGGTCTTTATGAACAAGGCCGACATACAATCATCCCCATAACTACACGCAAGCACAATGATCGTAGTGGTCTCGGATTTCCGGGAACACTTACACCGAAGGAACCTCGTGTCAGTTGTCTTCTAGAAGACAACGACGTCACCCCTACCGAACCATCATCACCCATTTTGCCTTTGTCACCCACAGAGTCGATAGATCCCGAATCTATCCCTCCTAACTTTTTTTTTTCATAAATGCTATCTTCCTAGGTCCTCTCACTTATCAACGCGATAATGAGGACACCTCTTCTATCCCCCTTCTGTATCCAGACATGATTGAAGAGGACTCACCTTCAATTAACGTTGTTGAATGCCAGGATGATGACTCCATCCTCACTTACCTTGGCGCGGATGACTCTTATATTCAACGCGCCTTACCATCTGAAACTCAAACCATGCTGAACGAATCTACTATTGAAATCAACATCCACACGAGGAGGATCCTCACATTGTGAAGATCGACAATCCCTTAACGCATCGTAACAAGTCGCCTTTACTACCTTTCTCCGTGCTTTCGCAACCAAGCTTTCGCTTGTCCTACGCCGACATGCCAGAATTGATCCCGACATCGCCGTCCATAACATTACACTCAAACCCGATTCCAAACCAATTAAATGTAAATTGAGAAAATGCATCCACGCATTGCCCTTTTGGTCAAAGAGGAGCTTCAACGACTTCTTTCTGCTTTCCTTCATTCTCGCCTATCGACTATCCTCAATGGATTTCTAACATCGCACTCGCTACTAAAGCGACGGGGACTTCTGATATGCACGGATTTCTGGATCTCAACCTCGCTTGCCCTAAGGATGACTTCCCCTACCTAGTATTGACCAACTTGTTGATCTCACCGCAGCCATGAGATGCTCTCTCTCATGGATGGCTTTTCAGATACAACCAAATTTTGGTCAGCACTCCCGATCAACATAAAACTACCTTCATAACTCCTCGGGAACCTTCTGCTACCGTGTAATGCCATTTGGCCTTAAGAATGCTGGTGCGCAACCTATCGGGCCGGCTATGACCTACATTTTTCATGACATTATGCACACTATCCTCAAGATTACGCGATGATCTTCTTGGCAAATCTAAACATCGCAGTTGAACATCTCGATGTTTTAACCATTATTTTTGATCACCTGCTACAATATTCTGTCCGTCTTCAACCAAAGAAATGTGTCTTTGTGTCCTTTCGAGAAAACTTCTCTTTTATTGTCTCTCTTCATGGGCATTGAGGTCGACCCATCTAAAGTCAAAGCTATTCTAGAAATGCCCCCACCTACCAATCTTAAACAATTGCGTAGTTTACAAGGTAAGCTCCAATCTATCCGACGTTTCATCTCCCAACTCTCGATCGATGTCAACCTTTCCATCACCTCCTTAAAAAAGACATTGACTTTCAATGGAGTGAAGAGTGCCACCAAGCCTTTGAGGCTCTCAAAGCTTATCTCTTGCAGCCACCCGTGCTTATCCCACCCCAGGACGACCGCCCTTTCTACCTTTATCTTTCCGCCACCGACCACGCTGTAGGGGCCATGCTTGCACATCGTGACTCTGAGAATCGAGAACAAGCCGTTTATTATATAAGTCGTACTTTGGTGGACTATGAGACTAGGTATACACATGTAGAAAAGTTGTGCCTAGCCCTATCATTCGTGGCCACCAAACTCCGACACTACCTTCTGAATCACAAAACTTTCATCATCACCAACACGGACCCCATCCATTACATGTATGCCAAACCTCATCTAAACCAACGCATCGCCAGATGGCTCATGCTCCTCGCCGACCTCGACCTTGAGTTTGTCCACCAGAAATCAATCAAAGGACAAACCATCGCAGACCAACTTGCGGAAGCCCCTTTACCAGGGGAACAATTTACCAATTTTACATTCCCCGACGAACTCATCGCCACTCTTTCACTCAGGGAGGAGTCGTATCCAATGACCCTCTTCTTCGATGGATCCAAATGCCAAGCCACGGCGAGGAGCCGGCGTTGTTCTCATTTCTCTCTCGACGCCGAGCCTATGCCTCTCTCATTCCGACTTGATTTCCCTTGCACTAATAATACAAATGGAATACGAGGCCCTTGTTCTGGTCTCCAAGTTGCGTTACACTTAGGTATCAAATCTATCAATATTTTTGCGACTCTCAATCGGTAGTCAATCAAGCTATGGGCATCTACCAATGCAAAAATGAGGAACTTCAAAAGTACAAACACTACGTGGATTCACTTCTAGCCTTATTTACTCACTATTCTATCCAAACCATTCCCGCTCCACTAACAAATTTGTGGATACTATGGCTTGCTTAGCCTCGCAAATTCCAGCTTCATCAACTGACTCTGACATTTTCGTCTTGGTCCAACAACTCTTTTCCCCATCTTATTCAGCCTTGGTTGTTTGTACGATAAATAATGTGTCTGCTAATTCACAGGATACCTGGTATCACCAATTTCACGACTACCTTACAACCTCTATTCTCCCATCTGACCTTACTAGTACCGAAAACGCGCGTTTCTTAAACGCGTTTCTCGTTATGTCATTATGGGGGGACTCCTTTATAAACGTGGCTTTGATGGCATCCTCCTTCGATGTCTCATCGGTGCAGAGGTCACCCATACCATCCAACAAGTCCATGACGGTATTTGTGGCGGACATTTTAGCGGCCTTGCCGTGGCCAAACGAATCCTTCGCCTAGGTTATTATTGGCCTACTCTCAATAACGATTGCTACGAATATGTTAAGCGTTGTGTTATGTGTCAACAACATGCCAACCTTCAACATACTCCTAGCCACCCGCTACAGGTCGCCCGAGATCTTTGGCCTTTCTCACAATGGGGTTTAGACCTTATTGGTGAGATTCATCCGTCCTCTTCGCAACGTCACCGATGGATTATCACAAAGAACCGAATATTACACAAAATGGGTGGAGGCTATTCCGCTCATTTCAACTAAAAAAAGAAAAAATTGTAGAGTTCATTAACCACCACATTATCTGTCGTTTTGGTGTTCCTCATCGCCCGATAATGTATAATGGAAAATCTTTCAAAAACAAGTTGTTGCAGACCTTTGCATGACAACTTTGGTATCAAACTCAGCTTCTCATCACCCTACTATCCACAAGCAAATGGACAAGTCAATCCTCTAATAAAACCCTAACCAAAATCCTCATGAAAGTTGTCAATGAATCCGAAGAAATTGGCACGATCACATCCCCTTTGCCCTTTGGGCTTATCGTACTAGCATTCGTACTCCACTAATGCCACACCTTTTTCTTTGGTATATGGTACCGAGGCTATCCCGCCTCTCGAAGTACAAATACCTCCCTTAGAATATCTCTTCAGTGATATTCTCACCAACGATGATTTCCGCCAAGAGCGTTAGCCCAATTGAGCTTCGACGAGCGCCGCCTTTACGCTCTTGATCACCTCCAAATCTATCAAAAACGTATCAAGCGTGCTTATATAAGCGACTTCATGAGCGTACCTTTAAGGTTGGTGATCTTGTCCTCAAAGAGAATCAACATGTAACCAAACTAGAAAAGAGCAAACGTGGAAAATTTGCTCCTAATCGATTGGGCCTTATATAATCACTCACACTTATGGATCGTGCACTTATCGCTTAGCTTCGCTTAATGGTAAACCCGAGCTCCGAACCCCTTAATGCCTTGCATCTTCGACCATTCTACTGTTGAATTTAGTGTTATATCACTTCTTATCTACCCGCCGCTCGTCCCGAGCTCACTTACCACCACATACACTTTGTTTCCTACACCTCATAATAAAAATCAAGCTCACATAGTTTGATTCTCACTTCACCTCAACAATGCCTTCCCTTTTTAGTCTAGTCCATGACTTCAAAGTATTAAAATAAGCCGTATTCTTATGGGATTTTCTTGAGTCAAACTTCCTACAAAAACTAGATGCTTCACGTCAAAAGGACATCTAGCTATCTACCTTATATATAGATCGCTCCTCGAAGGACAGCTATATGCCAAACTATTGCTATATTATATATAGATCGCTTCCCCGAAGGACAGCTATGCACTAAAATCATATCTCGCTACTATAATAAATAGATCTCCCTCAAGGACAAATATACACATCACCTTTATCGAAGCTTCTCGCATTGATCAGCTTTGTGAAGACCTCAAGAATAGTACAATCAATATCCTCAGAGACTTCCCGCATCGATCGCCTATATTCAAGAAAATAAAAGCCTCATTCAAAAGAACTTTTGAGTCATGGACTTGTCTATTTAGGGTAGGTTCTCTTTCATCAACACTCGCTTTGTAACAAGTTCTTCAGTACTCTCCTATATCATCCACCTCACCTCACCATTTGTTTCAACTCAAGGGACGTGACGTACACCCGATATATTGTGATCATACAACTCTTTTCACCTATTGACTTCTCATCTATGCACGGTACCTAGGGCTTCAAGCTCATTCTACGTTGTGTGGTTTGTTTAGCTCTTTTCACCTACGAGCACTCTTTCCTCTTTGCCTCGCATCTAGGATTGTGTGTTGATCTTAATCAGGACATGGTTCCCTTCTACTTGGGTAGGCTAACTTTCGCTTCCCTTATACCTTTTACAACATCACCAATTCATTACCAACACCAACAACCTTACCTTACCAATATTAATATCAATATTTTTACCAACCAACCAATTGCCTAAACCGTACCAAATTGCCTAAATTCACCTCTCCCTGGTCCTAAGGGAGAACTACATCGGTCTGAGGCCCCTCCTTGCTTTGTGCAATGGGCTATGTAGGCAGCACTTCGAGACATGGGGTCTCCCAAGGTTAGCTCGACCATCCCCTACCATAACCTATCATGTGTGGTAAATATAAATATTTTTGTGTATTTCTATTTAATCACATTCCTCTTTATCCTTTTTCAAAACACCAAAAGTCAAAACGCAAACATTCTTATTATTATCATAACTCAAATCAACATACATATTCAGTTTTATTTAGATGTTAAACAAATACATCTTCTCTATCATCGACACGCAGGTCGGCATCCTTATTTATTCTTATACCTCGATAACATTTACTTAGACCCTCACGCCTCATCCCGAACCCAGTGATGATGATCGTGATCGCCGACGCCTCGCCCGGCCTCTCCGTCCTCAAAGGTACCACGGCTATTGGGTACCGCCCACCGATCTACGCCAATCTCTCCTCGTAACATATGAATACGCCTCTCGCATGGAGGAATCTAGCCTCTAGTCTCTCTCGCTCGTGACTCCGCAACCACTAACAATCCTCTTGTCTCATTCATCTACGTGTTTGAGCTGATGAACTAAACTCGCAGATGATCTCTCTCCGCCTGTAATCACAAATGCTATGCGTCAACGATCACGTACACCTCGCAGCTCGCTACCCACCATAACCTATAGGCCTCTCGCTGCCCTCGCATCCATTACCCCGCGATCGGCCGCTATCTCCTCTCGGCCCTTCGAGGTGTTGGCCGGGAGGTGAGAATGCTTTGCCTCAACATCGATCCTCATATATGGTCTATAAGCCAGGGGTATATCTCCGCACAAATCCAAATTGTCACCGCACGCGATCTAGAGGAATCCTCTCATACTCACCTCGGCCTCATCCACCTCAATCGCCCTACGATCCACCTCAATCTATAGTTCCGCTCTCCACCCCTCAACCTCACCTATCCGCCTATTCTCCGACCCAAGGCCTACCACTAACCAGTTCCCGTAAGGCCTCCAATCCCAACCTACTCCACCCGACCCAAGGCCTTCAAACAATGTGCCAAAATCCGACAAGTCCCCTACCTCATCACTCCCGACCCCAACCAAGGCCTCACCCTAACCACTTGGCCCAACCCATGGCCTCAACCTCTCTCTTTTATCCACCTCAAGGCCCACCCTACCCATTTCGCCCGACCCAAGGCCTCAACAACTACCCATTACCTGGCCCGACCCAAGGCCTCACCCTAACCATTTGGTCGGCCACCCAAGGCGCAACCTCAACAATCCGCCCGACCCAAGGCCTCAACCTACCTATCCGGCCCACCCAAGGCCTCACCCTCCATTCGCCCGACCCCAAGGCCTCAACCCAACTCAACACCCGCCCGTCCAAGGCCTCAACCTGATTTCACCCGACCCAAGGCCTCACCATAAATCCCCGACCCAAGGCCTCACCCTAACCATCTGGCCCGACCCAAGGCCTCAACCTACCTATCCGGCCCGACCCAAGGCCTCACCCTAACCATCCGGCCCGACCCAAGGCCTCAACCTACCTATCCGGCCCGACCCAAAGCCTCACCCTAACCATCCGGCCCGACCCAAGGCCTCACCCTACCCATCCGGCCCGACCCAAGGCCGTAACCCAACAACTTGGCCCGACCCACGGCCGTATCACTTCAATACCTTACCCAACATCAACAACATACACTTTTATCCACCCATCATGTAGCTTTTTGTTCCATCGAGCTCACCTGTTCGTGTTTTAGCATGATTAGGGTCCCTGACTTGATCTGTCGACCAACTTTGCCTAGACCTAGACCGTGACGTTTATCTCAACCAAACCAACCATTTGGTACTGCCGAACATGCCTAAACGTTCCTGTACCTTACCTGTTATATACCCTGGAGCTACTTCCTATGCCTTGGATACCAGGATTATATCACCCTTGTTTGGATAAACTATCGACCTTTGCCTATGCATTGCTGGTTTGCTCATCAAATCATGTACCCTAGTCGCACTATTGCATTTCAACGCATGCGCCTCGCTTCCTCGACTTACCCCACCTTTTCCCCATCATCTCTACACCATTTACCCTTTATCAACCCTATCCCTGATTTCAAGTTCTCTCAATCTGTGATAGATTTGAGGGGGATTACCTATACCCTTAACAGGAGAAACCACTTCATATTATTGTCCGTGCAGCTTTACAAAACAAGCTACACGACAATAAGGGGCTAATGTAGACACCAAATTTGTGTCTTACGACCCCTTGTGACCCGCATCTCATTTCGCAACCTAACCTCATCACCTAAACCTTACACAATTATTTATTAATTACCTTGTAATTGATAAATCCACATCACCTTACCTGCCACCTCATTTTTCCACCTCATCATGACCTAGTCCTAACCCTAAACTAACCTAATTAAGACCTATAACTTGGTCCACACCTACACCCATGACTAATGACCCCTTTCTCGCACCCAAAACCGACCTTCTAGTCACTTGACCAAGCCCGCAACTAATCTCTCTGGGAGAAAAGTAGGGAAAGTGGGCTATTTTACTAAAAATAGCCTACTTTTTCCTTACCGATACCGGTTCCTACTGACCACCGCCGCCGGTTACGTAACCGCCATCGGCCTCGTAAATGGGCTCCCCAAACCAAAAACAGAGGTCAAGGATTTTTGATGGATCGAGAGAGAGCATCAGGAGCGATCAAGAGAATCCGGATCTTTACTTGGCTGAGCAGAGACAAGTGAAGAGACAAGAAGAGTTTCAGCAGCAAAGGAGATCAAGCCCAAGACTCGCAAATCTCGATACTGTGAGCCCCGTGATACTCACCGATCATCGGGAGGGAGATATCTCATCTTCTCGTGTGTCGTGCCATCCTACCTCGCCCGCTTTGTCATCGAGTTCTTGACCTCGCATCTTCACAATAACCAGTAAGTTACATCTCGCATGTCCTTTTAATAATACTTCTTAGACTTTTGAATCACAAATCCTCACAAATCCATTCCTAGATCCACTACCCTAAAACATATTGCATCTAACTATCCTTCATTTACTTCTCATCACCTCATTACCTAATATCACCCATATACTAGCCTTACAAACAACACAAATACCCTACAACAACAACCACCCCACAACACAACTAACCCACGTATCCTAGACCCTACCGATATCGGTTATCAAGAATCCCAGATCGGTTATTGTGGTTCAAAACCGAAATCAGCCTTTCCCCTACCTGCTTTCAACAAAGCAACTTAATTGATATTTTACGCCTTTGGTGTTAATTCATATTAGCAGGAAACCGACCACCTTCGAAAGGAAGTTTTATATTTCCCGGGCCAAGGCGCTTCCTCATTTATTGTCTAATCAAAATCTTGTGGTCTTGTTCTTATTTGCAGTAGTCCTTCCAAGACAAAAGGAGTTCTTCGCAGTCACTCTTTCTCTACGTACGCACACACCATCTCGACATTCAATGTGGTATTCCTCCTAGCCCTAACCCTTATCAAAAGGAATGAAAGGATAGAAGTAACTTTATTCCCGTGGCCAAACATTTCGAAATGAAACAAGATGTTTGTGTGAGTGGTTATGTAATAGATATATATAATGTTTCCAAATAAATGAAATAAATCCTTGACACTCAAGATATTTTATTCTTCGTTGCAAAAGTGTGAAATCATTGTCATTATGTCCATTGATTTAATGATAATTACAATATGGATGACTGTGATATTTTGCTAATTGATAAGGAGGATAGTAATTAGTAGGTGGTAGTGTGATCAACTTCTAACTAATGAGCTGATTGAGAATGTCATTTTTCTTAGAATTTCTATCCAAGATGAGAGGATTGGGTAATGGTATGACTTGAGGCTCACTAATATGAGAACATGTAGTAGACATAACATGAGATGTAGAAGGAGAAAAAACATGCGCTTGAGAAGCATCCTTAAGTTGTTGAATTTTAGATTTGAGAGATGTGATCATGGATTCCATGGCCTTAAATTTATCTTGGAATAAAGCATGTAGAGCTTGAATTGAGTCTAATAGGGGTTGATTAGATTGAGGAACACTAGGACTAGGGTCGTCAAATAAATGATCGAATAGAGGACTTATTTTGTGTGGTGGCATATTGTCATCAAGATAGATGGTGTCTAGAGATTTTTGTAAAACAACTTGGAAATGGGGATATCTCTTAAGTAAATTAGATAAATAAAATTGACCCATGATAGAGGAAAAATGAGGATCTTAAGCGTGCGGATTGAGTACGGGTTCACCAAAATATGTAACTAAAATGAACTAATATGTAGTATGTGGGGATATTTAATCTAAGCTATGCATAACTACAAATAAAATAAATAAATACAATAAAGAAGTATGTAAATGACCCAAGCAACTATGCAAAAGGAAATAATAACCCTAATGTGCAAGAGAGAAGAGGAAAGAACTTAGTTAAATAAAAATGCTCGCGGGATTATGTTGTAGAGGTGACTGAAAATTTGGAAGCGGAATGACTAAGCGAAGTTTCAAAAAGGATAGATCTGGAATGATTCCCTAGATTGTAGCACACGGAAGGGAATCGGGAACCTACGGGCACTCTAGTATGCCAAATGGGTGCCCTAGTCTATGTAAAATATTTGAAACTAAATCTCACATTCTTTGAGAGGTGGTTTGAAATCCTCTCTATGTCACATTATATTCACGCCCCATATTGGATGTCACCAATGATCCAAGATGAATAGAAAGACTTGTAAAACCCTAAACAAACATCAATCCCTAAAAAAATATGCAAATGAATGGGTTAGAATGACCTCAACTGCCACAACAAGGGCTTATTAATTGAGCAATGCACTACATTTCGACCCAAATGTAGTTCTGGTGAGTGTGTGCATAATGTACCATAGATTCTCTCATACCATTCACACTTTGTGAAGTAGTGAGCAATAAATAAATGTAAAACAGTAATTGAATGTGTGCATGCAATAGAATAAAATCTCTCCCCTATGAAGTGTGATGCATATTTCATAGCCTTGTGGTTTATAATGGAGCTATGTGGATATAAGTGATCTCTAATGCAATAGATGGATGATATTTGTGAATGATGTTAGGTCCCTCATTATGGTTTCATAACTTTATATTTATAGGGTTCTCTTAATCTAATTTCATAATTAACCTAAAAATGGTATACCGCTAACAAGATAAATATCTAAAAAGGTTAGAAAGATCTCAAGACGTTGTGGGAAAGTGCAACATGGACCGGGGTGCCCCTAGTGGGACCAGGGCATCCATGGGTTCCCTAGTACTAATCATGGCACCCTAGTTGAGGCTAAAATAACGAGAGATGACGAGTTGACTAGACATGTGGATGTAAAAGGTCGATAATGAAAAAATAAAATAAAACAAGATAAAAAAAGATGTGGGTTAATTAGATCTTTCTTCACTCAAGAACCTTTCAAATAATAGTATGAACTCGAGATAAATAATTTCTAAAGTTCATTATTTTGTGACTATACCTCAAACCTTTAACTATTCCCGCAATATGGAACACAACTACGGATCGTGTGTATAAACACAAGTTCTAAGGACTTGTATGCCTTGTAAAAGATGGTGTGTGGAGTTTTTTTAGAATGTACTGAACTCTCAATCATTGTTTAATTTCCCCTTGGTTACATGCATCCAGGAAAGACATCACTGTGCTAAGGACCCAATTCTGATTCTGAGCCCTTTCTGAAATTGAAAATTTTGTTGTACCTGTTAGAGATCACAAGCACTAAGACGGGGGATTAATCAGTGCAGATTAAAACATTTCACTTAATGCGAATTTTAAACCCTTTAATGATGTTTGAATTTAAACTATGAGCAGTAAATCACACATATTTCACACATAATAATATAGAACATAGAGATTATCATGGGAACCCTTTCACGAGAAAAACCCACCAAAATTGTTACTTATATTACACAAAGCAAGGAATTGTAATAATATTAGAAATCCTACAAGATTTTTTTATTGAGGCACCAACCCCACAAGGAGTAGCAACCCCTACACCTTTTTTGATATTACACACAATAAATAACTCAAGTGAATATTCTGCATCCACAAGATATTTATTTAGTAAGGCACCAACCTCATAAGGAGCACCAACCCCTCGAATATGCTAAGCTACAACTTAGAATTAATTTACATATACATTTTGATCATCTAGTTACAATAATTGCTTTTGCAATAGATTATGATCACCTTTCTATATCTGTCTGTGTTCTTCTTTTCACTCTCTTATGCTCATCTGATTTAATCCCTCTGCTCAATCAATCTACCACCCTTATATTGTTTTCATCGATGAATTTTTTATTCATCAATCTACTCTCCTCTTTCCTCTCTCTTTTCTTTTGTCTCTCTTTCTTATCTTGATTGCATCATATTTTCTCTTCTATAGCTCTTCCTTAGCTCGAATACTTCTTTTCTTACTTGAGAAACACACTCAAATGACTCCAAGTTCAAACTATATCATCAATTGACCCATCTCTTCACTTTGAGTTGCATGTCATGCACTTTCCTACTTGGTTACCTGAGAATCCAGGACTATTAAATGCATGCAGAAGAATCTAGATATTGTTCCTTCTGTATTTGACTTGATTACACCACTTTTTATGCATTTCTAGAAGCTATTTATTAGCCATTTACCAAAAATAGATTTTCCACATTTGCAATATGACCCAGATGAGCGAGCCGTTTCCTTCTCCAATATTTTATTCTACCTTGAAACTCGGGATCTCATAGATAATATAATTGCATTTCTAAAAAGTCAATATGCATTGAATGCGATTTGGAACAATAGTTTTCTTTTTTCTTCATGGAGATCAAGTTGAATACTTAGCCGCAATCACCTGACAATCAAATCACCATCAATTTTGGAGAACCAACTCTCACTTGTCCATGTTTGAATCAATTTGATTTCCTTGACCCTTGTTCAATCCATATTCTATCATTTTGCGGATTTCCTTAGCTCCTATGATTTTCTCCTTTGTATCACGACACTTTCCTTTGTTCAACGAAATTTCTCCTTCCTCGGTGGATTTTTAGTTATTTTTATCTCTTCCATTATTTTCGTGGATTTCCCAATATCTCGATTTCTTTCTTATCTGCTTCCTTTCTATGGTTTTGTTCCATGTCTATAACTATTTCTCTTTTACTTGTGGATTTTATAGTCTTCCATGGCTATCTTCTATCCTTAGCAACTTCTTTAGTTCTTCACAACTTTTCTCTTTATCTCGTGGCTTTTCCTTCACCTTTGTGACTCTTCCTTCATATCTTTGGCTTCACTTATCTCACTCGTGGCTTGTCCTTTAACTCCATTTTGCTTTGTGGATTCATCCCTTTATCTCGTGTCACTCAATTACCTTCATGTGGTTTCTTCTAGAGATCCGTAGATTTTTGTAGACTTTGGTAGCTACTCTGTTAGAACATAATGATTAAGTGGTCTAGCCAACCCTTAATGTATATGGTTCCATCACTAATATATAGGTTAATATTTAATAATATGAAATATTTATATTTCTATTATTAAATATGCTAACCTAGGTATATACTTTAGGTTAAATATTTAATATCATGAAATGATTATATTTCTAATATTAAATATTATAAACCTAGGTGTATGTGTCAACCATTTTAGGTTGAAAAGGTGGGTCGGAGACATACCCGATCACCTTATATAAAAAGGACTTTAGGTCCTCATTTGATATATTTGGGAAATATATCAAAGGTGTGCAAATCAAGTGATTTGGTTTTACCCTTAGTAAATAGGGTTTCAAAGGAGGAGGTGATCTTATTGGATGTAAAATAAGTTCTCTGAAGTAAAAGGTTATTTTCAAAGTGGTTTTTACCCTATTGAGGTTTTCCACTATAAATATCGTGTCACCTGTGTTATTTATTTCCTGTAAGTATTTCTTTATTTAATTATGTTATGATGTAATCTTTATTTAAATATTTATTATAACATTATGTAATATGTAAGTTGATTAAATCCGTATTTATTAGAATCCTCAAATTCTAACATACTCCAAGTCTTCAAGTGGATTTCTCTAGAATCTAGAATTAGGTGGATATCTCCTCCTAGCCTTGGCTTGAAAAAACTTTGAATAAGTCCTTTAGAACTTATCCTTAGTCATCTTGAAGGCTCTATAAGATGACACTACTAATCAAACTTCATCTTTTTAGCTTTCCCACTTTACCAATTCACTTCTTTTGTCATCAATGCTACTTGAAATCAATGAAAAATATATGACACATGATAAAGGTCTAATAATATTCCCATTTTTATTTGATGAAAACACCTTAAAAATATATACCACATCGAGATACCTAAAAATGTTGATGGTGAAGTGTTTTCCATACCTAGTTTCTTGTAACACCATTGTTTCTTCCTTTTTGTTGTTACATAACTAGGTTTCCCCTTTAACAGTTTTCTTTTCTGACTTTAGTTTCTCTCCCCCTTTGAAAAAAATGACAAAGGGCCAACTATGCCGCATAAAACTGAATATTTTGGTAAGCTAGATACAACATGTTCTTACCTCAAGAATCTCCCCCTAGGCTTATGCTTCTCATACATCTATCTTAGTGTGTCCAAGGAAATGCTCCCCATGATATGATGGATACTTTGCTAAATTTAAGATAACAAATTAGCTCCCCTTACTTAGGCAATTTTTAGGAGATGATATTACTTGAGAATGCTCCCTTGCCTTATCTCTACACCCTTTAGTTTTTGGTGGGATCAAGAATGACCCCCAATTCATTCCTTAGGTGTTCAAATGTTGCTCTTGGTAGCGGCTTGGTCATTATATCTACAATTTCCTCTTTAGTGCTCACATATTCTAAGTTAATCTTCTGTCATTTACTTATTCCCTCAAGAAGTGATATATGATTGGAATGTGTTTGATTTTTAGGTGTAATACAAGGTTCTTAGAGACACTTATTACACTCGTATGCGATCACATAATAAAGGAATTGGACTTTCAAATTTTACCTTGTAATCTTCCAATGTACGCTTCATCCAAAGAAATTGAGTAAAACACATTACAACCACTATATACTCTGCTTCATAGGTTGAGAGTGGCACTCATGACTACTTCTTGCTCAGCCAAGAGACTAAATAGTTTCCAACAAATAATGCTTTGTTGCTTATACTCTTCCCCCTGTCATCAATGCTACCTTCCCAATATGCATCTGTATATGCTTTGATGTTGAAATCACTTGGTTTTAGGTACCATAGTCCATATTTAAGTTTTCCCATGAGATATCTCAAAATTATCGTGACCTCCTTGAGGTGTGTTTCCCTTGGATATTCTTGAAATCTTCCAACAAGGCCTACCACCTACATAATATCAGGTCTTCATGCTATGGAGTAAAGTAGACTTCCTATCATGGATCTCTACAGTGTGTTGTCTACCTCAGATGAGTCATCATCTATGCTCATCTTGCATCCAACTTCCATTGGTGTACCAATTGGTCAACATTCTTCAATTTTGAATATTTTCAGTATCTCCTTGATATAATTAGTCTGGGATATGAATCTACCTTGATCTATTTAACTGATATGTAACCCAAGAAAGAATGAAAGATCTCCAAGAATTGACATCTCGAACTCTTCTTTCATCATGTCAGGAAACTCATTTTTCATCTTATTATGGCCTCTGCCAAATATGTTGTCATCTACATAGACTATGACAATGAGTAGATGTTGTCCTTCTTCCTTGATGTAGAGATTGTTGTCCACAACACTTTTTCTGAATCCTTTCTCAATGAGGTATGGATCCAATTTGTTGTACCAAGCTATGGGAGCTTGTTTTAATCCATACAAAGATTTCTTCAACCTAAACACAATCCTTATTTTAGTTAGTGAAAATTCATCAAGTTGTTCAATATATACCTCTTGATTGAGGAAACTATTTAGGAAGGCTGATTTCACATCCATATAGAATAATTTGATCTTCTTATATGCCACGTAATCCAGAAATAACATTATTGCCTTCATCCTTGCAACTAGTAAAAATGTTTCATCAAAGTCAATTCCTCCATTTTCTAGTATCCTTTGCACACTAGCCTTGCCTTGTTTCTTTCATTTCTTTTTTATTTAGTTTTTTTTTAATACCCATTTGGTTCCAATCACATTCTTATTCTATGGTCGGGTACCAATTCACATGCTCATTATTTTCAATCTAATCTAAATCTTCATTATTGGTGTCTACCAAGACTAATCTAGGGTTCCATCATTTACAGGAGTGTTATGTCTTCATGGTTAGGATGTTCTCTTAACTTTATTCTAGTGAGAATGCCTCCATCTTTGTTTCCAATGATCTAATTAGAAGGATGGTCCTTTTTGACTTTCCTGAGAGGGTGCCTTAGTGTCTAGCCTTTCTTCCTCTTCATTTGCTTCTTCACATGGACTGTCCAACTCTTCATCATCTTCTTATTCTTCAAGACCGCCATTGTGTTGAGTACCGGTTTTGGCATATTGTGTCTCATCCACCTTTATATTCGCACTTTCAACAATATTTTGCAACTTCTTATTATAGCACTTGTAACCACGCTGATTCTTTGAGTAGCCAAGGAATATTCCTTCATCACATCTTGAATCAAAATTTCCCAAGTTGTCTTCATATCTTTTGATATAGAATTTTCTTCCAAATACTCTTATGTGCTTTACATTGGTTGGTATCTTCTTCCACAGTTCATAAGGAGTCTTGTCACTATTTATTCTCAGTTGAGCTTTATTCAAAAGATAAATTGTGGTGTAAACTGCTTCACTCCAATACATGTCTGAGATTTTGGATTCATTTAGCATGGTTCTTGCCATCTCCTGAATAATCATGTTCTTCCTCTCAACAACCCCATTTTGTTGAGGTGTTCTAGTGGTTGAGAATTTTCTTCTTATTCCATGTTCTTCACAAAATTCATCAAACTCATTTGACCAGAATTCTCCACCTCTGTCTAATCTTAGGCATTTGATCTTTTTGTTCTTCTCATTTTCTACTAGTGCCTTGAATTTCTTGAATTTATCTAAGGCTTCTAACTTTTTCTCTAGACATGATACCCATGTCATTATATTATAATAATCTATTAGAAGCATAAAATATACCTCACCATTTATACCTTCAGTTCTGGTGGGTCCGTAGAGGTATGTATGAATCAACTCTAGTGGTCTAGTTATAGAGTACTCCTTTGATTTGAATGATCTCCTTGTTTGTTTTCCATGTAAACAGGCCTTGCATAGTGTATCTATGGGTTTCACAATGGTTGGCATATGTCTGACATAACATTTTTCACTTATCTTTACAATATTTTCAAAACTCACATGCCCCAATCTTCTATGCCACAACTAGCTGTAATCTATCTTACTTGTGAAGCATTTCTATTTGTTTATCTCATTAAGAACATACATAGTATTATTTGTCCTCTTTGCCTTTGCAACCTTCTTTCCTTTTTGCAGTTTATAATATCACAACCTTTGTCATGGAATATCACATTATATCCCCTTTTACATATTTGACTCACACTCTAGTAGATTATGTTTAAGACCTTCAACATATTAAACATTTTATGTTATAGTCTTTCCATTATCTAGACTCAAGGTTCCTTTTCCAACTATGCTTTTTGAGTTGTTATCACCAAATATCACAACACCAGATGCATTGTTAGATAGAGTAATAAACTTTCTTTTTTCACCTGTCATATGGCTAGAGCATCCACTATCCAAGTACCGGATTGTATCTTCATTTTGCACATGGAATGTTGTCTGTATAATTGAGCATGACTCTTTTCTCTTGTTTACATATTAATTTGCAACATACACCCATTTATTTTGTTTAGGTAGTTCATGTTTATTGTTTAAAACACACTAATCTTATTATGATAATTATGTTGGACACCCTTATAGTTGGATCTAGTGTAAGATGGGCCAAAGTTTCTTCTATAGCCTCTAGAGAATTTCCTGCACGTGGTAACTTTATGTACACATTGATTACATGAATAACAAGTACCCATAAAAATTATATGTGTACCTCATAGCATATGTGATTCTGGAAGAATAATTTCTTCTCTTTGAGGAATTGATAATATTCTTGTTTGTGGCAGATTAGGTGTTGGATTTTGATACAACCTTGTTTTCTTCATTCTTTGCATGCTCCTTTACTTTTCTTTCTTCTTTGAAGCCTACTCTAGACTTGTCATTTGTATCATGTTGGCTACTTAATATCTATGTCAAAACTCTTCAGACCTTTTCAAGTTTTTCATACACTTTTAGCTTGTTGCTCATTTGTTCCATTGCATATTTTAGTTTCTCCAGTTCTGAGTTTAGCTTTGTGCACTCATCCTCCTTTGATTTGTAGGAGTTTGAAATCTTTTCCAGCTATGTTTCCAATTCCTTGAGCTCATTTTCCTCTTCTTCTTCTCTTTGAGATTGTCTTCCTCAAAGATGCAGATTTGTTCTTCATAATCCTTTAGTGTGCATCTCAACTTCTGATTCTTCTTTCTACACAATTTTAGTTCTTCAAGGGCACATACTAATTCTGCTTCAAGATTCACTTCAACTTCTTCTTCATCAGAGTCTTCAAAATCAATTGTGTTCTTCCCTTTTAAGATGAGTTCATCAGAGTTGGATCCATTGTCATAAAAAACATTCTGATTGATCTTTATCATTTTCATTTTCAGAGATACCAGGATTGCTTGACTCGAGTCACTTGATTCTTCCTTTGAATAGAAATTCCTTTTGTTCTTAAAGAACCTTTTCTTGTTATTTTTCTTTATATACCCAGTCTCTCTCTTGTTATGTTTATGACTGTCCTCTTCATGTTTAGACTGATTATCTTTATTCTTGTTTGGACACTTTCCAGCAAAATGACCTACTTGTCCACATGTGAAACACTTAAAGGGAGTTTTCCTTTATACTTATATGAGTCTCTTTTAGTATTCTCACAAACATTGATTCAATATTTTCATTATCTAACTCATCTCCTGAAGCTGATTCTTCTTATTCTTCTTGTTTGGACTGGGTTTCTTTCTTGACCTTAAATGCTACTTATTTCTTAGAATTTTGGATCCAATAGTCCTCATCTCGTATGCTGAAAGAGTTCTCTATAATTCATCCATCATGAGAGTATTCATTTCTTTGGATTCCTCTATAGCTGATACCTTTGCATCATACTTGTCATTCAGAGATCTCAAAATCTTCTACACTATGAAAGATTCTTCTAATTTCTCTCCTAGACCTATGATCATATTTATGACTTCATCTATTCTTTGCATGTAGGCCGTTATGCTCTCATCATCCTTCATCTTCAGATTCTCGAACTAAGCTCTATAGGTCTACAATTTTTCTAGCTTTACCTTTTCATCACCTTCATATATACTCTACAGTTGGTCCATATCTCCTTTGTTGTTGTGTAGTGCATTACTTTGAAAAATTCTATTTCAGCTAGATGCATAAATTGGCATTCATTGCTCTTGAGTTACATTCATATTCTACCTTATCTGCAAGTAGTAATTGGTGTGGCTGGAGGATTGTATCCTTTCTCAATGCATTCCCAGATATCAAAACCAAGTGACATCAAATATGTCTTCATCCTTATTCTCCAGAATGTATAATTTGTACCAATGAAGAGAGGTGATCTTGACAGTGACAAACCGCCTTGTTCCTGATTTGCTGCCATGCTTGTGATAGGAGGATCTCCTTGAATATGTTAAGATTCTATTATAAGGACATTTCTCTGATACCAATTGTTAGAGATCAAAAGCACTAAGAAGGGGGAGTGAATCAATGCATATTTAAACTTTTCTCTGAATGCTAATTTTAAACCCTTTCATGATGTGTGGCTTTAAAAATGAGCAGTCAATCACACATATGTCATTCACAATAACACATAACAAAAAGATTACTATGGGAAACCATTTTAGGAAAAAACCCACCAAAACCTATTGCTTTTATTGAACAAAGTAAGGACTTGTAAGAATATTATGCATCCTACAATATTTTTTTAGTGAGGCACCAACCCTTACACATTTATTGATATTACACACAACAAAGAAATCAAGTGAATATTATGACACATCACAAGATATTTATTTAGTAAGAGCCAACCTCACAAGGAGCACCAACCCCTGAATATGCTAAGCTATAACTTAGACTTAATTTACATATACATTTTGATCATCTAGTTACAATAATTGATTTTACAATAGATTATGATCACCTTTCTGTATCTGTCTGTGTTATTATTTTCACTCTCTTCTACTCATCTGATTTAATCCCTCTGCTCAATCAATCTACCACCCTTATGCTCTTTTCATCTGATAAATCTTTGCTTCATCAATCTACTCTCCTCTTTCCTCTCTCTTTTCTTCTATCACTCTTTCTTATCTTGATTGCATCGTATTCTCTCTTCTACAACTCTTCCTTAGCTTGAATACTTCTTTTCTTACTTGAGCAACACACTCAAATGAATCCAAGTTCAAACTATATTATATTTCATGTCATGCACTTTCCTTCTTGGTTTCCTAAGAATCCAAACTATTAAATGCATGCAGCGAGAATACATATATTGTTCCTTTTGTATTCAAATTGATTACACCACTTTCCATGCATTTCTAGAAGTTATTTATTAGCCATTTGCCAAAAATATATTTTCCACATTTGCAATGTGACCTAGATGAGTGAGTCGTTTCCTTCTCCAATATTTTATTCTACCTTGAAGCTCAGGATCTCATAGAGAATGTAATTGCATTTCCACAAAGTCAATACGCATTAAATGTTGGTAGCTAGAACAATAGTTTTCTTTGTTCTTCATGGAGATCAAGTCGTATACTTAGCCACAATCACTTGACAATTGAATCACCATCGATTTTGGAGAACCAACTCTCACTTTTCCATGTTTGAATCAATTTTATTGCCTTCAACCCTTATTTAGTCCATATTCTATCATTTTGCATGCTTTCCTTAGCTCCTTTGACTTTCTCCTTTGTTCAACAAAATTTCTCCTTCCTCAACGTTTTTTTAGTTATTAGCGAATCTTCCATCCTTTTCGCACTTTCCCAATATCTCTCATATTTATTTCTTATATGTTGCCTTTCCATGGGTTTGTTCTATTTCCACAACTCTTTCTCTTTTACTTACAAATTTTGTAGTCTTTCTACAGCTATCTTCCTCCTTAGCATCTTCTTTAGTTCTTCACGTATTTTCTCTTTATATGTAGATTTTCCTTCAACTTCATGACTCTTTCCTCATATCCATGGGTTCCCTTATCTCACTCATGGCTTGTCCTTTGGATCCATTTTCTTTACAGCTTCATCCCTTTATTCGTGGCACTCAATTACCGTCTCAGCTTTCTTCTAGAGATATTTGGTTTTCTATAAACTTTGGTGGCTACTCCAAGTCTTCTTGGATTTTTAAAGACTTCAGCAGATATCTCCTCTTGTTCACAACTTGCACAAACATTGACTAAGTACTTTATAACTTATATTTAGTCATCCAAAGCCTCTCCGAGTGACACTACCAATCAACCTTCATCTTTTTAGCTTTCTCACTTTACCAATTCACTCCTTCTACCAAGAATATAGCTTGACATCAATGAAAACATATATGACACATGAAAAGGTCCAACAATATCCCCTTTGCTATTGATGGAAACACCTTAAAAATCTATACCACATCGATACCTACAAATGTTAATGGCAAAGTGTTACTTATACCGGTTTCTAGTAAAACCCTTGTTTCTTCCTTTTAGTTGTTACATAACTGGTTTTCCCCTTTGAAATTTTGATTTTCTCGACTTTAGTTTCTCTCCCCTTTGTGCACAATGATAAAGAGACAACTATGTCACATAAAACTAAATATTCTATATCGATTTTTGGTATAAGTCGTGAAGTGATAGAGATAGCGGTGAAATAATAAAGCTAGCCAATAAGAGAATGGAGATGCCACGCACAAAGGATAAAAACTACCAAAGACCACAAACCCACAAACAAATAAGGAATCCGTGTTAAACCAAGGAAGGCTGCGACATACTAACTAAAGTTTGGGAGATACATAGTGAAGCTATCGAAGACTATAAAAAGTCGTGATATATGGAATATATCCACGAAAGTCAATAAAAGAGTCAGTGGAATAAAGAAAAATCAAATATAAAATAATATAGAAGATGACAAAGGCATAACAAAAGTTATTCATATTACAAAGTTATTTTATGATGTTTGTAAGATCTATATGAGAAATATAATATACCACATAAACCATAAACATATTAAAATAATAATGATGAAGAATGTATAACATTTTACACCATAAAATGTAGAATTACCATGACATATGTGTAAATATTCACTAATTAGAAGTTAATAATGTAAATTAGTATTAACCAATGGTTACCACATGTCATAATGAGTGAAAATACATAACATTTTCCTTTTAGAGGCTATTTAATGATGTAAAAATGAGGAGGAAAGGGAATATCACCAAAATGAGTGAGAAAAGATGAGAAAACATGAAGAATAAAGAGAGGACTTAATGTAAGAAGTGATAATATGAATATGTAGTGTGCATCATGAAAGAAATATGTGAATTCCATTTTGAGATTTTGTATGAGAGTAAGAAAGGGAAGAATATGCATGTACTTTGGAAATTGATGTAATCATTATTGATAAATAAATAAGATTGGAGTTTGGAGTAAAATTTGTTATGTGTTTTCATTTACATTTATGTTCATAGATTATATGTGGTGTATTTCCCACATACATCCTTAACTATGATCAATTATTTCCTAAGCCCTATAATCTTGTTGGGGTTTTAGATCAACATATATGAAAAAGTGACTTGTTATTTAAACACTACAAGTCAATCAATCTTAAGCCATACCTTCTTTTCAAAACCATGGGTTTGCTAAATAGTGGTTTTATTAAAAAAATTAACAAATAAAAAAATAGAAGGTGGCTTTAGACGTGTTGAAGGTGGTTTTTCTCCTTCCTTCACTGTAGATCTAAGATATTTCTCTTGAAAAATAACCAAATGATATTTAATCAATGCATATCCACTTAGAATTTAATTCCACCACGAAATATTTCTTTGAACTTTAAATGACAAGATATAAATGTCTACGTGATCCTCAATACCATGCAGAGGCATTCAAATAATGCAATTCTTAGTTCTGGATTGCCATGTAATATTGCATTTGATTTTTGACAGGTAAACTTCAACACTATCACAAATATGAATAAATCAATTGTTAGATTAGGAGGATACTACGCACATGGAAGAAGATTAGGAAAATGACCGAGATCTCACTGACTAAATGATCTCTATGCAAAGAAGGTAGAGTTCAAGCATGGTTCCATAGGTAGAATGAGATAAATGAACTAGATATTAGAATCTCATCATTCTTAACAAATCGACTCATTGATAATTGCATGCAGGTTTAGACGATGTCAAAATTCACCAGAAAAAATGAACTCACCAATTTATTTAATACGTTGATCTTGGGAGATCCAATGTTGGCCAAGGTGATACAGATAATCTTCAAATACACAAACAAATTTTGAGAACATCCATACACAACTAG
Organism: Taxus wallichiana var. yunnanensis; assembly: GCA_018340775.1. Classification (NCBI taxonomy): domain Eukaryota; kingdom Viridiplantae; phylum Streptophyta; class Pinopsida; order Cupressales; family Taxaceae; genus Taxus; species Taxus wallichiana. The sequence goes on from CM031234.1 coordinate 438,155,944, forward strand.
CTCAAAACTGATCCTTCACTATTGAGAAAGCCATAGAGATGATGACAGAGTATTGTATATAGAACCTCCATTTCTCACAAGCTAGAATATGTGCATGTCGTTGCTTCACAATGTTAATGCAACCATATATGTAGATCTGACATGCTACCTTTATTGTTCCTTGACCTTCTCTGATACCATTGATAAGGTATGAAAGATATTAAACCAGTAATAACACCGAATAATAATATTATAATTCAATACATTCAGGATACATAATACAATGAATAACACCCATACATATAGGATGTTTGGGTCCCTATAATTTAGGAAACTAACAAACCACCAAACCCCTATTACGTGAGTTTGGTTTAACAACCAAATATCACACAAACAATAATATTATAAACAACTCGTAATATGAGTTGTTATTACACCTTACTCACATAGAATTATAGTTCACACTAATATTAATTTGCTAACATTAAATAAATGAATAAATAATAAATGTTACAAGAACAGTAAATGAATAATAATTAAGTATAGAAATTACACAAAAGAAAATAAGCAATAAATTATGAATAAATGCTATAGTAATAATAAATGGCTAATAATTAAGTACATAAATTTCACTCAAGCAACCGAGTAATAAATTATGAAACCCTAATTGCAAGGAGGATAAAAAGGTACTTAGTTGATTTCTAATGAAATATAGATTGTACCAAGGTGTTGACCAGGTGAACAGAGAAGCGAAATGTCACGTAGAGACCTAAAAATGTAGATTTGGAGAAATAAGCTAGTTTAGGGCACCTTAAAAGGGACATGGGCATCTGCAGTGCCCTAGACCTACCTCCGGCACCCCGCTTTGTGGAAAATCTTGGAGAACCTCCTCTGAGGTGTCACAAGTTGTTCATTGGTGTTAAACTTTGGTGGCTAGGTGGTCGCACTATGATCACCAAGGTCGCTGGAAAATTTCAATGAAGTATGAACCTACAAAACCCTCAAATAGACATCAAATCCTAAAAAATAAATATGCAAAATGAGGGGTCAAACTATCCTCAACTATCACAATGGTGAACTTATGACCAAGCGATGCATTTCATCTCAGACCCAATGTAGTTCTATTTTTTTGTGTGTGGAAATCGTGCCCTAGGTGGATCTTATGCATGTCACACTTAATAACAAGAAAATAAGCTACATGTAAAGAAATGTAATAGATGTGTACATGGAATAGAATGAACTTCCCTCCTATGAAGTGTATGTAGAATAGCCATCCCTTATATCTCTTAGATGGTGCTAGATGGATGCAACAAAGCTCTTAGATTCTTGATGGATGCAAGGTTAGGTAGTGATAGTTAATGCTTAGTGCTCGATATTTTATTATGATCACATAAATTTCTATTTATATTATTTTGTTTCTTGAATTTTGTAATTAACCCGAAAAGGATGACTACCAAAAAGATAAGATTCTAAAATGGATAGAAAGGACTCAAAATATGTGATCAAAGTACAAATGGGTCAGGGGTGTCTAGAGGGGATGAGGGCACGTGACACCGGCATCTTGGCCGGGTGCCAATGTCCATGATGATAAATACCGAAGCATAAAAGGAATACTTAGCAAGTAAGGGTGTAAAAACAAAAGTATTAATAGAAATAAAATAAAGTGGCCAAAGACATGGGTTAATTAGTAATTTTAATACTTAGGAATAATATAAATAGTAGTATGTAATTAGGACTAGATAATTACCCGAAGCACGTGATTTGGTGTCTACAGTTAGATGAGAGAGAAAAAAGTGAATTTATAAGTATGTTTCATTCATTAAGTGGTCCCACGAAGTCAATCTTTCAAGCCTCATTTTGGGCCAAATTTGGTTTTTTTGATTGTGCTTATAAAAAGTTATTCTTGCAACCTTATGCTATGATTTGAAGTGTCTAATGGACTTGGTGATGTTAATGAGGTCATGTATTAGTTTTCTACATTTTTAATTTTTATTGGTTGAGTTGGTTAATGAAGGAGTTTAGGATCCGGAAGGAATACATGCACACAAAACAACAACACTTTACCAAGAAAGGAGTTGCAAGATAAGGCAAGAAAACTTATAAGAAGTAATGTGCATGCCTAGAAAGCTCAAGATTCGAAAATGGAGTGGAATGAAATTCTCTTGGATTTCCATGGACCAAAAAGAAGAGGAGTACAAATAGGGGATTAAATGTGTAACTCCCATGTAAGAGAAGATTCCAACATAATGGAGAAGAGGAGTTACTTTCCCAAATGGGAATGTAACTCCTATGACACACTTACACATATGACAGATTCTATAAGAGAATTTTTCATAACTAAAATGACACCTAGATCCATGTCCACCTAAGTGAGATGACTCACATGGTGTAGTAAAGTGATCAAAAACACCTACACCAACACCCCCCCTTCATCGAAACTAGGATGGGGCAAGGTAAGTCAACAAGAAAAATAAGAAATGGGTCCTGGCTATAAGCCTGATGAGGTACCCATGCACAAAAGGTCTCAAGTAGTGAGGGGAAAACCCAGTGGGAAAAACCTCAACTTACAAGAGATAGCAAACAAAATCTCCTAAACTACTAAGAAGAAGGAGAGAAGGAGTCTATCCTACCTCCCAAGAAGATGATCCAGTCATGAGCCACCCTATGCTGAGTGAAGAGGAGGAAGAGGACCCCCAAAGTGCCAAGGTGTTGTTCCAATCAAGGGAACAATGCTCCGTATGTGAGGTGGAAAATCCAGCTGCTCCATGAAGAAGTGCAGATCTCGGAAGCAGTGGCAATGAAGGAAGGTGGAATGCTCTGAACCTATGAAGAAGTGTACCCAATGCCTGATGAGTCCTGAATCATAGTGCCAGATCCCTGAAGTGCCTGAAGTGGGCCAGAAGTGGGCAAATCAAGAGAAAACTCCTCAAGATGTGTCAAGTGATAAGTGGATGGTGGAGGTGGGTCCCCATCATCATGGCAATCAACTATGCTAGAAGAGATGTCCAAAACATCAGAAATGGGCTCAGAAGTATCCTCAAGTCTAGCTGAGTCGGATGAAGAATCAGAAGGAGGAGCAAAGTGAGAGAATGAGTACAGCTAAGTGTGATGGTTAGCTATACCAACTACAACAATAGCATCACTGTGGAGCTCCCTAACATAAACTGAGTCCGGAGTGAACTCAACTCGCATGCCCTGTCCAAGATGAGTGATCTGATATAATGAAAGAAGGTTTGTCGAAAGTAAAGGGATACTTAAAACATTATTGAAAGTACCACCACTTACTTCAACTGATCCTCTTCCAAAAACCTGTGTAGTGGTGTTGTCACCAAGCTGAATAGAGGACATGTCACATGGCTCAAGTGAATCAAACTCAATGTCTGATGATGCCATATGATGAGTTGCACCCGAATCAATGATCCATGTAGGGGTAGGTGGCACAACTGTAACTAGAGATCTTCCCTTTGGTTTCTCTTTATTAGATTCTTTTACTTTTTCTTTCTCTTGTACTTTCTCTTTTTCACTCTCTTTTTCCTTAGAACTGTCGTGGGATGATGAAGGTGTTTTGAGAGAATATGGGACTCCAATATTGTGCTTCTCAAGTAGATTAGTGAGGAGAGCAATATTTTTCTTCAAGCACTTTTCTTCATCATGCATGCCATGGCAGTATCCACATTTGATCCATTCTTTGGAATTTCGGGAGGTGGAAGAGGAGGTGGAAGAGTTGTTTTGGGGTTTGTCCTTCTTTTCATGATCTGGTTTCTTCTCCTTAGAAGCTCTCGGCTTTTCCTTTCCAGCAATGAGAGCATGGGATTTTGTGGATTTCAAGCTGCCCATTTGAATCAATTTACTTTGTTCCCTGATCAAATCTGCAATAAACTCATCAAGAGAGGGCATAGACCAACTTTTTCCAAGTGCCCTTTTTGTTGCATGGAAGGTGGAGACAAATACGGAGTATTCGGGACCAAGTTTGGTAAGGATGGATAAAATGAGTTGAGATTCCTTTTTCTTTATTCCACAATCTTCTAACTACAATCTGAGTGATATGAATTTGGAGAAGAAGTCTTGAAGGGTGTCAAAATCATTGGGACTAAGGCTTATTAGGTTATTCTCAAGTTCATGTCCCCGCATTTCATCCTGTTTCCCAATTTTTTTGGAGAGTCTCTAAAACTTCTTTGGGTGTGGTGGAAGAGGAAATGTGAAAATGCAGCTCTGGAGATACACACATGGTCATGAACCCAATGGCTTCATCACACTTATCAAGCCACTTTTCTCTGTCTCTTTCATCATCAAGTTCAGCTTGCAGACCGGTGGCAATGCGGAACAATTTCTTTCCTTTTAAGGTAGTGATCATAGCATTCAACCATTCTTGATAGTTGAATGGGGTGAGAAAGGGAACACCATGATTATCCATGACAAAAAAATGTGCAAAAAGGAAAGATGATACCCCCAAAAAGTGGCACTTTATAACATAGTGTGTTTTACAAAACTAATATTCCCATCATGTAGTTTGCAGAAAAACATCTAATTTTGACTAAAGAAGTGCTCAAAAATGAGCAACGAGTCAAAAGTTATGGCTTAAAGAATTTCTTGCAACTGATAAGAGAAAGATAGTTAGCCCTGCAAAACATTAAAAAAGTGCCTGAATCACATTAAAAAGGTATCGTGTTTGTGTCCGTTGGAAATGACATCAAATTTAAAAGGGGGTTTGTTTTGACTGCGAGGGGGGATTAGCCTCCTGCCAACCCCGGACCTCACCCTCCGTCTTCGACACTCAAAGGAAGGGCCACCAATACAAGTAAAATGCCCAGATTTTTAAAACAACCAATAATATGAAATGTTTTAATACCTTAAAACATTTAGAAAAGGTCTGATCTGTTTTAAATTACCTTCAACCACTCCCGCATTTAAAAATCATTCAACTTGGTTTTTGTTGACCGAACCAAGTCAGGCGCTGAACTTGTTTTTTGGTTTTGCTGATGCGCTGGAAAGTGAACAGCAGGTCTTAGCCACGTGTTGAGGGCTGTGTAACCTCCACGAGCAACAATAGAAGGAGCTCCCACGTCCCAGTCTAGGTTGTAGATGTTGTTCACGTCCTAGTCCACGTGCGAGGCAGATTAGAATAGGCATGAGGCAAGTGAGGAAAACCACACAGGTTGGGAGTGAAGGCTCGATGCAATGGCTAGCAAGGAGTGGTTTGAACATGCAGATCCACTACTGCCCCCAACTCGGCAAGATACGAAGATGTTCCAACTCAAAAAAGATGCAGATCCTCCATCGTTCCACTCAAAAAAAGATGCAGATCCACGTAGAGGAGGGTAGGAAGAAGGCAAAGGCCGATGTGGGAGAGTGTGCAGGTGTAGTAAAGAGATGAAAACAGGAAGAGAGAAGCCAACGGTGTTGTTATAACAGTCTAGTTCCAATGCAAGTCTTTACCATCCAATACCTCAAGTGTATGCAGGCTCAGATGTGAAGCTGGAATAAAATACTAGAACAAGAGTTGAGCAGACACGCAGATGGAACACAGAAGCATGGTAAATGGTGCAATATCGAGCCACTTTAACCTATAATGCAAGCAAGGAGCATAGAATACAAACCACTAAAAAAATCTGAGAACATGCAAGTAAAGCACATGCAAAAGGTAAAACTTGCACAAGCAACTACACGGTGGAGCAACAATGGCGAGCAGCGTGATTCCAGTCCCCAAGCTCTGATACCATGAAGGAGTGTAGGATGAGGGTCTAGAAGGAATACATGTGCACCAAACAGCTGCACTTCACCAAGAAAGGAGTTGCAAGATAAGGCAAGCAAACTTTTAAGAAGCAATGTGCATGCATAGAAAGCTCAAGATTCAAAAATGGAGTGGAATGAAATGCTCTTGGATTTCCATGGACCAAAAAGAAGAGTAAAAATAGGGGAGTAAATGTGTAACTCCCATGTAAGAGAAGATTCCTCCATAATGGAGAAGAGGAGTTACTTTCCCAAATGGGAATGTAACTCCTATGACACACTTACACATATGACAAATTCTGTAAGAGAATATGTCATAACTAAAATGACACCTAGATCCATGTCCACCTAAGTGAGATGAATCACATGGTGTAGGTGGAAATAACACTAAATAATTAAATAAAGTGATCAAAAAACACCTACACCAACAGCTTAACGTGGTTGAAGTTTCATTCTTGAAGACTATTTTTCTAGGTATGCAGTCCTAATAGGATATTTTTGTTCTCAAGGTGTTTTAATGGCATATATGGATGATGCAGAGCATATCAAGCTTCTATAATGATGTAATATTTATTTATTTTATGTTTTTAATGTGATTTTATATTTTAATATGTTCATGAGTGATCAAGAAATGTCAATGTGTAACGATATGACATACTTAGTGCTTGTAGGTCTTCTTGAGGCCTAAAGGAGAAAGAGACCGAATTGAGCTATTACAGAGAAAAATAAGCTCATGTTATGATTATTTCATGTTTTCCATAAGTAATATGATCTATCATGGATGACCTCGATTATTTTGTGTGGTCATGACCAACCTACTGGTGTAACGTTCTGAGACACACATATATACATGTAAAGGTAATTTTTGCCTAGAGTGTAGTGAATGAAATGAGTGAAATATAAGGGATTATGTGTGGTGTATGAGGTCCTAAAGACAATTAATAATTCATATATATTGAATAGAGGAAGGTTTCCTAGATGTGAAAGTTACATTATGCATGTCTAAGTCAAAGAGAGGTAGGATGATGAGTGAGTAAGAAAACCAAACAGCTTTTGAGAGTGTTCAAGGAAAATAAGTAAGGGTATGGATTTAATTTATTGATTAAATATTAGAAAGTGTGAAAGACACCTGAGAGCATGATGATATATTAGAGATATAGAGTATACCAAGAATAAGAAGAGAAAATATAGAGAAGAGAAAAGAATACAATCATTTATTGAGATAACAACAAGATTGAAGATGGAAAACATTTGTATTGTCTGAATTAGTGCTTGATCAAGGAGTGGATGAGTTAGTGTTGAGTCACTTATGGGGTTATAGCCTCCTTTCAAGTTGGTGCTTGCTAAATTTAATTTTGTGCTTGATGAATTAGGGTTTGGTGCTTCTTGTGGAGTTGGTGCTTCACTAAATATTGATTATTTTTATTAATACAAATATTAGTGGGTTTTCTTCCCCTTGATGGTTTCCCACATAAATGATGTGTTCATGTGTTCTCTCTTATTTCATGTTCATGTGGATGGTTGTTAAGTTACTTTGATGGTTTTCTAAGCTAGTTGACATTTCTCATATAATGTTTAATGTGTGTTGAATGGTTCATGCAAGTTAAGATAATTTAAGTGAAAGTTTATAAGGAGACTGATTTACCCCCTAGTGGTTTTTATTCCCATAATTTGTATCAAATTAGGTCATTTTGAATAGGTTTAATGGCTTGAAGTAGATCCTAGAAACATAAATATGGATAATCAAGTTCAAGGTGGTTTATCTCGCAATAAATATCCTCTCTTATATGGGTCTAACTATGCATTTTGGATCATTATAATGAAGAACTATCTAATGTCATTAGGGTGTGACATATGGAAATTGGTGATTTTGGATAAACTATACCCCCTACACCACCAACTAATGCAATAAACAAAAAAGGCTTGTGAAAGCAATTCTAAAGTAATGAATGTTATCTTATGTGGACTTTCAGAGGATGAGTTTTTGAAGGTCATGCATTTTGATATATCCAAAGGAATTTAGGATGAGTTACAGAGCATTTATGAAGGAGAATCCAAGGTCAAGTTGGGTAAGTCACAAACCCACCGAAGCTAGTTTGAGAGCTTGAGAATGAAGGAATATAAGAACATTGTTTCTTACCTTTTGAGGGTTAATGAAGTGGTTAATATCATCAGAGGTTTAAGAGATAATATGGAAGAGTCAATATTTTTCCAAAAGGTATTGAGGTCGTTACCACCTCGAGTTTGACTCTAAGGCATATTTTGTAGAAGAAGCCAAGTCTTTAAGAACATTGTAGATGGATGTGATTCATGGCATTTTTAATTTCTATGAGATGAGTAGTGATGATGGAAAACCTCCCAAGAAGGATCCTTATTTCAAGGATGAAAGGAAAGAACAAGGTAAGAATGTAAAATATAAATTTCATTTAGCGATTAATGATGAAATGTTATAGGCCATGTTTGTTAGAAAGATAAGGAGAGGATCATATAAGTACAATGGTAAGTTACCATTTAAGTGTTTTAATTGTGAAAATATTGGTATTTTGTAAATAAATGTCCTAAAAGAATAAGGATGAGTATGATGAACATCTTGATGAGGAAAAGAGGTCTCATAGGCATGCCAAGAAAACTTTTAAGAAACATGTGTAGAAACCAAATTTGTTTCTTACGACACCCTATGCCCCGCATCTCATTTCGCAACCTAACCTCACCACCTAAACCTTGCACAATTATTTATTACTTACCTTATAATTAATAAATCCACATTTTCAAACATGCCACCTCATTTCACCACCTCATCATGACCTAGCCCTAACCCTAAACTAACCTAATTAAGACCTATAACTTGGTCTACATCCACACCCATGACTAATTACCCCTCACCTGCACCAAAACCAACCTAATAATGACTTGACCAAGCCCACAACTAATCTCTCGGGAGAAAAGGAGGGAAAGTTGGCTATTTTACTAAAAATAGCCCACTTTGACTTGACCGACATCGGTTCCTACTCGACCGCCCGGTTACGTAACCGCCATTGGTTCCCTATAAATGACTTCCCCCAACCAAAAACAAAGGACCCAGAATTCATTGGAAAGATCAGGAATTCACTTGGCAGAGCAGATACAAGTGAAGAAAAGAGAAGAGTTTGCAGAGAAGGACATCAAGCCTAAGACCGCAACTGAGTAACTAGAGCACAGCGACACTCATCCAAGCATTGGGAGAGAAGATAGCTCATCTTTTATTGCTAGATCATCCCACCTGAGCCCTGCCTTCACCATCACACCCTTGGACTCGTATCTTCATCAAAACTAGTAAGTAGTGTCTTGTACGCTCTTTTAATAACATTTCTTGAACTTATGAATCACAGTAATTATAAGTCTACTCCTAGATCTACTACCTGGTAACACCCTACATCTAACTATCATTCCTCTACCCTTACATTGCCCCAAGAATAGCCTCCATACTCTCTGAGTCTTCTCCATCACCCCATGGCTTATCCCTAATCATTTACCAGCCTTATAAACACCATAGCCACCTCATAGCCAACCTTCATTAAAAGCCCCTAAATCACTGCCCCTACCGATATCGGTTATCAACAACCGGTACCGGTGTCTAACTGTAGTCGGTTGTACAGTGGCTCGCATCGGTCACTATGACTCAAACCAAAACTAGCCTTTCCTCTATTGCTTTTAACGAGGTAATTAAATTGTAATTTTGCAATAACTTCTTTGTTAGAATTTGTGTTAATTCGTATTAAGAGGGGAACTGACCACCTTCGAAAGGAAGTCTAATATTTCCTGGGCCCAAGGTAGTTCCCTCATTTATTGTCTAACTACAATCTGGTGGTCTTGTATTCTTACTTGCAGTAGTTCTTCCTAGACAAAAGGAGTTCTTCACAATCAATCTGATCTCTTCCTACGGTATGCGCACACCCTCCCAACATTCAACAGTATCCCTCTAGCCCTAACCCTTATCTATTTCTAAAGACAATGAAAGGATAGAAGAAACTCTATTCTAAGAATCAAACATTCTCAGGCAAAAACATTTTGGCACGCCCGGTGGGACTATGGCTCGAAAACTAGAAATTCGAGCCTTAGAGAAAGAGAAATTGCGGTTGCGTAACAAAAACCCTAATTTCCAAACCCAAGACTCCACCAACAAACCCAACACCACCACGATTCTCACGCATCGATGCTTTGAAATCAAAAGGATCTCAGTACACGTGGTGATGGTCAAATCCCAAGCACTGCCTAATACCCCTCCAAAAACCACCTATAAGTATAATGCCAAACCCATCAATTACACTCCCTTGGGAGAAACTTATGGTGTTATCTTGGAAAAATTGCTCAAAGCGAGAGCTATCACCTTACCTCCTGTTAAACCTCACTCTGGGTTTGATTCCACCCGCGCTATACCTTCCTGGTACAAAGAAAATGACTTCTGTAACTTCCACCGCGTGAAGGGACACAGTCACGAAAACTACAAGATGTTGAAAAATATAGTGCAAGAAATGGTTGATGCAGGGGATATAACCCTCGATAATCCTAATGCCCCTGCTAACCGGAATTTGAAAATCTTTAACAAACCATTCCCGAACCACTCATCTAACAGTAACATAAACCAAGATATCTTAGCCAAGGAGAGTGTTCATGAAATCCATGCAGTTTTTGACTCCCAACCAAAAGCTTCTATCGAGGAAATTCTGAATCAAGCCTCTTCACTAACGCAGGGACCCGAACCCCCTTCACCACCATCAAGACAAGATGAAATCCTTGCCATTCCTTTACCCATAAAGGAATTAACCACCCAGAGTTCTCTTCTCATAGATGAGCCTTCTTACACCACATCCCTACAAGACTGTGAGTGGATGTTATCTAACTTATCTATTTCCCAAACATCTCCTTCTACCACTCTTGCTATACAAGAGGAAGGCTCGCCACTATTTCTATCATCTTTAGAAGAGAAACCTCTCGAATCGACATCACCAAATTCGTTAATCATGATGGATCCCCTCAAACATGCCCTCCTACCTATTAGTGTTATCCAAAATTCACCCCCCAGGGTAAATTTTGATAACATGCATCTGAGTTTCGTTGTACCAAGCTTGGGGCCAAAAATCATGAAAATCGGCTAAGTCCTAAGTCCTAGCAATTGGGACAGCTTGGGACATCGGGTGCGAATCGGCCGAAAAGCCACCAGGCAGTCCATGAAGCAATTGGGATGTCGGGACGCGTGGGATGTGAAAGGGCGAAGCGGCCAAAAGAAGGAAAAAAATCACCAAGTTTTGTTTGGGACATCCGGGCCAAAAGTACGCGAACCGCCGGCAAGCCGAAGATACCATTTCGGGCGGCCGAGAAATTTGTCCCGCATACCCAGGGGACAGTTGGGCCAAAAGTACGCAGAGGATGCGAACCACTGTTCGGCTGAAATAGAGGACTTTGTTTGGGACATCTGGGCCAAAAGTACGCGTGGGACGTGAAAATCCGGAAAAGTCGAGAGCGAATCAAATCTTGCCACGTGTCTTCGCCTCAAACAAGGACAAGGAAGCCCGAATCGGGTGGTTGGAGATTTTGTCCCAGACAGTTTGGGACATCTGGGCCAAAAGTACGTGTGGGACACAGGGAGCTGAAAGAGCGGCCAGTAAATCAGAGTGTGACATGTGTCACAAGGGGAGGCGCGATAAAATTTTGACTAAGTGTTTTTGGCTGAGTTTTTTTAAAGGGAGTGAGTTGGAGCATTGGCCCGAGCCAATAAAAAGAGGACGTGTGTCCTAAGGAGAAGGGGAGTGCAGAGCTCGGGGAGGACTTGGAGAATTTGGCAAAAGTTTTGGCCAAAAAACTAAAAGGTAAAAGATGCCCCCACACCCCTGTCAACCAACCAAAGCGTGCCACGTGTCCCAAGTGGCGGGGCACGGGGAAAAAAATGGAAAATTTTCCAAAGAGTTAAAAAGGTCAAAATTTCAAAGGAAAGCCCGCAGAAAGGTGGAGGAGAGAGAATTGCTCAGTGAACCAGCACCTGACACGTGGCATCCGACCGGCGGAGTGCGGAATTTTTTTAAAATTTTCCAAAATGCAAAAAGGTCAAAATTTAAAATTTTTGCCCGACATCCGTTTTTTTGGGCCATTTTCCCTAAAACTTCAGACCCTTATATCTTTTGATCCAGAGCTCAGATTTGCACATTCTTCACATCATTGGAAAGCTTATGAAATTCTCTACATGATTACATGGTCAATTTTGAATTTTGGTTCAGTTTCAAGAGAGAAAATTCAAAAATGGCTCTGGTACGTGTCCATGGCCAGAAATGACATTTCAGTGACCAAATTTAATGCAGGATGGGTCGCATTCTCCTCCAATTTGGTCAAAAATGACAGGGTATGGGTTTGTAAGGTCCCCCATGCCGATTTAATGCATTTGCAGTCAATGAGGAATGGGCTCCCACATTTTGTATGTTTTCTCTCTCCTGGGCTCAACCCATGCAATGTAAAAGCCAGATTTGGCTCATTTCTAGGGGGAACACTTTTGGCATAGCAAACTTCTTCTTTCACCTCCAGCAAGTGATTGTTGCAAGAATCAGACCTCTTCAAATATTGTAACAGGTTTTCTACCTCTCTGAGGTTGTAATGCAGTGGCTTTGACATTGGAAATGATAATGCAAGCTTTGTGAATGGGTTTCAGTCCTTTGTTTGTATTATTTGCTTCATTTCAGATCCTAAATTATATCTTATCAGCCTGTGTATGTTTTATGTTGCAATCTTTGGTTTGTGTCTATTTGCATGACAAAAATATTCACCACTCCTTTTGGTGCATCACCATCTTTAGTTAGTTTCAATTTTTGCATTTCTATCCCTATCTCCTTGCAATTTAGAGTAGGATTAGGATTAGAACCTCTGTAGTTGTGCAAAATATAGATCTAAATCAGAGGAGTTAGAGGAACCAGCCTTCTCTGGAGATTCCTTTCTCATTTTCATGAGTCCCACACTCAAAGAAAGGATTCAATGTTATGCAATCACACTGGATGCTAGAGTGATCAAACTAGAAATCTGATCAACACCCATTGATACAATGACTCATTTACCCCCTGTATCACACCCACAGTGGACCAGAATCACAACCCACCTCTCTTCCATATTAAAGTTCCTATTCACACGTGAAGATTGTCATCCCTCAGAAGATAGACGAGTCCTATGGGAGCATTTGATTACACCATGCTCTACTCAAATGCAGATGACCGATCCAGACACCTCTACCATATACCCGAGGTGTTTATAAAAGCTCAAAATGCCTATGCCCTCATCTTCACCTCCCTCATCCCTACTAAATACCTCATCCACCTCTATTAACCTAACCAAATCTTCCCCTATGCTTGGGACTTCACTAATACCCAGCCTAACACACCCACCTAAACGGTTAGATTTATCCAAAAATAAAGCCGTCCATCCACCTAAGAGACAAACCCAATCCCCTAAAACCCAAGTCCAATCTATGCCTCTGTCACAACTAAAACCCTCACCATCACACCTACCTTCTATATTAGGACCTCACCCCTCCACCTTGCCTCAATACATCATACCTCCCGCATTTTCTTTAAAACGACTCTGCATCTTCTACACCCATACAGAGAGATCCATGGGTGTATAAACAACATCACCCCAAGTATCCTGTCCACCTATCAACCCTAAAAAAACTCCATCATCAAAGGATTTGTTTGTTGTCACTCCTCTTTCTCCGTGGTTGTTTCCCACCATCACGTCATCTGTGGCCTCATCATCTAACCATTCTAAAACATAACTTCATGTCAAGAAGCCATATTTAGTTAAATCCAATTATCAAAACCCCTTGTCTAAACCACCACCCGTACGAACCAACCATACCCAAACATTACCAAAACCCACCCAATCAATAGCCTCATCTTCCTCTGACTTTGACCCGCTCAAAGGATCTTATGCCAAGATCCTTGATATGTTGGTGGAGAATGCGACCATTTCCCTACCCCCACTTAGACCCTATGATCCATCTACACCTCAACCTATAGGTTATGATGAGTCTAAAATCTGCACTTACCACCGCACACTAGGACATGATGTAGAGGGATGCAAAGCGTTGAGAGCCATACTTCGTCAGTCACCTCTCTCGGATAGAAAGGTTAAGAAAGACAACTTACGAAGGGAGAGGCCTTTAGCTTCAATCCCCTCTCCAATACCACATGTCCCCTCCTCACCAAGATCTATCATTATTACAACCCCACCTCTTGAAGACAATGACTTATCCCTACCATCTTCCTCCTCTCATGTTCACGAGATCAACATGATTAGTGTTGCTACTCGAGGGCAGAAAAATAATGGCAAAGCTAAAGAAAGCACACCTATGGCCTCTCTTTCTCCGTCCACCATCCCGATCGCACCACCACCTAAAGTGGTTATTCATGGACCTGCCTACCCCATCTCTGATGGAGTTGCCCACCGAACCATGATCAAACAACTTCACCAATCACCTATAAAAATGACACTGTATGATCTCATTCAAACCTCTGAATCTCATCACCAAGCTCTCATTGAAATCCTTCAAGGGATAGAGGTCTTACCTAACAAAACCTTGCCCGTTACCGCCATCTTAACACCCAACCACGTTTCTTCTCTCACCAAACAATCTACCACTTCCGTCCCTGTACAGCAAACCGCTGCTGTCAGTTTCTCCGAAGATGAAATTGTTGACTTTGGTGTAGAAGATCCTGACCCCACTCTTTTCATCTCAGCTTACGTCCGGGACATCCGGGTACGTCGTGTTATGATTGATGGAGGCGCTAGCCTAAACATCATCTCTTCCAAAGCCTTCCAACAAATGAATATCCCTTCTAGCTGCATGTGTGCCAACCCCACCATGTTGCATTCATTCAATGATGCTATTACTTCTACCTTAGGCACTGTGATCCTTAACATTCGTGTAGGGCCACGTACTTTACCTGAACTCTTCTATGTCCTTGAGGGAGAATTCCAATACAACATGTTGTTAGGTCACCCTTGGATCCGGCTATGGGATGCGTTCCCTCCACCTTACATAGATGCATAAAATTCAAGTATGAGGGGAAATCCTACACCGTTAAAGCTGACGCTCCCCCCTTCAAAACCTGCAATATGTTATATCGCCCTAATGATGTGCTTGTACTAGTCAAGACACCCATTCATCCAACCCAACCATCTACTTCAATGACACCTCAACCATCCATCTCAATCGTACCTACATCTACAACCATTGAAACCGCCGCAAATACCACTTCCTTTCCCATGGACAATATCCCCACCTCATATCCCTTAGTACATGTTTTTCAATGCCTTACACTAGGGAGTATCACCTATATAACGTTAGCACTTTCCATACCCCACAAGAGTACAGAGCAGGTTACATGCGCATCCTACCTATGACCGTCGTGTGGGGAAGTAATCTCTTATGGACCACCTAATTGCCGTACCAACCTAACGTATGGGGGTGTTGATACATCCTATGTCACCCCTAAACCTCCCCTTGGTGTGGTTCCTTCCAATATGATTTTCAATATCTAACTAATTGTCACTTCGCCCTCACCTTCTTGACGCTACCAGTGCTTGGAAGGGCTTTTCGGGTTTCGTCTTTATGAACAAGACCGACATACGATCATTCCTATAACTACATGCAAACACAAAGATTGTCGTGGTCTTGGATTCTCTGAACCACCTACACCGAAGACACCGCATATCCATTGTATCTAGGAAAATGAAAAAGTCACCCCTTCCGAACCATCATCACCCATTTTGCCATCGTCACCCGCAGAATCGATAGACCCTGAATCCATCCCTCCTAACTTTTTTCATAAACGCTATCTTCCTAGGTCCTCTCACTTATCAACATGATAATGAAGACCCATCTTCTCTTCCCCTTCTATATCCAGACATGATCGAAGAGGACTCGCCTTCAATTAATGTTGTTGAGTGCCAAGATGACGACTCCATCCTCACTTACCTGGGTGCGGATGACTCTTATATTCAATGCACCTTACCATCTGAAACTCAAACCATGTTGAATGAGTCGACTATAGAAATCAACATCCACACAGAGGATGATCCTCACATTGTGAAGATCGACAATCTCTTAATGCATCAGAACAAACGGCCTTCACTACCTTCCTACGTGCTCGCAACCAAGCTTTCGCTTGGTCCTACGCTGACATGCTAGGAATTGATCCTGACATTGCGGTCCATAACATTACCCTGAAACCCGATTCCAAACCGCTAAATGTAAAAACCGAGAAAATGCATCCACGCATTGCCCTCTTGGTCAAAGAAGAGCTTCAACGACTCCTTTCTATTTCCTTCATCTTACCTATTGACTATCCTCAATGGATTTCTAACATCGTACCTGTTACTAAAGCAACGGGGAACTTCGGATATGTACGGATTTCTAGGACCTTAACCTCACTTTCCCAAAGGATGACTTCCCCCTACCAAGTATTGATCAACTTGCTGATCTCACTGCGGGCCATGAGATGCTTTCTTTCATGGATGGCTTCTCGGGATACAATCAAATTTTGGTAGCTCGCCGATTAACATAAAACCACCTTCATAACTCCTCGGAACCTTCTCTATCGTGTCATGCCGCTCGCCTTAAGAATGCTTTGGAGCGACCTATCAGCGGGCTATGACTTACATTTTTCATGACATTATGCACACTATCCTTGAGGATTATGTTGATGATCTTCTTGGGAAATCTAAACATCACAGTGAACATCTCGATGTTTTAACCATTATTTTCGATCGCCTGTTACAATATTATGTTCATCTTCAAACAAATAAATGTGTCTTTGGTGTCCTTTTGGGAAAACTCCTTGGTTTTATTGTCTCTTTGCATGGCATCGAGGTCGATCTAGCTAAAGTCAAAGCTATCCTAGAAATGCCCCCACCTACTAACCTCAAACAATTGCGTAGTTTGCAGGAAAACTCCAATCTATCCGGCGTTTCATTTCACAACTCTTGGATCAATGTCAACCTTTTCATCATCTCCTTAAAAGGACATTTTCTTTCAATGGAGCGAAGAGTGCCACCAGGCCTTTGAGGCTCTTAAAGCCTATCTCTTGCAGCCACCCATGCTTATCCCACCTCAAGACGATCGCCCTTTCTACCTTTACCTTTCTGCCACCGACCATGTTGTAGGAGCCATGCTCGCACATCGTGACTCCGAGCATCGAGAACAAGCCGTTTATTACATAAGTCATACTCTTGTGGATTATGAGACTAGGTATACACATGTAGAAAAGTTGTGCCTAGCCCTATCATTCGTGGCCACCAAACTCTGACATTACCTCCTGAATCACAAAACTTTTGTCATCACCAACGCGGACCCCATCCATTATATGTATGCCAAACCTCATCTAAACCAACGCATCACCTGATGGCTTATGCTCCTTGCCAACCTTGACCTTGAATTTGTACACCGTAAATCAATCAAAGGACAAACTATCGCACCAACTTGCGGAAGCCCCTTTACCCTCGGTAGTAGTTTACTAATTTTACTTTCCCGACGAACTCATTACCCCTCTTTCACTCGGTGAGGAGTCGTATTCAATGACCCTCTTCTTCAATGGATCCAAATGCCAGTGCAGCAGAGGGGCTGGTGTTGTTCTCATTCCTCTAGATGCTGAACCTATGCCTCTTTCATTCTGGCTCGATTTCCCCTACACCGATAATACAAATGGAATACGAGGCCCTTGTTTTGGGTCTCCGTGGTTGCGTTACACTTAGGTGTAAAATCTATTAACATTTTTGGCGACTCTCAATTGGTATTCAATCAAGTTATCGGCATCTACCAATGTAAAAATGAGGAACTTCAAAAGTACAAACATTACGTGGATTCAATTTTGACCTTATTTACTCATTATTCTATCCAAACCATTTGTAGACACCAAATTTGTGTCTTACGACCCCCTGTGCCCCGCATCTCATTTTGCAACCTAACCTCATCACCTAAACCTTACACAATTATTTATTAATTACCTTATAATTAATAAATCCACATCGCCATACCTGCAACCTCATTTCGCCACCTCATCATAACCTAGTCTTAACCCTAAACTAACCTAAATAAGACCTATAACTTGGTCCACATCCACACCCATGACTAATTACTCCTCACCCGCACCTAAAACCAACCTCATAATGACTTAACCAAGCCCGCAACTAATCCCTCGGAAGAAAAGGAGGGAAAGCTAGCTATTTTACCAAAATAGCCCGCTTTGACCTGACCGACATCGGTTCCTACTCGACCGCCGCGTTGGTTGTAATCGCCATCGCCTCCACAGTAAATGACCACCTCCAACCAAAAATGAGGGATCAGATTTTCATTTTGATCGGGAGGAGGAGAAATCATTGAAAGGATCCGGATTTGCTTGGCCGAACAGAGACAAGTGAAGAAACAAGAAGAGTTTGCAGAGAAGGACATCAAGCCCAAGACTACAACTGAATAAAAAGAGCCCAGTGACACTCATCCGAGCATTAGAAGAGGAGATAGCTCATCTTAGATTGTCAGATCGTCCTACTTGAGCCCTGTCTTCGTCATCACAGGTCTGAACTCGCATCTTCATCAAGAACGAGTAAGTAGTGTCTCGTATGTTTCTAAGCACCATTTCTTGAGCCTGTAAATTGATAGTAATTATAAGCTCATTCTTAGATCTACTACCTACTAGCACCCTGCACTTAACCTTCATCCATACATACTGCTTGTACTACACGAAGACCATTTTATCACACTCTGAGTCTTCCCTATCCTCTCATTATTCCCCTCACCATCCACCGGCTTTAATAACCCCACAATCACCCTGCAACCAACCTCTATCCAGAAGCACCTAGATTACTGACCCTACCGGTGTCGGTTATCCCCTACCGGCAACGGTTCTCTAACCACGGTCGGTTATCCAGTGACCGGCATCGGTCACTGTGACTTATACTCCAAAACCTTCCTCTCACCTATTTGTCACCTAAGAACCTCAGGTCCAGTCTGGTTTATCCCTGTAACTCAACCTGAATGTATCAACGACTAGTAACCAAACAAACAACGTGACTCTTTATTATTGATAGTTTAGCCTCTATTTCTTTGTAACGAGGTACCTAAATCGTGATTTTGCAATAGCTTTCTTTGTTATCATTTGTGTTAATTCGTATTAAAAGGGGAACTGACCACCTTCAAAAGGAAGTTTTATATTTCCTAGGCCTAAGGCAGCTCCCTCATTTATTGTCTAATTAAAATCTGGTGGTCTTGTATTCTTACTTGCAGGTAGTCCTTCCAAGACAAAAAGGAGTTCTTCGCAATCAATCTGATCTTTCTCTACGGTATGCGCACACCATCTCAACATTCAATAGGTATTCCTCCTAGCCCTAACCCTTATCTGTTTCTCAAAGGAATGAAAGGATAGAAGCAAGTCTATTCCATAGAGCTGAAACATTCCATGCGAAACATTTTGGCACGCCCGGTGGGACCCATTTCGGGTTTCTGTTTCTCTTGCTTGCTTTCATTTAGGAAGCATACTTGCTGTTTGCTGCTTTTTGTTATATTTAGTAAAAGAATTTGTCTTGTTTTCCCAGTTTTGCATTAGTGAAAGCCATCTTCTTTGCTTCATCGAATATTATTTTCGATTTGGGTTTAAAACACGTGCATTACATTCTTGCTTGCTGTTTTCAATTCTAGTGAACATAGGTTAAGTAACAGGTCATACACGTGGGGGTGATTTCCATGGTATTGACAGGAAATTAATCTTACTTTCACTGCACAACACATACCAAATCACTTCATAATTAACACAACACTCAAAATATCCCCCTTTTCGTGGTATTCCTCCGCCTGATTGAGGTAACCTTATAAGCCAAAACAAACTTGACATTTCCCCTAAGTCTTTTGTTTAGGATTCTGACATCATTCTATGTCTAAAGGCATAAGCCCACAATAATTAAAATTAACCCTAGGGTTAGTCTCTCTCGGATTTGCGTGTGCATCTTGCTTGTTTTCGATTCTGTTTTCTCTTATACACCGCCTTCTCGTGATCACCTTAGAACAATTTGATAAATGTACTAAGCATTGTTAAAAATCAAATCAGCAGCTTCTTATATTTTCTTATACCAGTCTTATTACATCGACATCGCTTAATCGATCGACGCCGCTATAGTCTAACCGACATCGATTATCGACCGATATCGGTTCTTGTTTTTACGCTTCTTGACAAACCAAAGAACCTACCAATTTCACCATTCTCGAGGTCAAGCTTTACTTCGATAGATCGAAGCCCTACTGTGTCCTCTTGTCCATGTTTGTTATCACTCGGAAGCAAGCCACCACCATGGTTTCACATGCCTGCTCTGTGCCTTTGCCTGAATCACCCCCTTCACATTCTATAGGGAACCCTACGGACACCAGTGAGATCCCCAAAATTCCTGTAGGAGATAAGGAATTTGCCAAATTTTTGGATGCTAATCCTAGCGCTATACAATACTATTTGTCTCATGCCCCTGACCGTACGCCCGATGGTCAACTCCTTGTTGGCATGCCTATTAGTATAGCTACTCATTTAGCTCCCACTCCGCCTGATAACACCGTCTTGCCTTCTGCATCCTTAGCCCCGTCTCCCAATCCGACGGCTTCAGAGGTTCATACGACATAGATTGGCTTTCCTTTGGTTAATCTTGGGCCCCACATGTCATTACCACCGACTGCTCCTACCTCATCTCTCTTGCAGACTGCTCCGTTCATGACTTGCTCTCTGCCACCTGTCCACACGAGCTTTCCTTCTCAAGCTCCGCCTACCTTTTCATTCCCACACACGTATCCAGTGACCTCAACATCTTATATAGGACATCCCTATTCGGTCGCCTCAACATATTTGTCCCCCATACCTTATCAACACTTAACCCCACCATTGTCTAGCGGAGGCCCTTGGCCCAATTTGCCTCCGTTTACCACAACCGCACCATCATCTCATCCAACCACGGATTTCATCAAACAAATGATGGACAAAATGCAAAATCTGGAGGCTTCTATTTCGGGAAGTCGTAGCGCCTTGACATACGAGCAAGTTTGTCGAGCCTATTCACCCTTCTGTCCCCCTTCATTCATATCCTCCTCAATGGGAATTGCCAAAATTTACTCATTTTAATAGTAAAGAGGATCCTCAACAACACTTGCGATCATTTAGACATGCTTGTTATTTGATTGCTCATGATGATGCCTTACTACTCCGCACCTTTCCCATGTCCTTATCAAGACCCGCCTTGGAGTGGTACAGTGCTTTAACCCAGCACTCAATCTTCTCTTTTAACCAACTAGCCCAATCTTTCTTGGATCATTTCTCCATTAACATTGCCAAGAAAGTATCTATCACCGACCTCTATGCCATCCGAAAATTTGAAGACGAATCTATCACAGATTTCGTTGGACGATGGCGGGGCCTTATCAACCAACTTACATATGCCTTGCCTCAGGCTGAACTTATCGAACTTTTTATGCGGGCATGCGCTAAGCACATCTCTCCTACCCTTCAAATTCAAACCTTCCGCACATTTGATGAGGCCTTTACTATGGCTCGGAAACTAGAAATTCGAGCCTTAGAAGAAGAGAAATTGCGGTTGCGCAACAAAAACCCCAATTTCTGAACTCCAGATTCCACCAATAAACCAAACACCACCACTCCTCACACATTTACTTCTTCGAAATCAAAAGGAGCTGTCCATGCGGTGATGGTAAAATCCCAACCACCATTTAATACCCCATTGAAAACCACCTATAAGTATAAAGCAGAGCCCATCAACTACACTCCCTTGGGAGAAACATATGGTGTGATATTGGAAAAATTGCTTAAAGCAGGAGCCATTACCTTACCTCCTATTAGACCTCACTCCGGGTTTGATTCCACTCGCGCCATACCTTCTTGGTACAAATAAAATGACTTCTGTAACTTCCACCGCGTGAAGGGACACGGTCATGAAAATG
Organism: Taxus wallichiana var. yunnanensis; assembly: GCA_018340775.1. Taxonomy (NCBI): domain Eukaryota; kingdom Viridiplantae; phylum Streptophyta; class Pinopsida; order Cupressales; family Taxaceae; genus Taxus; species Taxus wallichiana. Next base: position 438,177,653 of record CM031234.1, read on the forward strand.
CAAGATGTTGAAAAACATAGTGCAGAAATGGTTGATGTGGGGATATAGCCCTCGATAATCCTAACGCCCCTGCTAACCGAAATTTGAAAATCTTCAACAAACCATTCCTGAATCACTCTTCTAACAGTAACATCAACCAAGATATCTTAGACGAGGAGAGTGTTCATGAGATCCATGCAGCTTCGACTCTCGGCCCAAAAGCCTCTATCGAGAAAATTTTGAATCAAGCCTCTTCACCGACGCAGGGCCGAACTTCCTTCACCACCATCAAGACAAGGTGAAATCATTCCTTTATCCGTAAAGGAATTAACCGCCTGAGTCATCTTCTCATAGATGAGTCTTCTTACACCACATCCCTACAAGACGCGTGAGTGGATGTTATCCAACTTATCTATTTCCCAAACATCTCTTTCTACCATTCTTGCTATACAAGAAGAAGAAGGCTCGCCACTTCTTTTGTCATCCTTAGACGAAAAACCTCTTGAACCGACATCACCACATTCTTTAAACATGACGGATCCTCTCAAACACGCCCTCCTACCTATTAGTTCTTCATCGCCTAAATCTTTTTAGTGACCGGTTGACCTCTTAATGCCCATTGATACAGTGCCTCATCTACCCCCGTATCACACCCACAGTGGACCGGAATCACAACCCACCTTTCTTCCATACAAAATTTCCTATTCACACGTGAGGATTGTCATTCCCGTAAGATGACAGGTCCTATGGGAACATTTGAGTACGCCATATTCTACTCAAATGTAGATGACTGATCCAGATGCCTCTACCATATACCCGAAGTGTTTACAGAAGCTTAAAATTCCTATGTCCTCATCTTCACCCCCCTCATCTTTACCAAATACCTCATCCACTTCTATTAACCTAACCAAATCTTCCCCTACGCTTGGGACCTCACCAATACCCAGTCTAACACACCCACCTAAGTGGCTTGATTTATCTAAAAATAAAGCCGTCCATCCCATTAGGAGACAGACTCAATCCCCTCAACCTATGCCTCTATCACAACTAAACCCCTCGTCGTCACACTTACCTTCCATATTGGGACCCCATCCCTCTACCTTGCATCAATATATCATACCTCCTGCGTTTTCTTTAAAGCAACCTACGCCTTCTGCACCCATACAGAAATCCAAGGGTATAGCAACACCATCACCCCGCGTATCCTGTCCACCTACCAATCCTAAACAAATTCCATCATCAAAAGAATTGTTTGCTGCCACTCCTATTTCTCCGTGGTTGTTTTCTGATACCATATCATCTGTGGCCTCATCATCTAACCAGCTAAACATAGCTTCTGCGCCAAAGAAGCCACGTTTAGTTAAAACCCATTATCAAAACCCCTTGGCTAAACCACCACCCATACAAACCAACCATACCACGTCATCACCAGAATTGACCCAGTCAATAGCCTCCTCTTCCTCTGACTTTGACCCACTCAAAGGGTCTTACGCCAAAATCCTTGCTATGTTGGTAGAGAATGCGACCATTTCCCTACCCCCACTTAGACTTTATGATCCATCTAAACCTCGACCTATAGGTTATGATGAGTCTAAAATCTGTGCTTACCACCGCACACCAGGACATGACGTAGAGGGATGCAAAGCATTGAAAGCCATACTTCGTCACACCTCTCTCGAGATAGAAAAGTTAAGAAAGACAATTTACGAAGAGAGAGACCTTTAGCTTCAATTCCCTCTCCTATACCACCCGTGTCCCCACCTCACCAAGATCTATCATTATTACAGCCCCACCTCTCGAAGACCATGACCTATCCCTACCCTTTCTTCCTCCTCTCGTATTCACGAGATCAATATGATTAGTGTTGCTACTCGAGGCGTAAAAAACAATGGGAAAGCGAAAAAACACACTGCGGCATCTCTTTCTCTCGTCCACCGTCCCAATGGCACCACCACCTAAAGTAGTTATTCACGGACCCGCCTATCCCGTCTCTAATGGAATTGCCCACCGAACCATGATCAAACAACTTCACCAATCGCCTGTAAAAATGACACTGTATGATCTCATTCAGACTTCTGAATCTCATCGACAAGCTCTCGTTGAAATCCTTCAAGGGATAGAGGTCTTACCTAATGAAACCTTGCCTGTTACCTCTATTCTAACACCCAATCATGTTGCTTCACTCACCAAACAATCTATCTCCCCAACCACTTCGTCTCTCATCATGCAAGCCGTTCTTTGTCGCTGGCTCGAAGATGAAATTATCGACTTTGGTGCCGAAGATCCTGACCCTACTCTTTTCATCTCAGCTTATGTCCAGGACATTCGGTACATCGTGTTATGATTGACAGGGGCGCTAGCCTAAACATCATCTCTTCAAAAGCCTTCCAACAAATGAATATCCCTTCTAGTTGCATGTGTGCCAACCCCATCATGTTGCGGTCATTCAATGATGCTATTACTTCTACCTTAGGCACCGTGATCCTTAACATTCGTGTAGGGCCACACACTTTACCCGAAATCTTCTATGTCCTTGAGGGAGAGTTCTAATACAATATGTTGTTAGGCCACCCTTGGATCCGGCTATGGGATGCGTTCCTTCCACCTTATATAGATGCATAAAATTTGAGTACGAGGGGAAGTCCTACACCATAAAAGCTGATCCTCCCCCCTTCAAAACCTGCAATATGTTGTATCGCCCTAATGATGTGCTTGTACTAGTCAAGACACCCATTCATCCAACCCAACCATCCACTTCAACCGCACCTACACCTTCAACCAATGAAACTACCGTCACAAATACCACTTCCTTTCCCGCAGATAACATCCCAACCTCCGACCCCTTAGTAGATGTTTTTCAACGCCTTACACTAGGGGAGTATCACCTATATAACGTTAGTTCTTTCCATACCCCACAGGAGTACGGATAGTTACATGCACATCCTACCTATGACCGTCATGTGGGGGAAGTAATCCCCTATGGACCACCTCATTACCGCACCAACCTAACATATGGGGGTGTCGATGCATCTTCCGTTACCCCTGAACCTCCTCTTGGTGTTGTTCCTTTCCAATCCGATTTTCAATACCTAACAAATCATCGTTTCGCCCTCACCTTCTTGACTCGCTGTGCTTGGAAAGGATTTGGTTTTGGTCTTTATGAACAAGGCCGACATACACTCATTCCCATGACTACACGCAAACACAATGATCGTAGTGGTCTTGGTTTTCCTGAAACACTTACACCGGAGAAACCTCATGTCAGTTGTGTCCTGGAAGATGACGACATCACCCCTACCAAACCATCATCACCCATTTTTCCATCATCACCCACAGAGTCGATAGACCCTGAATCTATCCCTCCTAATTTTTTTTTTCATAAATGCTATCTTCCTAGGTCCTCTCACTTATCAATGAGATAATGTGGACCCATCTTCTCTTCCCTTCGTATCCAGACATGATCGAAGAGGATTCACCTTCAATTAATGTTGTTGAGTGCCAGGATGATGACTCCATCCTCACTTATCTTGGCACGGATGACTCTTATATTCAACGCGCCTTACCATCTGAAACTCAAACCATGTTGAATGAGTCGACTATAGAAATCAACATCCACACAGAGGAGGATCCTCACGTTGTGAAGATCGGACAATCCCTTAATACATCAGAACAAGTCACCTTTACTACCTTTCTCCGTACTCGCAACAAATCTTTCGCTTGTCCTCTACGCCGACATGCCAGAATTGATCCTGACATTGTTGTCCATAACATCACCCTAAATCCCGATTCCAAACCAGTCAAACAAAAACTGAGAAAAATGCATCCACGCATTGCCCTCTTGGTCAAAGAAGAGCTTCAATGACTTCTTTCTGTTTCCTTCATTTTGCCTATTGACTATCCTCAATGGATTTCTAACATCGTACCTGTCACTAAAGTGACGGGGGGACTTCGGATATGCACGGATTTCCGAGACCTTAACCTCGCTTGCCCCAAGGATGACTTCCCCCTCCCAAGTATTGATCAACTTGTTGATCTCACTGTGGCCATGAAATGCTCTCTCTCATGGATGGTTTTTTGGGATACAATCAAATTTTGGTAGCCCCAGTCGATCAACATAAAATTGCCTTCATAACTCCTTGGGGAACCTTCTATTATCGTGTCATGCCATTTGGCCTTAAGAATGTTGGTGCGACCTATTAGTGGGCTATGACTTACATTTTTCATGACATTATGCACACTATCCTTGAAGATTATGTCGATGATCTTCTTGGCAAATCTAAACATCGCAGTGAACATCTCAATTTTTAACCATTATTTTCGATCACTTTGTTATAATATTCGTCCGACTTCAACCAAAGAAATGTGTCTTTGGTGTTCTTTCGGGAAAAATTCTTGGCTTTATCGTCTCTTTGCGTGGCATTGAGGTCGATCCGTCTAAAGTCAAAGCTATCCTAGAAATGCCCCCACCCAAAAACCTCAAACAATTGCGTAGTTTGCAGGGTAAACTTCAATCCATCCGGCGTTTCATCTCCCAACTCTCGGATCGATGTCAACCTTTCCATCACCTTCTTAAAAAGGACATTGCCTTTCAATGGAGCGAAGAGTGTCACCAAGCCTTTGAAGCTCTCAAAGCCTTTCTCTTGCAGCCACCCATGCTTATTCCACCTCAAGATGATCGCCCTTTCTACCTTTATCTTTCTCGCCACTGACCATGCTATAGGAGCCATGCTTGCACATCAGGACTCGGCACGTCGAGAACAAGCCGTTTATTATATAAGTCGTACTCTCGTGGATTACAAGATTAGGTATACACATGTAGAAAAATTGTGCCTAGCCCTATCATTCGTAGCCACCAAACTTCAACATTACCTCCTGAATCACAAAACTTTTGTCATTACCAACACGGACCCCATTCATTATATGTACGCCAAACCACATCTAAACCAACGCATCGCCCGATGGCTTATGCTCCTCACTGACCTCGACCTTGAGTTTGTACAACAGAAGTCAATCAAAGGACAAACTATTGTGGACCAACTTGCGGAGGCCCCTTTACCTGGGGAACAATTTACCAATTTTAATTTCCCCGACGAACTCATCGCCACTCTTTCACTCAGGGAAGAGTCATATCCAATGACCCTCTTCTTCGATGGATCCAAATGCCAGTGGTGCAAAGGGGCCGGCGTTGTTCTCATTCCTCTTGACGCTGAGCCTATGCCTCTTTCATTCCGGCTCAATTTCCCCTGCACTAATAATACAGTGGAATACGAGGCCCTTGTTTTGGGTCTCCAGGTTGCATTACACTTAGGTGTCAAATCTATTAATATTTTTGGTGACTCTTAATTGGTAGTAAATCAAGTTATGGGCATCTACCAATGTAAAAATGAGAAACTTCAAAAGTACAAACATTACGTGGATTCACTTTTGACCTCATTTACTTGATATTCTATCCATACCATTCCCGCTCCACTAATAAATTTGTGGATACTATGGCTTTCTTAGCCTCGCAAATTCTGCGCATCACCAATCGACTCGACATATTCGTCTTGGTCCAACAACTCTTTGCCCCATCTTACTCAGCCCCGATTGTTTGTATGATAAATAATGTGTCTGCTAATTCACAGGATACCTGGTACCACCAATTTCACGACTACCTTACAACCTCTGTTCTCCCACCTGACCTAACTAGTACTGGCAAACGCACTTTTCTTAAATGTGTTTCTCGTTATGTCATCATGGGGGGACTCCTTTATAAACGTGGCTTTGATGGTATCCTCCTTCGATGTCTAACCGGTGCAGAGGTCACCTATACCATCCAACAGGTCCATGACGGTATTTGTGGCGGACATTTTAGTGGCCTTACCGTGGCTAAATGAATCCTTCGCCTAGGTTATTATTGGCCTACTCTTAATAACGACTGCTACGAATATGTTAAGCGTTGTGTTATGTGTCAACAACATGCCAACCTTCAACATACTCCTAGCCATCCGCTACAGCTCGCACAAGATCTTTGGCCTTTCTCACAATGGGGTTTAGACCTTATTGGTGAGATCTGCCCACCCTCTTCGCAACGTCACCGTTGGATTATCACAAAGAATCGAATATTACAAAAATGGGTAGAGGCCATTCCACTCATTTCAATCAAAAAAGAAAAAATTGTAGAGTTCATTAACCACCACATTATCTCATCGTTTTGGTGTTCCTCATCGCTTGATAACAGATAATGGAAAATCTTTCAAAAATAAGTTGTTGCAAGACCTTTGTGACAACTTTGGTATCAAACTTAGCTTCTCATCACCCTACTATCCACAAGCGAATGGACAAGCTGAATCTTGTAATAAAACCCTGACCAAAATCCTCATGAAAGTTGTTAATGATTCTGGAAGAAATTGGCATGATCACATTCCATTTGCCCTTTGGGCTTATCGTACTAGCATTCATACCTCCACTAATGCCACACCATTTTCTTTGGTATATGGTACCGAGGTGGTCTTGCCTCTTGAAATACAAATACCCCCCTAAGAATATCTCTTCAAGATATTCTCACCAACGATGATTTCCCTAAGAGCGGTTAGCCCAATTAGAGCTTCTTGATGAGCGTCGTCTTACGGCTCTTGACCACCTTCAAATCTACCAAAAACGCATCAATCGTGCTTATGATAAATGACTTCATGAGCGTACCTTTAAGGTTGGTGATCTTGTCCGCAAAGAGAATCAACATGTAACCAAACTAGAAAAGAGCAAATGTGGAAAATTTGCTCCCAATTGGATTGGGCCTTACATAATCACTCACACTTATGGATCAGGCACTTATCGTTTAGCTTCGCTTAATGGTAAACCTGAGCCTGAACCCCTTAATGTCTTGCATCTTTGACCATTCTACTGTTGAATTTAGTGTTATATCACTTCTTATCTACCTACCGCTCATCCCTTGAGCTCATTTTACCACCACATACACGTTGTTTCCTACATCTCAAAATAAAATCAAGCTCACATAGTTTGATTCTCACCTCCCCTTAAAGATGCCTTCCCCTTTTTAGTCTAGTCCATGACTTCAAAGTATTAAAATGACACATTCCTAATTATATGCTTATGGGATTTTCTTGAGTCAAACTTCCTACCAAACTAGATGCTTTACGCCAAAAGGACATCTAGCTCTCTAAATTATATATAGACTGCTCCCCCGAAGGACAGCTATGCACTAAAACCGCATCTGCTACTATAAATAGACTGCTCCCTTGAAGGACAGCTATACACAGTCAGCCTTTATCAGAAGCTTCTCACATTGATCAACTTCATGAAGACCTCAAGAATAAAACAAAAAAATATCCCTTGTAGACTTCCCGCATCGATCAGTCTATATTCAGTAAAATAAAAGCCACATTCAAAAGAACTTTTGAGTCATGGACTTGTCTATTTGGGTTAGGTTCTCTTTCGTCGGAATACTCACTTTATAACAAGTTCTCTCGTGTCTCAGCTACACCATCCACTTCACCTCACCATTTGTTAAAACAACACAACTCAAGGGACGTGACATACACCCGATATATTGTGATCATACAACTCTTTTCACCTATTGACTTCTCGTCTATGCACGGTACCTAGGGGTTCAAGCTCATTCTACGTTATTATGTGGTTTGTTTAGCTCTTTTCACATATGGAACACTCTTTCCTCTTTGACTCGAATCTAGGATTATGTGTTGATCTTAATCAGGACATGGTTGCCTACCACTTAGGTAGGCTAACTTTCGTGTCACTTATACCTATTCCAAAATCACCAATTCATTACCAACACCAACAACATTACCCTACCAATATCAATATCAATTTTTTTTTACCAACCAACAAATTGCCTAACTATACCTAAATTGCCTAAATTCACCTCTCCCCTGGTCCTAAGGAGAACTACATCGATCCGAGGCCCCTCCTTGTTTTGTGCAATGGGCTATGTAGGCAGCAATTAGGAGACATGGAGTCTCCCAAGGTTAGCTCGACCATCCCCTACCATACCCTATCATGTGTTGTAAATATAAATATTTTTTGTGTATTTCTATTTGCCAACATTCATCTTTATCCTTTTTCAAACAAAACAAAAACAACATTCAAAACACAACCATTCTTATTATTATCATCACTCAAAACCACATACATCTTTAGTTTTATTTTAGATGTTAAACAAATACATCTTCTCTATCATCGACTACAGTGGTCGGCATCCTTATTTATTCTTATATTCCTATGAAATTCACTTAGACCCTTGCACCTCCTCCCGAATCAGGTGGTGATCGTGATCGTTGATGCCCTCAGTTGGCCTCTCCATCCTCAAAGGTGCCACTGCCATTGGTTCCTCCCATTGATCCACCAACATCTCCTGTAACATACGAATACGTCCTCTCGCGTGGAGGAATCTTGCCTCCAGTCTCTCCACTCATAACTGTGAAACCTCTAACAATCCCATTGTCTCATTCACCTGTGTTTGAAGCTGGTGAGCCAACTCCCATAGACAATCTCTCTCACTTTGTAATCATAGCTATGTCTCAGGCGCTCACGTGCACCTCGCAACTCTGCTTTACCCACCATACTCTATAGGCCTCTGTCGTTCCCGCATCCATTACCCTACGATCGGCTGCTATCTCTTCTGGCCCTTCTGGAGGTATAGGCCGGGGAGGTGAGAATGCTACCTCGGCGTCGATCCTCATGTATGGTCTATATGTCATCGGTATATCCTGAACGAACCCAAATTGTCGCCACACGCGATCTAGAGGAATCCTCTCGTACTCACCCTACCTGTGCCTGCATCCATCTCAATCGCTCTACACCCTCAACTCCTCAACTATGTGCTCTGTCACCATATAGTTCTCGTAAGGCCTCCAACAAATATCCGCAATCGTCACCATCTCCCATACCTATCTATAATACTCGATGTCATCTATCATGGCCTGGGATCTCGCTTCTTGTTCTATCTGGACCCATCGTCTAAATCCCAACCTTTGCACTCCTACCTCTCCCGACTCGATGGGTCGGCCTATTGGACGCACAAAAATAATATGCTCATAGGCCTAACAATGTAATAAGTACGAACAATCCAGTGTCGTCCTGTGTTTTTGCTTGCAGCCCATAGACCCCTATATAACTATGCCGATATGCGGGTGCCCATGCAAAAGTCACGCTCATTTCTATCATTTCCCAAATAACACTCATCAACACTTTTGAAATCTTCCCCTTCCGCCCTCAAAGAATGCATAATACCCCACCGCTATCATTAATAGCACGGCCAACCTTGTTTCCTCAGGGTGTGTTGCATACATTGTACCATACGTAAAAGATAAACCTCACTGTGTCAAATCTCGTGCAGTGACCCAAATTATGGTGTTATCGCTGCCCCCCCGCGCGCGGGGACACCCTTGATACACTATTTTTCCTATCATTGGGAGTCTTAAAATACGGAACACATCTTCCAAAGTCACTGCTATCATCTCCCTGTTGGCGAGATAGAAGGTATTCTTTTCTGGATTCCATCTCTCAATCAACACCTGCAACATAGCATGGTTACGCGCAATTCTTGAATAATAGTGGATTCCACTTAACCCCAAACGATTTATCAATGCCCATTCAGCTGGTGTTACATCCGCTCGGATTCGTGACAACAACGCCGCACAAAGATCATTCATCCTTAACCCTGCTTCTGCCTGCATGCATCAAAACGACACATAATTATTCAAAAGAACAAATCTCTACGGGTTTTTTTCTCAAGTTCTGGAAACTCTTACAGTGACCGATATCGGTTATGAATAACCGATACTGGTTTGCTAACCGATACCGGTTATTTCTAAATGATACCGGTTATCTCTAAATGATACCGGTCACTGTCAAAAATGTACCTACCCTGCTTAAAACATACACCTACGATAATTATTTTGCCCGTTTTCTCCTAGTTATACCTAAAAACATACGTGACCACCCTGTTTACCTACCCCATAGCACTCACCCCATCCCCAACCCTTTCCTATCACCTTTTCTTTCTCATCTTTACCCACTTACACTTCTCTCATCCTATTCACAAAACATGCAAGAATCAAATTACAACCAAACAGTTTACCTCTCGGGATGCGGCAGCTTGGGGCAAAACATGTCTTCCCCTTGTCCCTGCCTGCTGGATGCTTCTCCTCGTTCAGCCATGTTCACTACCCTCTTCAAATATAACTTGTCTTTCTGCCTTCTGAATCTCAGCCCACGCTCACTTCACCTGTCTCTTTCCTCCTTATCACTCAAATTCTTTCATGTAACTAATCAGTAGCAGTCGTCAAATAGTGTCGCATTCACATATTTAACTTGTTGCATGACTCTAAAAATAAGAATGCTAAAAATAAGAACTTAAGTTGCCAACCCAACAGTTCTATTTTTAGGGAAATAATTCTTGCATAACCGATATCGGTTACTTAACCGATATCGGTCATATAGCTATCGACATCGGTTACACAACCGATGTCGGTCATGTACCCCTTGTTGCTTAAACCTAAGCCATTTCTTAATTTTTGCAAATTTTTGTGGCACCTGTCACTTTTTCCTGCATAAACAACACCATTATCTATAATTTTTCATCAAATCCATATCTCATCACAATTTCATCAACATCATCTATCCATATTACAAAAACAACCAAGCCATCAACAAACGATATCAAAAACCATCAATCTATACACCATTTGGATCCAATTCAAAGCAACTACATACGTTCAATTTCACAAACCAAATGACAAAACCCATCCAACATTTCATAAACACAACATGTCAATTAAAACTCATCATCTATATATACATATTGTTTCACTCGGAAAGACTCGTTCCTTTTAGAAACAGATAAGGTTAGGGTTAGGAGGAATACCTGTAGAATCGTCGAGATGGTGTGCGCGTACCGTAGAGAAAGATCAGGCTGATTGCGAAGAACTCCTTTTTGTCTTGGAAGGACTACCTGCAAATAAGAACACAAGACCACAAGATTTGATTAAACAATAAATGAGGAAACTGCCTTGGGCCCAGGAAATATAAAACTTCCTTTCGAAGGTGGTCAGTTCCCCTGCTAATATGAATTAACACAAAAGACTGTAAAGTATCAATTAAATTGTTTCATTGAACTGGGTAGGGGAAAGGCTGGTTTTCTGGTTTTGATCAGAGGAACCGATGGCGGTTACTGATAGCCGATGCCGGTTACTGATAACCGATACCGGTGGGTTCTAGGATCTTCTTAGTAGCTATGGTGTTTTGTAAGGCTGGTTTATGGATGATATTAGGAAATGGGATGATTAGAAGCAAAAGAATAACAGTTAGATGCAATGACACGTTGGGTAGTAGATTCAGAGACGGATTTAGGAGGACTGAAATTCACAGAGCATAAGAAATGTTATAACAGAGGACATGCAAGATGTGACTTACTGGTTTTGACAAAGATGCAAGTTGATCTCCTTGGTTGTAAACACTTCTGGTATTTCCACTCGTCTCTGCTCTGTCAGGTGAAGATCTGGACTCTGTTCCTCGCTCGCAATGCTCTCTGTTGATCCAGAAATCCTTTGACTGATCTCCAAAATGAAATTCCGATCTGTTGTTTTGGTTTGGGGAGCCCATTTACAGGGAACCGATGGCGGTTACGTAACCGACGGCGGTCGAGTAGGAACCGGCATCGGTAAGGAAAAAGTAGGCTATTTTTAGTAAAATAGCCCACCTTCTCTCGCTTTCTCCCGAGAGATCGGGTTGTGGGCTTGGTCAAGTGGCTAGAAGGTCGGCTTTGGGTGCGAGTAAGGAGGCATTAGTTATGGATGTGAGTCTAGACCAAGTCATGGGTCTTAATTAGGTTAGTTTAGGGTTAGGGCTAGGTCATGATGAGGTGGCAAAGTGAGGTGGTGGGTAAGGTGATGTGGATTTATCAATTACAAGGTAATTAATAAATAATTGTGTAAGGTTTAGGTAATGAGGTTAGGTTACGAAATGGGATGCGGGTCACAAGGGGTCGTAAGACACGAATTTGGTGTCTACATTAGCCCCTTATTGTCGTGTAGCTTGTTTTGTAAAGCTGCGCGGACAATAATATGAAGTGGTTTCTCCTGTTAAGGATATAGGTAATCCCCCTCAAATCTATCATAGATTGAGTGAACGGGAAATCAGGGATAGGGTTGATAAAGGGTGAATGTTGTAGAGAGGATGGTAAGGTGGTGGGGTAGGTCCAAGGAAGCAGACGCATGTTGAAATGTAATAGTACGACTAGGGTACATGATTTGTGAGCAAACCAGCGATGTATAGGCAAAGGTCGATAGTTTATCCAAACAAGGGTGATATAATCCTGGGTATCCAAGGCATAGGAAGTAGCTCCAGGGTATATAACAGGTAAGGTACAGGAACGTTTAGGCATGTTCGGCAGTACCAAATGGTTGGTTTGGTTGAGATAAACGTCACGGTCTAGGTCTAGGCAAAGTTGGTCGACAGATCAAGTCAAGGACCCTAATCATGCTAAAACATGAACAGGTGAGCTCGATTGAACAAAAGGTACATGATGGATGGATAAAATAAAACGTTGATTGTGGGTATGGTATTGAAGTGATACGGCCTTGGGTCGGGCCAAGTTGTTGGGTTGTGGCCTTGGGTCGGGCCGGATGGGTAGGGTGAGGCCTTGGGTCGGGCCAAATGGGTAGGGCGAGGCCTTGGGTCGGGCCAAATGGGTAGGGCGAGGCCTTGGGTCGGGCCAAATAGGTAGGTTGAGGCCTTGGGTCGGGCCAAATGGTTAGGGTGAGGCCTTGGGTGGGGCCGGATAGGTAGGTTGAGGCCTTGGGTCGGGCCAAATGGTTAGGGTGAGGCCTTGGGTCGGGCCAAATAGGTAGGTTGAGGCCTTGGGTCGGGCCAAATGGTTAGGTTGAGGCCTTGGGTCGGGCCGAATAGGTAGGTTGAGGCCTTGGGTCGGGCCAAATAGGTAGGTTGAGGCCTTGGGTCGGGCCAAATAGGTAGGTTGAGGCCTTGGGTCGGGCCAAATGGGTAGGGTGAGGCCTTGGGTCGGGCCGAATGGTTAGGGTGAGGCCTTAGGTCGGGCCGAATAGGTAGGTTGAGGCCTTGGGTCGGGCCAAATAGGTAGGTTGAGGCCTTGGGTCGGGCCAAATAGGTAGGTTGAGGCCTTGGGTCGAGCCGGTTTGTTAACAAATGGTGGATATAGGCGATATGTGGTTAAAAAGGGGCAAATGGTAAATAAAATGAGATATGTATGTTGATTTGAGTTGAGAAGATGTATTTGTTTAACATCTAAATAAAACGAGATATGTATGTTGATTTGAGTTATAATAATAAGAATGTTTTCATTTTGACTTTCGGTGTTTTGAAAAAGGATAAAGAGGAATGTGATTAAATAGAAATACACAAAAATATTTATATTTACCACACATGATAGGTTATGGTAGGGGATGGTCGAGCTAACCTTGGGAGACCCCATGTCTCCGAAGTGCTGCCTACATAGCCCTTTGCACAAAGCAAGGAGGGGCCTCAGACTGATGTAGTTCTCCCTTAGGATCAGGGAGAGGCGAATTCAGGCAATTTGGTACGGTTTAGGCAATTGGTTGGTTGGTAAAAATATTAAGATTGGTAAAGGTAAGGTTGATGGTGTTGGTAATGAATTGGTGATGTTGTAAAAGGTATAAGGGAAGCGAAAGTTAGCCTACCCAAGTAGAAGGGAATCATGTCCTGATTAAGGTCAACACACAATCCTAGGTGCGAGGTAAAGCAGAAAGAGTGCTCCGTAGGTGAAAAGAGCTAAACAAACCACACAACGTAGAACGAGCTTGGAGCCCCAGGTACCGTGCATAGACGAGAAGTCAATAGGTGAAAAGAGTTGTGTGATCACAATATATCGAGCGTACATTACGTCCCTTGAGTTGAAACAAATGGTGAGGTGAGGTGGATGGTATAGCTGAGGTTCAGAGAACTTATTACAAAGTGAGTGTTCTGACGAAAGAGAACCTACCCTAAATAGACAAGTCCATGACTCAAAAGTCCTTTTGAATGAGGCTTTTATTTTATTGAATGTAGACTGATCGATGCGGGAAGTCTACAAGGGATATTGATTGTATTATTCTTGAGGTCTTCACGAAGCTGATCGATGCGAGAAGCTTCTGCTAGAGGCTGACTGTGTATAGCTGTCCTTCGAGGGAGCAGTCTATTTATAGTAGCAGATATGATTTTAGTGCATAGCTGTCCTTCAGGGGAGCAGTCTATAGAGAATAGCAGCAATAATTTGGCATATAGCTGTCCTTCGAGGGAGCAGTCTATATTTAATTTAGATGACTAGATGTTCTTTTTAGCGTGAAGCATCTAGTTTAGTAGGAAGTTTGACTCAAGAAAATCCCATAAGAATACGGCTTATTTTAAAACTTTGAAGTCATGGACTAGACTAAAAAGGGGAAGGCATCGTTTAGGTGAGGTGAGAATCAAACTATGTGAGCTTGATTTTTATTTCGAGATGTAGGAAACAAGTGCATGTGGTGGTATGGGAGCTCAAGGGACGAGCAGTAGGCGGATAAGAAGTGATATAACACTAATTTCAACAATAGAATGGTCGAAGATGCAAGGCATTAAGGGGCTCAGGCTCAGGTTTACCATTAAGCGAAGCTAAACGATAAGTACCAGATCCATAGGTGTGAGTGATTATATAAGGCCCAATCCAATTGGGAGCAAATTTTCCACGTTTGCTCTTTTCTAGTTTGGTGACATGTTGATTCTCTTTGAGGACAAGATCACCAACCTTAAAGGTACGCTCATGAAGTCTCTTATCATAAGCACGTTTAATGCGTTTTTGATAGATTTGAAGGTGATCAAGAGAGTAAGACGGCGGCGTCAAGAAGCTCCATTGGGCTAACCGCTCTTGGCGGAAATCATCATTGGTGAGAATACCCTGAAGAGATATTCTAAGGGAGGGTATTTGTATTTCGAGAGGCAAAATAGCCTCGGTACCGTATACCAAAGAAAAAGGTGTGGCATTAGTGGAGGTACGAATACTAGTGCGATAAGCCCAAAGGGCAAAGGGGATGTGATCGTGCCAATTTCTTCCGGATTCATTGACAACTTTCATGAGGATTTTGGTTAGTGTTTTATTAGAGGACTCGGCTTGCCCATTGGCTTGTGGATAGTAGGGTGATGAGAAGCTAAGTTTGATACCAAAGTTGTCACAAAGGTCTTGCAACAACTTGTTTTTAAAAGATTTACCATTATCTGTTATTAGGCGATGAGGAATACCAAAACGACAGATAATGTGATGGTTAATGAATTCGACAATTTTTTCTTTTTTGATTGAAATGAGTGGAATAGCCTCCACCCATTTTGTGTAATATTCGGTCGCTGTGATTATCCAACGGTGACGTTGTGAAGAGGTCGGGTGAATCTCACCAATAAGGTCTAAACCCCATTGTGAGAAGGGCCAAAGATCTCGAGCGACCTGGAGCGGGTGGCTAGGAGTATGTTGAAGGTTGGCATGTTGCTGACACATAACACAACGCTTAACATATTCGTAGCAGTCGTTATTGAGAGTAGGCCAATAATAACCAAGGTGAAGGATTCGTTTGGCCACGGCAAGGCCGCTAAAATGTCCACCACAAATACCGTCATGGACCTGTTGGATGGTATGAGTGGCCTCCGCGCCAGTTAGACAGCGAAGGAGGATGCCATCAAAGCCACGTTTATAGAGGAGTCCCCCCATGACAACATAACGCGAAACACTTTTAAGAAAAGCACGTTTGCCGTTACTAGTAAGGTCAGGTGGGAGGACAGAGATTGTAAGGTAGTCGTGAAATTGGTGGTACCAGGTATCCTGCGAACTAGTAGACACAGTATTTATCGTACAAACTACCGGGGTTGAATAGGATGGGACAAAAAGTTGTTGGACCACGACGAATAATTCAGAGTCAGTTGGTGTGGCAGGAATTTGCGAGGCTAAGCAAGCCATAGTGTCCGCAAATTTGTTAGTGGAGCGTGGAATGGTTTGTATAGAATAGTGAGTAAATAAGGCTAGAAGTGAATCCACGTAGTGTTTGTATTTTTGAAGTTCCTCATTTTTGCATTGGTAGACGCCCATAACTTGATTGACTACCAATTGAGAGTCGCCAAAAATGTTGATAGATTTGATGCCTAAGTGTAACGCAACTTGGAGACCTGGCAAGGGGCCTCGTATTCCATTGTATTATTAGTGCAAGGAAATCAAGCCGAAATGAAAGAGGTATAGGTTCAGCGTCGAGAGGAATGAGAACAACGCCGGCTCCTCCGCCGCACCGGCATTTAGATCCATCAAGAAGAGGGTCATTTGATACACTCTTCCCGGAGTGAAAGAGTGGCGATGAGTTCGTCGGGAAGGTAAAATTGGTAAATTGTTCCCGTAAAGGGGCCTCCGCAAGTTGGTCTGCAAGAGTTTGTCCTTTGATTGACTTCTATTATGCAAATTCAAGGTCAAGGTCAGGCGAGAGCATAAGCCATCGAGCGATACGTTGGTTTAGATGCGGTTTGGCGTACATATAATGAATGGGGTCCGTGTTGGTGATGACAAAATTTTTGTGATTCAGGAGGTAATGTCGGAGTTTGGTGGCTACAAATGATAGGGCAAGGCACAATTTTTCTACATGTGTATACCTAGTCTCATAATCCACGAGGGTACGACTTATATAATAAACGGCCTGTTCTCGTCGTGCCGAATCCCGATGTGCGAGCATAGCACCTATAGCATGGTCAGTGGCGGAAAGATAAAGGTAGAAAGGGCGGTCGTCCTGGGGTGGGATAAGCACGGGTGGCTGCAAGAGATAGGATTTGAGAGCTTCGAAGGCTTGGTGACACTCCTCACTCCATTGAAAGGCAATGTCCTTTTTAAGAAGGTGATGAAAAGGTTGACACCGATCCGAGAGTTGGGAGATGAAACGTCGGATAGATTGGAGCTTACCTTGTAAACTACGCAATTGTTTGAGATTTTTGGGTGGGGGCATTTCTAGGATAGCTTTGACTTTAGATGGATCGACCTCAATGCCACGCAAAGAGACGATAAAGCCAAGAAGTTTTCCCGAAAGAACACCAAAGACACATTTCTTTGGTTGAAGGCGGACAAAATATTGTAACAGGTGATCAAAAATAATGGTTAAAACATCGAGATGTTCACTACGATGTTTAGACTTGCCGAGAAGATCATCGACATAATCTTCAAGGATAGTGTGCATAATGTCATGAAAAATGTAGGTCATAGCCCGCTGATAGGTAGCACCAGCATTCTTAAGGCCAAATGGCATGACACGATAACAGAAGGTTCCCCAAGGAGTTATGAAGGTAGTTTTGTGTTGATCGGCAGGGGCAACCAAAATTTGGTTGTATCCTGAAAAGCCATCCATGAGAGAGAGCATCTCATGACCTGCAGTTAGATCAACAAGTTGGTCAATGCTAGGTAAGGGGAAGTCATCCTTAGGGCAAGCGAGGTTAAGATCCCGGAAATCTGTGCATATCCGAAGTCCCCCTGTCGCTTTAGTGACAGGTACGATGTTAGAAATCCATTGAGGATAGTCAATAGGCAAGATGAAGGAAACAGAAAGGAGTCGTTGGAGCTCCTCTTTGACCAAGAGAGCAATGCGTGGATGCATTTTTCTCAATTTCTGTTTGACTGGTTTGGAATCGGGGTTTAGGGTGATGTTATGGACGGCAATGGTAGGATCAATTCCTGGCATGTCAGCGTAAGACCATGCGAAAGCTTGGTTGCGAGCACGGAGAAAGGTAGTAAAGGCGGCTTGTTCTGATGTGTTAAGGGATTGTCCAATCTTCACAATGTGAGGATCCTCCTCCATGTGGATGTTGATTTCTATAGTAGATTCGTTCAGCATGGTTTGGGTTTCAGATGGTAAGGCTCGTTGAATATAAGAATCATCCGCGCCAAGGTAAGTGAGGATGGAGTCATCATCCTGGCATTCAACAACATTAATCAAAGGCGAATCCTCTTCGATCATGTCTGGATACAGAAGGGGAAGAGAAGATGGGTCCTCATTATCGCGTTGATAAGTGAGAGGACCTATGAAGATAGCATTTATGAAAAAAAAAAGTTAGGAGGGATGGATTCAGGGTCTATAGATTCTGTGGGTGATGATGGCAAAGTGGGTGATGATGGTTTGGTAGGGGCGACGTCTTCTTCTTCCAGGATATAGCTGACAGGAGGTGTCTCCTGTGTAGGTGTTTCGGGAAAACCGAGACCACTGCGATCATTATGTTTACGGGTAGTCACGGGAATGAGTGTATGTCGGCCTTGTTCGTAAAGGCCAAAACCAAATCCTTTCCACGCACAGCGAGTCAAGAAGGTGAGGGCAAAACGACGATTTGTCAAGTATTGAAAATCGGATTGGAAGGGAACCACACCAAGAGGAGGTTCAGGGGTAATGGAGGATGTGTCAACACCCCCATACGTTAGGTTAGTGCGGCAATGGGGTGGTCCGTAAGAGATTACGTCCCCCACGCGACGGTCGTAGGTGGGATGTGCATGTAATTGTCCGTACTCCTGCGGGGTAGGGAAAGAACTAACGTTATATAGGCGGTACTCCCCCAACGTAAGGCGCTGAAAAACATCTACTAAGGGGTCGGAGGTTGGAATGTTAGCTGCGGGAAGGGAAGTGGTTTTTGCGATGGTGGTTTCATCAGTTGAAGGCGTAGGCGCGGTTGAGGTGGATGGTTGAGGTACATTTGAAGAGGATGGTTGGGTTGAATTTATGGGTGTCTTGATTGGTATAAGCACATCGTTAGGGCGGTATAACATATTGCAGGTTTTAAAGGGGGGAGGGTCAGCTTTTACGGTGTAGGACTTCCCCTCGTACTCAAATTTTATGCATCTATGTAATGTTGAGGGAACGCATCCCATGGCTCGGATCCAAGGACGACCCAGCAATATATTATATTGGAACTCTCCCTCCAAGACATAGAAGAGTTCGGGTAAAGTACGTGGTCCTACCCGAATGTTGAGGATCACGGTGCCTAAGGTAGAAGTAATAGCGTCATTGAATGACCGCAACATGATGGGGTTGGCACACATGCAACTAGAAGGGATATTCATTTGTTGGAAGGCTTTTGAAGAGATGATGTTTAGGCTAGCACCCCCGTCAATCATAACACGACGTACCCGAATGTCCCGGATGTAAGCTGAGATGAAAAGAGCAGGGTCAGGATCTTCTGTACCAAAGTCAACAATTTCGTCTTCGGAGAAACTGACTGCAGCAGCTTGTTGTACAGAGACAGAAGTGGTTGGGGCAGTGGGTTGTTTGGTGAGAGAAGCAACGTGATTGGGTGTTAGAATGGAGGCGACAGGCAGGGTTTCATTAGGTAAAACCTCTATCCCTTGAAGGATCTCAACGAGAGCTTGTCGATGAGATTCGAAGTCCAATGAGATCATACAAAGGTCATTTTTACGGGCGATTGGTGAAGCTGTTTAATCATATTTCGGTGAGCAATGCCATTAGAGACGGGATAGGCGGGTCCGCGAATGACCACTTTAGGTGGTGGTGCAATCGGGATGTTTGACGGAGAAAGAGATGCCGCAGGTGTGTTTTCTTTCACTTTCCCAGTGTTTTTCTGTCCTCGAGTAGCGACACTAATCATATTAATCTCGTAGACCTGAGATGAGGAAGATGGTTGGGATAACTCATGGTCTTCAAGAGGTGGGGTTGTAATAATGATAGATCTTGGTGAGGCGGGGACAGATGGTATAGGAGAGGGAATGGAAACTAAAGGTCTCTCCCTTCGTAAGTTGTCTTTCTTAATCTTTCTATCTGGGAGAGGTGACTGACGAAGGATGGTTTTTAGAGCTTTGCATCCCTCCACATCATGTCCTGGTGTGCGGTGATAAGCGCAGATTTTAGACTCATCGTAACCCATAGGTCGGGGTTTAGATGGGTCATAAGGTCTAAGTGGAGGTAGGGAAATGGTCGTATTCTCCACCAACATAGCAAGGATTTTGGCATAAGATCCTTTGAGTGGGTCAAAATCGGAAGAGGATGAGGGTATTGGTTGTGCGGGTTTTGGTAATGTTTGGGCGTGGTTGGTTCACGGGTGGTGGTTTAGCCGAGGGGTGTTGATACGTGGTTTTCACTAAACGTGATTTCTTTGGCGCAGAAGCTATGTTGGATGATGAGGCCGCAGATGATGTGGTATCAGAAAACAACCACGGGGAAATAGGAGTGACCGAAAACAAATCTTTTGATGATGGAATTTGTTTAGGGTTGATAGGTGGACAGGATACGCGGAGTGACGGTGTTGCTATACCCTGGAATTTCTGTATGGGTGCGGAAGGCGTAGGTTGTTTTGAAGAAAACGCAGGAGGTATGATATATTGATGTAAGGTAGAGGGATGGGGTCCCAATATGGAAGGTAGGTATGACGATGATGGTTTTGATTGTGATAGGGGCATGGATTGAGTTTGTCTCCTAGGTGGCGGGACGGATTTATTTTTGGATAGATCGAGTCGCTTAGGCGGGTGCGTTAGACTGGGCATTGGTGAGGTCCCAAGCGTAGGGGAAGATCTAGTTAAGTTGATAGAAGTGGACGGGGCATTTGGTAGAGGTGAGGGGGGTGAAGGTGAGAACAGGGGCATTTTAAGCTTCTGTAAACACTTTGGGTATATGGTGGAGACATCAGGATCAGTCATTTGCATTTGAGTAGAAAAAGGGGTACTCAAACGTTCCCATAGGGCCTGTCTATCTTCTGTGGAATGACAGTCCTCACGTGTGAATATGAACTTTTGTACGGAAGAACGACGGGTTGTGATTCCAGTCCACTGTGGGTGTGACACAGGAGGTAGATGAGGCACTGTATCAATAGATGTTAAGAGGTCAACCGGTCGTTGAAAAGATTTAGGCGATGAGGGACTAATAGGTAGGAGGGTGTGTTTGAGGGGATCTGTCATGTTTAAAGAATGTGGTGATGTCAGTGTAAGAGATTTCTCATCTAAGGATGTCAAAAGGAGTGGCGAGCCTTCCTCTTGTGCAGCAAGAGCGGTAGAAGGGGACGTTTGGGAAATAGATAAATTAGATAACATCCGCTCATAGTCTTGTAGGGATGTGGTGTAAGAAGACTCATCGATGAGAAGAGAAGTCCGGGCAGTTAACTCTTTTATGGGTAAAGGAATGATTTCACTTTGGCTTGATGGTGGTGAAGGAGGTTCAGACTCCTGTGTTGGTGGAGAGGCTTGATTCAAAAAAATTTCAATAAAGGCTTTTGGCTGAGAATCAAAGACTGCATGGATCTCGTGAACACTCTCCTCCGCTAAGATATCTTGGTTTACGTTACTGTTGGACGAGTGATTAGGGAATGGCTTGTTGAAAATTTTCAGATTTTGGTTAGCGAGGGGGTGTTAGGATTATCGAGGGTTATATCCCCTGCGTCAACCATTTCCTGCACTATGTTTTTCAACATCTTGCAGTTTTCATGACTATGTCCTTTTACGCGGTGAAAGTTACAAAAGTCATTTTCCTTGTACCAGGAAGGTATGGCGCGAGTGGAATCAAACCCGGAATGAGGTTTAACAGGAGGTAAGGTAATGGCTCCTGCTTTGAGAAATTTTTCCAATATCACACCATATGTTTCTCCCAAGGGAGTGTAATTGATGGGCTCGGCTTTGTACTTATAGGTGGTTTTCGGCGGAGTATTGGACGGTGTTTGAGATTTGACCATTACTGCGTGGATAGCTCCTTTTGATTTAGAAGAAGTGGACGCGTGAGGAGTGGTGGTGTTTGGCTTGTTGGTAGAATCTGGAGTTCGGAAATTGGGGTTTTTGTTACGCAACCGCAATTTCTCCTCTTCTAAGGCTCGAATTTCTAATTTTCGGGCCATAGTAAAGGCCTCGTCGAATGTACGGAAAGTTTGAATTTGGAGGGTGGGGGAGATGTGCTTAGCGCAGGCCCGCGTAAACAGTTCGATAAGTTCGGTTTGAGGTAAGGCATACGTAAGTTGGTTGATAAGGCCCCGCCATCATCCAACGAAATCTGCGATAGATTCGTCCTCAAATTGTCGGATGGCATAGAGGTCGGTGATAGATACTTTCTTGGCAATGTTAATGGAGAAATGATCCAAGAAAGATTGGGCTAGCTGGTTAAAAGAAAAGATCGAGTGCTGGGTTAAAGCACTGTACCACTCTAAGGTGGGTCCTAATAAGGACATGGGGAAGGTGCGGAGTAACAAGGCATCATCATGGGCAATCAAATAACAAGCATGTCTAAATGATCGCAAGTGTTGTTGAGGATCCTCTTTACTATTAAAACGAGTAAATTTCGGCAACTCCCATTGAGGAGGATATGAATGAAGGGGAACAGTAGGGTGAATAGGCTCCCGACAAACTTGCTCGTATGTCAAGGCGCTACGACTTCCCGAAACAGAAGCCTCCAGGTTTTGCATTTTGTCCATCATTTGTTTGATGAAATCTGTGGTTGGATGAGATGATGGTGCGGTTGTGGTAAACGGAGGCAAGTTGGACCAAGGGCTTCCGCTGGACAATGGTGGGGCTAAGTGTTGATAAGGTATGGAGGATGAGTATGTTGGAGCAACAGAATAGGGATGTCCCATATAAGGTGTTGAGGTTACTGGATACGTGTATGGGAATGAAAAGGTAGGCGGAGCTTGAGAAGGAAAGCTCGTGTGAATAGGTGGCAGAGAGCAAGTCATGAATGGAGTGGTCTGAAAGAGAGATGAGGTAGGGGCAGTTGGTGGTAACGATACGTGAGGTCCAAAATTAGCCAAGGAAAAGCCAATCTGAGTCGTATGAACCTCTGAAGCTGTCGGATTGGGAGAAGGGGCTAAAGATGCTGGAAGCAAGGCGGTATTATGAGTAGGAGTGGGGGCTAGATGAGTAGCTATACTAATAGGCATGCCAACAAGGAGCTGACCATCGGGCGTACGGTCAGGGGCATGTGACAAATAGTATTATACAAAGTGCTAGGATTGGCATCCGAAATTTGGCAAAGTCCTTGTCTCCTACAGGAATTTGGGGATCTCACCGGTGTCCGTAGGGTTCCCTATAGAATGTGAAGGGGGTGATTCGGCAAAGACACGAGCGGTGCATGTGAAACCATGGCGGGCTTGCTTCCGAGTGATGACAACCATGGACAAGAACACACAGGAAAGTTTCAATCTATCAAGAACAAAAACAACCTCAGAATGATGAATTTAGCGGTTGCTTTGGTTTGTCAGTCTTGATGAAGACGAATGAGATCGGTTTAATAACCGGTGTCGGTCGAGAGAGCGAGCATTTACGCCGTCGGTCAGTTAACCGATGCCGGTGTCAAAAGTCTAGGACAAGAAGATATAAAAGGCTGCTAAAAACAACCTCAGAATGATGAATTTGGCAAGTTGCTGATTTGTCAGGGGCTGATGGAGACAGTAACCGATATCGGTTTAATAACCGGTGTCGGTCAGAGAGCAGACGACGTCGGTCAGTTAACCGATGCCGGTGTCAAAAGTCTAGGATAAGAAGATATAAAAGGTTGCTAATTTGATTTTTAGCAACGTTGAGTATATTTGTCAACTTATTGATCACAGAAGACAAAGTATGACAGAGAAAACAGAATTTGAAAACAAGCAAGATGCACACGCAAATCCAGAGACTAACCCTAGGGTTAATTTTAGTTATCGTGGGCTTATGCCTTTAGACGTAGAAGGATGTCAGAATCCTAAACAAGAGACTTAGGGGAAAATGTCAAGTTTGTTTTGGCTTATAAGGTTACCTCAATCGGGCGGAGGAATACCGCGGAAAAGGGGGATGTTTGAGCTGTTGTGTTAATTGTGAAGTGATTCGGTATGTGTTGTGCAGTGAAACTAGGGTTAATTTCCTGTCAATACCGTGGATATCACCCCCACGTGTACGACCTGTTATTTAATCTATGTTCACTAGAATTGAAGAACAACAAGCAGGAATGCAAAGCATGTGTTTTAAACCCAAATTGAAAATTATGTTCGATGAAGCAAGAGAGATGACTTTCACTAATGCGAAACTAGGAAAGCAAGACAAATTCTTTACGAAATATATAACAAAAGCAGCAACAGCAAGTATGCTTCCTAAAATGAAAATAAGCAAGAGAAAGAAACCCAAAATGGGTCCCACCGGGCGTGCCAAAATGTTTCACTCGGAAAGACTCGTTCCTTTTAGAAACAGATAAGGTTAGGGTTAGGAGGAATACCTGTAGAACGTCGAGATGGTGTGCGCGTACCGTAGAGAAAGATCAGGCTGATTGCGAAGAACTCCTTTTTGTCTTGGAAGGACTACCTGCAAATAAGAACACAAGACCACAAGATTTGATTAAACAATAAATGAGGAAACTGCCTTGGGCCCAGGAAATATAAAACTTCCTTTCGAAGGTGGTCAGTTCCCCTGCTAATATGAATTAACACAAAAGACTGTAAAGTATCAATTAAATTGTTTCGTTGAACTGGGTAGGGGAAAGGCTGGTTTTCTGGTTTTGATCATAGGAACCGATGGCGGTTACTGATAGCCGATGCCGGTTATGATAGCCGATGCCGGTTACTGATAACCGATACCGGTGGGTTCTAGGATCTTCTTAGTAGCTACGGTGTTTTGTAAGGCTGGTTTATGGATGATATTAGGAAATGGGATGATTAGAAGCAAAAGAATAACAGTTAGATGCAATGACACGTTGGGTAGTAGATTCAGAGACGGATTTAGGAGGACTGAAATTCACAGAGCATAAGAAATGTTATAACAGAGGACATGCAAGATGTGACTTACTGGTTTTGACAAAGATGCAAGTTGATCTCCTTGGTTGTAAACACTTCTGGTATTTCCACTCGTCTCTGCTCTGTCAAGTGAAGATCTGGACTCTGTTCCTCGCTCGCAATGCTCTCTGTTGATCCAGAAATCCTTTGACTGATCTCCAAAATGAAATTCCGATCCGTTGTTTTGGTTTGGGGAGCCCATTTACAGGGAACCGATGGCGTTAAGCGATTCGACGGCGGCGAGTAGAACCGGCATCGGTAAGGAAAAAGTAGGCTATTTTTAGTAAAATAGCCCACCTTCCCTGCTTTTCTCGAGAGATCAGTTGCGGGCTTGGTCAAGTGGCTAGAAGGTCGGCTTTGGGTGCGAGTAAGGAGGCATTAGTTATGGATGTGAGTCTAGACCAAGTCATGGGTCTTAATTACATTAGTTTAGGGTTAGGGCTAGGTCATGATGATGAGGTGGCAAAGTGAGGTGGCGGGTAAGGTGATGTGGATTTATCAATTACAAGGTAATTAATAAATAATTGTGTAAGGTTTAGGTAATGAGGTTAGGTTACGAAATGGGATGCGGGTCACAAGGGGTCGTAAGACACGAATTTGGTGTCTATACATACATCCCATCAACAAAAGACATCAACACCATCAATATATAAACCATGTGGATCAAACTCATCATACATTAAATATCACAAACCATCGACAAAACACTTAAAACATTTTAAACACAACATGTGGGTCAAAATCATCATATCTATATATCAAAAGTTTCAAATATACAATGTGCCCTGCATAAGGGCCTCTGTGATCTCATCATAATACAAAGCCGACACGCAGGCCGCAACAACTATCAAAATATCGACTCGGCTCGCAGGCCGATCTCTCATATCAAAAATATACTTGGCTCGCAGGCCGGTATCAACTATACAACCCGTACTCGGCTCGCAGGCCGGTATATACAATAAATGAATAAATGAATGAATACATCATGTGTAGGCATGCAGGCCTCTATAAACATAACCGGTTCACAGACCGGTGCCCATATCCAATGTACAAACAAAAAAATCTATCTCCTCTGTAGGGATCCCTCAGCTCTCTCCACCGCCCTCCTCCTGTCTCCCTGTTGGTCCCTGTGCCGCCTCTCACCTCCTCCCTGTAACGGACTCACCGGCTGTGTCTGCACCCCACAGGATCTCGACTCTGCGAGGTCTCGGCTCTATGCGCCGCATATGGCTGATAGTCATCCCCGGTACCATCAAGAACATCCTGATAATACCGGGCCTCCGCTCTCGCCTCCATATAGCGGGCTCGTGCCACCATCGTTGTTGGGCTGGTCCCCCGACTCCTAATAATAGTGCCCCCTGTCTTTGGTGCCACTTTGCTGGTGCACTGTGGCTGCGCCGGGTGGTGCTGGTACACTGTGCTGTCTTGCTAGTGCCGGCTGGTGGTGCCTGGCGATTTATACCTGTGGTGGTACTGCTGTGCTGGCTAAGCACCGCCTTATAAGACACCTATTCATGCTGTCATGCGGCAAGCAAGTTGCCCCTATAACAACTATACCTGCCCTATGAGCTAGTCCTCTTTGCTTTAATAGCCGCTAAGTCTGGCTATGCAGGCTGTGCTCTCCTCGTGGCTCTCTCCCTGCCCACCATACCAAAAATGATCCCAGTACACTGACGTCATCCATTGATCGTCGCTCGCCACTCACTACACTACCCAATGGGTCCATAGGCAATGGGGCGGGCATTGAGCCTCTACATCATCCCTCCAGATCTGAGGGAAGGGAGGTGGCTCATCTTGTCATAGCCCAAGCTGTCGTCGTACCCTCTCCAGGGGTATCCGCTCGTACTCTCCCGGCCTCCGTCCCACTATCCAGAATGTATACTGGATCCACCGTAACTATGATCGGGCTCCTCCATGGGGGATGACCTCTGTAAGGTCTCCATACAATATCTAAAGCTGTCAAGCCCTCTAATACATGCCGGTAATATGCTACATCTCATCCGGCGAGAACTGCTCGTGGCTGGCCCACGACCCCCAACCACCTCTGAAAGCCATATCTGTAAATCACCTGTGGCCCTGGCTGCTGGGGCAGCCCTACTAGTCGAATGCATATGATATGCTCATATGCCCAGAAAGTGTAACAAAAACGTAGAGCAAATCCCGAATCACCTCATCCGGCGATAGCCCCACAGCTCTCGGTATAACTGCACTAGGTATACTGGTGCCCACGCATAACATGTATGCTCCTCAACCATCTCGTGTAAAACCCCCATCAGCGCCCGTGGAAAGCGGCCTCCCTCTGAGTCCGGGAGGGCGAAGCATGTGATGCCGATCATCATCAACACGGCAAGCCATGTCTCATGTCGGTGGGCACGGTACATATCTCCATAGGTGATGCTCGCACTGTGATAAGTCAATAGCGACGGCTGCATCCCCGAATACCTGTAAGATGTTGTCCATGGCTGTCTCTGCGTCCACCTGGAAGACTGCCTCTCCATCAATCGGTAATCTAAGGATGCGATACACATCCTCCAATGTAATGGTCATCTCTCCAGTCGGGAGATGGAACACATTGGTCGCCGGATCCCATCTCTCGATGAGGGCGACCATCGACTCGATCCCTATCGATCGCCTATACCGCCGGACTCATGCGAGTCCCACCTCATGCATAATGCCCCATCATGCCTGCTGCGGACACGTGTGGCCACATCCATCCCAACAATGGGGCATCCTGTCCCCCCGCATCGTCAGGGCCGACGTGCTGCAAACCACCTAACTGCATTAGCCCTACTCTTTATCACAACAACTACTTTAACCCTCTATACCCCCTTTTTTTTATCCCCCGACCACACCCCGACTCTATAACACACACCTCCACCCACCTATCTTCTACACTATCCCCCTCCATCTTCCCACCCAAAACACAAAACCCAATCATAACTAACAACAAACAACACAACACACCAACCCCAACAAGAACTTAACACCCAAAACCACAACAAAACCATGCAACAAAAATATAAAATCTGGCAAGGACCGTCATGGTCACCCATAACCGACCCCCGGTCCCCTCTCCACCAATGCCGGTCAATGTTCGATCGCCACCGGTCACCCACAAACCCCACTGTCCCAAAACTTTGTGATGATGTCGGTCGCTTAGTGACCGGCATCGGTCACTGCAAAATAGCCGAGCCGAACCCGACGCGGCCCCCAAATGCATTTTTTCCCTATTTCTCCCTATATACCCACCCAAACGCCCTAAAAACCAACCCACCCTACCGCCTTGGCCTATTTCACCTATCTACCATCTCCTTTTTTTCAAAATAATTTCCATTTATTAATTATTTTCTAAAAACCTTACATTCCTACCCAAAACCCAAATCCAGCTTAACACAATCAAATTCACACAATGAAGGGTTTCGAACCTACCGGTACGACGACACGTCATCGTGGTGGGATGGGTGGTGGTGGTCTAGCTGGTCCAGCACTCCTTGCTCCTCCTAGCTGTGCCATAGCTCTACCTCTCCTCTGCTGGGTCCTCCACCAATCAACTGCTGCCTCCTACTCACTCGGGCCCACTAACCACTCACTTCTCCACTCCAATAGCGCCACCTCAACCAACAAATGCTCCAATCTCAACAATACACCTCAGACAACTCAAATTGGGTTTCAAATTGACAATATGACAATGACAGGCCGTATTTTTTCTTTTTATAGGTTTTTGACCTATAACCGATACCGTTATATTGTGCCCTAAGGAACCGGTATCGGTCACCTAACTGATATCGGTCATGGACAATCGATATCGGTTTTATCCCACCTCTTCCCCAATTTCTGCCCTTATTTACTAATCGCCCTTTCTCACAACATCGCCTATATCCACCTTGGCTGAAAACCCTTTGTTAACTTCCTTGGCCCGACCCAAGGCCATAACCAACCAATTTGGCCCGACCCAAGGCCGTAACCAACCAATTTGGCCCGACCCAAGGCCGTAACCTACCATTTGGCCCAACCCAAGGCCGTAACCAACCAATTTGGCCCGACCCAAGGCCGTAACCAACCAATTTGGCCCGACCCAAGGCCATAACCTACCATTTGGCCCGACCCAAGGCCATAACCTACCATTTGGCCCGACCCAAGGCCGCAACCAACCAATTTGGCCCGACCCAAGGCCGTAACCAACCAATTTGGCCCGACCCAAGGCCATAACCTACCATTTGCCCGACCCAAGGCCGTAACCAACCAATTTGGCCCGACCCAAGGCCGTAACCAACCATTTTGGCCCGACCCAAGGCCGTAACCTACCATTTGGCCCGACCCAAGGCCGCAACCAACCCATTTGGCCCGACCCAAGGCCGCACCCAACCATTTGGCCCGACCTAAGGCCGCACCAATTAAATACCTTGCCCACAATCAACACAATACAATTTTATCCACCCGTCATGTAGCGTTTTGTTCAATCGAGCCCACCTGTTCGTGTTTTAGCATGATTAGGGTCCTTGACTTGATCAGTCGACCAAATTTTCCTAGACCAAGACCGTGACATTTATCTCAACCAAACCAACCATTTGGTACTTCCGAACATGCCTAAACATTCATGTACCTTACCCGTTATATCCCCTGGAGCTACTTCCTATGCCTTGGATACCAGGATTATATCACCCTTGTTTGGATAAACTATCGACCTTTGCCTATGAATTGCTTGTTTGCTCTTCAAATCATGTACCACAATGGTCGCACTACTTGCATTTCAACGTCGTCTGCTTCCCCGGACCTACCCCACCATCTTACCATCATATAAACACCATTTACCCTTTATCAACCCTATCCCCGATTTCACGCTGCCTCAATCTGTGATAGATTTGAGGGGATTACCTATACCCTTAACAAGGGTAACCACTTCTTATTATTGTCAGTGCGGCACTTTAACAAAGACAAGCTACACGATAACAAGGGGCTAATGTAAACACCAAATTTGTGTCTTACGACCCCACTCATGTGCCCCGCATCTCATTTTGCAACCTAACCTCATCACCTAAACCTTACACAATTATTTATTAATTACCTTATAATTAATAAATCCACATCGCCATACCTGCCACCTCATTTCGCCACCTCATCATAACCTAGTCTTAACCCTAAACTAACCTAATTAAGACCTATAACTTGGTCCACATCCACACCCATGACTAATTACTCCTCACCCGCACCTAAAACCAACCTCATAATGACTTGACCAAGCCCACAACTAATCCCTCGGGAGAAAAGGAGGGAAAGTTGGCTATTTTACCAAAAATAGCCCGCTTTGACCTGACCAACATCGGTTCCTACTCGACCGCCGTCGGTTGCGTAACCGCCATCGGTTCCCTGTAAATGACCACCTCCAACCAAAAATGAGGGATCGGATTTTCATTTTGATCGAGAGGAGGAGAAATCATTGAAAGGATCCGGATTTGCTTGGCCGAACAGAGACAAGTGAAGAAACAAGAAGAGTTTGCAGAGAAGGACATCAAGCCCAAGACTACAACTGAATAACCAGAGCCCAGTGACACTCATCCGAGCATCAGAAGAGGAGATAGCTCATCTTGGATTGTCAGATCGTCCTACTTGAGCCCTGTCTTCGTCATCACAGTCCTAGAACCTGCATCGTCATCAGGAACGAGTAAGTAGTGTCTTGTATGTTTCTAAGCACCATTTCTTGAGCCTGCGGATTGATAGTAATTACAAGCTCATTCTTAGATCTACTACCTACCAGCACCCTGCACTTAACCTTCATCCATACATCCTTGTACTACCCAGAAGACCATTTTATCACACTCGAGTCTTCCCCGCCTCTCTCATTATTCCCCTCGGCATCCACCAGTCTTAATAACCCCACAATCACCCTCAGAACTAACCTCTATCTAGGAGCACCTAGATTACTGACCCTACCGGTGTCGGTTATCCCCTACCGGCAACGGTTCTCTAACCACGGTCGCTTATCCAGTGACCGGCATCGGCACCGTGACTTATACCCCAAAACCTTCCTATCACCTATTTTTCACCTAACAACCTCAGTCCAATCTGGTTTATCCTTATAACTCAACTTTGAATGTATCAACGACCAAGAATCAACAAACAACGTGACTCTTTATTATTGATAGTTTAGCCTCTATTTGCTTTGTAATGAGGTACCTAAATCATGAGTTTGAAATAGCTTTCTTTGTTATCATTTGTGTTAATTCGTATTAAAAGGGGAACTGACCACCTTCAAAGGAAGTTTTATATTTCCGGGCTTAAGGCAGCTCCTCATTTATTGTCTAATTAAAATCTGGTGGTCTTGTATTCTTACTTGCGCAGTAGTCCTTCCAAGACAAAAAGGAGTTCTTCGCAAATGATCCGATCTTTCTCTATGATACGCGCACACCATCTCAACATTCAACAATGTATTCCTCCTAGCCCTAACCCTTATCTGCTTTCTCAAAGGAATGAAAGGATAGAAGCAAGTCTATTCCACAGAGCGAAACATTCCGCAAAACACCATTCCCGCTCAACTAACAAATTTGCGGATACTATGGCTTGCTTGGCCTCGCAAATTCCTACCTCACCAACTGACTCTGACATATTTGTCTTGGTCCAACAACTCTTTGCCCCATCTTACTCAGCCCTAGATGTTTGTATGATAAATCATGTGTACGCCAATTCACAGGGATACCCGTATCACCAACTTCACGACTACCTTACAACCTCTCGTTGTCCCACCCGACCTTACTAGTAATAAAGAAACGTGATTTTCTTAAAAGTGTTTCTCGTTATGTCGTCATGGGGGGACTCCTCTTTAAACGTGGCTTTGATGGCATCCTCCTTCGATGTCTAACCGGCGCGGAGGTTACCTATACCATCCAACAAGTCCATGACGGTATTTGTGGTGGACATTTTAGTGGCCTTGCCATGGCCAAACAGATCCTTCACCTAGGCTATTATTGGCCTCATCGTTAATAACGATCGCTTTATGAATATGTTAAGCATTGTGTTATGTGTCAACAACATGCCAACCTTCAACATACTCCTAGCCATCTGCTACAGGTCACACGAGATCTTTGGCCTTTCTCACAATGGGGTTTAGACCTTATTGGTGAGATTCACCCACCCTCTTCGCAACATCACCGTTGGATAATCACAACAACCAAATATTACACTAAATGGGTGGAGGCCATTCCACTCATTTCAACCAAAAAAGAAAAAATCGTAGAGTTCATCAACCATCACATTATCTGTCGTTTTGGTGTTCCTCATCGCCTGATAACAGATAATGGAAAATCTTTCAAAAATAAGTTGCTACAAGACCTTTGTGATAACTTTAGTATCAAACTTAGCTTCCGATCACCTTACTATCCACAAACAAATGGTCAGGCCGAATCTCCTAACAAAACCCTAACCAAAATTCTCATGAAAGTCGTTAACGATTCTAGAAAAATTGGCCTGATCACATCCCCTTTGCCCTTTGGGCTTATCATACCAGCATTCATACCTCCACTAATGCCACCCCATTTTCTTTGGTATATGGTACCGAGGCTGTCTTGCCTCTCGAAATAAAAATACCCTCCCTAAGAATATCTCTTTAGGATATTCTCACCAATGATGATTTCCGCCAAGAGCGGTTAGCCCAATTGGAGCTTCTTGACGATTGTCATCTTACGCTCTTGACCACCTTCAAATCTATCAAAGCGCATCAAGCGTGCTTATGATAAGAAACTTCATGAGCGTACCTTTAAGGTTGGTGATCTTGTCCTCAAAGAGAATCAACATGTAACCAAACTTGAAAAGAGCAAACGTGGAAAATTTGCTCCAAATTGGATTGGGCCTTACATTATCACTCACAATTACGGATCAAGCACTTATCGTTTAGCTTCGCTTAATGGTAAACCTGAGCCTGAACCCCTTAATGCCTTGCATCTTCGACCATTCTTCTATTGAATTTAGTGTTATATCACTTCTTATCTACCTTGCGCTCATCCCTTGAGCTCGTTTACCACCTCATACACTTTGTTTCACGAACTCAAAATAGAATCAAGCACACATGGTTTGGTCATCACCTCCTCTTAAAGATTCCTTCCCCTTTTTAGTCTGGTCCATGACTTAAAAGTATCAAAATAACACGTTCTCAATTATACGCTTATGGAATATTCTTGAGTCAAACTTTCTACGAACTAGATGCTTCATGCCAAACGAACATCTAAACCTCTAAGTTATACATAGACTGCTCCCTCGAAGGACAGCTATGTGTAAAACCACTTCTACTATTATAAATAGATTGCTCCCCCGAAGGATAGCTATTAACAAAAACTACATCTACTACTATAAATAGACTTCTCCCTTGAAGGAAAGCTATACAAAGTTAGCCTTTATCAGAAGCTTCTCGCATTGACCAGCTTCGTGAAGACCTCAAGAACAAAAAAATACATATCCCATGTAGACTTCCCACATCGATCAGTCTATATCTAGAAAAGTAAAAAGTAGTATTCCAAAGAACTTTTGAGTCATGGACTTGTCTATTTAGGTTTGGTTCTCTTTCATCAGAATAATCACCTTATAACAAGTTCTCTGCACCCCAACTATATCAACCACCTCACCTCACCATTCATCAAAGCAACAAAACTCAAGGGACGTGACGTATATCCGATATATTGTGATTATACAACTCTTTTCACCTATCGACTTCTCGCCTATGTAAGGCACCTAGGGATTCAAGCTCATCCTATGTTAATATGTGGTTTTTTAAGCTCTTCTCAACTACGGGACACTTTGCCTCTTTTACTAAAATTTAGGATTATGTGTTGACCTTAATCAGGACACGGTTCCCTACTACTTGGGTAAGCTAACTTTCACTTCACCTATACCTACACCAACATCGCCAATTCCTTACCAACACCAACAACATTACCCTACCAATATCAATATTTTTACCAACCAACAAATTGTCTAACCACAACCAAATTACCTGAATTCGCCTCTCCCTGGTCCTAAGGGAGAACTACATCGGTCTAAGGCCCCTCCTTGCTTTGTGCAATGGGCTATGTAGGCAGCACTTAGGAGACATGAGGGTCTCCCAAGGTTAGCTCGACCATCCCCTACCATAACCTATCATGTGTGGTAAATATAAATCTTTTTGTGTATTTCTATTTGATCACATTCATCTTTATCCTTTAAAAAAAAAAAAAAAACATTCAAAACACAACCATTCTTATTATTATCATAACTCAAATCAACATACATATTCAGTTTTATTTAGATGTTAAACAAATACATCTTCTCTATCATCGACACGCAGGTCGGCATCCTTATTTATTCTTATACCCCTATGAAATTCACTTAGACCTCTTGCGCTCCTCCCAAATCAAGTGATGATCGCAATCATCAATGCCACTCACCTGGCTTCTCCATCCTCAAAGGTGCCACTGCTATTGGTTCCTCCCACTGATCCACCAACATCTCCTGTAACATACGAATACGCCCTCTCGCATGGAGGAATCTTGCCTCTAGTCTCTCCACTCATAACTGTGAAACCTCTAACAATCCCGTTGTCTCATTCACCTGTGTTTGAAGGTGCTTAACCAAATCCTACAGGTGGTCTCTCTCCACTGTAATCATAGCTATGTCAGGACGATCGGCCCTCTCACATACACCTCACAGCTATGTTACCCACCATAATCTATAAGCCTCTGTCACTCCTGCATCCATTACCCTGCGATCGGCTGCTATCTCTTCTGGTCCTTCTAGAGGTGTCGGTCGGGAGGTGAGAATGCTGCCTCGGCGTCGATCCTCATGTATGGTCTATAAGCCATGGGTATATCCTGAACAAATCCAAATTGTCGCCGCACGCGATCTAGAGGAATCCTCTCATACTCACCTGGCCTGTGCCCCGCGATCCACCTTAATCGCTCTACACCCCTCAAATCCTCTGCTATGTTCTCTGTCACCATATAGTTCCCGTAAGGCCTCCAACGGATATCCAAAATCATCACCATCTCTCATA
Source organism: Taxus wallichiana var. yunnanensis (assembly GCA_018340775.1). Lineage (NCBI taxonomy): Eukaryota > Viridiplantae > Streptophyta > Pinopsida > Cupressales > Taxaceae > Taxus > Taxus wallichiana. The sequence goes on from CM031234.1 coordinate 438,212,397, forward strand.
CCTTCCTATAATATTCGATGTCATCTATCACGGCCTAGGATCTCGCCTCTTGTTCTCGCCTCTGGACCCATCATCTGAATCCCAATCTCTGCACTCCTGTCTCTCTTTCCTAGATTGGTCGGCCTATTGGTCACACACACACAATGTGCTCATAGGCCCAACAATGTAATAAGTATGCACAATCCAGTGTCGTCCTGTGATTTCACCTGCAGGCCCATAAACCCCTGTATAGCTCTGCCAGATATGCGGGTGCCCATGCGAAAGTCACGCTCCTTTCTATCATTTCCCAAATAATACACATCAATGCTTTTTGAAATATTCCCCCATCCGCCCTCGGTAATGCATAATACCCCACCGCTATCATTAATACCACTGCCAACCTTGTTTCCTCAGGGTGTGTTGCATACATTGTACCATAAGTGAATGTCAAACATCGCTGTGTCAAATCTCATGCAGCTGAACCAAATAATGTTGTTATCGCTCCCGTGCCGCGCTAGGCCCCGCTTGATACACTGGTCTTCCTATAATTGGGAGCTTCAAAATTATAAACACATCTTCTAACGTCACTGTCATCTCCCCGCCTGGCGATAGAAGGTATTCTTTTCCCGATTCCACCTCTCAATCAACACTGCAACATAGCATGATTGTGTGCGATTCATGAATAATAGCGATTCCACTTACCCCACGGGTTTATCAATGCCCATTCAGCCGGTGTGTTACATCCGCTGGACTCGTGACAACAAAGTCGGCACACTATCATTCATCCTTAACCCCGCCTCTGCGCCTACATACATCAAATCAACAAACAAACCATTCAATAAAATCAAATCCCCAAGTGTTTTTTCTCACATTCTGGAATTTCATACGATGGCGATATCAGCTTATAGATAACCGATACCGGTTGCCTAACCGATACCGGTTATCTCTAAATGATACCGGTCACTATCAAACATATACAAAGATGCTTAAAAACATCCCCTACGATAATTATTTTGCTCGTTTACTCCTCTCTGCACCTACAAACATACGTGAAACCCCTGCTTACCTACCCCATAACACTCACCCCATCCCAAACCCTTACCTATCACCTTTTCTTTCTCGTCTCTATCCACTTACCTTCTCTCATCCTATTCATAAAACATGCAAGAATTAAATTACAACCAAACAGTTTACCTCTTGGGACGCAGCAGCTTGAGGTGGAACCTGTCTTCCCTCTCGTCTCTGCCTGCTGGATGCTTCTCCTTGTTCAGCCATGTTCACCACCCTCTTCAATATAACTTACCTTTCTACCTTCTTAATCTCAGCCCACAATCACTTTACCTATCTCTTTCTTCCTTATCACTCAATTCTCCCATGCAATTACCTATATCAGTCGTCAAACAACATCGCATTCTCGTATTTAACTTATTGCATGCCTCTAAAAATAAGAACTCAAGTTGTCTCCCAAGATTTTCTATTTTTAGAAAAGCTTGTTTTAGCATAACCGATATCGGTTACCTAACCGGTATCGGTCATATATCTACCGGCATCGGTTAGCTAACCGATATCGGTCATATGTCTCCCTTTGCTTAAACCTAGGCCTTTTCTTCATTTTTTGCAAATTTTTGGTGGCACCCGCCTCTTTTTCCTGCATAACGACATCATTATCAATATTTGTCATCAAAATCCCATCAACACATATACATATCATCACAATTTCATCAACATCATCTATCTACATTAAATTTCAAAAACCATCGACAAAATACATGCGACATTTTAATATATACATCAAACCCATCATTATACACACCATGTGGATCAAACTCATCATCTATATACATTAAATTTCAAAAACCATCGACAAAACACATAAGACATTTTTTTACACACCATGTGGATCAAAATCATCATCTATATATATCAATGTCAAAATATACAACTTGCCCTGCATGGGGGCCTCTGTGATCTAAAAATAATACAAAGTCGCACGCAGGCCGCTATCCCTATCAAAATCTCGACTCGGCTCGCAGGCCGGTCTCTCATGTCAAAAATATACTCGGCTCACAGGCCGGTATCAACTATACAACATGTACTCAGCTCGCAGGCCGGTATATACAACAAAAATGAATAAATAAATAAATCATATGTGGGCACGCAGGCCTCTATATACATATCTGGTTCGCAGACCGGTGTCTATATCCAATATCAAAAACCCATCGCCGCTCCCAGGATGTCTCAGCTCTCTCCACCACCCTCGGCCTATCTCCCTACTGGTCCCTGTGCTGGCTCTCGCCTCCTCCCTATAACAGACCCACCGGCTGTGGCTGCGCCTCCCTGGGATCTCTGGCTCTGGGATGTCTCGGCTCTGTGCACCACATATGGCTGATAGTCAACCCCGGTACCATCGAGGATGTCCTGATAATACGGGCCTCCGCTCTCGCCTCCATATAGCGGGCCCGTGCCACCATGGCTGTTGGGGCTAGTCCCCCGACTCCTAATAGTAGTGGCCCCTGTCCTGCCGGTACACCCTGTGCCTGTGGGGGTGCCTATACCGGTGCCTATGCCTATGGCGGTGCCTGTGGCTATACCAGTGCCTGCGGCTGTGCTGAGCCTGTGCCTGGGCTAACTGACCTGTAGCACCCCAATCTGTGCCTGTGCAGCAGCAAGCTGCCCCTGTAATAATTACACCTATCCTAAGAGCCGGTCCCTCTCCGCTATAACAGCCGCCAAATCTAGCTATGCGGGCTGTGCTCTCCTGGCTACTCTCTCCCCTGCCCACCAAACCAAAAAGGCCCCTGTCACTCCGGCATCATCCACTGTATCGTCAGCCGGTCTCTCTGCTACTGGGCGGTCGAGTCAGTCATTGGCTGCAGTGCAGCAAGTGGGTCCTCTACATCATCCCTTCGATGCACATGGGAAGGGAGGTGGCTCATCCTGTCACAAGCCCAACTGCCATCGTACCCTCTCTAGGGGTATCCGCTCATACTCCCCGAGCCTCTATCTAGCTATCCAGAAACTATACTGGATCCAATGCATCTGTGCTCGGGCTCCTCCTCGGGGCTGATGGCCTCTGTAGGGCCTCCATATAATGTCCAGTGTGGTCAAGCCCTCCAACATATGATGATAGTAGGCCACATCCCGTCCTGCGAGCACCGCTTATGGCTGGCCCACGACCCCCAACCACCTTTGAAATCCATATCTATATACAATCTGTGGCCCTGGCTGCTGGGGCAGCCCTACTGGTCGTATATAGATGATGTGCTCGTATGCCCAGCAGTGTAACAAAAATGTCGAGCAAATACCGAATCGCCTCATACGGCGATAACCCCACAACTCTCTGTATAGCTGCACTAGATACACTGGTGCCCAGGCATAACATGTATGCTCCTCTACCATCTCGTGCAAAACTCCCATCAAATCCCGTGGGAAGCGGCCTCCCTCTGAGTCTGGGAGGGCGAAGCAGGTGATACCTATCATCATCAACACGGCAAGCCGTGTCTCCTGTCGGTGTGCATGATACATGTCGCCATAGGCAATGCTCACACTGTGATAGGTCAACAATGGGGCTGCATCCCCGAATACATGTAGGATGCTATCCATTGCATTGTCTCCGCATCCACCTGGAACACTACCTCACCTACGATCGGTAGTCTCAGGATGCGATATACATCCTCTAAAGTAATCGTCATCTCTCCAGTAGGGAGATGGAAGACATTGGTTGCCGGATCCCATCTCTCGATGAGGGCAACCATCAGGCTGTGGTCCCTATCCACAGCCCTATACCGCTGGACTCCGCCGAGTCCAACCTCTCACATGATGCCCCACTACACTACGGACACATGTGGCCGCATCTCGCCTCAATATAATGGGGCATCGATCCCACATCGTTGAGCTCCGCGTGCTGTAAAACAACCCACTTCATCAGGCCTACCCTTTACAATAAACACCTACCTTAACTCTCTATACCCACTTACCCACCCAACCACAACCCGACTCTACAACACACATCTACACCCACCTATCTTACCCTATAACATCTATGATATCCCCTTTCCTTATCTCACACCCTACCAACCACCCCGATCTACTCTAGCCATCTAACTATACCCCCATCAATTTAACACCTCCTACTTCATACCCAACACCTAATCTATCCTACCCGAATCAACCCCCATCAACCCCATTTCCCCCACCCCAATCACCCTTCCTATCACCTCTACCCCTCCCCTTCACCCCCAAAAAAACACAAAATAACATGACGAAACTCTAACAACAAACAAATCCTTACATGGCAGACTGCACCGGCACCCTTGACCGCCATCGCCCCGAGCGCATTTTACGTACCGACGCCGGTCGACATATGACCGATGCCGGTCTACCCACAAAGTAATTTCTACACACATTCAGTGATCGATGCTGGATCGCCTAGTGACCGACATCGGTCACTGTCCCATTCCGGGGCCGAACCCAAAACGGCCCGCAAAAACTATTTTTTCTATTTCTCCCCTTTTACCCACAAGAAAACCCTAAAAACCTACCCACCCTAGCCATTTTGGCCTAACTAGCCTACCTACCCACTCCATTTTACACATTACCTCCATTCATTCCTTATTTTATTAAAATTAGGATTCCTACCCAAAACCCACATCTAAGTTAAACTCATTAAATTCACATAGGTAAGAGCTCAGAGCCTACCGGTACGACTACACGTCGTCGTGGTGGGATAGGTGGCGGTGGTCCAGCTGGTCCAGCACCTCCTGCTCCTCCTGGCTATGCCATGGCCCCAAATCTCCTCAGCTGGGTTCTCCACCAATCAAACTCTACCTCCTGATCGCTGGGGTCTACCAACCACTCACTCCTCCACTCAAATAATGCCACCTCAGCCCACAAACTCAACAAAATCACTTCCCACCTCAGACAGCTAAATTTGGGTGCTCAAATTCACAAAGTGACAATGACATGCCGTATTTTTCTTTTTATAGGTTTTGACCTATAACCGATACCAGTTATTTTGCACCCTAGAATACCGGTATCGGTCTTCTAACCGATATCAGTCACACATAACCGATATCGGTTATTTACTTCCTTCACCTAACTCCCGCCCTTATCCACCAATCTCCACTTTTTCCCCCATCACCTACCCCTGGCTTTGCTGACTAGCCTTATTTTGACCCCAATCAGGCCCGACCCAAGGCCGAACCCAACCAATCAGGCCCGACCTAAGGCTGCACCCAACCAATCAAGCTTGACCTAAGGCCGCTCCCAACCAATCAGGCCCGACCCAAGGCCGTACCCAACCAATTAGGCCAGACCCAAGGCCACTCCCAACCAATCAGGCCCGACCCAAGGCCGCAACCAGCCAATCTGGCCCGACACAAGGCCGCAACCAACCAATCAGGCCCGACCCAAGGCTGCCCTCAACCAATCAGGCCTGACCCAAGGCCGCACCCAACCAATCAGGCCCAACCCAAGGCCGTAACCACCCAATCAGGCCCGACCCAAGGCCGCCCTCAACCAATCAGGCCTGACCCATGGCCCTCACTAATCAATCGGCCCGACCCAAGATCACACCAATTCAGTACCTCGACCAAGACCTGCAAATTACGATTTTATCCACCCATCATGTAGCTTTTTGTTCAATCAGGCTCACCTGTTCATGTTTTAGCATGATTAGGATACTTGACTTGATCAGTCGACCAACTTTGCCTAGACCGAGACCGTGACGTTTATCTCAACCAAACCAACCATTTGGTACTGCCGAACATGCCTAAATGTTCATGTACCTTACCCGTTATATCCCCTGGTGCTACTTCCTATGCCTTGGATACCAGGATTATATCAACCTTGTTTGGATAAATTATCGACCTTTGCCTATGTATTGCTTGTTTGCTCTTCAAATCATGTACCCTGATAACACTACTGCATTTCAACGTGCGTCTGCTTCCTTGAACTTACACCACTCATCTTACCATCATCTCATCATCATTTACCCTTTATCAACCCTATCCCTGATTTCACGTCACCTCAATCTGTGATAGATTTGAGGGGGATTACCTATACCCTTAACTGGGGCAATCACTTCTTATTAATTGTCAGTGCAGCTTTACAAGACAAGCTACATGACAACAAGGGGCTAATGTAGACACCAAATTTGTGTCTTACGACACCCTGTGCCCCGCATCTCATTTCGCAACCTAACCTCACCACCTAAACCTTGCACAATTATTTATTACTTACCTTATAATTAATAAATCCACATTTTCAAACCTGCCACCTCATTTTGCCACCTCATCATGACCTAGCCCTAACCCTAAACTAACCTAATTAAGACCTATAACTTGGTCTACATCCACACCCATGACTAATTACCCCTCACCCACACCAAAACCAACCTAATAATGACTTGAATAAGCCCACAACTAATCTCTCAGGAGAAAAGAAGGGAAAGTTGGCTATTTTACTAAAAATAGCCCACTTTGACATGACTTGACATCGGTTCCTAGTTGACCGCCGTCGGTTACGTAACCACCATCAGTTCCCTATAAATGACTTCCCCCAACCAAAAACAAAGGACCCAAAATTCATTAGAAAGATTGGGAATTCACTTGGCAGAGCAGAGACAAGTGAAGAAAAGAGAAGAGTTTGCAGAGAAGGACATCAAGCCCAAGACCGCAACTGAGTAACTAGAGCACAACGACACTCATCCAAGCATTGGGAGAGAAGATAGCTCATATTTTATTGCCAGATCATCCCACCTGAGCCCTGCCTTCACCATCACAGTCCTTGGACCTGTATCTTCATTAGAAACTAGTAAGTAGTGTCTTGTACGTTCTTTTAATAACATTTCTTGAACTTCTGAATCACAGTAATTATAAGTCTACTCCTAGATCTACTACCCGGTAACACCCTACATCTAACTATCATTCCTCTACCCTTACATTGCCCCAAGAACAGCCTCCATACTCTCTGAGTCTTCTCCATCACCCCATGGCTTATCCCTAATCATTTACCAGCCTTATAAACACCATAGCCACCTCATAGCCAACCTTCATTAAAAGCCCCTAAATCATTGCCCCTACCGATATCGGTTATCGATCGAACCGCACGTGTCTAACCATAGTTGGTTGTACAGTGACCGACATTGGTCACTGTGACTCAAACCAGAACCAGCCTTTCCTCTATTGCTTTTAACGAGGTAATTAAATTGTAATTTTGCAATAACTTCTTTGTTAGAATTTGTGTTAATTCGTATCAAGAGGGGAACCACCACCTTCGAAAGGAAGTCTAATATTTCTTGGGCCCAAGGCGCGTTCCCTCATTTATTGTCTAACTACAATCTGGTGGTCTTGTATTCTTACTTGCAGGTAGTTCTTCCTAGACAAAAAGGAGTTCTTCGCAATTGATCTGATCTCTTCCTATGGTACACGCACACCCTCCTAAAATTCAACAGTATTCCTCCTAGCCCTAACCCTTATCTATTTCTCAAGAGAATGGAAGGATAGAAGCAACTCTATTCTAAGAACTCTGAAACATTCGTGGCGAAAACAACATGATGGCAAGAAAGGATCATTCAAGAGTAAGAATAATTTATATTCCAAAGAAGACAAAAAAATATCCTCTAATGTAAGTGAAAAAAACTCATCTAATGGTGATGATTACAATGTCTAGCATTACATCAATGAAATTATATTCATGGCCAAATAATAGAGTAGCACATTTGAATGTCTTAATGATGATTCCAAAGATGAAGAGGTAGAAGTTAGCCTAGATGTAGAATCGGTGAGTGCCCTAGATGAGTTGAAGAAGAAAAGAAATAAGAACCAAAAATTTAATTATTTGATCAAGGAATATGAAGAAAAAATCAGTAGGATGAGTGATGAGCATAATGAAATTATTAAAGATCTAGAAAATTAGGTTGATTTGGTGATAGCATGTCTCAAGACCAAAGAGGAATAATTCACAAAGTTCAATACTAAAATGAAATCCTTGAAAGCTGATCTAGATCAAGCATCTATAAAGTTGAAGACCTTTTATAAGTTTGAGAAGAGCATTGAGGCTCTAAATAGAATTTTGAGAAGTCAATAGTACACCAATGACTAGGAAGGTCTTGGTTTCATTGGAGACCACAAGAAGAGAAATAAGGATGACAATGTAAGACTTGAAGACCAAAAGGAGAAAAAGGATGATTCTAACATGAACAAGAAGACCAATTTCAAGAACAATATGAAGACTAATCCTATTAGACAAGCCAATGCCACATGGTATGAAAATTATTTCAATGGTTACTATTATGTATGTAATATGTTTGGTCATAGAGAAAGAGTGTGTAGAAGTTTCTCCAAGAATGATTATTCATGGGATTATGGAAAGGATTACAATCCACATTAGTCAAGATATTTTTTCTATAATTGTTATCAAAGAGTACATATTGTAAGATTTTATCATCATGAACCATCAAGACAAAACAAGAAGGTTGAAGCTACTAGTATTCAAGAGAAGAAGATTTTTGTCAAGAAGTCAAACCCTTTGGATGAAGTGAAGGAGGAACTAAAGAAATTCAAGAACATCATGAAATAAGATCATGTAGATAAAGAGAAGGAGACAATTAAGTTATAACTGTGAAGGAGGAACTAAATTCAGTCAATTTGAGTCATAATAAGTTGACCGAGATAAGGAGGATTGTTTGTTATGAAAAACATTGAAGTGCTCTAAGAATGTATGTTATCAACTCAGATAGAGGAGAATGATGAATTGGACATCAATATTGAAGTGCCAAAGAAGAAAAAGTGGATCCTAAATATATCTTATCATCCTAATTAATGTAATATGTTGGAGAAAAGAGTGGAGGTATAGGAATATCTTGAATTCATGTTGTTATAGAGATCTGTGAAAATAGGGTGTCTCTATTAGGATTCACAGAGAGGAATTTATAATCCATTAGAAGAACTATGGAGACGTGTGACATGTATGTAATCATGTTGAAGACTTAAAAACCGTGATAAGGAGAGAGTTATGTTACAAGATGTGTTTTTGATGTCTTGATCATTTTAGCCGTAGTCATGGATTTATGTTGTAAATTAATATGCTTTAAGAATGTTTGTGAACTCTTAATGGGTATGTAGATAAATTTAAGAGTTTTGTGTGTATGTTTGAGCCTAAGGTTATGTCATATGGCCTAATATAGAGTCCGTGACACTTGAGAGTATGTGATTATTCTGTAAGACCAATATGGTTTACTGAGACTATATCTTATATGGTTATGCATGGCATGAAGTCCTAGGTGGATCAATGGAGATTTATTTTTAAGTTATGATTAAAAAATTGTAGGCAAGATAACATGTTAGAGGTGTACCTTGGGGGAGAGATCACAGAGGAAATTAAAATTTGGGTATGTAGAACAAGATGAAATAATGAAAACCAATATGCAAAACTATTCATTGAAGCATCATCATGAAGAGGTATGTGTTCTATGTAGTTTCATGGCATATGTTGAATAGTGTTATATTGTTTGTCATGAAGAAGAAAATTCAATCATCTGTCATATTAAATCATGAATGTACAGCACTGTTTGTGAGTTGTACAAAAAAAGTGTCATATTGAGGTTTTGGTGACTTGTGAAGCACGAATAAAGTAGAATAATAAAATATTTCATAGTGAAACATAGCATGAATTATCATTTCTCTCATGGTGGACTATTTTGATTCCTTAAACAAAATATTTACTTACCGATTGACCTATCTAATTTATGAGTCATGATAAAGACATTTGAATCATGTTATCATTTTTATAGTTCAAAAGGAGTATATGGACATAAGGGGAGCTTGTTCACTTTGATATTTGGAGGTTCAAGGTATGAAAATATTAATTTTATTCATATTTATATTTTCTTTATGCATAAGGTCCGAGAATACACTTGTTGATAACATGTTGTGAGGACAAAGATGAAGTCTTAATTGTCTTTTGAGAAATTCTATATCAATTACATGAAGAGAAATAAAGTTAGCGAGGTTTTCATAAACCCAATGGGTATTTATCTATCAATAAATGAAGGAGTCAAGAACTAAGGGGAAGCTAATAAGGAGGATCTTTAGGTCCATAAGAAAGTATGAAGTGTCAATACATTATGAAGGTCATGAAGACATGTAGAAGGATGATGACAGAGTTGGGAGTGTTGTTAATGTATGAAAGGGAAGTAAAATTTATTCATTATTTATAAAAATTGGTATTAGCGCTTGGTATTTATGCATGGTCCATGAGTATCGTATATGTTGAGTTGATCTTGTCATGTACTTGAGAAGTAGCATTGATATTAGTGTTGGGTATGTGTTTGAGAGAGATATTTCATGTCAAGGACAAGGTAAGTGATCTAGTATTTAACTCCATTTGAAAAAGGTATACATGATGATAGGGGAAGCGTGTCATGCTTTGTGATTCTAAGTTTTGTTGATTTTTCCACCCATTTCTTCCAAGTGCGAGTTCTACGTATGATTTCAAAGGAATATAATAAAACATTTTTGTAGTTATGATCATGCTTATTTCATAAATGTGTTAGTTCTTGGAGATGCTTAAGAGTGATAAAGGTAGTATGGTTATCATCTAAAAGAGAAGTATCTGCTCAAGGTGGGATTTGTAGCTCTATGAATTTGAATAAAAAATTGATATGCCTAAGGTGAGTGTTTTTCAAGATTTGTATCATCATTTCATTGAGTTAATCTAAGTATTAGATGGTATTTTTCTTATATCATGCTTATTGATATTTTTGCCAAATTAGTGTTTCAGATGTTGCAGTCTTGTTTATCATTAATGCCAAAGGGGGAGAAGGTTATGAAAGGGGAGAATGATTTCCTAATGATTATATTTGAGATTGGTTTCCATAAACTAAAAGGGGGATATTTTTGAATGTTTTGATTGATGTCAAGATGATTTTGTTGTTATTGATATCAAATCATGGTATGCATCAGGTCATTTGTGATGTATCATTGATGTAAAAATTTGTAAAGGTTGATTAGAAATGTAAAAATGTGAAGAAAAAGGATCCTATGAAGATATTCTTAAGAAGGTAGGTCATGGTAGCTTGGTGAGATGAGTGCACACAAGTGTGAGAGGTTGTATGATATTGTTTGAGCATGAGAAAATGGTTTAGAATGAATGAGAAGAGGTATGAAGGTTTGTTTCAAGCTCAAGACTAAGGTGAAGAAAACATGGCCTATTGAAGCATGTAGATCATTTTTTAGTGCAAGAATGCAAAGGTGAGAATTTTCAGAGGTATAACATGTTATTTTAGGTGTTTCTATGAAGTTTGAAGTTTGGGCTTGAAGGAAAAAGAATGAAAAGTGGTTTTGAGGTCTGCACCTATACCACTTCTTCTGTATGCATGTCCTAATGAGGCATGATGATCATTTTTCAGGTCAAGTATGAAAATGTGAGCATGAACAGTGTCAAGAAATATTATTTCAACTGTGTTAGAAATTTTCATGTCACGGTTTGGAGTGTAAATTGAGAAAATGCATTTTTAGACCTATCAAGTTCACAAGAATGGAGTATGCAATCTCGAGGTGTACATTCTGATGCTCATTGGTGTTTGAAACATTTTCATGGGGACCTAAGATTTTTAAGATAGATAGATCAAGAGAATAGATAAGTTTTTTTGCATTAATTTTTTAATTGAGGTCCAAAGATTTATGAATAATTGTTAACACCAAAATAGGTATAAATCCCTCCTAAAACCATATCTTAAAGTCAATAGTAAAGATATTTATAAAACATGCTTAGAATGGACTGGTTTATCTGGTCTTATGATTGGATCATATAGAGGAATATCCTAACTATTTTCATGTGGTATTGTGTTGTCGATGAGAGAGAAAATTTATGGTATAGGTCTTTTTCTAAATAATATGTTGTAGAAGTCGTGTTTTGCATTAGAAATGATTACTAAAAGAATGTTTGAGGATATTAGATACCCATAATATATGTCTATGATCATTTCAATACATGCTTCAACCATTAATTCATCTCATGAATTCAATATTTTGAGACTGGTTTTGGGGTAGATTCGGAAGTTAAGTATGCGTGGAAAAAGGTTGTTCTTGTGCCCTTATACTATGATTTGAAGTGTCTAACAGACTTGGTGATGTTTGTGAGGTCATGTAGTATTTTTCTACATGTTTTTTTTCTTGGTTGAGTTTCTTAAAGTGGTTGAATCTTTATTCTTGAAGATAATTTTTCCGGGTATGCAATCCTAATAGAATAATTTTGTCCTCGAGGTGTTTTCATGACATATATGGATGATGCATAACATATCAATATTGAGAAGGTTATAATATTTCCATTTTAATTTTTTAATGTGGTTTGATATTTGAATACATTCATGAGTGATAAAAAAATGTCAATGTGTAACGATAGGAAAAACCTAGTGGTTATAGGTCTTCTTCAGCCTAAAGGAATAAGAGACCTAATGGAGCTATTCCAGGACCAAAATAAGCTCATGTTATTATTATTCCATATTTTTCAGAAGTCATATGATATATCATGGCTGATATATATGATTTTGTGTGGTCATCACTCGACCTAGTAGTGTAATTATCTTCACACACACACACACATATACACACATATATAAAGGTAGTTTTTGGTGTAGAGTGTTGAGAACGAAATGAGACAGCTATAAAGAATTATGTGAGGTGTATGAGGTGATAAATACCATGAATAATGCATCTATGTTGAATATATAAAGGTTTCCTAGTTATCAAAGGAAAATTATGCATGTATAAGTCAAGTTAAAGGAAGGCGATGAGCTAGTAAGCAAACCAAAAAGTTTTGAGAGTGGTCAATTGTAGATTAGAAATGGTATGGATGTATTTTTTGATTAAAGATCGAGTGTGTGTTGTTGGAGCTTGAATAATCTCACCCCTTTTTCTTTGTAGTTTTTCCTTCGAAGTCCTCATGTACAGTTGATATGTTTTAAAAGGTGTATATGTCGAGGGGAAAATTCATGACTCGGATCATGTGCAACCCAGTCTCTATTTTGTGAAAATCCCCTTTTATGGTTGAGGATCGTAAAGGTATGCCATCATTGGAAAATCCCTCTAACTCTTTTCCTTTTCAAATGTTACCTCACTTGTCCCAAGTATGAATTACAGGCTACAAAAATTTCCATGAACTTGGCAGATGGTCAAAGAAAAAATTCAGAAACCGCTAAGAGGATAGTCCCCATGGAAGAAAGGAAGGGTGTTCATGTGTCTCCCTAATGCACCTTTGAAAAATAACAAGTAATCCCCCACCAATTTTTATCATTCACCACGTGGCTTATGCGTAGCAAGGCAATCCAAGTAAGATGAAAAATCAAAGAAAGGGGGAGAGTGCATATCTTTAAACGTGTCCCCAGGGGAATTTTTTGAAAAGGGAAGGGCCCGCGGATGGAACAACATCCCCACGAAGCAAGAAATAATCCCCGAGGAGTGATATTCATAGCCTCGCAACTAAGGGATAATGTTGCGAACCAAGAAGACATTACGAGGAGTATTGCAAATCACCATGAGATAGGTTGTCTCTTCCAAATGAGTTGCAATAGGTTTGAAATAATGCAATACACTAAGAGGATGAGGTAAAGTGCATGATTGCAAACCATTGAATACACAGTAATTTTTTCTTTCCATTACTAATGTCAGTACTAAGCTAAAGAGTTCATAATGTAGGAACAAAAAAGAATTGCATGTCAAAAGGTGAAAATTTAGATGTGACATCATTTGAAAGCAATCTCATATATAATTCAAAATGGGGATTATATAGGGGCCCCAACCCATGGTAAAAGGGTCTGTTTACATAATTGAAAATAAAGGTGTAAAAGAAAAACATAATGCTCAGAGACCCTTCATTCATTCGTAAGTTTCCCCAAAGGAGGAAATTTGTTTAGTAGCTTATTCTTCCTCAACATGAATTCATCAGAGCCCTGTGCTATCTAGATAAACATGATGGACCCTGCTAAATCCCGTGACATCCCCATATCCATTAACGACTCAAGATACCTAGTCTAGAAGATCCAAGCCACCTATGAAGAATGTCGTCTTCCCCTTCCCCTTGTGAAGGGTAGACTTGTTGAGAATAGATTGAGAGGGAATGGCTAGAGTGGTTGAAAGACCAAGGACTACATCATGGGGGCTAACAATAACAAGTGAATTTTATCTAGATTCATCTCCCCATATCCTCAGTAAAGGGGGATGCTCTCTTGGGGAACGGATTGACCATGGACATGATAAGATATGCCCCGATGAAGAAACACAACGCCCTAAGTGAGTCGATGAACGAACTAAAACCTACCCCTACCGTCATGAGCAGAGGATATCGCTTTCTCTTGAACAATGAGTAGATATGGATAACTTCTCTTCTTCATCTGAGATAATGATTGGGGGTTGAGATCTTGATTTTCCCCTTCTCTTACCCAAATATGGTGCTAGCATTGTACTTGGTTATGAGGGTATAGGTCATGTCTACCCCTTCTCTAGAGAGGAAATCCTCCATTCTAATTCATCCACCTTGTGAGAAATGACAGCCCTAAAAAATCCTCATCTGTCCACACAAGTAAAAGATTTGATTCAAATATTCTAATGAAATTTCCTTAAAACTATTTTCCACAGTACTTTCGCCATGTCACTGGTAGAAAGTTGTAAAAAAATTCCTCACTTACAGGATAAGAAGAGAAATGCATCCTAGTAATGGGATAAAACTAGGTTTTATAGTAGAGGTGGCATAGATTGATTGAATTGAAAGAAATCATTTACACCCGATAAAGGAAGATCTTTCTCAGCTCGCATGAGGAAAATTTAAAGGTTGAAGTGAATCTAGAATAAGCATGATTGATGAATTAACTAGATTTGACAAGAACCACGTGGGATAGTTAAACCAAGCAGATGTGAGAAGGAATGCACAACATCCAAGATGTATCTTCGGATAGTAGATGAAAGGTGTTTGTCACTTCAGGTCACCTCGGAGTGCTCAAAGGATATCAAAAGCACCCATCCAATCACCAGGTGGAAGGAATCATGAAAACATTAGTCACAAGCAATGACATGATATTCTAATCCTATATGATAAGAGAAAAATGAAGAAGGCTCGTACTCTTTACACCTGAAAGGCCAAATAAAATATTTTCATAAAAGTATCATTGATACACCTGACATTTTGTAAAAGAATAATATACTCTTGAAATATCCACATTTTTGGGGGAAATTGAAAATAAAATAGGGATGGAATTGTATAAAGGTAATGAGAATAATCTTGAAAAAGGGGTGGTTAAGATTTCTGACAAATAAAAAGAGAAAAGAGAGAAGAGACTAAAAATATCCATTTTCCAAAAGAATTATTTGAGAAACCTATTAATTTCCTAAGCCTTCAAAATAAATCATGTCAAGATGGTTGCAAGTGTACAACCATTGACAAGCATTGATACTATAAATGAAACTTTCCCTTGCTGATAAATTTGACAAGCCCTGAGTTAATTATGTTAATCATGAGCATTGTTGTGTCTGCTTTCAATTTGAAAATGTTTCAAGTAGTTATTCATGTTCCTGTCACAATCTTATGTTAGGAATTCCTCTGAATCACACAAGATCTTATCCTTGTGGTAGTATTTTGGCTTTTCATTTGTCTTTGAGAAGAGATTTCATTTCACTGCACAATAAATAATTTAAATTCACTTTACTTCCATTTGTTGATACAAATTATTTGTTAGTCTATGAGTGTATCTTAGGCATGATGGACCAAGGATTTCTGATGTTTAGTTGAGTCTTTGACATGAGATTTTATGTTAAATTCTCAAAGAATGTGTGAAACCATGCATCTTTGGGATTCCATGGGTGTGCATCTTCTGTTAAAGGTTCATTGTCAACTATTTGAAAGTGTTTTATCATCTTGCTTGGAAGACTTTCCAACTTTGTTAAAATTTCCCAAGAATCTGGTATAATCAACTTTATCCTGCTTAATTCCCTAAAAATCCATCTATAAATGATAAATCCTACAAGAACTACCCCTTCTTGCCTTTGTTTGTCCATAAATGCTAAGGATATTTGTTGAATTTACCCATCCTTTACTCAGAATATATAGGAGCAATCAGGTTTTATTATTGTCTTTAGTAACCTGAACCTTATTTAGGAGACATCTTCATTCTCTAGGGTGACAACTCATAAGAGTTATATTATGTTGCATTGACCATGTCTTCTCAAGGTTTTCTTTCAATATCATAGAAGGAGAGTCAAATATTGTTGATCCATTTATATTCCTTAAAAATACAGGTTACAAAACGGGTCCTCTCACCCTGGTTGAAGGCACAACCTAAAGTAGGAGGGTAGGTCATACCCTCAGCATGGTGTTATCCAAATTTTCCAAGCTCGAGTGACAAAGAGTCAATTAAATCCATCCCCAACTACAAAATGACTCAAAATTATGATCTATCTATCTCTAAGCATCCGATATTCCTATTGATGTTACTCGGCTTCAAAGGGAGAACCAATTTGGGTACCAAAATGTGTAATAGTCATAAGAGTATGATGATACATCAGATATAGAGATAATACTAAGAAGAAGAAGATAAGAAGATAGATAAGACTAAAGAAGACCATCACTTGTTGAGATAACAACAAGATTGGAGATGGAACACATTTGTCTTGCTCGGTTGGTATTGAGTCACTTAGGGGTTATAGCTTCATTTTATGTTTTTTATTGCTGAATTAATTTTGGTTCTTGATAAATTAAGAATTTTTACTCCTTCTGGAGTTGGTGCTTCACTAAAACAAGGGGTTATAGACTCCTTGCAAGTGGGTGCTTTCCAAAGTCAAGTTGGTGTTTCATAAATTAGGGGTTGGTGCTCCTTGTGGATTTGGTGCTTCACTAAATCTTGATTTTTGTTTTATTAATACAAATATCATAGGGTTTTCTTCCCTTGCTGGTTTCCCACATAAATAATGTGTTCATGTGTTCTCTCTTATTTCATGCTCGTGTGGATTGTTAAGTCACTTTGATGGTTTGCTAAGATAGTTGACATTACTCGTATAATGGTTAATGCATTTTTAGTGGTTCATGCAAGTTAAGATAATTGAAGTAAATTTTTATAAGGACAATGATTCACCCCCTCTCAGTGGTTGTGCTTCCAACAATTTAACCCCAATATAAAGGATTTTATAGGTTAAAGATGAGTTTTATTGCATGGTAAATAAATTATTAATGTATATTATATAAATGTTATATTAGCTTATTATAACAGTCATTACACCAAATAAAACAGGGTAAAAAATTATTTTTTGTGATTATAGGGATCTAAATGATGCTTGTGTAAATGAACCATTACCTACCTTATTAAAAAATTAAATTCTAGAGGAAATATTAGGTCCTGAATTATATTCATTCACTAATGGATTTAGTGGCTATTAGCATACCCCAATAACACAAGAATATAAATTTTCTTACACCTTTTTATGGCTAATATATTGTTAAGGAATACACGAAAATACAAAGGAATTTAATTTTCATTACATGGGTTATTATGATTAAATAACTTATAATGTTAACCATTTGATACTAGAATAAAACAATAATACTTATAAACAACAATTTAAATATAATTCAAGATCAAATACATAATAGGAATATGCACTTATCTATTCATAGTGATAAAGGAGAGATATGGGTGCACTAAATGTAATAACTATAAGTAATAAAACTTCAAATGTTTCATTCTAGAGACTCCAATGATAAAATTTCCTATTACAAAACCATATAAATATATTGGGATTGGTTATAAGGTCTTAGAAGTGATGTGAGGTCTTAGAGAAACTTGGTATGGAGTTCTATAACTTTTTCTCCATCTGGTGGTCTAGATATATGTGTCATTATCAAACACTAAGTACTGCAAATCCCAAAATTATCTCAAATCATCTAAATAAAAATCAAAACCTAGATATGAGTGGGAGACCCTGCAAAAAGGTCGGTGTTTTCACTTTGAAGTTAAATCCAGATGCCTAATACATTGGTACTTAGATGCAGATGCATGAAACCATACATATATATCCATGTAGTATGGTCAAGTTTGAGAAAGCACTAAATACCTTTACATCCATAGAAAAAGGAGTGCATTCGAGTTAGAGAGAGGATGTCAATTTGAAAAAAAGTGTAAGGAGAAAAACTCGGTGATAGAGCCTAGAGGCTCATGGAAGCTTGTAAAAGTTCAATATTCATCTAATAAAGAGATTCTTTCTTGTAAATATGTATACATATGTGTAACTATGCATTGTTGAATGATCAAATAAAGTTCATAGGTATAGATTGAGGATTTTAAATGTGTGAATATTGTGTAAATTTCATTATTGCATGGTTTAGATAGTTGATAGTCATGAAGGCAATGAGGGAGACTATAGAGGTAATCGAGACAAAGATTTCTAGTATGATTGTGTTTAAAGGGTAAGAAAAGAATCATTACTTTTAATAATTGTGTATGATTGAAAATGGATATCTAAGAGACTAAATTATTATACAGTGTGTGAATTCATGGAATGATAGTTTGTTAAGAGTTAGATATGTGTATTCAAGTTGAAATAAGGAACTATTTATGACCGTTTCTATTATGATAGAGATAAAAAGGTTAGCATCAATCATATTTTATAGAGTTTTATCATGTTAAAGTGGTGTCAATGAGTTCAGAAAAGTTTGAATAACCTTCAAGAAATATAAAAGTATTTCATAATCCTAAACAAGTGACAAGAAGTATTGAAAACCCCTTATACTAGTCTCGAGACACTCACACAAAGGTTTGAGACAAGAAATCTATCTAATACCAAGGGAAAATTGTTAGACATGTTACAAGTTGTTGATTCACAAGGAGATCAGGGTTAATATAAAATGTTCACAGGTGTATAAAAATCTTGGGGGTGAATAGAGAGGGTTTTGAAAAAGCAAAGAAGAAAAATATAGTCTTAATCTGGTGGTGCAACATTTTGAGAAATTAGGGTAGAAAAAAACTTTGTGAGATATTCCATCACATACTTTGGAGGTATATGCAACAATTGCAAGTTTAGAAATAAATATAGAAAGTAAAAAGATACAAGAAGTAGTAGATGAACTAATAAAATTAAGTGATTTGTAAGGAAAATGCAAGTTCAGTCTTCTTGTGACAATCGAGCCTTTAAAGAGAAACTATTATCTTAGGAGAAATTTAAAAGGTAAACAATGTTCTTGATTTTTGTGAGGGTTGGTAATATGTGTTTAAAATTTTAAGTGATTAAAGGAATATTTAGAGCCTTATTTGAGAACTAAGTCACCGATTTGCCATGTAACAGATCTATATGAAGAAGCTTGTAGGAGTAAACAAACAATTGAGAAAGAGTGATAAGGTTGTGAACAAATGAGTGATTGAGTGGGATAAATAGTGTCTAGGAGATGACAAGGGCATAGAAGGAGGTTTCTAAATATGGTAAGAAATCTTGTGAAGTGTTGAAATGGGGAAACTAAGTGGTATTAACATAAAAAGAAAGCATTACACGATTTGGGACAATGATGATAATTTTTGCATATAAATTCAATATGCTCTAAAATTTTGTCTGTAAGTAAAAATGACCATTATATAGAGGTTTTTGAACATTTTTTTGAATATGAATGTTTTTTGAGTTATGATGTATTTTTATTTTGCATTGAGTGCATGTACAAGTAGCTATAAAGGAAGAAGGATTGATTGACACGCATAAGATCTCTTTTTGAGCTAAATGGTAATATTATATATTGAAAAATATCAAATTAAAGCTTAATATGATTTTTGGTGGTTTAAATCAACACTTAGATGAATTTATTCTAAAAATATTCATCTCGGGCTTACCGAGAAGGTTAGTGAATGAGATTGCTAGGGTCTAGTATTTAAAGGGGAAAATCGCCTCATTTTGACCTAAAATTTTCAAAATATCATATAAACTCAATGTATAAAATAATAGACAAAGAAATTTTTGAAAATATTGGTGAAAATTCCTAATTTTTATGATAGTGTGAGGGTGAAGCATGAAAACTCAGTTTAAGGGCTAGTTAGAAGGCAAAGTTACAAAGGAAGTATATGCAATATTTGGAGTTAAGAAATGAAAATTTAAGAAAAGTTAAATCACCTAATTAGATGACTAAAAATGAATTATTATGTTTGGGAAGTAATTGGAGGAGGATATAATCATGATAGAGTGGTTTAGGAAGACCTAATGGAGGGTTTGTAGACCAAAACACAAAAAGAGACCTACAAGGAATTGTATAAAGAATTAAGAGATGAGATTTTAGGGGAAAGTTTGCATAGTCAAATGTGAACTAATGAACCTAGTGATACCTCATAGAAATATATGGAAGAGTGAATGCATGGTTGGAGCGAGGAACTTGTCTTAAGGGAAAGATTGAGGTCTAAAAGCAAAATGATGTAAAATGGAATGGTGAAACTGATTTGGTGATTTGAATAGGAGTAATTGGTGATGTTGAACATGTTTTAAGGGTTTTTAAGCCTTGGTATAGTATTCTATTACATTTTGGAATTTTGAGCAACTTTTAGCAAGTATGGGCTATTAGAGAAAAGTGGATGTAAAAGTTGTTTTCATAACTCCTAATCAAAAAATTTGGATGAATGAAGGTTGTATATAGGGTGGCTGCATCAGCTTGGGTGATTCAAAACTATTATAGTGTCTACCCTAGTGGTTGTTCATAAAATTTGGGAATATTTAGGTATCCTTTGGTGTATTTTGTTCTAGTATTTAAAATGACATGTCATGAGAGTGTTTAGTCATTTCTAGGTAAGAGAATGAGGTGATATAAACATGTTTATATATGGCGGTAATTTTTCATGTAAATGATAACCAAGGATGATAAAAATATGAAAAAAATATAATTTAATTGAAATAATAATTAGAAGATGTGGTGGTACAAGATTGTATAGGTTGGATAGGATAAGAAATTATGTCTTGACCCTAATGTATGATTTTGGATAGGAGAAAATGAGTGAAATGTGGAAGTTATATCATGATAACTAGATTTTAAGTATTGATTTTATACATATATATTCAAAATATGATAAATCATTAGTGTGTAGGAATAATAAGTTTTGGAGAGAGATAAAAATTTATATTAAGTGGGGATAGGATGTAGGTTTTGTCGTATCTAAGAGGCACAATCACAACCGTAGTGTCAAAAGAAAAAAAAATCAAATTTAATTTTTTACATTTTCTCCACTTTAAGTATGAAATGAAAATTACATACTTAAAGTTAAATGACACTTGAATGTGTAGACACACTTGATATTTTCTCATATAATTTTTCATACATATGTGTTGGATTAGGCTTGATCCAAGATGAAACTTGTAACATAGAGTGTAGTCTATTTCCATAGTATAATTTGAATTGTAACTCAAATGTAAATATTTAATTTAAACTTACACAAAGTCAAATAAAAAGATGAAAAACATGGAAGGAATACAAATATTTCTCTTTGACAGAGAAGATATCTCAATCTTTTCTTGTAGTTAGAGATTTGGATTGAATTGTTCAATTTTACTAAAGGATTTAAGGTGATCAATCCCTAATTGTTACAAAGGAGAAACTTGAGTATTAGGTGCATACAACCCAAATTGAATATAATATAAAGAGAGAAGAGAGAAATAGGTACTAAAGCACCATGTGAAGGAACAATATTGTGTATCAAAGATCTTATTAACCTTGATATTGTCCCCTTTTGAAAAGGATATGAAAGACTACCTATGAATAACTTATCTACTTTGATAATTTCCATATCCCCGTAGACCACACCATTATAGGTGGATATATGAACATTTTTGTATATATAGAGAAAAATTATAAAATAGAATGGGTTCCCCCATGTAAACCCCGTGTGTTACAAATAAGTAGGATGGTGTAAGATGATGAAATGATGATATAGAAGGGACATCATTCCCTAAAACCCTATATTTTATAACTGAAACTAAGTATTGAAGTGGAGAAGGAGAGAACTATCCACCCCCTTATAAACTTTTTAAAGCTATGTAATTGAGTTGTAAGTTATGCTTAAAACTTGTATACACAAGTGGAAATTTTAACCTATAGAAAAATCTAGTATAAGAAACCCAAGGAAAAGACATATGGTAGGGTTAGGAACTTCCATATGGTCTTAACCTTTATTTATGGTTTTTTACATGTGAAACATATGTATGTAAATATGTATTTGAGGACTGGTACTCTGTGAAATGCTATGCATGAACCTAGAAATATTTATTTAAGTTTATAATATATCCCCACAAATATCCCCTATTTTGAGGTGCATGTACTAAATAATTTGATGAGTGTGGCTCATAAAAATAAATGCATTTTTATATATCTAATAATTTGTAGGATAATGTGGAATGCTGAAGTGGTGGCCACATTTGGGAAAATGTACCTATAGAATATATTACACATGGTGGAGACCATGGCACATAACAAAATAAAAATAATAAAAATAACAAAAATAATATAAAGTATGCATGTTTAATTTAACACTCAAAGAAATACATATTAGTAGTCAAGTGATAAAATAGAAGTGATATCATACAAAGAATAGTTACATCAATGAATATATCTACAAATATGGTGTATCCATAGTGTCATGAGACAATCAAGGAAATAAAGCTACATATAGGAGAATAAATTTCATACAAGAAATACATAAATTCATAAACACGAGACACCCATAGTGTCACAAGACAATTAGGAACTAAGGTCACATACAATGAAGAAGATAATTAAAAATAAAACAAGTAACAACCATGTATAGAAAATAGAGATACAAAAATCATCACCGGTAATAAAGAAGCACACAACATAAGATGTGTCAGCACTATACAACATGTGTAGTTGTCTTGATATCATAAAAATGGCATGTACAAAATATATGTAATGAAGCATAATTAGGAAGTATAAAAACTATAATGAAATCATATCTCATTCATATTGTAGAGGGATGTCCCTAAAGGAGTAATATACTGAGACTAAAATATCTCATATCATTTTCTATTGATATGTGTTTCTTTCATAAATCCAATATACTTCTTGAATGCATGTGTGTAAGTTTAATATAGAAAATTTATGTTATTAATCAAACCATAGTGAAAAATAACATATGTAATGTAAAATTTTAACAAATCAATAAATGTATAGGTCTTGGTTTTATGTTTTTGTAAATATATTATGTCTTTTATAATTGAATTTAATTATTTACAAGGAGATGGGATATCACAATATCTACCCATGAAGAGTCTCATCATGGGAAAATATGAACCTTGAATGGTGAATAAGGACAAGGCATCAAATACATCATAGGATATTTCAAACTGTAGGCGAGTCATAGGATACTTGAAAAATATAGATAAACATATTGATTAAAAGTATTTGAATTAAAAACTTCGATTAACTTATTATGTTTGAAGATATTGTAATTGAATGATATTAATTTAAGTTCATCTATGACACCCATTTTGATTGAAGAGATGTGTTATTATTGTCAATATTTGTAACAATTTGGAAGCATCACCCCATCAAAGTATATATGGGCATATATAGTGCAAGGAAACATGTTATAGGAATAATACGAAGGAGATCCCCATATTCCCTCAGGTGCTTGAGAATGGTAAGAAAACAATGAAGTCTATATGATAATAAAATTATGTGATTTATAAAGACATCATAATGAAATGATGAGACTAAGTGAATAAAAAGTGACTACTCATTCAAGATTCCTAAAATACACTAGGGTGAATTAAATGCGATGAATTAGCATTGTTCATATCATATGAATTGGGGATGGTACCAAAAATGTTTATGATTAGCATGTGAAACTTATGGTACCAACATATGATGTTTTTCAATCCATTTGTGTGTAATTTCTAGATCCTTTGGCATAGCAATTACTCCATCTCAAGTTATCTCATTTACAAAGATCGTGGATGCATGGCATCAATAAAAGAATCAATATGGAGAGTCGCACTTTTTTGTAAGGTGATTCCATGGAGGAGGATAATATGATATATTTGAATGTCATGTATCAAAAGTGATGATGCCTTTATCTTTGAGTAAATTTATATTTTGATTCAATGCATAATAATAATTGTCCTATTTTCCATTGATACGATGGAAATTACGGAAGGGTGAGATATTTACAAGTTGACTATGAGGAGGGTGATGGTCATTAGAGGGTAATATATTCATCCTCTTATTAACTAAAGTGATTAGAATATAATATGAAGATTGAGATATTTTTTAGACCACAACATATTTATCTTACGAACATGAGGAGCTCTTATAGTAGATTTAGGTTAACAATGGTCAAAAGTGTTATCAATATGTTTGATCTTAACATGAACTTGATTAGACGATGGATCATGGTTCACATCCTAACTAGGTGTGGTAGAAGGTATTTAAATCTCCATATTTAAATTTCTAGGTTAGTGTGGGAGTAGGAGGTATTGTTTTAAATATATAACATAAAGACAAAGCTTTGTGAATAGAACTCATGTATGGTAAATAAATTAATTTTTCGTGAGGAAGTATGAGACTAGTAAAAAAAGCATTGGATATCTAGATCAATATACTATTATAATAAGAGGTTCATATTTGTGTAAAATACCAAGATATAATAAGATAAGGGTTGATCCTTTCCTTGATGCAAAGAACAAAAATGCTCATATGTAACCTTAGGGCCTCTATGATGACTAATGTGAAAACATTTCTTTTACATTGAAGGAAATAACTTTAAGATACACTAAAGAGATGGGTAAACTAAGATATCACATCACCTATGTGACTCTTAGGAAATTATTTGAGAAGTAACCTATCATTATTATATAAATCCACAAGTTTCGATAATTCTTAGGATGAAGGTAAGAATATGAACTACTATCAAATTATTGGAATGGAGGAATAATAATATTCCTAGAGAAAGGAGATTGAAATACTTTATGTTGATGGGATTTCCATAAATAATATTATTTATTTAGTGTTAGCATAGTATGTTATACTATATAAAGTTAAGGTATGTGTTTTACATTGTAAATCATGTATTGCATTCATAATAGAGAGAAACATTTGAGGATGTATTGTTATCACAAAATTACAAAGACCTGAGTTGGCCAACATGTGAAATCAGGGCGTTAGGTGTAATCTGCATAACATGGGGTTATCCCTCAAGTTGTTGGACTTGTAGGATTGAGATAACACTGGAGAAGGCCAGTTTCTTTCCTAATCCTACCTTTCACAACTACTCCTAATGCAAGAAATGCAACTAACTACACCTATTCTAACATACCAAGGAGACATGGGAGAGATGCATAAAATGAAATCTACACTAGAAGAGGTGATACACTAAGAAAATGAGTGTGCTAGACAATATTTCCAGCCTACCAATGGAGAAGGATGAACCTAAAGAGGGTGGACATGCACCATAAACCAAATAGCATACACTTCACTATCCCAAGTAAGCACAAAACAAATAAATCCTGCAATGACACAAGAATATGCACAGATCCTAAGCATGATGAGAGGCAAGTGAAAGTAACACAAATAATGTAAAGGATTGACAGTTGAATCACAAAACACCATTTACATTACTCCATAAAGATGCACAATACATCACTTTAGAAATAGGAGGAAAGAAAATTCCATTACAATGTCTAGAAGGAAGGCTTGAAGCCCCGTATCTGAGAAGAAGGGGGAGCATGGGGAGAAAGAATGCCAACAACCTTTACAATGCATCCCTTTACAATTTATAGCAATTTGGAAGAGAGGAGAGGGAATGTGTGTGACCTGAATACATACCTTGCTTGGAACTCCAAACTCAATTACTGATGTGAAGGCAACATGGGTTGAAATCGGGAACCAAAATAGTCATGAATGCACAATATAATATTTCACACTATACAATAGCCTAATATATAGGATGGAGTTTCCCTAGAATATAGGAAACCAGTTACTAACTATATACGGGTTGTTTTAACAACTCGTAACCTATTCTAAATACAAGAATTGTTATAACTTATTAACTCATACAAATGTAAGAGTCACTAATGTGAGTACTAATAAATATATTTCCTAACATTCCCCCCTTAGTGCAAACATGGGGAAAACCTACCTTATACTTTGCAATGTGCCGCTACATAGCCTGCTCATGATCTAGATGGTTTCAAGGAAAATACCAACAACCTCTGGATGGTTTTCCAAGTGGTTAACCAACAACCACACAATGGATGGTTTTTAGGACAATACCAACAACCTTTGGATAGTTTTTCTAGTGGATTACTAACAACCACACAAAAATGGTTTTTAGGATAGAACCAACAACCTCTAGATAGTTTTTCTAATGGATTACTAACAACCACAATATCATGATGTTGCAGTAGTATCATCGACTCTCATCACTATCTCACTGCAGGGAATAACATAGGAAAATCATTGAATGTTGTTGCTCATACACACAAACTGAAAATTGAAATGGAACATTGGATCATGTTCCCCCTTAATGTGAAATTTTTACTTATCAAAACAAGGACACTACAAAATGAATCATACCACACACAATAGGAAGAAAATTACACACACACATTTCACCAAACCAATGATGTGGCCCCGTCGTAGGTGACTAACGAGAGGATGATTTTTTTCCTCCATCCTATGTTGCCTCCACCTCCAATATACATGTTGTTGACTCAACCGAATAGATATTTGAAGGTCAAGATGTATAATTCCCATCCTTAATTAGAACTCGGATATCGGATTTGACCGATAGTGCATCCGTGAAAAGTGAGATAATTTTTTTACTTTTTTACTTTTGATGATTACTATACAACTTAGACTATTTTAATAGACACAAAAGGGCACTTTATAATGACAAGGAATTACATAACTCTACTCAAGATAACAAACTGATAACATGATGATGACTCACATTTAAAAATAATACTAATGACACCTAATACAAATAACTTAAAAGTAATATTTAATTACTTTTTCCACATAGCTAAACAAATTTTGTTGACATGGACCATATAAAACTACGATACTTTACATAACTCAATTTTAACATATATGATCTAATTTTGAAATTTAGACTAAACACAAGACCCACCTATACTCGGCTTTCACCTTGACATATAATAATCCGAACCACTATTGAAAAATTTACATGCCTTTCTTCTACCGACAAACACCTTTCCTCCAGATTTAGCAAGTCTCCTAAATTTATTTGCAGATCCAGATTTGGATTTTGATTTATTTTCTCTCCCATCACCATTGTCCTTGGTCTCGCTAGTCTCGCTACTTGCTCCATCTTTACTTTTCCTCTTCTACGATTGCTCTGTCTCATTAGAAATTTTGTGTGCACTCTTATTTATGAGCCTTTTTCTTGGATTTGATTTAGGTGTATCATCTTCTCCTGAATCAAAGGTCAGGGAAGGAGATCGCTCCTAATGCCAATCGTCCTCATCCACTAGCTCTGGAGACAATTCTCTATCTGATTGCATGTCTAGATCCATAATGTGTTCTCCATCTTTATCGTGATAACGATCATCATCATAGCCCATAGCTGGAAAATCTCCAAACCCTCAGAAAATCTGTACTTGGAGCATAAACAAAAATTTCTTATTTCTGAATCATTGGTAATGATTGGAAGATTCCTGAGCAGGATATAAAAGAAACATTGGGAAATCAGATGCAAAGCAGATCACGATTCAAGGACACATCATTCGCCAAGCCAACATGCTTACTTGCAGAACCATTGGAGGAAGGATGGTAGGACCGCGGGAAAGAGGTACTTAACAGTAGATATGCACAAATTATCAAGTCCTTATCGACAATGCATATATGAATGAAAAGAAAGAATTGAGCAGAGCGAATGGCATTAGAAATGAAATGCTACTTAGTAAAATATCTTTAAAATAGAAAGACACCATTCACAGGGAAATGGAGAAGTACAACTTCCCCGCATAAATCATTAGAAATCCACTGGTACCAAATACTATCAGGACCATAATATTCATGGACACACAATATAATATTTCGCACTATACAATATCATAATATATAGGCAGAAGATTCGGAATATTGCCAACTATATCCGGGTTGTTTTAAGAACTCGTAACCTATTCTAAATACAATAATTATTATGACTTATTAACTCATACAAATGTAAGAGTCACTAATGTGAGCAATAAATATATTTCCTTACATGGGTGACTTGAAAATCCCATCTCTTGTGTACCCTTACTTACAACAAAATGAATTGACCTCCATACCTCATTAATGGCTTTGGTTGATCAGAATCGTAATGAAGTGAAGAAGAAGTAATGCAATTTTTCACCATATCCCTCTCACCAAATCTGAAATTTTAAGATTCTAGTGCATAGAGGGCTTAGAGAAATTTCCGAAAACTCCAAGAAAGCGTGAAACAAAGCTCTAAGCATGAAGCTATGGTTGTTTGAAGTTTTACAATTTATCGAGTTCATTGTGGTTATCCAACCCTCAACTACCGCTTTTACCATTGCATATCTCAACCTCCTTTTATTTTTTTAATTTTTTGGGGAAGTAAAGTAGTTTTTGTTTTCCGTACGACTCTACTTCTCATTTTACTTTCATTTCGTTGATATGAGGTTTGTTTTACTTCATTTTACCCTCCTAGTTATGCGGCCTTTTGACATTACTTTACTTTCCTTATTTTAAGAGAAGTAAAGTAGTTTTATTTTCCCACGTAACTCTCTCTCGCATTATCCATCATTTTGGTGAATTGGAGGTGCACTACTTGCATTGGGGAATGGTCCATCTTTCTCCTTAAATCACCATTTAGCTCGCCCCTAGACACGTTGGTAACTCGATGGTTGAATGTAGCTGTGCCTGGGCATGCAGAAGAAGAAATGCAATTTTTGACCACCTTCCCTTCACCAAATTTAAAATTTTAACTCTTTGGTTTTTAGAGAGAATCCATACTTTTTTAGAAAGTCCAATAACGTGTGAAATGGAGCTTGAGTGAAATTTATGGTTTGAAGTTCTGTAAATTTCTCCCATTCATTGTGGTGATTTCAATATGCTTTACTACTTTTACATAAAAATAAGTGAAGCAGTTTCAATTTTCTGCATTATTTTACTTCTTCACTTCCTTTGTTATGTGGTGATTTCATACTACTTTACTCTTTTTCTCAAAATTAGTAAAGTAGTTCCAATTCACCACTTTACTCTATTTTCGATTTTCTTTATTAAGTGATGATTTCACTTTAGTTTACTTCTTTTACCTAAAAAGTTCCAATTCACCACTTTACTCTATTTTCCATTTCCTTTGTTAAGTGGTGATTTCACTTTACTTTAATGGTTTTACAAAATATTTAAGTAAAGTAGTTCCAATTCAACACAATACATTGTGTTGAGCCCCTAAGAAGACTATGTACCTAAGGCTTGGAGGGTTTTGTCACATGCCGCAGGGGGCACAAAGGCACGTGCGGAAGTAACCTCGGGAATGGCATGAAGGTTCCCACCTAGACAAAATAGGCTTAGGACTTAGTCGCATTTTCGACCATGGTTAGATTTGTGGTAAGGGACATGAAGAGATGCCACCATATCTAATTGTGGATAACGCTAAAACATAGAGACTTGCATCCTAAGGAAAGCGTATTCCGGATATGGTTATCATGATGAGATTAAGAGCTATGAATTAGAGTTAGTTATGGTTTAGCTGACACTTGCATGTTTAGGGTACTTGAGTATGGTAGGGTATGATGAAATTTGGCATGTGGTTTGATCTTGAATGATGAATGGGTGATGAAGGGAAGATTCCCTCCAGTCTCTTGATATGTATTGATTTGCACTGAAAATAGAAAAAGAATGGATGTGTGAATGAATGTGTGTAAGGGAGTAGAGAGAGCTAGGAGTGAAATGCGTAGGGATGTTGTTGTAACTTCTAGAGTAGAGTCATTTGTAGGATGAGAATTATGTTGATGTATCTGGTCTATTTTATGGATCTTATCATGTATTTGGCTACTGTAACAATGGAGGATTAATGTAATGGTGTTTTTCGAATATCAATGCTTAATGGATCTAAGTGTTTGTGTTCTTTATTATGTTCATGGTTTAGATCTGGTTCTTGTATGTTTTGTTTAATCTTCATAGTCATAATATGGATCATTTAAGCTCAGATCTAGTTTCTTTATCTCTGTCATAATATGTATGCATTTATGTTTGTACATTGTTATACTATTCATGGTAACATTCTTGACAAATCTCACATAGAAGAGGGGCCTGGTGCCTTCGCATGCCTCAAGTGAGCTCCCAGTTTAGGCTGGGTGATATGTCATGTACGTGGGAACTAAAAGGTTGGGAAAAGTAACTACATCTTGGTTCTATTTCCGGATCTTTTTAAAGCTATTAAAAAAATGGTGGATGATGGAAAAATGCCTTACCTCGGACAAAGTGTGGAGACTTGGGTTAAGAATACGGCGGATGAGTTTGCACAAATATTCAACACTAGACTTGATTTTGATCCACGTACATGGGTAGAGTAGCATATGTATCATGAGCTCTATGAAACATTATTTTGTTGCTTTCCAATAGAACTGTATGAATGGTTTTTGGCATATGTGTAGAGGAGGAGTTGGTACCATTGACCTCATCTCAGGGACCCAAGAATATTATCAACGGCTTCATGATGCTGATTTGATTTGGACTCATGTTGTTGATCATTGGTGGAGTGGTGTGTTGACTAGCTACATGTTGGAGTACGCAGTTTCTACGTATTCTTTCCTAGAGGTTGTTGAGTTTGAGTTCTTGCAAGAATCGAGAGGATCTTTCTTACATGCTATATTGTTAGCCATCAAGATCCTGATCATCACTCTAATTTTATAAGCATTTCCTATGGCTAGCTAAACTCCCACTAGGCGTAGGGCGCGAAGTAGGTGTGGTGAGAAACCAGATCCTATGGCATAAGTGGAGATAAAAGAGAGGAAACTCAAGTATAATGAAGCTTGGGAGAGGTAATTGGCAAGACAACGTGATATTATAGGAACAATGGATGTTTGGAGGCGAGATGTTGTGTGAAGTATTTAAGGTTCTCGCGAGGACATAGAACCTTAATATCATGCTACCCCATCTTGGAAAATGTGGAAGGATAACCCCTCGCCTTATGATGAGAGCTCTCCATATGGATAAAGGAGACAGACCGTAGCTATGCATTTGAATCCACCAGGTGACTAACCCCTTATGCTTCATTTCCCGGTCTCTCGAGAGAAGTATCCCTAGTCCGGTTGGTGTTAGTGTTGGCAAGAAAGAAGCGTGAGGTCGATATCATTTCTCATTGAATTCATTTATGGTTGTCCAAACATTTCCGTGTCTAGTGGTATCCCTTAAAATGCATCATTTGGACAAGGTGTGGGCTCACCGATCCAAAGTATTTTTCACTATTTTTATCTTCTCTAAACTTCCCTAAACCTAGACCATGCTGAAGGGATTCTCGAGACCTTTCCGACGGTATGTTGAACTTCATAAATGGAGTCCGTATGCATTCTATCATCGATCAAAGTTAAGGTCTTAAATGGGTCAACCCTGGTCATGAGTCCAATCTAGACTTGACATGTGGCAAGGAACAAGAAGGCAAAAGGTTTTTCAATATGGTTTCCGGTCTCCGATCTTCAACTAAGGTTGTGGCTAGGTGAAATAAGAGGCTCAACTTTTGTAATGGAAGGGAGCCCATTTGCTGCTTGTGAGAGCTTAATAGTGTTTGCCGACGTGGTGGGTCCTCAAGCCACCATGAGTTCAATTTTCATTCCAAACTCGATTTTGTATTTCAAGTCCAATTTTGCACTATGACTATAATTGTGCATTACATGACTCTAATTATTCTTTGTAGGGTGATAATCAGCTCAGGAGAGCTATTTTTATAGCTCGGTGGGGTGATCAAATCCCCACCGAGTTGATATTTATTTTTCCACATTGCTCAGATTGGACTACATTTGATATGATTCCCTATTATCTCAATGAGTCCAACACCCTAACGTTGGGATTATGTCTATATTGGTCGAATATATTTTATCCCATTAAACTCGATAGATCAAACCTAACGACTTGGTACTTATCCCAAACACATTGAATGGTTCAATGTCTATAGAGTTTGTCTTTTGAATAGGCATTCAAATAATGCACATCTCGGTACCTATTTCCATGGTTTTCGTGAACGAAATAAACAAACCCACCAAATATGCAACATGGGATGAAAATAAACCAATATCCGACTACGGTCGAATCAACAATGCACAACGTAGCACACATCTTAGATGAGTGTTAGGAAGCCTACAAAAATGGCTAAGGTCTAGCCAAAGCCATGCAAACAATGTCCTGGGAAGGCTATTTTTAACCCACATCACCTCCTTCACACGAGACATGTGAGATTTGAACCCACTTAGTTACAAAGCGGCAATGACAAAAGGGTAGGCGGTGACTCGAACCCCTAACCTCATCATTCCAACTCACAATACTCCGACCAACTCACAAACAGAGTTCATTTGGCTAGAAAATCAACTCACATATTTTTATAGAAGAGGTAGGCGAGACTATGGGAAATGGATAATAGGGCAGAAAACTTTAACAAAGAATTTGAGGGATTTAATGGCTGAATTTCTGAATGATATAAAAATGAAAGTTTCTCAGAATTTCCTCTAGTTTCCATAAATGTAAGCCTTTTTAATTTAGGTTTTGCACATAGCAATATGTAAGAATTTTTCTAATGCATTTACACATGAAACTCATCAGGGAAGCACTATAGAGCCACAAATCTTTTTGGGAAATTTTTCTGCTATTTTTCAGAGTTCCTTGGGACATAGATCAACTCATTTACAGGTATAAATATTTGTTAGTCATTATTGAAGGGTTAATTGTACTTCATTGGATGTTGAATAGATTGATTCACTTTTTGTGAATCCGAAGACATAGCCTTCGGGTGAACTCCATTATCAATTTATGAGTTGTGGTGTTTTTATTTAGTTTTTAGAAGCTTTTGATCAGATAATAATTAATCACTTAATTAATTAATAAAATAAGCACAAAATTGGAGTAAATAGATTGAAGTAAATTTTAGTATCCATAACCCACAATCAGTTAGTGAATGCACTTTCAAAATTTGGAATCAAGAATTCAGTTTGAGTGCATTATAAATTCAACTTGTGAATTATTTAAATGGTTTTGTAATAGAATCAGTAAATTCACTTAAGTTGGAAATCGATTAATTGATCATTTTGGAAGAGTTTAAAAATTGGGCTTCAAGACACCCAAAATTGAATAAATTGAACTCATGATCAATGTTGAATCTGATAAGTTTGATCATCTGAAATTTTTCTAAAGTCTTGTGAAAATTTTAGTACCATTTTCGAATCACTTGCAAAATGTGGGTATCACATCCGGAAGTATTTCAACTTCACAGGATTTTGGAGCTCGGTTTGGTAAAATGGTGAAAATCTAGAGTAACACTACTTTAGGTCATGTACGTGCTATAGGAGGGAAGATCTAGAAGATTTGGTGTATCTAGAGGGTCGGGAGTTAGCATAACAAGTGGATTTGGTGGTGGAGGAAACACGGGAGGGAATCAATGTTATGGATATGGTGGGAAAGGACCAAAACCCTAGAATCGGTATTTTATGAGATGTCTCTTCATTTGTCTGATTATAAAGGTGTTGAGGATGTTGAAGAACAAGTACACAATTTTTAATTACTATGGCATGCTAAGGGGATCACTACCTTAGAGTAGTAGGCAAGCCGCTTAACAAATACGATGTAGGGGCACATGCATAGCTAGTATCAAAAGTATGACTCAAATTATATAGAGGTGTATTATATGATGCTTGGTAGAATTTAATATTCCTAAGTTTGAGAAAAATAACATCACCACGCTTAATGATATTTAACAAGGTATAGAAGAAAGTGTGTCGAGTATGATGCACATTTTAAGACTCTCTTGTCAAAGTTATCTTATGATATCCATCCCTCTCAACATGCTTAGTGGTTCGTTGGAGGCTTGATAACACCTTTCGCACAAATGTTTTCACATAAGAGTTTCATACATCCGCACAAAGCCTTGGAGGTTACTTTGCATGCTTAGGCCATGGGGAGCATTGATACTGGGGTAAGTCCCTTTTGGAGGCACAAATTGCTTTCATGGAAAAGCAACTTGAGAAATTATCTGCGAATTCAACACATGAGACTCGTAGTGGTCATTGGTGTAGATATTGTGAAATAGAAGGAAGCACCAAGGATAGTTTCCCTCAAAATTCAAGCACATCATGTCATTAGACTATGAAATCTATCATGAGGATCATGATACAAGTATATGACCTTTGTTACAACATGTGCTTCATAAGAATGAGTCCTACTATTGTAAGATTTGATCATCTAATAATCATGACACGAAGGACTTCCAGTTGATAGACCAGATTCATGATGGAATTGATACTGGTGTGCACGAGGTCAGATTGCGAATAGTTATAAAAATGAGGGGTGTCAATATGGAGGGCATGAAGATGGTGGAGGAAGGGAAGAAGCTTTCGTGGAGGATTCAAAGGCCATGGTGGTCGCAATGAAGGAGTGAATTACCCCGTGGACCTTATTTCAATTTTTGACCTACGGATCACTATAAATGTGAGTTCCCAAATTTATTATAATGCTCATGGTGTGGAAAGAAACTTAAGAATGAGGAGTTCCCTTATTTGTATGATCACATGAGCTAGAATCATAAGAAGCACAAGAGCACATGAACAGCTTAGTGTGAAGCACGCTAAACGTCCGATCATGCCTACGGTAGCATCTAACCACGAGTTGGAGCTGTATTAGTAACTATATATGTTGAAGGTACACGCGCTAAGGAAATGAAAAAGCATATGTCTCCCATTATAAGAGAAGAAGTGTTTCATGGAAATTACCTTGATCCGACTTATCAGAAGGAGGTTTACCAGAAGACTATGGAGGTAATTAGGAGCTTACAAGGAGAGATCCAGTGCTTGTAAGAGCATTCACGAAAGTTGGAACAAGTGAAGAATGTTGAGATACCTCAAAAGGATGCGGATGATTTCAAAGAGGTATGTGAGATGTTGCACCAGGAGAATATCATTCCCCTATTAGGATATGGTTGAGAGGAAAGGTATTACGCGTTGGATGTGAGTGTGAGAGGCGAGATATTTCATGATAATTTCCCCCTCGTAGTCCCGATTATGACAAGGAGATCACATTGAATGTAGTAGTTGATGGATGGATTTTGAGAAACAAACTAATTGAAATAGGTTCAAAGGTTAATGTTCTTACTGGGATGCGTGGAACCAAATGGAGCAAACACCATTGTAGCCATCTTCAAATGTGTTGTACATGGAAAATAGCACTAAAGTTATTCCCATGAGAGTCTTCAAGGATGCTTCCATAGCCATTCAAGGGCCAAGTTAACTATGGGCTTTTAAGTCTTAATGTTTTCCGAGGCAGATATTTTTACAGCTTTACTTAGATGCCCTTGATGTTATGCAAATAATGCAGATTTACACTTCAACAAGGGATGCATCATCTTTGAGAATAATAAGGAGAACGTAATTATTCCACCAACATATGGGAGGTATGCACCATATGTCGAGGCTTTGGGATAAGAATACATAAATAGAATTTATGTGCACTAATCGAGACCCATAGGTTATTGAGCCATTAAGAGAATGAGTCATTCGAGTAGGATGATGCTCGATCCATGAGTGATACGACCGGGCATTGCATGTGATAATTAGGTGCACATGACTTATGAGTTGGTTGAAAGATAATTAAAGGGCATTGTGACTCGTGTTATCAAGGTGCGTTTAGTTAGGCATATGGGAGGAAGAAAATTACCAAGTTACATGGGAGAAGGTAACCCTGATGTCTTCTTGCATGCTATGGAAGTCTAGTGGACCTGTGAAGTAGAAAAGATGAATATGCTTTTGTATACCCTATGTGGGATATCAGCACGGTTTTGGATGACTCATTGGGATAATATTATATATTGGCACAAGGTAAGAATCACGTTCTTTGTTAGATTTCTCTAGACCAATGCACCTTTAAATATATGTGACTATCATAGGAAGGAATCAACCTTGTATCCTGTTCAGAGTGTGAGAAATCCTTGACGGAAGGCTAGAATCTTTACCCCCTTCACTCTATGTGCATAATTTCTATTCCACTTTACAGGGTTGTGCACATACTTGGTATAGCCATTCAGAGTTACGTCATTAGACAAGAAATTGGCAGGAGTTAACAACATGTATTATTCTTACTTTTGAGTATATATCTTTTAAACCATCAGTGAATGAAGCTTTGTAGGTAGTCAAGTGCACTACTTTTAGAGATAGTGCCAAAGCTGAGGACCTCATCCTTGATTTTCTAGGGGAGCCTGATTTGGAGGTGTGCTTTGATGAAGGATAAGAAATAGATTAAATATAGTTTGAGTGTGCCTTCCTATAAAAAGAGAATGGAAAAATTGTGTACCTAATAGAAGATGAATAAATAGAGAACCTCGATGTTGATCATGTAGAGGGTATGCATGACTTATTGGATAGTACGGATGAGAAGGCACGTGCCTACCATGATCCATTAAAGAAAAATAAGGTCAACATTAGCATAGAAGCATATCCAAAGAAGCAATCAATTGTGATTATTGAATAGACCAAGAGGTCTCAAAGACAATTGAGTTGCTGCGTGACTTCCAGGATTTGTTCCCGCATGGATACGGTGAATTGAGAGGATTTCATCACTCATTGGGAGAGATGTGTATTAAGTTAAAGGAAGGTGCACACCTGATTAGGAAAATGCCTTGTAGGATGAATCCTAATTAACATGTTAAGGTGAAAGAAGAGATGGAAAAAATGTTGGAATCCGGGATCATTGTAGCCGTTAAAGAATATGAATGGGTTAGCCTAATGGTGATTAGTATCAAGAAATATGGAAGGATATGGATCTGTGTAGACTACAAAGACTTGATTGTTTGATGTGTGATAGATCCTTTTACAATGCCTTTTACCGAGAAAAACTTAGAAGGTGTAGCAGGAGTGAGATCTACTCTTTAATAGATGGATTCCCGTGGTATCACCGGTAAGGATTGCAAAAGAATACCAAGAGAAGACTACTTTCATGACTGAATGGGGAAGTTTTTCTTATATAGTTATGTCATTCCAACTTAAGAATGCGCTTGCTATATTATCGTACATTGTGGTACAAGCATTTCAAGACTTTATCCATAAGTTTCAACAAGTCTATGTCAATGATTAGACAATGTATGGATTAGTAAACGATCATTGCGACAACTTGAAATTGATGTTTGAAAGATGAAAGTAGTTAATTATATCTCTATGCATTAAGAAATGTGTCTTTTCTACTCCTTTTGGAACATTTCTAGGTCATATTATTTGCAAGCAAGGCTTATTGGTGGACCTTGCAAAAGTTGTTGTTATTTTAGGTTTCGAGGAGCCAACTAATCAAAATGCAATGCGTAGATTTCTGGAGCATACGGGTTGCTATGGAAAATTCATCAAAGGTTATGCTAGGATCACAACACCCTTGGAAGAACTATTGAGTCACAAATGAATATTTCACTGGGATAAGGCGCAACAAGTGGATTTGGATACGTTAAAGGAGAATATTACTACTATGCCCATTTTGCACTTTCCCTCTTGATACAATCCATTTCACATACATTTTGATGCATCATAGATGGAAATTGGAGTATTCCTAACACATCCTAGAGAAGGGATTATTGATCACCCTTTGTGTTTTGCAAGCAAGAAGCTAACTCTAACTGAGAAGAATTACACAACAACAAAGCACGAAGCGTTGTCTATGATTTATGTGCTGCATAAGTTTAGGAAGTACTTGTTGGATACTCCATTTATATTTCAAACTTATCATATGTCACTTAATTATTTTATTAACAATCCTATTTTACAAGGGCACATCTTCCGATGGATCTTTTTACTTCGAGAATTTGACTTTTCTATCATAGTAAAACTAAGAAAGTGCAATTCAGGACCTAACCATATTTCAAGAATTGATTTAGGTGAGGACACACAGAGAATAGAAGATATGATGCTAGATGCAAAATTGTTTAGATTGTAATGCGTGCCCACCGATTTGGAGGATATTGCTATCTTTTTTACGAACAGTGTGTGACACTGATGCATTGAAGAGTATAGAAAGGAAAAAAATTCCATTCACACCGCGCTTATATATTGATTGGTGGAGATCTACACAAACTTAGATGGGATGATATTTTTTTCCGGTGTGTACTAGAGCATGAGCACGTGTGTATTATGAAGGAAGGTCATGGAGGGATTTCTAGTGGACACTATGTAGGGAAAGCCACCGCGGACAAGATTCTCGATGATCTGGTTTGTGTTGGGAGACATTATACAAGAATTGTCAAGAATATTCCAGGGGCTATGATCATTTCGAGTGTCATGGAAATCATGGACATATAGAAGAAATTTTATTGAGGCCTATAGAAAGTGTGGAAACCTTTGAAAATTGGGAAATTGACTTCATGGGCCCTATTTCTCCCTAGGCCTGCAGGACAGGGTTGCGCTAAAAAATTACTTGTACAAAATATCTTACACGGTGGGTGGAATCAACACCTACAAAGGATTGCACTGCAACTACTACAACAAGGTTCCTTTGGGAGAATATCATAAGTAGGTATACATGTCCATTGAGTTTAAAAAGTGATATGGTTACTCATTTCTTGAATGAGACTGTTAGGATATCATTGGCAGAATTTATGGTAGCCCATCATAAGACAACACCCTATCACCCACAAGATAATAGAACTGCTGAAGCTTTCATCATGATTTTGAGCCACAAATTGACAAATATTTGTGATGTTAGAAGGAAGGATTGGGATGATAAGGTCTCTACTCTTCTTTTGTCTTATAGAACATCCTATAACAGACTAAACAAAGTCACACTCCTTAAGTGGGTGTTTGTGCACCGAGGCTATTTTATCCAGTTGAATTTATGTTACCATCCCTTCGTATTGTGTGCGTAGGAGGATTGACTCGTGATCAAGCACTTGAAGACTGCATAGAAAAATTGATGCATTGGATGAGAACCACACCATAGCCCAATGGAGCCAAAAGATAGAGAAAGCAAGACAAAAGGCTTGACATGATCGACAC
Source organism: Taxus wallichiana var. yunnanensis (assembly GCA_018340775.1). NCBI lineage: Eukaryota > Viridiplantae > Streptophyta > Pinopsida > Cupressales > Taxaceae > Taxus > Taxus wallichiana. Next base: position 438,251,591 of record CM031234.1, read on the forward strand.
ATTAAAAATAAGAAGCTAGAGGTTGGACAGATTGGTTCTTTTGTATGATTCCAAGTTTTTGCACCACCCTGGGAAGTTTCAAGTGCATTGGTTAGGACCATATGTCATGACCTACATAATTTACTTAGGCGCTCACCAGCTAGAAGCTTTGGATGGGACACGGTTTCCCGGTTTCTTAAATGGGATTAGGTTGAAGCATTACTATAAATAAGTCTTTTTGGTGTTTGTAATAAGGTAGTGTTTCCATTTAGATTAGGTTTCCCTTTAATGCAATTTTCTTTATTTGTGTTTCCTTTCATTATTTTTATGATTTTTATTTTCAGCCATGTGTTGTGTTGCGCATTGGCATGCTAGTAGCTAATTACATTTTAAGTGATTCCATGCATAGAGGACCACCCATACCATTTGTGTGGGGTAGGATTGGAGTATAGTGTTGAAAAATTGTTGATGCGTTTCTAAGGGAGTTTTTTCGACTAAAAATGCATTTGGGGATATTAGCGCAAAGGTAGAAAAATGGGTTGTGCTATAAGAAAGGTGTTCTGAAAGAATTTGAGATGATCAAAGACCACGCTAGAGAGAAAAAATATTGCTTTGTGTAACGTGAGGTAGGCGAAGGTTTGAGAAATTACTTAGTGGTTGGCGTGGAGGTTAAATACTTTGGCACATAAAGGTGCAGAAGGATGTATGTGGCAATAAAGTAATGTGAGTACACTAGAAGGTTATGATTGTAGCACACGAAATGAGGTTGCGTAAGTTTAATTAAGCAAGAAAAATTACTTTCTTAAAAATTAATGCTACGATGTGTAGGTCAAAAGGATGGTGAGGTCTTGGAAAAAGTATAAATAGGAGGTGAGGGTAGTCATTTTATCTATGTTGCCTTTGGATTTTTTTGTGATCTCGAGATATCAAAGTGTGATGAGGGTGTGATATGGAGGTGAAGTAATTTTTATGAACCAGTGAAATTATGTAAACTGTAACGGGACCGTGTGGAGTGACAAGTGGAGTAGACAGGGAGGCAACCATCGATTACGTAAAAGTGAATCTATTGAAATTGAGATCTTGGCCGAAAAGGAGATGTGAACACCTAGGGAACATAGTGAATAAATTAAGATGGCACCAAAGAAGGCACAAACCAAGAGACCGGTGGTGGAGAAGGAGGAACCGGTTGAGATATACTCAAAAATGCAGTAAGTTCTAGGTGTGATAAAATTAGAAAACTGGAGTTCGAAGTTGTATAGGTACAAGATTAACAAGTTCAACCAAAGGACAGAGGAAAACAACAAATTCATGTGGGCGGATCTAGTCAAATACTTTCAAGGGTTAGATGATCTTGGAAACCCTAGGGTGGATGACTCGGTGTAATACAAGTTTCATAAAACAAGGGTTTTGTAGCTTATGGAGCTGCATTTTTGCTAAAACTGCCCCACTCTTCGGTGGTTAATGTTGTGGGTGCATGAGGAATTTTTCCATTATGCAAGAAGAAGAATGATTATTACAAGCTAGTTGATAAGGAGTGTGATAGGCTTGCGGAACAATGGTGAAGATATGGCACTCTACCTATGTGCCAATGTGAAAACTGAGGAATTGAAAAGCAGTTGAATCATGAGAAGGGAGGAAGGGCTCAGGTTATCTCAGATATTGATGACCTGACATTAAGGGTTGGAACCTACCTTATAATCTATAAATTAGGCAAATCAAAACAATAGAAAGATATAAATAAGAGATTCATTTACATTACATATAGAGTATAAAAGAGAGCACACTATAATTTCATGTAATTCATTTGGAAGAATATCATTGAGGAAGCACAGGTGCAGAATTAAGTTGGAAAAAATATAATGTGGGGGTCCATTCTACTGTTGATCATATTTTGGGAAATTAGTGTCCCTAATGGACCAGATGGGAACATGTGGGTTTACCCACCGGCACACTCATCTCCTATGGTGAAATTTTCGCAGCTTAACTTATGAAGGATCCATTATGAACACCTACAAGGCCTGAATGAACAAGTTGTATGATAGAATGTATGCAGAATTTGAGAATGAGTGGTGTATTCCACCTAACTTACCAATAGTTGTAGGGGACCAAGTGAAGTTTGTAGTTACGCAACACTTAAGCTTGGAAAATTTTGAAATGGCTAATGGAGAAATGGACCATGGTGCAAAGTTCTGCTTTGCATTCACCATGAAATATTTGAAGTGTGTCATCAATCGGATGAAGGATGTGTAGAAGTTGACCATTTATGTTTAAAACATGGACTATTATGTTCACAATCTTCACCGACCTACAAGTATGATCTCGAGGTCGGCTTATGTCAAATTCTTGGAACCATTTTTGTGGATCTGCATCCATAGATCAATTCCACCATCAAGGGATTCATACACCGAGTGTTTTTGTAGTTTCATCCTAAGATGCATGGAGGAGTTGAAGTGGAAGTTACAGACTCCACCTTTCCAAGGCCAAGAGAAGCACTGATCCCACCTATAAGAGTGGTCTAAGAAGAAGGAGAATAAGAATAAGAAGGAAATGAGGAGAAATTAGAAACTTCCAAGAAGAGAAAGTATTATACACACCGAAAGTGTAGTGGGGAACAGGTACATCACAAAAAGGTAGCATCAAGGCTCCAAAACAAGAGCGTGAAGAAGATAAGTAGCTTGAGCAAGAAGATCCAGGAAGAAAAGGTTTAAGGTATATGGTGTCTCTATTTTTGTGACAGAGATAGGATCAAAAGATGATAACACCACATTCAGAGAGGAACTCAACGTAGAAATTGAAGAGGAGGAGAAGAGAAGGGATGAGATAGGGATCAAGGTAGCGGTAGAAGTAAGTGAAAATGTAAAGACTCCTACCGTGTGGAGGGGCCTATAAAGAGTACAATGTAAGGGAATTCACCCACCCAGCCCACCAAGCTAGAAGAGGAGAATAAGGGAGAATCCTTTTTCATAAAGGAGGATAAGGGGTTTCTTGTAGGAAAAAGCACCCTGCAGAAGCAATGGTCAAAGAGCAAAGTAAAGAGAAAGAAGTCGATGCCTATGTCCCCTCACATGGAATTTCTGCATAATCCTGTGAAGGTATTAACTGTTAGGTGCCCGATCACCCTTTCCCTAGAGTAATTACATACTTAGGATATCTTAAACCAAGATGGGGGCATGACGAGGATAAAGAAGATGATAATTTGGAGTATGCATTATCATGTAAAGGAACCTAAGTTTGAGGTTAGCGATCATGTGATCAAGACCATCCATTTGAAAAATAAGAAAGAGACAACTTATAAAGTGGTATACCTAAGCCACCTCACAGATGAGTAGGCATGCAACGCACTACAAAAGATGTCCTTATAAGTTGTAAGAGGAAGCTTAGACCTAGGAGAAAATATTCACACCTTGGTTGCGAGATCGAAAGCTAAGGAGAAAGAGATAGAAAGACTGCAAAATGATTTAAAGGGTGAGTAGGTGCAAACTAAGGAAGCATATGATTGAGCTAACACCTTGGTTAAGAATCTCTTGGAACAATGTCCAAGATCTTGATGAGCTAAGCCAAGATGGATTATGGTGATGAAATGGGGTATTTAGAGGACTTGATGAGGATGTTACTGGTCAACCTCAAGGATGGTGTGGGACCAACAACCGAGGAGATCACAAATTAGAAAGAGAACAAAATTATTTATTTTGAGGCATAGATTAATGAGTTGGAGGACTTACTTACCCAACTCAAGGAGGAAAACCTATTGGTTGACAAGGGATTCAATAGTTTTCAAAAGTATGAGCCTATTATTGATGCGCGTATTACAGTGAAGAGGCCATCCTCAAAGCCTTGCAGGATAAGGTCCTAAAGAATAAGATTGAGTGTTCTATTTGATAATTAACACCACAACAAACAAGGATAAGATAAACACCAAGCGCGAGAAGATGGAATTTCAAATTGGTGAACTCTAGGATTCTATTATAGAATGTATGGATGAGTTCGAGGGAGTTTACATAGAGTAGGTGGTGGTCATAGAGGAGCTCAAGGGGAAGGTTGAATATATTACACAAAACCGGTACTCAACATAGTGGAGGAAGTGCCAGAAAAGATATGGTTGAACCGGAGGCACGAAAGAAATTAAATGGTGAAATAGATGCGGAGTTTCTGAACTCCTCTAGTTAACCATTTAGGCTATCAAAACATACATCATTTTTTCCTTAGCTTGAGTTTTTGGATTATCGATTTTTTTCGAGAGGACGTGAAGGATTTCCTTCGAGGAAATAAAACTAGTGTGGGGTAATGTTGAGTCCCTAAGAAGACTAAGTACCTAAGGCTTGAGAGTTTTTTTCACTGCTTGCGAGGCACGAAGGCACGTGCGAAGTAACCTCAAGAACAATGAGAAGGTTCATGCCGAGGAAGAATAGGCTTGGGACTTAGTCAAATTTTGGACCATGGTTAGAGTTATAATAAGGGACACATGGAGATGTGACTAGATCTGATTGCAGATAAGGCTAAAACATAGAGACTTGCAGCCCAAGGAAAGAATATTCTAGGATATGGTTATCATGATGAGATTAAGAGTTGTAAAGTAGAGTTAGTTATGGTTTTGTTGGCACTTACATGTTTAGGGTATTTGAGTATGGTGGGGTATGATGACATTTGGCATGTGGTTTGTTCTTGAATGATGAATGGGAGATGAAGGGAATATTCTCCCGAGTCTCTTGATATGTATTGATTTGCACGAAACAAAAAAAGAATGGATGTGTGAATGAATGTGTGTAAGGGAGTAGAGAGAGATAAGAGTGAAATGCATAGGGATGTTGTTGTAACTTCTAGAGTAGATTCATTTGTAGGATGAGATTTCTATTGATGTATTTGGTCTATTTTATGGATCTTATCATGTATTTGGCTACTGTAACAATAGAGGATTAATATAATGGTGTTGTTCTGAATATCAATGCTTAATGGATCTAAGTTTTGTGTTCTTTACTATGTTCATGGTTCAAATATGGTTTCTATATGTTCTGTTTAATGTTCATAGTCATAATATGGATCAATTAAGCTCGAGATATAGTTTCTTTATCTCTGTCATACTATGTATGCATTTATTTCTTTACATTTTCTTCAATTCATGGTAACATTCTTGACAAATCTCACATAGAATAGGGGTCTGACATCTTTAGGTGCCTCGGGTGAGCTCCTAGTTAAGGTTGGGTGATATGTCGATGTGCTTGGGAATTAAAGGGTTAGGAAAAGTGATTACACATTGGTTTTCCATTCCTCTCTATCGCAACTTTCCGAATGTGCTTTACTACTTTTACAACAAACTTAAAACACTTATTTCATTAAATTAGGATATATTCTAGTGAATTTGAGAGTCCACTATTTCAAGTACTTGGAAGAAATCCATCTCAATTTTTGTGTATATTGGATTCCATTTTTGTCTATATTGAATTCCATTATTATTATTGGAATCCAATAGTAGAAATATTGGATTCCAAAATTGTCATTATTGGAATTATTCTAGTTCCAATTTCACTATTATTGATTCCATTTCGTTGTTTTTACATTTTCAATGTTGAGAAAATGTAGGGCTAGAAAATACTAACTATTATAAGTAATGAGCCTTGATGTAAGGTAAGCGGTCGCTAACTCTTATAAGTCAGAAGCCTCAATGTAAGGTGAGCATTCAATAACTCTTATAAGTCATGAGCATCGATCTAAGGTGAGTGGCCTCTAACTCTTATAAGTCATGAGCCCATTGTATTAAATGAAAGTGAAAAAGCCTCGATGTAAGGTTAGATTTAGGTAACTTATTATAAGTCATGACCCCGTTGTATTTAAGTCTATTCCTCACACTCTAAAAGTGCAAGCCTCACACTCTAAAAGTGCAGGGCTCACACTTATAAAGTCCGAGAGCCTCATAGTTTCAATGTGCAAGCCCCATTCTCTTTAAAATTTGAGAGCCCCACAAATTTCAAAGTGCAAGCCGCACACCTTGAAAATACGAGCCTCACACTTTTGAAGTGATATCACCGCACTCTGAATAATCCAATCCTCACACTCTAAAAGTGCGAGCCTCACCCTCTAAAAGTGCGAGCCCCACACTTTCAAAGTTTGAGATTCACACCTTGAAAGTGTGAAGTCTCACACTCGCACTTTCAGAGTGTGAATCTCAAACTTTGAAAGTGAAAGGCATGTACTTTCAATGTTTAGTATATGCACATATCCTTAAATTAGATACGAGCTGTAAATGCTAGTGGTGTTATTTTGACTTATGGTGGAAATCACAATAAAATTACATTCTCACCCTAAAATATACCTTGTAACAACTCAATTATTATTATTTTAGATTGTACAAGTTCACTAGTGTTTATTATTATAAACTATATCTCTGAAATTGATCATTAAAATCAAACAACAAAGTCTGGGAGTTTATGTATATCATTAAATGTATTACTCTAGAAAGATAGTAGAATTTATTCTTGTAAATTGTTCCATTCTCCGTATAAACAATGAGTCACTTCTGTGAGCAAGAAAATGAAATAATCCTTGACAAAATGTAATCAAATGTTTTGTAAGAAATGTTGTCTTACACCCTCCGAGATACATTGAACCATTATTTTATAGTTTACATAAATCAAAACACTCATTGTGTCACAATTGTATTTTTGAGTCAAGAAATAATAAAATTGATCTATCATCATCTTTACATTGAAAGGTTCTATCTGTACATTTTAAATTTGTTACAAATTCATACATATACAATTGTAAATCTTATATGAGGAGTCATCACCTTTTGTGGATAATTTTACTTGCACAAAACATGAATATATTTTCTACCTCTAAAATATTAATACAAGTAGTGTTAAGTAAAGTAGCAGTGGAGCTGTTATCAAAATAGAGACTAGTAATTATGACTAGGCAACAACGAGAAGAGTGTACTATAGATTTCTTATTCAGCCTTGATGTTTTTTTCATATTTTAGGTCAATGTAATGATTGATACCGATAACATAGGTAAAGGTACGGTGTTTGGCCGAGGAAATGCAATTAGCAATACCAAATTCTGACAAATTTTGGTCGAAATTATAATCCAAAATAATGTTAGAAGTCTTCACATCCCTGTAAAGAATGCGTGGGCTTAGTCAAAATGAATATATGGTTATCCTTCTTCAACACCATGAAAAATCTTTAGCCAATCGTTTTAGTCTAGCTTAATATTCTTTGATGATCCTATACAAAAATAAAAATTAATAAAAAAACTTGTTAGATTTTCCAAATATCCATTTTACTATGAAGGTTAGAGGTTGATTGAAACTTCTATTTCAAAAATTGAATCTACAATGTATAGATTCATTTTTCTTCATAACATAATCATTTTACTCACCATGTAGGATGTCTCATAGACTTTTGTTTCCAAGTGGAGAAAGAAAACATCCATCCAGGACTCTCAAGATTTTGATGCTTGATGCTTCCAACTATTTCCACATTAGTTTCAAATGCAAGAAAGCTTAGTGGGTAGCGACTGTACATTCTCTTTATAGCAATTGGATTAGAATTATTTAGATCACATTTATAAAGATTGCTTGTAGCACCATAACCAATTACATATTTCTCTTTAAGATTTTTTATGATTGTCATTATGTCATCGTACATGTAAAGATCCATGTTCATGTGCAGTATGACCAACCTTAGAGAACCTAAATGTAACAAATAGATGTGTTGATAAAGAAATTATTGATTTCTGATTTGTTGTCTGATAATCTATACAATATGAAATCATGTCTTGCCATGTTAGTTTTAACACCTTGCTCCATGTTGTTTGCAGAGCCTTTTGTAAATACCTTTGGATGATTTGAATGGTACAAAGCTATAATTATGCACAATAGTAGTATTGAACCCTAATAGATGCAAACAATTTCTAGTTTTGAGATGGATGTTGTTCATTGCATTGGGCCACAATTTTGTTAGACAACATCATACATATCCAAGTTTGCCAAATTTTTGATAACAATAGAAGAATGTCTCTAGAACCCGAGATATTTAAAATACAACTACTATTTCTTGCATCAATTAATTGGTGATATCCAAAACCATAAGAAACAAAAATGAATTGGTATGTAGAGAAAATTTGTGTTTATATCTACAACTATATGGAGGAAAACATGAAAAGTTTTTAATGATAGGAATTTTCCCTAGAAAGATTGTTGTAGGAGAGGTTTCGTAAAATAAATAGAGCCATTTACAGTATCTTCTATTATTATTGCAAGAGAATTAAATTTATTCCTTTCTCAAAGACCTCCATAGCTTTTGAAAGTGAAGACCTCCAAGTTTCCACAATGATGTAGTGTAACTCAATTTTTTTTTAAAGTGATGGGAAGATAGCCATCAATCCACTATTAGCTCCTCTATCCTAAAGTTGTATAGATTATTTTTTACATTGACGGAAAGATATTATATAATATATTGATTCCAACATCTACTATTCTAAACTTCTAGCAAAAAAAAGACATCTTCAAACAAACCAAATTTAATAACGATTAATTATTGAAATTACATAGTGCAATGCACAACAAAAACTTTATTAATGATTTCTTGATTTTTATAACTAAAGGAGGGTTAAAGGGTCCCTTTCCATTTACATTACAGATACAATGAGAGGATCAGTCTAAAAAACCCGAATGATCTAGCAATACTTTGGTGAAAAAATGCTTAAGGGCCTATGCCAAAAACACAAGTGATTGGGAATACAAAAACATAGACCAGTAAGAAAGACATGATGATTTGGTACCTAAGAATTTTCTATGTACTTATTTATTTGAATCAGATGAAACCTTTGTAACCTCCACCTTAATGGGCCTAAAAATGGTTTCTGCAAGTGGTTCCGGTAAAAGATGTTCTTTTCCAAAGAAATTGCCCAAATTTTTAACTACCATATGCCTCGCGACCTTCTCGACAAAAAACATCCCAATGTGTGGGTTCCTCTTGCAGAGAGAAATCATATCATCCAGTCGGACAAGGAAACAAAATATCTCCCACCCTTAGTGTCTCACCCCATTTGGACACACTAGACATGAATCGTATTAGGTCGTCAAACCATTTTTACAACTCTGAATAAACGACCACATCTAGAAAACCTTCCTATTTATAACTAGCCTTAGATATCAAGGGCCATGACGCACTCATAGTTTTTGCATTTCTGCTTCCATGCCAACCCTATACATTGGCTTGATCCAGTGATGACCCATCTTCAAAGCCCAATTCTTTGTCAGGTGTTTGATAAGAAGATAACAAATGAATGTCAAAGAAACTTCTACATTTTCCCTCAGATGTCCCTCTAAAGAAATATAATTATCTCCACAAACTCCCTCAATAGCAACCAGGTCTTGCTCTGTTTCAATTCGAAAAATGGATTTAAAACAAAGTGATGTAAAATTTTGGTATAGAATTTCATTTCACTCACTTGACGCGAAAATTGCATGAAATAAAACATTGGAAAGGCCATGACGAGATGAAATGAAAGCCAGTGAAATAAAGATGAAAGGTGTGAAAATAAGGAGGAGAGGATCAATAAATATGTGGAGTGACTATGCCATCACATGCTTGTAATTAATACAAGCTTGTTAGGGGCTTTAATATCAACCTTTATTGGAAAAGGTGATGAGTCCAAGTGATCAACATATTTATTTCCAATCTTATCACAAGATTTTCTATAAAATATGCCTTTTTAGTAGCCTCCCCATATATAACATTTAAGGTCCAATCTTTAATTAATGAAAGAGTACAAAATTATTTTTATTCACATAATTTTTTTATGGCGACATTAATAATAATATAAGAGTCACCTCCAATAATTAAATCATTACTATCCAATTCAATATCAACTGACCAACAATGTACCAACACTTTAATTTATTGATTCATACATTTATTAATTTACATTGGTTGGGATCATGGTCCGCAATCTATAGTCGGGGACAACCTTAGTAATCAATATCATGATATTGCATAATTTAATCTTCAAACTATTAATAATCATTAAAAATAAAAATTCTATATTTGGTCCTTCGAGTAATCTCAATAATTTTTACATTTACTTTTAATTTAGTAATTTGGGGTTGATGGTGTGTTTTATTTATGAATAACATCTTATATTCTATTAACAAGTAAAATTATATAAGAATATTCACCAAAAATTTGGAATGATGGAAGCACACCCCAAAGCCACATGTTTAAACAAGGCACACAAAATTCCTAGGAGTACATTCGATTACAAACATCACATGACAGAAAAAGCATAAACTTTAAGCATCATCTATAAATTATCGACCAACAATGCACATATCTTGATCATGCCATCAAGATCCAGACAAGTCTCGAGGATAGACAATTCCCTTCTATTTCTTTCCTTCGAAATAAAAATATCGATGTGGTCTTAAAAATACAAAACACATTACTTAAAATTTAATGAAAATAGTCTAAAACTTCCATACTTCATCTTGTTTTGAACTAGTCTATTGGAAAAAATTGATCGATACAATATTGTATCGATAGGGTTGGTTAAAGACAATTCCTTCTACAAAAATTATACACAACATGCTTTCCACTAACATTATTTTCTCAATACCCTCTTCATCATTCTCTGTAATAACACCTTCCGCATTTGCGAAATGACTTCTTTAAATTTACTACATATCTGCATAACCACACTTCTCTTACATCAATCAACATTATCAACTTCTATCAATCCAACAAACACATTCCAATAAAAATTCTATTCATTACTCATGTTAGTAATTATGCAATTAGCATCTGGAAGAAGGTCACCCTTATTTCTATCTTTCCAAACTAGCTTCGAGGATTGGAGAGAGTTTGTCACGCTCATATAGCACTTAAACCCGGTTTTTTATTTTCCTTGGCCCAAAAAAATATGTTTATTTGATCAAAAACTATTGGGCATATTATATCAGAAAGATTTGATCAATGTAATAGAATTCCATCATTTAATACTATGCCAGAATCTTGTTCACCTTCACCTGCGTATGTGGTTGATCCTTTAGGTATATTTTCTTTGAAGGATGATTTTAAGAAAATATGCAAGGCCAAGATGGACATAACATGTCTTTAGGTTTAATTGATGTACATCTGTTACAATGATCTAACATTGCCACACTACATGGCTATGTTAATTACAAGAAATTTTGATCGTAGCAATAGCAAAGCCTTCCCTTTCACTCACGATACTTATTGGTTTAAAAATTCTAGTCGGATCCATCCTTCTCGAAGGTTTGTATTCAAGGATAGTCCATCGAATATAATATAATTACAAATATTGACTTCAAACCTATTGAGATTGTTTTTTTGCATGGTTAAAATAGATTTGTCGACAATATATAGGATAGCGGCCGATAGCCTTCTCATCAACGAATAATTTACAAACATAAAACATGAATTTCTCTTCACGGACTCGATTAGTCATTCTTGAGCAAGACCCATGTTCATCTTTGCCTTAAATTTTTAGTTAAACATTTAAGAATATTTTTTAACGGGTCATTTAGGAAATATGCGGGGCCAAGATGATTAAGATACATCTTAACATTCAAAATATGTACTTCTTGTAGACACCCATAATTACGCCCGAGTAATTTAAATAATTAAATTGCACTAATTATCTCATTTCTCACAAATTGACGACATATCATCAAAAGTGCTCATCTTCTCTCTTATTTTCGTTAATTAATTACAATACATTAATTAGTTAAGTCACCTATCCAACTAACATCCTAATTAACGACCTTCCGTTAATTATTCACCCCTTCTACCTCGACTAATTAATTATTATTAATAAATTAGCTTTCCCCTTCATTTAACCAATAAATTGATATTTAATTGATTTAATCCCCTTCTAATAGCCTAAATCATACTAATATTCCTCTAAATAGCTTTTATAAGCTTACATCTACCTATTAGTTAATCACCTTTGATTAATTAAAACACCCCCAACTCCCATGACTTGCTAAGTATAAATTAAACCCTTCTAAAGTAAGGTTACCTTTTATAAAGCAACCTTATCCATTCCTAATCTTGTTTTACCTTTATCCCACATGCAAAGGGATGAAGTGTTTCCTTTATTCATTGGGCTATATAAGGAGCCCTCCTTCTACCTTTATACCTACACCTAAACTTATTGACAAGACAAATTCAAAGCATATAGAAAAATAGACTAAAAGCTTTCCTTTGTTTTCTTGAGAGTTCACCACTTGGAGAATTAAGCCTCTTTTCTAGCTAAAAGTTCTTAGGTCATATGGGAGGTGTCAAAAGGGGTCTTGTAGCCCAAATTTGATAAGCACCCATTCCTAGGTTCTTGTAATATCAAGAGAAACCTATTTGATTATCATGGAGCTTACATAGGTTCATTTACTTCTTGTTAATTGAAGAGAATAGAGAATTTAGATATTTAGCATGTTAATTGTCAAAGTTTTATTTAGTGTCTAACCTTGCTTAATTATCATCTTGATGGTGCTTTGTATTTTGTTTAATTTTGTTGATCAAGGCTACTAGGTGTTAGTATTTATTTGCATTAGCATTAGTTTAAACAAATCATGCACACATTTGGCACGCCTGGTGGGACCTAGTCGCTTGGCATTTTGGTTTAAATTTTATTGTTTTGGCTAACTTTTGATATGCACATGTAGTAATTAATGTCTATTTTCTTGGAATTTTTGCTAATTTTATATGTGTAAGTTCTTGTTCATAGCCATCAATTTAATGGGTTGTTTCCATTTTTAAACTAACTTGCTAAAATTTGAAGTATTGTGAGCTTTCTTGTGTTTTTTTCTCGTATTTTGGTTGTAGGGGTGGCACAAGCACACTACTGGAGTGTAGGTACATTGTTGGTGGCGTGGGCACACTGTCATAACCTGATTCTCTATTTATCGACCCTGGTGCATACGCACCAATCCTAGAGCACATACCCTAACCAACACGCAAACACACCGACTTGGGCACAAACATTATTTCATACTATACCTTCACTGTAATTCAAAACTTGTCAGATCAACGTGTACACCCTAACCCAAGTGCACACATTGTGTTAGTGGCATAGACACATTTCTAGTGGCATAAGCGTTCTGTTGGAATCTGAGATTATTTTTCAAAGTGGTGGCACACATGATTTTTGGTAGCGCAAGCATTCTATGCAAATTTAAGCCTATTTTTATCGAAGGTAGCGCATACATTCTTCTAGTGGCACACACGACTCTCGGGTGGCATAGGTACATGGTAAGCCAAAAACACACAAAGTAAAGCACATGTATTTTTGTGGTGCACAAGCCTCTCGAGTGGAATATGTGCACTGTAAATCGAAAAACACAAAGTGGTGTATCCACCTAACCCGCGTGTAGACACAAGAACAAGGGTGTAGGTGTCTTTTTATTTTCTTGAAGTTAATGTGTTGAGGTGCTAACATTCTTGCAAGTTTTATCTAATTAAATACTCGTCTTTGTAAGGTGTTTTTACATGCTTTTACTTGATTAGATAAAGTTTTCATGTTTACTTATACGAATAAGATTGTGTATGCTCTTCCCTCACATCCCTTGGGGTAATCTTGGGAATCAGAAATGATTCTTAGGTCCTTTTGATGCTTTGAGGTTGTTAGGAATATTTGAATTGGAATTGGTTAACTTGGTGTGTTTGAATTAAAGTTTTTTCCATTTGATATCTTTTCAGATTTTGGAAACATCACCTATGATCTTCTCTTGTGTCCTTGGACGATCTGGAGAATCAGAAATGGTGTTTACTCTTTTGATGGAAACTACTAAAATCGTCATACAGACCAAAGAACCATGCTTTTCAAAGAAATTAGGAATCAAAACGAAGTGAAAAACACTAATACGCTTTTTATACGAGTTTCCAAAAGGTGTTCAAGCAAACCACACCTAATTAAACAAGATAAAAAGAACAACATATTCAAAACATTTTATTGCAGGTTTTGGAAAAGGGTACGTCCCTCTCCACTCAACTGGAATGTAACCCCTTTGGCATAACACCTTAAGCTACAACAATGGAGGTGGTTCCAGGGAACCCCAAAGTAGTCCACGCAAAAAGAAACCTTATGGACAAAACGGGAAGTGCTCCACACTACCTACTTGACTAGTGATTCCTTTGTGAGATAGCGTTACAAGTTGTCCCTATCGCAACCCTATTAAAAGTACACGATGGATGCATTTACTGCCCACTGTGCTTGAAGGGGGCAAAGCTGAGATACTCCCAAGATAGGCAAGGGACTATTTGGGTAAATCACCCCACTCATGGATAGATTTGTAACACCTAGGATGAGAGAACCACCTAGGAAAATATACTTTGGCCAGGAGCCCACTTTGACCATTCTAAAACAATGGTGTTGAGTTGTGAGCCATCTTTTCATCATGAAACGTGTGACGCGTTACTTTCGCTTAGTTTTTCACTTGCCTTAAGGTGAGGTGAAACTCTACCAAAGTGAAGCCAACATTTTTCATCCCCATTTTGGTTTGCTTCCTTCACATTCTTTTGACATTTTGTTGATTAAAAGAAGGGTGACTACCTTTTGCTACCAATCGATTGTTTCTACTAGTTGTTTTTCCATTTACACCCATCCATGTTTGCGGTTGGGTAAGTTAGACGTCTAAAGTGTACGGAGGTGTATTCATATCATTAGTCACCTTTTTTATCTTGATACCCATGTCAAGATCGTCGTTGTAGTTAGGTATGGTTCATCATCTTGAACTTCCTTAAAAGGGTTACCTTGTTTGTATTGTATCACTACAATTTTGATATTTACGTCTTGTTTCTTGTAAACTCGACCTAAATATATATATTATAAGGTTACGTTGGACACATTTTAACTATTCCTAGCTATACTTTGAGATTTTGGTTTGATTCTACTATTACCTCGATTTTGAAGAGTGCTACATGTTGCCACTTGTGTGTGTTATATCAATATCATCTTGATATTAATACCTTACTTTCTCGCAAAGTTTGGTTAACATATCTTGGTGATATTGTTGTGTCACTCAAAAGTTGTAAATGGAAATTTTTGGATATAGATCTTAATCGAATTTGAGCTCACTTCTAGTATATCTTGTTAGGAGGTCACATTAAATTTTTGTATTTACTTACGTCTTCTTCATTCTCTTGAACTTGGCATAAGTGAGAACATATTTTTATCATCTTGCAACACTAAGATGCTTTTTGAGACATATTTTAGGAAGTACTTCATTTGATAGGCTTAGATACCAAACATTTGTGTCACCGGTGGTTTATCACTCTATCACATTGTTATTCATTCATATTCTTGAAAATTTATCTTGCATTTTACTCGGGTGTGGTCACAAAGTTTTGAACACATTTACAACTTACCTTAGTGAAACTATCACAAATCATGGCTCCCAAAACATGATTAGGACTCAAGAAACAAACATACGAGGAACAACAAGCACAAGCTTGGGAAGCCTCAAACAAACAAGGGTCGAACCCTTCATTGGACATGATCTAGGGCCTCTATTTTCTGTGGAAAAAGAGATAGAAGATATGGTCAATCATAGTGGTGATGAATTGGAATCCCCACATGTAGAATTTGACTTTGACCCCAATTTATTAGATGATTTTCTTTTCAAATATAAGGATAGAGTGCTAGCATGGGTCATAGAGTTAGGGGCTAAAATGCCAACCGAAAGTGAAACAATCCCACCAGTAAATAATTTTAATGAGAAAGAACGACCCCTTATCAACATGGAGGATATCTTGATGCATGGACATGCTTCTACCTCCAACGTAGGAAATGATAAAGTGGTGGGACATAGAATACCCTTTATCAAAGTGCTACTTAAAAATAGAACATGACATGAGAATGGTGAAGAACATCCACAATATGAAGAAGAGGATGAACCTTTAGAAGAAGAAACCACAATTCAACAATAGATTAGTAACCTAAGTTGACAATTAGCTTTACTAACCTCTCACGTACGAAGGAAGCAAGCAAAAACATTCAAAAGACAAGGTCTAAGGTAATATCAGTGAACTCCATAGAGAAAATCAAGGAGAAGACGATATGGGGTATCATCGAGTATATATCCCCGCTTCTCCCACTAGAGAACAATTGATCACACAAGAGGTACAATCTATGAAAGCAACACTCACAAGCCTTCAAGAGAGCAATATAGGGAGAATTAGAAAGTATCAATATGAAGAATTATGTCCCAATCCTTTTGACAAGACTGAATTTTCAACCCTTTCCTAAGAAATTCAAAAATATAAAGGGAAGGGAGATCCACTAGATCATGTCATATATGGCATGTCAAGAGGTGTCCTATAGTGACAATTATCTCATAAGACCTTTTCCCAAGAGTCTAGGAGGTCAATCCTTGGAGTGGTTTACACGTTTACCTCAGGGATCAATTTCCACTTGACCAGAACTGGTAGAAAGGTTTGTGCGTCACTTCTCGCGTACAACATAGAGAGTGATGTAACCATGGCGATTTATGTGGCACCAAACAATGCCCTAATGAGACTTTTTCCAGATTCCTCCAATGGTGGAGAGGGATAGCTAGCCGCTTCCCTTGCGCTTCCCCTAAAAAATAGCTGGTTAGTATTTTTGCTCCCAACCTAAACCCGAATATAACCTTCCACCTCCAAATGCATTATGAATGGAGGTCATCGAAAAAGGGTTTAAATAGAGAAATCTCTCATTGCCAAAGGAACTCTCAAGTCCCAATCTATAGATAATGAAAATTTTAAACCCACGGAGAAGCCAAAGGTTTTTAACAAAAACAAAAATGTGGTAGGAGACAGGATCACTGATTCCAAACGTGTACAAATGGTCCAAACCGGTCAACCTTTTAAACTAACCAAAGGACCAATTCAACCACCACCAAAATGAAGAATGTTCACCTCTCTTAATGAACCTTTGTCGGTTATACTAAAACAATTAGATGTGGCTCACATGGTGATATATCCTATGACACAACCATTTAATGAAAATTCTCCAAAACCTTCATGGTACAAGAAGCATGATGAGTATTGCGAAACGCATCGTGTCAAGGGACATAAGATGATAAGTGTCTACGACTTCATCATTATATCCAAGACCTCATCAATAATGGGGAGATAGAGGTGGACAACCCAGGGAAAAATTAGACACCCAACAAGAAAATGGGGATATCTAAAGAGCCATTCCCAAACATGATAAATCAGAAAAGTCAAAGTCGGATCAAGGAGAATCATCCCAAAGTTATAAAGCAAGAAATTACTTATACACCAAAAAATAAAAAATCATTATGATTCATTTATTGGATGTATTCACTCTCCTATTGACCATATTAATACCATCCAAATCAAGGGAAAGGATTGCGCCATGGTAACAAGGTATACCTACCTTGTGATTCTGGAACCTTCTCCATCAACCCCAAAAATGGTAAATACAACCTCTTAGAGAAACTTGAGAAGACATCTACTAAGATTTTGATCTTATATCTTCTTAAGATATCCAATGTACACAAAGACATTCTATACCAAACTCTTCAGGGGTCGGGAGTTCCATTAGAGGTAGATCCTACACATCTTCAAGCCGTAGTAGCAAACATCATACCAAATGAACATATTGCCTTCAATCATAGGGAGATCCCTACTGAAAATCCAACACATAATCTTCCTTTGTATATTGAGGTAGTGGTTACCCGCAGGAAGATCAAATGGGTGCTTGTGGATAATGGATTAGGGTTGAACATCTGCATGCTAAAGTTGGTTAAACAATTGGGACATACTGAGGCAGATCTTGAGTCAAATATCATCACTATCACCGCTTACGAAAACGCATAAAGAAAGTGAGAAGGCACAATCGCGTTGCCCATGGAGGTGGTTCCCACTTGCCATCAAAAAAAGTTTCATGTCCTAGACTTGGAACTTCCATATAACATGCTTCTAGGTCACCCATGGATTCATGCCATGCAGACCGTGCCATCGACATTCCATTAGTGCATTAAATTGAAGCATGAGGGACACACCATTACAATACAAGGAGATTCAAAGCCCTTCGCTCACTGCAGAGCTCTCAATAGCTTTACACGTAAGGGCACATATACATGTCCCTCTGCCGATATAGCTATCCCTCTCCAATCGTGAGGCCATGTCTCTCAGTTCTTACACCCATGGTGTGTCTACATCAACCTCTCCTTTTGATTCATGGGAGATGAAAATCCTAGAATATGGTTATGGAGAATATAATGTACAACAAGCCCTCTTGGTTTTAGACCTCTCATTGTCACCTAAGACTAGAGGTCGACCCAACTATCACTTGTAAGACCTAGAAATGAACACACTATTGGGTCATTCTTACTCGGGAGGCTTGTTGGATGAAGAAAAATTATTAGATCCACCTACAACTTGGGTCCCGAGAGATACTCAAATTGACCTATTATCAAACCCCTGGATACGAGAAATCTAGTATAATGATGTACTCCATGGGCTACAAGGGCCTAGGATGTGGAAGAAATGAACAAGGATAGAGAGAACCAAAGGCCTCTTCCACATTTTAAAATGAAAGATACGACATTGGAATTCACCCGTATGGAGCACACCCCAATGATCAAAACACTACTTGTTCTGAACGTGTGGATAGATCTAACTATCTAGACAATGATATGGATTCCCATTGTAGCCAATGGATCTTGCCTCCATGAACCTATTCATGAACAATGCAGTCCCAACCATAACCCCTACTGAGAACCAACCCTTGACCTTGTTTACCCTTCCCTTGTTTAATGGGACCAATAACGTCACATGTCGCTAGTTCTATTCGAGAATGATGAAGCTATCACAGAGTTCATGGGAATTTAGGATAAAATTCCCATTGGAGACCAAAAAAAGGGATTCTATATTGACTTGGATACTTGTGCTTACTTCGGCGAAGAGGCTGAGCTTCGTGGTCAGCAAAACTTAAGAAAAAGTGAGGGAAAAAGTTCCAACATAAATCCTCGGAAAAAATCAAAGTCCAAGTCGAATAGTGAAAACCTCTTTGAGGCACTGGCCAACAAACAAGTAAAAAAATCAAAGGACAATAAAAGTGACCACTCCAAGGATGAAAATCTTGTGGAGACATCCTTGGACGAAGATCTCAACCTTCCTTCCAATCCTACACATATGGAGGACTTGTCAAAATTACTAGTTGAAGAAACCATCAATTCAAATATTGGTACGGAAGAGGACCCGAAAATAGTCAAATTGGGAGCATCACTCTCGCACAGAATGGAAGACATTCACTATGTTGCTATGAGAGTTTATAGACGTGTTCACATGGTCCTACAAAGACATGTCAGGCTTAGATCCAACTTTAGTTGTGCACAACCTAGTTGTGCATGCAGATGCTAAGCCTATCAAGCAGAAGCTCAGAAAGATGCACCCAAGGGTAGCCCTATTGGTTAAAGAATAATTAGAAATATTGCTTGTGGTAGGATTCATTTAGCCTATTGATTATTCTGAATGGATATCTAACATCATCCTTGTCCAGAAAAATCCTGTTGGGATCAAAATCTGCATGGATTTTAGAGACATTAATAAGGCTTTCCCTAAGGATGATTTTCCACTACCAAATATTGACATGATTATGGATTCAACAGTAGGATATGAGATGCTATCTCTCATGGATGGATTTTTAGGATACAACCAAATCAAGATAGTTGAAGAATATCAGCACAAAATGGCTTTCACGACTCCTTGGGTTACCTTTTGTCATCAAGTGATGCCATTTGGTCTCAAAAATAAAGGAGCTACTTATCAGCGGAAATGACAATAATTTTTCATGATATAATTCATGATATCATGGAGGACTATGTAGATGACATCCTCATAAATTCTAAGACAAGAGAAGACCATCGAGTCATTTTGTGGCGTATTTTTGAGTGCCTACGAGAGTACAAAGTCCGGCTGAAACCAAAGAAGTGCATATTCAGCGTGCTATCAGGAAAACTATTGGGATTCATCATATCAAGAAGAGGAATTGAGGTATACCCTGCTAAAGTGTCTATTATTACTGAAATGCCTCCACCTAAGAATATTAAGCAATTGTGCATCTTACGGGAAAAATCCAGCTATCCGCCACTTCATCTCCCAACTTGCAGATAAGTGCCACTCATTCACCCACTTTCTTAAGAAAGATGTCACCTTCTTTTGAGGACCGAGAGAAACAACAGCCTTTGGTTTACTTAAACAATACTTGGCCTATCTACCTATCCTCATGCCTCCAACTCGCCGGGAGCCACTATTGCTTTATATCTTTGCTACGTAGTTTGCTATTGGTGTGTTGCTCACCCAATACAAACTTGGTCACAAAGAAAGAGTGGTGTACTATCGTTGTCACACTCTCATCACTTATGAGATCAACTATCCCCAAATTGGAAAGGGTTTATTACTGTTGTTTTTACTTTTCAAAAACTTTGCCATTATCTATTGAATACCAAAACCAAGCTGATATCCAAAGTTGACCCACTCAAGTACTTGCTGTCTAAACCCACCCTCACGGGTAGAATGGCTAATTGGATCATTCTACTAAGTGAGTTTGACATAGAATTTATACATCAGAAGTTGGTTAAAGGACAAGTACTTGCTGACCAACTAGTAGAAGCACCTTTGCAAGGCACCGAACCTTTGAATCTGGAGCTTTCATATGCCTCATTGTTATACATTAAAGAATCTGTTGTGTGGCAAATACATTTTGATGGGTCCTTTACTTTTCATGGTTCAAGTGCAGGGGTGGTCCTCATTACTCCTTCTGGTGACCCTATACCACAGGCTTTTCACCTGGGTTTTCCTTGCACAAACAATATCACAGAGTATGAGGCACTTATCGTAGGGATGAAGCTCACTATCAAGTGGAACATTCATCATGTCAAGGTTGTGGGTGATTCTCAGTTAATTATCAAGCAAGTTAATGATGAATACAAGGTTAAGGATGAGAATCTCATACCTTACAAAAATATGGTAGAAACTCTGAAGAGTACTTTGTGTGCATTACATTTGAACAAATTCCAAGAGCACAAAATAGATCGGTAGATGTTATGGTGATAGTGGGTTCTATGCTTTGTATTCCTCCAGGAATAATGACATGTCGTTCTTTGTGGAAAACTTATCCTAGCCTGCGTATGACATTCCAGAATCTTGTCTAGCTTGTGATGTTTTTGGTCCCAATTCCCCATGGTATGAGCCCATCTTTACCTATTTCAAGGACAACACTTTCCCTCCCAACATTTCCCATTTTGAGGTACATTTTATCATCGTGGCTATGATGGGAATCTGTTACGTTGTCTCGATTTGACAGAATCGATCCAAGCAATCAAAGAAGTACATGAAGGGGTGTGTGTATCACATACTAATGGAATGGTTTTGGCCAAGAAATTGTTAAGAGTAGGCTACTATTGGCCTACCATGGAAACCAATTATTGCAATTATGTTAGAAAGTGTGTACTTTTCCAAAATTATGGAAACTTCATCCGTTGTCCATCGTAACCATTGTAACCTATCACTACCCCATGGCCATTTTATAAATGGAGACTTGACTTGATAGGGAAACTTACCCCTACCTCATCTGATGGTCATACCCACATCATCATGGCTACTGAATACTTTACAAAGTGGGTGGAGTCTGCTCCTCTAACCTATGTAATGAAGCTTCCGTATTTCCAAATTTATCATGAATCATATCATTTGTCGATATGGCATTCCTATAGCCATTGTTACGAGATAATGGAAATCCATTTAAGAGTAAAACTATCAAGATTCTTTGTCGCTGGTTCCAAATCAGGTTAAAATGGTCTACACCACATTACCCCCAAGGTAATGGACAGTGAGGCCATAAAAAATAATTTGGTGAGAATAATGGAAAAGATGGTCAGAAGATAGGTTGTAATTGGCACTTACAAATCTATCTAGCTCTTTGGGCTTATAGAACCTCCATCCACACTCCTACGGGTGTGACGCCATATTCTCTAGTATTTGGGACGTATCTCATCATCCCACTAGAAATTGAACTTCCTTCCTTAAGAATCTCTCTTAGGGATTCTTTGGATAAAGATGAGGATTACCAAGTAGCAAGACTGGTTGAATTAGAGCTCCTAGATGAGAAGTGCATTCGTGCTGTTAATCATTTCAAAGTATATCAGAATAGAGCCTCCAGAAACTACAACAAAATAATCATACCTCATCAGTTTGAGATTAGTGATTTAGTCATGAAGGAGAATCACCAACACAAGAACGGAACAAGAAAAGAAAGGCAAGTTTTAACCACATTGGTTAGGACCCTATGTTATAGTAGCCAAGTACGGCACATGGGCATACAATTTTTTTCCCCCATGGGGATGATCTCCATGATCCCATGAACGCCATGCATCTTAAGAGGTTCTATGCTTAAGCATAGTGCAAAATCAGAAAAGTAAAAAATCAAAAACATGGTAAAATGATCAAAAATACAAAAAAATCAAAAAGAGAAAAAAAGAGAAAATAGGTCATCCACAAGTGAAAACCACACAATTGTGGCACTTTGGATAGGTCCTTGGGTGAAAACTGGTTTCCGGAACCTTGGGAAGATTCGTTGTTCACAAGCATCTTACATCTAGAGGGTACTTTTACTTGGCCTAGCCCTAGTTCTGCCTTTGAGATTCCCTGTGAGCCCAATCCTGTCAAGCCTTGATCCAAATTTGTCTTCTTTTATTCATTTGTTAGGGGCATGGCCTTTCGCTATTCCCCATCTTATGCTAGGGAAATTCAACGAATTCACCTTCTTTTTCATAAGAGTGTGGCCTCTGCCCTTATATATTTGCCATCTAACGCTGGGGCATCCACGCTTTCTTGGTTACCTATGCATAACTCTAGAAAAATGTTAGAAAACAACACAAAAAACAATAGAAAATTGTTTCAAAAACACAAAAATAATAGAAAATTGTGTCAAAAACCAAAACAAATTACAATAGAAAATTGTTGCATGAAAACAAATCTTAAAAAAATTTACTTACATTTACTTGCATTGTCTTGTTTGCTTGTATAATTGCTTCATGTTTCTACTTTTGTGTTGTTTGTTTCTTGGGCATAATTTTTATAATTCATCTTTTCTTACTTAGATTAGATTTATTCTTACTTTTTCATATTGAGGTATGTTTTTACATGCTAGTGAATCATGGTGCATTATTATGTTAATTCATTGTGTTCTTTGTTAGCATATGGTTGTGTTTATTGCATATGCATTATTTTGTTATCACATCATCACGTTACCATCATTATCATCACATCTAACATCATCTATACATCATATATCAAGAAAATCTAAGTATACATCATACATGAATGCTAAGCTAATCATCACATATCGTATCATCAAATGGGGGCAAGAGGTATTGTAAATATCAAAAATTTATCCCCCCTGTACCCTTATCATCCTATCATCCCATCCACTAAATATGGCACATCACATAAACAAACACATTTGATATATTCTACAAAGTCAATCATCTAGAAATCAAAACACATGTGATACATCAACAAGATCATGATACATATACATGTCAAATCAAATCAGAATGCATCATAACTACATCTATCTATCCATGAGAAATAATAAACAAATGTCCATCTCATATACACATATGTCATGTCAAAAATGTCCAAATCATACATGTGTAGTATATCTGTATCAAAAAGGGATATACATCCCGACAGTACATCAAAAATCCTTCATCATAGGCATGTATCAAAACTACTATACATCAAAAATTCCTTCGTCTAAGGTGTACAAAGGTGATACATCTATTACGTAATAAAATCCTTCATCAGAGGCATGTATCAAAACTGTTATACATCAAAAATGCCTTCATCTGAGGCATACAAAGGTGATACATCTATAACAGAATAAAATCCTTCATCAGAGGCATGTGTCAAAACTGTTGTACAAATACAAAATGATATACATAGAGCACAATCTACTCATAGCCTTCATCAAGAGGCATATGTGTAAAAGTACAAAACATCGTGGCTGACTCTGAGCCCTCTCGATGGGGTATCTGGTATGTCTCGTGGAGGTGACATAACATAAGCATCGCTAGCTCTCCCTAGTCATGGCTACTCCATTGAGGCCTAAGGCGTCTCGATCTAGTGCCCTTACTCGATTCCGCCGACTATAATAAGGTGCTTGCCTCTCTACTAGAATCATCTCAAAATATAAGGACCTATAATAGGAGGCCCTACCCTCTGCTGTGGCTAGATCTATATGAGTCCAGCAACACCGTTGTTGTACCCTCTATGCATAGGTAGGACACTATCTCTTCTAAAGCTTGGGCCACTTGACTGACCCACCGCATGCCTCGCTTCCGAGCTTATCTCACTCTAATATCACAGGCTATAACTGGGCATGTGTCTACAATTATAAATATGTCACTTGGGCCATCTGGGAGGCCATTTGTCAAATTTGGCTTTGAAGTTCACAATATCAAGCTCCTCCTCCTGGGCCAGCTGGGCCTCGAGCCTCGATCTCACTCTACTAATAAAGTCACAATCTGCACCCGAGCCTCGATCTCACTTGGTTGTCATCATGTCACACACCGTGCTCAGCCTCGTCTCTCTCTTCTCTAGCCTCATCTCTCTCGATAGAGCCTCATGTAGAATCGCTACTACAAGGTGGTTATTTGTGTCACTGGTTGTGCCACTAAGACTGGTCCCTGTGGTGCCCTAGATGACTGGCCCTACTCTAGGACTCTAGCTCTAGGAATCTGTGCAAGCACCTATCCTCGACCCCGTGGCCTCGAGTCCCCCGTGTCTCGTGAGGCACCCTACTCATCATGAGGTAATCCATCAAATGGATCCTCTAGATCATGACCTGCTGCACCCTCTCTCTGCTTAACACCATTCCAAATCTCGCTAGGTGGTCGAGTTCCTGTTGCCTGTGCCTCCTTTGGGATAGTAATGCACCGGGTAGGATAATGGCATACCAATTCTTATAATCTACTATAGTACCTAGATCCCTGACCTGTCATGCTGGGTCCCATGCCTATGGGACCACCTATGAGAAACTTGCCCTGGCTCGGGCCATCGGTATGCGAGGCCCCATAGTATGCCTCTCTGAGTCTCAGCAAGCATACCATATGTCAGACTGCAGAACCCCTTGTACTAGGCCAAGTTGTTGCTGACACTTGTCAACTCTGTACAACTCTATGATGTAGCTGAAACTGCTAAGGATAAAGTGCTCTATTGAGCACACACTGAGCTCTACAACATCCTCTGGCCATTGGATATGTCTATAGTGTCTTTATATAATGTCTATCTCCAACAGCTCATCGAACTCTCACCGGTATCTATATAGGCTGCCTAGGTGGCCTCTAACATCACCACCTACTGATACCCATGCCATGTACGATGGCTCCTTTGGGTCTTGAATGTGTAAAATGCCCATAGGGCATCCGATAACAATGTGGTCCTGTAGTGCCCACTTCCCTTTGACATCTTTAGATACTAATCTTGATATTATTGATCTTATTATGGACACTATTATGTTTTGATTTAGTATGATGGATAGATGTTAGATCATGGATTATTATTGATCTGGGTTCAGTTATTATACATGATGATTACTAGAGACATTTTTATATGGGGATGATGATATACTATTTGACATGGATATGTGATGGATGATTGTTCAGACATGTGATATTGGATATTGTGAATAGAACTAGCATGGGAATTAATTGATGATGACATAGTTGATTAATTAAACTAAAAATGATAATGTTGATTTCTTGATGTTGTTGTGATTCATATGTATAGATGGTTTTGTTATTATATTTATATCATGTTGGATGTTCTGATATGGCCATGAGGCCGAAGGAGGTATTTGTGTTTTACAGGTTAAAATATCACAACAATGTCGGGGGACTGGAGACCAACCGTATTGGAATTCTAGGTGAATTCAACCAGGTCACCATGGCAACATGTTGTGTGTGTGTGTGTGTTGTATTATGTTAGGGATTCGATAGGTGGAATCACCTTTGAATGTGACCATGGGGCTTTATGTTTTGTTAATGTGGTTTCTTTAGTATTGTTGCATGTGTTTATTTTGTGATGTGTTACCCCTTTTCATTAGTTATATGTTATGTTAATGTTGTGAATAATCATTTATTAAAATAAATGAATCAATATGTCATAAGAATGTAATTAATGAAGTTTTTTATCTTAAATGTAATGTTGTAAGAATGTGTAAGGGATATGTAACAGAATGTAAGATAGATTTTGGAGTGTGAAACACTTCATCCTCTTGGGAATTCAAATTTTTCCTTGGAGGCTATATTTGGAGGCTTGTGGGACAAGTTAAACTTGTCCCACCTCTTTAAATTATTCACCAACCATACATATGGTTTGGAGGTTAAATTTAGACCTTTTAATGCATTTTGAAATGACTAATTGTAAATTTTAATTTCACTTCTCTTACATGTTTTAAATTCAGTCCTTTTGGGGTATGGGTTATTTTTGGAGTGTGTAAGTCAATTTGTCATTTTATTTATTGTGCTTAGGTGAATGATGTTGATTTTTGTTTTGGGGTTGAGGAAGAGTGATGTGGCATCCCACATGGATCCACATCATCCTCTTCTCTTCCCTCTCCTTTAAAATTCAAATTTCTTGCTTGTTTTGGGGGTTGTTGAAACTTTGCATACTTCCCTTGGGGTGAATTTCTTGTTGTTTTGGGAGTTCTTGCTTGTGGAAGGAGATTGGAGACCATTGCATGCTTGTGTGTTGCTGATTTTGGACTGTATTTTGGCATTGGGAAGCTTGTTGATCTTGGAACAAACTCCATTATGGAGAGGTAGGAACTTGAGCCCTTTTGTTTTAAAATGCTTTTTCTCTTTCTATGCATGGATGAAATGGTGAATGTTTTATGTGTGTGTTGGCTGGTTGGGTAGACTGCTTAGGACATGGTGTAGGAGAAGGCTATGGGGATTTCATATGGGGGGATAAAGGAATGCCAATGGCATTAGTTGTATTGTGGAGGGATTTTAGGACTGAGATCCACAATGGAAAAGAAATATCTTGAATTTCTTACTCTTCGGGGCATAAGGGAGAAACTTTGGGGGGGCATAAGGAGGAATTTGGGGGCATAAGGGTATGTGAGATGGATTATTATTGGCGGGTTGTTCAGGTGGATTCCCATTTCCCATTAGGAGGCATAAGTATTTTTCCCCATAGTTCCTTGCTCTTCTTGGCTTGCTTGATGAAGCCTCATTTTTGTGTGTATGTGTTTAATGTAGTTGTGAACTACATGCTTCTTGGACTGTATTTTTATTGTGAAAGTGTTGCATGTATGTTTGTAGAAGCCATTGTTTCCATGAGTTGATTTTCATCTTCTATTCCAATATGGTTGGGGCTCGGGGCCAATGAGGAAGGATGGCTTCTCCCTTCTCATTGGATATCTTGGTTGGGTGGAGAGCATTGCCTTTCCCCCTATTTTTGTTGTGAACCAGTTGAAAGATGAAGAAAACCAACATGTTGTTGTTTTGGAGCAAGAGGAATATACAGTTTGACAGTCTCTTCTTTTGAGCAAGTTCATTGTAACCCTTCCCACTTTGAAGTGGATAAGTTGTATAAATATTTGTAATGAGAAGGATTTTGTGTTGGTAATGTAAGATTGAAAATTGGAATGTGAAATGTAAAGGAGTTATATTCTACTCTCTGTTTTGAAAAGAAATGTGAAAGGATGTTACATGCATTGCATATTGTATTTTAGAAATCAAATGGAAAAGAGAAAATTGTAAAGTTGTTATTGGAAATAAATAAAGGATTGCATTCTTTTCTCAAAATTGTATTGTGTATTGGATTTGATTTATTGTTGAAGATTGAAATCTCTTTTGTAAAGAAAATGCGTATGAAGGAAAAGACAGTGTTTTGTTCTCTTTGAAATGAGTTGAATTTGGAAATCAGGCTTTGTATAATTGCTATTAAATGGTTGACTGAATCAATTGAATGCATTAGACTAGAAAGGAAATGAATTCCCACACTTGGAGGATGGAAAAATGTTTAAGAACCTTTAATGTTTGATCTCTGTTTTATTTCCTAAACCTGACAATCAAATTTATCAAGAAATGAGCAGTTCAAACTTGCACCAAGCAATAAGATATGAAACATTAAAATTTAGATGTAGTAAGTCCTAAGGAACTCAATTTGACAATAAAACTTAAGAAAGATCCTTGAGAACTTGTAAAATTAAAATCAAACTTGCACAATTGTTCTGTTGCCCAATGATATAAAAATAAATATATCAATTGCAACTCAATAAACTAAATTGAACCTTGAAACCCTTCTCAAATTCATCTAAAAAAAAGCCTCCATGTCTATTTGACATGTTGAGTAAGTAGGAGAACAAATTTGAATAAAAATTTATAAGTGAACTTCTCCCAGTTTTGTTCTGCAAAAGCCTGCATTTTTTTCATTAAATTTACCACTTAAACTTCATAAAATTCCAAAATTGATGACTCCTATGTAAAGAGGGATTTGAGAGCTTTCCAAAAAGTCCTTGTTTTCCCAAATCTGAGCTTCCTATCAAAAGTTATGGCCATTTGAAGTTTTACTTCAAATTGACATTTAAAAATAAAATAAATCTAACTGTTAACTTTAATTTTTGACTTTGGAAAAATTTCCACAAAAATTCTATGGCCCCGCCATCCCACAACCAATCAGGACCTGCCACATGGCACCTCGGAGGGGCGGACCAAATTTAAACTTGTCTTTTTTTTTTGAAAATTTTACCTTGGGAAAATTTTCCCACTTTTCCCCACATCCCCACAAACCCGTGACCAATCACGTGCTGACACGTGGCTTGGTGGAAGTAAGAGAGGTTTTTGGACTTAGTATTTTGTTCCCTTTGGGATAAAATTTATGTTTGTTCCCATGGCCTCGCACCAATGCCTTGCGTTGGAATTGATCCTTTCACGAATGCACGAGCCCATGCGTGCTTCGTTGATTTTTTTCCTTTTTGGCGTAATGCCTTGGGTTTTTCTGCCGCCCTATCGCCCACACCTAACCATGGTTTGACACGTGGCACCCTTTCTACCTTTGGTAGAGGTGTGCATGAAATTTCTCCCTAGCACTTTTTACCCTAAAATCCTAAATCTTCCGCCACTCCCGCCCATCCATTTTTCCTGTGCCAATACTTGAGTGACATGTGGCATCACGAAGTTGACGTGGGTACGGACCAATTCGGTTCCCTTACATTTTTAGCAAAAGAGACTTAAATTCTCAATCTGCTCCATCGGCTTGCCATTTCTCCCAACCAATCGGGGGCAACATGTGTCTCCCTTCACCGAGCTCATGGGCGTGCGAAGGTGATTTGTGCTTTTGCGCCAAGGAGGGAAAATGCGTTAAGTTTTTCCCCACCCCACCGACCCATGCGTGGGAAAAATTTCCTCCCTAGGCCCACGGATTATCCCTTGGGAAAATTTCTCCCCTAACGTCCACCGGCCCATAGCTTGGAAAATATAAGGAGTTAGGAGGACTTCTTTATATCACTAGAAAGGTGAGAAAATTTCCTATCCATTAGAAATGGTTTAGGAACTTTTTAGAAGTGTTAAGTATGAGAAAATCTAGTTGAAGCTCTAAGGTCAGCGAGAGAGTGGGTATGGGGGTAAATTACTCCCTGAACCTAACTGAAACATCTAACCCTAAAATTTGAACCTTGTGAACTTGATATTGTTAATGAAGGAAAAATATGTCCTAGTAAAATTGAATTGTTCTGGAACCTAATAGGGTCAATTGTTTCCTTGCAACTTGGTTGTGGATACTTCTAATAAAAAAATTATTCCATAATTTTCTAACTAACCCTAGGTTGTTTCTTGGGTCTCAAGTGGGTTGTTTTAACTTAGGCATCACAGTCCCATGACCAAATCTGTAATAATGAGGTGGCCCCACGCCTCTTGACCATGGTAAGTGATCAAGTGTAAATCCCAGTACAAGTGCGCCAAAGATGCACTTTCCCCAGAATATTGATCACCATTGAAAATGCCATGAAATAATGGTAGTAACCCTCTTGGGAAAGATGTCCACTCAGTATTATCGGTGAGCAAAAACCCACTGATAAGTGACATGATGTATAGGGGCCCCTAATGTAATTTCGGGTCAGAAATACACTCGTACAATGCAATGGTCATATTGTCATGCGGTATGTCATCTATGTCAAATAGGTTGTTGCAAGCTGCTCTAATCTGCCCTATATCAGAGTTGTACTCAATCAAAGTACCCATGATTAGCACATGGAGAATCCACCATACATCCTCTAGGGTCATAGTCATCTCCCCAGTAGGTAGTCTAAAACACTGACTCTCATTGTGCCATCGCAGCTAGTGCAGTCAGTAATCCATGGTCCAAAATGATGGATGGCATCCGAGACATGGGGCCTAGCCCCACTACCTTGAGAAGTATGGACATGGCCTACCGGTCTCGCTGATGCATGCTCCCTTCTAATTCGAAATCCGGGAATGACACTCCCGTGTCTGCAACACTAGAAATCATCTCTGCAAAATATCAATCCACTCGTCAGTTACTAACATTTCTTCTAAAATCTATCTATCATTTTAGGGTTAACCCAAAAATCCTAAATTTTCTTCTAAGTGTCATCTTTTTGGCATTTTTCTGTCTATCCTTCCTAGTGACCGGGATGCCTATGTTTCCTTTCATCTCGTATGTACCTCCCTTTTGGCATGTGCGCATGCGTGCAATGGTCTTCAGGAACTTGTGCCATCATTTGTGCACTTGCGCACCCTTTTGGGCGTGTACGCCACTCATTCAGGCTTGCATCATCATTTATGTTTCTACGCTTGTGCGCATACATCCCCCTCTATGTGTGCACTCCCCCTTTGGTGTGTGCACTCCCTTTCTAGTGTGTGCACATGTGCGCACATGTGTAGTGTGTGTACATGCGTGTGGGTGTGTGGAGTGTTTTCAGGGTGCGCGCATATGTTTTAAGACACATGCACCCTAAAGAGATGTCTACACCCCCAAATTGACACTTGTGCCTATGAACATGCTCACCGACATGACTCCCTAACCCTAATTACTCATTTTAGGGCATTAATGACAAAATTTTACAAGCGGGTTTTGAATACTCACAAAGGCACCATCGTCGGCGTGCCACTAGTACCATCGACCGTGTTTGCTCATCTCAATCGGTCCCGTGCAATCACAATAATCCTCATCACTATCAGAGCCTCACAGTAAAATCTCAATAGTGGTCGGTAAAAATGAATTGGTCACGGTGATTTACCCCCTAGGTGGAGTATATCAACTTGTTTTTCACCGCCGTGAAGTCTTGGAGGCTCGTTTCAACAACCGTTTTCTCCTCTATTCACTGTGGAATAAATATTTGTATTAAATAATTATTTTTCACTATATTGGGGCATTTTTTTGCTGTCCAATTCCCCTTTCTTCCCCTTGGGGCAATTTTATTTCTCCTAGGTGATTTTTTCTTCTTATTCACACTCTCGTAAATAATTATTTTATTAATTTTTCCATAAAGCACAAACACATTATTTGTCGCTTGTTTCTTCTTTCTTCCACCTACGACACTTTTTGTTGTGCCTAGGCCCTTCATTCTATTTCTTCTATTTTCTTCTACTGTCCACCGCATTTTAGAAAATAGAAAACAAAAGCTATATGTATATATATATCACGTCAAAAATCCAAAAATAGGGCAAATTTTTCACAAAATCCTAAAAGTAAAAAAACGCACAAATGGTACCTTGCTTATTATAGCTGAAACTTGTGTCTTATGCATGGTATTTTCTCCATATCCTTCGGTTTGTTTCACATCTTACCCGATTAATACAACTCGTGGATCGCTAGATTCACAACCATTCACAAAGCTAGCTGCTTGCTTCGTATGTACTCACGGGGCACATTTGTTTCCTAGTGCTATTTCACAGCACACAACGCTTTCTACTTGGACCTCATGTCCATTATCATTTCCCCTTGCATGTATCCTTTCTCGAGACATCATTTTTAACCCTTTTTTCAATCACGAACATGTGCATTTCTTCATCTTGATAACAAAACTTTTGTACAACCTGTCTTAACTATTGCATTGGGTCGGATATGTGCGTTCGTACTTGTTTTCCATGTTAAATGAGCTTGATTCATTCTCATATTGCATTGCATTGTTGTATTTTGTGTGGAGTTGGTATTTTTGGCAATGGAAAATTGTTCGTAGTATGGCTTTTCATGACGTTCTACCTTTTTCGTATGCTTATATTTTTCGTAAGGACCAATGACATAGCTCGTATGGCAATATGATGACACCGAAATTGTTCCAATAAATAGCGGCTAGAGGCTAATTTCTTCTCTCCACTTCTCCATATTTCTTCGCATCACTTTTATTTCACCCCTAATCTTCCATCTTATCGGGGCATCCCGCCCCTTCCCATCCTTCTATATATTTCTCACCTTTATCGATCGTCGATCGTCTTCCTTCATCACCCAATCGACTCTTGAGGGGTCATCTCTCCCTCCTACTAATTTTTCTTCTACCCCTTCAAAATTACATCTGTCTACTTACTTTGAAGTGCCGTCACTTACACAACCCCAAAGAGGGGAAAATGTAGACACCCATAATTACGCCCGAGCAATTTAAATATTTAAATTGCACTAATTATCTCATTTCTCACAAATTGATGACATATCATCAAAATCACTCATCTTCTCTCTTATTTTCGTTAATTAATTACAATATACTAATTAGTTAAGTTGTCATCCAACTAACATTCTAATTAACAACCTTTCATTAATTATTGACCCCTTATATCTGGACTAATTAATTATTATTAATTAATAAGCTTTCCCCTTCATTTAACCAATAAATCAATATTTAATTGATTTAATCCCCTTCTAATAGCCTAAATCATACTAATATTCCTCTAAATAGCTTCTATAAGCTTACATCTACCTATTAATTAATCACCTTTGATTAATTAAAACACCCCCCAACTCCCATGACTTGCTAAGTATAAATTAAACCCTTCTAAAATAAGGTTACCTTTTATAAAGCAACCTTATCCATTCCTAATCTTGTTTTACCTTTATCCCACATGCAAAGGGATGAAGTGTTTCCTTTATCCATTGGGCTATATAAGGAGCCCTCCTTCTACCTTTATACCTACACCTAAACTTCTTGAGAAGACAAATGCAAAGCATATAGCAAAATAGACTAAAAGCTTTCCTTTGTTTTCTTGAGAGTTCACCACTTGGAGAATTAAGCCTCTTTTCTAGCCAAAAGTGCTTAGGTCATATGGGAGGTGTCAAAAGGGTTCTTGTAGCCCAACTTTGATAAGCCCCCATTCCTAGGTTCTTGGAATATCAAGAGCAACCTATTTGATTATCATGGAGCTTACATAGGTTCATTTATTTGTTGTTAATTAAAGAGAATAGAGGATTTAGACACTTAGCATGTTAATTGTCAAAGTTTTATTTAGTGTCTAACCTTGCTTAATTCTCATCTTGATGGTGCCTTGTATTTTGTTTAATTTTGCTAATTAAGGCTACTGGGTCTTAGTCTTTATTTTCATTAGCATTATTTTAAACAAATCATGCAAAAACTTCTATTATTATGCTCTAACTCTTATCTTTGTCACAAAGACAAACAATGAATTTAATTAGCTTGATATTTTTTAAAAATAGAAACAATAGAGCCTAGTGAGTGCCAAGCCACTCCTTTCAGTAAGTAATGTAGCTTAGGAGTTGCTATGCATTTTCTTTGATATGAACATGAAAAATTCCTTATGACGCCATTTCATCCATTCATATGATCTTGTTATCTAAGTGCTATGTTCTGTAAGTATCGTAGCTTAGTGGTCGCTAAGCATTTTTTAATACGAACTTTTTTTTAATTTCTATTTTCTTAATTAAGAAACAATTTATCCTAGAGGCCACTAATTTATTCATTTCTCATTTAACAATAAACAATAAGCATAGAGTGCTATGTTCTATAAGTATTTGATCTTAGTGGTCGCTAGGCATTTATTTTATACGAACTGTTTTTTATCTCTATTTTTGAAATTAATAAATAGTTTAGCCTTGAGGCTGCTAATCTATTACTTTCTCAAAAGACCTCCATAGCTTTCGATAGTAAACAATTTTTATATCTCACATATTTTGCATCTAAAAATTTCACAAAAAATGCTTAGTGCCCAATAATATCTATTATTATGATTTGTTATTAGTTTGAAATAAGATATTGTTTAGCCTAGCTTTCGGAAAATCATTCCTTCCTAAAAGTAATTGAGCTTAGTGGTCGCTAAGCATTTTCTTTAATACAAACTGTTGTTTGATCTCTATATTCAAATTAAATAATCAGTTGAGCCTAGTGGCTGCTAATCTACTTGTTCTAACAAGTAACAGAGCTTAGAAGTCGATAATCATTTTCATTGATGTACACCGATGTGTTAAAAAAGAAAATATGAAAAGGTGTGTGCCTAGCAATCCCTATGGTATTATATGAGCACCTTGAAAAAAATTTTAGTAATCATCTTTCTTCCCGACTATGCAAAGACCTCCATAGCTTTTGACATTAATTTTTTTCCGTATCTCACTTATCTACCATCAAAATATATTATGGAAAATTCCTAGTGACCACTAATATCTATCGTATGATTTTTCATAAAGCATCTATATTATCAAGAAAAAAATTTATCGTATTTTTGCATAATCCTTCCTTTTGGTAAGTATTGTATCTTAGAGGCCACTAAGAATTTTATTTCACACCCATTGTTTGTTTGATATTGTGCAAGTAATGGAGCTTAGCGGTTGCTAAGTATTTTACTTGATACGAATCGATATAAATTATGTGTTAGAAAAAAGAACTTATGAGTAATATAGAAGTTGAGAAATCCTTCAATGGTATGTAGTGCCACAATTGGTTGTGGAAGGGATGTATAGTCGATAAGGTAATATTATAATTAATGAAAATACTAGTGATCGAAAATCAGAAAGATATTTATTTACATTGTTGGAAATGAAACTTAGGAGTTGTAGAGGCTATTGACCGCTAGGATTCTCGCTCAACAAATAGATGAACAACATATGACAAGTTTTTCATTAACACATGCTGAAGAGAATACCCTAATCCCCTATACAATGTAAGTATTTATTATTTTGAATTTGATGTTGCAAAAATATCATTCTAATGGAGCTTAGCAATCGATATTTTCTTTCCTATCTATAAAATACTCTCAAATTCGGTGAAGTGTAAAATTATTTTTTATTTTTTCTAGAGTAAAGCGTTAATAACTCCAACATATCGATGATTACGAGATATATTAGAAATTTTATGCCACATGGCAACATTTTAATGGATTACAATTATAACTTAATAATGTGGATTTTTATATGTAAAAAATATTTTTTAATTCTATCGCTAATTAAATTTTTCTTAATAAATGTGTCAATTATATAATTGTGTAATTAATTGGTTCAAACTTGCAAGATGCCACATTTTATTGGATTTTTTTAATTAATGCAGATGATAACTAAAAATATGAAATTCACACTTGATAAAAATTAATAATAAACGAGGCGTAAGTCACTCTCTTAAAATTTAATTTTTTTTCTTCGTAACATTCACTTCTATTTTCTAAATTATTTTTATTATGCTTAAATTAATATTTTTCATTTTCCCACGAGTTCACAAAGAAAATTTTGACGTTGTCCCAACAGTTTCTAAAGTAGGTAGTATTAATAAATTTGATTTCCCGTATCCCATGCTATTCCCTAAATTAACATGAATTATATTTATAAAATACTGAATTCGCACTAGATAAAAATTAATAATTAATGAGGTGTATATCTCTCTTAAAATTTAATTTTTTGTTTCCTAATGTTCACTTTTGTTTTCTAAATGGTTTTTTACTATGCTGAAATTAACAATTGTCATTTTGTCACAAGTCCACAAAGAAACTTTTGTCGATGTCCCACTTGTTTCTAAAGTAGGTAGTATTGATAAATTTGATTTCCTCGAATCCCACGCTATCCCCCGAATTAACAAGCATTATATTTATAAAATACCGAATTCACACTAGATAAAAACTAATAATTAACAAGGCGTATATCACTCTATTAAAATTTAATTTTTTTGTTTCCTAATGTTCACTTCTATTTTGTAAATGGTTTTTTTACTATGCTTAAATTAATATTTTCGGTTTTCCTGATTGATCACAAAGAAATTTTTTTCATTGTCCCACTTGTTTCTAAAGTAGGTAAAATTAATCAATTTGATTTCCTCTATCCCACCATATGCCTTGAATTAAATGCAAATATTAATGACGATTTAATTCAAAGTATGATATGTGAAATCCCCGCATTAAATGCCAATATTTGAAATATCAAAATCCTACACTTTCACTTTAAGAAGGGAAATTCAAAATTTGAAATTTCCTATTCCCACTTTTTTTTCATTTTTCAAATTTCTTTCATTGAATGCATTTGGAAAAAAATAAATA
Source organism: Taxus wallichiana var. yunnanensis (assembly GCA_018340775.1). NCBI lineage: Eukaryota > Viridiplantae > Streptophyta > Pinopsida > Cupressales > Taxaceae > Taxus > Taxus wallichiana. The sequence continues at coordinate 438,288,090 of CM031234.1, forward strand.
AACCAGAGAAATATATATTAGGGTTTCTTTTTTATTTTGTAAGCATAGAAAATGAGCTCTTGAAATCGAATACAACACGCGCATGAACTAATTTACTTGGTCCAAGTGCTTGATTCCTAGAGGTTTTTTTGAATGGTAAGTGAGGCAACAATCATAATCACGTTTGGGGGCACACAAAAAGATAGAAAACAATGATAGTGGATAGATCACGGGTGCAAGTGCAGATTAGGAGGTCGATAAAGGACGAAATCAAAAGAGACAATCAAAATAGGTTGCAGATAGAATCTCGTTGATATTGTGTTTTCAAGAGAATATGGAGCTTTAAAAATCATTATCAATCATGTCAAAATATCAAATACAACTAAAACATATATTTATAAAAGCATCTATGTTATTGTATTTGTATTGTAGTTGATAAGCGGCCCTTGTAGCAGCTCTGTACTTTCCTACTTCTTGTGTTTTATACCGCAGCCCATCCCCTGCCTTTCCCTTTGGCGACTTTCTAGTTATGTTCCATCTTCTTTTCAAAATGTGTTGCTTTATCTTAAACCATAGTTTAGTTCACCCATGACTGAATATTTTGTAATCCCTTTAGAAAAATGCATTCCTTCGAAAACCAATTTTTATGTTCATTCGTAGCTCAAGTATTCATGTCTATTAAACGGGTTCCCTTTTCAACCCTTCTATCTGTCTCTCTTTTTTTTGTTGATTTTTCGTTCTTCTTCGTCCATTTATTTTTTCCCGTAAGAGGTGACATCTATCTCTAGTAGCAAAACATGAGTCACATATTTTTTTATAAATCGTAATGGTTTGCTTTTGTATAGTTTAGGTAATCATTTTGACTTCCTTTAATGATTTTTTTAATATGAAAGAATAGTCATGACTAATTATTCAATATTTGATTCTCACTTGATTTCCACGTTAATATACATATTTTTTAATATTTTTTTCCACGTAGAAATAATTAAATGCATTGTCTTTACAAATTTTTATGTTTAGAAAAAGGTAAGCACATTATATGTTATCGTAAATATTATTAAATATAAATGTTAATCATTCTATTTACAAACATATATTTCATTTATAGTTAGTAATGACTTACTTGATAAATGAGCCAATATAAAGTAACAATATTTAAATTCTAAAATAACATATTCCAAGACTAGAGGTCGCTAAGCTTGATGTTTACAAAATTTCCTAGCTATTACAAGACAACAAAAGGAAACAAATATTCCAAGACAATACAAATATTAAAGAGTTTCTTGAATACATTTTTCAAACAAGAATAGAGACTAATGGCCATTAAGATTCTGGTTGACTCACATACGATATAACTAGGATGGCTTGCCTGAAAATCAAGCTAAGCACCATTATTATATTTATATTTTCGTATTAATTTATTAGAATCCTACCATGATATTCGAAGCCTAGTAGCCGCTAATGTCGAATATTAGTAAATAGCATTGGTGTAACATAACAAAGAATTGAGATTAGCAACCGCTAGGATATTTGTTGCCTTACATACATGACAATTAGTAATAACCCGACTGAAAAATTAACTAGCTCCTTTATTATATTTGGATGTTACATTACTACCTTCTAAGACTAGTGAGCGCTAGGGTGGATGTTTACTTTCTTTCTTTGATGTTCCAAGACAAAAAATAGTCAAAGACAAGATTAATTTGAATCCTATCACATGATATTCGAAGCCTAATAGCCGCTAATGTCATATATTATTCCATTGCATTTGTGTAACATAATAAAGACTTAAGATTACCAACCGCTAGGATATTTTTTTGTATTTTCATTCAAGATAATGATTAACGACCTGACTAAAAACTCAAAAATGAACTAAACTCCAACACCAATTGTTTAGCTAGGTAACCTCCGATTATAAAATGCAATTCAAAGTATATTACATAATATTCCTAGCAGCCGCTAGGATATTTGTTGTCTTACACTCATGAAAATTTATAATGAATCAATTGAAAATCTAACTATTCTCCCCACAATTATATTTAAATTTTAAAAGAATATTTTTAACAACTAGTGACCACTAGGGTGGTTGATCACTACATTTATTTACTAAATACTCATGATTCCAAAATAAAATTTAAGCTAGAGGACGCTTGAACTCAATAGTATATTCGAATCAACGTTGTTGTAACATCACATAGGGTTCAGGTTAGAACTACTAGGGTAGTACTTTTTCCAACATCACAAAGGCTTAAGATTAGTAGCTCTTAGGATACACAACTAGTCAAAAAAATTTTGAAGACAAGATGAATCCAAGTTCTTATGCTATTGGTGAGATATAAGTAGTTTGTAATCATCAACCCAAGTTCCAATCCTATTGAGTTCATTGGATGCTTTCAATAAGTGACCATTGGGACACCTTGAGGTAGGGGTCAAAATTCTCCATATGGATAAAGAGGAACATAGTGGGGTGCTTCCAATGTTCCCTGCAATTATATTTCAATTTTAAAAAACTATTTTTAATGACTCACGACATCTAGGGTGGTTGCTCATGACATTTATTTCATGAATACTAGTGATTCCCAAAAAAATTTAAGCCTAGCATTTATTGAGCTCACTAGTATATTTGAAGTCTATGACATGAATTCGAAATGAAATTTTAAGCCTAGCGGTCACTATGTTCAATTTTAATCCTAGTGGTCGTTGAGTTCAATATGTTATTCGATTAAGTGTTATTACTGCAACACAAAAAAGGCTTGAGGTTAGTGACTACTAGGATAGTTTTTGTCTTGCATAAAAGACAATTAGTAATGAATTGATGGATATTCAAATACACGACTAGACAACAAATATTTGAAGATAGGATGAACTCAATTTCTTGGGCTATTTGTGAGTCACAAGTAGTTTGTAATCATACACCCAAGTTCCATTCCCATTGAGTTCATTGGATGTTTTTAATAAGTGGCCATGGGGACTATTAGTGTAGGTTATTATTTATCATTTTATTAATTTATTAGGATAATTCTTACACTTGTGTTAGCCCTACACTTGTTGGGTTAGCTTGCTTAGGTGTACTAGTTGTGTGGAGTTAACTTCTCAGTTATATCGAGTTAGCTTACTAGTATTTTGGAGTTAACTTAACTACCAATATCAGTTAGTGGGAGTTCTTCACCATTGATTTAGGTAGTAGTTGCACTTCCCTCCTCCTATATGTACATCTTTCTTATTGAGTAATTCAAGTCATTTTATTGTAATGTATTGAGCATTATGGATTATGATGGATTTCCATATATGGTATTTTAGCTCTTCTGACTTTGCAAATATAATGTGGTGTGCTATTATCATCTGAGATCGTGGCTTGGAACAATATTCTTATCGTTCCTTTCATGGTATCAGAGCGATAGATGATGTAGACATCCATCTGTAAGTTTTTCTTTGCAAGTAAGAGTTTATTTTTTCATGTATTCAGATTTTGTTAGCACTTTTCTGTAGCATGCATTTTTATGCAAAACGGTGCCATTAGATTTGGAAGGTGCCAAAACCATAGAATTGACTATAAACTCGACCATGTTTTGAGACAGTCAAATCTGGGTGCATTATTTTATCCATTGGATATAAGTGTGTACCTTCTGGATGCATTCTTTTACCCTCTGGGTATTTTGGTTTTGGATACAATCTTTTATCCATTGGATGTAGATTTGTACCCTCTGGGTGCATTCTTTTATCCATTGGATATAAGCGTGTACCTTCTGGATGCATTCTTTTACCCTCTGGGTATTTCAGTTTTGGATGTAGTCTTTTATCCACTAGACACAGATCTGTACCCTATAGGTGCATTCTTTTATCCATTGGATATAAGCGTGTACCTTCCGGATGCATTCTTTTACCCTCTAGGTATTTTAGTTTTGGATGCAGTCTTTTATCCACTAGATGCAGATATGTACCCTCTTGGTGCATTCTTTTATCCATTGGATATAAGTGTGTACCTTCTAGATGCATTCTTTTACCCTCTAGATATTTTAGTTTTGGATGTAGTCTTTTATCCACTGGACGTAGATCTATACCCTCTAGGTGCATTCTTTTATCCATTGGATATAGCGTGTACCCTCCGAATGAACCGATTTACCCTCTGGACATTTTTGGTTTTGGGCGTAAGATTTTATTTTTGGTCACAAGCATGTATCGTGTGGATGCACTCTTTTACCCTTTGGACATTTGAGTGTCACGTGTACCTTTTAAAAGATTAGCATTAAAATATTATTTTAATAGTAAAACCTTGTAGAGCTCATAACTTTTGATCCGTAGTTCAGATTAAGGTGATCTTTTTTTTTAAAATTGTGTATTTTTAAGATCTATGCATTGGTGACATTTTTATACACATATTTCAAATTTAAAAGGTATTATTACTCCTTATAATATTTACATGCACTCAATTATAAAGTGTTAAATTCGGGAGGGTGTTGTGATCACTTGTGGATGCATTTTCGGTTGAGCCCGATGTCCTAAAATTTTGGGTATTACATTCTTGTATCTATGGGTGTATACATTTATATCTCTCTTGTTTGTTGAGATATTTTGGATCTGTATTTTGAGACTTTTTTTGCCATGTTGACAGTCTCTCTTGTGGGGGAGCTATTATGGTAGAGCCCAGTGTTAGTTTGTCAGTGTTTGAGTAGTTGATTTTGACAACTCATACAGATCTGTGGTGTCACTCTACCCATTTTGCAGTATGGGAGGGTGTGGTGTTGATACTTCTTCTTTGGGTTTCATGCCCTTGCCTTATTACCTTGGCTTTTCTTGGATCGTGGCACTCCTATTTATTTGGATCTCGTTTCCTTGCCTTGTTGCCTTGGTTTTTCTTAGATCGTGGCACACCTATTTATAGCAGTTGATCAAATTATGTTTGGTGTTTGTTTTTCACTTTTCGACATCACTCCATTGATAGTCTCTTTGCATGGAGCTATTCTAGTGAAGCCCAATGTCAGTTGTTTTTGAGTTATATGATCGAACAGTGGATTCAGACCATAGTGTGCACCACACTTCTTCACAGATTGTATGAGTTTTTAGAGTCAAGTTTCGAGGATATCTTGCGAATGATTTTCTCTCTACTTTGTTATTACTAGTTTTGGGTACCTTGCGGTGTCTATTTTTCCCAGTTGTTGTATGTGGGTACCTCATCAGGCCTTGTTGCCGAGACCCACCTTCTTTTCCACCCACCTAAGCTATGCTTATGGGAGGGTGTTAGTGTAGGTTATTATTTATCCTTTTATTTATTTATTAGGATAATTCTTACACTTGTGTTAGCCCTACACTTGTTAGGTTATCTTGCTTAGGTGTACTAGTTGTGTGGAGTTAGCTTCTCAGTTATGTCGAGTTAGCTTACTAGTCTTTTGGAGTTAACTTAACTACCAAAGATCGAGCTAGTAGGAGTTTTTCACCATTGATTTAGGTAGTAGTTGTACTTCCCTCCTCCTATATGTACATCTTTCTTATTCAATATTTCAAGTCATTCTATTGTAATGTATTGAACATTATGGATTATGATGGATTTCCATATATGGTATTTTAGCTCTCCTACTTTGTAAATCTAATGTGTTGTGCTATTATCATCTCGAGATCGGCAGCTGGAACAATATTCTTATCGTTCCATTCGGGGACATCTTGAGGTAGGGGTCAAACTTCTCCATATGAACCAAGTGAAAGATAACGTGGCGCTTTGAATGCGAATCACTTGGTGGACATTAAGGACCCAATCCCATATCCATGTCCCGCTTAGAGAAAGTGCTCCTCCACCACTCTAATTCATATATCTCGGTATAATAAAAGCATTTACCATCCAAAATATAGGGTAAAAGTATATAACTGTGTCCCACTTTTTGTAGTTTTTATACTTTCAGCAAACTATGTCTAACAACCAAAACATGACCAAACACATATAAAATGACCAAACATGCATTTTTAAGAGGCTATAAATACCAAGGTGCAGGGCATCCAGAATTTACCTGATTTTTTAAATTTTTATAGTATTTTTTAATTATTTATTTACTAGTCGATTTTAAAATATTTATGGCATGCAGTGGGACACACTTGTGTGCTTTGACCCTATACAAATAGTTTGTAATCATCAACACAAGTTCAATTCCTATTGTGTTCACTAGATGCTTTCAATAAGTGGCCATGGGGACACTTTGAGGTAGGGTTGAAATTCTCCATATGGATCAAGTGGAACATAGCGGGTTGCTTCAAATATTCCCTGCAATTATATTTCAATTTCAAAAGACTATTTTTAACAACTAAAGAACCGCTACGGTGATTGCTCACTACATTTCTTTCCTAAATACTCGTGATTCCAAATAAAAATTAAGCCTAGTCACCGAGCTCAATAGTATATTTGTAGTCGATCACATGAATTTCAAATGAAAATTTAAGCCTAGCAGATTGTTCACTACAACAAACAAGCCTTTTTTACCACAGTTATTCCACAAAAATTCTACAATTTAAGATAATTGTAGAATATTTGTGGACACTCTATGTAATTTTACTTTTTATTTTTAGATATTGGGGGTATTCCACAATTTAATTTTAGTGATTATAATTTGTAGAAAAATCACATCTCCAAACATTCTTTATAGCAAATCCACATTTTTTTATTAAAAATTATCACAAAATTACCCACCACAATTACTCTTAAAGAGAAATTTAAAAAAATTAACATGAAATTATATTATTGTTGAAATTCCACATTAAATACTTTGAAAATTCCACATTACCCACAATTTAGATTTTTTTACATATTTTAAAAAGACCAATATATATTATTATTTTTTAAATAATTGAAATAATAAATTAATAAAAAAGTAATTTTATCATTACATTTATTAGAGGTACTAACAAAAATTATAATTGAATGAAAATACATTAATAATGTATTTAAAACAAAAACCTAAAATATAAACATTTAAAATTTATTATAACAAAAACCTCCCATTCTTACAAATTAATTTTTTTATTATAACTAATATAAAATTATAATACTTTGAAAAAGTCACATTTCTAAAATGTTTTATATTGTTTTGTATTTTTAATTTAATTTTACATATTTTAAAATAATAAATATGAAATCATAATAATATATAAATGTCAGTTTTTTACTAAAATTATTCCACAATATTATATAATTTAGGAATTATATTTATGGCATATCTATTGCAATTTAATTTTTACATTGTTAGATATGTATTGTGGATGTTCCATAATTCAAACATAATGTTATAATTTGTAGAAAAAGTCCATCTCTAAATCTTGCATTATAAAAAGTCCACACATCCTAGAAAATAAAATAAAAATTTATTATTAAATTATCCATCGCATGTTCACTTATTCAACAAAATTTCCATAATTTGGAAGAATTATAGAATACTCATGACAGCTCTATAATAATTTCATTTTGTGGGCATGAAAATCTGTCGCTTGGGTAGATTTATGGATAGGCGAGCCAACAAAGATGCGGGGCATAGCCCCTCTTTAGTCGTGGCGAAATCGGTTTAATTGCTATTCTACCAAAGCGGGAATGCATGCAAGTCTCACAAAATTCTGCCTTCGGGGCTTGGGATCTCATCCCAATAGAGGTATTTCCAATTGCGAAAAGAAAGGAAAGGAAGAGAGGATGAAGAAAGATCAGGTCCGAAGGGAGAAAAGAAATGAATTCCAAAGCAAAAAGGTTGGATGGTTTATGTTTTGGGATTGGTAGTAAACAGAGCCAAACCTACTTGCATAAACGAGTAAAGCAATACTGATGAATAAATGACAAAAAAGAAGAGATAGATTCAATAGAATAAATGCATAGATCTGACATAAGAAAGATCAGATGCCCATTACACACATATTTAGCACAAAGTCTTAATATTTGCATTAATATCTCCTTCTGTTACAAAAAGTACAAAGCCTTTTCTTCTCACTTCTATTTTTCATCTAAAAGATATCCACCCCATGAATACAACAAGTATTCAAGTATATATAGAAGGAGAGAAGAAAAAGAAGAAAAAAGTAAACAAACCACTTATTTACAAAAATATCTTACAATAGATTACAAAGTCATTTGTTGACTTTTGACAACTTTGGTGGATGACATCATCCCATGGTGCAACATGGATGATGTCATCGTTTGTGTCAACAAATTTTAGATATTTTACAAAGAGAAAGATGAGAAGAAAGAAACTATTTGTCGTCGTCCCGTGGCTGGAAGGGGGTATCCTGCTTTTGCTGCTCGGGTGACGAGATGTGGAACTGGGCACGGTACTCCATGAACTTACTGATCATGGGTTGAAGTTGATCCTCGGAAGGATCCTTGTGTCTATCGCTGATAGCTTCGCAGGTCTCCCGCTTGTCTATGAGCTTTTCCAGGAGTTTGGAATAATCATTCTCTGCCTCTATCAGGTACCCAATGAAGTCACGACACGCCAACAGGTTATTGATGGATTCGGCGTCGAACGTGACCTCTGGCCCCAGTCCCTGTGAAATGATCTCCTTGAAGATCTGAATAGTTTCTTCAACCTTTCTTAAGGTGAAAGAAGAAGTGAGCAACCCTGGAGACATTCTGAGAACAATCTGTTCCATTTGATGCATTGCATCCAGGGCTACCTCCTTTACCTTGTCGATCTTCTCCAGGACGAACTCCAGCTGATCCACCCGATAATCCAAAGTGGAAAGGATTTTATTGAGGGCTCTAGGGTGTCCAAAGATGCCAAACTTAACCAGATCATCGACTGAACAGTCAAGCATTTTCTGAAAGGTCTCATGTTGCATCCTGGCATGATCAAGCTCTTCGGAGATGGGTCCCGCTATCGCACCGGAGTTCTCTGTTTGTTTGATTGATATTCTGGTACAAATATGTGAACTTAGCGATAACTCCCTCACTTTCTTTGAGGATTTGGCTCCTCCAGGCAGAAACTGCCATGCCGTGCTCACCAATTTTAGCATATTCATTGATCTTATCCTAGCTCAGAGGCTCAGGAGTTTCAACAGAAATTGTAGGAGGCGCACTGCCCATTTTCTGCAAGGCACGGAGAAGATGCTTATTTTTCTCCTTTAGCAGCCTTTTCTCTTCCTTTGCTTCTTGGAGTTTCTTGCAAAGGCGTCGCAATTCTGAGATAGGGCCTCTCCTTGTAGGCTTGCTGAAGATGTCCCCATCGTGACTTGAGTCACTGTGTAATCTGTCAGAGACAGATCCTTCTTATCCTTCAAAGGATTGGGGTATGCAATCTCCATCACTCTCTCCCTTGATGCACTCTGAGAGAAGCGGGTTATTGGTTTTTGCTTCTTGATCCCTTTTGATGGGATGACGGAGAATTCCATCGGGGCGATGGGAACTTTCCTCTTCTATTGACTCAGGTGCTGGGAGACCCAGGCTGGACTTATGGGAGAAGGACCAGAAATAGAGAAGGGGGTAGCTGTAGTAGTAGAAGGGAAAAACATGGAGACACTTGGAGGCAACATTGAGAGGAAAGCCGAGGAAGTGCTCATGGGAGGAAGGGATACTGCTAGGGGAGGAAGTCATAGGAAGGGAAGGGAGCTCAGAGATGAGGGAAGAAATGGAGGGGGACAGCTCCGCGAGAGAGGAGAAGATGGACGAAGAAGTAGGAGGAACAATAGAAGAAGGGGGAGAGGACACGACCAAAGGAATGGTCACTTGGGTCACTCGAGGAGGGGAAGGAGGAGAAGGAGAAGGAACAGAAGGGACCTCAATTGTTACAGTTGTGGCCACATCCTGAGTGGATGTGCCTATTGGAACATCTTCCGCTGCTTCTTCCTCTGAGCTTTCCGGGATTACAACCCATTCTTGTGAAGTGGAAGGAGGGCTTTCAGGAGCTTCCTCTTGGGTAGAGCTGGACTCACCCTCTTTACCTTTCCCCTTGCCCTTTGGCTGCTTTGTTTCGCCCGAGGAGGTGCGTTGCCCAACGGAGAGGTTGTGAAATCGACTCCGAGGTAGATGAGCCCGTTCATTCGGCACCAATGCTCTGTCCTTCGCAGAGTTTCCTTGACCCTCTCCTCTATTGTTTGAGGAGCTTTGTTTCTGTCGATCACCGTGAAAGGCCAATCGTCCCCATTTGTATCAAGATACACCTGATCAACTTCTTGATCAGCAGTTTGGTAGCCTTTTGGGATGATGGCCACCCCGTACTGGATGATTTCTGCTAAGGCCAAGCGGGAATGATCCTTCCTCCTGAGCTCGACCTCATGATATAAGTCGATGTAAATGTCTTCGATCTGAGGGATGTGGATTGGATCGAGCTTGGCCCTTGGCTAGACAATTTCTTGGATCGAAGGTGGGCCTTGCTGGGAAGTTATGCTTTAGATTCAACAGCTCCAGCTCTGCAAACATGTCTTTTGCCTTGTGGTGAGAGAGACACGTATACCTACCCACTGTGAGGGGGAAAGGAGTCCCACCCTTCTTTCTCTTGAGACACTTCTCATGGTAGGTAATAAGTTACCTCGATAGCTCCAACAGGATCAACTTGGGACCGGCATATCTTGGCAATTTAGTTGGTTCCCCCAAGAAGTTAACTGCCCTTAGATAGGTGAATGTGGGGAATTGAGTGAACAAGGCCCCCCATTTCTCTGTAGCTGCTACGATGCTCTTGGTCATGCGACCGTGAGTCATGTTCGGCCTCAGAAGGTAGATGATGCCGTAGAAGAAGGCATCATTGATCTTTGTGAACTGGGGAATGCTATTTTCCAGCTTCAGTTCTGGATAATATTCATAGATTTTAACTTGGGGCCAAACCCCGCATCGCATTAGAGCGGGATAGTCTCTCTCTGAAGCCACAACATAGACCACATAGGAGTTCATATAGAACCTCCCCGTTGTGTTAAGTTGTTGGAGCTACTCAGATATTGTGCTACTTATGATTTCCGCCCACTCAAAGCGTTGATCGGGCACATTTTTGTTCATTGTTTCTAGGTATCACAAAGCATCCACTTGTGAAAATAATGGGCATCGGGAACCCCAAATGCTCTGCTCAGAACGTGATTTTGTCTTGAGTTCCTCTGAAAAGTCACTGCGATGAATGACTTGTGGCCACCGAGTCACCACCTTTTTGTTCTTTAGGTATACTTCGTTCATCAGCTGCATGCACTGATCCTCATTTTCGTCCCAAGCTTTGATGCAATCCTCCTGGCTAACGGCCACAAAGTGACGGTGGTGAGGGATGCCGAGCATTATTTCGAAGTGGCGGGCAGTGAGGTTGATTATGACCTCACCCTTCTCATTATGGACACATCTTGTGTCTTTGTTGTAGCATCGGGCTACTACCATCATAAACTCATTGTTTACAGCACTAACTGGGATCCCACCAGCAAAATGTAGTGCACTGCCCATCACTTTTCCATCCATGGACTTCTTGTGACCCTCTGGGTTCTGGCCTAGAAATCCTCCATATCAATATGACCCAGTTCTGAGTCTCTGATGTCTAGGTCACACTCTGCTTGGGACTCGGGCATCCTGACCCTCTGATATTTATACTTCATTTCTTCTTCTGTGAGCTTGGCTTTGCCCTTGGATTTGGTAGGTCTCTTGCTTGATGTTGACATATGTAACTCTGAACTCAATTGCTGATCTGCAAGAATAAGAAGTGAAACCCAACACAAGAAAGTCATATCAGCTGTTTGATCTTCCATTAAAGTGTCAACAGAAGAAAGAGTTAGTGATTTTAGGGCCTTGGGGTGCAGGGCACATGAATACTGCAGGTTACAGGGCTAAATAATAAGGTGCACAGGGAAAGGGATGTTGCAGGATAAAACAAAGTGCCAAAGGGCACATAGCGCATGGACACTGCAAATTGCATTTTTTGTTGTTGTAAGTATAAGTGCGCCTGCGCCATATGTATACATTTTATAAAGGGCACAAATATTTTTCATGTTACACGGGTGCAGGATGTGCCAAAGGGCATGAGTTTAATGCGTGTAACATCATTTTTTCATGTGCCATAGGGGAACTTGGCGCGGCGCATGGAAGGTCCGCACAACATGATGTTGTTGTAACAATGGATGCGCCTGCGCCGTTTACAGTTTTGCACTTGGCGCAGATTTAGTTGGTGTTACATAGACGCAGGGTGCGCCAATGGCGCGAGTTTTCATGATGCAACATATGAGTTTGATGCGCCAAGTAGGGCGCAGGAAAAGTGGTTGCAACAAGCGAAGGAAGTGCGCCTTGAGGGCGCAGCTGTTCTTTGTGTAACAGACATGGTATATGCGCCATTGGCGTGACTGTATATTATGTTGCAGGGGTGACAGATGCGCCAAAAGAGGAAATAACAGTCTCTTATTTTCAAGCCATGATTCTTTCTCTGAGGGGTTTTACATGTGGTTAAGCTCCTTTTGCAGGGTTCATTGGGTGATGAAGAAGCTAAAAATAAGAGTTCCAAGCCATCTTTTCAGGACAGAGTCCCCTTTACCAGCAGATCTGGAAAGAGGGGGAAAGCATGGGGAAGAAAAGAGAAAAACAGCAAGGAGGGGGTGGGGAGTTCATGTTTTGACAGTCTTATTAATCCACACCAACAAGCAGCCAAGATACAAAACATAAAACACACAGAAGCACAGAGGACCTCTTACCAGGATTATATAATGGAGAAATGTGAAACCGGGTCCACGAAGTGATTCGAAAATGACAGGGTAGGTGCGCTGACAGGTACAGAGGTGAGAGAAAAATTCACGTGATTCTGACGGATGAAAATGACAGTGCAGACGTGCCTATATATAGGCGAGGTGGTAATAAATGCGCCACCAACTTTTTCAAGTGGCGCATGAAAAGCACTGTCGACACAAGAAAGCATGCGCCCTTTGGCGCATCAAAACACTTGCCAACACTAAGTTATGTGCGCCTATGGCGCACCGAAAGTTTTGTTGACATAAGAATATGTGCGCCCTTGGCGCACCAAAAAGGGGCGCAACAAAAGTATTGTTGACATGAAGGCGCATGCGCTTTGGCGCATGCAAGGAAGGCACAACATAGTGAGGCACATCAAAACACTGTTGACACCTCAAACCATGCGCCAAAGGATTTAAAGGGGGCACATGAATACTTGATGTTGCATAGACATTATGTGCGCCCGACCAAAAAAGACCAAAAATGGCTAAGTTCGGAAAACTAGATTTCCCGGGAAGGGATTTTGCAACGTTCCGAACGCAAGAGGTCCCTGACGAGGGACGAGAACAAAATTTGGTAGGGTTATCTGTAAAATTGCCCTTGCCAATTTTACGGGATAACACATTTGTTGAGTTTTAGGTGTTGTGTTCCAAAGTTTATAAAATCCAACCCTTCCTCATATAAAATCCAAAAGTTTTAGAAAACAATGTTAAAATGTATCATAAAATTCAGTTACAAAATTAGTTTTAAAGTCTAATATACTTTTATATTAATTTTGAAATTTCACATTCAATAATTCCCAAATCGCCACATTATCTAAATTTTATATCTTTTCCATGTTTTAACAAAAGTTATAGAAATTTTAAATTAGAATACTAGTAAATCCAATTGTAAAAAATATAAAGTTATTATAGCCATTTAAAAAATCATTAATATGATTAATATAAAATTATATTAATGTAAAAATATAATATTATATAAAATATTTAGTAATAATATTGTATACTTTTTCATATGAAATTAAAAGACTAATTATTACATATTTGTTAATTCTTGTAAATTACCATTTTTTAATATATAATAAAATTGCCATAAAAATATTACAATATACACTTTAAATAAAATATAAAATTGAATGTATTAATACCTACCATTTTCATTTATAACATATTATAAAAACAATTTAAAATATATTTACTATCAAATTAATAATTTTTATATTGATTCCCACATTCTTCAAAAAAAAGGAAGTTTTTATAAGAATGAAATTGTCAAAATTAGTACCTTAAAAGTTTCCTAATCTAACGGAATTATGAAATGCCTACTAAAACCAAATTTGGTAGGTGGTTCTAGGTGGTTGTAATTTTGCATAATACATGGGGCTTATTGAATGTACACAATCGGTTAAACTCAAGACTAGCATGTAATGTCTACACTGCACTAAATTTTTACCTTAAACATAGGCAAGATAAATGGCTGCTAATTAATGATTAATATTGATGTGTTGAGTTGCATTGTTGAATATCTCAAAAGTCCATAATAATAGGGATCATTTCAAATGGATTCCTTACTCTTTGAAGATCTAATCATTCATGTCAAGAAGAAGAATTATGAATGTGCAAATTCATTGTTTGGCAATCAATTGTATTGTGTGCGTTTTTAGGTATTGCTATTTTTTTTTTCTATTTTTCATTATGTGATTTTTTTGTTTCTTAAAGTATTTTTTTTTATTTTTGTGCAACAAGAGAGTATCATGGACTCTTGGATAACCAAAAATTTCCATGTACCACTAGCCACTCTTCAATCAATTCCATACATCGCAATGGTATTCCTTTGTATGAAATTCTCTTTGTGTCATTCCCTAAGAAAATCACTCGCAACGAAACCGACATTACTCGGCCCGGATAATCGGGGTTTTCTGCTCTTATCCATGTTTTCAATGGTAATTACAATGTTAGTGGAGGCCAAAAGGAATACAGTTTATGTTCACTAGCCATTGCTCAATCTCTCGACTTTTCTTCAGCTCTCTTTTGGTTTCGATTGTGAATAAAATAACAAGCACATCACATGGTGGGTGGCTTTCAAAAAATGAAGTTAATAAATACCATCTTGATCTCTTTTCCTGGTTGCTCTCGGGTCTTTTCAATTTTATCAATTATATCTGATGTTAGATCTAATGATATCTGTTATAATTATGATCTCTTATGTACACATCATATTCTAGATAGGTTTCTAAGATATAGGAAAAATTATATTGGGTTTTTCACCAAGATATAGAAAATGATTTCCCTGAACAACTCTGGACAACTATTACACATTGTGGGGGAATCAATGGTTGCCTCCTTGTCTCATTGGGAAATATATCTTCTTTGATCTAGTTTAAAATATACAATAATGGTAACCATCTGCATAATTTTTGTCCAAATTCCTTTCTTGCCATATTTTTTAGATTTTGTGACCAAAAATATGGTCATACACGAAATATACTATATGTTCAAAGATATGGTCGCAACAATTTTTGTAAAAAGCTATTTTATACTAAGGTTTTGTGGCAAAGGGATTTTGATTGTTGATATCTAGTTATTGCTTAGAAATCGATTGTTCTTATTTGAGGGGATTGAGTAATTATCTACATGGGCTGCATTTTTCTAAGGAAACCACATGGCTCAATCCTTGGGGGAATGGGGGTGCCTTGGGTCTCAAGTTATATGTTGATTGTATCCCATGTATGTTTGTGGGAATTTAATAAAAAAATAATCCCTAAATATTTTGATTGAAAATTATGGAGACATGTTTGTATGTTGGAAATACAAAATTATTTAGAGGATTTGAATAACAATAGTTATAATTTGAGTAAATTTCTTGTTTATTAAAGTCCGTAAGGATTCAAAGTCCATAAATATCGGGGATTATTAAAATGTTACATTTATTTGACAATATTAATCGAGGAAAGTTTTAAAATATAATGATGTGTACACTTTCTATAATAAATAACACATATTTTCTCTCTACATATGATCTTTTTCAAGTTGTTATTTTATTATTTTTTTATATTTTAAATTATTATTTTACTTTGTACTTAAATATTTATTTGAAATTAGAAATGAGTGCATACATAGAGGAAAAACTTTAATTAGATTATTAAATAGTTTTATTTAGATCATATAACATGAATAGTAAACATTTCCTTATAATATATTTTTCAATATATAAAAATGAAAAATAATTTTTCTAGATATATATCCCCATTTAATAATAAAATTATATATTTGTGTTTGTTTTAAATGTACACAACCCACATAAATAATTATTTAAATGAATGTGAAATTGGTTCTTAAATGTAACTTTTCTACATTTTTAAAAAGATAATTTCACAATTAATTATTGTGGAAATCAAATTGTGGCTTCCACCTACAAGTTTTATGTGGTAAGGACAATTGTAGAAAAGAATTGTTGAATTTTCCACAAAAATAACATTGATAAGAAACACAAAATTTTAAGTTGTGGATTTTCTACAAAAAATTAATCTATAGAAAAACTACATTTTGGTGAAAATTGTGGAACACTAACAAAAACAAAAATTGTAGAAAACTTACAATCATCACAAATTGTGGACCATCCATGGTATAATGAATTGTGGAAAAACTACAATAATATATAAAAATGTGGATTAGCTACATTTCAAAATCCACAATTTTAATTTTTGGAATATCATATAACCACAAAAATATTGTTGAAAATTTATGGTAAAATATCTAGTATGTTGTAGTGGTTGTGTTCAATTTTAAGCCTAGTGGCCACTAGGTTCAATATGTAATTCAAATTAGAATTTTTGCAACATCACAGAGGCTTGAGGTTAGCAGTCGCTAGGATAGTTATTGTCTTGCAGATAGGAAAATTAGTAACGACTTGATGGATATTCAAATACATGACTAGACAACAAATATTTGAAGATAGGATGAATTCAATTTATTGGACTATTGGTGAGTTACAATTAATTTGTAATCATCAATTGAAGTTCCATTCCCATTGAGTTCATTGGATGCTTTCAATAAGTGCCCATGGGGACACCTTGAGGTAGAGATCAAACTTCTCGTATATGGACCAAGTAGAACATAGTGGAGTTCTTCTAATGTGGATCACTTGGTGAACATTAAGGACCCAATCCCATCTTCATGTCCCACTTATAGAAAGCTCTCCTGCACCACTCCTGTTCATAGATCCGGTATAATAAAAGTGTTTACCATCCAAAATATACAAATAGTTTGTAATCATCAACCCAAGTTCCATTCCCATTGTGTTCACTTTGGATGCTTTCAATAAGTGGCCATGGGGACACCTTGAGGTAGGGGGAAAACTTCTCCTTATGGACTAAGAGGAACATAGTGGGGAAATTTGAATTCTCCTCATAGTTATATATTTCAATTTTAAAATACTATTTTTAATGACTGATGACCACTATGGTGGTTGCTCACTACATTTCTTTCATGAATACTCATGATTCCAAATCAAAATTTAATCCTAGTAGTTGTTGAGCTCAATAGTATATTCACAATCTATTGCATGAATTCCAAATTAAAATTTAATCCTAGAGGGGTTGTGTTCAATTTAAATACTAGTGGCTCTTTTGTGTTCAATATGTTATTTGAATCAGCGTTATTGAAACATCACAGAGGCTTGAGGTTAGCGGCCACTAGGATAGTTATTGTCTTACATATAGGATAATTAGTAATGACTTGATGGATATTCAAATACATGACTAGACAACAAATATTCAAAGATAGGATGAACTCAAGTTCTTGGGCTATTGGTGAGTTATAAGTAGTTTGTAATCATCAACCCAAGTTCCATTCCCATTGAGTTCATTGGATGCTTTCAATAAGTGGTCATGGGGACACCTTGAGGTAGGGGTCAAAATTATCCATATGGACCAAGCGAAACATAGTGAGGCACTTCGAATGCGGATCACTCGGTGGACATTAAATACCTAAGCCCACCTCCATGTCCCACTTAGAGAAAGTGCTCCTCCACCACTCTAGTTCATAGATCTGGTATAATAAAAATTTTACCATAAAAATTTACAAATAGTTTGTAATCATCAACCCAAATTTCATTCCCATTGAGTTCACTGGATGCTTTCAATAAGTGGCCATGGGGACACCTTGAGGTAGGGGTTGAACTTCTCCATATGGACCAAGAGGAACATAACGGAGTGCTTTGAATGCTCCCTACAATTATATTTCAATTTTAAAAGACTATTTTTAACGATAAAGACCACTAGGGTGGTTTCTCACTACATTTATTTCCTGAATACTTGTGATTCCAAATGAAAATTTAAGCCTAGCAGCCACTGAGCTCAATAGTATATTTGAATTCTATCGCATGAATTCCAAATGAAAATTTAATCCTAGCGGTTGCTAAGTTCAATTTTAAGCCTAGTGGCCACCGAGCTCAATTGTATATTCGAATCAATGTTTTTGTAACATCACAAAGGGTTGAGTTTAAGAAAAACTAAGATAGTTGTTGTCTTGCATACATGACAATTAGTAATGAATTGATGGATATTCAAATACATGACTAGACAACAAATATTCAAAGACATGATGAACTCAATTTCTCAAGATATTAGTGAGTTACAAGTAGTTTGTAATCAACAACCCAAGTTTCATTTCCATTGATTTCATTGGATGCTTTTAATAAGTGCCCATGGGGACACCTTGAGGTCGTGGTTAAAATTATCCATATGGAATAAGCGGAACATAACGGGAAATTTGAATGTAGATCACTCGAGAACATTAAAGACCCAAGCCCATTTCCATGTCCCACTTAGAGAAAGTGTTCCTTCACCACTCCAGTTCATAGATCTGGTATAAGAAAAGTTTTACCATCTAAAAATTACAAGTAGTTTATAATAATCAACCCAATTTACATTCCCATTGAGTTCATTGGATGCTTTCAATAAGTGGCCATGGGGACACCTTGAGATAGGGGTCAAACTTCTCCATATGGACCAAGTGAAACATAGTGGGGAGCTTTGAATGTGGATCACTTGGTGGATATTAAGGACCTAAGCTCACCTCTATGTGTCACTTAGAAAAAGTGCTCCTTTAACACTCCAAGTCATAGCTCTAGTATAATAAAAGAATTTACCTTTAAAAATAACAAGTACTTTGTACTCATCAACCCAAGTTACATTCCCATTGAGTTCATTAGATGCTTTCAATAAGTTTCCATGGGGACACCTTGAGGTAGGGGTAAAACTTCTCCATATGCACCAAGTAGAACATAGTGGGGCACTTTGAATGCCGGTCTCTCGGTAGACATCAAGGACCCAAGCCCACCCCCATGTCCCACTTAGAAAAATTGCTTCTCCACCACTCCAATTCATAGCTTGGTATAATAAAAGTGTTTACTATCCAAAATTTTCCACCCCTCCCAATGTTCAAGAACTTACCTTTGATAGAGCCTCGAAAGGAAACCCAAGCCTATCAGGAGTGTGGTTTTTAATGCGAGATGTGGATGGAACTTTAGTAATAGTTGTGTCCTTTCCTTTAAATGACGATGGGTGTAATGAGATAGAGGCTCAAGCTTTGTTGCTTGGTCTCAAACTAGCAGTCAACATTAGCTATGAATTTTTGGAAATTGAAGGGGATTCGTAGGTGGTAATAAATGATGTTTGAAAGGGAAAATCTTTTTCTTAGAAGTTATATTATTATATCACCAACATTTTGCATTCGTTGAGAAAAATCCCTAAGTGGGTTTTAAACCATAATTATAAAGAAGTAAATTGTGTCACTTATTTCCTGGGTAACCAAGGCATCATTAAGAGAGATGACCAAATGAAAGAAGGGAAAGCTAGTAATTTCCTAGATATTATATCTCAGGAAGGGGGAGTGAGTTGTTATTAATTTTTGTTTTCCTATCTTCCTTTTTAGTCTTCCATTTGCTTATGGTGGTTGGTGGTGGTGTGGAGTTCTGATACACGAGTATGGAGTTACCTCCTATTACTTTCATTTGAGTGGAAGCATGAGATGGATTTTTTTGGGTGTGTTTCTCATAATTGTATTAGGATTATCTTCGAGCGGTGTTGGGTTACTGTTTGTCGAAATTATGAGGATTCGGAGGATGAATATTTTGGCGATTCAACTCGGTTGAAGAGTTGGAGGAATATTTTTAGATAGCGGTTAACCCCTCCTGAATCCTCCAGGTGCCTCAACATAGTTCGTGAGGGGCTGGGCATGGAGGAAGTGAGGAAGGTGATAGCCAAGATATCTTCCAAGAATGTAGTTTTGATGTAGTTTTCTTCGAGCATTCATGTTTCTTTTTTTTTTTTTGAAGGGCTTGGTTAAGGAAACCGGCTAGAGAAGTTAGATCATCTCAGGATTTACACACAACCTCTTATTGTGCACTACTCACACCAGTGTCTTAGTGTGTGGGAGGATGTCTTCACGGCCCAAAACTCGGCCTCTCAAGTGGAATTTTGGATCTTTTCCCTGGTTTTTAGTGGTTAGCTATTTTGTTTGTTCTCGATGTTGGGTTTTCTCGGTTTCCATCTGAGTTAGTTTTTTTGGTTTTGTTTTCTTTGGGTCATGTGGTTTATTGATTATCTTTTGCGTTTATAATTGGGTGGGATCCTGTCAATCCCTAGGTTCTAAGCTCTTGTCAAAAGCATTGAATCATCTAAAAAAATATTTGAAGACAAGAAAAATATTAACGATTTTCCAAATTACACATAGCCCCTAAGATCGAAGCTTATTATAATCCCTTCATGTAACATAAAAAAATTTAATGAATCTCTTGATTACACATATTCTAAAAAGAAATTTTAAGCCTAGCATCTGCTTGAGTTCAATATGTTTTTATTTATTTTTAAATTGTTTTGACCAGAGCTTTGAATCAAGGGGTTACGGGACCCCACCCATACAATATAGAACTAATACGAAAACCAAGTGATGAAAAAAACCCAAGTCCCCATAATAAGGAACACCATGAAAGAGGAGATAAACCAAGAGAATAGACTGAATAACCAAAATAGACCAAGAAGCACTAGAACCAAGCATGAACACGAGCCAAAAGAGTGGTCTAAATAACTACTAGGGATGCCACCAACCCAATCTAGAACCCATGGGAGGAGCCATCCATTTCACAGAGAACGTCCACCACCTCCACCCCTAGCACCCTCCACTTCCCGACCCATACCACCAGGCTACTACACCAACCCGTTGAGAAACCTTGCTAAACAAGAGAAGAAATTCCTTCCTAGCAAGGGTGCAAAAATTGTTAAGGCGATCGATAGCCGAATCATCAATAGGAAAACAGGCATAAGGTAGATCCAAGGGAAATACTATTGAGATCGATACTATCATTCCAAGGGGAAGCATGTAATGTTATCAACATGAATGACCAGTTCCTGGTATTTCTCCCTGAGACAATGAACCTTGCGCCCGAGGCCCGATAGCCTAATCATCAACGTCTTCAACCAAAATCAAGGGTATGGGATCCAAAATTAGAGAATTCATCATGTAAGCCACCTCTGTGAATTGGGTAAATGAAGTACTCTGCTTTCTGACAGCCTTTGCATCTGCCTTCTATGAGTAAAACAAAAGACAATTGGAAACAAAATCCGTGGCTATATTAGAAGCACTTGTGCCCTATAAGAAGCCTGCATATATGATTCACCCAACACATATTTGATCGCTACTGACTTCATGAATAGAGCCATAATGAAATACATCTTGAAGATGCCTAAAGATATGACCAATGAGAAGGATGATTCCCATTGCTCGCCACACAGAGAAATAAAAGGAAAGCCTAGGAAAACCATAATTCACTGCTCAAAAATGGGAAGAGAGAAAAGTGAGGAGAGAGGAGCCAATGGCCAACTAAAAATAAAAAATACACGATCCACCATTAATGATGGATAAAGGTTCCACGCCTCCTTCGTGTGAAATGATATCTACTAGACCATTCAAATCTTTAAGATTGCAAGAAATCAATGCGACGTCGGACCATCGTTGGCGCATTGGCAAGAGGATCGGTAGTGCTATTAGTAGCCACCGAGTTCAATATATTATTATATTAGTGGCTTCTAGGATAATCTTTTATTGCATTTAGACCATCTAAACCGAAGCTATAAAGATTTTTTTACATTGATGAAAAGATATCCTAGAATATATAGATGCTTTGCAGCCTGCTAGTCTTCACTTCTACCAACAAATTGACAACTTGAAACAAACCAAATTTAATAGCGAGTAATTGTTTAAATTACTTAGTGCAATGCATAACATAAAATTCTACTAATGATTTCTTATATTTTATAATTAAAGGAGGGTTGAAGGGTCCCTTTCCCTTTACATTACAAATAAAATGAGAGGAAAATTCTAAAAACATGAACGATATAGCAATAATTTGGTGAAAAAATGCAATGGCCAATGGAAAGAAAATAAGTGGTTGGGAATACAAAAACCCCAAACTAGTTAGATAGACAGTATGATTCAATAACAATGGAAATGACAATGTTGTACAATAACCAAAACAAATATACAACCTAATGGATTTTAGAACCACTTATTTATCTTAATCAGATGACATCTCTCGTAACCTCCACCTTAATGGGCATGAAATTTTTTTGTTGGCGGTTACAGAAATAGATGCTCTTTTCCAACAAAAACCTCACTCTTTAACGAATCGTATGCCTCATGACCTTTCCTACAAATAACATCCCAATGTGTTGGTTCCTGTTATAGTGGAGAAAACATAACATCTAGGTTAGGCAAGTGGAGCGATCTACCTCCTGTCAACAATGTCTCACCCAATTTTTCCACTTTAAACAAGAAATGATTTAGGACATTAAACCATTTAAACAACTCTCTAAAAACATCTGCATGCACCAAGCCTTCTTGTTTATAATCAACATCGAAAGCAATGGGAATGATGCACTCAAGGTTTTATCCATTTCCGCTTCCATGCCAAACTATACGCTGGCTTGATCTAATGATGACCCATCTCCAAACCCCAATCCTTCACCGAGTGTATGATAAGAAGATGACAAATGAACATCAAAGCAACTTACACATTTATGCTCGAATGTCCCTCTAGATGATAATCATCTCGAATAACTCCCTCAATACCAACCAGGTCTTTCTCTATTTCAATTCAAAAATGGATTTAAAATGATGACGTGAAATTTTGGTATAAAATCTGATTTCACTCACATCCACGAAAAATTACATGAAAGGAAACATTGGTCCGACCATGACAAAATAAATTAAATCTCATGAAAGAAACCTGAAAGGTGTGAAAATAAGGGGAGTGATTAGATAAATATATGGAGTGAATATTCCATCGCATGCTTGAAATTAATACAATTTTAACAATGATTTTAACATCAAGGTTTATTGGAAAAGGTGATGAGTCCATCCAATCAAGATATTTATTGCAAATCTTATTATAAAATCTTCCTATTTAGTAGCTATCTTAATAGGTAAGATTTAAGGTCCAATATGGAGTTAATAAGAGAATATAAAGGGAACTTAAATCATGTAAGATTTATTTTCCTTAACAAGGTCCACATTTTAATGATACTTTTTTAATATGAGAGTTGGTTCCAATAATTAATTCATTACTATTTGAGTCATTAACTAGGGAAAAATAACGTTCTAGCACTTACAATTATTGATTTATACATTTAAAATTTTACTAAATTTCTAGTCATTAGTCACCCATTATTTTTTCATGGCTACCATTAGTTGCTTGAATTCAAGTTAAAAATTAAATAAAAACTAGCCAAAAATCTAGTTTCATCAATAAATTATCCAATGAAATGGTGCGATATAGAAAACCCATAAAAGGTGATTTAATTCTAAAGTAATAGGTTGCCTTAAATTCCTTTGTACTCAATAGTACTTATTTTAAATCCCTTAAAAATTTGTTCTCTTCATATAATTTAAATGTCTAAAAGATAATCAACATATTAAAAAAATCATGAACTATTAAAGGGTATGTAAAATATTATTTTATGATTGTTAAGTGGATCTAAAGAACCTCTTACATTAGGATTCAAGATAAGCTGGATCATTTCCTCTACTATGATCTTAACTTGCTAAACTCTGTGTCTATCTTTATTACCAGCCTTAACTAACGGTGTTTACCTTTCATTAACTAACGACACTTACCGATTGTACAACATTTTTGTTTATATGAAAATATATGGATTATGTTTTATGCACAAAATATCAAATGAAAACTACATAAGGCATCAGCCTTCTCAAAGGTATTTATTCAAGGACTTGGCTATGCGAGGGATAGTCCAGCTAATATAAAATAATTACAAACAATGATGAAAAAGTTGTTGATATTTTTTTGCATCTTTAGAATGGATTCCCTAATAATGTAGAGGCTAGCGGCCAATAGCGTTCTCATCAACGAATAATTGTTAAGCATAAAACGAGCATTACTCTTCACGACATCGATCCTTTATTCTTGAGCAAGGTTCATGTACATATTCCCCTTGATGTTTAATAAATTATTACGGACTATTTTTTTAACCTATAATTTTGGAAAATATGCAGGGCCAAGATGAATAGGATACATATTCATGTTAAAAATATGTACTTTTATTATTATGCTCCAACACTTATATTTGTCGATAATGTACACAACGAATTTTTCATTGATCAAATACTTATCGATTGCTAAAATGTTTCATTTATACCTTTGTGCTCACCAAGAATTTTCATTTATTTGATGTTCAAAGAAAAGATAAGGAAAGTAATATTCAAAGAAAAGAAAGATATTTACCACTTTCCTAAATACATGTAATTAAAAATATTTACAACTTTTTTGAATACACGTAATTATCATAAAAATATTTGTAGTCTATTACATGTTATTCATATCCTAACATATTATCTTCATGTTGATGTAACTCAAATATGTTTTTACAATGACAAGAATATATAGATGCCAAAGACCCGCTAGTCTTCACTTACAACAAAAAATTCACTACTTGAAACAAACCAAATTTAATAATGACTAATTGTTTATGTAGACAATTAAAATATGCTTACATTTAACATTTCCTCCAATTCAACCTATTAACGACACTTTGTTAAATTCCCCATTCTTCTCTCCATTCTCGGATGCCCATTCATGACACTCTTTTGGTCTTATTCCTCATATAATCATCTAATTGGGCTAATATCTCTCTTATTAGCTAAACATTCCTCCTTTCGACCATTCGAGAATCTCCTAGTTCTCTCGAACCACTTCGCAAGTTTCCTAGGCTATCTATCATCAGGTCATAAATGGTTAATCAAACTCCTCCCAACACTCAATCAGTCCCTAATCACTTGTTGATCGAGTTTAAATAGCCTAATCCTAGCTTAACTAGTCTAAAGCATGTTTACTTAGCTCCTAATATTAAAGTGTTTTTAGAATGTAGTCCCACATGCACTCAAATTCTAAACTCTTCCAAACCAAAACTATAAATAAAAGGGTCACCCCTCTCTTTTAATTTTACACCTTGTTTACATAAAAAAATATCTCAAGCACTTTGGAACGACATTAGAAATCCTTTGTGATATATTTAAGCTATAGAACATTTGGATCTTGGCCATACTCCATTGTTAATATCTCCTCCATCTTGCATCCATCCACCATTAAAATAGCTTCATCTTGCATCCATGATAGGTTAGTAATGGAATATGCTAAACTTGGTCTTGTAGCCATTTAGTAAGATTCATTCACCTTCATGGAGTAAACAACAAAACTGATTGCTAGGATCTTCTAGGTTCATTTAAATTAGCATTCAAAGAGTAGAGGGTAATATACATGTTATTTTTTGATGTTTTTGTCAAATTTATAATGCTTTCATGTTAGTTTCCCTTGTTTATCTCTTATCTCATGGTGCATAGTTGAGTTAGTTAAGCTTTGAGGTTATCTAATCTCATTTCCATAGCTTTTCAAATTTTCCATTGCATACATTTGACACTCCCCTTGGGTACCTTATTACCCACCTTCATCTCATATTCGGTGGTATGGTTTGGATTCTTCTGATCCAAATTATTATTTGGTTCCCCCACTCTTCTTTTAATTCATATCCAAACTACCATTCAAATTCCCACTCTTCTTCTAAAGATTTAGATCCTAACTATAATTCAGATACCCCTAGATCAAATCTTGAATCACAGTCCTCCCTTCCTTTGTAGGATATTTATTCCAAATCACCTCAACAATGTCTTCCTCCTTTGAAGACTTGTGTGACTCCAAGTTCCTTCAATCGAACATCTAATTTGGTTCTTGAGTCACGGTCCTCCCTTTCTTCACAAGACCTCCTTCCAGTCATCTTAACAACCTCTTCCTCCATCGAAGAGTTCCACGACTCATATTCCCTCTAGTCAATCATCTAATTTGAATCCTACATCACAACTCAACGGATGGATATATGATCCTATTTTCTCTTCCACATTAAGTCATCTTTTAGAAAAATTATCTAAGACTAGATCTAAATCGTCCATTCATGAGATGCTTTCCTCCAATCCTACTTCCTCTCTTGAGTCATCTTCTTCTGTCAATCAATCTTCCCCTGCTTATCGGACATGCTTCTTCTATTCAACCTTCTATGGATAAAGAACAACAAACTCTACTAATTTATTTCTCTCAAGATAATGGAACAATAAGACTACATGAAGATATCCCTCTAGAGGATTGCAAACAAGGGTTATTTCTAGAACTTGATACGCTCTCATATGGGGAGGAAGAAGTTGATTCCTTTATCAAAATGTAAAGGAAAATCCTAAGGTCATGGAGCTGGACTGTTCTTTTGGCATTCCATATTCACCTTCCTCTAAGCATGATGAGATGTCAGGGTCTAGCATTGATCCATCACCTATCTTCTGTGTTCAACGGCATTCCTTATCTATCATCATTCCTCAATCAAAATATCACCCTGGGTCACACCTTAGTATCCCATCATCTTCTTCTATCCTCGGGCCATCCCTGGCTAGCCCTCCATTTTCTACTTGTGGGTCACCTCCTCATACCCCATTACCTTCTATTCTTGGGACATGTCCTAGTATCCCTTCATCGTATTTCATCTATGGGAAACCATCATATTCTATTTTTGGGCCATGTCCTTGTAGCCCGATTTCTTCCATGTTAGGGCCATATTCTAGTTTCCCTTTGTAATCTTCTATCAATGTCTCACCTCCTAGTAGCACATCCTCTTTAATTCTTGGACCGTATCCTTTTCATACTTCTACCAATGAATGCGGAAAGCCCACCATCAAACCTCTCATTCCTATTATCAATCGTAAATGTTCACTTTCTTCTCCTTATCGGAATTAGAAAATTCATGCATTATCTTATAAGAAACCCAGGACATGTTCTTTATCAAGATAAACTCAAAACACCGAAGAGCTCCAAATCTTTCAAAAACAAAAATTTCAAAATCTACCATGATTCAAGAATGCAAACCAACGCAACCATCAAGTATGTCACAATGTGCATAAACCTATGGATAGGGAACTCAAGCTCCCACATGAACAATCAATGTTTCAAGATAAATCGTAGTAATTTGTTGAATACGATCTCACCACGATCATCAAGATCGGAGAAAATATTACGCTTGATTAAAAAACACACCTAGTCTCCCTTATCAAAGAAGTCACAAACATCATTATTAGATCCTATCACATGGAGTGACTTTGTTCATCCAAAATTTCCAAAAACTATCAAAAACCTAAAAATAATAAACAATTCAAAATACATAAAACACAGATTTCATGGATTTCCCAACTATATAAAATTCCCACAATGTATGTCCACGATGTCCGTCCAAACCCTAGCGATGGCGGTCTTGTACCAAACATGGTTCATGGTCACACTGGTAAGGAATCTAGGGATGGGGAAGATTCGGGAATAGGCATTATTGTGCTAGTGATAATGGTCTCGTCCCAAGCGTTTAAGGAGAATGGTGGTGGTTCAGGTTTGGCTCTGGGTGTTTTGGGAGATGCTCTTCTTTGCTGTGATATTGGAGGCTCCAGGGGGTAGATTAACTAGATTCCTTTCTTTGTCAATTTTTTAAACAATTCTTTATCGTTACCTGCTCTTAAAGCGGTGACGTAGGGTTTTTGTAAGTTTGGTAGTAGTTTTGCTGCTAGATCTCCGCTAAAGGGAAACTTCCCTAATGTTTTTGTGTCAGTCTCTCCCTCTCTGTCACAGATCCTTCCCTCAGGTGGTTATTTTTCAGAAGCTATGAATTTGGGGGCTCAATGTAGAGTTAAAAGCTTTGTTGAAGTGGCTAAATCCTCAGCATGTCCTCCTACAAATGCCATGACACATGCCAAGGCATCCCCTATATGCATTTTGGCCCTGCTGTGTTGAAAACAGAGGCTTATTTCAAGGAAAAGGGCATTATTTATAGATTCAACAAAATATTTCCTAGACTTCCTACTCTCCATGACTAGATCTCTTCATCTTGGAAACCATTAATGGATGGTAAAGTGGATATTTACCCTTTAATCGAGGTTTTTTCATTGTTGTTTTTGATATTACCTCTGATAGAGATTTAATTTTTGATAGATTGTGGGACTTTCAATCCCACTTTCTACTCATGAAACCATGGTTTCCCCTTTTTAATCCAGTTACTGAAACTTTCCAAATCAGACCTATTTGGATCCATTTTCCATATCTTCCCTGTAGTTTTGGGACGAGAAATGTTTAACCTCCATTGGGAACACTCTAGGTAAAACCTTGGCTATTGACATAAAAATGACCTTGTATGAGTATACTATGTATGCTCGCATTTTAGTTGACATGAACACTTCAACGGATTTTCCTGCTTCGGTTGATCTTATGGTTGAGGATAGAATATGGACCCAAAATTTGGACTATGAAGGTTTTCCCTTTAGATGCAAAACTTTCTTTTCACTGGGACATTTAGTTGTGGATTGTAAGAATGGGAAGAAACATGCAAGTAGACACTCTTCTTGGTGGAAGAATGTGGATCCAAGTTTTTGGTCATTGATAGTCATTCAGATTCCAATTCAAGATGGATCTGCAAATGAGGAGGTTTTGGTTTCAGTGGAGGAGGAGGCTTCCCCTTTTTTTCCCCTATAGAGAAGGCTCCTTGTGAGGTTGGGACTTCACCTTCTCCTATTGGTATTCAGTCGGACAACAATAATATTGAATGTGGCATGCCGGTTCACACTATTGAAAATGTAAAACCGATCCTGGTGTTGGTTGGTCTCTTTGTGAGCAGAAGAAAGAAAGGGAATAATGAATCCCTTAAGATGCATCTTAGATCCCATGGGAAGGGATCCTAGGGATGAGCTTTCTTGTTTGTGTTATGCTGTTATTTTGAATTGTTTTTGTCGTTTTCCTTTACTTTCCGTGCCACTGGTAGAGGCAACTTTGTGCTTTCCTCATTGATAAATATTTTTCTCCTTATTGTATGGGGTAGGGCCCCCTTAACCCTCTTTACCCATAGTAAAAAAATACAAAAACATGAGAAAACATAGGAAAAATCAAAGGTATAAAGATCAAACATTGCAATAAGGTATTGTGTACACATGGATGTTTCTTTCTTCCCTACCTTTCTATTCTTTTGCAAGTCTTCCTGCCATTTTCATCCCTTTGGTGATGTTTTGGTTAGCCTATTTGCATGAATTTTGTGACATTTATCTCTATGGTATTTGTTTGACTTGGTATTTCATCACCTTGGTAAATTAAATAACGATGATGTCTTAGAAATCCTATCACATTCAACATATAATAAGATTGTTTCAAAGAACTTTTGGACATATTTTTTGACACTAGCCAATTTTTCCATTACAATCACTTCCACCTCCTTCCATCAAGCCATCAAAGTGGTTCAAAAGCTAAAAAATACAAAGAAAAATTAAATTGATATATAACTCTCTCTTGGGGTATTTCCAATAATCTCTATCGAGCTATGGATGCCTGAATGGCATTAGAACAATGTTGCGATTAGAATCAACTACATCTCTGTTGGGGAAATGGACACTTGGCTAGTAGTGGAGCAATGAACGTCTCTTCCTCCACCCTCCATTCATAAATAACCTATCATAATCAATCATTCCTACACATTCGCTAGGTGTTTTCACTTGTTGTATATAAAATCTTCCTTCAAGAGGTAGTAAATTCCATGTACACACACTATATCTCTATGAGTAAATAATATTAGTATGTTACCAAGTGTCTTTTTGGACCTTTTTCAGAATATTTCTTAAGTCCATATCTTGTCTCATGATTTGTGCCTTTGGCTAATCGATTTTCCATTGCGAGGGTTCTAATCTCTATTCATATCATTCACATCATTCTTCTACTTTGTTTAGAACATCCATGTGAATAGTATTTCCTTTTTCCATGTTTTCGGACACGTTTGTTCCTTTCTCAAAATCCAATCTTCTCCTTCCTTTCAATCATGATCTTTCAGGCTAACTTATCTTTGGGGGCATCCTTGCATCTTCCCAACACTTCATTAGTTTACGTTCATCATCAAGTTGAACCTATCCATAATGGCCTTGGGTCTCGCTTCTACACGTGAAGAGTTTACCTTTGAATACGCCACCTAATATTGGGACATTTTTGCATCTTCACTTTCTTTCCCATGCATGTGGCTTTATGCCCTTTTACATCCCTTATATTACTAGGGCACCCACGCTTCTTTGTCTTCTGTACATAGCTTGAAAAACTTTATAAATAAAAACATTCGAATATGTTAGAAAAATAAAAACATTAAAATATGTTTAAGAAAACTTCTAAACAATATAAATCATCCTAAAAACTGTCACTCTTTGGTTCTCACTTTTTCATGTGCATGACTCATGGATCATCTTGATCTACTTCCATCAACAAAATCTAAGTTTCTTACGATGTATGTACTCACGGGGCACAACGAGTTGTCTAGTATTGTTATTTAGTGCACATTTCTTTTCATTGGACCCAAGTATCCTCCGTTATTCCCCTCACATTTATCCTTTCTTAGGGCACTTCGCCATTAACCCTTGTCATTAATTTGAATAGGTTGGAACTCAAGCTTGATAAAAAAAACATTACATTATGTTTCTTTGTTAGGTTGGCTTGTTTACTTTCTCATATTGCATTACATTTGGTATGTTGTATGGAGTGGGTGTTTTTAGTAATGGAAATTTGTTCGTATATAGATTTTCATGTCATACTACACTTTTGTTCATTCCTTTTAATAAATACCGATGATGAAGAATATTAGCAATATGATGAAAAATAAAGTTGTTTAAAAGGCATTGGATGCATGTTGGCTCAATCACCTTTCCTCATTCTCCTTTTCTTCTATATCCCTTTTCTTCTTCTTTACACTATTCTTTCTTCTCGTTATATTTCTGTCATTTTTTTGATCATTGATCAAGTTCTTCTATTACCCCATCGATGATAGAGGACTTATACTTCATTCTACATATTTTCTTCTATCCCTTCAAATTTTTCTACTTGTTTATGCTTGTCTACTTTCTTTGAAGTGATGTCACTTATGCCACCCCAAAGAGGGGAAAATGTAGACACCTAAAATATGCTTACACTTAGCATTTCCTCCAATTCAACCGATTAACAACACTTTGTTAATTTCCCCATTCTTCGCTCCATTCTCAGATGCCCATTCACAACACTCTTTCAATCGTATTCCTCCTATAATCATCTAATTGGGCTAATATCTCTCTTATTAGCTAAACATTCCTCCTTTCGACCATTTAGAATCTCCCTAGTTCTCTCTGAACCACTTTTGCAAGCTTCCTAGGCTATCTATCAGTCAAAAGCGTTAATCAGACTCCTCCCAACACTCAATGAATCTCTAATCACTTGCTAATCAAGTTTAACTAGCCTAATCCTAGCTTAACTAGTCTAAAGCATGTTTACTTAGCTCCTAATCCTAAAGTGCTTTTTAGACTTTAGTCCCACATGCACCCAAATTCTAAACTCTTCCAAACCAAAAACTATAAATACAAGGGTCACCCCTCCCTTTCAATTTTACACCTTATTTACATAACAAAATATCTCAAGCACTTTGGAAAGGCATTAGAAATCATTTGTGATAGCTTTAAGCTATAGAAAATTTGGATCTTGGCCATACTCCATTGTTAAGATCTCCTCCATCTTGCATCCATCCACCATTAAAATAGCTTCATCTTGCATCCATGATAGGTTAGTAATGGAATATGCTAAACTTGGTCTTGTAGCCATTTAGTAAGATTCATTCACCTTCATGGAGTAAACAACAAAACTGATTGCTAGGATCTTCTAGGTTCATTTAAATTAGCATTCAAAGAGTAGAGGGTAATATACATGTTAGTTTTTGATGTTTTTGTAAAATTTATAATGCTTTCATGTTAGTTTCCCTTGTTTATCTCTTATCTCATGGTGCATAGTTGAGTTAGTTAATTTTTGAGGTTATCTAATCTCATTTCTATAGCTTTTCAACTTTTCCATTACATATAGTTTACATTGCTTAGTTCAATGCATAAAAAAATTTATTAATGCTTTCTTGTTTTTTTATAACTAAAGGAGGGTTGGATTATTTCTGGAGACCACTATGCTATAAATATTTCTTCCTATTGACTTTTACTCTATGAAAATAATGACATGAAGATATGGCATCTCGTTGCTATTACACTGTTAAGAAACAATATTTATCCTTTCCAATTACTTATGAAATACTATTTTTTTAAAATTTATTTTATCGGTAATATATATTCCATTGGACACACTCTTTTCATGCAAATTCCTTTGGTTGAAGGAGCGGATGATTGGAAAAAGAGAGACAATGACTAGTTTGTAGAAATACATTCCCTGGAAAATTACCACTGTGATCTGTGGTTATTTTTTGTTTATGGGGACACTGTCAAAGAAGTTGGTATGGTACTAAATTCAAAATTTATTGATGAAAAAACGTTACTTATTTAGGTTGAATTCATTGGCATTGAACTCGAATAAGTTCCTTATTCTTGACATGGAGTTGGAATTTTCATTTTTCAAGAAACTAGAAATGAATGATTCTAGAGAAAATAAGGTGTGTTCTTGTCCTAAATATGGTTAAAATTTGGGAAATTTCATGAAGTCGACAAAACAAGATGTGGAAATGCCCTTGAATTTCATAATGACATGAATTTTTATTCAAAAATTGTATAGAAGCGAGATACCTCTTCTATTTATCATTATATGAATAGAAAAAAATTCTTTCTACACCGAAACATGCAACGCTATTTACAACAATGAGTTGATCTTATTTGTCTAAATTAGATATAGATCTATCTAGGTCAAAGTTACAAGGATTATTAATAATAATAATAATAAATTGGCTTTGTTGTTGAAGAAAGTGACCAGGTATATTTAAGCAAATGAAACTTCAAATGTCGAATAATTAAAATTAATTTTGTTCAATGGTGATGCTTTTCCAATCGCTGTTTATAGGTGCTATTTGCACCTCTAGAAGATCAATTACATGTTGTGCATGATGAGAATTCTAAACTTCTTTTCTATTCAATTTTGATTAATGTTACTCCTACATTGGGGGATGCACTTCTTCTTCTTTTTTAACCTTCTACAAATGAAATTTTACAACTCGAGGATCTAGATGACCTAAAAATGGATGAAGTACACTTCTACATTCTTGATGGTCAACATACCATTTGTGCCCAAAAGAAAATTTGGCTGAAAGAAAATACAATTCATTATATACTAAGATGTATTTTAGAAAGGCTCACATTATGTATCCACACACTCCTTCCGAAGTCATTGTTAAAATTTTCCAGCCGCTAAACGATGTAAACAAAAATTGGATTGATACCAATTTTATTGATGTACCTTTCAAGGCTCGAATGATTTAGAGATCGCTAGGATGTCCTCAGAGGCTCGGAGTGGGAAACACAAAGTCAGACTATTTAAAGGAAATGAAACTTAGTTTTAGCGCATTTATTCTTAAAATTTAATTTTGTAATATGCAGAAAATAAATATACTATTTCATCTTTTAATGCAGTGTTTCGAGATGCAATGTCTTGTTATTTTCAAAGTGTCTAAGACAGAGACCCTTCTTGACAAAATGACATTTCTATATTTACTTTAGGACATATAGAAAAATTGACAAAAACCATTGATCTATTTAAATCTGGTTAGCTAGCTTGTTCTCCTTTTAAGGATAACCATCCTAAATTTATACCAAATTCATTGGCAAGGTTAACGGTGAATCACTTGGGTTTGTAAGAGGAATGACCGATGAGGAGATATCAATTATACTAGATAAAGTGCAAACAGGAAAGTATTGCTAACTCACTCTATTGAAGCAAGCATCATAGAGGATACTTTAGATACTTACTACCAAAGATTAAAATATGACAGAAGGATGAGAGAAAAATTTATAAAATATATGAAAAGTAAACATCCATGTAATTGTGTATTGGTAGAATGCACTTTGAAAAAAATATTGTTGAAAAATATGGTGTGCATGAATGTCACTACCACCAATTGTGTGTACTCTTGGGAGAAGAAACTAAAGAAAAATAAAAGTTGATTATGGAGGAAGTGAAAAATCGGCAAAAGAAAATTTGATGCTGAAGTGGAAGAGGTTCTCCTAGTGGCAGCTCAAGAAATTATAGACAACTACGTGATTGCAATGGAAGGAAATATTCCAGCAAGGATGGAAGACACCGAAGAATTTACCTGTCAATGTGCATATCCCTTCTAGCTCCTATCAACAATATCTTCTATTTCACAACTAATCCATTCAATGTAGAATGCATGATCATAGATATCTATAATTTTTATAGTATACTTACTTCCGATGTAATAATGGACCTCCTTACGGTTGTCGATTTATCCTAGTAAATTGTGTAATTATTGTGTTCTTACCTGTTGCTTCTTTAAAAATGTTAAGAGACACATTAAAAAATACATGTAAAAAGTCAAAAACAAGGGGGAATTAGTTGTGGAAGGTTGTTACAAATTTTATGACAATAGCGAGAAAAATTAAGAGCTTATGGTCTTTTGTACACAATAGTTGATGTGCACAATTCTGATGTTGACAATGGTGATATAGCATAAATCACTATAGATTGGATGGATCAACTTCGCAACGAATGGTGACAACAAACAAAATTTTCCTACGAGGAAATACCCATCCTTTTCTTTATAAGAGATCTTATTTGTTTTGGTCTCATATGTTTACTCAACTTTCTTCCGATAATTCTCTGGTCATAGTATTGTACAGTGGTAGTGTTGTAGTGCATGTGTTGGTTAACTCTAGTCAATCTACAATTTTTATTGTTCAATTGCATGATCAAGATTTTTTTAGAACATTACTATTGTCATTTGAAAAAGGTACGTTGATTAAGATCACTTAAAACAATTCTATTATTTTAATGCATTTGAACTAATACATACAATATTTATGTAGGAAACCAAACAATAAAGGAAGACACCATCTCTTCCTCTCCACATACAAATAGAGGAGATGATGTCGATCTTAGTATGTTAGAACCAATTCAACTTGTTTCCCCATATGTCTCGACCAACCATCCAATGAATCTATAAAAGGTGAGTGGGAAATACTCATTTTATAAATTTATCTCTACAAGATGTTTTCGATTGTCATTGTTTACATATTTTTAATAATAACTTCAATGTTTTTAGATTTGATGCCAAATGGGGAGGTTTTGGCACATCATGCATGAACTCGTAGATGGAAAATGGTATGATAGTCATATACAATTATAAACAAAACCATTTATAATACCCTCAAAATTGAAGGAACGTATAGTGAAGTAGTTTATTTATAATATGCATTACCCTAGAAATCTCTAACATGCATCTTTTGGTTAGATTTATTTTGAATTGAGTAAATTTTTGGTTTATTGGTTAATATTTATTCACGGAAAACTGAAATTTTTTTACTTCATGTACAACTAGCTATTAGTGGTCGCTTAAGCCCATCATTTACTTATCAACCAAAATAAAGTCTAGGTAGTAATATATTTACACCTATTGGTCGCTAATATGCAACTACATCTATGCAATATTTTATTAAAGTGATTTGTTTCACGTATTTTTACATTAACTTAAAATTTATTTTGAATTAATTGTTGTTTTTAATATAGAATGAGCATCACAAGAACCTGTAGAGGGGGAGTGCGAGGGAATCCAAGATGGAGTCTCAATCAGTAAGTGTTAACATACTGAAATTTTGATTATTTGAATTGGTTAATAAAATTACAAACAATTAAGAAAAAATTACTTCGTGCACTTGGCCAAGATTATTGTTTAATTATTTTAGATTTGGAGGGTTTTATCTATGATAAAAACCAATCCTACAAATATTTCACAATTAAGTTCAGTAAGGAGACTCTCTACTTGCAAGGTGGGCTCAAGGAAATTTTTAGGATACTCGCATGACAAAATGTGAAGTGGGATTTTGTTCTAGCTATCTCTCTTGTGCCAAAGTTGAAAAGATGATTAAGGATTTGAAAAAAATCACGTTTGATTTCAAACCATTTATTATTTTGGGTAAGGAACATTGTTGTGTAGAAGATGAAATTTCAATAAGAGATGTCCAAAATATTTGGAGTAGAGATGGTATTATTTTTGGCCTTAGAAACATATTGTGTATTACAATGGGCCCAAAGGGAAACCCTCCAGAAAATTTTATGGTGGGGAAGAAATTCAATGAAGAAAATTGTTTCAAAGATAAGTGGTTGATGACTGATTTGTACATAAACATATCACAGATATTGTGTTAGGGTTTGAGTGTTGCGGAGGGCATCCAAAAATTGCAGCAAATAAAAAATATATAACTATTAATTATTTCAAAAAAATTTTTACAATGATATTCATTCGTACATTCATATGGTCACTCTTTATTTTATATGTTGAGATTACAAATTTAAAAGTAGGTTGTATTTATATCTTCAATGTTATTAAGCTGATATTATAGTTTTATAAGTTATTTTTGAGTTGTGATTAAATACTTTGATGCCTTGTTTTTAATCACTTTTGGAAGCTTACATTGATTATGAGTTGTTTTTATAGATCCTATTGGGAAGCCTTGGAAATTACTAGTTTGGAGTTGAAAGTTTGATGTTTGGAATTTCAGTATTGGCCAAAAATACCTCTTAATATGGTTCCATTTTTTAGATCCAGAATACGATTTCTTTGAGCGAGTTTAGTGTTTTTTTACTATGGATAAATAGTTTTGAAGGGACTATACCCTGTGTACAAAAAGGCTCAAAAATCCAGATACCAGAAGGAGAAAACCCATCCAAGAAAGGCTAAATGCCTTAAACATGGAGGCTCAAAAGCCAGATATATCAGTAAAGAGAGTACAAAAAGATCAATCCAGACAGTGGTCTGAAGAAGAACAAAAGGGCCAAAAACAAGAAAGAGGGATCCAAAACAGGGCATCCCAACAAGAAAACAACATCAAAACCACTTAAAAACAACAACAAAGTAGCATCTGGGCACCGCATCATTTGACCGCCTGTCAATCTTGACCTTAATTTTCTAGAGAGAGGTGAAGAGCGCAATGGCCGTGGCATGAGAAGGATCGTTCATTTCCGCCTAAGCAAGTGCAAGGTCACGGGTCTCATTAGAATCCCAGATGTTATCAGGAATGCCACTAAGGCTACACACACTTCTCATGTGTTGTTCCATAAAATTATAGACACCTTTTAGAGTAGAGAGGATGCAATCCTAACGCCCCTTGGCATTTCCTAGCCTGGCATCAAGTGAAAGGAGCTTCTTGAAAATCTCAGTAGTAGTATCATTGTCCTCATAATTTTGTAGCTT
This sequence comes from Taxus wallichiana var. yunnanensis, assembly GCA_018340775.1. NCBI lineage: Eukaryota > Viridiplantae > Streptophyta > Pinopsida > Cupressales > Taxaceae > Taxus > Taxus wallichiana. The sequence goes on from CM031234.1 coordinate 438,325,535, forward strand.
CCTCTTACCTTTTGTTTTTTCCATATTCCTCATAACATTTTTGAGGTCTTTAATCTCCTCTTCAATCTTTCTAACCCTGGTAAGAAGGTCCACTTATATGGAATTATCAATAGGTTTACTTATGTGCAATAAGTTCTCCGCAAGTTCCAAATCCCTATGACTATGCAAAATCCTCTGGGAAAGAAGGCAGAGAAACCTTAGCCTTCTTGTATTTCCTCTTCCTACAAAAGGTAGATGTGTCCAGATCTCTGTCACATCACTTGCGAGAGGGATAATAATAGGGGAGTAGGAGAAGAAATGGTGGTGGATGAGCAAGATTAGACCTTGGTGTAGGGGAACAACCCTGGTATGATTCTGAACTTCAAGAACAGACTTCTCCAAGGAATTAAGTAAATAATGTGGGAAATTGATGGTAAGATTCCTATGAAAATGATTGAGGAATATTAAATGTTTCAAGGGAATGGTGACATATCTTTCCTCCAAAGTGATGTACCTAACCATCATATGCACTATCTTAGCAAAGGGATCAAGGATAGAGGTCACCTTTATTCCAGCCGCAAAAAACTCGAGGTTCTCCCATTCATCGAGAAATTATTTTATCTCCACCTCTGTGTCGAATCATTTGTTGAAGAACTTGGCTCCATCCAAGTTCAGCCCTGTGACCTAGGTAATGAGTTCCTTAGAGATCTTGACCCTGACTTCCCCATACTCAACCGCACAATTTCTCCAACCATTAGCGAATTTCACCAAGATGTCCTGGTCAAATCCCTGCATCTTTTCAATGAAATTTGAAATACCCCCATTTGTAGATAATTCCAAAGAATTGTGTCATTTTTCCAAGCTGGATCATGAATGGGTTCATTTTTGCATGGAGGTCCCCCATTTTGCCTGTATTATTTCTACTCTGCACAATGGTAAAAAATTTGAATCCCATACGACTCAACACCACCTCTTCTTTTGGAGGTGAGGCATGTAGAACATCAAAACATCATTAAACTTAACTTTGCAATTAATAAACACCTCCTTAGCATCTTCTTTGTATCTATTAATGATTATATTCAAAATCATGTATATCTTTAGTGATGTCATCAAGTACTTTGGCAGGAAGGGGGTCACCACTTAACCAAGTTTGCATTATATTGTTGACCCCAATATTTTCTAAACTATCAACCACTCTATTGCCTTCATGATAGGTGTGGATAATCTTATAATTATCAAAATAATTACATATTTCAATAGCTTCATTAATGAAGTCCTTGATAGACTAGCTTGGAGGTTGCTTTTGATTTAAAAAATTAATAATGTTTAGCAAATCCCCCTCAATTATAATATTGGAAATATCACAATCTCTAGCCAACCTTATTCCCTAGAGCACTGCTAAAGCTTCCGGGTAGTAATTTGTTTTCTTACCCATCTTGCCAGAAAAAGTGGCAAGTAAGCATCCTATGTGATCTCTAATCACCCCACCACCTCCCGAATCCCCAGGATTACCTTTTGAAGCTCCATCAAATTTCAGTTTGTGCCATGTAGTGGGAGGTTGGATCCATCGTATAGAAGATCTATCAATGTTATTGTTGTCCTTATGCTTAATGCTATCAGTGCCAATGTTCCAAGCAGCAAGAATGTGCTCCTCTTCCTCGGATAAATTTTATTTTTGGGAGGCTTAAATATTTCAATGTTGTCTTTCACTACAATGATAATTTCATTAAAGACTTTTGTACATATCTTTCTAGTATTTCTGAAAATAACATCATTTCTAGCTTTCCAGACTCTCCACATGGTGTGAGGGAGAACCAGTTGCCATAGCCTCCTAACCATACAGTGCTTATAAGGGGAGTTCCATTGTTCCCATGCCTGTAGACAAGTATGGGGGAAAACCCAATTCTGATTGAAATTTTCAAGAATAAGATGCCATATTTTTGAAGTATACTTACAATGCAGAAAAAGGTGTTTAATGTCTTCAGCTTCTTCCTGGCACATGCAACATCTGTTAGGCATGATAAAACCTTTCCTAATGAGATTTTCATTAGTGAGAATCTTACCCTTGATGATAAGCCACTAGAAGAAATTTACTTTGTGCCATTCAATTTCACTATCAATAGAAGCAAAAAAAGAATTGTAACCAGATTTAACAGAATATTCTCCATCAAAGGAATCTTTCCAAATAATCTCATCCTTATTATCATGTTGACTGATATGTATTAGGGAGAGATGAGTCTGCATGGAGGAAACAACAGGCTGCATATTTTCCTCATCAACTTTGAGTTGCTTCCATTTCCTTCTGTTGCCAGACACCTCAATATAGTCTTTGACTTTCTTTCCATAGTTTTTAATTAGGTTGTCTTTGATGTAGCTAAAAGTGGTATCCCAACTTATGTCAGACTAGATGTCATGCCAGAAATCAATGTCTTGCCCATTTCCAAGTTTCCATCTACAACCCAGGAGAGGATATGCCTGATGTGGAGAAGATTATTCCAGAAAATTGATCCATTTGGAAGCAGCTGGTCAAAGAGAAAGGAATACATGTTTTGATTGGAAAGGTATTTTACTTTGATCAACTCAGTCCATGGTTTCTGCTCTTTGATTAGCCTCCAACCCAGCTTTGCAATTAGAGCAACATTCATATTTCTGATATTTTTAATACCTAAACCCCCAATCCTCTTTGGCTTATAGACATGTTCCCATGCTACTAAATGATATCTAAACCTGTCTTCATCCCATGCCATAAGAAGTGTTTTTGAATTTTTTCAATGCTATTCACCACTGCTGCTGGAATGCTGAACATTGACATGATATAGATGGGTAAATTCTGAAGAGTGCTTTTAATCAATAAACATTTTCCAGCACTTGAGAGGATAGCACCTTTCCATCCAGCTAGTTTTTTCTAAAATCTCTTAAGCAGATCATTCCAAACCTCATTAGAAACCTTACTAGTACTCATAGGGAGCCCTAGATATGTAGCTGGGAGGGAGTTGATTTTGCAACCAAGAATGAGAGAAATATTTTTGTCTTTCAATAGGAGTATTGAAGAAGTAAACCAAGCTTTTATCAAAGTTTACTTTCTGTCCCGAGGCTTCCTCATAGAATCGAGAATGGTTTTGATAGCCTTAGCTTCAATGATGGAGGCCATAAGAAGAAAAATAGTGTCATCATGAAAAACTACGATGGGAATAAATCTAATTGTTACAAGTAGGTTTAATAGGAGTATTGAAGAAGTAAACCAAGCTTTTATCAAAGTTTACTTTCTGTCCCGAGGCTTCCTCATAGAATCTGAGAATGGTTTTGATAGCCTTAGCTTCAATGATGGAGGCCATAAGAAGTAGAATAGTGTCATCAACAAACTACTGATGGGAAGAAATCTGATTGTTAGAAGTAGGTTGAAATCCTTTTATCATACCATTGTGTATAGCTTTTGTAATAGAATGACTTAGACTGTCAGCCATTATGATGAACAACAAAGGGGACATGGGGTCCCCTTGGCGTATGCCTCTATTGCTAGCAAAAAAACCAACAGTTCTCCATTGACAACCACAGAAAATCTAGGAGAAGAAATGCAAGCTTGGACAATTTTTCTGAATTTATTTTGAAACCCAAACTTGGTCAGAACCTCATCCATGAATTTCCAAGAGACTCTATCAAATGCCTTATGCATGTCTAACTTGATTTCCATCCCAACTTTTCTACTTTTATCCATTGAATGAATTGTTTCATGGACCATAATTACCCCATCCTGGATAATTCTACCTTTTATAAATCCACTCTGCTATTGGGAGATAATTTCCATGAGAAGAGGTTGCAATCTAGTGGTTAAAATCTTAGTGAAAATTTTGTAAACCACATTAACTAGGCTGATTGGTCTAAAATCCTTAAAATCCTTTGCATCCAACTTCTTAGGTGCAAGCACAATATGCATGTTATTTAATTCCTTTATTAGATTTCCAGTTCTGTAAAACTCATTTACAACTTTCAACAAATCTTCAGAGCATATATCCCAACATTTTTGGAAGAAATTAGCAGAGAATCCATCAGGGCCCAAAGCCTTGTCACCTTCAAGAGAGAAGAAAACTTTTTCAACTCCTCAATGGTGACAGCTTTGGAAAGGCTCTTAAATCTCTCTTCTAGGAGAAAATTGTTAGGAATGGAGTCTAAAAGAAAGGAGGTTGCTTGCTCATTATAAGAATTGTTTTCAGTTAGAAGATTCTCATAAAATTTTAGGGCTTCAGCTTTAATATCCTTAGCATCCTTAGTAATGGTACCATTTCCCTTGGAGACTTCAGTAATTTTGTTGCAAGCCCTATGCTTGAGAGTGGTCATATGAAAATATTTTGTGTTTCTGTCTCCATCCTTTAACCAAAGAGCTCTATATTTCATTCTCCAAAAGGTTTCCTCACAAACTAAGTATTGCATAAGTATTGACTTGATAAGTATTGCATCAAAATATTTTGACATTGCCTTATGGTCTTCATTTATGGATTCAAAAATAGTGAAATACATGTTCATCAAAAAATTTAGATGGCTACGAGAAACCCACTTCAGGTTCATTTGGGGATGCCAACAATGTAAGTTCAAAACAAATACAAGCCAATAGATAGTAGACATTTATGGTAATGTCTATGGTGAAAACAATATACTTTTGATCGATGACACGAGATTCTTGTCACACAAGGTCAAAGAGGAAATTACTCTCAAAACCCCAACATACTAGAGATTTGATGGAAACTATAAGACTGATTCAAAAATCTATACTGAATTATGTACATGGTTAAAACATGCAGGAGAGCACAAAAACATGTGTAGATCATTGAAAATGTTCAAATGCATAATTGACATTTGAATTATATAATTTGCTTCTAAATCAATCAATGTATTGTGCATTTTTATGGAATAAAGTAACTACCTTAAGGTTCTTAAATATTTACAGTGTGCAATCATTTTTTCTAATTCTTTTTGGGAAAGAATTTTTTTCTCTAACTTGGGTGAAGAGACAATCATGGATCATGGACCAATAAAAGAATGATTTTTCCCAAATCTACATAGTTTAAAATTTTGTTTCACACATCGATGTTGGCTTCTCTAAAATAAATAACAATTTTCCCCCAGTTATGCATGGTTTAATCTTAAAGACATTTTGAAATTGATAGGAACCTTATTCGCAAGCAATAAATAATCCTATCACTGCTAGACTGTATAAAACAAAAAAATGTTAGGGGAGAGGGGCCAATAGATGAACATCGTCCAATAGTTGACATACCTATTGATCACATAATACCCAAGTATTTGTCATAGTACTATCTAGTAATTTATTTTTGACATAATAATTATGTAGAGTAGAAAATCATTAGGGTTCAATTTAAGAATCCTCTAGTAAATTAGAGGTGGAAAATCCTGGTGAATATACCTCTAAAAGAGGGATTTGTGAGAACCGATGTCGAAAACAATGCACCACAACGAAGTTGCACTCCGATGGTAACGTCAAGCTCCATGCAATAAGCAAGATTTGAATCAATGGAAAGAAAATGCAAGTAAGAAAATAGGTTTACTCATACTCATAGATCAAAAAAGGAAGTACAAATAGGGGTGTTGTGTAACCCCCATGCCTAAACAAGGAAAGAATATCAATGACACCACTAATGCATATGACATGACTGACACATATGATGCCACTAAAGGAGGAGTTACAATTCCAAATAAGGAATGTAACTCCTATGATGCACTGACGCAAATGACAATGACAGATTCTATGATAGAATATGACACTTGTCATTTGACTTCCTAAGACCTATGACTCTCGCAAGGTGAGATGACTCACTAGGTGATGTGGACGATGACTAGGCATGTCACACACACCAACACCCCCTTCATCGAAGCCGAGGAAGAGGTCAAGGTAAGCTAGAATAGAAAAGAAGACTCCCTTAGACAACTAAGAAAGATGTGTCAATGGGGCCTGTAACTAAAGGCCTGATAAGGTGCCCATATACAAACAACATCTTTCTAGAAGGAAGAAGAGGAGAAGAATTAAAAAGAGTTATCCATCTCCTCCGGAAGATGATTTCCGATGGACTCCTAATGAATCTAAAGGGACCAAAGGTCTGTGATCAGTGGAGGAAGGAGGAGGAGCATGGAGTGTGCCTAATGGTGGCCCAATATGGGAAGGAGATAATATATCAAGAGAAGCGGTGACAATCCTATCAATCTCCATAAGGTGGGAGTCCGCAAATATAGATATATCATCAAGAGAGTTGAGTTGTGATGAAGGAGAGCCCTGAAGGGGCAAAGGAACCTACTGCAGTGGAGAGTCAGTGGAAGCTGGTGTGATGGAAACTCTGATCTCTGAAGAGGCAGTAGGTGGAAGAAGATGTTGCACTGTGATGTTGGTATCCTCAAGCATATCATCTAAGTTCGAGTTAATGAGATAAATGTCTTGTTGTGGAGGAATATAAGAACCTTTTGAACAACCAACCTTGAGGTTTTGGAAGCAACAGGGGATGGTAGAATCTCTAGGCTAGAATCAATGGAATCAGTAGATGCTCGTGAAGGGGAAAACCTAAGATCCAAGGTAACATGGTGTGTAGGTGATAATTAAACCAAAGAGTCCAGTGGAGGAGAGTCACTAGGAACTGTGTTAGGAGCAATACTAAGTTTTGAAGGAGCATGCATAGAAATATGTGTGGGTGGCCCTTTGTAAGAAAAAGTATCAGTGAACTCACTTTCCTCCATGGATGCAAGATCATCATAAGATCCATAACTAGATGAAGGAGGATCAAAGTCTCCATGAAAATTCTGAATGAAGGTCCAGGCTCGGTGCGCAGACTCGGTGAATTCTAATCGATGTTGAATGTCCTCCAGTATAGTAAGAAAAAGATGTCTGTATGCCATATCATTCTTGTTAAACCAATTTTGGTGATGAATATGATCAATAGGTTCAGGGGAAAACCCAAGAAGATGTGGTAACAAATTGTACATAATACAATGATTATCCCATTCTTCCATTGTAGGTAGTTTCCTGGTCCTAGTTGAACAACGAAGTGATGAAATTCAATGTCCATGACGAGAGGAGCCTCCAAGGAACACAAGTTTAACCCCCCATTTTTGTGGCACTTTATAGTTTAGTGTGTTGATTACAACCAGATGTGACTGTGTGCTGAAAACTAGTCTATCACTCACCTTGTAATCTGCATAATAACGCACAAGAGTGGAGACAACAATCAAGGTTCATTGGGCACAACAATTTGACACCGTAAGCAAGCACAAGAATGAGTGAAAAAAAGAAGGGGAAGAGAAATCCTTGTGAGAAATAGCATCTCACGTCACACAAAATAATCCCTTTGTTATAAGACTGTGGCGGACGCACTCACAAGTCCACAAGTAATAAAAGGGATAGAACAAGGCTCAAGATGAGCTAAATTAAGCAATACAAAGACACCCCCAGAATGTGGAACTTTATAAAATAGTGCATTTACAAAACTGATAATCCCATCATCTAGAGTGCAAAAAAACATGTAACTTTGACTAAAGAAGTGCTCAAAACTGAGCAACGAGTCAAAAGTTATAGCAAAAAACAATTCCCGTAACTGATGGAAAAAAGTTAATAAGCCTTTAAATAGATTAAAAAGGTTCCCTAAATGCATGCAAAGGGTGTCGTATGTATGCTCGTTGGAAATGGCACCAAATTTTAGATAGGGTTTTTTTTTATTGCGAAGGGAGGATTAGCCTCCTTCCAACCCTGGACCTCACCCTCTATCTTTGTCACTCGAAGGAAGGATATTAAAACAATCAAAAATACCCCAAAAAAGGTTTACAATGCCAATTAAAAAATTTATCACCTTAAACTATTAAAAGGTGAGATTGATTTACCAATAGTCAGCCCTAAAAAGGAATGTGTTGACAGAGTGTTAGAAGACCAAAAGTGTGCATGAGTTGCTAGGGGTTGAAATACCCAAGGACTAGTCAAGTTGACAGAGAGAATGGTCTAAGGAACTATTTCCCAAAACACAAAGGATAGATACGGGTTGAAGCCACGTGTGTGAATTGTTGCAATTGGTGATAGCCATAAAGGCCGAGCCAACAGTGCAAGTCACGTACTAGTTGGTTAATGATTGTCGAGATAGGGTTGAGGCCACATTTCATAGCATATCCATGTACCAAGAAGAGATGATGTTGTCAAAATGTTTAATCGAGTAGAATTGGGGCATACAAGGATTCCACGGTAGAGTAACAACTTGAGTCGGGCGGTGCAAGTAACTCGATGAACGAGAAATAATTAACGGGAGCAGTCTCCCGCTCAAGTAGGTTGCATAACTTTTCAACAATGAATAACCAAGCCCGTGAGTTGAAGATGGATTCAACTTCAATTCAAGTATAATGAGGTGAATAGGATGATCCCTAGTCGATCACGATATTTGAAAAGAAAATACAAATAGAGCCCATTCAAGTAAGGATCAAGGCATAATGTAAAGGTCTAAAAATCTAGTGAAAGCATGTCTAAGAGTCGAAATAACACTAAGATGCTGGTAATGTTGTGTGTAAAGTAATGGTGTTTTTGAATGCAGACCCAGATTAGAGAACTAATCTTAGTTGTTTGGACGAGCCTCCGGGTCAAAAGTTGCCAAGGTGGGTCTAGGTATGCCTACGGAGTTGCTGTTGTGTAGGAGACCAATGTCAGGGAGACTGGGGGCTACATGTAGAGTTTTTATAACCACCAAATGTCGGAAGAAATGTTGAAATGACCATGTTAAATCCAAAGTGGAGAGGCTGTGAGTCGACATGTTAGTAGAGGGTTACATTTGGCGGTGCACTCGAGTTGGATGCCACGTATAGAGCTACCCAACTAGGTAACAGATGGGAATTTCAAAGTAGCGAGCCATCGCTTTGATAGTCTAATGGTCGAGATGGTAAAGCGGGGAGCAACATGAGATAGGTGGTAGCCAACGTGTGTATGAACCAAGTGCGAGGCATCCACAACACAGCTAAGGAAGAGCTCAAGGTAAGGATGAACCAAAGTGCACGAACAAAATGAACAATGAGAATCAATGCATGAGTAAAACCCAAGTAAATCTAGACTGGAGTGTTGGTGCAGCGAGCTAAGGTGTTCAATACATGAGTGGGGGAGAATCAACCACAGGCCAAAACATCCAAAGCAACCATGTTTAGACCAAACACGCAGATAGGTGAAACCAGTGCCAATAGTGCTAAAAAAGCATAGATATTGGAGGAAAGAGGTATCAAAACCCAATGCACAACAAGGAAATGCACAAGAAAACCAAAAACGAGCCTCCAAATCCAAAAAATGTGCCCGAGTAGCGGGTTCACCAATGCAAACAAGTTAACAGGCAGATAACGTCCATGCAATGGTGACCTCAAGAAAACAATGAGCCATAGGTCCATGCCAGAGTAAAAACAAGATCACAAGAAGCAAGCCCAAATGAACTCATCAATAATGATAAAGCAAACCAATTAGATACCTCAAACTGGCAACTGTTGAAACCTCAATACAAGGTGAGCAACACAATTCCAAAATAATAATTGAAAAAATTTATAGAAGGAAATAAGTAGAAACCGTAAGTAATAAACAACTTGATAAAAGAAGAGTGTATGTTTTATCTGAAACCATCTCTCATTCCATGAAAGAGGGATGTGTGAGAACCGATGTCAACAACAATGCACCACAATGAAGTTGAAATTTGATGGTAACGTCAAGCTCCATGTAATAAGCAAGATTTGAATCAATGGAAAGAAAATGCAAGTAAGAAAATAGGTCTGCTCATACTCATAGATCAAAAAAAGGAAGTACAAATAGGGGTGTTGTGTAACCCCCATGCCTAAACAAGGAAATAATATCAATGATGCCACTGACGCATATGACGTGACTAACGCATATGATGCCACTAAAGAAGGAGTTACAATTCCAAATAAGGAATGTAACTCCTATGACACACTAACGCAAATGACAATGACAGATTCTATGACAAAATATGACACTTGTCATTTGACTTCCTAAGACCTATGACTCTTGCAAGGTGAGATGACTCACTAGGTGATGTGGATGATGACTAGGCATGTCACACACATTAACAACCTTGAACCAATTTTTTGGAAAAGTAAATTTTTGGAATTTCAAAGTCTAATTTTCACCTCTCATTTTCTTAAGGGGGAGAACTCAACATTTTTGGTGTCGAGTTACAACAAGGATTTTTGTCACACGAAGATGAAAATAAGCCTTGTTTTTGCACAATAACAAGGCTTATTGTCATGCGACAAAAAGGCTTGTTGTTGTGCGATAACTAACCTTGTTTTCGCATGACACCAAAAAAATTCTTTATTTTTACAATAGTATTCAACCCCCTTCTTGCTTGTCAAAAATACTCATTTTTTCCAGCCTATAACCCTCCCTTTCCGTGTGTCACCAACCCTCTTGTCACACATCAACAACCCTCTTTTTGTGCATCAAAAAATCTCTTATCATGTGTCAACAACCCTCTTGTCGTGCATCAACACCTTCTCTTTTCGCACGTCAGCAACACCATATTGTCACCCGTTTGGAAATGAAAATATTCCTTGTCACGTGTCAGTGACAATTTCCTATTACAAGTCTGCAATAACTAGTCTGAGACTCTGATCCACACTTTGTCTGCTTATAATTTACAAGTAATTTGGATGGTACCTTAGTAAGTTACTAGTATACTACTAGGAAAATTACCTAGGTTTATATAGGAGTAGTTTTCAATGGTAGGCGAAGCCGACCCCTAAAAATATTTATATTGGAAATTTTAGGCAAACAATACATTGACCTACTCCAAAAATTCACCTTTTCAAAATTTCCAAAAATGGAATATTCACCTAATTACGAATATTCACCACTAGAAAAATCCCTGTCGGTCATATCATGACATGTAAGACCTTTTACCCATGTACACGTATAAAAATTCAATATTTAAACATTTTCACCCATATTCAAGTATTGGTTTATACCTTGGTTCTAGTGTAACTCAAATTTATTATTTTAAATCAATTCAAAATATGGCTTTCCCTCGATTGAACACTCAAGAAAAATTTAAGCTAACAAAAATTTGAACTATATATTGGCATAAAAATCACAATCTCATGCGATAAAAAATTAATTGTGTGGACCCCTTAACTTAGGGTGTGCCACTACTAGCCCCTCTCCCCTATGCTTATTGATTTATAGATCCATGGAGGCTTCCTTGAAATCATAAAATGATTTTTTACTAGATCTTCATATGTTAATATTAATGACAATTTGAAAATGATTAAACCTTATTCCAAAGAAAAAATAAAGCCTAGCGACCGCTAGCACGTATAAAACTAAAATATTTTCTGTTTATTGTTTTGCAAATCATTATTTTAAAGATTTTTTTTAATTTTTGTGTGGAATATTACATCATGATCATATAGGAAGATTGCATCATGACCAAATGAACCATTTATTGATGATCCAAGAATGAAAAAAATTTCTCAAAAATCTTAGCAAGGTTTGGAATGACATTTTAAAACTATTAAAAACATTATTCCAAAGCAAAAATAGAACCTAGCTTCCACTATCCAATATAAAACATAAACAATGATGGCGTTTGCGAGTTTGATTGGGGAGCTTAAAGAGGAGGATAACAAAGACCTAGATTTTCATCATCCATCACCAAGTATCATTGGGCTAGACAAAAATGACGTGAAGAAGATCGTGGAATACAAGTTCAATGAGCAAGGCTAGGAGGTGGTTATGTCGACACTAAAATTTTCCTCCGTAATTTCTATTTCATTAATGTATGTATTAGGAATAGGATGTTGTTAAGTGTAATTAGTAGTAGCTTCTGATAGAAGATAACGACACCGTCAGTACGGTGCCGCCAATAATGTAGAGTACGGTAACAGTCAAAGTACAATAGGAATGTTGTAAAAAGTAAATATTTGTCGTAAGTGGTCCGGTAATGTTAAAATGTCAAAGTTGGGATAAGTAGAGAAGTAGGGTCTACATGATTAGGAATTAGAAATATTATATTGGTAATAAGGACAAGGAGTGAGGTCATAAATATTTTGTGTATTTTATTTGTAAAAAGTCTAAAAATGTGGAACCCATGTGAAATGATAAGGTTTATCTTATCTTAAAAGATAAGCTTACATGTACATATAAGAGTTAAGGTATGGAATATGATTCATCAGAGTGGATTTCTTATCCTATCTTAGAGATAAGATGGATAAGCCTGGAAGTTCTATAAATAAAGAGGTCACCCCCCTCATTTAGTATAGAAGGAAGTAGTGAGAAATATTGTATGAAGTGTGTAAAGGAAGCCATCAGTTTAAAGGTGTGTTGAAGAAGTCATTAAGAGGTGTAATTGTAAAGTTTCTCCCATAGTATTGGTGGAAGGCAAGTGAATTCAATAACACTTGAAGTACCTCATGGGTGAGATTGTAACAATTTCATGTTAATATTATAATTTACTTTGATATTTTAGATTTGTCATCATTCCGTCTTATCATAGTCGATGGTATTCTTGTGTTATGTTTGTTTTTTTGTTTTCAGATTACATCCACCAAACTAAAGGTTGTGCATTAGTAAATAATCATAGCACGAGGAGTTCCCAATGAAGAATTATCATAGTGCCAGATTGGTGATGACATTTTGGTTCCGTTGCCGGGACCATTCCTCGTTGGTGGATTGTCTGGAGAGATATTCCCACTTAGTCAAAAATCAATTGGAGGGTAACCTTATTTTTACTGTGCATAGTAGTTACCATGGTAAAGTCATTTTTGCCGTGAATAGTAGTTACCATGGTAAAGTCATTTTTGCTATGAATAGTATTTACCACAGTAAAGTCACTTTTTACCGTGAATAGTATTTACCATAGTAACTTCACTTTTTACTATGAATAGTGTTTACCACAGTAAAGTCAGTTTTTACCGCAGTAAGTCAAGTTTTACCATAGTTTACCGTGGTCATTTCTATTTTCTATTATAGTGATTTTAATTATTGGTGCACATAAGTCTTGTTGATTGTACTTTTGGGTTGGTATTTCACTGTGGTTACTTTTGAAAATGGGGAAGATTATTATTTTTTCAGCCCAATCTAATGAAGATGCTTCCTCTTTCATTCAAGAGTTTAAACGATCTTATATTTGTAATGGCCTTATAAGAAGGGAACAATGGACTAAATTTTTTCCTACCTTTTTGGATGGTTCAGCCCTTAGGTGGTTTGAAACACTAGGTGATAATGTGAAAAACTCATGGGATTTATTAACTGAAAGTTTTCTTGAAGAATTTGGTGAACAACAGAGATATGCAGATCTCATGATTGATATCACAAAGCTAACCCAAGGAGAGAAGGAGAAGATAAGGGATTATCATGCTCGTGTTCTAGAGCTAAGGAGGAAGCTTGATGCCCGATCTCGGAAGGAAGGATTAGCGGATGGGTTGATGAATGGCATGGATAATCTCCTATGTAAGCACTTCATTCTTGGGATGAAGCCAGAGATTAGACAACGAGTGAAGTATGACCGCCCAACTACCATTGAACAAGCAAAGGAGATTGCAAGAAGGCAAGAAGAAAGCATGGAAGAGGAGCCCAAAGAAATTGTTGCTAAAGTAGAACCTACACCAGCACCTTTGCTCCAGAATCCACAACCACTCTCGGTGAGCACAAATCTTTCTCCTAGTACATCTACTGAGTATGAAGATCTGCTCAAAAGATGGTTCAGTTAACTATTAATTTTCTTCAAGGAAAAGAATTTAGTTCTCGGGAGGAGATAGAGGTCCAAAAAGAAATATTTCTGAAGTTGTATGTTATGGTTGTTATAAAAGGGTCATTACAAGTATAATTGTCCGATAGAGCTTCTACATCCGGTAAAGGAGATAATGATAAAGGAAAAGCACTGTGAATTCTTTTGATGTAGTAGATAAGAGCAGAAATAATGAAGTAGATGTGTTTGTAACAAAAAAAAAGAAAGAAAGAAAAAGATAATCAAGATGGAAATGATCCTAAGAAGATGAAAGGAGAAACTAGTAAGAAACATAGGAAAAGAAAGTTGGGTGTGCAGGATTTTCTGATTTCATAGGGGCAAGGACCATACTCCATCTTGGAAGATCTGTCTAAAAGGCCTACAAATATTACATATAGTCAACTCTTGGCTATGTCTTCTAAGAAGAGGCGGGAGCTGCGAAGTGGACTCAATGCTCGACGAAGGAAGGAGGTTGAGGTCCCTGTTTTGGAGGCAAAGGCAGATCCCTATGCTCCACGAGCTGAGGTATTATGTAATGGTATTTCAATTCATGATGTCTTAGTTGATGGAGGTCCTACAGTTAATGTAATGACCGAGTTTATAATGAATATGTTGGGTTTAAAAATTGATCGCCCTTCAACACTTATGTTAAGGTCATTAAATAAGGGAAAAACTAAACCAGAAGGTGTAGTTTCAAATGTGGCAATATCTGTTATGGGTGTTGTATGTGTGGTAGACTTTCAGGTGATGAAAAATGGTACTGTTGCGTACCCAATGTTGTTGGGAAGACCATGGCTAAGGAGAGTTCATGTAAGAAACTACTGGAATGAAGGTTTCATGACACTTGGACGTGGTAGAGAGAGGGTGAAGATAAACGTGATCCCTCGACATCATAAGGTAGAACCTGTGGATTCAAGTGATGAAACTAATGATTGGACATCCTCTGATTACTCTAGTACCAGTGAAGTGGACACTGAAGATGAAGAAAGTGAGGTTGATGTTTCAATCATGGATATCCTTCCAGTCACACCAACTCATGACCCCATAAAATTATCTGAAGAAGAAGTTGATGATCATCTCCAACAAATAAAGATTGGTGATGCTGTGATGGAGAGTGAGAAGGAATCCTACCTCTAGCTCTTTCGAAGGTACATACACATATTCACTTTTTATTACAAGGAACTCCATCAAGTAAGTTGGGTAGAACATTCTATTGAGCTGGTAGATGGTGCTAAGCCCATAAAGCAAATGCCATATAGAATGAATCCTAATTTTTCCAAGACTGTAAAAGAAGAAATAGATAAGTTGCTTGATGCAGGATTCATATTTGCTTTGTGGAGAATTCATAATGGGTTTCTCCCATTGAGATCTCAATAAAAAAGAATGGGAAGCTACGCATTTGTGTTGACTACAGGAAGCTCAATAAGGCAACAAAGAAGGATCATTACCCTCTTCCATTTCCATATCGATCTTGGGCGAAGTAGGCTGGCAGAGTGCTATAGTTTTGTTTGATGGATATAACGGCTACTGCCCAAGTTCGTATAGCGAGAGAAAGATCAGGTGAAGACCACATTCACCACTCCTTGGGGAACGTTTGCTTATAGATTTATGCCTTTTGGGTTGTGTAATGCTCCAAAAACATTCCAATGCTTGATGACTAGGGTGTTTGAACCCTACATTGGGAACTTCATCGAGTATTTCGGATGATTTTTGCATCTATGGGAGCAAGTTGGACCACCACACTGAGATGGAGACAACATTTTAAAGGTTAGATGAAGCACAAGCCTCACTAAACCCTACAAAGTGTGTCTTTGGATGTTCTAAAGGCGTTTTGTTAGGGCATGTTGTATCCAAAGATGGTATTGGTACTGATCCTGATAAAGTTTCAAAAATCAAAGATTTACCATTTCCTATGAATAGAAGTAAGTTGAGATCATTTTTAGGCCATGTGGGTTATTATAGAAGGTTCATCAAGAATTTCTCAAAGATTGCACAGACCACTAACCCAGCTTAAAGAAGGATGTTACTTATGAACTAGGAAATAAGGCACATGAAGTTTTGGACAATCAAGGAAGCCCTAGTGTCTTCACCTGTTTTAAAGAATCCAGATTGGAGCAAGCCATTCATTGTGTACACTGATGCCTCAGATGCAGCACTAGGAAGTACTTTGAGCCAAAAGGATGAAAATGAGAATGAACATCCAAATTACTTTAGGAGCAGACAAATGAGCAAAGTCTTTGAGGTAAATTATCAGAATCGAAAAAGAGGCTCTAGCTATCATTTTCTTGTCAGAAAAGTTTAGAAATTACTTGCTAGGGCAGAAATTTATAGTTGTAACAGATCATCAGGCTCTAAAATATATTTTCAATAAGCCTAACCCATCAAGGAGGATAGCAAGATGGATAATTTTGCTACAAGAATTTGAATTTGATATTATAGATAGGCTAGGAAAGAAGCATGTCAATGCAGATGCACTCTCTCGAGCCTATGATGGTTTAGGATCATCTTGTGATGATGATGATTTCCCTGATGCAACATTGTTATCCCTTGACACAATACCTAGTGAATACATAGATATTTGGAATTATCTGAATGAATTCAAGTTTCCTGATGATGCCAATGCAAAGACTAAGAGAAAGATTACTCAAGCCAGTCGTCCATATTCTATTCTGGCATGGAGTATTATTTGAATAGGACCTGATGGATAGTACAAGAGGGTAGTTTGACGTGATCAAGGGAATGAACTGCTAGAAGAATTCCACAATGGTACACGTGGAGGGCACTTATCTGGAAAACTTACAGCAAGAAGGATCTTGGATGCAGGTTATCACTGGCCCACTCTTTTTAAAGATTGTTATAATTATTGTAAGACATGTGATATTTGTCAAACACATGGTAACCGTAAGACTTCATCAGCTCCATTATGTCCTATTCTTCCACTTGGTCCCTTTGAAAAGTGGGGAATAGACATTGTAGGTCCACTTCCAACTACCTCACGCCAAAATAAGTATATTGTAGTTGCCACAGATTATTTAACCAAGTGGGTTGAAGCTAGGCCATTGAAAACAACTTCCATGGATGAGGTGGCAAGGTTCATATATGAACGCATTGTCACCAGATTTGGTTGTCCATTAGAAATTGTAATAGATCAAGGAAGCCACTTCATTAATGAGGTAGTAGAATCCTAGTCAATAAATTTTCTACTAAGCACAAGAAGGCAACAACATACAAGCCAAGTACAAATGGACAGGTGGAACGAACAAATTTTGTGTTGTGTCAAATTCTAGAAAAGATGCGGCCTTGCGGTACATAAGTGGGATAAAAGGATTCATGCAAAGCATTGTGGGCATATAGGGCAACATCAAAGTCGGCAGCAGGATACTCCCCATTTCAAATTGGCCTATGACATTGATCCAGTTCTTCCTATTGAGTTTGATATTCCCACTGTGAGAGTTATGAAAAATGAAAGGATGGATGAAAGTGATTCAGTAAAAGAAAGGTTGGTACATCTTCATTTGCTAGAAGAAATGAGGGAAATAGCAAAGGATACAAGCCATAAGAAGAAAATGAAGCAGAAGGAATACTTTGATTAAAATATCCATTGGTCTCCATTTCATGTGAATGACTTGGTTCTAGTATATGATTCCAGATACAAAAAAAGAAGACAGAGAAAATTTCTTCCAAAATGGATGGGGCCCTACAAAATAGCAGCTATGCATGAAAATGGTACGTACCGACTAGAGGAATTGGATGAGTACGTCTTGAAATGGGTCAACCACGACAAGTTGAAGATTTTCCAAGCAATGAATAGTCTACTCTAAGGACGAGTAGAAGCTAGGAAGGGGGAATATGTCGACACTAAAATTTTCCTCCGTAATTTCTATTTCATTAATGTATGTATTAGGAATAGGATGTTGTTAAGTGTAATTAGTAGTAGCGTCTAATAGAAGATAACGGCACCATTAGTACGGTTCCGCCAATAATGTAGAGTATGGTAACAATCAAAGTACAATAGGAATGTTGTAAAAAGTAAATATTTGTCGTAAGTGGTCCGGTAATGTTAAAATGTCAAAGTTGGGATAAGTAGAGAAGTAGGGTCTACATGATTAGGAATT
Source organism: Taxus wallichiana var. yunnanensis (assembly GCA_018340775.1). Classification (NCBI taxonomy): domain Eukaryota; kingdom Viridiplantae; phylum Streptophyta; class Pinopsida; order Cupressales; family Taxaceae; genus Taxus; species Taxus wallichiana. The sequence goes on from CM031234.1 coordinate 438,343,377, forward strand.
AGAAATATTATATTGGTAATAAGGACAAGGAGTGAGGTTATAAATATTTTGTGTATTTTATTTGTAAAAAGTCTAAAAATGTGGAACCCATGTGAAATGATAAGGTTTATCTTATCTTAAAAGATAAGCTTACATGTACAGATAAGAGTTAAGGTATGGAATATGATTCGTCAGAATGGATTTTTATCCTATCTTAGAGATAAGATGGATAAGCACGGAAGTTCTATAAATAAAGAGGTCACCCCCTCATTTAGCATAGAAGGAAGTGGTGAGAAATATTGTATGAAGTGTGTAAAGGAAGCCATCGGTTTTTAAGGTGTGTTGAAGAAGTCATTAAGAGGTGTAATTGTAAAGTTTCTCCCATAGTATTGGTGGAAGGAAAGTGAATTCAATAACACTTGAAGTACCTCATGGGTGAGATTGTAAAAATTTCATGTTAATATTATAATTTACTTTGATATTTCAGATTTTTCATCATTCCATCTTATCATAGTCGATGGTATTCTTGTGTTATGTTTGTTGTTTTGTTTCTAGATTACATCCACCAAACTAAAGGTCATGTGCATTAGTAAATAATCATAGCACGAGAGAGTTCCCGATGAAGAATTATCATAGTGTTGGATTGGTGATGACAGTTCACACCACTATGATGTGCATCCAAAAAGTGGCTAAAGTGTGCATTAAAAAGCGTGATCTCTAGTGTTGTGAGTGGTGCAAGTTTGACGCTGCTACAAAACAATAACCCTCAACAAACTTTACAAGCATCTCCTTAGAATAAATCCCACCGCATCACCCCCACTTGGTGAGATCTAAGGCTGATGATTCAAAATCTGGTGGAGATGCACTCTCCGTCCTGGTTGGCTCCAAGGGTGGTGTTGTGATTATGGTTTTTGTATATGTGGTAAGAAGGGTGATAACTAGACATATAAAATAGAGTTACAAGGATCTTGCCCCCGCTAATGTAACATACACCTTAACAATGGATAAGGCCATCAAGGGCCTCACCATAGGTGGAAGTATCACTGGTAGTATTGCCACTTATTCCATTGTTGGGTGATCAAACTATGTCCCTCCTAGTCTCAGGGGTGTCATGGACCACTTCGGTGACACCATGCACCACAAAAATGATGAAAATTATGTTTGAATTACTAATCTATTCGAGGACACGATGGATGTTGATTTACACAAGATTTTCAAGTTGTTTGGACATATCACATGTGTCTACATGGCCATGGATCAGAAGACAGGGGTTAGTAGGGGTTTTGTTTTGTTAGTTTTTTCAACAGAAGGACACACACAAAGCTATCAATAAGCTCAATGGTTATGGTTATGATAATCTTATTCTCATATTTGAATGGGACACTCCTTTGGTATTTTTCTGGATGACTTGTATTCTACTTTTTTTACCCCTTAAACAATGCAAGAAGTTTAAGTTTTGTATTGTTTGATGTCTTCCACCGACTTTAATGTAAATGATGATACAAATAATTTGAGTTGGTTTCTTTTTTATTCTAAGAAACATGTTCTCCTAAGAGAGTAACTTGTGCTATCAAGTGTTATTCTATGTTGTTCGGTACTAGATGATTTGGTAGATCTGTGGGGATTAAACCAAATTAAAAACATTTATTTTTGATTGAAAAAAACCTTAATCTTAAATTTGATGTAGATGTGTTGTCCTCCCTAGAGAATAATTTTATGTGATCATAAGTATTCTTATTTTTATTTGTATTGTTTTATCAAGCGATAACGAGTGATTTGAGCATCTACAAACTAGTGATAACTTTGCTCTAGACACATGAGGATTTCATTGGTTTTCCATTTTCTTGAGCTAGGGATGATAGTGATTGCATCTGACAGAGTGAGATGTGGGGAGCTTGAATAGGAGGATAATGATACACACACATGCCCCACACACATGTTGGATTATGATTAAGGAGAATGAGACAAGCGTTACATATTCCACCCTTTATAGGAATGGGTTATACATTTTAAAACATAATGTTAATGACATTTTAAAATTATTATAAATGTTATTCCAAGGCAAAAAAAAAAGAGCCTAGTTTCCGCTTATCAAGTATAAAATAGAAACAATGATGGCGTCAGCAAAGTGTGATGGGGGATCTTAAAGAGGAGGATAATGAAGACTTGGATTTTCATTAGCCAACGCTTAATATCATGGTTTTCTCAGTATATGCGGTAAGAAGGACATGTTAGTGCAAAATCACAACACCCACAAATGAGTTATGGATCTACTTTTCTACACCAAATTCATTTGGTGTGATTGTACAACATTGAGCATTTCCAAAGTGTGGGACCTTTACAAATGGGCAAAGCTCTCCAGAGAAGGCTGGTTCAACTTCCCGAACTACATGCCACAAGCGATTCCAAAGTGTAGGTAAGCTAATCTAACCTAATCTAACTTTCAAGGAGATAGGGAGAGAAAGAAAACTGGAAAAAATAGAGCCTACACTAAAATGGTGATACACTAGAGAAGGAATGTGTTGATTATCTATCAAAACTACCATAAAACAAAGAGAGGTGAGCAATGGAGAGGATAGACAAGTGCATCATAGACCAAAGATGGATTTCACATAGAAAATGTTCCAAAACTCCATGAACATAGCTCTAAAACCTACAATGAACATCCAAACATGCACAAATACCTGCAATGAAGAGAGGCAAGAAGAAATAAACCAAAAACACCAATGATGGACAAATGCATCACAAAACACACTCTTTTATTGCTCCGTGTTTACAGTAACACCATTCATGCGTAAAAGGAAAAAATGCCATTACGAGAGAAGGGGAGGAGGTTCAAACTCCATTTTCGACCCTTGGTAAGAAAATAAGGGAGAGGCAAAGAATAATGGTGAACAACTTTTAAAAATGATGCCTCTATTACATTATGTAGAAAAATGTGAGAAGGGAAGGGAAAAACGTGGAATATTCTCCAACCACTTTTCAAAATGCATTTTAATTTTTCATCTATTGATGGGCTCAATGAAAAACCTCATATTCCCATGCATCTAATTCACAGACCAAATAAATGACCCATACTTCATTAAATATGGTGGTTAGAACTAGTTTTTGTCTTTTCCACGGCAAGAAATGTGTTTTGCAAAATTCTCCAATAAAACTCCATTAAAATTCAAAATTGAGGGGTTCATCATGTAGAGGATTTCAATAGATTTCTAATGACACCAAAATCACAAAAAAACAAGCTCTAGTTTGAAAGATATGGCCCTCTGAAGATTTAGGGAAAAACTGGTTAAAAATAGAGTCAAAATTGGGGTCGACGGGTCAAACTTTAAATTTTTCCCTTTTGGAAAAATTCCCCAAAAATCTCCATGGCCCCTTAGGTCCACATGACACGTGGCACCTTCTAGATGATCTGCAGCTTCAAAACAATCATTTTTCCCTTTTTCTTAAAATTGAAAAACTTTCCAAAAATCGTCCGCACCCCATTGCTCCGAGACACATGGCATCTTCTGATGTGCTGCAGAGATGCGGTTCCATTTTTGCCTTTTGTGTTTTCGTAACTTTGGAAAAATTTCCTAAATCCTCCTGACACCCCGATTCCCACCGATGAATAGACACGTGGCATATTTTTATTTCTCGGAAGAGATGTGGTTATTTTTTTCCTTTGAGAAATTTTGACAAAAAAGCCAAAAACTTTAAAGTCCTTCCACCCCCGCCGCTCTGTTTTGACACGTCACGCATCCTGATTGGTTGCGAACTTCAAACAATTTATTTTTTTCTACCAGATTTTAGGCCAAAATTTTCCTATGAGTCTTTTTCCTAAAAGGGCTAAGTGCCAAAAATTTTCCCACGAGTCCGCCTTGGAAAAAATGCTTCCTTACCTCCGCGGGCCTGCCCAGGGAAAATTTCCCCTCCAAACTCCGTCGAGTCATAACTCAAAAAATACAAGGAGTTAGGAGGACTTCTTTATCTTTCTAGAAAGGGGAAGAAAAATACTATCTAATGAAACCATTTCTAGAATCTTTTGAGTGCTTGAAATGTGTAAAAATTAAAGTCGAAGCACAAGCAAGGAAAGAATGAAGGCAAGTTAGCCAAAATAAGCAAGGGCTCATTTTGGATAACAATTTTGGTGACTCAGAGGGGTCATCTGCCTATTAGATGAATGATCAATGGCCTTTGTTGCATCCATTAGGCATGGAGTCAAGCCTGATAACCAAATCTGATCTGAACTATGAAAATCTGACCTCCGAGCCACTTGAAACCCACCGAAACTTGAAATTTATCTTCACCAAAATGCCACTGAAATGGACTGTATGCAAGAGCAATACAACAACACCAAAACTATATACAAAATTGGAAATCATATATGCTCCAAATGGAATATACAGTGTGTAAAAGCTCTTCTTCTGCTAGAAACAAACCTACCTACACTACTCTAACCAAGAGCAAAGAGAGCTTAAACAAAGCCTACAACCGGGCGGGAGAAATAGCTTCCCTTCATCAAAAATGGAAGCCATGCAAATGATTTGGAGCTGATCATGGTTGTTAGGATGACCGGAAAATCAACAAGAGGTTGTTCTTCTACCCAAATTAGCAAGGTGTCAACTAAAAACAAATCAAATACCTCTTTTAGTTGCTCGCATTTGACCGAAGAGGCATTGTAGTTGATCCTTGGTACTTTGATGCTCATAGTCATGCTTAGAGGAAAACATGATTGGTTTGGTTTCTCCTTAGCTTCAATGAAGCCAAGTACACGATTGGGCATGGTATGATCCTTTGGATGTGCCCATTGCTTTGAATGTTAACTCAAAAATGGAGTCTTCTTGTAGATCTTCCTGTTATCCAAAATTCACCCCCAGGGTAATTTTGATAACATGCATCAGAATACTCAAGTCCCAGGCAAATAGATTGATTCAAGGAAAAAATCATGCTTCTAGGGTCCCCTCGCATTTTTTCTAACTCCCCTGTCCAAGAAGAAAAGAGAAAGTTCTGAAAAAGGGTGAAAAAGTTACAAAAACAAGCTTGGGCTAGGAAAAATCATGAAAAATGGTAAGTCCTAGTCCAGTGGTCCTTGGGACAGAGTTGGGACGCGTCGGGCGTGAATCGGTCGAAAGGCCACAAGGCATCCCATGCAATTAGGGACATCCGGGGTGAAAGGACACGAAGGATGCAAAAAGGTGAAGCGGCCGCAAAGAGGGACAGAAAAGCCCAATCGTGTGGATTGGAAGTTTTGTCCCGCATAGGTTTGGGACAGCCGGAACATGGGGACGTGAGGGATGCGAAAAGCCGACAGCCCGTGGATGAATCGAGAAATGCCACGTGTCACAAGGGAAAGCGTCCAAAATTTCAAAGGGCGGGGTTTGAAGCATTGGCCCAAGCCAATCGAAGAGGACACGTGTCCTAAGAAGAAAGGGAGTACGGAGCTCGGGGAGGAATCGAGAATTTGGCAAAAGTTTTGGCCAAAAGCTAAAAGGTAAAGGATGACCCCACACCCCGTCCTCTAACCAGATCATGCCACGTGTCCCAAGTGGCGGGGGACGCGGAGGAAAAATTGGAAAATTTTCCAAAAGTTAAAAAAGTCAAAACTTTCAAGGAAAACCCACGGGTAAGGGAAGGAGAGAGAATTGCTCATCCAATCAGCGCCCGACACGTGTCATCTAGGTGGCGGAGCGTGGGAAAAATTTCAAAATCCATTTTTGCCTGTTTTGTGCCCTAAATCTTCAGATCGCCATATCTTTCGATCCAGAGCTCGGATTTACACGTTCTTTATATCATTGGAAAGCTTATAAAATTCTCTACATGATTCTCGAGGTCAATCTTGAATTTTGGTGTAGTCTAGAGAGAAAGTTAAGAAACAGCTCTGACACGTGTTCATGGCTAGAAGTGACATTTCAGCGACTAAATTTAATGTAGAATGGGTCGCATTCTCCTCCATTTCGGTCAAAAATGGTAGGGTATGGGTTTGTAAGGTCCTCTATGCTGATTTAATGCACTTGCAGTTAAGGAGGAATGGGTTCCCACGTTTTGTATGTTTTCTCTCTCCTGGGCTCGACCCATGCAATGTAAAAAAGCCAGATTTGGCTCATTTCTAAGGGAGAACACTTTTGGCATAGCAATCTTCTTCTTTCACCTCCAGCAAGTGATTGTTGCAAGAGTCGACCTCTTCAAAGACTCAGAATAGATTTTCTACCTCTCGAGGTTGTAATGCGATGATTTTGACATTGGAAATGATAATGCAAGCTTTGTGAATGAGTTTCACCCTTTGTTTGTATTATTTGCTTCATTTCAGATCCTAAATTATATCTTATCACCTGTGTATGTTTTATGTTGTTGCAATCTTTGGTCTCGTGTCTATTTGCTTGACAGAAATATTCACCACTCCTTTTGGTGTATCACCATCTTTAGTTAGTTTCAATCTTTGCACTTCTATCCCTGTCTTCTTGCAATTTAGAGTAGGATTAGTATCTAAACCTCTCGTAGTTGTGCAAAATATAGATCTAAATGAAAGGAGATTAGAGGAACAAGCCTCTAATCTGGAGATTCCTCTCTCGCCACAAGTCCCACACTTGGAGAGAGGTTTCCATGTTATGCAAACACACTGGATGCTTGAACATCAACTTAGAAACCTGATGTGCATCCATGGGTGATGTGAGCCTACAACAACAGCTTTTGGCACACCCGGTGGGACGTAGAGGTCTCATTTTTATTACAGCAAAGTTGATGTGCATCTGCTGCAATTTTCTTCCTTGAAAAGAGCTATTATTTGCATATCTCGCGACTCCAAGGGGAAGAATCAACTGGTTTCAGCAAAGGCAGTCCGAAAACCCATGAAAAGAATCACCACAAGGTCAAGAGTAGGAGAAGAATAAGTGTTGTTTGAATACCTACAATTATCTCCAAGAAGAAGGAAAAGAGGAAGAAGGATTCAAAGGTCTCAATCTCCACCAAACAGAACTCTCTCAACTCCTCCACCTAGTAGGCCTTTCATTCAGTCACCAAGGGTTTTAAGACCAATTAGAATGGCACAAAACAACCCCTATGTCAACTTCACAGGCAGCAGCCCACTTTCCCTCAATGCACAACATCCAGTTCCTATTGCAGCCTTGAAGAACATTCCCTACTTCACTGGAGAAAATCAGACTACTCTAGGTGATCATGTTAAAGATATTGCTAACCTTTGTGCAATCCATGAAATCAATGAGATGTAAGTGGTCACAAGTTGCTGGCATCTTCATTCAAGGGGAAAGCATTGCAATGGTTTAGAAGCCTTGGATCTGGTTCTATCACAAATTGGAATCAGTTTTGTGTATAGCACTTCATGAGCAATTTGGAGAAAAGGGAGACAACTTGTCTCTTTTGGAGTAGCTGACAACCATCAAGAGAGCTCCCAATGAGCAGCTAACCGATTTCAACTTCAAATTTCAAAAGACTTGGGAGAGAATTCCAGTGGCAGTCAGGCCAACAGCAGAAGGTGCTTTTCTCTACTATCTCAAAGCTCTAAATTCTGATATTTCTATGTTAATTCAGTCCATGGGAGGCATAACTATCCCTATGGCTTATAGCATTGCCATTAGGGCTGAAAATTGTTTGATCCAAGCTGGCAAACTTGCCCCTAGACCTCACATGCCACTATTTCTAAGTTTAGAGAATCCAAACACCAATCAAGCACCTAGTTTGGCTCCTTCTCCCACTCCTCGAAATCAGAGTTCAAATGAAGCTTCCACTTCATCTCCAAGTGCCCCAAATGAGCTTCAAGAAGTCATGAAGCAATTGAAAAACCTAGGCAATGAGCTGGTTACTCTCAAAAGGAAACAAGCCCAAGGTTTTAGACCTTCTTATCAACCCCAAGCTCACCTAATGTACATCCATACCAACCACAAAGGCCCCTTAATCCAGCTTGCAAATATGAATCAAACAGGGGCCTCCACAATAGACCATTTCAGCCCTATAATCCAAATGCCATATCTCCTCTAAGGCATTGGTGCCAACACAAAACAACATTGCCAGAGTACGATTGGTGTTTTCCATGTAATGAGCCTCATAACCAATCCATGTGCTTCAATGGTGCTTTGAATCAAGCACTAATGGTGACAACTACGGGTGAGGGCAGTCAAGGAAACATCCAACAACAAGAAGCATTCCAACAGCAATCAACCCCAAATGACACCACATTGGTAAACTGGCAAGTAGAAGATTTTTGTGGCATGAATTAGGCGGTGTCTCGAGGTGTTGCAGCCAACACAAGGTCAAAAAGGAGGAATTTGGGTGAAGAACAGCCATTAGCCCCAACCAATCCATAACCTTCCATGGCTCCACAAATGATTGGCAAGTAAAATCCAATTTCAAATGCACAAGGGCAGCCAAGAACAGCTCCTAGACCAACTCAAATACCAGTTGTGGATGCCCACGTGCAAGGAGTGAGTGTGCAAACCAAGGGACAGCAAAGAGATCCTTCATCACCATTCAGTATCATTGATCAGATGAAGAAGACAAACGTCAATATATCAATGTGGGAATCCCTATCCATCCTAGGCCAAAGAGATGCACTACAACAGCTGCCATGAAGGATCTGGCCAATTTCGAATCAGCAAATGCAAGACAAAGTGCTTGCAAATGCTGCCTTGACTGAGGAAATCACGGAGGACAGCAAGGTAAAATGTTGAAGCCCCTACTTTCTATGTTTCATTGATCATTGGAAATCAGCTAGTGCACAATTACATGATAGACTCAGGGCAAGTAGCTCGGTAATACATAAACAAATAGCTGATCAGCTAGGGCTCCAAAGATGAAACAATATCCAAAGGGGTAGTGCAGCTAGATGGGACAGCAAGAATAACAACTTGGAGTGATTAGAAACTTGAGTCTTACCTTGCATGCATGTCCAAATGTTGTTGTTTTACAAGATGTATTAGTCATAGACCTTCCACCACTCTTTGCCCTATGCTTGTCAAGGGACTTCACAGCCAAGATTGGGGGATATTTGTCTGTTGATTAGTCACACATGTTGTTCAGAATGAGGTATGGAACTAAGGCTATAATCAAGTTAGAACCTATTGCAAAATTCCATATTGAGCCTTACACTCCAAGTCAGATTAATGCCAATTGCTCAGCATTTGATCAAGAAGATCACCCAAGCACTGATGAAGCTGACACTAAGGTTGGAAGCATCTCGGACCTAACTCTTGATGAATGGGCAAACAAGATACATGCATTTGATCCTTATCAAGAAGTGGAAGAATCTGAGCTAGGGGTCTATTGCATACACGAAGAAACTCAGCCTATTCCTAGCATCACCAATCCAAACCACAAGGATGACAATGAGGTATGGCAGCTGTTTTTTGATGGATCAAGGAGTAGGCAAGGTGTAGAAGGTGGAGCCATGATTGTTTCACCTCAAGGAGTAAAGTACTATTCAGCTTTTAGATTTCAGTTTTATGCTCCAATAACACTGCTGAATATGAAGCCTTAGTGCAAGGGATGCATTGGACAATCAAGAAGAAAATAAAGAACTTTCAAGTCTTTGGTGACAATGAATTGATTGTAAATCAGGTTAAGGGATATCATGCTACCAAGAATGATCTACTCAGGTGCTACAAGAATAGGGTGTGGGACCTCATGGAAGATTTTGAGGGTTTTGGCATCAAATCTATTCCTAGGAAAGAGAATCAAGCTGCTGACAGGCTTGCAGCAGTGGGGGCAGCCTTTGACATTGTGGAAAGCATTCAACAAGATAAGGTACAACCAAACATCCACGTGATTGTGAGGCCTTCAGTGCCAGATAACAATGTTAGTTGGCAAGTGTTTGAGAATGACCAGCAAATCATCCATTTCTTGCAAGAAGAAGCTGAGTTCTCAGCCAAGAATCAAGAGAGATTGGAACAACAGTATGGTGACCAAGTAGTACAGCTGAGAACTAACAAGCTGCCCAAAGGACTTATTACTTTGGAGTCCATTTTTAATCCCAATGATCAATTTAGAAAGGAGAAAGAAAACATTCAAGTCAAGAGAGAGGATTCAGTACCCATCTTGGTAGAAGAGAACAAACCATTGCAAATTGGAAGGATGACAACCGAGCAAGAAATGTATGAGTTCATACAGCTGTGTCAAGAATTCCCTGATGTGTTTGCTTGGAGCTATGAAGACTTGAAAGGTTTCAATCCCAACTTAGCTCAAAGATACCATCGAATTGGCTCTAAATACTAAGCCTGTCAGGCAGAGACAAAGACCACCAATCCAAACATGAAGAAGCCTCTCATGAGGAAAGAATTGGACAAGGTGATTGAGTCAAGGATAATCTTCCCAATCAAGCATTCTAGTTGGGTTGCCAACTTAGTTCGTAAAAAAAAGAGTGGAGAGATCAGATTGTGCGTTGACTTCAGAGACTTGAATAGAGCCTCTCTCAACGACCATTACCCACTCCCTTCCATGGAGAAAATATTGCAAGTTGTGGCTGGCTCCGAGAGGTTTTCGTGACTTGATGGCTACTCGAGCTACAATCGATTATGGTGAAGGAAGAGGACCGATTCAAGACAGCCTTCACAACCAAATGGGAACTTTTGCACACGGGAAAATTCCATTTGTGCTATCCAACATTGGTGCTACCTTCCAAAGGGCAATGGATGTGGCATTCAAAGGTTTGATTAACAATGTGGTGCTGATTTACCTTGATGATATCACCGTTTTTTTCCAAAATGCAGCGCAGACCACCTCTCTCATTTGAGACAAGTCTTCACGAGGTGCAGGAGATTTGGAGTGTCTTTGAATCCTAAGAAGTGCATCTTTCTTGCACATGAAGGAAAGCTCCTTGGCCATATTATCTCCAAAGAGGGATTAGCAATTGATCTAGAGAGGTTTGAAGCCATAAGAGCACTACCACTGCTAAGCCACAAGAAGGCCCTTTAGAGTTTCTTGGGAAGGATAAACTTTGTTCGGAGGTTTGTCCCAGATTTTGCAGCCCTTATCAAGCCCATCACCAAAATGTTAAAGAAGAGCATGGCTTTCAAGTGGATAGCAGAAGGCAAGGAGAGTTTTGAAGCAATCAAAGAAGCTATCTCCCAAGCACCAACTCTCATCAACCCGGACTTCTCCAAGGATTTCATCCTCTATGCATTTGGAGGTAATGACACTATTTCTACCATTTTGGTACAGCAGAACAAGGATAATGATGAGTAGCCAATTGCCTTCTTCAGCCAAAGCCTAGATGACTATGAGGTGAGGTACTCTTTTATTGAGAAGCATGTACTTGTAGTAATCAGAAGCTTGAAGAAATTCAAGCATTTAGTCTCAAACAACAAGGTCCAGTTGCTGGTCTCACATGCTGGGGTTAAGGACTTCCTCCTCAACAAGGATTTGAATGAGAAAAGGGCAGGTTGGATCACCCGTGTCATGGAGTATGACATTGAGATCAAGATCACCAAGATGGTAAGAGGGAAAGGATTGTGTGAGTAGCTAGTTTTGGGGAAGCAAAAAGAAGTATGCAATGAAGAAGAGGTTGTTTTGACAGTCTAAGACAGCCATGAGCCAAGTGACAATCAAGAAGAAGACAATGTTGCCCCCACTCCTTGCTGGACCTAAGATATTATATACTTCCTAGGCATAGGCCTATGCCCTCCGGAGATGAACAAGACCCAAAGGAGACACTTTAGATTGCAGGCTATTCAGTATGCCATTGTTGATGGAGTTTGGTTCAAGAAAGATGTGAATGGAGTGTTACTGAGGTGCATTAGCACAAATCATATTCAAAGGGTGTTGGAAGAGTTTCATGGTGGACCAGCTAGTGGCCATTTTGCACCAAGAGTGACAACTCTAAAAATCATGAAGGTTGGTTATTATTGGCCTAAAATCTTCAATGATTGCTATGCATGGGTTAACAGTGTAAGAATTGTGCATTCTTCACAGGAAAAGAGAGACTTGCTGCCCTTCCATTACATCCAATCTTAGTTGACCAGCCATTCATGCAATGGGGTTTGGACTTCATTGGAGTCATTAATCCCAATTCAAGCCAAGGGCACAAATGGATTTTGACAGACCACGATCACTACTTCACCAAATGGACCAGAAGCGTGAGCACTCGAGAGAGGCAAATGAGTCTAGCATATTAGACTTTTATGAGGGGATAACAACCAAATTTGGTGTACTGCTACAATAATCTCTCGATAATGCATTGGCATTCATTGGATCTAAGGTGACCGAGTCTTTGTCAAAGAACGGTATCTACCTAAGCACTTCATCAAACTATTACCCCCAAGGTAATGGCCGAGGCCGAGTCTACAAACAAGAGAACTTGTTGAGGATCATTAGGAGGAATCTTGACGAGAATCAGAGGTCTTGGCATACCAAACTAAAATCAGCCTTATGGGCTGATAGGATAACTCCCAAAAGATCCACAGGTAACTCTCCATTCAAACTTGTCTATGGAAGAGAGGCAATCTTGCCCATGTCACTTGAGTTGCCAACATTGGAACTCATGAAGTAGCTGGAGTTGCTAGAATTTGAGCCCATGGAGGTGAGGTATACAGAGTTGATGGAGCTGCAAGAGATCAGAAATCAGGCATCCCAAGCAATGGAAAAGGATCAAGCTTTGATCAAAAAGACCTTTGATAGGAAGGCCAAGCATAGATCTTTTCAAGTTGGAGATCTAGTGTTGAAATGGGATGTGGATAGAGTAAAACCGGTAAGGCATTCAAAATTTGATGCCATTTGGAGTGGCCCATACCGGTCACGAAGTGCAAGAACAACAATGCTTTCCAATTGGCCTCATTGGATGGTGAAGAACTGCAGATTCCATTAAATGGAATCTATCTCAAGCGTTACTTCTAGAGGGAAATTCACTACCTTGTAAATATTATATTAGATTTTCATTCCTCCAAGTGCTTGTGCACATTGTTTTCTTTGTAAGGTTCGTTTTATTTTCCTAAGTGCTTTGCCACACTTGTTGTCCATGGAGATGTTTACTAGTCCTTACTTCCATTAGGTGATATTCCATTTTCCTCCTTACACATTCTCGAGTCGGTTGGGGTTCTAAACGAATATCCGATGACTTCATGCCCAATGGACTGCTTGTACTGGGTATCTTCTACCTAACAGTGTAACCCCACTGAGTCACCAAATTGTTATCCAAAATTCACCCCCAGGGTAATTTTGATAACATGCATCAGAATACTCAAGTCCCAGGAAAATAGATTGATTCAAGGCAAAAAATCATGTTTCTAGGGTCCCCTCGGATTTTTTCTAACTCCCCTGTCTAAGAAGAAAAGAGCAAGTTCTAAAAAGGGTGAAAAAGTTACAAAAAACAAGCTTGGGCCAGAAAAATCATGAAAAATGGCTAAGTCCTAGTCCAGCGGTCCTTGGGACAGTTGGGATGTCGGGGCACGAATCGGCCGAAAGGCCGCCAGGTGGTCCGCGCAACCCAGGGACATCTGGGCTGAAAGGATGCAAAGGATGCAAAGGATGTGAAGGATGCAAAGGACACGAAAAGGTGAAGTGGCCGCAAAGAGGGACAGAGGAAGCCCGAATGGGGCGATCGGAAGTTTTGTCCCGCATAGATTTGGGACAGCCGAGACATGGGGACGCGAGGGACGTGAAAATGGCGGGCCGGCCAGACGAATCGAGAAAATGCCACGTGTCACAAGGGAAAGCGTCAAAAATTTCAAAGGGCGGGGTTTGAAGCGTTGGCCCGAGCCAATCGAAGAGGACGCGTGTCCTAAGAAGAAAGGGAGTGCGAAGCTTGGGAGGAATCGAGAGAATTTGGCAAAAGTTTTGGCCAAAAAGCTAAAAGGTAAAGGATGACCCCACGCCCCCGTCCTCCAACCAGATCATGCCACATGTCCCAAGTGGCGGGGATGTGGGGAAAAAATGGAAAATTTTCCAAAAGTTAAAAAAGTCAAAACTTTCAAGGAAAACCCACGGGTAAGGGAAGGAGACGGAATTGCTCATCCAATCAGCGCCGACACTTGTCCTCCGGATGGTGGAGTGCGGAAAAAATTTCAAAATCCATTTTTTCTGTTTTGTGCCCTAAATCTTCGAGATCGCCATATCTTTCAATGCGAGCTTGGATTTGCATGCTCTTTATATCATTGGAAAGCTTATAAAATTATCTACATGATTCTGGGGTCAATCTTGAATTTTGGTGTAGTCTGGAGAGAGAAAGTTAAGAAACAGATCTGACACATGTTCATGGCTAGAAGTGACATTTCGGTGACTAAATTTAACACGAATGGATCGCATTCTCCTCCATTTCGGTCAAAATGGCGGGTATTGGTTTGTAAGGTCCTCTATGTTGATTTAATGCACTTGCGCTATTAAGGAGGAATGGGTTCACACGTTTTTGTACGTTTTCTTCTCCTGGCTCGACCCATGCGAATGTAAAAAGCCGATTTGGTTCATTTCTAAGGAGAACACTTTTGGCATAGCAATCTTCTTATTTCACCTCTAGCAAGTGATTGTTGTAAGAGTCGACCTCTTCAAAGGTCAGTAACATATTTTCTACCTCTCGAGGTTGTAATGTAGTGATTTTGACATTGGAAATGATAATGCAAGCTTTGTGAATGAGTTTCAGTCCTTTGTTTGTATTATTTGCTTCATTTCAGATCCTAAATTATATCTTATTAGCCTATGTATGTTTTATGTTGTTGCAATCTTTGGTCCGTGTCTATTTGCTTGACAAAAATATTCACCACTCCTTTTGGTGTATCACCATCTTTAGTTAGTTTCAATCTTTGTACTTCTATCTCTCGTCTTCTTGTAATTTAGAGTAGGATTAGGATCTCGAACCTCTCGTAGTTGTGCAAAATATAGATCTAAATCGAGGAGATTAGAGGAACTAGCCTCTAATCTGAGATTCCTCTCTCGGTTTCACAAGTCCCACACTTGGAGAGAGGTTTCCATGTTGTGCAATCACACTGGAGGCTTGAACATCAACCGAGAAACCTAATGTGCATCCAGGGGTCTTTGTGAGCCTGCAACAACACTTCTGGATGGATGATGTTGAAGAGATGATGAAGTTTTCATGCTCTTTTCCTTCCTTCCTAGTAGTATGGAACTCTTTTATAATGTACACTCATCATTACCGATTGTAGCATCTAATGAAGTTGCTTTTGCATTATTATAACTTTCTACAATATATTATTGGCTCTCGAGTTCCTCCATTGTAGCTTTTGGAAGACCAAATTCTTCCAACTTTGATCCAAGAGGCATATTGTAAACTACATGTGGTGCTTGTATGTTCTATTCCATGGAAGCAGGTTCTTGTGGTTGAAGAATGAATGATGAAGAAGGAAAAGCTGCAATTTCTACAGCTCCTTCTCATCAAAACATTCTTCTAAGTCTGATATAAAATCAAAATCTTCAATTTCTTAGTGTAGCAAGTTCTCTCCCTTTTGTATGGTGGCCTTTAAATCTACATTTTTTCACCATGTGGAGCTTCATCTTCAAATATGAAGCTTGTCACTCGAACTCATCCAAAAATCAGATTTTTGGAGAGATGAAGTGGGAGAGAAATCTGCAACTTCTTGTACAACCCGCTCATGATTCAATGCCTCTAAATTTGTTTTGGTCATCTCCATAATAGATTCATCAATCAAATCAGGCCCTTTAAATGAAAGCAAAATTCTTCAATAACACTTCCTTCATCTAGTTCCAATTTTGATTTGATTTCTTCCAGTTGCTCCTCTTCAATGGGACTTGGAGCTGATTGTTCTTCCTCCTTGTTGACTAGTTTTGCAGCTTGGATTAGATCAAAATTTTCTTCAAATAAAGTGCCAACATGGACACTACACTCAGAATAAACAAACTGCTGGTCTTCTTGCCCCACTGCTGCTATAAAATCAGCCTTGGCCACCACTTCTTCAACTTCCAACTCCTCCTTTGGCTTAACCATCAAGGGGGTCTTTGTATACCCAAATTTAGTAGCTCAACTCTTCAGATTTCCTTTCATTTATTTTTTTGGGCTCCTCTTCTTGTTATTCTCCTTGACTGGATTCTTGAGTCTCTTCCCAACGTGGGTTTGGGAAACCAAGAGGAGTGGCAGGTTGGGATTTAACCAGATTTGTAATTGTTTGTGGTGGGGAGGGAGGTGGAACTTTTTTGTTTGGAGGGGGTGACTGTTTGGAAGGGAAAAGGATAGAAGAACTGAAATGGGATGGAAGACTAGGGGATGGAGAAATTGAACCAACATTTGGAGTAACATGGGATGGATTTGGAATTTGGCATTCAAAATGAGATGGTGTTGCTTGAGAAATGGAAAGAGAAAAACCAAACGATGGTGTAGAACTTACCCATTGACAAGGTTTCTCAACACCAAATTCATAGACCCCTATCTCTTCAGTCCATTGTGCAAGTTAGGGCAGCATCTCCACCATGAAGTCCAGCTTCTCCTGAGGGATGAAGTCTCTTGGAAAAGGGCCAACCCATGGAAAAGGTGTCATACAACCAATTCTGAAATCCTTCATTTGAGTTGTTTCTCTTGATTACACCATACCAATCTCCATTTTTTGGATCTTCTCCAATAGACCAGCATATTTCATTTGATTGTCTTCATTATAGGCATACCCTTGCTCTTGGACAGCCCCATAGCCAAACTAATTTTGGCACTACTACTCATAGGGGTAACCATGCTGATTTTGGATTTGCTCAAAATGCTGATTTGAAGGTGTTGTAAAGCACATGAGAGGTGGAATGTACTACTGCTGCAAATGTGAATTCCATGATGGAAATGAAGTCATGATTGCACAACTTGATGAAATGGAAAAGAGTGAAAGAGATGGAAAGAAGAATGGATGGAAATGAATGGAAAGAAGGTCTGCAACTTCAGAGATGGGTTGTTGACCAGATGGATTCGCCGATGTGTTTGAAAGTGCTCGCAAAGGCTGAAGTTTTCACAGAACACATCAACCTACAAAAATTAAGTGGAATACCTCTTGGGTCCCACCGGGCATGCAAAAACTGTTAGTGGCACATGGTGGTGTAATATTTGTTGTTTTCACCGAGACACTAGGAGAAGATGAAATATCTAGCCCCAGTGTCCCAACGGATATGCCAAAACTATTAGGGAAAAATCACAGTACCCCCAAATGAGTTATGGATCTATTTTTCTAAGGAAAATTCACTTGGTGTGATTGCACAACATTGAGCTTTCCCAAAGTGTGGGACCTTTGCAAATGGGGAAAGCTCTCCAAAGAAGGTTGGTTCCTCTTCCTAAACTACCTACCACAAGCTATTCCAAGGTGCAGAAAGCTAATCTAACCTAATCTAACTTCCAAGAAGACAAGAAGAGAAAAAAACTTTAAAAATAGAGCCTAAACTAAAATTGTGATACACTAGAGAAGAAAAGTGTTGATTATCTATCAAAGCGCCATGAAACAAAGAGAGGTGAGCAATGAAGAGGATGGACAAGTGCATCATAGACCAAATATGGATTTCACACAAAAATGTTCAAAAACTCCATGAACACAGCTCCAAAACCTATAATGAACATCCAAACATGCAAAAATACCTGCAATGAAGAGAGGCAAGAAGAAAACAACCAAAAAATGAGAAAGGATGGACAAATGCATCACAAAACATGTTTTTTTATTGCTCAAGATGTTTGCACAGAACATCATTTCATGGGTAAAAGGAAAAAATACCATTATAGAGTAGGGGAGGAGGTTCAAACTCCATTTTTGACCCTAGGGAATAAAATAAGGGAGAGGCAAAGAAGAATGATGAACAAATTTTAAAAATCATGCCTTTGTTACATTATATAGCAAAATACGAGAAGGGAAGGGAAAAAAACGGAGGATTTTCACCAACTTTTCAAAATGTGTTTTAATTATTCATCTATTGATGGGCTCAATGAAAAATCTCATATTTCCATGCGTCTACTTTGCAGACTAAACAAAATGACCCATACTTCATTAAATATGGTGGTTGGAACTACTTTTTTGTCTTTTCCATGCCAAAACGTGTTTTGCAAAATTCTCCATCAAACTCCATCAAAATTAAAAATTTATGGGTCTATTATGTAGAGGATTTCAAAAAAATTCTAATGACACCAAAATCGTGAAAAACCAATCTCTCGGTTCAAAAGATATGGCCCTCTCAAGATATAGGAAAAACTAGTAAAAATAGAGTCAAAATTGGGGTCGGGGGGTAAAACTTTAAATGTTTCCTTTTTGTGAAAATTCCCCAAAAATATCAGCGGCCCCTCAGTCCACATGACACATGGAACCTTCTGGATGATCCGCGGCTTCAAAACAATCATTTTTCCCCTTTTCATGAAATTGGAAATTTTTCCAAATATCCTCTGCGGCCCTACAGCTCCAAGACATGTGGCATCTTCTAATTTATTGCGGAGATGTGGTTCCATTTTTTCCTTTTTTGTTTTCACAACTTCAGAAAATTTTCTAAATCCTCCCAGTGCCCCGATTCCCACTGATGAATGGACACGTGGTATCTTTTGATTGCACAGTGGAGATGTGGTTCTATTTTTTCCTTTGAGAAATTTTAACAAAAAAGCCAAAAAAATTAAAGTCCTTCTTCCCCTCGCCACCATTTTGACACGTGGCACATCCTAATTGGTTGTGGGCTTTAAAAATTTATTTTCCTTTGTGGGCTTTCAGACAAATTTTTCCTTTGAGTTTTTTACCCAAAAGGGCTAAGTGCCAAAAATTTCCTGCGGGTCCGCCTTGGCAAAGTTTCCTTGGCAAAAATGCTTCCTTACCTCCACGGGCTTGCCCAAGGAAAATTTTCCCTCCAAACTCCACCGAGCCATAACTCAAAAAATACAAGGAGTTAGGAGAACTTCTTTACCTTTCTAGAAAGGGGAAGAAAATTCCTATCTGATGAAGCCATTTCCATAATATTTTGAGTGCTTAAAATGTGTAAAAATTGAATTCAAAGCATAAGGAAGGAAAAAATGAAGGCATGTTAGCCAAAATAAGTAGGGGATCATTTTGGATAATAGGACAATATTTGGACATCAAAATGGACTTACAAGGATCTTTCCCCCATCGGTGCCAGAGACACCTTGACAATGGATAAGGACACCGAGGGCCTCACTACAAGTGGAATCAACACTTAGTAAGATCTTGCCACTTTTGTTGTTGGGTTATCAACCTATGTCCCTCCCAGTCTCAAGGGTATCATAGATCACTCTAGTGACACCATGCACCCAAAAAGTGATGAAATTCTAATCAAGTTACCAATCTATTCAATAAAATGATGGATGTTGATTTGTACTAGATTTACAAACCATCTAGACACATTATGCATGTCTATGTGGCCATGGATCGAAGATGGGGGTTAGCGGGGTTGTAATTTTCTAATTTCATCAACAAGGAGGATGCAAAGAGAGCTATCAAAAAGCTCAATGGTTGTGGTTATGATAATCATATTCTCATATTCAAATGGGCCACTCCAAAGTGGTATTTTCTTAGATGATTTGTGTTATATTTTACCCTTAAGACTATGTAAGTTCTCGAGCCTATGCCTTTATCCTTCAAACTTGACTTCAACTGCACCAATAATGTGGTTGAATTTGAAGCACTCGTGTTAGGTCTTTAAACTGCCATTTCCCTAGATGTTAAATCCATTAATATCTTTGGTGAATCTCAACTAGTTGTGAACCAAGTCAATGGTTTATACCAGTTTAAATAACAAGTTACTTAAAAGTATAAACATCACGTCGAAATTCTTTTGACTACCTTTGATAAATATGAACTTCAAACAACTCCACAATCCACTAACAAATTCGTGAACACCATGGATTTTCTTACTTCCTAAATACCTGCCTCACCTTTGGACTCTAAAATATTTGTCACAGTATAATGGTTGTAGTCACCCTCTTACCTATTCTGTGATGTAAATTTTGTGGGAAGAATCGAAACCAACCCACATGACATATGGTATAAGAATTTTTCTAACTACCTCTCCCTTTCAATTATGCTTCCAAATCACTTGCAATGGTTGATGAGCATTCCTCCAAAAGGTTTCTCGTTATGTCATCATGGGGGGTCTTCTTTACAAATTTGGCTTTGATGGTATCCTCCTACGGTTCCTCACTAGTTCTGAAATTCATACACCATCAAAGAAATCCATGATGGAATTTGTGGTGGACATTTCAGTGATCTCATCATCGCTAAACGTATCCTTCACCTCGACTATTACTGACCAACCCTTTTACCAAGACTGATATGAATATGTCAAGTGTTTTTGAAGTGTCGGTAACATGCTAACCTTCATCACACCCCAAGTCACACCTAACAATATGCCGAGAGACTTTTGGCCTTTCTCTCAATGGGGTTTAGATATCATTGATGATTAACCCTCGTTCTTCTCAATGTCATCAATGGATCATCACAAGAATGGCGAATACTACACTAAGTGGGTGGAATTCATCCCTCTCATTTCTACCAAAGCCAAGAAAATATGTGAACTCATCAAACATCACATCATTTTTGTTTTGGTGTTCCTCATCACTAAAAATGGTAAACAATTCAAAAACAAAACCCTACACAAAATCTATGATAAGTTTAGCATTCAACTCATTTTCTCTTCACCCTATTATCCACAAACCAATGTTAAAGCCAAATCAACTAACAAAACCCTCAACAAAATTCTTATGAAGGTTGTTCATGATACTTGTAAGGATTGGCACATGCACATTCCTTTCATCTTCTCGGGTCACACCAAAGTATTCACACCTCTTTCATTGCCACACATTTCTCTTTGGTCTATGATATAGAGGAAGTCCTGCCTCTCGAAGTCCAAATTCCATATCTTTTTATCTCACTTAAATATATGCTCAATGATGAATAATTTTTCCAAGAACTTTTGGCGCAACTTGAGATATTAGACGAACATCATTTAAATGCTCTTGACAACCTCCAAATCTACCAAAAATGTATCAAATGTGCCTATGATAAACATGTTCATGAATTAACTTTCAAGGTTGGTGATATTATCCTAAAATAACATCAACACATAACCAAAGATGATAAAAGTAAACAGGGAAAATTTGCCCCAAATTGGGTTGGACCCTATATTGTTACCCATGCCTATGGATCAGCGCTTATTGTTTATCCTCTCTTGAGGGTAAACCTAAACCTGAACCTCTTAATGCTTTACATATTTGACCATTCTATTTTTGAATAAAGTACTAACTCACTTTATGTCACTTACATGCTCGTCCCTTGAGAAAACTTCTCCTTTCGCCTACCTCTTTTAGGGACCTACGAACAAACTAGAATTGTGTGATCTTCCGTCCGTCAACATTCAACCTTTTATTCAATATGAGTACAAAAACTACTCATGGCATGATTCTCATGGATACCTTCCATCCTTTTTTAGGATCAAATCTCAAGGTCCTTCGTCACCTAAAACCCCTCTTTCATAGCTAACCTTTTTGTGCTATGGTTTTCCTTCATAAAAGAGGCATATAATCCTTTATAGTCTTGTCTATGACTTCAAGTAAAAAAACAAAAAAAAGCAAAAAAATATATGGAATAACAAAAACTCTACTCCTTGATTCAAAATTCTTGCAAAGAGACATGTAAACATCAAATTTGGGTAACAATCCCCTCAATCCCTTTTAATTAATCAACGTAACACATGCACCTAACCATAGTCCCCTTCCACACCTTGATATTAATTTAATCACTTACAATTGAATTAATATTCATCATCAAATTATTAATTAATTTAATTATTTAAAATTAAGTTAATTTACTCCTCGCATATTAAGGCCTTCCTTTATCCAGAAGATGAACACACACAACCATAATGCAAGACAAGTAGTTGGTTCTCCTTCCAGAGAATTCAAATATTCATGGGAGCACACAGT
This sequence comes from Taxus wallichiana var. yunnanensis, assembly GCA_018340775.1. NCBI lineage: Eukaryota > Viridiplantae > Streptophyta > Pinopsida > Cupressales > Taxaceae > Taxus > Taxus wallichiana. The sequence continues at coordinate 438,365,176 of CM031234.1, forward strand.
TGTACTACCACGAACTAGACTCAAACACCTCTTCTCGATCAACCACAAATTATATCCACTCATAGTATCTGCAAAATACCAAGTATTGTGATTTAATCATTTATACTTATTCAAAGTGTGAATCTCTTTATTATTTTTAAATTTCATCCCTTTCATTACCCGTATATCACCTTATTCCCACCAAACCACTATTTAACCATCCCAAGCATTTACACCCTTTCCAACCCCCTTGTCATCATTCCTAAGTCTTCCTAATAATATTATGACCCTATCTACACCCCTCCCACTCTTTGTAAAATCACGAGAGGTCAGAAACCCATTGTTAATAGTTTCCCACCAATAGCCTCTACCGACACCGGTTACCTAACCATCGTTGGTTCCTTTCCTATACCGGCCTCACTCACTCGATCGATATCGCTTTTGTGGCTAACAATATTCTCAGACCAGCAAGCCTCCCATTCACCAAAACTCAGCCCATACCTCAACCCACCAACCTTAGACCTTTACCATACCTCTTATAGACCGGTTTGACATGAATAAAACCCTAGTTCTAATTAGATTTAGTGTTATATTTGATATCTGGCATAAATCTATTTTATTGTGTATATGAGAAGCCTAAATCATTACATTACAATAGGAACTACTTATTTTAGTTTTGAGTTTACATTAAATTGTTATTAAAAATGGATTAAAATCCTTTCTAGGAAGCACCACGCTTCCTAGATCTAACATATGCTAGGTAGTCCACTGTCATGTGTTATTTAATACTCTTTTTGTGGTCTTGCTTTGCATTTACAGGTAGTCCTTCCTAGACAAAAAGGATCTCTCTACATTCATCTTGGATAATGTCAACAACATGCGCATTCTACCTTCCACCTTCACTTCATAGGTATTCCTCCTCACCTTTACCTTATCTATTTTTCTCATACGTACGCAACTTATTGGTGAAACATTTTGGCATGCCTAGTGGGACCCTATCATTTGGGTTTTGTTACATTGTTCATTCTTAGGGAATATTTGTGTGTCTATTTCCTTTTGAAACAGTTCACATTAAACTTTCTCCCTGGGAACATTCTTCTTCTTCTACTTGTCTAAGTGAAATTCATATTTTGGATTAAAAAGAACACTTCTTTTTATTTTGTATTACATTAGTGAAAGACATACTCTCTTCCTATTCATTATTGCTCTCATCGAATTTCATTGTGAATTTGGGTTATTAAAATTAGTGCATTTAATTATGTGATTGTTGCATTTAGCTCATTTAATTTCTTTTACAACATATATGCTAGAGGTAATGACCAGCTGATGGTTGGTAGTAATGAAGCGTAGCTCACTTTGTGCACACACCTAAACCAAATCAATGAAACAAATTACACATTTCTTAAACATATTCTTTCCCGATATTTACCGTTAACGAATAATAATCAGATTAGTGGTGGAGCTAGCAAGTGTTCTGACTAGTCATCATATCAAATTATGACCACACGCATCTTGAAAGCTATATCGAGCCTCTTTATCCAAAATTTACCTGAAACCATCCATAGAAGTTTGTTTCCATAAGGCACCTTCAGTAACCAAAAACTCTATTATACTCATAAGTCAATGTAAATGGCATAAGCCACAACATAAAATCTACACCATAGGATTTCATGTTTATTATCTTTTTGATTGATTGTGTTTTGAAGTGTGATTTCATTTTTCTCATCCTTCACACCCCCATCACAACTGGTGTATTATGGTTTATTCTGGGCGTGTTAGGACTCATCACAATCATATTCAGTCTCTGGGTTGAACTTTTTATTTGATCTCACTCACTAAAATTAATTTTTTTAATATCTTCATATATTTCGTAGTAATGCTGGTATCGGTTTAGTGACCTCTATTGGTTACATCATCTTACCAACATCGCTAACTAACTACCATCGATTGTGTGTTGCTTTGGTAATTTCTACCAAAGTAGTGTTCAATCTACATTTATGTGCTTTATGTGCCTTGTTCTATCACTTTATCACATTTTTTGGGTTTTATTATCACCAAAACAATTAGGCTCACCTCATTCTTTCTTTTTTATCTCTATATTTTAATCTGCTTTATTCATCCACAATAGTCAATAGTGTTCTAGTGACCTTCATCGGTTACCTTTTCATACGCATCGGTTCACCGATCGGCTTCAATTCTTTGTTATTTTTGTCATTTTCCCAAAAGAGTGTTCAATTCACATATGCCACTTTCTCGTGACTTATTATGTCACTTCATTATTGTAGAGCCCATTTAAACAACCACTTGAGACCCAAGAAAGAAACCTAGAGTTAGCTAGAAAATTATGGGAATTTTTTTTTGAAGTGTCTACAACTAGGTTGCAGGACATCAGTTTTCACTAATAGGTTCTAGAACAAGACCAATGTACCAAAATGTATGTTCCCTTCATTAACTAATAACAAGTTCACAAGGTTCAAATTTTATGGTTTCATGTTTTAGTTAGATTCAGGGAGTAATTTACCCCGATACCTGCATTACATAGCAGCCTCGAGTTTCAACAAGATTTGTTCCTCATACCTAACACTTCCAAAATTTCCCTAAACCATTTCCATTGGATAGGAAATTTTCTCACCTTTCCAGTGATATAAATAAGTCCTCCTAACTCCCTATAATTTCCAAGTTATGGGTGACGGACTTTAGGGGAGAAATTTTCCCAAGAATAGTCCACGGGTCTAGGGAGGAAAATTTTCCCCCTTGCGCAGGTCGGTGGAGCGAGGAGGAACTTGGCACATTTTTTTTCCTTTTTGGGTGCAAAAGTGCAAAATGTATTTGCACACCCACGAGCCTAGTGGGGAGACATGTGTCGCTCCCGGATTGCTCGGGAGGGACAACGGGCCAACGGAGTGGGTTGAGACTTTAAGTCTCTTCGACCACAAAATGCACAGGGACCAAATTGGTCCACGCCCACGCCGACACCAAAAATTCCATGTGTCACTCAAGGATTGGCATGGGGAAAATGGACGGGTGAGAGTGGCGGAAGATTTGGGATTTTGAGATTAAAATCTCAAGGGAGAAATTTCATGTGCACCTCCACCGAAGGCAAAAAGGGTGCCATGTGTCGCAACCCTATTGGGCGCGGGTGACAAGGCGGCAGAGAAATCCAAGGGGTTGAGCCAAAAAAATTTCAAACTCAAAAAGATCGCATGGTCCTGTGTGTCCATGAAATGAGATTTTCTAAGCCAGGTGGGGTTGCGGGGCCGCGGGGTCAAAAGTAACATTTTGCCAAAAGAAGAATTATAAGTTAAATTTTCAAAATTATCCTGCGCATCCATTGAGCCATGTGTCAGTGTGGGATTGGTCATGGGTTGGTGGGGATACGTGAAAAAATTGAAAATTTTTCCAAAGTCCAAAACTTAAGGGATTAAGTTAAAAGGGGTCCTCCCTCTGTCATACCACGTGTCGACATGATTGGTCAGCAGTCGGATGTGATTTAGGGAAAAGTGGGAAAATTTTCCCAGGGTAAAATTCTCAAAAATATAAGTTTAAAATTTTTGTCCGCCCCTCTAAGGTGCCATGTGGTAGGTCTCGATTGGTTGAGGGATGGTGGGGCTACAAAATTTTGTGGAAATTTTTCCAAAGTCAAAAATTAAAGTTAACAGTTAGATTTATTTTAATTTTTGAATGCCAAATTGAAGTAAAACTTCAAATGGCCATAACTTGAGCTAGAAATCTTGGTTTTAGGAAAACGAGGACTTTTCAAAAATATCTCAATGCCCTTTTTGCATGGAAACCATAAAATTTACTTTTTGATGAAATTTTTAGGGTCAATTTTTGAAAAATCAATCTGAATGATCTTAATTGTCAAACTAGCAATTTTCAACTTTTCAATTTGATTAAATTTGGTTCCCTCCTTCACTCAACATGTCAAAAAGACATGGAGAATTGATCTAGGGAGGGTTTAGAGTGTTTTCGGAAGTTAATTTATTCAATTGATTTAAAAATATTATTTTTCCATCAAATGACAGAAAAATGACTATTAAAGGAATTGTATTCGAATTAGCTATGGTGAAGTTGTTTTCTTGAGTTTTCTTTGTCAAATTGAATTCCTTAGTGTCTTAGCATGCTAATCCATAACATTTTTAAGTTGATTATTAAGTGCAGGTCTGAACTATACATTTTTATTAAAAACTAATTGCCAGTATAACATTTATAGCATAGATATGTTTCTTCTAAATTTGAATATCAATTTTATCATTTAAATGTGTATATAGTTTCTAAACTAGTCTAATACATTTTATTGTTTAGATCGACCATTCAATTCCAAGTAAAATTGTAGTTCTGATTTCAATTCTAATATACATTTTAAAAGGAATAGAACATTGTTTTTTCTTCACACGCATTCTTCATTTTCAAATGGAAATCTCCTTCTTTAACACCAATTCAAATCCAATACACAATACAATTTTGAGAACTAATGCAATATTTTATTCATTTCCAATACAACTTTACAATTTTCTCCTTTTCATTTGATTTCTAAATACAAAATGCAATCTACAAAATATAAAACATTCTTTTTCAAAACCAGAGTAGCATATAAATCCTTTACATTTCACATTCCAATTTCAATCTTCCATTGTCAATACAAATATCTTCACATTAAAAATTTGCTAAACACACTAGCATGATAATGACTCCAAACTCCTTTCACAAGCAAGGATCCAAAACAACAAGAAAATTCACCTCTAAGAGGAATAAGCAAAGTTTCAACAACCACTAACAAGCAAGGAGTTTGAATTTTAAAGGAGAGGGAAGAGAAGGGGATGATGTAGATCCATGTGGGATGCCACATCACTCTTCCTCAACACCAAAAAAAATCAGAATCATTCACGTAAACATAATAATTAAAAAATAACAAATTAACTTACACACTCCAAAACAACCCATACCCCAAAGGACTGAATTTAAAACATGTAATAGAAGTGCAATTAAAACTTAAAATTAGTCATTTCAAAATGCATTAAAAAGGCCTAAATTTAACCTCCAAACCGTAGGAGTGGTTGGTGAATAATATTAAGAGGTGTGGGACAAGTTTAACTTGTCCCACAAGCTTCCAAATATAGCCTCCAAGGACAAATTCGAATTTCCCAAGAGGATGAAGTGTTTCACACTCCAAATCTATCTTACATATTTCCTACACATTCTTACAACCTTACATTTAAGAGCACAACTTTATTTATTACATTCCTATGACATGTTGATCTATTTATTTTAACACATGATTATTTACAACATTAACACCATTTTAAAATAATTAATGAAAGGGGCAACATATCACAAAATAAATGCATGTAACATTGATAAAGAAATAACATTAATAAATTACACAAACCCATGGTCACATATAATGGAAATCCCCCATGGGAATCCCTAACATAACACAACACACACATACACACAAAATAGTTTCCATGGTGACCTTCTCAAATTCACCCAGAATTCTAATATGGTTAGTCTCCAGGTCCCTGACATTGTTGTGATGTTTTAACTCAGTAAACACAAATACCTTCTTCGGCCTCATGGCCATATCAGAACATCCAAAATGATACAAATATACTAACAAATCCATCTATTCATATAAATCACAACAACATCAAGAAATCAAAATTATCATTTTCAATTTAATTAATCAACTATATCATCATTAATTAATTCTCATGTTAGTTCTATTCGCAATATCCAATATCACATGTCCAAATAAACATCTATAATATGTCCATGTCAAATAATATATCATCATCCATAATAATTGAATCCAAATCAATATTAATCCCTAATCTAACATCTAACCATCGTACTAAAACAAAACATAATAGTGTCCATAATAATATCAACAAGATTAAGATCGGTATCTAAAAGTGTCAAAGGGAAGTGGGCACTACACTCCCTCCTCGTAGACTTGAATTCCTCCTGGAAGTCACTAGAACAAATGTTGAAACTACACTTGTAATACTATGGCATCCTCCCTAGTGGCTGCAGTCTCGTCGTATCTGTCCCACTGCACTCGTACCTAATCAATCTCTCTACCTCAAAGGCCCAGTGTCCTGCGATCTATGATACAGACGGGCTCAACCATTACCTACCGCTAATCATGCACCTACAATGATGTCCAATCAAACACATGAGAAGGATATGCAATATATCTCTTAAGAACTGAAACATGAAACACATCATGTACATGAGACAAGATAGGTGGAAATGCTAGATGGTAGGCCAAAGAGCCTATACACTCCAAGATCTCAAAAGGACCAATGAATCTAGGAGCTAATGTAGAACCTTTTCCATAATGGATAGGGATCTTATGCATCCTGACATGAAGGAACACCTTCATGCCCACATCAAAACTACGGTCAATCTTATGTTGATCCACATACTTATTCTTCCTATCCTGTGCCTCCTGTAATCTCTACCTAATCAACACTACCTACTACTCCATGTCCTATAAAAGATTTGGTCCAAGAGATACTTTGTCCTCTAACCTATCCTAGCTAAGAGGTGTCATGCACTCTCTACCATATAGAGCTTGAAAAGGAGCCATGCCTATGGAACTCTGAAAATTGTTATTATAGGCAAACTCCACTAAGTACAGGTACTCCTCCCACTTAGACTACTGATCCATCACATACATCCTGAGCATATCCTCTAAAATCTGATTCACTCACTTGGTCTATCCATCTGTCTCAGGGTGATATGCTATGCTGAAGTTGATCCTCATCCCGAGGACATACTACATGGTAGTCCAGAAATGTGATGTGTACAAAGGATCGTGGTCACAAATGATCTTTCGTGGGATCTCGTGTAACCTAAAAATCTCATCCAAATATACTCGTGCCTTTACTACTTTGGCTATATAAGTGGTCTTCACTAGAGAAAATTGAGCCACTTTTGTCAATTTATCCACTATGACCATAATGGCATCATGGTGATATCTCGACATCGGTAGCCCAATAATGAAATCCATGGAAATGGTGTCCCACTTCCATTCCGGTATGGCATGAGGATAAAGAATACCTACTGGATGTTGATGCTCGGCCTTAACCCTCCGGCACTATAAACACCGTAACAAAAGCCGAGCCACATCTCTAATAATTCCTCTCTAGTGGTATAACCTGTCTCAAGGTAGCATGTATCTTCTTCACCTCGGGATGGGCTGAATAGGGTGCATGATGTGCCTCTACTAGGATGTCTTGCCTCAAGCCTCCATCTCTGGGAATAGATATCCAGCCTCTATGCCTAAGAAGACCATCTTCCTCTAAGGAAAAACCATCAAAATTCCCCTCAAGGGGTATCTTTGACTCGATCTCTACTCATACTGCAATGTAGAAGCTGTTAAGAGGAAGCTAGTGAAGAATCTTACTCCATAAATTTGTGCTCACTATAGTGGCCATAGCCACATGTCTCCGTCTACTGAGAGCATTTGCTACCACATTCTCCTTCCCCTTCACATGTTCTATCTCCATTTCATACTCACAAAGCAACTCCATCCAACGCCACCGATGAGCGTCGATATTGGGTTGCATGAAGAGGTCGTAAAGACTCAAATGATTAGTCCTAAGTGTGAATCTCCATCTAAGAAGGAAATGTCTCCATCTAACCAAAACATGCACAACTGCTACAAGATCAAGATCATGGGTCAGATAATTAAGTTTGTGATCTTTGAGTTTGTGAGACTCAAAAGCTACTACTCTACCATCCTGCATCAACACACCTCCAAGTCCTGCTAACGAAGCATCTGTGTAAACAAAGAACTCACCTGTGGATCCAACACTACAAGAATGGGTGTTGTAGTGAGGCACTCCTTTAGTTTCCTAAAGGCTTGCTTGCATCTTTCCGACCAAAAAAACTTCTTCCCTTTCCTCTGAAGGGAAGTGATAGGGTGTGTAATCCGAGAGAAGTCCTGAACAAATCTCCGGTAGTATCCTGTTAATCCCATGAAGCTGCACACCTCGGTCACTATAGTGGGTGCTTGGCCAATCCATAATGGCTCTAATCTTGGAAGGATCGACTATGATACCTTCCCCAAAAATGATATGGCCCAAATACTACACCTCTGTCTGAAAGAAAGCACACTTCTCCAAGTTCCCGTAAAGTTACTACTCACAAAGACACTGAAGAACTTGGCGAAGGTTCCCCTCGTGCTCCTCATGTGTATATGAGTATATCAAAATTTCATCAAGGAAGATGAGCACGAAGTGATCTAAGAAGGTCCTAAATATCCAATTCATCAAACTCATAAACACTGCAAGGTCATTCGTCAAACCAAAAGGCACCACTATGAACTCATAGTACCCATATCTCATGCAGAAGGTGGTGTTATGAATGTCCACCTCCAAAATCCTTAGATAATGGTACCCCTAACTTAATATCTTTCTTAGAGAACACTTTGTGGCTCCTTTCATCCGATCAAACAAGTCATCAATGCGAGGAAGAGGATAAAGATTCTTGATTATTACCTTTTTCAACCGGCGGTAATCAATACACAACCGCAAGAGGATCCATCCTTCTTCTTCACAGAGATCACCGGTGCACCCCAAGGGGATACACTCGAGATAGAAAAGGCCCTTCTCCAAAAGGCCCTCAAGCTGCAACTTGAGCTCACAGAGCTCTAGGGTGGTCATCGATAAGGTGCTCATGAGATAGGCTCTGCTCCAGGAACTAGTTCTATATGAAAATCAATCTCACATGGAGGTGGTAACCCTAGTAGCTCCCTTAGAAAGACATCAGCAAACTTTCTCAAGATGGGATGGTCATCTAGCGATGGTCCACTAGACCCATCCTCTAATTTGTCACTTGATCTGTAACAACATACATCTAATAACTCCTTCGCACACACCACTTAACCTGCTTGCAGCGGAGATGGTGTGAATAGAAATGGGTCTAATGACCCCGATATCACCAACTCAACTCCCAAGTCATCTACACAAGCTATAGTCTTGTGATAATAATCCATCCTGGCCCTGTGTGCAGATAACCAATCCATACCCAAAATGACTCCATATGAGCCCAAAGGAAGAATACAAAGATATGAGGTAGTGGTGAAAGGTCTTAAATCTACAACACACTCCTTAACCAAGGAGTCTACAGAGATCTTGGCTCCTGAAGCCATCTCAACATCCCAACAATGACCTTGCCTAATAACCACCAACCTGCATCGCTCTACTAAAGATGGTGCAATAAAAGAATTGGAAGAACTAAAGTCAAACAATACAGAGGTAGGAATACCATCAATACTACCTAAGGTCTCAATGACTATGCTTTGATGCTCTACCTGGTGGTTCTCAACCACTACATAAGTCTTGTGGTTGTGTCCCACGTCACCAACAATTGGCTCTAAAATCTATGCCTTACCCTTGTTAGGGTTCTGAGGGCAATCTCTCTAAAAATGTCCCATAACTCCGCATCCAAAGCAACCACCTAATCTTATCCAAGGAGTAGCACCTCCAGTTGGTGCCTTGGAAGTCTATGGCATAGATCTTGATGATCCAACCATGGTCTGCATTAAGGTCTTTACTAGTGAGCTACCATTGACTAAGCTCATGGTCCACCTCGTGTCCTGATGGGACCCCTAGGAGGAGGCCCCATACTTCAACCTCTCTGTGCATCAACTCTCTGTGGAGGTCTATGGGGTGGGAGAGACTACTGCTATGACCTAAAGGATGACTGTGTTGTACCCTAGCCACCATGAGGAAGAGGCACTAACCCTTTTGATCTAGCATCCTGCATCTGCTGAATGTAGGTCTGGACTTGATCTCTAGCTACTAGGTCTTACCCTGAGTATCCTCTACAATGTAGTCCTTCTCGAAGGCCTCTGCTAATGTCTGTGGATAGTGGATCCATACTACACCTTTGATATCCAAATTCAGGCCCCGGATGAACCTGTGAATCCGTACCTACTCATCTTGCATATACTCTACATACTGGAGTAGATCTATAAATCTACTCTCATACTCTACTACTAAAAGAGAAGCCTATCAGAGTTCATGGAACATGTTAATCCTCTGCCGGATGAACCTCTGTGATAAATAACAACTTCTATATCTCTCCTCGAATAGCTCCCAGGTCACTGTCTCTAGAATCTACATGGAGATTCTGCTCCTCTGTCCTCCACCACACTCCTGCTCCATCCCTCAGTAGATGGATCACAACACAAGCTTTCGTGTTGCTAGAACAAGGACAAAGCTTGAAGCAACCACTCAAGCTCACTAGCTAGGCCTCTTCCTAAAATCCACCTATATCACCTAAGTAATGTGAGGGCCAAAGCTTCAGGATCTCCCTTATATGATCCACTGCTATAGTCTGTCGGCCTCTAGGTCTCTCAATACACTCATCCCTAAGCCTGGGGCTCTGAGACCACTCTCTATGCTCTTGAACTCTGTCACCCTACCTCCTAGGTGGTGACTCTACTTGGGCTGACTCCACATGGGAGCTCTTTCCTCTATGCTCCTTGCTAAGTTGAGGAGATACCTGACCCTTGATAGAAGGGGTTCTATCAAGACTAGCTATATGTCCTCCTCCTAATCCTCTGTGTAGAGCAGCATTAACATCCTGAAGGGTCTATAGAATCTGAGGTAGAATGGATTCCACACCCTGATTTGGTGGTGGTGGTGAGTCTCGAGTCTCTGCGAAGGTTCCTCTTGCTTCGTCTGAAATGCCTCCCTCTGTATAGACCAAAGCGAGAGTACTAGGTTTACTAAAATATACAAATTCTAGCAAAGCTATTTTCTAGATTTACAAGTGTACTTGGTTTAAGTTTTCAAGTCTCAAGTTTTCTAGTGTGCCCAATTTTCCAATCCTTTAAACCACTCCTTTGATACCAAACTGTAGATCCCGTTTAAATAACCACTTGGACCCAAGAAATAAACCTAGGGTTAGCTAGAAAATTATGGGAATTTTTTTTTTTTTGAAGTGTCTACAACAAGGTTGCGGGACATTAGTTTCCACTAACAGGTTCTATAACAATACCAATGTACCACAATTTATGTTCCCTTCATTAACTAACAACAAGTTCACAAGGTTCAAATTTTAGGGTTTCATGTTTTAGTTAGATTCAGAGAGTAATTTACCCCCATGCCTACTCTCTAGCAGACCTCAAAGTTTCAACAGGATTTTTCCTCATAACTAATACTTCCAAAATTTCCCCAAACCATTTCCATCATATAGGAAAATTTCTCACCTTTCCGGTGATATAAAGAAGTCCACCTAACTCCCTATAATTTCCAAGTTATGGGACAACAGACTTTAGGGGAGAAATTTTCCCAAGAATAGTCTGTGGGTTTAGGGAGGAAAATTTTCCCCCTTGCGCGGGTCAACAGAGTGGGGAGGAACTTGGTGCATTTTTTTTTTTCCTCTTTGGACAAAAAAGTGCAAAATGTATTTACATGCCCGTGAGCCCAATGGGGAGACACATGTCACTCTCGGATTACTCGGGAGGGATGGCGGGCCGACGGAGCGGGTTGAGACTTTCAGTCTCTTCCGCCACATAAAACGCCACGGGACCAGATTGGTCCATGCCCATGCTTGACACTAGAAATTCCATGTGTCACTCAAGGATTGGTGTGGGGAAAACGGTTGGGTGGGAGCAGGTGGAAGATTTGGGATTTTGAGATTAAAATATCAAAGGAGATATTTCACGCGCAACTCCATCGAAAGCAAAAAAGGGTGCCACGTGTCGCAACCCTATCATTGGGCGCGGGCGGCACGGTGGTGGAGAAATCCAAGGGGTTGAGCCAAAAGGGTTTCAAACTTGAAAATATCATGTGGGCCTGCATGTTCGTGAAACAATATTTTCTAAGCCAGGTAGGGTTGTGGGGCTGCGGTCAAAAGGAACATTTTGCCAAAAGAAGAATTATAAGTTAAGTTTTCAAAATTCTCCTGCGCATCCATCAAGCCATGTGTCAGCGTGGGATTGGTCACGGGTTGGCGGGGATGCGTGAAAAACTTGAAATTTTTCTGAAGTCCAAAACTTAAAGGGATTAAGTTAAAAAGGGGTCCTCCCCTTCGTCGTGCCACGTGTCGGCATGTGATTGGGTCATGCTTTGAGGTGGGGATGAGGGAAAAGTCAAATTTTTTTAAAAATTAAGTTTAAAATTTTGGTCCGCCCCTCTGAGGTGCCATGTGGCAGGTCCCGATTTGTTGAGGGATGGTGAGGCTATGGAATTTTTGTGAAAAAATTTCCAAAGTCAAAAATTAAAGTTAACAGTTAGATTTATTTTAATTTTTGAATGCCAAATTGAAGTTAAACTTCAAATGGCCATAACTTGAGCTCGGAAGCTCGGTTCTGGGAAAACGATGACTTTTCGGAAATATCTCGATGCCCTCTTTGTAAAAATACCATAAAATTTAATTTTTGATGAAATTTAGAGGGTCAATTTTTGAAAAATCGATCTGTAGGATCTTAATTGTCAAACTGGCAATTTTCAACTTTTCAATTTGATTAAATTTGGTTCCCTCCTTCACTCAATATGTCAAAAAACATGGAGAATTTATCTAGGGAGGGTTTAGAGTGTTTTTGGGAAGTTAATTTATTCAATTTATTTAAAAATATTATTTTTCCATCAAATGACAGAAAACAATTGTTAAAGGAATTGTATTCGAATTAGCTATGGTGAAGTTGTTTTCTCAAGTTTTATTTTTCAAATTGAATTCCTTAGTGTCTTAGCATGCTAATCCATAACATTTTTAAGTTTATTATTAAGTGCACGTCTCGAATCATGCGTTTTTATTATAAAATAATTACCAAGATAACATTTATAGCATAAATATGTTTCTTCTAAATCTGAATTTAAATTTTATCATTTAAATTTGTGTATAGTTTCTAAACTAGTCTAATACATTTTATTGTTTAGTCGACCATTCAATTCCAAGTAAAGTTGTAGTTCTGATTTCAATTCTAATATACATTTTAAAAGGAATACAACATTGTCTTTTCTTCACACACATTCTTCCTTTTCAAACAAAATCTCCTTCTTTAACAACAATTCAAATCCAATACACAATACAATTTTGAGAACTAATGCAATCCTTTATTCATTTCCAATACAACTTTACAATTTTCTCCTTTCCATTTTATTTCTAAATACAAAATGCAACTTACAAAATATACAACATTCTCTTTTCAAAAACAGAGAGTAACATATAACTCCGTTACATTTCACATTCCAATTTCAATCTTCCATTGTCAATAAAAATATCTTCACATTACAAATTTGCTAAACAATTCATCCACTCCAAGGTGGGAAGGATTACAATGAACTTTCTCACAAGAAGGGACTGTCAAACTACACATTTCTTGGCTTCAAAATAGCAACATACTCCATTTCTTCATCTTTTCATCTTGATCACAACAAGGAAGGGGGAAAGGCAATGCTCTCCACCCAACCAAGACATCCAATGACAAGGGAGAAGCCATCCTTCATCATTGGCCCTCGAGCCTCAACCATATTGAAAGAAGAGATGAGATTCAACTCATAGCAACAAGGCTTCCACAAAACATACACAGCAATATTTTAACATTTAAACAACACAGGTTAAAAAATAATGTAGGTTCACCACTACATTATATATATGCAAACAAAACTAAGGCTTCTTCCAAGAAATCCAACAAGAGAAAGGATCTATGGGGAAGCTATTTATGCCTCCCAATTGGGAATTGGGCATCCACCAATAATCATACCACCAATATCAATATCATATCCCATAAACCTTATGCCTCCCAACCCCTCCTTATGCCCCCAAGAGTAATAAATGCAAGCTATTTCTTTTCCATGGTGGATCCCAATCCCAAAATCCCTCCACAATAAAACTGGTGCCATTGGCATTCCCTTATGCCCCATTTGAAATCCCCATAGCCTTCTCCTACACCATGTCCTAAGTAGTCTACCCAACCAGCCAACACACACATAACAACAATCACCATTTCCTACATGCATACAAGAGAAAGAAAGCATTTTAAAAGGGCTCAAGTTCCTACCTCTCCATAATGGAGTTTGTTCCAAGATCAATAAGCTTCCCAAGCCAAAATGTAGTCCAAAATAAGCAACACACTAGCATGCAAATGACTCCAAACTCCTTTCACAAGCAAGGCTCCAAAACAGCAAGAAAATTCACCCCCAAGAGGAATAAGAAAAGTTTCAACAACCACTAACAAGCAAGGAGTTCAAATTTTAAAGGAGAGGGAAGAGAAAGGATGATGTGGATCCATGTGGGATGCCACATCACTCTTCCTCAACCCCAAAAAAAATCAAAATCATTCACCTAAACATAATAATTAAAATGACAAATTAACTTACACACTCCAAAATAACCCATACCCTAAAGGACTGAATTTAAAACATGTAAGAGAAGTGCAATTAACAGATTAAAATTAGTCATTTCAAAATGCATTAAAAAGGCTTAAATTTAACCTCCAAACAATAGGTATGGTTGGTGAATAATTTTAAGAGGTGTGGGACAAGTTTAACTTGTCCCACAAGCTTCTAAATATAGCCTCCAAGGACACAAATTCAATTTCCCAAGAGGATGAAGTGTTTCACACTCCAAATCTATCTTACATATTTCTTACACATTCTTACAACCTTACATTTAAGAGCAACAACTTTATTTATTACATTCCTATGACATGTTGATCTATTTATTTTAACACATGATTATTTACAACATTAACACCATCATAAAATAATTAATGAAAGGGGTAACATATCACAAAATAAATACAATCAACATTAATAAAGAAACCACATTAATAAATTACACAAACCCATGGTCACATACAATGGAAATCCCCCCCCCCCATGGGAATCCCTAACACAACACAACACACACATACACACAAAACAGTTTCCATTGTGACCTTGTTGAATTCACCCAGAATTCCAATATGGTTAATCTACGATCCCTCGATATTTTTGTGATATTTTAACCTACAAAACGTAAATACCTCCTTCATCCTCGTGGCCATATCAGAACATCCAAAATGATATAAATATACTAACAAAGCCATCTATTCATATAAATCACAACAACATCAAGAAATCAACATTATCATTTTCAGTTTAATTAATCAACTATATCATCATCAATTAATTCTCATGTTAGTTCTATTCACAATATCCAATATCACATTTCCAAATCAACATATATAATATGCCCATGTCAAACAAGATATCATCATCCATAATAACTGAATCTAGATCAATAATAATCCCCGATCTAACGTCTAACCATCGTACTAAAACAAAACATAATAGTGTACATAATAAGATCAACGAGTATCAAGATTAGTATCTAAAAGTGTCAAAGGGAAGTGGGCATTACAATTACATTTATGAGTCTCGATATATTCTTGAGTCCAATTTCATCGATTTCCTTTTATTGCCATATTTTTGAATCTTTTAGTTCTCCATAGTATCGGACATCGGTTACCCTCCAACATCGGCTTTGGTAACCCAACCGGTATCACTCTCTTTGTTTTGATTTTTCAATAAAAAAAATGACTACATTCCACCTTCCAAATCCATTATATTCCATCTTTTTATGTTTATATATCATCAATGAACTCATATTACTAGTTCTACTATCATTCGCATGGTATTGACTCATAGACAAGCCAACACTATCGTGTTTCAAGCTATCCTCCAATGTAACATTCCCATTTTAAGACATTAGAACAAGGGAATTTATATATATATATATATAACGTTCTCTATTCTGAATTATGTAATTCAAAACACACGACCAAGTTTTAATAATTGTTCTTTGTCCAATTAATGTAATTTAGAACACACAATACTTTTAAAACCAATGTTCTCTATTCACATATTTATAATATGGAACACACATTCAATGCCATTCAATCATATAACAGATACCATTTGCTGTTGTAATGACTCGAAGAACTACCGATCTCCCATTTTATGGCTCGAGTTTCAACGATCTCTCATTTCATGACTCGGCTACTTACCGATCCTTCATGTTAATCCATGCATTGTATACTAAGTATACTTGGTTCTCTTTACCATTTTTGGTTATCGAAGTGTTCCATTTAAGAGGCCTATCTGAATATTTGTTACCGATATTCATCTGAAATCCTGCTTCTTAAACTAGGTGATTAGGACAACGCAACTAGCAACTTGCGATACTTTGGCCAAATATTTTCACATGCTTTGCATGATCATATTCCTAGACATTATACACATCAATGGAATATGTCCTTCACCTCACTTCATCTGTTATCTAGGATGGTCTTTTCTGATCTCTGTCAGTCCCCTCGTCCAAGTTTAATTTTCAACCCAGGATAGCAATATGAAAGAGTATAGGGAGGCACTCGTGGTGACTAAAGGTACGCAGACATACTTTGTCAACCCTAGTCGACTGCGTGTGTCTAGTTACCTTTAATCTTCCTGAGTCACTCCGTATACAAGGTCACATTCCTAACTTGGTCCAAGCTTATGTAAACTTTGATGATTCGATTCGGAAGGGCATTGTAACATGTCAGCTGCAACATTGTGTCGTCATGAAGGCCCCGCCTTCATGAGGACACCATATTGCAGCTGGCATGTGCCAACATCCTACGGAATCCTCCCATCAAGGGTTACACATCCAACTAAAAGTGTGATTAGATTCTTATCTTTATTATTTTAAGAATAAGTTTCAGCAACCGTGCTTTGATCCTCTAACCTCACTTTTCGTTACAGTTGCATAGCTAAGAAAGACTTAAATTGTCTTATAGCTTAATATACATTTACTCCTCCTTACCGAAGGATTGCATATTTCCATCTTAGTTCTTTAATTTAAGCTTCAGACTAACAGTCCACTGACTTAACGTAGTAAGATCAACTTACTAAACTTAACCAAGTTTTATTCGCAACCGAATTTAAATTCAGAATTCCATCTCATTAGACGTCATTTAAATGAGGCCTAATCCCAAATGAATGTATTCATTTATTCACTATAACCTTACTTCAGTTAAGGTTTGTTATGAGGAGATATGATTCCTCATACCGAATATCCTTTTGATCAAAACATCCCAAGGATATTAACAAAATCAGAATACAGAATTCAATTGTCTCTTTATTAATATTCATTAGTTTATATTCTAATTCCGAATATCATTCATTTAAGAGTTCGTATTCACTTTACTCTTTACTAATGTCAATTTAAAATCCATATTGACCTAAGTATTAATTAATTGCACATTCCAACTTAAAAGTTGTATTCAAGTAAGGAATAGGTATTATGTCCCTTTAAAATCTATCAACCATCATTTGAATAAATCCAAATTCAATGAATAAAATCTTATTCTCAATCATATTCAAACAGTTCCAAGGTGGTACAACCATCAAAATAACACACCTTCTCCTTTTACTCATTCCTCTAGATTAAAATTTATACAATTTACAAGTCCATACAACCGGACTTCATTCATGCCAAACAACATTATCAACTCGAAAAGAAAGAAGAATACAACTTTTTCTTTTTCCAATTCCCAAAGAAGAATAATAAAATCTCAGAAAAGATCCATCCCTTTGCTAATCAGAAGAAGCATCATAAAACAACATGTCTTCATTTTTACTCATGGAAACCATCTGCAAAATTTACTTGCACGGGTCAGTTCATCGAACTGAGCATATTAAGCACTTATCATTAAAATGAGGTGCTCTTGATTAACTGTCTCAATAAAAGAACTCTGCTTTTATGAAACATTTAAAAATTGAGATGGACATCATCTATGAATTAAGTGCTGATAAGGATGAACAACTTAACAACCCAATCCCATAATTACCATCACAATCAGACAAAAAGATTTACTAACAACTTTTTCCCAAATAATTACTGTAAACCCGCAACACTTTATTCACATTTCCTTACTATTTTCTTCCAATAACGCAAGGGGTTCATTCCATATTTAAACAATTACTACCAAAAGTATTTTCCTAAATAGTTCCAGATTAAAAACATCTGTAAGAACTGATACACATATGTATATATTGTTGTTCTAATGCAATTACTATCAATTCCATTCCCTCATTATAGCTGAAATTTCAAGAAAAGAATTTAATTAAAAATTCAAACAGAACTCCTTCCCTTTTGTACTACTCATTTAATTTCAACCAAATCAAATGCAGAAGAGAAAGGTAGTCATACACCATGACAACACTGGTGTTATTTCCCAGAATTCAACAAACAACATAGTACTTCTTTCAATTCAGAAAAGAAGAAAAACAATAGTTAAAATGCAGTTGCTTATGCCAAAGGCAGTAGGAAATTCATTCAATATCAAATAATATAATTTCAACTGGATAAGAGAAGAAAATAATTATTACTTCCGATTACCCACTCAATATTCTCTTTCTTTTCATCACAACCGAACTGGATGATTTGAACAAGAAGTGATAACAATCAACGATAACAGTCAAGGAGAGAGAATAATTAAAGCCAATAATCAAATGAAAGAAGAAGATTCATATTACCTCTTCTCATTGCTTAGCCGAATATCAACTAATTAGTGCCGACCTATTCCAATAGGGTGATTCCTTCTAAACAAGTCTATTTCAGTATTCAAAACTTACTAACTACCATTCAAGGAAGCATGCCAGAATTCATTTGCATCTGATCCGCAAGTATCAAGAATAACGACATCTCTAAATAAAATTGTTTCCTTTAATTATTCACCCAAACGGACATTTCCATCCAGGTATGAAACAAGTGAGAGTGTACAACAAACAAAAAAATCATGATTTCATCGTAATAATAAAAGGAATCGTTTTTCAAACACCAGAGTAAGAAATCAACTTCAGTTCAGTTTTAATGAAACAACGAAGAAGTTTAGACTGTAGTTCGCATATATATATATATATATATATATATATATATATTATATTCACCATTGAATTCAAAGAAGAATAAAATGATAAGCTCTATTCCATCCAACAAATAACCAGATTACTCTGTTCCAGGTTTAAGTAAATCATTCCTAAAAATCATTCATGGGTTTCAAACCAAATAAGGAGACATTGAATCGTTTTACATCAGGAAAGAGTAAGGACAATTCATTAAATCTGATGTCCCTAAAGGATTCACATCCCTAACACTATAATATGATAAGAGAAACAGTTCACACAATAGTTCCATATAAACATTCTCACGGTTTTTCAAAACCATTGCGCATACAAAACTTAGGAAACAATTTACACATCCCGGTTGCCTTCATCAATCAAACCCATAATGGGTGATAAAACCGAATACCCATTACTATCAAAATTCAAACAGCAAGGATAGATTTCATTTCATTTACCCTTCTAGTAAAGAAAATACCCAAATCATATTTATCTCCAAAAGACAACTCAACCCAGAAATCACATCAAACATATCAACATTTTCATTTTACAAAAACACCCAATATAAGAGCAGAGTTCTTTTAATGAAGACGCTTAACAAAGAGCAAAATGGTTTAAAGAGAAGAGCTCAACATGCCTGTATTACTTCGGTTAACTCGTGGGAGGTCACGTTCGAGCTCCTCCCATGTTCTTTCTTCCAACTTCTTATTCAAAGACTCTCTCTCAACTGCTCCTTTATCTACGCAGGTCCAAAATCATTCGAAGGTGGTCGAGCATCAATGGCCGAATCAAAATTTTGTAGGCTCGAATGAACCACAAAAGGAAATGCAGAGGCAAAAACTCAAAACCCGAATGAACAACAATGACCACAAAAATTCCTCTTTCCCCTTTCCAAGGTGAGCTGGTCACCAAGACCGAGGCCATTAAATGCATTAAATGCATTTCCCTCTCTTTCTCCATGCCATCACCAACCCAATTTGGTGAGTTTCTCTTTTTAAATATTTGCATGTAATTTCATTTTTAACTACATTGCTAATTAGATACCCCCAACTCCCATGTTCCCGCCAAATTTGGTGATTAAAAACTACAAGGACTGAAATTAAGTCCTGCATTAAAGTTTACACCTTCCTCCTTATCTTCCCACTGGCACGTATCCTTAGGTCCCCTCTTAGGGCTAGCATTAGTTTAGGTCACATTGTCCATAGTTAGGTTTCCATCTAGGTCGCAAATCATTAGGATTTGCAATAATTTACATCTCTTTTTAATTTAAAATCCACATAGGATAGTTATTAGGTTATAGGCTAAAACGTAGTAGTATTTTTAATTAATAGGTTCTTTAGTAAGTTTTTCCAACTTACGTTCATAACCAGCATAATGCAGGACATTCCGTCCCATGCTTGACATATACCTTGCCAACTTTATATCGAACCCCCTTCTTATCCTACGCTTTCCAGCGTCGCACTCGTATGTGTTCTGAAATCGAATCTTTCCATTGGCAGCATGGTGTCGAGTATTTATACCTGTAACCAGGTTCTAAAAATTTATAACAACCTCCAGTCTGGTTCCAGACTTCGTTCTAATTAGAAAGTAAATCGACAAAGTGATCACAAAGAAGGCCGCAACATACCTTGGATCAATGGAATTGATTCAAGGTGTGTTGTCAACAACAATATGAGTTCATCAAACACAAAAGCAAGTTTGCAGTTTCGCACTTTGCAAAACACAAGTTATAATGACCTCCGTCCCAAGTAAACAAGTTACAGTAAGCAAGGGTTCAGATCAGTAACACATTCTTTTTAAGATTAAAAGATATATCTTAACATAATTATCCTCATTTCCATAGTTACAACATCTCGAAAAGAGGTTATCATCACCACCTTCCATATCATCACCTATGGACCCAAACGAGCCTATTACCATACGTACAAATGATGAGGAGTTTGCAAGAATCCTTGATCAAAACCCTATTGCACTGTAGTATTACCTCTCTAACTCATCCACCTGTGACTCATCTGGATGACTTATATATGACATTCCTATATCTGTTCCTCCCAACATTTCACCCACTTCCACATTAGAAACTACTCGCACATCATTACCTTTTTCTGCCTCATCACCTGTGATTTCTCATCTTGACCCCACATTATCGGTATATGCTGCACCTATGACAACTCACGCACCCTTGAAATCAATCTCCCTACGACATCTACCATGTCATCATCTATTTCCCTTAGTGTAGACATACCTACACCATCTCGCTTCCCATGTACCTATTTCATCCTAGCCACCTTTCATTGTAGAACCCACACTCCCTTCCAAAACCTTTTCCTCTCCATCCCGTAGTCTCTTCCACCAATTGCCATGAGAGTCTTTACATCCACCCCACCTACCTACACCTATCATCAACAACCACCTATTTAATATTCCACTTATTTTGGATATTTTCCCGTGACATTCATCTTGTCCTATATTCCCTCATCATAGTTTTCATACTTGGCACCACCACATACTGGATTATCATCCACATCATACCTATCTTATCTCCCCCTTATATAGAAGGGGGTGGTTCAAATCATCACATCCCACAAATGATCTTATCAAAATAATGATGGAAAAGATGAAGACATTAAAAACATTTATCTCTGGCTCGCATAACTCTACGACATACAACGATATTTGCAATGATCCCATTCACCCTTCCATTCTAATTCATCCATACCCTTCACATTGGGAAATGAAAAAATTCAACCGATTCAATAGAAAAGAAGACCCACAACATTTACGGTTTTTAAACATGTGTGTTATCTCATCACTCATGATGATGCATTTCTCCTATGAACATTCCCAATGTCCTTGATAGGACTTGCTTTATATTGTTATAGTGCTCTACCCAAACATTCCATCTTTTCATTTAATTAGGTAGCTCAAGATTTTATAGACCACTTTTCTATCAACATTGTCAAGAAGGTCACAATGATCGACTTGTATGTAACACACCAGTATGAGGACGAGTCTATCGCAAACTTTTTCACTTGTTGGTGCGGCCTGATTAATCAACTCACATTCCAACTGCATCAAACCAAGTTAATCAATTGTTTTACCCAAGCTTGTGTTAGACACATCTCACCAACTCTCCAAGTCCAAAATTTCTACACATTTAACGAGGCATTCACAATGGCCTGGAAACTTGAGATCCATGCTATTGAGGAGAAGAAGTTGCAATTGCGTAACAAAAACACTCCCTTCAAGACCAATGATTCTTCTTCTTTGTCTAAACAACAAAACAACCATTTAAAACCTAAAGGGTCTACTAATTCGGTGTTCTTGAAATCAGGTCCATCTCAACCTTCCAACCAACCAAAGCCACCTTCTAACCTTTCTCTTATTCAAAACTTCCAATACAAGAATGAACAACAATGATACACACCGATAGAGATCCATCTTCTTCAGATTTGGAAAAAATCCTAAACGAATGAGCTATTACCCTTCCTCCCATCAAACCACATATTGATTTTGATCCTTCCCATCTTATACCTTCTTGGTATAAGAAAAATGAATATTATAACTATCATCATGTTTGTGGTCATAGTGACGGGAAATGTAAAACATATAAGAACATCATTAAGGATATGTTAGATAACGGAACTCTTATCTTAGATAAACCTAATGCACCACCAAACAAAACCTCAATACTTCAAGAATCCATTCCCAAATCACGCCCCATCACCCAACAAAACTGCTCAAACCTCTTCTAATGAAAACAACGTTTGAGAGGTCCACACCATTTTGATATCATACCTACCCCCTCTACTCATTTTCTCCTATCCCATAAGTCAAGGAAATCCTAACACAGTTACTCCACTTGTAGAAGAACCTACATCATCTACCCCTCTACCTACGGAGGATTCTACCTTATCTTCTTCTCTACCTATGGAGGATTTGACCATGCCTACTATCTCACATACTTAGCAACCCATTTCCTCAATCCCTCCATGTTCGTGAGCCATCTACATCACTTGTTCTTCCACCTATTGAGTAACTCCGCATTAGTTACTCTTATACATAGAGAAGATCCCAACCTCACTTTCCCCTCTCTAGTTGAATATTCCACACCTTCCACATTTCCTCCTCTTCCACCCATAGAAGATCTAGTTATCGCATCTCTTCCTATTAGTGTCAACTCCCCAACACCTTTTACGAGGCCCCGTCGAATTTTTATCAACTCCTATACCCATGGAATCAAACACTAAAAATTACCTTATCTCATAAACCTTAGACTTCTGCATAGTGATTACTACCAAACCCTCTCTATCCTCATCCACTTCTACGTCATTCTCTTATTTGGTTGATCGATTGGATTACGTCAACTACTCCACATTGTGGGGATGCCTTCATCTCCATGTCTCAACTCAAATACAGATGTTGTCTGCCAACACTTCCATGATCTATCCAAAGGTGTTTAAGATAACCAAACCCACCATGCCCATGCCAATTAAAGTTGTTTCACCAATAGGTTTTACTCTCTCTAAGATGAAACAAATAAAAGGTAAAATTTTTAAGGAGGAATACTTATGAGGTGAAGGTGGAAGGTAGAATGTGTTCCTTGTATGCTTTTGATCCAAGATGATTGTGTGAGCTTCCTTTTGCTAGAAGGAATGACTGTATAAGCAACATAACAAGACCACAAAATAGTATTAAATAAAAAGAGTCGAGGACTCCTTACTAAGGTTAGATCCAGAAGCATGATGCTTCCTCAAATTGTTGTCAATCCTCTGTTTAATACAATTTAATGTAAGAAATAACAATTCCTATTGTATTTTATAAGATTTAGGTATCTCATATTAACATACAACAATTTGATTTAAACTCAACATGCAATGGTTAAAATTAAATTTGGATGATTAATGGGCTTGTTTGGGTCTGTAGGTGAGGTTTGGGTGAAATTAGGAAAGGTTTTGAGCTGTTTTGGGGAAGATGTTAACTCGATGTTATAGGAAAAATTACTAGTCTCATAGACCGGTATTGGTTGGTTGAATGATTCCAGTGATTGGAGATATACCGATGCCGGTTGGCTAACCAAAGTGTTGGTAGGGGAAATTTGGTTCAAATGTTAAAACAAGAGTTTGAACCTCTCTATGATTGCACAGAGAGTAAAAGTGGTGTTGATAAGGTTGTAATATTGTTAAGAAGATTCAAGTATACTAAAAAGGAGGTTGGAAAGGGTGTAAACGCTTGGGATGGTTGAATAGTGGGTTGGTGGGAAGAAGCTAATATAAGGGTAGTGGAAAGAATGAAATACGGAAAGAAATGAAATATCTACACTTGAATAAACACAAATGATAAAATCAAAATACCTATTGGGTATGTTACGATGGTGTGAATGGAAGTGGTTAGTGGTTGATCGAAGAAGACGTGCCTAGGTCCATTGTCGTGACATTACAACTTGTGTGTTCTTGTGAGTATTCCAACGCTCTAGAAGGAGAATTGGATGTTTGTCTTGCACCGTGGTTATCTTCGTTCTTTGTCTAGAAGTAGGAGGGATTGAAGATTTGTGCTTGAATGCAATAAGTATCGAATAACTAAATGACCAACCCATGTACGAGTTGTGAAAGTGTATATAAGGTGATCAATGGTGGTTAGGTAACTCATACCGCCGGGTCGAGGAAAAATCAACATCGGTTAGGGTGAATTATTCCTTTCTACCAAAAATAGGAAGATCTTCCCAAATTTGGCATTTTTTCAAGTTGAGTCTACTTAGGGAAGTGGAATTCTCATTAGAAAAGGTAGGAAGGTCATAGAATAAGTCCAATTAATTTTGAGAATAATTCTTAGTTAGTTAGGTCAAGTGGTGTCTCAACATTGGGAGTGATGACTCTATGCTTGATAGTAGTGACTTGGTCACTATGAGCTAAATGCTCGTAGAATGGGTTCATGTTGAGGTGTAATGATGAGCCGGAGGTGTTAGGATAGAATTAACTTAATTAAAATAATCAAAGTAATTAATAATGTGAGAATTAATACTAATATGGGATAAAGGGGTCATAATCGATTAAATGTGTAATGTTATTTAATGGAAGGGGACTAAAGGGAGTGTCACCCAAATTTGGTGTCTACATTTTCCCCTTTTTGTCACGTAGCTTGTATTGATAAGCGACGTTGAAAAAAATAGGAATTCCATGCCCCGTATGAGTGAAGATTAGGTTGCCCCAAGTATAGGTGGAGGTGATCCCCCTCAAACCAGGAACTGATGAGATGTTAAACAGAGTCTGTGAGTGGTTTGAAAAATGGGTAAGTGATGAAAATGAGGGTAAGGAGGTTTTAGATAAAGATGATTTCAGTCGGGTAATAGGTTTTGGTAGTCTAACACATGCACACGTGTACATTGCGATAAGCTAGCAGGTTGAAGAGCTCACAAACTCTATATCGTTAAAGTTCGACAAGTGATCAGGGGATCATTTCTGAAAGTTCCCTAAACATTTCTAAATGGTGTCAGTGTAGAAGATCATCTCGAGATCTTTCCAACGATCGTGAGAACGCGACAAACGGACATTGGGAGCTCTAGATATGTTCGGTCAAAGTTCGGTCAATGGGAAAGTCAACTTTGGTCAACTGGTCAATATTTGGACCAATCGCATGCGTGACACGTGGCTTGCCAACACTTGTCGAATTTGCTCGATTTGCCTATCGGGAGACGACAAGTGGACTACAGGATTATTTCTATTCCACCATTGTATGGGTCGAAATAATATTATATTGGTAAGTTCACGTTCCAAATGGCGCCATATATATACAAATGCCACACACACACACACACACACACACACACACACACACACACACACACATATATATATATATATATATATATATATATATATATATATATATATATATATATTAATGTTAAAACATTAGTATTAAAACATGCATATGTTTTGAGCAAGTTTAATGGCATTAAGCCATGCGTGGACTGTTCCACGTGGCGAACAAGGTGGAGATGGGGCGGTTAAGCTCCAACGTGGTCATTGACCACTTCATTCATGCGGGAAAGGCTTAAATAAAGCCTAAGGCATTATTATCCACCGCTCCACTTGGGATTTAATCCCATGTCAATCCTTAGCCGCGCCAAACATGGGAATTTTAACCCATTTTAATATGCATGCCGTGCCAAATGGGAATTAATCCCATATTATATGCAAACCGCCCAAGTGGATTATATGTTATCCCAATTTCTATGCTACGGGCTATGCTATTATTAGCCTATGGATGATATGCAATGCATATTTTTTGGGCCCTAAAAATGTATAAATAGGGAACCCATTTGTATTGTAAAACATACATTACACAACACGGACACACATTGTAAATAGAAAACACGAGCTTATTATTTGTTAAGCTTGTTGTGGACACACCGGAGCAACAGAGACACCAATCCCGAGCTTATTATTTGTTAAGCTTATTTGCGGGATGTGTTGACAGGTATTGTCTATTGGCCTATTAATTTAGGCAATATTAGATGGAATATTTGTGATTGGGAGTGAAATGTAAACTACCCAATAGGCCCATAGTGCCACACCAAGTACTTGTAAATCCTGGATTGTCGACTGGAGTGCTAGCTTCGCATTGTTTGCGTCGGGAAGGCCGATCATAGCCGAAGGAGATTGTATGCCAGGAAGGTGGAGGTCGGGTGCTATTTTTCACCCTTGTCGTCCGAAGAACTGGTGTACTGGTAGGCAAGTAAAATTCCATTAGGTTTTCTTGTGAAAGTACTATTGTAACTTACAAGTTTTGACTAGTGGAATGGTTCGATCACGAACCCGAGACGTAGGCAATTGCCGAACTCCGTAATCAATCTATGTGCAATTGTCATTATTGTCTTGCATTATTTTTAAATTGATTACTTAAAAGGAGTAAATTATCGGAAAATAATTAAAGCCTATAAGGGTCCGAGATCAGGTCGTAATAATCTGATTATTTTCGGATCAAGTTTGGTATCAGAGCTGGTAAATTTGATTAACAGAGTGATTGCTTCAAGATTGGTGCAGTTGGTTCATTTTGTGTGAACAAGTGTACAAGTGCACTATGGGCAAGATGTCTAAACAGGCGAAGCTCGATGAGATTGAAGCGTATAATCACCAGATCCAGGAAGAGAATTCTCTCCTGCGATCAATGTATTCCTCCTTGGAAGAGGAGTATGCTCGTTTGAAATTGGAACTACAAACCAAGGATGAGCTCTTGGCAAGGTTGTAGTGTGGTGATCAGAGGAAGGAAATACCTTCAACTTCAGATGCAGAGGCCATGGCAGATGATTGCACTGTAAGTTTTTCACCACGGGAATCTTCTTCTTCCTCCCATTCGGTTTTGGATTCAGGTAATAAAGTCTTTGGTTTGTTTGAAAAGCATACTAGAGGCATTGGATCCAAGTTACTAGATAAAATGGGATTTGATGGAAGAGGCCTTGGTAAAAATGGCCAAGGTATTACTAACCCAATACAGGTCGAGGATCGTCCTCATTTTACAGGTTTGGGTTATCCTAGTGGGAATGGAAATTGGAGAATGCTCCAAGAATGCTGACAGAGACAAGCTTCCGAAAGCAAAGTGATTACCCCACTAGTCCTATGAGAAGATTATGAGTAGGAAAGTTGTGCTTCGTCGTCACAGGCAGGATGTGGTAAGAGAAATCAGCGAAGAGGTAATGAGATTCCACCTCCAGTTTCTTACCATAATCATAAGCACAATAAAACTTCTGATCCACTTTTTCAACTTAAGAAGTATGGTTATGATTTTCAGAAGATGTGGAATTCTTTTCCATGTACTTTTTGTGGATTGCATAATCATTCAGTGGCCAGATGCTGGAAGAGAAGGACACTGATGAAGAAGTTGTTGCCATTCGTCAAGAACACGGCAAATCAGAAAGACCAATCTCGTCATGCAGAGTCGAGAAATGGCAGAAAGAGTTCCTCATCCCAGAAGAAGGAGATTAAGAGGAATTTTTGTGCTCATTGCCAGAGGAATGGGCATCGGGTGGAAAATTGCTGGAAACTGCATCCATCTCGCCATCAGAGTAATGGCAAGCCAAAGATGGAATGGAGGCCTATTGCAAAGGCAAAAGAAGTTTCTACTCCACCACTAGTTGACAATTCAACCCAGGACCAGGTAATACCTGAAAGTGAAAGTCCTTTGAAATGGGTAAGTCAACAATTTTTCAATTATATATTGCATAATTCAGATTGATGGATCGTATGCAGTATTAAGTTTGGAGATCAGATTCTGTGAGAAAATGCTGAGAGAAAGGTTTACAATACTCAGTGGATTTTCTTACTTAGAAAATTTGATTAATGCTCCTAACATATCTCCTAATCAGCGTGTGAGTACCTGTTACAGCTTGGATACAGGATTTGACTCATATAAAGCTCGGAGATTGATCTGCCATTTGTGTAGACAGTAGAGTTCGCAGAGATCAGCTCGGAACTTCATTTTGTGTAGAGGCATTGTGACTGCGCAGCAGAATGGTAGCTAAATCACCATTGGCATTGACGTTGGGTCAGAACTTCATTCTGTGTAGAGGCATTGTGACCATGTAGTAGAATGGTATCTGATATTGTGTGTCAACAAGAGGAGCTCTCAAGAGATCAGTTCGGAACTTCATTCGGTGTGAAGGCATTGTGACCACACATACGAATGGTAGCTGATCAACAGACTTAGCATCATGCATTGGAGGCTCGAGGTCTTGTAAGAGGCTTAGCATCATGCATCGGAGGCATTAAGGTCATAATAGACTTAGCATCATACATTAGAGGCTCGAGGTCTTGAAAAGGCTTAGCATCATGTATCGGAGGCGTTGAGGTCTCACGAGACTTAGCATCATACATCGGAGGCTCGAGGTCTTGAAAAAGGCTTAGCATCATGTATCGGAGGCGTTGAGGTCTACAGAGACTTAGCATCGTGCATTGGAGGCTCGAAGTCTTGAAAGAGGCTTAGCATCATGCATCGGAGGTGTTGAGGTCTGCAACAGACTTAACATCGTGCATCGGAGGCTCGAGGTCTTGAAAGAGGCTTAGCATCATGCATTGGAGGCGTTGAGGTCTGTAAAGGGGACAAGACATTGTCCATCACCGACATCGGATCAGTCAAAGCTTTACGTAACATGGAGTTCCTTCAAATTAGTTCGGATTCTACGAGAAATCAACTCGGAGCCGGAGTCATGTTATAAAGTAAAAGAAGATCCTTGTTGTCAGATATCAAGAAGCTTAGCACCGCACATAAGGAGCATTGAGGTTTCATTCAGAAACTTAGCACCATAAAGCGGAGGCGTGGAGGTCTTCTTCGGATATTAGAGTGGCGAATGGAAGCATCGTGGGCCCATAACCCACAAGTCTCAGGATCGGAGTAGAGTTGTTGAAGTGAGAAGGTTGGAGGAGAAGACCCAAGGGTCTACTACAGCAGCACTTCCGAGGTGGCAGTAGAGTTTTTCAGATTCAGGACAGTATGGAAGCTTTTTAGGACAAAAAGCTTTTCTCAGTGGGGAGGTGTGATCAGGGGATCATTTTTAAAAGTTCCCTAAACATCTCTAAATGGTGTCAGTGTAGAAGATCATCTCGAGAGCTTTCCAACGACTGTGAGAATGCGACAAACGGACATCGGGAGCTCTAGATATGTTCGGTCAAAGTTCGGTCAATGGGAAAGTCAACTCTGGTCAACTGGTCAATATTTGGACCAATCGCACTGTGACACGTGGCTTGCCAACACTCGTCGAATTTGCTCGATTTGCCTATCGGGAGACGACAAGTGGACTACAGGATTATTTCTATTCCACCATTGTATGGGTCGAAATAATATTATATTGGTAAGTTCACGTTCCAAATGGCGCCATATATACAAATGCCACATATATATATATATATATATATATATATATATATATATATATATATTAATGTTAAAGCATTAGTATTAAAACATCCATATGTTTTGAGCAAGTTTAATGGCATTAAGCCATGCGTGGACTGCTCCACGTGGCGAATAAGGTGGAGATGGGGCGGTTGAGCTCCAACGTGGTTATTGACCACTTCATTCATGCGGGGAAAGGCTTAAATAAAGCCTAAGGCATTATTATCCACCGCTCCACTTGGGTTTTAATCCCATGTCAATCCTTAGCTGTGCCAAACATGGGAATTTTAACCCATTTTAATATGCATGCCACGCCAAATGGGAATTAATCCCATATTATATGCAAACCGCCCAAGTGGATTATATGTTATCCCAATTTCTATGCTACGGGCTATGCTATTATTAGCCTATGGATGATATGCAATGCATATTTTTTGGGCCCTAAAAATGTATAAATAGGCAACCCATTTGTATTGTAAAACACACATTACACAACACGGGACACACATTGTAAATAGACAACATGAGCTTATTATTTGTTAAGCTTGTTGTGGACACACCGAGCAACGGAGACACCGATCCCGAGCTTATTATTTGTTAAGCTTATTTGCGGGATGTGTCGATAGGTATTGTCTATTGGCCTATTACTTTAGGCAATATTAGATGGAATATTTGTGATTGGGAGTGAAATGTAAACTACCCAATAGGCCCATAGTGCCACACCAAGTACTTGCAAATCCTGGATTGTCGACCGGAGTGCTAGCTTCGCATTGTTTGCGTCGGGAAGGCCGATCACAGCCGAAGGAGATTGTATGCCAGGAAGGTGGAGGTCAGGTGCTATTTTTCACCCTTTTCATCCGAAGAACTGGTGTACTGGTAGGCAAGTAAAATTCCATTAGGTTTTCTTGTGAAAGTACTATTGTAACTTACAAGTTTTGACTAGTGGAATGGTTCGATCATGAACCCGGAGACGTAGGCAATTGCCGAACTCCGTAATCAATCTGTGTGCAATTGTCATTATTGTCTTGCATTATTTTTAAATTGATTACTTAAAAGGAGTAAATTATCGGCAAATAATTAAAGCCTATAAGGGTCCGAGATCAGGTCGTAATAATCTAGTTATTTTCGGATCAACAAGTTTATCCAAACAAGGTGGAAGTGGTTTAGGTATCCAAGGTATAGGATATGGTCCTCAAACACAACTAGACTAGGTGTAGGAACGAGTAATAGGTTTTTTTCAAGGTACCAAAGGTATGGTCAACATAAACATCACGACATTAGGCAAGGTAAGTTTATTAGGCTAAACAACATAGGTAGCATCATCGCTAGTTATAACGAGTACACAAATTCGAATATCACAAAATGCGAGTGTTGGTTGGGTGAGGTAGGAAAGGTCGTAGGTAAGGCCATGTTAGGGTTGAAAATATGCCCCAACTGATGGTGAGGTTAGGTAGGAGGTTATAAGGCCATTAGGGTAATGGGTAAGGGTAGGTTTAATTATGGCGTAGGTGGAAAAGGTGGCGGAAAAGAAGATTTAGTGTAGGATTGGGTAATGGGGTAAAAGGATAACAGATATTTCTGATGTAAAAATAATGTCGGCAAAAGGATACCAATTGTGATAAACTAGGGCACCTAACTTATGTCGGTCAAGAAAAACCACCATCGATCGGGTTGCGGGTGTGCTTAAAAAGCAAAAATCCATAAAATACGGATTCATTTTAACTGTTGACCTAGAGAAAAAGACAAATGAAGAGTGTTTTCCATTTTCTCGTAGAAAGAGACAAGCTAATACACTCATCTGACTTGGTGAGGAATCGTTGGATGATTGGATTCTATTTGGCGGGCCCACAAAATCAAGATGAGTGATTGGATTGGTGGAGAAGGAGGGGTTTGATTTAGACATGGCATCAACAACGGGAGGTGTAGGAGGGGCTCAGAACCCATCTCAAAGATTCTAGCATGATGGAAGAAATGTGTAGAGGTAGGATTCAGTCCTTTCTAATTGTTTTTAATGGAATTATAGGTAAAAAATTTAAAAATTAGCGAATAAAGTAAAAATGTGGGTATGGGTGGGTTTTGGGTAGTTTTTAGGTAGTTTTAGGTTTGTTTTTCTTTTTGGAAAATTGGGGACGCAGGTTTCGTATGTGGAGCCGCACCATAGATTAATGTCATCGAGGTCTCGACCGATGTTGGTTCAAAGATGCCGCTTGAAGAGAGAACTTAGTCTACCAATGTCATTTTGAGGGAGACAGTATTAGTCAAGGTGACCGATGTTGGTCATAAGGAAAAGTGATCGGGTCCAAATGGGTTAGATTTTAGAAGGCCAAAATGGGGTAAAAATCAAATCAGAGGGTACATGGGAAAATAATGAAGGAAACCTAGATGGATGAGGTATAGAATTAGGTGGGTTTGCGTAAATTTAGGTAAATGTAGGTAGGTAATAGGTGATGAAATTAGTATGGGAACATAGTAGGCTAGATTAGAATGAATAATAGGTAAGGAGGGAAGTTTAGGAAATAGATAGGTAGGTAAACAAATGTGGGTATGTGGTGTAGGTAGGGGTGAGTTAATTAGTTTTGAAGAAATGGGAAAAATTAGTTCAATACTTGAAATTGTTAAGTTGTATAAATGTAGGCATGACATAAACTCACAATGCGTGATAGACATTCACCATTGTTGCAAAGGTCGAGACCCACCATCACAAAGGATGAGTGGGACCATATCCTAGATGTTGGTCTTAGTTCCATCCAAAGATATAGACGAATTGTTAGGGATCACAGTATGATGGTCACTCTCATCGATAGATGGGATTATATGACCAATAACTTCCATTTACCGATTAGGAGATGACTATCACCTTAGAGGATGTATATAGGATCTTGAGGTTGCCCATTGTAGGGGCATAGGTCTATCAGATTGGATCCGATGAGGTATTAGAGCCCATGGGTATAGTGTTTGGTGATGTTGTGGTAGAGTTGACATACCACAGTGCGAGTGTCAGGTATGGAGAGATGTACGCGACACATCCTGATGAGACTCGTTTGCAATGTTGATGATGGTCACGATTAGTTGTTTTTCCCTCCCATATTCAAAGGGTGGTCAGTTTCCTCTAGTGTTGATGAGTGTTTTGGAGGATATGGTAGAGAAATGAGTATGGTTCACATGGGCACCTACATTTCTAGTGCAACTATACAGAGAGCTATGGGCATATCGGCAGATACGCAAGTTTAAAGTTTGTTATACCTTTTTATTACATTGTTGGGTGTATGAGAATATAATGTGCCTATGACCAGCTAGACTGCCAAGGAAGGATTGGTTTGGAGGAGTATTCTAAGTTGGTTTCTAGCGGTGGGTACCGGTGGGAGCCCATCCTAGGATTACAGAGATTTCCAGGATGTTACCTATTACAGATGACTACTTGATGGCATATCGGTCATTGATATATTATGGAGACCTTATTTATGGTTTCCATCTTATAGAGGGATGTCACCTGAGTTTGATGGATTACATCTAGTAAGGTGGTTATAGGGAAGACATGTCGGTGAGCATGAGATGATCCCTATGGAAAGAGTTTGATGGTAGTTCGGGCTCTAAAAGGATGTGTCTCCACCTTTTCCATTATATTGTAGAGACAATGTAGAGAGACTATTGTCTCCACCACATCCAACAAATCCATCCAGGGTAGGAGGATAGGGTAGTAGATAGGAGGATTAATGATCTAGGTACCATGTGGATGACCATATGCAAAGTGGTAGATAGTGTAGTTATAGGTGACACTTTGTTGAGGCTAGGGAAACCTGATTCACCGATGGTCATAGTTCAAAGAGATGCATTATAGGGGCGGGTGGTTTCCCTACAAGCACCACCAGTTTGTAGGGACAATCGACAAGGGCACGGCACGTACAGGTGACCACCTTATAGGCACAGGTGATGACCCTGTAGGCCTAGGTAGCACAAGCATAGGCTCTGCCATAGGCTATTACACAAAGATAGGTTCCCATAGTACATGTTCCTACACTAGGATAGGGTCCTCTTTTGGTAGGGAAGAATTATTAGGTGACAAAGCTAGGCCAATGGAACCATTGTAGACCATATCCATGGTGAGGTTCAGGAATGCCCTGAATGAGCCTTGCTACTATCAAGACCAGCTAAGCGATTACAGAATTGATGTGCCCTCCTAAGCACCGATCCCAACAGTATCCAAAGGTGAGCAAACTAGATCCATGACCCATAGCTTAGGGATCATAGGGGTTCATCATCCCTAGAGATAGGGCTAGGGTGAGGTTACTAGTTCTCGAAGACCAGTCCCACAAAGGGCAAGGAGGAGGAGATGGAGGCCAAGAAGGGACCAATAGAGGGTGGCGAGATGATGGTTGGGTGTTGGAATGGTAGGAAGGAAGAGGAGACAAGTGAGACCGAAGAGGAGGGCATCGAGTGGGGGTGATTTATATCCATAGCGGATATTATACTATCATTTTTATTTTTATTATATATACCAAATTGCGTGCAAAGCTTCGAGATTGTACATGAGAGTTTTGAGATACTGATATTTATTTATATTTGTGTATATATGTATTGATACACAAACACTCCCATTATATAGTTGATGATGTTTGTTGGATGGATGATGTACTTTTTTTAATTTCCATTGCTATTGTGTATTATGGAAACTAGTTGTGTTAGGCATGATTGAGGTGAGGTCATGTAGGCATGATGGAGTCAGGTATAGGCATGATTGATTCAGGTATAGGCATGGTGGAATCAAGGTAATTTCCAAGTAACTCGATCTTATGGAAATAATGTATTTTATGTATGTTGTGGTTAAATTTCCAAGTAATTAATATAATGGAAATTCTAAATAATTGATGTATGATATGTTTGATGTTATAAAATTGTAGGTACACCTATTTTCATGATATATTAATTTCCAATTTTTGTGTAAAATGGAAACTAACTAGGGTAGAATGTGAATGTACAACGGGACAAATTAGTAAATGGTAAAAGTGGCCAACCTAACCTATAATGGCCCCATTCCCTAAAATTCTTGCCTACATAGACCTAGTGAAAAGGGGCCTCAGGCCTATGTAGTTCTCCCATAACCTATGGAAGAATATGACGAGGTAGATGAATGGGTCGTAGGTTGTCGTCGGCATGATTGATTCTAAATCATTTAGGTATGGTTGAGTTTAGGTAATTTAGGCATGGTTGAGTTTAGGTCATTTAGTCATGGTTGAGTTTAGGTGGGAGAGGAATTCCTAAAATGTAGGTATCAAAGGTCTTGTCCTGTGAAGGAGGAGCAATCACTAAGAAAAGAGGTGAATGGTCGAAAGAAAAAAGCCACCTAATTGGTAAGAACCATTATGAGTCTATAATATCAATGATTAACTTATGAACGTAAAATCCTAAATGCATTGCACAATTGATTATTCTAAGGGTGAAGAAAGTCACATGACTATGAAATCTTGCATTTTCAGCACATCCCTTCATGTAGTTGGAAGATGAAAAATAAAATGCGTTGAGGTGAAATGGGTTGTTTTAGCGTAACCTTGGTATGAGACAAAATGTCTCTTATGTAAGATACCCAAGACCAAAATAGGAAAGTCCATGCCAAAAAAGTTATCTTGTTCTTTTTACTTTTGATTTATAGTCCTGATAGATGTCGGAATTACGTGGGATGAATAGAATGTCTCCTTGAGGTCTTCATGAAGATGATATATTTGGGAATCTTTAGAATATTTTTATTTTATTTTTTTAGAAATAGTCTTATTTTTTTATAGACTATGTACAAAGTATGACTAACTTTTTATAACTTTCCTTCAAGGGAGAAGACAATTTATAGTAGTAATATAGAAAGATAGATGTCATTTTTGAGGGAGTCATATATTTGCTATAATTTTGACTCAAGGAGTTTGAATTTGAAAATCTTGTATATTACTTTTGAATTGTTTTTGGACTTTTAGGTCATGGACAAGACTATAGAGAAGTATAGGTTTATTTTATGAAGACAAAACCATAGCACACAGGGTTTAGCTATAAAAGAGAGGTTTTAAGTTATGAACAATGATGGGATTACATATTGAAAAGGATGAAAACTATCCATGAGAATCATGCCATGAGTAGAGCCATGGTACTCATATTGAAGGTAAGTCTGAAAGGTGATGGGTAATCACATGATTCTTATTTAGTCATTCATCCTTAAAATAGGTAAGTAGAAGGTGAATGTCACTTAAGGGATGTGAGTTTAATAGATAGAAGGTGATATAGGACTTGATTCAAAAATATAATGGTCAAAGATGAAATCCATTGAGGGGCTTAGGTTCGGGTTTACCTACAAGTGAAGAGATAAATGATAAACACCCCATCCATAGACATGAGTAACAATATAGGGTCCAAGCCACTTAGGAGTGAACATGCCCTGTTTACTTTTACCCACTTTTTTACATGTTGATTTTCCTTTAGGATGATGTCACCAACTTGGAATGTTCATTCTTGGACATGTTTATTATAGGCATGTTTGATACATTTTTGGTAGATTTGGAGGTGATCGAGAGCATTTAGATGACATTTGTCTAATAACTCAAGTTGTGTCAAACGATCTTGGCAAAAATCATCATTGTTGAGAATATATTTGAGTGAGATATGAAGAGATGGAATTTGGACTTCAAGAGGCAAGACAACCTCTTTATCGTAGACCAAAGAGAAATGTGTGGCAACAGTTAAGGTGCGAATACTAGTGCGATAAGCCCATAAGGAAAAAGGAATGTGCATGTGCTAATCCTTACCATTATCATCAACCACTTTCATAAGAATTTTATTTAGATTTTTGTTAGTTGATTCAGCTTGTCCATTTGTTTGAGGATAATAAGGTGAAGAAAACTAAGTTGAATGTAGAAGGCATCACAAAGTTTCCACAAGGTTTTATTTTTGAATTGTTTTCTCATTATCAATGACGAGGTGGTGAGGAACACCAAAGTGAAAAATGATGTGATGGTTAATGAATTCACATATTTTCTTGGCTTTTGTAGAAATAAGAGGTAGATCTTCCACCCATTTAGTGTAATATTTGGTAGCGGTAATAATCCATTGATGACATTGGGAAGAATGAGGGTTGATATCTCTGACAAGATCCAAAACCCATTGAGAGAAAGGCCAAAGGTCTTGTGTGACCTGTAAGCTATGACTAGGGTGTGATGAAGATTATTATGTTGCTAACACTTCACAAAATTCTTGACATAGTCACAAAAATCACGGTTTAGGGTTGGCCGAATAGTCCAAATGAAGGATGCGATTAGTGATAGCTAAGCCACCAAGTGACCCCTATAAATATCATTGTGAACTTCCTTGATGGTGTATGGAATTTCAAAACTTGTAAGGCATTGTAAGAGGATACCATCAAATCTGTGTTTATATAGAAGACCACCAATAATGACATAGTTAGAGACACTTTTGAGAAAGGATCATTTTCCATGGCAAGTAAGATCTAGAAGTAGAATTCAAAGGGAAAGGTAGTCATCAAAATACTTATACCAAAGTTCATGTGTGTAAGTTTCAATGTTTTTTACAAGGTTTATGTCTTAGATTTGATAAGAAGGTGATTTCAACCTTTGTCTTGTGACAAATATTTCGAGTCGAGGGCGAAGCGGGGATTTGTGAATTAAGGCGCAGCCATGGTGTCTATAAATTTATGAGAGGAATGTGGGGTGGTTTGAAGTTCATAATGGTCAAAGGTAGTAAAAATCATGTCAAGATGATTCTTATACACCTTTAACTTGGTTCACAACCAGATTGAGGGTCGCCAAAGATATTAAGTGATTTAATGTCAAG
Source organism: Taxus wallichiana var. yunnanensis (assembly GCA_018340775.1). Classification (NCBI taxonomy): domain Eukaryota; kingdom Viridiplantae; phylum Streptophyta; class Pinopsida; order Cupressales; family Taxaceae; genus Taxus; species Taxus wallichiana. The sequence continues at coordinate 438,402,759 of CM031234.1, forward strand.
GGTATGGAGGTTTGAAGACCTAACATGAGTGCTTCTTATTCAGCGATAATGTTAGTATAACCAAAATATAGTTTGAAAGATAGTGGCGTATACTTAGTATTAAGAGGAATGAGGATAACTCCAGCACCACCCCCATGCTAACATTTAGAACCATTGAAGAATAATGTCATCTAGTAAATGGTATTGTCCAGGAGAGGGTAGTGATGGATTCATTAGGGAAATCAAAGTTAGAAGATTGGTTTCCAGAGAGAGGTGTGTCTGTGAGTTGGTCAGAAATGGTTTATCCTTTGACATATTTTTGATGGATGAATTTGAGATCTAGGTATGCAAGAAGCATGAGCCAACATGTAACATGTTTATGTATGTAAGGCTTAGTGTACATGTAATATAAGGGGTCAATATTGGTGACAACAAACATTTTTGGTTGAGTAGGAAATGGTGAAGTTTAGTGGTGAGAAAACTAAGGATAAGTAGAGTTTTTCCTTGTGATAATATCTAGTTTCATAGTCTAAAAGCTATGTATTATATAATAAACCATTTTCTCCATGTGTTACTCGTCATGATAAGTAAACATGACACCCGAGGGAGTGATCAATAGCAGAAATGTAAAGTTAAAATGGTTGGTCATCCTTAGGATGAATGAACACATGTGGTTGGAGGAGGTATTTGTTAAGGTATCAAAGGATTTGTGGCATTCATCATCCCATTTGAAGGATACATCCTTTTTGAGAAGATGATTAAATGGATGGTAGCGGTCAGAAAGATGAGAAATAAAATGACGAATAGATTGCAACTTTCCTTGCAAACTACAAAATTGATGAAGGTTCGTAGGTTGAGGCATGTTGAGAATGAACTTGATTTTAGTGGGATCAACTTCAATGCCACACAAAGAAACAATAAAACCAAGGATATTTCTGGAGTAAACAGTGAAGACACACTTCTTAGGTTAAAGGAAAACACGGTATTTGATGAGATGATCAAAGACAACTTTAAGGAAAACAAGGTGCTCGGCTGATGTTTAGATTTGGCAAGAATATTGTCAACGTAATATTCCAATATGCTATGCATGATGTCATGAAAAATATAAGTCATATCCCATTAATATGTAGCACCGACATTTTTAAAGGCCAAAGGGCGTGACATGATAACAAAAGGTCCCCCAAGGAGTGATGAAGGTGATTTTGTGTTGATCTTTTGGGGTGAGTAATATTTGGTTATAACTCGAGAAACTATCCATGAGTGATAGCATCTCATGGCTAGCGGTGAGATCAACTAGTTGGTCAATACTAGGTAGAGGAAAGTTGTCTTTAGGGAAAGCTAATTTAAGGTTGTGGAAATCCATACAAATGTGGAGTTCCCTTATCACTTTTGTGATAAGAATGTTTTATCCACTTTTCTCACTTCATATCTAGGATTTTTTTAAATTACTTTATGCAGCTGATTTAAATACCCATATATTTAAATCCAACATAAACCTTAATGCAATCCATTTCCTCTAACTGTCATGAACCATGTGAAGCTTCCTGAGGGATTACTGAACCTATTCATTATCCCTCAATGCTCTATATGTGCCCATACATAAAATTTATTTGTTGATGCATAATCACAACACCCCTGAATGTTTGTACTCGATGGATTGAAACTATTTGTGTGATTGCATAATATGAAGCTTCTCCCAAAGTGTGGGAGTTTGTAATCGGGAAAGCTCTTCTAGATGAAGGTCGGTTCCTATTCCTCTATTTTGATGCACACATCCAAATTGTAGAGGATCTACTCTAACTTTCCAAGGAGACAAGGTTAAGAATATTGCAAGAAAATAAACCTAAACTAACAGAGGTGATACACCAAAAGAATGTTGAACACCTACTTTTCCATTAAACACAAACCATAAAAATGTAATACAACCACCATGCACAGATAACCAAGATTGCAATGAGAGACCAAGAAGATGCAATGAACATAAGAAAGGGTTGAAAATCATCCACATACTTTTATTATTGCTCCAAAGATTTGATATAGTGCATTATAATGGCCAAGAGGCAAGATTGCATTTTATAGTTTAGATGGGAGGTTTGAACTCCACAAGATCACTTATAGACAAGAGAAGAAGGGAGGGTGCAAATCCAAATTTTCCAACATTTTTAAAAATTCCCCTCCTTACAATATATATGAAGAATGAGAGAAGAAAGATAGAAGAATTTGAATTCTTTCTCCAACCACCCTAAAATGCATTGAATTCACTGCAACAATGATGGGTTCTACATAAAAACACATGGCTCCATCTACTATTCCTTGTTGGGAAAGAAAGGAAACCCATACCTTCATTATTTTGGTAGGTGAGAAACATGGAACATCCTCTTAAAATGGCAAACTATATTTCTTAATTTTGAATAACTTAGTCTCACTTAAATTAAGATAACCTTTCTTGTGCAAATCTGAGCTCCCAGTCAAAATTTATAGCCATCTGAAGGTCGGAGTGTAATTCTACAAAAATGTGAGTTCTTTATCTTCCTCCTTCACAGTCCAAAATGCATGCAACCCCAAATCTAGAAAATTTGGACTTTCGGACATCTCCATTTCGGAGATAGGGTTACTGTTCATCCAATTATTCTATTGAGAGTTCCAAACTCTCAACCCCAAACCTATGAAACCACAAAGTATAAAATTCACACTTCGTGTTTCAGACCTTACACCTTTCGAACCTAAAAGCTGTTCCTCTACTCTATCCTTCTGAGACCTCCAAAACTCCTAACTCCAAACCTCCGAAACCCCGACCTCCAAAAATTTGAAATTGGTACTTCCAAAAGTCCAAAATTGGGACCTCTGAAGGTATGAAAATCCTGCCGTGTTGACCCCAAAACCAGGTTTGACTTTTAAAAATCTGAAACCTTTCAGTTTTGGAATTTTAAGATTTCAAACTTTTTGGTCACTTTTTCTCGTTTTCCACCAAAAACTTTGAAACTCTGAATTCGCATCTTTGAAACCCAAAAGTCTGAATTTCAGACTTTCAGATTTCAGACATTTTTGGTTTCGAATTTTTTCACTGTTCATCCCTTCACACCCACCAAAATATCTGAAACTCCGAAACCCAAAAGTCCAAAATTTTAGACTTTCATAATTTCAGATTTAAAGATTTTTCTTGCTTTTTGATTTTTGACTAGCCATTCATTTTCTCTGAAACCCCAAAACCCGAAAGTCTGAAATTTTAGACTTTTAGATTTCAGAATTTTCCTCTTTCAGACTTTTTTCAAAATTTTCCCACCTTGTCTCTAAAATGCCAAAAATGTGAAGTCTGAAAACTTTGAGCCTTTCTCCATTCTTCCACTTGAGCTTTGATCTCCTTTGATGTTCCCTTGGGCATTAATTTTTCGACCTTCCATTTCCATTGCCGATCTCACTTGCAACCCGATTATCCAATCCCACAAAGAAAGCTTCCATGGCCAAATGAATCCCTCCATCTTCTCGGTGTACAAGGTCACATTTGATAAAATTTTACCCGAGGGGAAAGATTGGATAATAGTATCCTTTGGTTCTCCTTTATCAGGATATTATATATAAGTGAAGAGTCCTAAGTTTCTACCTGGTTCCACCTATGAATTCCCTAGGCATCTCATATCTTAGATCATAGTGAAATCACGATAGTGTAATCAATAAATTACACAACTTTTCACAAATTTTCGAGTCATGTATGTCATGCTCAATTCCATGACAGCACACCCGTTATTAGGAACTTGTCATCTCACCGTAATCACTTATTCAATTATATGGATTCATAAATGTAGATGTTGTAAATAGCTACAAGTCTTAAACAAGGTACAAATCCAGTTTAACCTACAAGAAGATGTACCTCTATGTCATCCTATGATGCCTATGGGAAAGTAAGTGTCTTCGTAACAATTCACCTTGTTACTAGACCACTTCCCTTCCCATAGCCATCATAAGTTGATATAAGGGTGTGTACCCAAGAGCTCTAATATGTACTTGTAACTCTATCAAGTTTTTTACTTAAAGGAACACCATGCCACAATTCAGTCTCTTGATGAGACAACTCAAGATGATTGCTAAACAATAGTATCCTAATGATGAAAACCATCATTATAGGGATACAACAGTGTAGCAAATTCATTGATTTAACCCACAAAGAATATTGTATTGGAACATGGAATCTATTGTTTTCAAGGTAATTATTAATCATTATAGAAAAGTCTAGGCCTCATGACAGCTTATCCTCAAATAGGTCATACCTAAGGTCCAGTTAAAATTGATTCCATGACCTTTAGTCTCCACAACACTTAATTACCTTTTTAGATCTCATGCCCAAGATAATCGTGAATGGAAAATGACACTATCTAGATCTATGCTCAGTATTACCATTTAAATACTTACCCAACTTAATAAATTAAGCCCATGTTTTTATATTTCACATTTTAGAGATATGTATCTACATGTAGCTAATTATTTAGGTATATTTCATACTTTTATCGAGTATGATAGACTATCGATTCCAATCAACAGTTTTCTTAGTTGCGGCTTAATTAAGAGCATTCTTTTTTTTATTATATCTATCAAGTATGATATGTTTGGAGTATATAATATCTTAGATTGGATACATTACTTTCTGATTCATCTTCTCCTGTCATAGCCTTTATACATATGATCTTTAATCTCTTTTATTATGTTCACTTACTAATCCTCTTTAGAGATAATAATAGTGTTGACTAGGGTTAGGGTTCAGATACTATGTTCTTTCTAACTTAGTATGTTCTCTTTTACTTCCATTATAATTCAAATATCATACTAATGAGTTCATAATGACACATAACGGGGTAGCCTTTTTTTAACACACTATCATCTCATAGATCAAATTATCATGTTACTGTAATTACTAAATAGTGAAGCGATTCCTTGTTATATGCTCATGTAAGATCACCATAAGCTCTTTTGATTAATGGTTTTGTGCATAGTCCTTATAAGGGACCTAGTATTACTTTCATAAGAACTCTCTATTACATTCTTATATATTTAGATATGGTTTAGTATCTCCTAAGTTTATAATTCAGCTATAGCACAAATGTATCTACTTATCATATCCTTACTATGGTCCCATGGTCATCCAACTGCTTACTTAGTAGTGGCCATTTAAGATAGACAATATTATTACTAGGCACTTCTCACTGGTTAAGTACACCCTATTCACAACCTTTGATGAACTTAACACAAAGTATACTAGTAGGTTGATATAATACATTAAATACTTAGGTAGTCACCCACTGGTAACTTTGATCTACTTCCTAGTATATTTAACACTTCATTACTTAGTACATAAGATTCATATGCAAACATTCCATTCATAGCTTCATTTTCTTCTCCCTAGCATCCACACATAGGTTGTGTGTAGCACTTTTATTTGATTTATATTAATGCTTAATACAATAGTAACTTATATACTAACTACCTTTCTTTAAAAATTACAGATCCATAAACTCATCATTTTCCAATTAATCACCTTTAAATCAAGGTATTGCAATAGGAAATCCATCTTTAATTCATTCAAGAAATAAGTACAATTCATGTTTATAAGAATGATCACAATCTTTCCTTCCAAAGTTTAAAACAATTACATTAAATGGCCAAGGCCTTTCTCATTTCCGAGAAGAAGTATTTCATTTAAGAACACCCAAAATCAGTCATATCTTCAAACTTTCCTCGATCAAAAGAATAATGAAACTATATACGTCACCCTTCTTTCTCGACGTTTATCTAGCAAAATTGTTAGCATGAGTCAGTTCACATGAACTGAGCATGATAAGCACCAACTCTTCATAACGACATGCTCTACTTAATTATTTCATAAAAAGAAAATCTTATAATATTTATGAAATAATATTACAAATATTAAGAAGGTAAACAATTCTTTCATATACATGCCAGAGAAACCAACTTAATGAGCCATGAAAGAAATATATTCTAGTTTTGAACTTTAATACAACTTATTCTATCACTAATAATTAGTCACTTAAGTTGTAAGATAAACATGAGAATCCTAAGTATTCAACAAACTAAAGTATAAGAGTAACATGATTTCAGTCATGCAATCCCATACTTGCATGCCTAAAATTGTTTACTCAACAATTAAGTAATCATATATACTAAGTATCACAATCAAGCAATATCACTAATCTTAATCAACAGAACTGACAAAGGATTTCATACATCACCTTAGGTCAACTAAGGTCCAAGCATTAATGTCAAGAGAATTTAATAAAAGGTAAGATATTAAAATGAATAACCTCAAGGATGAGAGAGAAAATCATAACATCATGCTATATAACAAATGGATAAAATTCAAGCAAAAAGTTACATAGCCAACACTTACCTCAACATAAAGAATTTAATTGAACATTCCAAGCTTAGGAAAAAGGAAAGATAATTCCACGGTTTAGTGATGTTATCAAACTTATTGAGACCCCGAACACCGTAAGCATTTCACGGTCCCCAAGAGAGAAGTTACCTTAAAGTCATGATAACACGATTTTCATTTGTCGAATAGCCCAACTGGACATTCATTATCCCATGAGTTGTCTCATAACAAATTTCAAATCAATATAAACCATTATTCCACGATAAGTCAAGAACTCCATTAGAACATTAAAATGATCTACTAACCCATTCCACTGAATAAGGTTTGAGCATTCCAAAATTTATTAATGGCACAGTCTAATGAAATTGATAAGGAAAATTTTAAATGTCAAGAAATCACCATAATCCCTAAGGGAAAGCAAGATACGATTTGATAAGAGATAAAGATTCAAAATTCCAGGTGAACTAGAATACAAAACATAACATCTATCATGGATATAACATGTTCATAAGGACTCGATTAGATGATGAAACCAGTTAAAATATTCCATAGGAGAAGGAGTGTATAGCCTAAAACATTATGAGCCTAAATGGGTTTTGACTCAAACTCAAGACAAACAGTTTTCAACAAAGTCACATATTATGGTCCTTAAGACCAATCAATCTTGTTTAGTATCAATTACTATGAGGGAGAAATAACACCAAAATTTTCAACCTAGAAGCCAACAAAGATAAGGATCTCAAAAACCAAATACAACTAATATTAATAGCTCATATGTTAAGATAATAAAGTACCCACTAAAAGGAAATTGTTTAACAATTTTATGACCACAAGGTCAAATGCATAAGATTTTAGGAGAATGGCTTACCTATTTAGGATTAGTTATGAATGATCTACAATATACGCAATTCTCTCTCTGAATAGGAGGATTTTAGTCGAAATCAGATTTTATTTCAAACTCAAAGCATGACATTGTTAGTAGAAACAACCAAGCTTTAATAAAATCATAGTAATAGTGGTTAATAACCTATACTTCGAATATCACTAAGTACTTTCACATGAGTACATCTATTTCCCATTATGAAGGGACTATGATTAAAATAGAAGAGTCTTGGTGCAAAATGAGTTGGACTTTATCTTCATATATACAAACTCTAAAACATAATAATTCCATAGCATGTATTGAAAATAGAAAGATTCGAATACTACCAGAGTTATTGATGTAGAAATGTAACATTCCCATTTTAATACTTTAGAAACAAGGAATTTTTTTACTTTTTTTTGTACGATCTATGTTCTGCTCTAAATACATAATTTAGAAAACACATATCATAACAATAATTCTTATAATAGATAACCATATACAACTATAATGACTCAGTGTACCACCGATCTATTCATTCCATAACTCAATGAACTTTCGATCAATTCATGTGTAACTTTAAGCTTGAAGTTTTCTACTGAACACTTCATGTTCATGGTTCTCTTACCCTATTATGGGTTATGAGTGCTCGCTAAAGGAACCTATCTGAATAATTGTTACCACTATTCATCAGCATCGTGATCCTTAGACTAGGTGACATAGGACAACGCAATCAGCAGCTTGCGATACTTTGGCCAAATATTTATAACATACTGTTCATATTACTTATTCCTTGATGGCATACTCGTCAATCTGGAATACATCCTTCACCCCACTCTATTGTTATATAGAACGTCTTATACTGACTTCTATCAGTCCCCTTGCCCCAAGGTTTCACTCTAGTTCGGATTAACATCATAGTCCATGATATGAAGAGGCTCTTAAAGACTAATGATAATTCAAAATACTGCGTCAACCGTAGCTAACCCCATGTGCCAAGGTACCCTGAGTCTCAAAGGGCTTCCACATAACCTGATTATGGTCCTAATCGGTCCCAAAGAGAAATCTTGATCAAGTTCTCAGGTGTGTAAATCTTAACGATCAATGCAAAAGGGTGTTGCCACATGTCATCTACCTTGTTGTATCCTCGAGAAGATCCTAATCTTCTCGATGGTACAACCTAGCAATTGACATGTGTCAGCATCCTACATAATAGCCTCGAAAAGATGTACATATCTCAGAGAAATTTAATTATGCTAGGTTATATTTGGGTTACAAGACTTCATATATTTATAGCCCTCCCTAACCCCGAGTCCAACACTCTTTAAGTTACCTTTGTAATTAGGGTCCAACTTTACAAAAGGGTCTTTAATTAACTTATCCAACGAAGGAAATATATCAACCTAATAGGCTGAAACGTATCAGACTTAATACTGTTAAGTCTTAGTGATTGATAACCAAATATTCTTTTTTATTATTACTGTATTACAAATGAGGAATGTCCTCTTCTTCTTATAGTTACATTTAAGGGCATAGCCCATTCTCAATGTTCCTTATAAATGTAGTGTTCTTAATTATAGTTTTGGTTAAGACAAAATCATGAGTTATAAAGAATCACTAATCGTGAATCTAGCCTTCAGCCACATAATTAGCTATGGCTTACCTAAGAAATTCATCTATATTTCATTATATAATATCAATAAGAATGCACACTCAATCATGTAGATAATAAGAAAATCATCCCAACAAGATAAGTTACACAATCCACTTAGTTAATTCTTCCACTATTTCATTCATTTCCAAACCTATACAATTACAACTTATGCACTTTGGCATACTTTAAGACAATAGCCTTCAGCAAAAGAGGAAGCTTTTCTTTACATAATACAATTTAGAAATCAGATCAGAATTCTTCATAGGAATCAATTTAGAGCAATCAATGCATCATATAAGATTTTTCCTTCCTTTACCACTTACGAAGTCCATCTGCAAAAATTACTAGCACGGGTCAGTTCTTTGAACTGAGCATGATAAGCTCTAATTATTAAAACCAAGAGCATTCCAATAACTGTTTCATAAAAATAACCCTGTTGTAATGACAACAATTACTTCATACTCTCTAAACTTTATGCAATATCAATATAAGAAGAGTCATAGCACACTGTTTCAACAAAGCGGATAACAAAAATTCTATGATACTAGCCCTAGATATTAAGTATGATTGTTTCCAGCAGTTACATTCATGATAAATCTAATGATATAAAATTCACTGATTTTCATCTATCAATTGTAACTTCACTCTAATCATAACCTAAATATTACAAGGGTAGTCCCACCACAATCTTTTTAGGATGATTCTCCTCACCTTATGCAAGAAAGGTAGGACTATTCATTTTACCATTACATATCCATCCGAAAGGTTAATACCACTTATACCATGATTTAAACAGGTTCTTAAAGTGTCTTCTATTTAAAAAAATTAACCATTTTAAGGTATTCATCCGAAACAGGATCATACAAGAAATTCAAACAGAATTGATGGATTATCTACCACCTTCAATTTCTTTTGTCATCCCATCTTCTACCTTAGTCTTCCTAATGTTCATCAATGAAAAGAATACAAGACAATAAACACTAATTTCCTTGTTACAATTAGAATAACAAACATGAGGTTTACAACAAGATTTTACCCCAACTAGACGGCGAAGGAGTCTTATAAGATTTATGATTTACCCCCATCCCAATTATCTCTATCAACTGCTAAACAGTTTTGTCTTCTCATAACTACTCAGTTTGAGTATATTGCCAGTTCTAAGGAAGGAGCACAATAACCCATTAAGGAAAAGAGTATTAAAATAACCGACTTCCTTTTTTTTTTTTTTAACCCCTTTTGCTTCTTCTCATTTTATTTCAAAGGTAACTGTAATGATCTAAACCCTACTGGAAACAAGTTTAGAATGAAATAAAGTTCCTAAGATATAAATAACATTTATTTGACCAACTAGGAATGAGAAGTTGAACAGTTCTAATACTTAATTTCACTCAAAAAAATCAAGATCTATATTTAACATAAACATTGTGAACCAATCAAGACTCAGAATATAATTCCGATTAGAATGAATTAGACTACATTTCTCATATACTTGAACCATTCCAGTTTAAAATCAAGTTAGGGTAATTTCACGTTTCCCAATTGTATCATAAACAGTTCAACCAAATTTCCAACTTCAAACAAAATGTAAGAACTGGTTGTCATTAAAACCTGTCAACTTTTAAAGTCGGATTCGAAAGAGTTTCTACCATCGTTAATATGGTCATGAAAACAAGATTTCACAAAACATGCAAGAAAAGACTACAAGCTACAGACTTGTTTGCTCGTATAATAAACACAAATTCCTTTTTAATGCTTATTCCAAACAACAAAAACTTCACAGGTAGAATACAAGTTCATTCTCATATTGTTACTTGCGTATCTTTGGTGTAGTCATCATTCAAGGTTTTACGCGAAACTAAACGACTAACTGTATACTATCTTATCCACAATGCCCGAGATCTTTAAAAAGAAACAGTCAATCACTTTACTCAGAGAAGTACAGACTAGCATGCAAATATAACGTATTCAGAATGCAAAAACTTTATAGCAGTCAAGGCTTCATAGGATGTTACCAACAAACCTTTCAGGTATTATTCACAGGCCAAACAACTACTAGTTAAATGTGAATAACTTAGGATGGTATACTGAAAAGAAACACTGCTCCCATCCAACTAAAACAATTTTTAAACTTCCAACATACGAGAACATATGGGTTGATTTCAACCATAAATACCTCTAAAGAAGTCTAAATCACTTACAACTTTTATCCACTTTGTGAGCCTTTTACAATTGCCATAGAGAGAGGAAAGAGATGCAAACAAATTTCCAAAAGAATCAAGCAACCTCTGATTTAACCCAAAATTTAAATGTACACACAACCCATGAAATCTTCTTCTTATCAGACAAGCATAAATACTCAGATTTCATCAGAACAGAGTTGTTTTAATGAATCACTTAGAGAAAAGCAAAGATTTTAACAGTTAGGGCCTATCATGCCTGATAGTGTCGCTGCAAAATCAAATAAGACCTCTGGCTGAGCCCGTTCTTTCTCTTCTTCTCCATGAAAGGTTCAACAACAAAATTCCACCTCCACCATGCCTCATATATTCTCCACGAAATAGAAATAAATTTGAAAACCTCAAAATAGCCATGTAATGAAGTATAAACTACTGGTTCGAAAGACCAGTGTGCATGCAGAGAGAAAAACGAGTGAATGAAAAATTAAACAACCACACAAAAATATTTTTGCATGCCTCCCTAAGTGATCCAGGCTCACGAACCCATGCACATTAATTGAATTAATGCAAAAACTCTTGGCCAATCTTACTTGCCACCACCGTCAAGTCTGGCGAGTTCCAAAACTAAAATAACATGCGTTTCCATCTTTAGCGATGTTGCCACCTAGGCCTTCGCCAATCAAACTAGCCACTATCAAAGTTGGCAGTCCATAGAATTAAATCAATCTTATCCTCTTCATAAATTCCTTGGAACCCATCGCCAATGTGTATGCAACCCTTTAGGTTCCCCTTCATGCCATTAGTTTTAGGATAGGTTAATTTCTAAGGGTAGATCTTAGGTAATATAAATATAACACCTTAGGATATAACCCTAGTCATTTACCTTAACAATAGGTTAGACAACCCTTAGGTAACATCCCAACGATACATAGTTTTGAAATTAGGTTAGATTAACATCACATTTCAACAAATCAGTGATACTAAGACGTTCCAGGTTGGATTCAGAATTCACATTTTAAGTATAAAATCTTAGATAGGAAGATTCACACATCTTACCTGGCTTAAGGTCCAGTTATCTCTTTCCAATGCCATAAATGGCTGAAAACCAAATTGAGACTATAATGACCTGTCGGGGTCAATTCTAGAATCCAATAAAACTTTCCACCGCATGGAATTATTCTCAAATGAAGGAGGATTAAAGAACATATATATATTCTAAGTTTAGTCAGGCTTAATAATTCACGAAATGTCAATACATAATTTTTCATCCCGAATATAATTAAAACATTCCTTGGATCAATGCAATTGATCCAAGGATGAGTCATAGAGATAGATAAGTCTACAATCTCCCAGAAATCAGATTGCACTCATATGCGAGAAATGAAAGAAAATGAATCCAAGCATATTCCGGTTCAATCAAAGATCTTAAGAGCAGAAAAGACACAACCAAATCAAGCATGACTTCCGAAACCAAAAGAACATATCCTCATATGGAAAAATCACATATCAACACTTGAATGCAAAGGAGAAAGTAACAATAGTTCAGGGTGTTACATGCTTCCCTCCTAAAAGAATCATCATCCTGATGATTACAACTTTTATTTACCTTATGGTCAGTCAATTCTTTCACTTACTTATCAAATCAACTATTTCAAACTTTAAATAGTTCCAAAAATTAGTATTATGTTACTATTTATTCAAACTGAATAAATGTTTGCCCCAAAACTGGCTTACTTAATGTCATGTAAAAGATAAAATCACAATTTTTTATCAGTCAACAGATTCAGTTCTGTTCAAAAAGAAAGGGAAAAGTAGTTCTCATATCTTCCAGATTTTCCCAAGTTGCACTTTCTTTGTTAAACTGGTCCCACTGGACCTTACATTGTTGTATTTCACGATTTCTCAAATGTAACTGGTGAGTTTCTAGCACTCGAATGGGTTTAACCATGATTATTCCTAGGTCTTGGACCTACAAGGAATTCCAATTTAACACATGTGACAAATCTAAAACGTATTTCTTAAGCAAAGAAATATGGAAAACATCATGCATTCATGACAAAGCAGGTGGTAAGGCTAATTGATAAGCTATGGGATTGATTACTTCAACAATTTCAAAAGGTCCCACAAAACGAGGTGATAACTTGGCAGCCTTGCCAAAAGTTATAGAACTCTTTCTTGGTTTAACACAAAGAAAAACCTTTTCACCAAGTTCAAATTTCCGGTCAACCCACTTTAAATCAACATAACTTTTCTACCTATCTGCGCTTCTTTCAAGCATTCACGAATCATTTTAACTTGCTGTTCCATTTCCATAAGGATTTTAGGTCCAATTACCTCTCTATCCTCAATGTTGTCCCAACTAACAGGGGTTCTACATTTTCTTCCATAAAGTGCCTCGAAAGGTGCCATCTTAAGAGAAGAGTGATATGTATTGTTGTATGCAAATTCAACTAATGGGAGATACTCTTCCCATTTATACTTTGTTGATCCATGCAATACATTCGTAACATATCTTCTAACACTTGATTTACTCTTTCAGTCTGTCCATCCATTTCCGGATGATACGCAGAACTAAAGTTCAGTTTAGTTCCAAGAGCTGCATTAAGTGTTTTCCAAAATCTTGACGTCATTCTAGGATCCCTATCTGATATAATCAATTCAGGTACTCCATGTAATCTGAAAATTTCATGTACAAATATTTTAGCTAAAATAGGAGAATCATCCTTTAGATTTCCAGCAATAAAATGAGCTACTTTTGTTAGTTTATCAACAACTACTAAAATAACATCATGTTTATTTCTTGACATAGGCAAACCTTGTACAAAATCCATGCTTATTACTTGCCATTTGTACTGAGAATGCTATGGGGATATAATAAACTAGCAGGGTGCATATGTTCTGCCTTCACGTGCTTTGACATTCAAGACAATGAGTCACAAAATTAACAACATCCTTTTTCATTCCCTTCCAGAAATATTGTTGTTTTATATCAGCAAGCATTTTAGTAATACCTGGATGTCCAGAAAAAGGTGAATTATGAAATTCAGCTAACAATTTCTTTCTCAAATCATTAAGCAAAGGTATGTATACTCTGTTTTCATAATGTAAGATTCCTTCATTATCGAAATGAAAACCTTTATACCTTTCATCTTTTGGATCTGTAGCAAGCGCTATTTTTACTTGCTGAAAGTATAAATCAGATTCCATTGCTCTTTTTACTTCATCCTTATACTTGAGTTCTTAATGTTATAAGAGTAGAAATGTGCTTCCTACGACTTAGAGCATCAGCTACTCTATTCTCTTTTCCTTTGATGTAACTTATATCAAAATCATATTGAGACAAAAACTCTAACCACCTTCATTGTCTTGCATTTAGATTTGGCTGGGTGAAAATGTACTTCAGCCCAAGATGATCATTTTTCAACTCAAATGGTTTACCAAGTAAATAATGCCTCCAAACTTGAAGTGCATGAACTATGGCAGCAAGCTCTAAATCATGTGGAGCATAATTCAACTCATGTAACTTAAGTTTTCTACTTTCATATGCTATAACATGATCATTTTGTAACAAAATACCTCCAAGGCCTTCCCCGGATGCATCCGTTACAATAGTAAAGTCTCCATTAGGATCGAGTGCAGGACTAAAATAGGTGTCTTTGAAGTCAACTGACTTTTCAAATCTTTAAAATTATATTTATAGTTATCATTCCAAACAAATTTCTTATCCTTTTTCTGCAATGAAGTTATCGGTGCAACCACTTTAGAAAAATCTTTAACAAATTTTCTATAATAACCAGCAAGGCCCATGAAGCTTCTTACTTCATGTACATTCTTTGGCGCAGGCCACTCGGTTATTGCCACTATTTTAGAAGGATCTACAACAATTCCTTCTTTACTTATAACATGACCCAAATAATGAACTTCGGTATCAAAGAAAGAACATTTGGATAACTTACCATATAACCTTCTCTTTCTCAGAATTTCCAAGACTACTTTCAAATGCTCATTATGCTCCTCGACACTTTTAGAATAAATGAGAATGTTGTCCAAGAATACAAGCACAAACTTGTCCAAGTATTCTTGAAAGATATTATTCATTAAGTTCATAAAAGTTGTAGGTGCATTAGTTAATCCAAAGGGTAAAACTGTGAATTCATAATGTCCATACCTTGTCCTAAAAGTTGTTTTATGAATATCTTCATCCTTAATTCTTAATTGATGATATCCGGATCAAAGATCTATCTTGGAATATACCGATGCTCCACGCATCTGATCAAATAAATCATCAATTCTAGGAAGTGGGTATCTATTTTTGATTGTTGCTTTGTTTAACATCCGATAATCAATACACAATCTAAGTGTTCCATCTTTCTTTTTCACAAATATCACTGGTGCTCCCCAAGGTGAAACACTTGGTCTAATCAAGCCCTTAGACAAAAGTTCTTGCAATTGAGCCTTAAGCTCAACTAATTCTAGTGGTATTCATTCGATAAGGTGCTTTAGAAATAGGTTCCGTACTGGTTTGATTTCAATGGTGAAGTCAAACTCCCTTTTGGGTGGTAAACCCAGTAATTCTTCCGAAATACATCACTAAAATTCTGTAACAATGGGTAACATTCCATGAAATCACTGTCTTCTTCTACAGATTTAGATATTTTTACCGCATACAAGGTACAACCTTTATTTTTGGCCTTTTTAAGTTGCATAGCTGACAATTTCCTAACTAAAATTTCTCGTTTTACACCTTGAATCTCTGCTGTTTTCTATAGATCATCCAAACATCTTATATGTTTTTCAAAGTAGTCCACTTTTGCTTTATGCTCAGCTAACCAATTAATGTTGATGACAATGTCATAAGATCCCAAAGGTGCAACATAGAGATCAACTTCAGTGGAAAAGTTAGGTAAGTCAAGGACTGCCCCAAAAAGACACATACTAACTGTATGAACAGAATTATTACCATAATGTACAGTCCATGATTTATCCATTTTTCCATCTTTTCTTTTAAGTTTTGAAGCGAGTTTACTAGAAATAAAACATTCAGTAGCTCCCATATCAAAAAGAACAGTTACTGGTATGCCAAATAACTTACCAGGAACTTCAATAGGTGTAACTTGCTTTTCAGCTTGCTTGTCTACTACTGCAGCATGTATCTTATGTTGCTTGATTACGATCATCCTTCTTCAAAGGACATTGATTTGCGTAATGGTCTTTACCACAATTATAGAAGCCTCCTAGAGGTCCCTTTTTAGGTTCGAATTATTTCCAACCTTAAAATTGTCATGTTGGCCTCCATAGGACTTCTGCCCATTATTATTATTCTTGGCAAAGTTATTCCTTGCATTTCCAGTAGGCTTGCTCATTGTTGTTTTCTTACTATTATCAGCTGAAAACTTATTTTTGTTACCAAAATTTTTCCATGGTCCCTTCTTAGGTGCAAGAGAAGCTGAAGAAGGGTTTGATGTCTTCTTCCGTACTTCCTCTTTATGAGCAGAAATAGCTTTTAATTTCTGTTCTTGCCTTATGGCTTTCTCAACTACCCCTTCCATAGTGGTTGGGCTATGAACATCAACCTCTCCCCCAATAACGAGATTCAATCCCATGATGAATTTTCGTATCCTAAACTTCTCATCAGTTTGATACTGTGCGGTACATATTTGAGGAGTTTCATAAACCACTCCCAATACTCAATTACAGTAAGCTTTCCTTGAGTTAAGTTATGAAACTCTATCATTTTCTAATCATAATAAAGTTTTGGCAAACGCGTTTCCTAAAATAACCTTTAAATTGATCCCAAGTGATGTTAGTTTCATCAATATTCAACTCAGCCTTACGGTTGTCCCACCATGAAGATGCTTCATGGGAAAGCTGATATGCTCCCCAAATAGCTTTGGTTTCCTCTGAGAAGTTTCTTATTGCAAAGTACTTCTCCATTTCGCTGATCCATTCTCAGATCCATCTCCTAATGTGGTGTTGTCAAATTTGGGTGGACTTATCCTTTTTATATCATTAGTAAGTTCCACTGCCAACCTAGCCTTTTTGTTTTCTGGTTGGACAGGTACATTACCATTATTATTATCAACACCCAATTCAGGGTTGTCCTCTAGAGGTGGCTGATTGTTATTACCAGCTTCTTCTTCCTCCTCATTTCCCATCACTTGTTTTTCAAGTACAGTCAAACAATCTCTTGTGTCCAAAAGGCAGAAAGGATCTCATCAAGTTTTTGGGCTGTTGCTGCTCCTTCAACAAGTGGAGCATTATTTGCAATGTTTCCCCTCGTTGTAACCATTTCTGTTACAAGAAAATCTAGGTTTTTATCAGATTATGGACACAATAGGTCCAAGAGCTGTAACCTTCAGCTCTGATACCAAGATGTAACATTCCCATTTTAATACTTTAGAAACAAGGAATTTTTATTTTTATTTATTTTTGTACAATCTATGTTCTCTGTTCTAAATACATAATTTAGAACACACATATCATAACAATCATTCTTATAACAGATAACCATATGCAACTGTAATGACTTGGTGTACCACCGATCTATTCATTCCATGACTCGGTGAACTTCCGATCTATTCATGTGTAACTTTGAGCTTGAAGTTTTCTATTGAACACTTCATGTTCGTGGTTCTCTTACCCTATTATGGGTTCTGAGTGCTCTGCCCAAGGAACCTATCGAATAATTGTTACCACTATTCATCAACATCATGATCCTTAGACTAGGTGACATAGGACAATGCAATCAGTAGCTTGTGATACTTTGGCCAAAGATTTATAACATATTATTCGTATTACTTATTCCTTGATGACATACTCATCAATCCGAATACGTCCTTCACCCCACTCTATTGTTATATAGAACATCTTATATTGACTTCTGTCAGTCCCCTTGCCCCAAGGTTTCACTCTAGTTCATATTAACATCATAGTCCATGATATGAAGGGGCTCTTAAATACTAAGGATAATTTGGCATCTGGTTTAGCCATAGTTAACCACATGTGCCAAGGTACCTTGAGTCTCAAAGGGCTTCCACATAACTTGATTATGGTCCTAATCAGTCCCAAAGAGAAATCTTGATCAAGTTCCAGGTGTGTAAATCTTAACGATCAATGTAGAAGGGTGTTGCCACATGTCATCTACCTTGTTGTATCCTCGAGAAGATCCTAATCTTCTCGATGGTACAACCTGGTAGTTGACATGTGTCAACATCCTATGGAACAGCCTTGAAAAGATGTACATACCTCAGAGAAATTTACTTATGTTAGGTTATATTTGGGTTACAGGACTTCATATATTTATAGCCCTCCCTAACCCCGAGTCCAACACTCTTTAAGTTACCTTTGTAATTAGGGTCCACTTTACAAAAGGGTCTTTAATTAACTCATCCAACGAAGGAAATGTATCAACCTAATAGGATGAAACGTATCAGAATTAATATTGTTAAGTCTTAGTGATTGATAACCAAATATTCTTTTTTTATTATTATGTATTACAAATGAGGAATGTCCTCTTCTTCTTATAGTTACATTTCAGGGCATTGCCCATTCTCAATGTTCCTTATAAATGCAGTGTTCTTAATTATAGTTTTGGTTAAAACACAATCATGAGTTATAAAGAATCACTAATCACGAATGTAGTCTTCAGCCACATAATTAGCTATGGCTTACTTAAGAAATTCATCTATATTCCATTGTATAATAACAATAAGAATGCACACTCAATCATGTAGATAATAAGAAAATCATCCCAACAAGATAAGTTACACAATCCACTTAGGTAATTCTTCCACTATTTCATTCATTTCCAAACCTATACAATTACAACTTATGCACTTCGGCATACTTTAAGACAATAGCCTTCAAACAAAAGAGAAGCTTTTCTTTACATAATACAATTTAGAATTTAGATCGAAATTCTTCGTAGGAATCAATTTAGAAAAAAATACATCAAATAAGATTTTGCCGTCCTTTATCACTTATGAATCCTTCTCCCCACTCTATTGTTATATAGAACATCTTATAATGACTTACATCACCCCCTTGCCCCAAGGTTTCACTCTAGTTTGGATTAACATCATAGTCCATGATATGAAGAGGCTCTTAAAGACTAAGGATAATTTGGCATACTGGGTCAACCGTAGTTAACCCCATGTGCCAAGGTACCCTGAGTCTCAAAGGGCTTCCACATAACCTGATTATGGTCCTAATCGGTCCCAAAGAGAAATCTTGATCAAGTTCCAGGTGTGTAAATATTAACGATCAATGCAGAAGGGTGTTGCCACATGTCATCTACCTTGTTGTATCCTCGAGAAGATCCTAATCTTCTGGATGGTACAACCTAGCAATTGACATGTGTCAGCATCCTACATAATAACCTCGAAAAGATGTACATATCTCGGAGAAATTTAATTATGCTAGGTTATATTTGGGTTACAGGACTTCATATATTTATAGCCCTCCCTAACCCCGAGTCCAACACTCTTTAAGTTACCTTTGTAATTAGGGTCCAGCTTTACAAAAGGGTCTTTAATTAACTTATCCAATGAAGGAAATATATCAACCTAATAGGCTGAAACGTATCATACTTAATACTGTTAAGTCTTAGTGATTGATAACCAAATATTCTTTTTAATTATTATTGTATTACAAAAGAGGAATGTCCTCTTCTTCTTATAGTTACATTTTAGGGCATAGCCCATTCTCAATGTTCCTTATAAATGTAGTGTTCTTAATTATAGTTTTGGTTAAGACAAAATCATGAGTTATAAAGAATCACTAATCACGAATGTAGCCTTCAGCCACATAATTAGCTATGGCTTACCTAAGAAATTCATCTATATTCCATTGTATAATATCAATAAGAATGCACACTCAATCATGTAGATAATAAGAAAATCATCCCAACAAGATAATTTACACAATCCACTTAGGTAATTCTTCCACTATTTCATTCATTTCCAAACCTATACAATTACAACTTATGCACTTCGGCATACTTTAAGACAATAGCCTTCAAACAAAAGAGGTAACTTTTCTTTTCACAATACAATTTAGAAATCAAATCAGAATTCTTCATAAGAATCAATTTAGAGCAATCAATACATCATATAAGATTTTTCCTTCCTTTACCACTTATGAAGCCTATATGTAAAAATTACTACCATGGGTCGATTCTTTGGGCCAGAGCATGATAAGCTCTAATTATTAAAACCAAGAGCATTCCAATAATTGTTTCATAAAAATAACCCTGTTGTAATGACAACAATAACTTCATACTCTATAAAATTTATGCAATATCAATATAAGAGAAGTCATAGCACACTGTTTCAACAAAGCGGATAGGATAAATTCTATGATACTAGCCCTAGATATTAAGTATGATTGTTTCTAGCAGTTACATTCATGATAAATCTAATGATATAAAATTCACTGATTTTTGTCTATCCATTGTAACTTCACTCAAATCATAACCTAAATATTACAAGGGTAGTCCCACCACAATCTTTTTAGGATGATTCTCCTCACCTTATGCAAGAAAGGAAGGACTATTCATTTTACCAGTACATATCCATCCAAAAGGTTAATACCACTTATACCATGATTTAAACAGGTTCTTAAAGTGTCTTCTATTTTAAAAATTAACCATTTTAAGGTATTCATCCAAAATAGGGTCATACAAGAAATTCAAACAAAATTGATGGATTATCTACCACCTTCAATTTCTTTTGTCATCCCATCTTCTACCTTAGTCTTCCTAATGTTCATCAATGAAAAGAATACAAGACAATAAACACTAATTTCCTTGTTACAATTAGAATAACAAACATGAGGTTTACAACAAGATTTTACCCCAGCTAGACGGTGAAGGAGTCTTATAAGATTTAGGATTTACCCCCATCCCAATTATCTCTATCAACTGCTAAATAGTTACTGTCTTCTCATAACTACTCAGTTTGAGTATACTGCCAGTTCTAAGGAAGGAGCACAATAACCCATTTAAGGAAAAGAGTATTAAAATAACCGACTTCCTTTTTTTTTTAACCCCTTTTGCTTCTTCTCATTTTATTTCAAAGGTAACTGTAATGATCTAAACCCTCTGGAAAGAATTTTAGAATGAAATCAAGTTCCTAAGATATAAATAACATTTATTTGACCAACTAGGAATGAGAATCTTAACAGTTCTAATACTTAATTTCACTAAAAAAATCAAGATCTATATTTAACATAAACATTGTAAACCGATCAAGACTCGAATGTAATTCCGATCAGAATGAATTAGACTACATTTCTCATATACTTGAACCATTCCAGTTTAAAATCAAGACAGGGTAATTTTACGTTTCCCAATTGTATCATAAACAGTTCAACCAAATTTCCAACTTCAAACAAAATGTAAGAACTGGTTGTCATTAAAACCTGTCGAATTTTAAAGTTGGATTCAAAAGAGTTTCTACAATCATTAATACAGTCATGAAAACAAGATTTCACAAAACTGCAAGAAAAGACTACAAGGTACAGACTTTTTTTCTCGTATAATAAACACAAATTCCTTTTTAATGTTTATTTGAAACAACAAAAACTTCGCAGGTAGAATAAAAGTTCATTCTCATACTGTTCCTCCTACATATGCTGGGGTAGTCATCATTCAAGGTTTTATGCAAAACTAAATGACTAACTGTATACTATCTTATAGACAATGCCCGAGATCTTTAAAAGAAAAGTCAATCACTTTACTCAGAGAAGTACAAACTAGCATGCAAATATAACGTATTCAGAATGTGAAAACTTTATAGCAGTCAAGGCTTCATAGGATGTTACCAACAAACCTTTCAGGTATTATTCACAGGTCAAACAACTACTAGTTAAACGTGAATAACATAGGCTGGTATACACAAAAACAACATTGTTCGATCCAACTAAAACAAGTTTTAAACTTCCAACATACGAGAACAGATGGGTCAATTTCAACCATAAATACCTCTAAAGAAGTCTAAATCACTTACAACTTTTATCCACTGCGAGCCTTTTACAATTACCAGAGGTACTCAATACTCACATACCACAGAGAGAGGAAAGAGATGCAAACAAATTTCCAAAAGAATCAAGCAACCTCAGATTTAACCCAGAATTTAAATGTACACACAACCCATGAAATCTTCTTGTTATCAGACAAGCATAAATACTCAGAGTTCATCAGAATAGATTTGTTTTAATGAATCACTTAGAGAAAAGAAAAGATTTTAACAGTTGGGGCCTATCATGCGTGATAGTGTCACTGTAAAATCGAATAAGACCTCTGGCTGAGCCCGTTCTTTCTCTTCTTCTCCATGAAAGGTTCAACAACAAAATTCCACCTCCACCATGCCTCATATATTCTCCACGAAACAGAAATAGATCTAAAAACCTCAAAATAGCCATGCAATGAAGTATAAACTGCATTGGTTCGAAAGACTAGTGTGCATGCAGAGAGAAAAATGGAGTGTATGAAAAATTAAACAACCACACAAAAACTTTTTGCATGCCTCCCTAAGTGATCCAGGCTCACGAACCCATGCACATTAATTGCATTAATGCCAAATCTCCCACCCAATCTTACTTTCCACCGCCTGCCAAGTCTGGCGAGTTCCAAAACTAAAATAACATGCGTTTCCATCTTTAGCGATGTTGCCACCTAGGCCTCTGCCAATCAAACTAGCCACTGTCAAAGTTGGTAGTCCATAGAATTAAATCAATCTTATCCTCTTCATAAATTCCTTGGAACCCATCACCAACGTGTATGTGACCCTTTAGGTTCCCCTTCATGCCATTAGTTTTAGGATAGGTTAATGTCTAAGGGTAGATCTTAGGTAATATAAATCTAACACCTTAGGATATAACCCTAGTCATTTACCTTAACAATAGGTTAGACAACCCTTAGGTAACATCCCAACGATACATAGTTTTGAAATTAGGTTAGATTAACATCACATTTTGACAAATCAGTGATACTAAGACATTTCAAGTTGGATTTAGAATTCACATTTTAAGTATAAAATCTTAGATAGGAAGATTCACACATCTTACCTGGCTTAAGGTCCAGGTTATCTCTTTCCAATGCCATAAATGGCTGAAAACCAAATTGAGACTGTAATGACCTGCCGGGTCAATTCTAGAATCCAATAAAACTTTCCACCGCACGGAATTATTCTCGAATGAAGGAGGATTAAAGAACATATATATATATATTCTAAGTTCAATCAGACTTAATAATTCACGAAATGTCAATACATAATTGTTCATCCCGAATATAATTAAAACATTCCTTGGATCAATGCAATTGATCCAAGGATGAGTCATAGAGATAGATAAGTCTACAATCTCCTAGAAATCAGATTGCACTCATATGCGAGAAATGAAAGAAAATGAATCCAAGCATATTCCAGTTCAATCAAAGATCTTGAGAGTAGAAAAGACACAACCAAATCAAGCATGACTTCCCGAAACCAAAAGAACATATCCTCATATGGAAAAATCACATATCAACACTTGAATGCAAAGGAGAAAGTAACAACAGTTCAGGGTGTTACAAGAATAAAAATGGAGGTTAATAAGAATAAGCAGAATGAGTAAGCCAAAACACAACAACTTGATGAGCAAACAACTGAACCTAGTTTGCAAACAAAATATAACCGTTTGATGTTAGGTAACTCAGCATTTTGTCGAGCCATAATAAGTAGCTCTAGAGTTAGATAATATACAACATTCAAATATTCCCATTTATGGGTTGCATAGACAGACTTCATGTTAATTGCAGCTGCCCTTATTCCATACAACTCAAAATTAAACATTAAAACTAGTTGTTTTTCTTCAAATATGGTTACTTATTAAACTCAAACATGGTTGACTAAATGAGCAATCGATGCCTCCAACAAGACAAGCACTATTCCTCAAGAATAGATTTCTTAAAAATAATCAAACGTAGTTACATCAATCTAGCGAATACCTAGAAATGGAAAGTCATCTACAACATAACCACACTAACACCAGCTTCCATTTTTCTACAATATCTTATTAAATGTTTATATAATCCTAGAATATATGGGTAGAATTTAAACGAGTTTTATAGTATTGATAATTACAAAAACATAGTTGTATAAGAATTAAACATAAAAATGGGCGTATCAAGCTAGGAGCCATTTAATATTACACTCACAACTCACATCTCGAACTCAAAAATATATTATTCTTTAACAATAATCAACCACATTCAAGCCTACACCTAGTAATTCATTTCCAAACAGAATACATCATGAATAAATGGTATTTCATACTCAACATAAGTAAAAGATTAGATAGATTCCTTATCACCAAAATTAAGAACACATATTTCGTTCATGGTAATGTTCTTTTTGTGAAATGACTAAATGGAGCAAGATATTATAATTAGTTAGGACATATCATGCATGTTACACTGTCCTTTCTTCCTTGAAATGTTCTAATGATTCTTCTGAAAATCTCCAAATTTTGAAGCGAATTCCATCATCCAACAAAACATAATGCTTTCTCAATATTTATTGAGTCTGGGAGACTTTTTTCCACCCATCAACTTCTCATGCAACATCTCAATAACATACAATCAATTTTTCCTTGCATGCAGAGCTTATGCGAAAATCTTGCAAAAGAATGAATCAACACCACAAACCTCCTTGTTTCCCTCAAACCATCCATGCATTGCCTGAGGTATGTGCATATTTAATGCATATTAAATGACATTAATGAAGTAATTAATTGAGCTTTCCACCATGTTTATCAAGACAATTTTTTATCTTTTAAATTTAGTGAAGTCCCACATCCATACCATGCAAATGCACTTTCGGTTTAGATAACCGAAATACTTCCTTTTTTTAAAATTCGATTGACAAAAATAATAAATAATAAAAGTACTCTTGATACAAATACTTAGGTGGTGGGGCTCCCCACTCACCTCCCTAATTAATTTGAACAACCTTAGATTATATAATATATTTAAGAGAACATATAATATCCTAAGAAATAGAAAGTTCGGATGCCCTTCCTTTATATGTCTTAAGGCTTCACACAATTTATATGTTATACAACCTTTCTAATAGCTAAAGTAATGCCCAAATCTAGCTTCTCAATCAATAGGCTCACAAGTTAAGTTTAAAACCATAATACTGAAATTAGTTTAGTTAAGTTAAGTTAAGTTAATAAATCTCCAGTAGTAGTTATTTAACTACTTTAGAATTTGTGTAATTCCCTTTTGTAATATATATATATAGCAGTAATAACGTTTAACTTTGATCAAGCAAGTTGCTTGTGTATGCTTCATGGTAATTGATATATTTAATTTCAATAATTAATTCCTTGACTAACAACTATAGTCCTTCATCCAATAAAATCTTATCATCATAAAATTAGGTTAGGTAGACTATTGGGTGGTCTGCTTAAGACCAATAATTAGTCACAAGGAAGTCTTAATCACATTCCAATTTTTGTCGCTAAGCGAACTAACTGAAATATCAAGGCCTTAACATAACTTAGTTAAAAACTATAATGTTAACAATTTATTAGAGATAAGAAACAAAATCACTAATCACTTTCAAGGCATAAATTTACACCAAGGATTTCATGACATACTACATCACAAACAACGTAATTTCCCCTTAGCAAATTAGTTCATCATTAAAATAGGCCTAAAATTAACAGGGTTTAGATCTAAGGATCTCATCCTTAGCCTATTCAGGATATCTTGATTACCTTCTTACATCAAGTTTCCATTAATTATTGATACGCAAAGGTGCAAGAAACAAAGGATGAAACCATTTGTCCTATCATTCCTTTAACAACAATAGTGAAACCACGGGGTGTTACATACCTCCCCTCTTAAAAGCATCATCATCCCAATGATGTGGTCTTTGTTAAATGAAATCAAAACAATCCCACACAGGTTAAATAATGATTCTTGTAGAATAGTCATTATTTCCCAGGATAGTTTATGGTTTTCATATTCAAACCTTAAATTCAGTAGTTGTAAGAACTTAATAGACTACAAATTTTCACGCAGTCCACATTATGACATGATTCCTTTACTATAGTAAATCATTCTCATCAATATATATATATATATATATATATATATATATATATATGATATACAGAAGATATAGTCAAAACAAGTCTTTTAAAGTTGAATCAAACAAAGAATTTTTTTAAAAAAAAATAGGAACAATCAGTCCTAATAAGCTTACCTAGTATCCTGTAAGGAAGAACCATTCCTTTCTTACTAAAAATTGCGATGTGTGTGTATCATTATTTTCCATTCGGACATATCATATTGTCTTCTCTTTGTTAAAGACTTCATATTGAAGGGTCAAAACTT
Organism: Taxus wallichiana var. yunnanensis; assembly: GCA_018340775.1. Classification (NCBI taxonomy): domain Eukaryota; kingdom Viridiplantae; phylum Streptophyta; class Pinopsida; order Cupressales; family Taxaceae; genus Taxus; species Taxus wallichiana. The sequence continues at coordinate 438,429,195 of CM031234.1, forward strand.
CATAGTATTTGATCTATAAGGAAAGGTACAATCAATCATTCATTTGATTGTAACTTAAATATTTCATATATCAACTATCTACCACCTCAACATATCTTACTCTTTTTAACTCATAATCCTAGTCCGATCAAAGAATATTGTCAACTTGGTTATCCAAGCCTATAGAACCACCAGATTTGTTTATTAAGGAAATTTTTAACAAATATTGACTCAAAAAAGAGTATTGACAGATCTATTTACCTATCCTCAAGTAAGAGGTCTTCAGGTTTATAGAATTTCAATAACATCGGCTTACCTAAAACCTCTCGAAGTGTTAAGTAACAAATTTACTTTATAAGCTATAGAATTTTCCATCAACAAATTTTTATTCCATTATTAAGAGTCAATAGACTGAATATGATAATTTCAGTATCTTGGAGTTGAAATAATAATTATATATGTCAAATATTTGATAAAAAACAGAACAATCATTTAGATAAATGCTACTTTATCTGACATAAGCTTAAAATTGGACATTTTTATTCCATACCACAAGGAAGAGTTAGGTTTCACAATTGTTGATCAGTTTTTCATTGAGTACAACAAATCCATATATATTTTTTTTTAGCATTGTATAATACTAACCTCAGGAAACCCTTCACACCTTCCCCAACATCTTATTAGGGATACTTGTTCCTTTCCATTGTTGTCTATCCTTGCAGTATGCTCCATCATTTGATTCTTTTTCATCTTCTTTAAAGGACATTTGTTGGCATAATGTCCATTACCACACATGAAACATCCACTAGCAGGTCCCGATTGACCACATTTAACCTTGCTTTTGTTGCAGCAGTATTCTACTTTTTCTTGTAGGTTATCACTATAAGTTTTTGTGTAATTTTATTTTTGGCAGAACACATTTTCTTGCTATGCTTTTTCCACCAAATTTTCTTAGCATTCCGAGATGAAGAAGAATTATCACTCTTATGATCCTTTTCATTTTTATGAGTGGGAATGTCTCACAGATTTGGTTTTAGCCTACTAGCTTTTCCAAATATCATCTTATCGGAAAAAGGTCCAAGTTTATCCAATCTTTCCCCAATTTTGGGTTTAGTTCGTCTTTGGATTTGTAAGTCCAAAAATTTCCACCATTGGTCAGTTCATCATTCAAACAACTCCCATGTTGTTTGTTAGTAACAAACTCAAGTTGTCTTTTATCCAACTTATCATTTTCACCCATCACCAGCTACTCCAAGGCATCTATCCGGTTCGGGTATATTGAAGGATTGCCAGAATTTTGTCTAACTTTTGCACCATGGAAACCGCAGCAAAATATGACCTGGTTCTTTCTTCTTGGTGCATCCTTCTCATATCCATTTTATTCTAAAACAAAATAAAATTTTTAATTAGCATAAGGACCCAATAAGTCCAAGAGTTGCAACCTTCAGCTCTGATACCAAAATGTAACATCCACTTTTTGTCACTTCATATCTAGGTTTTTTATTTTTTAAAAATTACTTTATGCAACTAATTTAAATACCCATATATTTAAATCTAACATAAACCTTAATGCAATCCATTTCCGATAACTATCATGAACCATGTGCATCTTCTTGAGAGAGTAATGAACCTATTCATTCTCGTTCAATGCTCTGTATGAGCCAATACATCAAATATATCCTTTGGTTCTCCTTTATCATGATATTATATATAAGTGAAGACTCCTAAGTGTCTACTTGGGTTCTACCTATGAATTCCATAGGCATATCACAACTTATATCATAGTGAAATCATGGCATTGTAATGAGTAGTTTACACTACTTTGGAAAAAAAATTAGATTCATTTATGTCATGCTCAATAACATGACGACACACCCATAATTAAGAATTTTTCATCTCACCTTAATCACTTATTCAGTTATATGGATTCACAAATGTAGATGTTGTAAATAACTACAAGTCTTGAAAAAGGTACAAATCTAGTTTAACTGCAAGAAGATGTACCTCTATGTCATCTTATGATGCCTATGGGAAAGTAAGTGTCTTTGTAACAATTCACCTTGTTACTAGACCACTTCCCTTCCCATAGCCATCATAAGTTGATATAAGGGTGTGTCCTAGGAGGTCCAATCTGTCTTTGTAACTCTATCAAGTTTTGTACTTAAAGAAACACCATGCCACAATCTAGTCTCTTGATGAGACAACTCAGTACAACTGCTAAACAACAATATCCTAATGGTGACAACTGTCATTATAGGGATACGACTATATAGCAAATGTAGTGAGTTAACTTGCCAAAAATCTTGTATTGGAACATGGAATCTATTGTTTTCAGGTAATTATTAATCATTATAGAAAAGTCTAGGCCTCATGACACCTTCTCCTCGAATGGGTCGTACCTAAGGTCCAGTTAAAATTGATTCCATGACCTTTAATCTCCACAACACTTAATTACCTTTCTAGATCTCATGCCCAAGATAACCATAAATGGAAAATGATACTATCTAGGTCTATGATCAATATTACAATTTAAATACTACCCTAACTTAATCAATTAAGCCCATGTTTTTATATTTCACATTTTAGAGATATGTATCTACATATAGCTAATTATTTAGGTATGTTTCATACTTTTATTAGTACCATAGACTATCGATGCCAATCAACACTTTAGCATAAACACATCACTTTCTTAGTTGCAGCTTAATTAAGAGCATTCATTTGTTTTATTATATCCATCAAGTATGATATGTTTGGAGTATCTGATATGTTAGATTGGATGCACTACTTACCAATTCATCTTCTCCTGTCATAGCCTTTATACATATGATCTTTAATCTCTTTTATTATGTTCACTTACTAGTCCTCTTTAGAGATAATAACAATGTTGACTAGGGTTAGGGTTCAATTACTATGTTCTTTCTAACTTAGTAAGTATGTTCCCTTTTACTTCCATTATAAGCCAAATATCATACTTATACGTTCATAATGACGCATTACGGGTATCCTTTTTTAAGAAACAATCAACTCATAGAACAAATTATCACATTACTGTAATTCCTGAATAGTGAAGTGATTACTTATTATATCTTCATGTCAGATCACCATAAGCTCTTTTGGTTAATGGTTTTGTGCATAGTCCTTATATGGGACCTATTATTACTTTCATAATAACTCTATTTTACATTCTTACATATTTATATATGGTTTAGTATCTCCTAAGTTTATAATTCAGCTATAGCAAAAATGTATCTCGCTTATCATATCCTTACTTATGGTCCCATGGTCATCTAGCTACTTACTTAGCAATGACCATTTAAGATGGACAATCTTATTACTTGGCACTTATCACTCGTTAAGTACAACCTATTCACAAACTTTGATGAACTTAACACAAATTACACTAGTAGGTTGGTATAATACATTATATAATTAGGCGGTCACCTACCGGTAACTTTATCTACTTCCTAGTATATTTAATACTTAATTAATTAGTACATAAGATTCATATGAAAACATTCCATTCATAGCTTCATTTTCTTCTCCCTAGTATCCACACATAGGTTGTGTGTAGCATTTTATTTGATTTATACTAAGGCTTAAGACAACAATAACTTATATACTAACTAACATTCTTTAAAAATTACAGATCCATAAACTCATCATTTGCCAATTAATCACCTTTGAAAATGTATTGCAACAATAAATCCATCTTTAATTCGTTAAAGAAATAAGTACAATTCATGTTTATAAGAAATATCACAATCCTTCCTTCTAAAGTTTAAAACAATTACATTAAATGGCTAAGGCCTTTCTCATTTCGAGAAAAATATTTCATTTAAGAACGCCCAAAATTGGTCATATCTTTAAACTTTCCTCAATCAAAAGAAAAATGAAACTACATATGTCACCCTTCATTTTTGACGTTTATCATGGAATTTTTTTTTTATGAAGTAATATTAGGATATTAAGAAGGTAAACAATTCTTTCATAAACATTCCAGAGAAACCAACTTAACAAGCCATGAAAGAAATCAATTTCAGTTTTACACTTTAATACAACTTATTCTGTCACTAATAATCATTCACTTAAGTTGTAAGATATAGATGATTATCCTAAGTATTCAACAGACTAAATTATAAGAGTAACATTTTTTCAGCATGCAATCCCATACTTGTATGTCTGAAATCATTTACTCAACAATTCAGTAATCATATATAACAAGTATCACAGTCAAGCAATATCACTAATCTTACTCAACAGAACCGACAAAGGATTTCATACATCACCTAAAGTCAATTAAGGTCTAAGCATTAATGTCAAGAGAATTTAATAAAAGGTAAGATATTAAAATGAATAACCTCAAGGATGAGAGAGAGCAATCATAACATCATGCTATATAATGAACAAATAAAATTCAAGAAACAAGTTACATAGCCAACACTTACCTCTACATAAAGAATTTAATTGAACATTCCTAGCTTAGGAAAAGGAAACATAATTCCATAGTTTAGTGTTGTTATCAAACATATCAAGACCCCATAAACACTATAAGAATTTCACAGTCCCCAACATAGTAGTTACCTTGTGAATTCATGATAACACGATTGTCATTTGTCAAAATAGCCCAACTTGACATTCATTATTCCACGAGTTTTCGCATAACAAATTTCAAATAACTATAAACCATTATTCCACGGTAAGTCAAGAACTTCATTAGAACATTAAAATTATCTACTAACCCATTCAACTAAATAAGGTTAGAGCATTCCTAACTTTATTAATAATGACATCTATTGAAATTGATAAGGAATATTTTTATGTCATGAAATCACCGTAATCCCTAAGGGAAAGTAGGATACAGTTTGATAAAAGATAAAGAGTCAAACTTTCGGGTGAACTGGAATACCACCGATCCTACATGAATCTATACAGAATGTATAATCTACCATGGATATAACATGTTCATAATGATTCAATTAGATGAAGAAACTAGTTAACATCTCCCATAAGAGAAGGAGTTTATAGCCTAAAATGTTACGTCCCTAAATGGGTTTTGACTAAAACTCGAGACAAACAGTTTTCAAAAAATTCACATGGTATGGTCCTCAAGACTAGTGAAGCCTTTTTAGTATCAATTACTATGAGGGAGAAATAACACCAAATTTTTGAACCCATAAGCCAAGAGGCTTTCTATCTCAATCAACACTAATCCCCAACCACACTTAATGACTCAAATTTAGTTGTTTGAAACATAAAACTAGTTTCAGATTAAACTAAACAACACACCAAAAAGGTTCATCGAGACTCATGGAATCATTCCATGTCATTATCCATAAACCTTCTTGCAACTGTTAAATGGTAGTTCACTACTAGTGTTAGATAACCATCAAATCTTCATTGCATATTTTTAATCCATGAAAAAGAGTAATCAATAAACTAGGCTAAGTATAGACAAGAGCATAAGGATCTCAAAAATCAAATACAACTAATCTTAAAAGCTACTACGTTTTTTTTTATTATTGGCAAATAGTTTTTTGAAAGGGACTATACCCTTGAAAACAAAAGAAGGCCTGAGAGCTGGAATAAGAGTGAGAAACAGAGAGAATGGATCAAGATCCAAGTGTTACAATGAAGCTCTAAGTAGCTCAGAAACAACTACTCAAACGAGACAAAACAGCAAAACAACAGCAAAAAAATAGTAAACCGACCGCAGAGAAACAACAAAAAAACAACTAAAAGTAGCAGAAGCATCCAGAACTACTTCTTGGCAGCTTTATCGATACTGATCTTGATTCTCTTCCAGGCATGAAACATACCCAAAGCAGTCATATGGGTAGCATCAGTCTTATCAAGCTCCTCAATGGTTCTTTTGCTTTCTTTTTCGTTGCCCCAAAGTGCAGCTGGGACACCGCTGAGGTTGGAAACACTTTTGGCATGACCCTCGATGAACTCCTCAATCGCCCTAAAGGTGGTAATAATGTAATCATGTCTAGTCTTGGTCTTCCTAAGGGAGTCTAAGGAGGTCACTTCTTGTATATGTCTTCAATCATTTGCTATCAATGTTTCCCTCCTCCTCCATGCTTTTCTTGCCTTTCTATTTAGCAAGGTTCTTGACCTCATCCTTCAAAAATTTCATCTCAGCCTCTAAGGCCTCCAACCTCTTAGAAGAGCTATCCATCCGCACTTCCCGGGGACTGGCACTACTGATATTCAGCAGGTCATGTGCAATCTCAAGTTCAAAAGGCTCCTTCTCCACAGCAAGAGTCTCAAGGTTGAGCCTCCTGGAAGCCCTGGTGACTGGTCTTTTAGAGGTAGAGGTGAGGTGGGTGATGGGAGCAGCAGCAGGGGGAATGGAAGGAGAAGATTGTGCAGCCGGCATGGGGGTGGCAGCAATAAGGTGGAGGGGCGCAAAGACGGGGCGGCGGCGGAAACAGGGTGGCAGCGACACGGCCCAACAAAGGGGGAGCCGGGCTAGGAGAGGAAGGAAGACCAGGGTACTTAAGAAGGCAGCATTTATGAATCAACAAAATAAGTCCTTGATGCAAGGGAACCGCCCGGGTGTGCTTCTGAAACTCCAAAATGGAGCGTTCAAGGGAGTTCAGTAGATAATGGGGGAAGCAAACCAATCGATTCCTACGGAAGTGGTTTAAAAAGATAAGATGTTTAGCAGGGACAGTGACAAACCTACCTTCCAAGGAGATGAATCGAATCATCATGCGAGTGACCTCATCATAGGGTGGTGGAATTGAGCTGACAAGCAGGCCCGCTGTGCCAAATGTGAGCTTCTCAGTTCCCTCCACAAATCTTCTTTCTTCAGCATCTCTGTCAACCCTTTTGTTGAAGAAGCGGTACCCCTCCAAACTAAGGCCGGTCGCTTCAGCAATAAGATCTTCATTGACTAATATCTTCTGTCCCCCATAGTCGACAGTCCGCTCTTTCCACTCCTTAGCAAAGCATACAGAAATGCTTTGGTCATGTCCCTGCACCTTATCAACGAAGTTGGTGAAGCCTCCTTTGCTGAGAGTGTTCCAAAGCTCTGTATTTTCCTTCCAGTCGGGGTCCGCGCATGGCTCAATTTGGCAGGGAGGTCCTCCCATCTTCTCTGTGATATACTGGTTACAGCAATTTCTCAAATGTCTGTGAGTGTAGAGAACTGTCCGCTTCTTGCTGTTGAAGGCCGCACAAAACTGAGAACTATAGCCGTTGGTCTTCTCACGAACGGCCGCATAACTGCTGAACTGAGCCTGCGGGAAGTCGCGTGTGAGAGTAACCCTTTCCCTGTCAACAATCACATTACATCTATCATCGGTTTCCGAGGAGCTATGAATCTAGATATCAATAGCTGTAGTACATCCCGCATGCACGATTTTCAAATCTAGATAACTCCACTTGAAGTTCCCCAAATAATTCTTACTATCATGTATATTTGATATTATTTTCCTCATCATATTCATTAAAGCAACACGTGTGAGAATGTTATTGATGCTGATCTTCCTCCAAAGATTAGGACTCATCTCTAGGGATTGCTTGCATATGAAGGTCTGCATGAATGCTGTTGTGTAGCTGATTAGGGATACTGTTATTATCCCAGATGGTGAAATTTATATTAATGCCATAATTGGCCAGTGCATCCGCCAATTTATTTCCCTCCCTGTAAGTATGCATGATTCTGATGCTATTGAAGGTATGACTGATGCTTATGGATTCAGAGATAAAATCCTTAATACTCCAACTAGGAGATGAGGACTGATTAAGAAGTTTAATGATATTTAGGGAGTCCCCTTCAACAACAAGGTTCTGAATATTTTGAGCCCGTGTAACTCTCAAGCCCCAGAGAGCAGATAATGCTTCGGCAAAATGATTGGTTTGAATTCCCATTTTTCCAGCATATGCAGCAATCAAATTACCTTTGTGGTCCCGTATTGCTCCTCCTCCTACTGCTGTCCCAGGGTTTCCCTTAGAGGCCCCATCAAAGTTCAGCTTGTACCAATTAGAATCAGGAGGATGCCATTTGATCGAAGATCTATCTATACTATTCCCAGGATTGCTCCAATTTCCAATCTGCCAATTGGATAAGATGTACTCTTCATTCTCAGGATAACTCTTGTTCTTGGGAGGTTTGAATCTGGCAATATCCTCTTTGATACCTTTAGAAATTTTTCCAATACTGAGTTTATAATTTTGTTTCTTATTTCTGAAAATGATATCATTTCTATCCTTCCAAATCCTCCAAATTAAATGTGGGATAGCCAATTTCCAGATCCTTTTGATAACACAATGCCTGAAGGGTGGGTTCCATTGATTCCATAGCTGATTAAGATCCTTCGGCAACACCCAGAGAGCTTCGAATTTAGAAAGGACAAAGTTCCAAATTCTATTGGCATAATCACAATGTATGAACAGGTGACTGATATCTTCATAGTCATTCCTACAAAGATGGCACCAATTAGGAATTATAAATCCTCTTCTCATCAAATTGTCAGTGGTGAGAATTCTACCTCTGATGGCCAGCCAAAGAAAGAAATTTATTTTGGGAGTTAATTCAGGCATCCAAATCTTGTTCCAATTAAAATCAGATTGATTACTATGAAAAAGATTGATATAACCAGATTTGACTGAGTACTTCCCATCATGGGAATTATTCCAAACCAGCTCATCCTTGGAATCCAGCTGACTTAAAGGAAAGAGATCTAAAAGATCCTGAAGGGAGGAAGTAATTTGTTTCAGATCAATTTGCTCCACAGTAAGTTTTTTCCAATTCTTGTTGGTGCCATTTCCTTCAATGTAGTCCTTGATTTTAGTACCATACTTGCTTATAAGGCTGTCCTTAGCCATCCCAAATCTGTCCATTAGATTACCACTAAACCAGTTATCCTCCTAGAAGTTTATCTCCCTGCCATCCCCCACTTTCCATTTGCTACCCTGCTTGATGAAGTTTCTGCTCTTGACCAGATTATTCCAAAATATGGAGCCATAGGGGAGGTGTTCATCATGCAGATAGGAGTAAACAACTTGATGATTTAAGTATTTTGCTTTAATTAAATCAATCCAGGGTTGTTTCTCAGACAGCATTCTCTAGCCCATCTTAGCAATGAGTGCCTCATTCATTTTCTCAATATTTTTTATGCCCAGCCCTCCTATAGACTTCGGGGTGCAGACCTTATCCCAGGCCACTAAGTGAAATTTGAACTTCTCTTCCATGCCTTGCCATAAAAATTTTTTCTGAGTCCTCTCAATTTTCTCTCTGAAGGAAGATGGGATTTTGAAAAGTGACATGATATAGATGGGCAGACTTTGGAGAGTACTTTTAATGAGTAGGCACTTACCAGCACTAGAAAGAGTGGCACCTTTCCAACCAGCCATTTTTTTTTGAAATCTCACCAATAATTCATCCCACACCTTGTGAGAGACTTTCTTAGTGCCGAGAGGGAGGCCTAAGTACGTGGCTGGAAGTGCACTTATTTGACAGCCTAGAATTTTAGAATTTTAGCAATTTTGAGTTGTCTTTCCACAGGGGTGTTGAAAAAGAATATGGTGCTTTTATCATAATTAATCTCTTGCCCAGAAGCAGATTCATAGAGTTGTAATAGAGCCTTAATAGCCTTAGCTTCCACAACTGAAGCCAGAAGAAGAAGGATAGTGTCATCCGCAAACTGTTGATGGGAAACAGCTTGGCTGGTGGAAGTGGGTTTAGATCCATTTAAAAGGCCGTCTTCAACCGCTTTGCCAATTGTTCTACTAAGGTTGTCAGCTAAAAGAATGAAGAGTAAGGGGGAGATGGGGTCTCCTTGTCTTAGACCTCTACTGCTGGTGAAAAAACCCACAGGCTCCCCATTAACAACCACCGAGAACCTGGCTGTAGATATACAAGACTTAATAATTCTTCTAAATTTTTCCGTGAACCCAAATTTAGTTAAAAATTTGTCAAGGAAGACCCAAGATACCTTGTCAAAAGCTTTATTCATATCAAGCTTAAGGACCATATTTGCCTTTTTATTATTTTCCATGGAATGTATAGTCTCGTGAACCATAATCACTCCGTCTTGTATTATCCTGCCTTTAATAAAGCCACTCTGCTACCTTGAGATGAGATCATTCATTATGAGCTGTAGTCTAGTAGTAATGATTTTGGTAAAGATTCTAAAAATGGCATTAACAAGACTGATAGGTCTGAAGTCCTTGAAATCTTTTGCATCCATTTTTTTAGGTGCCAGCACAATGTGAGTGTTATTGAGCTCTTTTAGAAGATTTCCCGTTCTATAGAATTCATTCACCGCTTTGAGAAGATCCTCCAAGCAGATTTCCCAGAACTTCTGAAAAAAATTAATAGAGAACCCATCCGGTCCAGGAGCCTTATCCCCCTCAAGAGAAAAAACAGCCTTTTGCAGTTCTTCAAGCGTGACAGCTTTAGTGATGTCTCTGAATTTCTGGTCCTCGATATTATTCTGAGGGATGGCCTCCAACATAAAGGAAATAGCTTCAGAGTTGCTGACATTTCTCTCTTCAAGAAGATTTTTGTAGAAGTCAAGCGCTTCTTTCTTAATGTTGTTGGGATCTTTTATGATACTCCCGTTGTTTTTAGAAACCTCTAAGATCCTGTTACAGGCTCTGTGTTTCAAAGTAGTCATGTGAAAGAACTTCGTGTTCCTGTCTCCCTCTTTAAGCCAGATAGCTCTAGATTTAAGGCGCCATAAAGATTCTTCTCTACTGCAGATCGTATGCAACTCAGATAGAATATTCTTCTCATTTACTTCATCTTCAACCGATCTCCCCAAAGTATCCATTTTTAACTCCAGATCCTGAAGCTTCTGTTTTAACTCTTTCTTTTTTTCAAATACATTTCCAAAAACACTTTTATTCCAGATTTTGACTTGCTTTTTGACATTTTTGAGTTTTTGAATCAATCTAAATTGAGCAGTGCCTTCACCATTCCATTCCCACCATTCTTTTATCTTATCATAGATATTTTCATGCTCCATCCACATCTTTTCAAATTTGAATGAGCTTCTTGCGGGTTTAGTCCAATTGAGAAAGTTTAGAGCAATCGGATTATGATCCGATCCAGTGCAGGTAGGGAAGAGATGGAAGTCTTGGTGAGAATCCACTTTGCTTTGAGATTAGAGCCCTATCCAATCTCACCTGAATGAACTCCTTTCCCAACCTTCTATTATTCCAAGTATACTTATTACCATGTAGATCCACATCTAAGAGGTTTTGTTCAACAATAAAATCAGCAAAATCCTCCATTCCATTAGAGAAGGTGGAGGTACCTCCAAACTTCTCACTTGGGTTTAGTGGGGAGTTGAAATCTCCCATGATAAGCCGATTAAGCGAGCAATGTTGGTTTCTAAAGTTTTTAAGATCAGCCCAAAGTTTTGGGATAACTCGAAATGGCGGTGTTGACTCTCGGGAGCTTCCGAGGGGTCTACTCTTTGGGACGAAGTAAGTACCCACTAAAAGATATTGTTCAACATTTTTACGACCACAAGGTCAAATGCATAAGATTTTAGGAGAATAGCTTACCTATTTAGGATTAGTTCCGAATGATCTACAATATACTACAATTCTCTAATGAATAGGAGGATTTTAGTTGAAATCAACTTTGCTTTCAAAATCAGCATAACATTATTAGTAGAAACAACCAAAGCTTTAATAAAATCATAGTAATAGTGGTTAATAACCTAGCTTTCCAAATATCATTCAAGACTTTCATAGGAGAACATTTATTTCCCGTTATCAAGGGACCGTGATTAAAACAAAAGCGTCCCGGGTGTAAAACAAGTTGGACTTTATCTTCACAGAAACCAAATCTAAAACAAGATAATTCCATAACCTGTATTGAACCCAGAAAGAGTCTAATACTACCAGAGTTATTGATGAAGAATAAAAATGGAGGTCAATAAGAATAAATAGAATGGAGTAAGCGAGAACACAACAAATGATGAGCAAACAACATAACCTAGTTTACAAACAAAATACAATAGTTTAATGTTAGGAAACTCAAGATTCTGTCGATCCATCATACATAGCTCTAGAGTTAAATTATATACGTCACTTAAATATGCCCATTTATGGGTCAAAGAGACTCGACTTCGTGTTAATTACATCTTCACCTATTCCATACAACTTGAAATTAAACATTAAAACCAATTTTTTTCTTCAAATATGGTTACTTATTAAACTCAAACCAGGTCGACTATAAGAACAATCGATGCCTCCAATAAGACAAGAAATATTTCTCAAGAATATATTTCTTAAAAAGAATCAAATGTATTTACATCAATCCATTGATTACACTGGAAATGGAAATTCATTTACAACATAACCACACAAACACCAACTTCCATTTTTCCACAATATCTTGTTAAATTTTCATATAATCCCAAAAGAGATGGGTAGAATTTAAATAGAGTTTTATAGTATTGATAATTAAAAACAAAAATGTATAATAATTAAACATAACACTAGGCGTATCAAGCCAGAGCCATTTAATATTACAGTCACAACACACATTCAAACTCAAGAAATACGTTATTCCTTAACAATAATCAATCACATTCAAGCCTACACCCAGTAATTCATTTCCAAACAACATACATCATGAATCAATGGTAGTTCATACTCTATAGAAGTAAAAGATTAAATCGATTCCACATCACCAAAATTAAGAACACAAATTTCATTCAAGGTAATGTTCTTTTTGTGAAATGACTAAATGGAGCAAGATATTATAACGAGTTAGGACATATCATGCATGTTACGCCTGTCCTTTCTTCCTTGAAATGTTCCCACGATTCTTTTGAAAATCCCAAAATTTTGAAGCAAATTCCATCATCCAACAGAACATAATGCTTTCTCAATATTTATTGAGTCTGGGAGACTTTGCTACCCATCAACTTCACTATTTTTTTCATCATGCAACATATCAATAACATATAGTTTAATTTTTCCTTGCATGTAGAGCTTCTATGAAAATCTTGCAATGGAATGAATCAACACCACAAACCACCTTGTTTCCCTCAAACCATCCATGCATTTCCTGAGGAAGGTGGGTCTTTAATGCATATTAAATGACATTAATGCATGAGTTAATTGAGCTTTCCGCCATGTTTATCAATCCATTTGTTTTAGATTTTAAATTTAGTGAAGTCCCACATTCATACCATGTAATTTCACTTTCAGTTTAGTTAACTTAAATACTTCCCTTTTAGAAAAAAATCGGTTGACGGAAATAATAAATATTAAAAGAACTGTTGGTATAGATACTTAGGTGGTGGGGTGCCAACTCACCTCCCTATTTAATTTGAACAACCTTAGATTATATAAGATATTTAAGAGAACATATAATATCCTAAGAAATAGAAAATTCGGATGCCCTTCCTTTATATGTCTTAAGGCTTCACACAATTAATATGTTATACAACCTTTCTAATATCTAAAGGAATGCCCAAATCTAGCTCCTCAATCAATAGGTTCACAAGTTAAGTTTAAAACCATACTACTGAAATTAGATTGTCCCCTGCTTATTTAAAGTTAAGAAATCTCTAGTAGTAGTTATTTAACTACTTTATACTTTGCATAATTCCCTTTTGTAATATATATATATATATATATATATATATATATATATATATATATAGCAGTAATAACGTTAACTTTGATCAAGCAAGTTGCTTGTGTATGCTTCATGGGAATTGATACCTTTAATTTCAATAATTAAGTCCTTGACTAACGACCGTAGTCCTTCATCCAATAAAATCTGGTCATCATAAAATCAGGTTAGGCAAGCTATTGCGTGGTTTGCTTAAGACCAATAATTTTTCATAAGGAAGTCTTAATCATATTCCAATTTTTGTTTAGTGAGCATACTAACCGAAATATCAAGGCCTTAACATAACTTAGTTAAAAACTATAATGTTAACAATTTATTAGAGATGAGCAACAACATCACTAATCACTTTCAAGGCATAAATTTATGCCAAGGATTTCATTACATACTACATCACAAACAACGTAATGTCCCCTTAGAAAATTAGTTCATCATTAAGATAGGCCCTAAAATTAACAGGGTTTAGATCTAAGGAGCTCATCCTTAGCCTATTCAGGTTTCTTGATTACTTGCTTACATCCAGGTTCACATTAATGATTGACATGAAAAAATGCAAGCAATAGAGGACAAAACCATTCATCCTATAATTCCTTTAATAACAATAGTGAAACCATATGGTGTTATAAGGAACGATGTTAGAGATCCACCGGGATAATCAATGGGTAGAATGAAGGAAACCAAAATAAGGTGTTGGAGTTTTCTTTGACAAGAAAGTCAATGCAAGGATGCATTTTTACATCTTCTATTTCACAGTTTGGCATCAAGAATAGTTACAATCTTGTGGAACATTTTTTTGTGTCAATACCAAGCATATCAATAAAGGAACAAGAAAAAGTGTTACTATGATCCTTGAGGAAAGAAGTGAAAGCTTCATGTTTGGCAGTATCTAAAGATTTGCTTATTTTTAGAATGTGTGGGTCGTTCTAAGTGCAAATATTGATTTTGATGGTCGATTCATTAAATATGGTTTTCTTCTCGGAAGGTAATGACTAATGAATATAAGAATATTCTACACCAAGGTGGGTGAGAATAGACTCATCGTCCTGACATTGAATGACATTAATATAAGGTGTATTATCATCAATCATGCCAGGATGTAGGAAGGGAAGAAAAGAGGGAGCTTCGCCATCACACCGATAAGTCAAAGATCCCAATGAAATAGTGTTCATGAAAGAAAATGTTAGGAGGAATGGATTCTTGATCCATAAACTCTATAGGTGAAGGTGGTGTGGTAGGTGAATGGGGTGGGGAATGTTTATCATCCTCAATGAGTTCGACTCGAGCCGTCCTAAAAGGTGCAAGGAATGACAGATCGCATCCTTGTTCATGAAACCAAAGCCAAAGCCCTTCCAAGCATAGTGATGGAGGAAGGTGTGGGAGAAGTAGTGGTTGGTGAGAGATTGAATGTTGGAGGAAAATGACCAAGTTTGGGAAGGTGTCTTAGGCTTGTAGGTAGAAGCATAAATTCCCCCATACATTAAGTTGGAGCGAAGGTGGGGAGGGCCATAGGGGAAAACCTTGGCTATGCAGTGATCATAACGGGATGTTCGTGAAGGTTACCATACTCTTGAGGAGTAAGGAATGTGTCAATGTTATAAAGGCGGTACTCCCCAGAGTGAGGCATTGAAAAACTCCTTTTAAGGGATTAGGGTATGTGAGTAGCGGGAATGAATGAATCACTAGACAAACTGGGGAGAAGAAGTGTTATATGTTTGAGAAGTAGATGTGTTAGCTGATGGGTCAGCTTTAGAAGCTGTGGAATTAGTGGGAATAGAGGTGTTAGTTGCGAAATTGTAGCAAAAATGTGGTGGAGGAGATAGTGGGTGAAAAAGAAGTGGTAGTAGTGGTAGATGCCTTAACTGGTATAAGGACATCATTGGGTTGATATAACATGTTACAGGTCTTGAATGGTGAAGGGTTGACTACAATGATATAGTTGTGCCCTTCATGTTTGAATTTTAAAAAATGGTTGATGTTTGAAGGAACACAACCCATGACGCAAATCCGTGGTTGCCCAAGTATCATGTTATACTAGAATTCTCCCTCTAAGACATAAAATAATTATGGAATGGCATGAGGGCCTACACGAATGTGGAGAATGATGGTGTTGAGAGTGAAAGTCATGTAATTTTTAAATGAACGTAGCATAAGTGGGTTATTATGCATGCAATCGGTAGGGATACACATGGGAGGAAATGATGTTAATCTGGGCTGTCATCGATCATAACGTGTTGAACACGTATATTATAAATTTAGATGGAAATAAATGGGGTGGGGTCAAGATCATCTGATTAGATATGTACAATCTCATCTTCATAGAAACTAAGAGTGGATACTTGATGAGTCGTAGTGGGAGGCAGAGGAAGGGGAGAAAGTGGTAAGAGAGGCCATATGGTGAGGAGTGATAATGGATGTAACGGGCATAGGGTCATTAGGTAGAACCTCAATAGATTACGGGACCTCAATGAGGGCCTGCAATGAGACTCAAAGGTTTGGGAAAGGTTGTATAAAGACATTATGAGAGGAGGCTGATGTAATAGTTTAATCATTATACAATGGGAAACCCCGTCGAAATAGGGTATGTGGGTCAACGGATGGTGATTTTTGTTGTAGGTGCACATAGAATATTGGGCAAAAAGAGTAGCGGAGGATCTGGCTATTTTCTCCTTTCCTTTTTCCTTCTAGGTTTGAGTGGAAATTTGAGACTTATTGATCTGTGGTAAATAAGAAATTGAATCGTGATAGGTGTAGCGATAGAACGGGAAAAATATGGTGAGGGCATATACTAGTTTTATGAAAACAATTCAGCACATTGGCATTTTAGCGAGAGGTTTGGCTAGCTCTCTTATGCATACCATATTGATCTAAAATATTGGAGAGGAATAAAAAGGTTGTGGAGGTGGAGATTTATGTCATTTGTATAGGTAAGGGACAAGGATGTGTGGTGATAGGTGAATCGGAGTAGATTCCTCATCTAAAAGATCATCATCGTCAAATTTTTCTTTAAGAGGACATAGCTAGATAAGAATAGTCTTAAGGAACTTACAATTTTCCACATCATGCCCTAACACACGATGGTAAGCGTAGATTTTGGTATCGTCAAACCCTTCTAGTTTATTTTTGAGTGGGTTGTAAGGTCTAAGTGGTGGGAATGTGATGGCGGAGGTTTCTAAAAGGTTAGCTAATATTTTGTCGTAAGACCACATCAATGGATCATAATGTAAAGTAAGTGTGGGTCTAGTGGAAGTGTGGGTGACATTTAGAGAGAGGCATCACCGGAGGTGGAATTAGAGTTTCGATAAATTTGACCACTGTTTGGTAAATAGTACAGTTTAGCTTTGGATTGCACCTTTTTGGGTAAAGATGTAGTAGGTGAACTAGTTATTGAAGGTATTTTACGTTTTAATACGTCTTTGTAGGGTAGTGGGTTCTTTGGCTTTGGTTGCACCTTCTAGGGTAAAGGTGAAGAAGAAGTGCATGATGTAGAATGGAAGGCGGATGGCGTAAGGGGATGGGTTAGCCGAGGTGATAATGGAGATGTGGTAAAGGTTGTAGTAAGAGGAAATGTGGAAGGTACTAGTTGAAGAGAAGGGAATATCATAGGTAATGATGAAGATACTGTAAGTGGTGTAGGTATATGAGGTAGAAAGGATGTAGGTGATGATGAAGACATAAGCTATGTAGGTAATTTGGGTGTAACAGAGAGGATCGTGAAAAGGTAGGATGCTATGCTTTTTGTTTACTCTAGGTAGGAGGTCATGTTTAGCCTAGGTTGATGGTTAAAGACCTATGATATATGGAAGTGGTGAAGGTGATAGAGGGGTAGTAGGCAAAGTCAGTGTATGCAACCTAAGAGGTTGGGTCTTCCTCTTAGGTGGGGGAATATTCTTTGTGACGACTTGTGAGGACGTTGTTAAATCTAGTTTGATAGGAGGATGAACTGGACTTTATGTCGGCATGACTCCCAATGCGGTAATGGGTCTAGAGGCGTAACAAGATATGGATGCATGTAAATTTTTAGGCATAGGAAAAAGTTTATTTGATGGTAGAGATTTAGGTGTGGGCGAGGGTGATAAAGAAAGGGTCGCTATAACTTGCATGGGCATGGTGGGTTTGGTTATGTCAAACACATTTGAATAGATCATGGAAGTTTCAATAGATAACATATTTATTTGCATTGAGATAGGTAGTTGAAGATGTCCCTAAAACATGGAATTTTCAACATAATCCAATTGGTCATCCAAATGTGAGAACGACACCGGTGTAGGGGATATTGTTGATTTGGTAGTAACCCCTGTAAATAATGTCTATGAGACATGGAAATGGTTGGCTTTAGACTCTGTTGGTAAAAGAGACGAGAGAAAATCAATAGGATCTTTAAAATCCAATGGAGAAGTTTCACCAATTGGAAGGGATGTTGCTAATGGATCCCCTATGGGTAGGGGAGATGGCAAGTTTGATGAGGTAGGTTCATATTTTGGTGAAGAAGAAGATAAACATGAATCTCCTGTGGGTAGAAGAGTAAGTATTGTGGGTTGTTCGTCAGATTAAGAGGTGAGTGGGGAAACTGCATCGAAGGATATGGTGGACTTCTCCATGGGTGAAGGAGAATATAAGGGAGGCTCCTTTGTGAGTAAAGAAGCAGGTGAAACAAGTCCCTCCTTGGATGAAGGAGATCGTGTAAGAATATCCTCGATAGATTAAGTAGGAGGAAATTGAGTAGGAAGAGTTGGTATGATGTCGAAAAAGTAAGAACCTCATGAATGTTATTCTGTCGTTGGTTGAGGTTTTGCAGATTGGTTAAACAATGGGAAGTGATTTGGGAATGGATTCTTGAAGATGTGAAGGTTCGATTAGCCAAAGTGCATTAAGATTATCCAAGACGAGATCTCCATTATCTAACATTTATTGGTAGATGTTTTTGAAAGTTATACAATTATCATCGCTATGACACGCACGATGATAGTTGCGAGTAATCATTTTCTTTATACCATGTAGGCACATGATGAGAGGGGTCAAAACTAGTATGTAGTTTGATGACTGGAAGAATGACTGCTATAGATTTTAAAAGTGTTTCTATAATCAAGAGTAAGGTTCTCCTATGGGATTATATTTTCAATGCCCCTGCTTTAATCCGAAAATCCTGAACATGAGAAATATTGGAAGAAGGATTTGATCGCTTAGATGGATGAGATGGTCCTACTTCAAAAAATACTACGTTGGCAGATCCTTATTCTTTAAAATAATTATTTTGTGTTTTAGAAGAAGAATAGGTATCATTTAATTTAAACGTGACTTTTTGTTACGTAATTGTATTTTCTTCTCTTGAATGGTAGGAATTTCAAGATTCCGGGCCATGGTGAATGCCTTGTTAAACATGTATAAGGTTTCAACTTAGAGAGTTAGAGAGATGTGTTTAGCAAAAGATCTGGTGAATAAATCTAGCAACTCAATTTAAGATAGTTGGAATGTGATTTGGTTGATCGGATCTTCCAATGAGTGATGAAATCTACAATAGATTTGTCTTCATATTGGTGTGTGGCGTACAAGTCAATCATGGTGACCTTTTTGAAAATGTTCATAGAAAAGTGGTCTAGAAAATATTGAGCTACCTGATTGAATGAAAAGATGGAATTCCTAGGTAGAGCACTATACCAATCTAAAGTCGGTCCTGTCAAGGACATTGGGAATGTTCACAAGAGCAAAGCGTCATCATGAGAGATCAGATAACACACATGTTTAAAAGACCACAAGTGTTGTTGCGGGTCTTCTTTGTTGTTGAATCGGTTGAATTTAGGCATTTCCCAATGGGGAGGGTATGGATGAATCAGAATGGATGGGTGAATGGGATCATTGAAAATCTCGTTGTATGTTAGAGATTTACGTGAGCCGGAGATAGATGCTTCTAATGTCTCAGTATATTTTAAATCATAATTTTGATAAGATCATTGGTAGTTTGTGATGAATGGGCACTTACATAGTATAAGGGGGTAGATGAGGCGGTATGATGTGGGAAGCATCCTAGTATGTGGTGTTGCTTTGTACGAAGATTATGAGGAAGGAATGTAGGTCGAGAATAGATGTAGATGGATATAATCCTAAATAAGTAGTAGATGAAATAGGGTGTTATTGGTGATGAGTGTAGGTAGGTGGAGAGGACATAAAAATCTCATAGAAATCAAAGGAAGATACTGTGGGATGGAGAGGAATTTTTTTGGAAGGGAGTATGGGATGTCATCACCATTGGTGGTTGAGATGCAATAGGTATATGAGAGGTGGCGGGTGTAGATAGACCTACACTCAAGGTGGTTGATAAAGGAATGGTTGACATTGTAGGAGCAACAGATGTCAAAGGTGTGACAGATGTTGTAGGTGTAGTAGATATCGATGATGTAGGGTCAAGATGGGAAACCATAGGTGGTAAGGTGGAAGAGGGTAAGGCCAAGCTAGTAGTAGTTGATGTAGAAGTGGGTGCAAGGGTAGGAGGAATGGACACAAGCATGTCATATACAAGTTTCCCTGATGAATCACGGTAGATGAATGAGTGAGATAGTACTGCAAAGTGGTGGGGTTGTGATCAAGGAGTCTCATGAAACTCCTCATCACCACCGGCTATTAAAAGATATTGATTAGGGTCCATAGGTGATGAGATTAAAGGGGGCGATGGGCTAGGTGGGAGCAAGCAATGGCTAGAGTGAAACACAAGAGCGTTAGATTTTTATGAATCAAAACCATGTGAATAACGATAGAACATATATTCTGATATTTTTGATGATGTAGAAACATATAAGTAATGGGGAAAATTAGTCTAAAATGATTGATTAGATCATTGTTCTGATTGGAAAATCAGAATATAGAGAGCTATGTAGGTTGGGGTAACGATTCCAAGATGAGGGTAACATCCATCACTCGGCTCGACCGATGTCGATTCCTGTGAAAAATAAGAGACTCCAAGATCTAGAAATAAAAGGTAAAAATGAGTTAACTCGGACTCAAGATGATATCGAGACCCAAAAGTGTGATAAAATAATAAAACAAGACACAAAAAGAAACAGAAGGTGGAGAATACTATTTTGGTAAAAATAACAAAAAAGCATAAAACCAATGTCGGTCATTTAACTGAAGGTGGGGAGATGATGTAATCGATGGTAGTCTCTTGACCGATATCGATTCTCGTGAAATATAGGAAGAGAATGAAAAATTAATTTTTGGTGATTTAGATCAAATAAAAGGG
Source organism: Taxus wallichiana var. yunnanensis (assembly GCA_018340775.1). NCBI lineage: Eukaryota > Viridiplantae > Streptophyta > Pinopsida > Cupressales > Taxaceae > Taxus > Taxus wallichiana. Next base: position 438,450,020 of record CM031234.1, read on the forward strand.
CCAACCCAGAGACTGAGTATGGATATTAGGAGTCCTAATAAACCCAAAATAAAATTGGAATACACCAATCATGATGTGGGGCATCAAATGATAATAAATAATGAAGAAATGTAACTCACACCTCAAAACACAAGTAGACAAAAATCCAACAAACACGAGATCCTAAGCTGTAGATTTTATGTTGTGGCTTATTCCATTTAGGACTGACTATAAGCATGATAGAATTTGTGGTTTACAAAGGTGCCCTATAAAAATTTAAAAACTATGTCTAGTTTTAGGTAAGTTTTAGTGTGGGGGATCCTTCTCTCGATATGATGACTAGACAGAGAAACCAACTAGATCCCACTATCAATCCTCTCTACGATCCTGTGATCATTAACAACTTCTTCCAAGAAAATTGTTGTTCAAGAATTTTGTAGTTTGTTTTCAATGATTTGGTATGGAGAGTGTAAAATGTGAGCTATGGTTCAATTTGTTAACCATCGGGCTTAGGCACGACTTTCAGCATATAGGTTTCCCACAATTTAGATGAGCTATAATGCAACAAACTCAAAAATGCAAGTACACAAGTTTTAAAACCCACAAAAACAAATTATATTCAATGAGAACAAATTATAAAGAGGTTAATGGTATGAATTTTACCAAGTGAAATGCAAGAAAAGAAACAAGAGTTCTTTTTATTCTTGAAAAATAAGTGTCACTAAGATAATCAGAAGAAAATAATATTTCTAGAGAAGAATCTTAATGTGAACTTATTTCAAATGAAAATAGACACACAATATTTTCCCTATTAATGAGAAATGCAATGAACCCCAAATGGGTCCCACCGGGTGTGCCAAAATGTTTCACCAATAAGTTTTATGCTTTCTAAGATGAAACAAATAGAAGGTAAAATGGTTAAGGAGGAATACTTTGGTGAGCTACATGTGGAAGGTAGAATGTATGCATTATATACTTTTGATCCAAGCTGATTGTGTGAGCTTCCCTTTGGCTAGGAGGAATGACATGTATAAGAAAAAAACAAGACCACCAAATAGTATTAAATAGCAAGAGTCAAAGGACTTCCTAGCAAGGCTAGATCTAGGAAGCGTGATGCTTCTGGAACAACTATGAATCCTCCGTTTAATACAATTTAATGTAAGAAATAACAGTTCCTATTGTAGTTGATAAGATTTAGGTATCTCCTATTAAGATGAAATAAGTTAATTTAATCTCAACATGCAATGGTTAGAATTAAATCCAGACAACTAATGGGTTGGTTTGGAGTCCGTAGGTGTAGTAGAGGCCAGTAGGCAAGGTCCGGGGTGAAATTAGCCAAGGTTTTGAACTGTTTTGAGGAATTTATTAACTTGATGTTATAGGAAAAATTACCAGTCTTAGAGACTACTATTGGTTGGTCGACCAATGTCGGTATAGGAGATAGACTGATGTCGGTTGGCTAACCAAAGTCGATCGATAGGGAAATTTGGTTCAAATGTTAAAACAGATTTTGAACCTCTCTACGATTCCGCAAAGAGTGAAAGTGGTTTTAGTAAGGTTGTAATATTGCTAAGAAGACTTAGGTATGCATAAAATGAGGTTAGAAAGGGTGTAAAGGCTTGGGATGGTTGAATAGTGTGTTGGTGGGAAGAAGGTGATATACGGGTAATGTAAAGAATGAAATATAAAAAGAAACAAAATATCTATACTTGAATAAGAAAAAATCATAAAATCACAATACTTATTGGGTATGTTCTAGATCCTGTGAGTGGAAGTGGTTGGTGGTTGATTGAAGAAGAGGTTACTAGGTCTAATGCCACACCAAGACAACTTGTATGATCCTATGAGTATTCCAATGCTCTGGAAGGTGAACCAGGATGCTTTTCTATCACCGTGGTTATTTGTTTTCATCATCTGGATGTAGGAGGGCTTGAATATTTGCGCTTGAATGTAATAAGGATCCAATAATTGAATGACCAACCCATGTAAATAGTTATGGAAGTATATATAAGATGACCAATGATGGTTAGGTAATTGGCGCCACCTGGAGAAAACTTGGCATCGGTTAGGGTGAATTAGTCCCTTTTACCCTAAACAAGAAGATCTTCCCATATTTGGTGTGTTTTCCAAGTTGGGTCCTCTTAGGGAAGTGGATTTCTCATTAGAAAAGGAAGGAAGGTCATGGAAGAATTCCAATTAGGTTTGAGAAGAATTCTTAGCTAGTTAGGTCAAGTTGTGACTCAAAGACTTTGGAGTGCTTGACTTAGTCTTGAGAGTGATGACTTGGTCACTATGAGTTAAATGCCCTTGGAAAGGGTCTAGGGTAAGGTGTAATGATGAGGTGGATGTGTGAGGATGAAATTAACTTAATTAAATTAATTAATAATGTGAAAATGAATACTAATATGGGATAAAGGGGTCATGATTAGTTAAATGTGTTACGTTAATTAATTGAAGGGGTCTAAAGGAGTGTGACCAAAATTTGGTGTCTATAGTAGTCACCTCTTCTTCATCACCCTCATCTAGACCTAAACCGTTACAATCAACCAAACTTTCATATATTCCTAAACTGTTACTCGCACCCATACCTTCACTTGTGTCTAAACCATTACCACATTAGCGATTATGTTGAAATCAAGCCTAGTTTGTTCTCCTATCAAACTGGATTTATCCACATCCTCACAAGTTGTTACAAAGACTATTCCCCACCTAAGAGGAAAAATCAATCTCTTAGGCCGTATACACTGGCTTCGCCCACTACCCCTCCATCACCTTCACCACTTCCATTTATCCTAGGTCCACACCCATCAACCTTGGTCAAGAAGGCTCCTACCCAAGGTAAACCAAAAATGTAACAGCCCACCTCCTAATCACAATCTTCTATTCCACCCAAATTACCTACATAACCAACACCTTCACCATTACCTACATCCTTTCCACCTACCATACCAACACAACATCTTGTATCCTAATCATTACCCATGTCATTCCCTTCTATTTAACCAAGATACTTTCCACATTGCCTCCTACCACCGTCTTAACCACACCTCCATTATCGCCTCGGTTAACCCATCCCCTTCCACCAGCTTCCTTCCCTTATACATCATACACTCCTTCTACACATTTACCCAAGAAGGTGCAACCGAAGCCCAAATCCCCACTACCTTCTAAAGAGGTAGTTAAACCTACATCTCTTCCAATAAACAGCTCACCAACTACACCTTAGCCTAAGAAGGTGTAACCAAAACCCAAAACTGTACTATCTACCAAACAAGTATTCAAACTTACTCAACCTCCAATTCCACCTCTAGGGATGCTTCCCCATCAGTAGTCACCAAAACTTCCATCAAGACCCACACTCACTTCACATTGTGATCCATTGCCGTGGTCTTATGCTAATAACTCGGCTAACCTTTTGGAAACCTCTATCATCACATTGGCAACGCTTAGACCTTATGTCCCACTCAAACCTAAACCAAAAGGGTTTAATGATACCAAAATTTCTTTTACCATTGTGTGTTAGGGGATGATGTTTAAAATTGTAAGGCCCTTAAGAATATTTCTCCAACTATGTCCTCTTGAAGAAAAATTTGGCAATGATGATCATTTAGATGAGGACCCAATTCCACCTTCACCTATCACCACACATCCTTACCCCATACCTATTCAGTGACATCCATCTTCACCTCCACAACCATTTTACCCTCCTATAACATTTGAGATCAACATGGTCCTCATTAGAGAACTAGCCAAAACTCCTCAAAATGCCAGTGCGTCATACTCCTTTCACAAGACTCATTTCCTTCACCACTTTTTGGTCCATCTTGTCACTACATATTTCACGACACACCTTTTTCTTCACCTTAGATTAATATGGTTCAAGTTTCCACTCAAGATCAGAAGGACAAAGGAAGGAGAAAGAAACCAACTCACCTCGCTACATCTTTACCTCACATTCTCAACACACCTAACCCTAAGGTCACCATCCATGGACCCACATACCCCATTTCTAATAGGGTTTCCCATCCTACAATGGTCAAACAATTACACCAGTCTCCTATCAAAATGTCTTTCTATGACCTCGTCCAAACATTTGAGTCTCATTGGCAGGCCCTCATCAAGGTCCTATAATCTATTGAGGTTATACCTAATGACCCCACACCTATCACCGCCATTATCAATCCTCATCATGTGGCCACTCTCACCACTTTTCCTCCTTATTATTCTACCACTACCATTCATCAAGTCTCTTCTCTTATTTTCTCAGAAGAAGAGATTGTCCCTATCTAATCAAATAATTATAATCCTACTCGATTCATTTTTTTCTACATTGATAATATACACTTTTGACACGTTGTGATCGATGGAGGTGCCAATATCAACATCATTTCCTCCCATGCATAAAAAAAAATGTGCATCCCTGCCAATTACATGTATAATAACCCAGTTATGTTGCATTCATTTAACAATGTCATGACTTCCACCCTCAGAACCATAATTCTCCACATTTGTGTGGGCCCCCATGTCATTCCTGAATTATTCTATGTCGTAGAAGGGGAATTACAATACAACCTGCTGTTTGGTTGACCCCAGATTTATGTCATGGGTTGTGTTCCTTCAACCTTACACTTTTGTTTAAAATTTGAACATGAAGGGCACAAATACACCATTCAGGTAGATCTTTCATTGTTCAAAACCTGCAACATGATCAATCAACCTAATGATGTTCTTATACCAATTAAGGCATCTACCACCACTATCACTTCTTCCTCAGCCACTACCTCATCCACCACTTATGCCACTACATATTCCAAAACCAACTCCTATATTCCAACTGCAACTGCATCTTCTATACTTGGCCCATCAACCAACCCATATACTTCTAAAAATTTGATGCTTATTAGTCCTAGCCTTCTAGTGATTTATCCATTCCAGTTACCCACATACCAACCATCAATCACTTAGAAGGTGTTTTTCAATGCCTCACTCAGGTGGAGTATTGCCTTTATATCATTGACACATTCCTTACTCCTTAAGAGTATGGTAGCCTTAATCAACACCCACACTATAATCACCGAGTAAGTGAAGTTTTCCCCATAGTCCTCCCAACATTTGTATCAACCTAACATATGGGGGACTTGATATTTGTACCTACTCACCTAAACCACCTTCCCAAATGCAACTATTTTCATCTGATCTCCAATCTCATACTAACTTCCACTACGCCACACCTTCATCACTACGCTTGGAAGGCCTTTCTCTTTGTCTTCTATGAATAAGGTTGCCATACTATCATTCCTTACACCACCCATAAGCATAAAGAATGTAGTGGTATCATATTTTATGAACCAAATTCCAATAAGGCCCAATTTGAACTCATTGAGGAAAATAAACCTTCTCCACCCCGTTCACCTACCTCACCACCTTCACCTACGAGTCTATTGATCCAAAATCCATTCGTCATAACTTTTTTTTTTGTGAATATCATTTCCCTGGGACCTATGACTTATCAAAGCATGATGATGAGGCTCCTCTTCTCTTCCCTTCTTATATCTTGATATGATCGATGATAAAACACCTTTTATAAACATTGTCCAATGTTAGGACAAAGTGAGTCTATTCTCACCTAGCTTGGTGCGAAGATTCTTATATTCACCAATCATTTCCTTCGACATGCAAACCATATTGAATGATTCAACTATCGTGATCAACATTCATACCGAGGAAAAACCACACATTGTAAAGATAGGTCAATCTTTAGATGATGCTGAATAGGAAGAATTCACCACTTTCCTCCAAGAACATAGCAATATTTTTTCTTGGTCTTACGCCGATATGCTTAGTATTGACCCAAATATCATGGTCCACAATATCATAACCATTCTTGATGCCAAACCCATGAAACACTAGTGTAAAAATGCATCCTTGCATTTCCTTTCTTGCGAAATAAGAACTCCAAGGCCTCCTTTTTGTTTTCTTCATTCTACCCATTTATTATCCCCAATGGATCTCTAATATCATTCTTGTCACCAAAGAAATAGGGGACTCTGCATTTATATGGATTTCTATGACCTTAACCTAACCTACCATGAAGACAACTTTCCCCTACCTAGCATTAACCAACTAGTTGATCTCACCGCTGCCATGAGATGCTATCACTCATGGAACGTTTCTTGGGTTATAACCAAATGTTAATCTCTCCAAAAGATCAATACAAAACTTCCTTCATCACTCGTCGGGGTCCTTATTCTATCATGTCATGCACTTTGGCCTCAAAAACGCCGGTTACACATATCGAGGGATATGAATTGTATATTTCATGACATCATGTATAACATATTAGATGATTATATCGATGATATTATTTCCAAATCCAAAGATCGGGCCAAATACTTTGCATTCCTTAAGGTTGTGTTTGATTGTCTCATCAAATACTGCAGTCACTACTGCAACCTAAGATGTGTGTCTTCACTATTAACTTGGGACAGATCCTTGGTTTCATCATCTCTTTGCAAGGCAGTGAAGTTTATACCACTAAAATTAAGGAAATTATCGAGATTCCACCACCTACTAATCTTCATACACTTTGTAGTTTGCAAGGAAAGTTGTAATCTATTCTTTTCTTTATTTCCTAGGTTTCCGACCATTGCCATCCATTTCACCATAGTATGAAAAAATGTCTCCTTCAAATGGGATGATGCATGCCACAAATCCTTCGATACATTAAAACAATACCTCCTCTAACCACTTGTGCTCATCCCTCCAAAGGATGATGAACCCTTTTACCTCTACATTTATGTCACTGATCATTCCTTGGGAGCCATACTCACTCATCATGACAAACAAGACAAGGATAAATAGGTTTATTATGTAAGTAATATGATTTTAGACTATGAAACTAGGTATACTCATGTCGATTTTTTTTTCCTATCCTTAGTATTTGTAGCCACCAAGATTTTCCATTATTTGTTTAACCACAAAACCTTCCTTGTCACTACCACTGACCCCTTACACTACATGTATGCTAAGCCTTACCAACACCAACATGCTACATGTTGGCTCATGCTTCTTGCAGACCTAGATCTTGAATTCATCCATCAAAATTATATTAAAGGACAAACCATTACTCGACCAACTTGCAAACGCACCTCTTTCTGGAAATCAATCTTCTAACTTTGATTTCCTTGATGAATCCATTGTTACCCTCTCCCTTGATGACACTGTTTATCATATGACCTTATTTTTTGACAGGTTCTAAATGTCAGTGTGGGGGTGGTGCAGGGGTCATCCTTATTCCTCTTAATGGTGATCCTATGCCTTTATCTTTCAAACTATATTTTGACTATACTAATAAATTTTCCAAATACGAAGCACTCGTGTTATGTCTTCAAACCACCATAGCCTTAGACATTAAATCCATCAATATCTTTGGCAACTCCTAATTGTTTTTGAACCAATTCAATGGTTTATAACAGTTTCATAATAAGGTACTTCAAAAGTATAAAAATAATCTCGACATACATTTGACTTCCTTTGATCATTATGAGTTTCAATCCACTCTACGCTCCACTAACATATTTGTATATACCATGGCTTTCCTTGCTTCATAAATACCTACTTCTCCTTTTGACTCAAAAATCTTTTTCACATTACAAAGGTTTCAATCACCCTCTTATTTATTTCGAGACTTTAACTTTTTCGAAAGAATTAAAACCAATCTACGTGACATTTAGAATTTTTAGTTTTCCAATTATCTTTCCATCTCAATTATTCCTCTGGAACTCACTCGGAATGGACAATGAGCCTTCCTCAAAATTTTCTCTCATTACTTCATCATGGGGGGTCTTCTCTACAAACGTGGCTTTGATGGTATCCTCCTATGATGCCTTATAAGTTCTGAAATCCCATACACCATTAAGGAAGTTCATGATGGGATTTGTGGTGGTCATTTCAATGGCATCGTTGTTGCTAAGTGAATCCTTCACCTCGTCTACTACTAACCAAACCTAAACTAATATTGTTGTGACTATGTAAAATGTTGTGTGAAATGTCAGCAACACGATAATCTTCACCACACCCCTAGTCACACTTTACAGGTCACCAGAGACCTTTGTCCTTTTTCCTAATTGGGTTTAGATATAATCAGAGATATTATCCCTCATTATTCGCAATGCCATCAATGGATCATCACCGTGACCTAATATTACACTAAATGGGTGGAAGCTGTACCTCTCATTTCTACAAAAATTGAGAAAATTTCTGAATTCATCAACCATCACATCATTGTCACTTTGGTGTTTTTCAACGCCTCATCACGACACGGAAAACAATTCAAAAACAAAACCTTACGCAAAATTTGTGACACCTTTGACATTCAACTTAGTTTTTCTTTACCTTATTACCCTCAAATAAATGGCCAAGCCGGATCAACTAACAAAACTCTTAACAAAATTCTTATGAAATTAGTCGACAATATTGGTAAGGATTGGCACATGCACATTCATTTTTCCTTATGTGTTTATTGCACTAGTATTCATACCTCCACAACTGATACAACTTTCTCTTTGTTCTATGGTATAGAGGTTGTCTTTCCTCTCGAAGTCTAAATTCCATCACTTTGTATCTCACTCAAAGACATGCTCAATGATGAAAACTTTTGCCAAGACCATTTTTGCCCAACTTGAGCTTCTAGATGAACATCATTTAAATGCTCTCAATCATCTTCAAATCTACCAAAACAATATCAAACGTGCCTATGAAAAATGTGACCATGGACAAACCTTCAAGGCTCGGAGAACTTGTCTTGAAGGAAAATAAACATGTCAAAAATATGAGAAAAGTAAAAGGGGAAATTTTTCTCCTAATTGGCTTGGACCATATATCGTCACTCATACCTATGGATCAGGTGCTTATCGTTTATCTTCTCTTGAAGGTAAACCTAAGCCTAAGCCCCTTAATGCCTTGCATCTTCGACCATTCTACTATTGAATCAAGTACTATATCACCTTTTGTTTATTACACACTCGTCCCTTGAGTAACCGTTCCTTTCATCTACCTATTTTAAGGACCAACAACTACACCAAAATTGTGTGATTATCCATCACCTTTCAGCCTTATCTTAAATATGAGTACCATAACTCTACTCATGGCATGATTCTCATGGATACTTTTCTTCATTTTCAGGATGGAATCCCATGGTCGTTCATCACTTAAAACCTCTCTTTCATAGCTAACCTTTGTGTGCTATGGTTTTTCCTTCATAAAAGAAGCCTATACTCCTTTATAGTCTTGTCCATGACCTAAAAGTCCAAAAAAATCAAAAGTAATATATGGGATTTTTAAATTCAACTCCTTGAGTCAAACTTCTTGTAAATAGATGACTCCCTAAAAATGACATCTATCTTTCTATCTTTTTGTTATAAATAGATTGCTTCCTCAAAGGACAACTATAAAAGCTATCCCTATTATACATAGTCTATCAAAGGAGAAGACTATTTTTGCAAAAATAAAATAAACATATTCGAAGCTTCCTACATCGATCACCCACAAAGATTTCAAATATATATTCTATTGATCCCACATAGACTTCCCACATTGGTTAGTCTATGAAAGAAAATGTAAAAATAACAATACAACTTCTTAGTTATGGACGTTCCTATTATGGTTTTGGGTATATTATAGAAGGGGCATACTCTCTCACAACAAGGTTATGCTAAAAACCACTCCACCTCACCTTCCTTCCTTTCTCTTCTTCTACCTACTCAAGGGACATGGCACACATGCGACACTTCATGATCATGTAACTTCTTTCACCCTTATAACAGTCAATCATGCACTGCCTTTAGGGGTTTAAGTTCATAAACCCATCCTCGGTATGCTCATTATGGTCCTTGCCAATTCTGAAGCATTTCTCCTCTTTTATTGTTTTCCTCTTTTCTTACTTATTGATTCTACTATACATGACTAGAGCTTCAACACTTACATTCTGGGATTTCTTCTCCTTTCACCTACCTCAACATTCCTCATCTATTATCATCAACCCATTTTTCATACCCAACCATGCCTAAATAACCTAGACTCAACCATGCCTAAACAACCTAGACTCAACCATGCCTAAATGACCTAGACTCAATCATTCCTAAACCGACCAACCTACCCATCTACCTCATCATATTATTCCCTATCCTATGGGATAACTACATTGGCCTAAGGCCCCTTTTCATCGGGGCTATGTAGGTAGCACTCCAAGGGCATGGGGCCCTTAGAGGTTAGCTCAGCCACTCTTTCCCCTAACCATTTCCCCCCTTTACACACACATCATAACCTAGTTATTTTCCATCTACACAATAACTTAGAAATTAACGTATAACCAAACACACATCATTTCATCATACTTACCATGCTACAAAATCAACCACATCATAATCATCTACCATTTCCATGATATCAATTACTTGGAAATTTAACCAAACCATATCTACAACACATAATTTCCATAAAAACAATAACTTGGAAATTTTTCAACTCAACCATGCATAAAAACCAACTAACTTCCACGACACCACTATATTAACAATCCATGCCTAACTATAACTCAACCATGCCTAACACAACCTAATTTCCATCACAATAACACTTAGAAATTTCTGACTCCATCATGCCTAAACCTTATAAATTCATACTGACTCTATCATGCCTACATCTAACTCAACCATGCCTAACTCACCTAGTTCCCATAGCCTACAAAAAAAACCTACAACATCCATCAAGTTAAGTTTCCATAATAAGAATACAATGGAAATGAAATTGAGTACATCATCAGTCCAATATCATAATCAACTATATAAGGGGAGTGTTTGTGTATCAATACATATATACACAGGTACAAATGATAACAATATCTCAAAATGCTCATGTACAATCTCGTATCTTCGGCACATAGGAAGGTATATGTATCAAAATCAAAATACAATATCACCTATAATCTTTTCTCACCCCCATATAGGCCCCTCACCTCCACTATCACCTACACCCTCATCTGGACATATCCTTCACCTTATCATCGTATCACATGTACCCTTGTTTGGCCTCGCATTCCATGAACTTATCACCTTCCCCTCACCATGACCACGAGATTGGTGACTACCAATTATTCTAGTACCATAAGTCCTTTGGCTAGAAGCTTGTTAGGCCCCATACTCGGCGTATGATATAACCTATATACCAGCCTCTAACAACCAGTCCTAATAATATCTCTCCTCGATACTTAATATATGTAAGTTGCCATGGATATCATTTGGCGGGATGCCATAACTCGGCTCCTACCTCTAGCCCCGATGTTGGTACTAGTGACCCCTACCTGCTATCTCAGTAAAACAAGACGTTGTCCCGGTTCCTTTACATGTCCAATACGACTGTGTCCCACTTTGTTGATGTCTGGGTAGCTAATTGGACATGTAATGCATCCACTTATGCTTTCCCGGTGGCTACATGCCCCGTGGTGCAACTACCTAAGCCTACAAACCCGTGACCTACCACCATCACCATCTCCACCCTATACTGGTGCTTGTGCTACTTGGGCCTATAGGGTAGTCACTTGTACCTTTAGGGTGGCCACCTATGCTTGGGAACCTATTAGCTATCCCTGTAATCCAGCCAGCTACCCTTGGAGGGTGGCCACCGTGCCTAAGCCTGTGTAACCTATAACTATAAACCAATGACCTATCTCTGCAGGTGTATCTCTATGAACTATGATCGTGGCCAAGTTTGACTAGCTAGACCTTAGTGGTGCTACATGTTGTTAGGTTATCCACCAATGCCTATATCCATCAGTCACATTGGTGTCATCATATGCCTATCTCTGCTACTGTTCCTTGCCCTTTAAGATCTGCTGGATGTTTTGGAGAAAATGGTCTCTCCACATCATCACGGTGGTACTGTGGAAATGGTGGAGGAACATCCTATTGTATCTTGAATTGGCATCAGACTCTATCCACTGAAATAATATTATGTTCATTGGAAGTCCTCCCTATATCAACTGTAGGCCTTGCAGCTCATGTGTCATACCCATGTAAGTAGGAAACCCCATATATGGTCGTCATACTATATCCATCACGTATAACCCCTCCAACTATCATTTATAGTAGGTCACATCATGTTCCACCTCCTCTACTCATGGATGCACCCCTACTACCACCCATCTCCTATAGCCTTCTCTCATCCCACCATGATGTAAATCTGCTATCGACAGTCCCTATGGGTACACAATCACTATGTGCTCATACGCCCAACAATGTAATAGATATGTACAATAGATTCCATATTGCTACATCCTATGATAATCCCAAAAGTCCTTGTATAGCTACACCAGATAGGTAGGAACCCATGAAAAATAAACCCACTCCTCAATCATATCTTGTAAAACCCCCATTAGTGCTCGGGAAATCGACTACCCTCTCGAGTTAGGAAGTGTGTAGCATCCAATGACCTCCATCATCAGTACTACCAAATGGGTCTCCTATGGATGTGCCACATACATAGCTCCATAAATAATATTGGCACTATGCTCAATCAGGTCACCCACCGCTCCCCAAACACCGCAACCATCGATCCATCGCCGCATCTCGATGAAATCTGATATACTCTCCTATAATCGATAGTTGTAAAATCCTATACACATCCTCTAACATAATAGTCATATCATTAGTGGGTAGATGGAAGGTATTGGTCATTGCATCCCATCTATCAATGAGCGTGACCATCAGACTATGATCTCACTTGATACGCCTATATCATCTAATGTTGACCGAGTCCTAACATCTTGCATATGCTCCCACTCATCCTCAGTCACACTAGATCACATGCACACTAACAATGGTTGTACTCTATCATGCATTGTCAGTTGGTGTCATGCTTACATCCATGCCAATGAATAGTGTCAAGTACTTATCTATTTTACCCAATTATTTGTTCCTTCCTATTCCCCTCTAACACACCTTGTTTCCTACCTACCTATCCATTTCATACCTATTACACCGACCTATCTCACCTACAAACTCCCCATATTATATTTCATCACTATCTTTCCTTCATTATTTGACCTAATTTTCACCTAACCACCTTCCTATTAATTCCTACATTCACCCCCCACCCACTTACTTCTATCTTTCCCTACCTCTCCTCTATCTATGTTTACCCCGATACCCACCTATAAATCCTACCATTTCATTTTTACCCTAGTTTGGCCTTCCAAACCTAGCCTATTAAGTCTTGGTTACTTTTCACGGTTGACCGATACTAGTCACCCCGATCGTACTAGTAACCCATTTTACCCACCGACATCGGACACAATGCCTTACCGACATCGATCTCTAGTTCATCCATAAGGTTGAACCCCCACGCCTCAAATTTCAATAAATTTGAAAAAACATGCACACCTACCCAAAACCTAAAACCCACCTTAACCCCACCCCCATTCATTTTCCTACCTATTTAGCTTACATTCCACCCTCCCCTTATCCAAATTCCTTCATTTTTAAACCAAATCTCAACTTCAAATTCTAAACCCCATTTTCTTCATTTTTACCTAACATTCCAATAAAACACAACCACAGAGGATTGAATCTTACCTCTACATGGTGTCTCCTCCTTGGTGGAACCTCTGGTCTCTACAAAGGGAATAACTCCAACGCCTTCTCCCGCCTCATCCATGCCTAAATCAAATTCTCATCCCTCTAGCCAATAAAATCATCTAGAAAGATCTCATGGACTGTCCATCTAGCTTCTCCACCACTCAACTACCTCTAACTAAGCATGGTGCAGTACTTTCCTTTTCTCCCATGACAAGCATTGAAATGCATTCTCACTGTCATTTTCTACAAATGGAAACGTTCAAATGAATCCGTCAAACATGGATTTTTACTTTTTACCTAATCTCAACTTGACCAACATCGGTTTCATGTCGTAATGGACCGACATCGGTGTTCCCATACTGGAATCATTTTACTTCAACTTGTTTTGTCACCTTACCACCAACCTATACCTAATTTACCTTCAATTTTTCCAATCTGTAACCATTTTCTTGCAACCATATCCTCACCCTAGCCTTGTAAACCCACATAATTATCTTATTACCTAAATACCCAACAAAAATTTCAGTTAGGGAAATTTTTTTCCTCTACCATGGCCTTACCTACTACTTTACCTATGGCCTTACCTAAACACCCAAACCAACCCCGCCCATAATGAAACTCAATTCCTCTTACTCATTATACCTTGCAATGATGTTACTCATGTTGTTTAGCATAATGACCTTTCATTTCATAATGTTGTTCCATTTATCTCAACCAACCATTTTGGTGCTCTAGAACACACCTTAAGCCCATTCTTGCACCTAGCCTAGTTATTTTTCAAGACAGTATCCTTCACCTTGGGTACCTAGATCACATCAACCTTGTTTGGATAAGCCTATCAACCTTTGATGAAGTAGATTTTGTGAGCTCTTTAGCCTAGTACCTTATCACATTCTATATGTGTGCATGTGTTTGAATGCCCCCACCTATTACCCACACCGATATCATCACTACCTATACACCAACCACCCTCATTTTTCATCACTTATCATTTTATCAAACCACTCACCAACTCAGCCTAACCTTTCATCAGTTCTTGGTTTGAGGGGATTACCTCCACCCATACTTTCGGAAACCTGACCTTCACTCATACTGGTAAAATGACTTCCTATTTTTTTCGAGTTGTCGTTTATTAATACAAGCTATCCAATAAAACCTCGGAAAATGTAGACACCAAATTTTGTTAACAATTCCCTTGATCCCTTTCAACTAATTAAAATAACATATGCACCTAATCCAAAGATGGAAAAACGATACATTTCTCTCGGAACTATTACAAAAGGGGGTCTTACAAATTTTATTGAAAAGATTCAAGGTTTCGATCAGGATATTTCAATAAAATTCGTGAATGGCTGGAGGAATCACGTGGTTGAATACAGTAATATCAAAGTTGAGATTTCTGAGGAGCTAATTGCCCAAGTCACCGGGCTCAATCTAGATGGAACCAAATTCTTCAACAAGTATGTGGACAAAGAGGTGGAGGCTAAGAAGTTTCTCGATTAGGGGGAGAATCTGAGTTTGTGATGGTTGGCATCAAAATAGCATCTATACCGAGCCCTTCACTAAGATTGCAAGGATGGTGGTAAGGTACGTTACTCTGGAGGGGAGATTTGTCACTATCCCCTAGAAGCACTTAATTTTCCTTAATCACTTTCATAGGAATCTTACCATAAATTTTCCTCATTATTTGTTGAATTCATTGGAGAAATCTGTTCTTGAGGTGCAAAATCACACAAGGGTTGTTCCCCTTCACCAAGGGTTGATCCTACTCATTCACTACCATTACTTAGCCTACTCCCACCCCCAACCTACTCCCCCCTACCTCCATTCCTCCCCTTGCCGATAGAAAACTTGACATTGCTACCACCAGCAAGAAGAGGAAAGAAATGAAAGCTAAGGTCCCTCTACCATCTTCACAGAGGGTTTTAAGAATCCATAAAGATCTGGAACTTGTAGATAATTTACTTCACATAAGTAAACCGGTGAAGGAATCTAAGGAAGTGGACTTGTTGGTCAGGGTTTAAAATATGGAAAAGGAGATTCATGACCTAAAAAGTGGTATTAGGGAGATGGATAAAACAAAGGGCAAACAGTGGTTTGTCCAAACACTCAAGAAGATGATACCACTGCTGAAATATTCAAGAAGCTTCTCTCTCTGGATGTTAGGCTTGGAAATGCAAAAGGGTGTAATGACTGTATCCTCTCAGCTCTTAAAAGTATCTATAATTTTATAGAGCAACATGTGCGAAGTATATGCAGTCTCAGCGGCATTACCGAGGATATTTGGGGATCAAAGGAGAATAGAGATCTTGCAATTTCCCAGCAGATTTGAAAGATCCATCCCAGGCCACGACCATTACATTCTTTGTCTCACTCCAAATGATTAAGGCCAAGATTGACCGAGTTGTCAAGTGATGTGGTGCCTTGCTATTGTTTACTGGCGGTGAAGTTGTTGTTGTTTGGTGATTTTGATGTTGTTTTTTGACTGGGATGACCAGTGGTGGTTCCCTCTTGTTCATTTTTGTCTCTTTTGCTCTTATTTGGATCACTATCTATCTTGATCCTGTTTTGTTACCTATATTGTATTATCTAGCTGTTGAGCCTCCTAGTTTATGGTGTTTGGCATATCTAGGTTTGGTTTCTCTTCTTTTGATATCTGGCTTTTGAGCCTTTTTGTACACAGGGTATAGTCCCTTCAAAACTATTTACCCATAGTAAAAAAATGTATCCACCTAATCATGATCCCATTACACGCCTTGATATTAATTTAATCACTTACAATTGAATTAATATCCATCCTCACGTTATTAATTAATTTAATTAAGTTAATTTAGTCCTCACACATCCACCTCATCAGGACACCTCACCCTGGACCCATTCTCGGGGCATTTAACTCACAATGACCAAGTCACCACTCGACTCGACTAACTGAGACTTCTTCTCAAACCTAGTTGGACTTCTTCTATGACTTTCCTACCTTTTCTAATGAGAACTCCACTTTCCTAAGCGGACTCAACTTGGAAAACATGCCAAATCTGGGAAGATCTTCCTATTTTTCATAAAAGAAACTTATTCACCCTTACCAACATCAGTTTTTCCTCATCCGATGCTAGTTACCATACCATCATCGGTCACTTTATATAAATTATCACAACTCTCTACCTGGGTTGTTCATTAAGTTATTGGATCCTTATTGCATTCAATTTGGAATCTTCAAGCCTTTCGCATCTAGATGAAGAACACACACAATTAGAGTGTAAGAAAAGTAGTTGGTTATCCTTCTAGACCATTGGAATATTCACAGGAGCACACAAGTTGCACTTTCACCGAATCGACTCAAGCACCTCTTTTTCGATCAACCACCAACCATCTCCACTCATAGGATCTGTAAAATACCAAGTAAGTATTGTGATTTCATCATTTGTGGCTATTCAAAGTGTAGATCTCTTGCTTATTTTTATACTTCATCCCTTCCATTACTCATATATCACCATCTTCCCAACAACGCACTATTCAACCATCCCAATCCTTTACACCCTTTCCAACCCCCTTGTCAACATTCCCGAGTCTTCCTAATAATATTACAACCCTATATACACCCCTCCCACTCTCTATGCAATCACAGAGAGGTCAGAAACCTATTTTTAATAGTTTCCCACCATTTGACCCTACCGATGTTGGTTACCAAACTTTCGCGTTTCCTTTCCTATACCGGCCTCGGTCACCCGACCGATATCGGTCTTTGTGGCAAATAATATTCTTAGACCAGTGAGCCTCCCATTCACCCAAACTTAACCCAGACCTCTAACCACCAACCTCATACCCTTTCCGGACCTCCGCTGCACCTACCCGACTCCGAATAAAACCTTAATTCTAATTATATTTAGTGTTATATTTGATATCTAGCATAAAATATAGTTTATTATGTGTATGAGAAGCCTAAATAATAACATTGCAATAGGACCTATTTTTTTAGTTTTGTGTTTACATTAAATTATTATTAAACATTGGATTGACAACCTTTCTAGAAGCACCACGCTTTCTAGGATCTAGCATACGTTAGGCATTCCAATGTTTTGTGTTATTTAACACTCTTTTTGTGGTCTTGATTTTCGTTTATAAGTAGTCCTTCCAAGACAAAAAGGATCTCTCTACATTCGGATTGGATAACGCCAACAATCCATACATTCTACCTTACACCACCACTTCACAGTATTCCTCCTCATCTTTACCTTTTTATGTTTTTCTCATATGTACGTAACTTATTGGTGAAATAAGAATATTTCCTCAAAAGGAAATCTATCTTTTTCTCTTGTGTTGCTATAAGTAGACTTTGCTCCCAAGGAAAACTACAAAAATTTAGCCACCTGTTGTATTTACTCTATAGAAGAAAAATAATACTAGCTCGTATCTCTCACATAACAATAATTCTAGATCTTTCCGCATCTATCGACCTTCACGAAGACCTCAAAGAGAACCTATTTATCCCAATATAGACTTCCTTCATCGATAAGTCTATACAAAACAAAAATCAAAAGTCAAGAAAAATACAAACTTTTAATCATGGACTTGCTTATTCTGGTTTTGGGTATCTTACGTAAGGGGCTTGCTATCTCAAAACAAGGTTACGCTTAACAAACTTTACCACCATACCCTTTTGTCTATTATCTCCTAAATCAACTCAATGGATGTGGCATGTAGTCTACACATTGGGACCATGAAAATTCTTTCAACTCTAGATATATCCCTCATGTAGTGTGTCTAGGGAGTTTTGTTCAATAAGTCTATGGGTATGGCACTTATGGTCCTTGTCAAACTTTGGCAGGCCACCTCTTTTGTTTTCTTATCTTTTCACTTGTTGTTTCTTCAATAAGAAAATATCATTGACATCAAATCATGATACCTTCATCTATGCCTACGCCTAATTCACCTTGCCTATTACCTATTCAACATTTGACCTTGCCTATTTTCAAACATACCTTACCTAACAAACTTATTCCAACCAACCTACCCAACCTACCTACTCCAGTTACCTAATCTCATCTCATTCTTCCCTAGTTTACAAGAGAACTACACCGGCCTCGAGGCCCCTTTCGTAAGGGATATGTAGGAAAAATATAAGGGCATGGGGCCCTTTGAGGTTATCTCAACCACTCTTTTCCACATCATCATTTTCCCCATCAGCCAAAAAAATTACTTAGTTAATTTCCATACAAACAATAATTGGGAAGTTAACTCAAAACAAAACCATACAACTGTATCGGCCAACCTGTCTAACCCAATTAAACCTAATTTTCCCAAAATTTTGATGCAATATGCCATTTTCTTGCTACCAAAGCCTTATCCTAGCCTTACAGGCTCACCTAATAGACTTATTACCTAACCCCCGAACTCAGTGTACTTCGGGTATATTTTTCCTAAACCTTGGCCTTACCCATGGCCTTACCTATACAACCACCTTGACCTCACCCATTTGACACTCGAATTCACTTACTCGATGTACCTTGTGATGATGTTACTCATGTTATTTAGCCTACCAACCTTACCTTGCCTAATTCTCATTATGTTTATCTTGACCAAAAAACCTTTTGGTGTTTTGGACCCACCTAATGCACATTCCTACACCTAACCTCGTTGTGTTTCAGGACCGTATCTTATACCTTGGATACCTGGACCACATCAACCTTGTTTGGATAAACTATAGACCTTTAACAATGTAGATTTTGTGATATCTTTAGCCTAGTGTGTTATCACATTCTAGATGTGTGCATGCATTTGAATTCCCCCACCGAATACCATTTCTTGTACCTGCACCTTATCTCAATTTTCATCACCTACAATTTTAGTAAACCCATCACTGATTCAGCCTACTACTTCATCAATTCCCGGTTTGAGGGTGATCACCTCCATCCATACCTAGGGCAACTTAACGTAAACCCATACTGGGAAACCACTCTTGTTGTTATCAATGTCACTTATCAATAAAAACTACATGAAAAAATGGGGAAAATGTAGACACCCAAAATTGGGTTGCAACCCTCTAAACCCCCTTCATTAATTTACTCCCCCACCATGCCCACTTCCCGACATTTTAATTAATTTAATTACAAAAATTAAGTTAATTATCTACCTCACCTCTCCACCTCACCTAGCCACCCACCAATCCACCTCATCATAGACCTATTCCAACCCTATTAATTAACTAAGACTAATTCCCTACTCCCTTAACCAATGAGAACTTATTCTAACCCTAATCTTAATGGCCTACTATCCCTCTAGCTACTCTCCTAATCCATTTAGTGCTATTCCAAAATTGTTACCCAGACCAAAATCTTAATGATACCTAATTTAGGAAGAGTCGGGATATTTTTAGCAAGTATGACCATTTCTCCCTAATTGAAGCCGGTTATTCCTCACCCATTTTCAGTCACCTAACCGCCTTCGGTTTCCTTAAATAATATTTTCTAACTCTTTGCTCAAGTTCTGAATCTAGTTTTCTAGCTCTTACGAACTTGAATCCAAATGCTCAAGTTTTCTAGCAATCTTGTGACATACTAGAGAATCTTACATCATTCACAAAAATACCATCCATCAACTGATTCATTCGAGAGCTCCAATACACTCATAAGGAAGAACTATGACCTCATGTTGTTGTTACATTCATTTAGGATCACCTTATTCTGCAACCATCACCACCTCCTACTATTCACCTCCATTTCACAACTAATTATATCTATAATTTTTCATTGGTTTCAGTAGATTAGTTATTTACTTGTTTTCTATCTCATTTCACCACCTATCGGACCCGATCACTCCTATGACATCTTTATCTTACCATCTCGCCAAAATTTCCTTCATATCTTTCCCAAACCCTCATGTTATCATCTCTAAGTCTTCTTAAATATCCTACGACCTTAAGAAACTTTCCTTCACTCTCCGTGCAATCAAAAAGAGTGCCAAACAACCCATTTTTAATATTTCTACCCAATTTCCCCTACCAACGTCGGTCACCCAATCGACATCGGTCATTTACCAGTACCAGCATCGGTCACCTAATTGATTCCGGTATTCGTGGCTGGTAATTTTGTCTAAAACAACAAGCTAATAACTCACTCTAAACAACCCAGAACCTAGCCAAACCTTTCCCAAACCTTACTTACAACCTCAGTCAGACGTGTAAACCTAGATCACCTTACCATCCTTTTTAAATTTAATCATAACTTACCTGTTATATTAGATTTGCTTATTGTGTTTATATGAGATACCTAAATCATATCAACTACAGTAGGATTTCCTTATTTATGCTCCTTTATTTTATTAAGTTATTAAAAATAGGGGATTGACAGCCTCTCTAGGAAGTATCACACTTTTTGAATCTAGCACACATTATATAGTCCACTTCCATATACTGTTTAACTATCTTTTGTGGTCTTGTGTTCTATTTCAGGTCGTTCCTCCTAGCCAAAGGGAAGTTATTCACAATCAGCTCATCAACATTCAATGTGCGCATAACCTATCTTTGACTATCTACTGAATTCCTCCTTGCCTTTACCTCTTATCTATTTTATATATAATTTACAAGTGAAACACAAGTAATCATGTATCCACGAACTTGAACTCCTCTGATGTAAAGTATTACTATCCTTAACTTGAAATACCCGAATTCATATATATTATTACAAAAAAATTAAATTTGAAAAAACCTTTGTTAAAACTAATGCTAATAATCACTAAAAACATTTTGGACCATCTTTTACATGTTACTACTTCTATATCCATAAATATATCTTAAGAGGGTCTAACTTATAAGCC
Source organism: Taxus wallichiana var. yunnanensis (assembly GCA_018340775.1). Taxonomy (NCBI): domain Eukaryota; kingdom Viridiplantae; phylum Streptophyta; class Pinopsida; order Cupressales; family Taxaceae; genus Taxus; species Taxus wallichiana. The sequence continues at coordinate 438,471,442 of CM031234.1, forward strand.
TAAATATAAACTTACATTTACTCATTATTTTTCCTACACTAAATTGCTCTATAATGCTTATGAAAAGAGGAGAAAATTTCAAGTAATTCTGAAACAACTCAGGAACTACTAGACCAAGTGGATTTAGATCCCGAGTTATTTTTTTACTTCAAGATCTTGAATCTCATGCTCTACTTCCCATTTTTGTGGTAACCCACTAGGAGCCTAAAAACTTCCCGAAAAGGCTCAATAGTACCATCCAAATCCTCTTTTCCTTCGTTAGAAATCTCTCGAAACTTCTACCCCATCGTTTTTACCCTTTAACAAAAGTAAACAAAACTGATTATGATTTTCTTGAATAAGTTATTTTGTTTAGTTAACACTCACCATAGTAACCCATGTCTTATGATGGTGTGCCCGGATGTTTTAGTTGATCCCATCCTTCCCCCATATCTATTAGTTTTCCCTTCTTATAAAAAATATCATCCCTTATATACAAGTAAGGACTCTTGAAAACAACATCAAAAGCATCAAGTGCAATAACATCAGCTTCCAATACATCAATATGCTAGGAATTTATGCCAAAATTTAGCTTACATCTTTTTTTACCTGAATTTCAACACCCTTCTTCACCCAACCCAAAGGCTAAGGGTGTGGATGCTCGTAAGTCTCAAGACCAATCTTCTTTACCTTACAAATCAAGTTAGGCCGAGAACCGCTATCAACCAAAGCATTTACCTTATTTCTCTTGATCTCGGATTTTGATCTGGAATAGTCTACCCATCTCCTCTTCCTAGTTATTCATGTTAGTGGTCGTGCATCCAAGCCTCTCATCTACATCGATTCATTTTCAATTTTCACCTCACATTCTGTCTTTACAGTTGTCATGGAATTCTTTGAGTCCTTGGTTTGGTTCTTCGGATGTAATTCCGGATGCAACTTCCAACATGTAGCATTAGTATGACCATTGATATAACAGATTATTGAAAAAATTCTTGGGATCATTACAAGTATTTAAAGTAGTGGCAACTTTTTTACCTTTCCCTTCGACTTACCTTTGTTACTTGTTTTCCCATGTTCTTTTTTTTGCTGATTTTTCAATTGATTTACCCTTTTCTCTATTTCTTCTTGATTATTTTCATCATCTATATAGTATTCCTACACACACACCTCATTGAGATCTTTAGGTTCATGGAGATTACTTTTCTTTGAAGGTAAGTGTGAAGTCCTTCCAAGTACTTATTCATAATATCCTCAACGTCCAAGTCCATGTTCAGCAACATGGCCTACCTCCGAAACTCCGTAGTATAGTCCTACACACTTTGACCACTGCCTTGTCTAAAATACTACCATTTAATCATTTGGTCATTCTTATGGCCAATAGGATAGAAGTTAGCTCTAAGTAATTCTTTAAATTTTTACCAAGATTTCACAATAGGATGTTTCTTCTTTTCATAAGTGGCTAGATGGGTTTCCCACCAAACCAGAGCATGTCCCTCCATTTTGAGACATGTAAAGGTGATCCTCTATGCCTCAATGACATTATGGATGATAAAATAGACTTCCAATTGTTTTAACCATTTATCAAGCAATTATGCATCTACTTGTCCTTCAAATATTTTAATTTCAACTTTTTTCAACTTTAAAAGTAGCATGATCAGATTTTACCTTCTCTTGCCATTGAAGTCTCTTCTTCACACTCTTCCCCATATTCTTCCTCATCTTGGCTCCTCCCTATGCAAAACATTTCAGATAAGCCTTGAACCACTAAGTCCATGGAGCCTTGCTTAACAGAAGTCATCTTCTACAAATCTATAAGTTCTTCTTGTCTTCTAAACATCCTATCCATCATGGTCTCCACCATCTCTATTCTACAAACCAAGTTCTCTTCCTACATTTTCCCCTGAATTCTATGTTTCCACTTGTAGAAATATCTAGAATGCAAGGTAAATCCTCTTCGCCTTTGGATCACATCATTGTCATACAAATCCAAGAACCAATACCACATTCCTAGATACTTGTTAGCTACGATATAAGAATGATCACGTAAACTATCTACTTTGGAATTTGTTCACAAAACCACAATTATACTTTGTTGTTCTACTTTCAAATAGAAAATGATAGTTGAGCTAGTGATTGAATTGTTTATGCCTTAGAACTAAAATTTTCAAAGAGAAATGAATTAACACACACACACACACATATGCTAAGGATTTTTATCCTGAAACCTTTAGAGGAGGAAAACCAGTCGGGAAGGGAAACCAACTCTTTCTTCCCTTTTTACTTTATTGGCCAATTCAAATTATCAGAGATACAGACTTTACAATAAGTGAGAAAGGAAATTGACAATGTCTCACACTTCCTCCCAACTACTTGACTGCTCTGTTCTCAAACTCTTTCTTCTACAAACTCAATTCCAACACTTTAGAACTCTTGCACTTACTCCCATGAAGTCTCTTACTTCCAATAATCAAAACTCTCCTTCCTACATGTATTTATATCCTTTCTCATGTCCTCCCATGTACTGGAGGATGGGAAAGGTCATGGAGGAGAAGAGACACGAATAACCTTTCCAATTATGGGACTGTTCATTTCAAATTTTATTTTCTATTCGAAAGTGAACGGACCACCACCTAGTATAGACTGAAATTCACATGCCCACCGCCTGATGCAACCTAGAATTTTCCACAAATAACCTAGGTGCACTGGTACATCACTCAGCCTAGACTGAGTGCTCACCCAAAGTGCGCAAAGGTGCTAGGCCCCTCTTTAGGGTTGATTATGTAGGATGTTAGCATGTTGAAGATAGAGCATATTCAGAACCATAATAAGTGAAAAAAATTCCACAGAGCATAACCATTCAATAGTGCACAACCAAATCTAGATCTTAAGGAATCATGAATTAAACAATAACTATGACAAGATTGATCATAAAAGAACCAATTACAGTCATGTTAACACCTTATCCATCCAATATACTCCATTATATTTAACACTGTAAAACATATAAGCTTCTTACATCATATAACATTACCATAAGTTTTTGTGTGCATCATATCTGATAGCATAACTCTACAATAACTCATACACAATATCTTGGTGTCTCTCTATAACTACACAGACTAATACATACTTATAGGGGTGGGTAATTTCCCTTCACCACCTACGTACTTCCCAAAATAGGTCACATGCTGAAAATAGCCATGCACCTTTACAATAATATCCACACATGCAAGTGCGCTAATAATAGATCTCCTATAGTTAACTGGAAATAATAATCCTATTATTATCTCGAACTCATGCATGGCGCTTAGTAGATGTTCATCCCCAAAATAGCATTTTCATGTCATGCAAGTCTTCATCCCATTATGTGCTCCGCACGCTATCTCCAAAAATAGCCTATAACCATGAAAAATGGCTAAGTCCCGAATCATCTTGTCTTGGCACGCATTTCCTTCCCTATCCTTTTGTGCCTTCAAATGCACCTTGTTCCCACGTGTGAATCTTCTGTGTGTCCTTAAAAAATATTGTCTGCTCAACATTACCCCACACTAAACTACATTGCCACCCCAATAATGGGGATTCCTTATGTTCCCAAAGAATAAAGAATAAGAATGGAAAGAATGTAAAGAATCATTGTACAAAGAATAGACTTCTATTCTGCGAAGCACCCTCCACTTCAACTAGGAGGATCAACTATGGATATTCTATTTTAATCTCAACCTCCAATGTTTTCTAGTCATCCAACGTGGTTCTTGTCTTCTTTGGAATGTCTGTAGCTATTGCTTCCAACTCATCCTGGGTAATCTCTCCTTTCTTATTCTGTAGTACTAGCACAAAATTGGCCATAGAAGACATCCTTCCCTCAAGAAGATCAATATTTTGTGCTATGATCTTTCTAATCTCATCTAGCCTCTCCTTATGGGAGTTTTGTGTTGTTATGCAAGGGCTTCACACTTTTGTTTTACTAATGCCAATCTTTCTACACACCCTAAAGTCTCATCCTTCACTACCTTCAGAAATTCATTATCTTCCATCAAAGTCCTGATCCTGATCACCACTTACGTGTTGTACATATGTTCAGAGCTTGATCCTCTTTCTTCATCTCATCTTATAAAGTATGGAGTAATACCTCGTAAGATGAAATCTTCCTAACCACGGAGGCCCTTACTCTCTCTACTTTCTTGTTAGGTTATGGAGCCTCTTTTCATGTGATAAAGTGTTGAAGATTGTACACTAAGAGTATTTTACACTTTCCATAGTTTTTGGCCTTAAAACGTGCTCAATATACTAAGAAATGTGCTTTTCTCACATGGGCAGGATTTTGAGCCATAGGTGTATGGGACAGTTTTGGCCCATGGTTTTGATACCCACATTTGTAAAATTTCTTAAGTAATTGTCCACTTATGTGGTTTTGCACATATAGTAGGGTTAATGTAACATTACGATGTGTTTTGAATTTGGGTGTGAATTCTATAGATTTTGTTGAGCATAGCTCCAAACAGATCTAGGTATTGTATTAAGAGAGTGGTGGCTTGTAATAAAATCTAAGCAAGTGATTCTTGGTGGACGTAGCCCAAATTGGGTGAACCATGTTAAATATTGTCTCTTTGTGTTGTTTTATTTTATTCTACACTTTTATTTGAGATTTGTAATATTTTCTACATATTAGTTTCTATTGTTGTGATTATGTGAGGGATTATTCCACATATTTTATCCCTTATTTCTTAACAATTGGTATTAGAGCCTCGTTTGGTTTGCTGAAGTGTTGAATCATAGGGAAATTTTTATCTTCAATGGGATCTATGGCATATGATGGAAGATCAAGGGTTGATAAATTCAACGGGAGAATTTTATACTTTGGAAGATGCAAATGTAAGATTACCTCTATCGGAAGGATATTTATATTCCACTATCTCGAGAAGGTGAACAAACCCTCAAGCATGACGGATGCAGAATGGGATTTGCTATATAGGAAGGCACTTGGGACAATCTGGATGTGTCTTGAATATTCGGTATTATTTAATGTTTCAAAGGAAAATACTACAAAAGAACTATGGATGCTTTAGGGAAATTTTATGAAAAACCCTCTGCCTCTAATAAGATACTTTTTATTGAAAAATTTGTTTAATATGAAGATGTCTAAGAATGGTTTAGTAGCAGATCATTTAAATGATTTTAAGATGGTTGTAAATATGATAACTTTGGTTACAATAGAATTTGATGAAGAAGTTAGGGATTTATTAGTTCTATGCTCTTTACATGAGAGTTGGAATAGCCTGGTAATGGCGGTAAGCAACTCGGTTTCAGCTAACTCAAAGTTGAAGTTTGAGGATGTTGTAGGGGTGATTCTAAGCGGGAAATGTGAAGAAAAAGGTCCGGGAATATTCTACTTCAAGGAATGCTTTGACAATGGAAACTAGAGGGAGATAGAAGAATAAAGGAAGCCATGGAAAATCAAAGGATTGGGAAAGGTCAAAATCCAAAAGAAAGATAGTATGTTGGCACTGTGGAAAGTTTGGGCATGTAAAGAAGGATTTTGGGAACTTCGGGATAAGAAGAAAACAAGGAGGCAAATGTGGCAATGAGTAATGTGTGTCATGATGCTTTGATTCTTTCTTTTCACAATATTACTAAATCTTGGGTTTTAGATTTAGGGGCTTCTTTCCATGCTACTCCACATAGGAATTATTTTTTTGATTATATTGAAGGAGATTTTGGGCATGTTTTTCTTGGTGATGATGATCCTTACAACATAGTTGGAAAAGGTTCTATTCGGGTTAAGATGTAGAATGGGAATACTTGGCTATTAAAGGATGTCAAACATGTGCCTACATTAAGATGAAATTTGATATTGGCAGGGAAGTTGGGAAGTGATGGCTATATTGTGATATTTACAGTGGACTCTTAGAAGGTTACCAAGGGGCTCTTGTGGTGACAAGAGGTAATAAGGTTGAAACTTTGTATTTAACTACTTATAGCACTAATTTTTGTAATCTTGTGGATTCATAAGTAGATACAACATTGTGGCACTATAGGCTCGGTCGTATGAGCCATAAGGCCATGAAGATCATAAAGAAGGATTTTCCTGTATATACAAAAATAGGTTTGGAGTTCTGTGAGGACTATATATATGGGAAACAGAAGCAAGTAAGGTTTCTCAAGGTTGGACCTACAAAGAAAGAGAGTAAGTTAGAGCTGGTGCATTCTGATGTATGGGGGCAAGCTCAGGTATCATCTCTTAAGGGTTTAAGTTATTATGTTACTTTTATTGATGATGCAACAATGAAAGCTTGGGTTTATTATATTAGAAACAAATATGATGTATTTGACACTTTTTTAAAATGGAAAGCCTTGGTAGAGAATGAAACAAGTCTTAAGCTAAAATGTCTCAGGTCAGATAATGGAGGGGATTATTCCAGCAATGAATTTGATTATTATTGTTATAAGAATCGAATCCACATGAAAAATATGGTTCCAGGAACTCCGCAGTAGAATGGGGTGTCAGAAAGGATGAACAGAACAATAATGGAATTTACTAGGAGCATGAGGTTACATGTAGGACTGCCTCTTTCTTTTTGGGCAGAAGTGGTGAGCACAACTGTGTACTTGATAAACAAAGGACCCTCAAGTGGCTTGGATGGAGGCATACCTGAGGAGGATTGGTATGGTAAGAAATTTGATTATTCATTTCTTAGAGTCTTTGGATGTGAGTTGTTTGTCCATATAAACAAGGACGATATGACCAAACTAGAGGCTAAATCGAAAAAATTACTTTCATTGGTTATGGTGGTGATGATTTTGGATATAAATGTTGGACTATTAAGGACAAGAAAATAATTCAATCTAGGGATGTGGTCTTTAATGAAAAATTCATGTATAAGCGGTAGTTGCGAGAAAATAGGGAAGAATCCAAAAAAATATGCAGCGGTAGAGAATATTCCAGATGGGAAAGTGACACATGAACCGAGTTAAGGAACCTCCTCAACAGGAACCCCAACTCCTATATTGAGGAGGTCTTCTAGGTTAAGAAGAGAACCCGAATAGTTTTTTCCTTCTCTTTATTATTTATTACTCACTAGCGGTGGAGAGATAGAGACCTTTGATGAAGCAATGTAGTTAGATGTTAGGAAGAAGTGGGATCAAGCCATGGATGAGGAGCATCAAGCTATCATGGAGAACCAGACATGGGATTTGGTAAAGCTACTTTGAAGGAAAAAGAGCATTACGGAACAAGTGGGTGTTTAGAGTCAAAGAGGAAGGAGGCAAGAAAATATTCAAGTCCCGGTTGGTGGTCAAGGGGTTTGCACAAAAAAAAGGTATAGATTTTGATGATTATTTTTCCCCCTGTAGTAAAAATGACTTCTATTAGAACTATTCTTGGAATAGTTGCAGTAGAAGACTTGCACTTAGAGAAGCTTGATGTAAAGACTGCATTTATCCATGGTGATTTGGAAGAGGATCTATATATGCTTTAGCTAGAGGGCTATGAGGTCAAAGGTAAAGAGGAGATGGTGTGCAAACTGAAGAAGAGATTGTATGGATTGAAACAAGCTCCGTGTTAATGGTATAATAAATTTGATAGCTTCATGAGCGAGTAAGGTTATATTAGATGCCATTCGACCATTGCATGTATATAAATAAATTTGAGGATGGAAGTTATATTATCATGTGTTTGTATGTGGATTATATGTTGGTTGCAGGTAAAAACATGTAGGAAATAAATTACTCAAGAAGCGATTAAGTGAATCCTTTTTCGTGAAGGATTTGGGGTAGCCAAACAAATCCTTGGTATGAGGATATCTCGGGATAGGAAGGAATGGAAGATGAATTTATCTCAGGAAGAGTACATTAAGAAGGTCTTGGAGACGTTTAATATATAGGATGCTAAACTGGTTGGGACTCCTTTGGCAAGGCATTTCAAGTTATCAAAGGAGTAGTGTCCCAAGATAGAGCAGGAGAGAACCCATATTTCCAAGTTACCTTACTCATCATTGGTTGGTAGTTTGATGTATGCCATGGTGTGCAATAGGCCTAATATTTCCCATGCTGTGGGAGCGGTGAGTAGATTTATGAGTGATCCAGGTAGATATCATTGATAGGAATTAAAGTGGATCCTTCGGTATTTGAGAGGGATCATGAGGATAGTTTTTTGATACAGTGGATTAAACACCACTTTGTGTGGTTATGTAGATTCATATATGGATGGAGATGTAGACAGTGTGAGGAGCACGACAGGTTATGTTTACACTATAGGTGGGACAACAGTGAGATGGATTTCATGACTACGAAGGCGGTGGCTTTTTCAACCACGGAGGCTTTGAGTATGTTTTTACGCCACATAGGAAAGAAAAGAAATGATTTGGTTACAAAAATTTCTTGAGGATTTGGGGCATAAGAAAGAGGAAGGAAAACTGCATAGTGATAGTCAGAGTGTTATACACCTAGCTAGAACTATGATTTCAACTCTAGGAAAAATCATATATAGTTAAGGTACCATTTCATCAGGACATATTTGGAGGAAGAGAAGTTGAAGCTGGAGAAGATTCATACCACTCAAAATCCTGTAGACATGATAACCAAGGTGGTCACAAGGGAAAAACTGAAGCTATGTTCAACTTTGGTTGGTCTTCACGGAAACTAGTGAAGGGTTGAGAATCTTTCTCAGAGGAAAAATAGTCTCCAAGTGGGAGATTGCTAGGTTTTGGAACCTGTTTTCATGTGAGAAAGTGTCAAATACTATAAACTAAGAGTATTGTACACTTTCCATAGTTTTTGGGCCTTAAAACGTGCCCAGTATACCGGGAAACATGCTTTTCTCACATGGGTGGGAGTTTTGACCCATAGGTTTATGGGATGATTTTGGCCCATGGTTTTGATACCCATGGTTTTTAAAAATGCTTAAGCAATTGTCTACTTGTGTGGTTTTGTGCATATGATAGGGTTAATGTAACATTGCAGATGTGTTTTGAATTCGGGTGTGAATTCTATAGAGTTTTTTTAGCATAGCTCCAAACAGATTTGGGTATTGTATTGAGAGAGTGGTGGCTTGTAATAAAATATAAGCAAGTGATTCTCAGTGGACGTAGCCCAAATTGAGTGAACCATGTTAAATATTGTCTCTTTGTGTTGTGTTATTTTATTCCGTACTTTTATTTGAGATCTGTAATATTTTTGCATATTAGTTTCTCTTTGTTGTGATTACGTGAGGGATTATTCCACATATTTTATCCCTTATTTCCTAACATTTTTGTTCAAGATCCTTTGGCACTGGCATTCGAATTGGTCCATATTCAAGCACCAAATCAACTAATGTGCACACATAATGCATAGCCAAAGGAAACTTCTCAGTACCTTAGACTCCAGATGCGATCTTGCTTTCATAAATAATCACAAATTTCTTCTTCCATGTTGTTGAAGGCCTCATTATTTTTTCTTCTTTAGATCCTTCTCTCCTTTTAGACACGCTATTTCTGTAGTTTTTCCTTTTTATCTTCAAGTAGCTCTCTAATAGTGGCATCCTTATGGATATTCCTTTGCACCACCTCTATAGATACCTTAACCAAGGAATTTCTCACCTACTCATCAGACATGAGAGTGGGCTTTATAATCATGTGCCTACTCTAAGGTGCCTTCTTCACTCTTCTTAATACACAAGACTCATCGTATACATCAAAATTTGGTTCATCCATGTGAGTTTGTATGGAATAGGATAGTTGTTTCCTTGTGCACATAGTGGCCATGTCTTGGTCCATCACCTCCCACCCATATAACTCCTTCAGTCAACTATGCTTTAAAAATAGTCATGAATGATTTTTCTTATGTCCTCATAATAGCCCATACTCATCACAATGTATTCTCCACTTGTTCTCTTTCTTTTTGGCCCCTTAGGAACCTAAGAACTAAGGTTTGGAGTTGGCCCTTTGACATCCTGAGTAGTATCATGCGCGTGAGGTTGCTCATGCTCTGTTTCTTCTACCTCCTTCACCCCTTCCTCTTCATCCTTCATGTCCTCATCTCTGGGCTCCTCCACATCTTCTAGCTACAGGTGGGGTCCCAAGCGTGCTCTTTATCGAATCCTTTTCCTCCTCATTCATCTTTAGTTTTCTCTTCTTCTTCTCGATTACCTATTTACGAGGGGAGAGTTGTGGTGATCTTCGTACAAACCATGGATTTCCCATGCCTTGGGTCCTTGTTCTTCTGAATACCCTCTTAAAGTGGTGCTCTTCATGGACTACTTCCACATCCAAGTCCTCATCTCCTTCTTAGACCTGAGGTGGATTATCTGCGCATGCTCATTCTCCACTCTATCTCTGGGCTACCTCCGGCCTCTATAATCCAAGCTTCCATTATCTTCATGTTCTTCTTTCTCCTTGTATACCTCTATAGTCACTACAGGATTTAGAGTTGGCACATTATCCACTATATGTTTTCCTTTAGGTGGCCCTTGGAGCATGAACTCATTCTCCACATACTTGTTATTCTCTATCTTAGGCTTAAGCTGAAGATATACAAGCATGGATCCACTATCCCCAATAGCCAAGCTTACTAGCTTCATACTTATAATGTCTGAAATGATCTTCTCAATGAAGGAAATTCATCTTGGATACACATATGTATTCCTTAGGGTGTGGTATTCACAATCTACCTTGTCTATGTTGAAGCTAAAATGACATGCATCGAGAAATCATGGAACCGAGACACAGAAGTAGCGCCTTTGTGAAGGCATAGGGAAATTTATACAATGGGATCCATGTCCCATCCTCATGGAAGACTGTACACTAATAATATTGTACACTTTCCATAGTTGTCTCATAGAGGTTTGGGTCGGGCCGGGCCCCAAGCGCAGTCCAGGGTGCAGCCCCGAGAAAAAAATTACCCTTAAAATGTGCCCGATATACCGGTAACGTGATTTTCTCATATGGGTGATATTTTTGACCCATAGGTTTATGGGACGATTTTGGCCCATGGTTTTGATACACACAGTTTCATAAAATTGTTTAAGCACTTTTCTACTTATGTGGTTTTGTGCATATGGTAGGTTTAATGTAACATTGCAGATGTGCTTTGAATTCGGATGTGAATTCTGTAGAGTTTGTTGAGCATAGCTCCAAATAGATCTAGGTATTGTATTGAGAGAACAATGACTTATAATAAAATCTGAGCAAGTGATTCTTCGTGGACGTAGCCCAAATTGGGTGAACCACGTTAAATATTGTCTCTTTGTGTTGTGTTATTTTATTTTGCACTTTTATTTGAGATCTGTAATATTTTCTTCATATTAGTTTCTACTATTACGATTCTATGAGGGATTATTCTGTATATTTTATCCCTTATTTCCTAACATTTATGTTCAAGGTCCTTTGGCATTGGCATTCAAATTGGTCCATGTTCAAGCGCCAAATCAACTAATGTGTACATATAATGCATAGGCTGAAGGAAACTTCTCAAGTACCTTGGAATCCGGATGCGATCTTGCTTTCGGAAATAGTCACAAATTTCTTCTGCCATGTTGATGAAGGCCTCATTATTTTTTTGCTATATATCCTTCTCTCCTTTTAGATGTGCTATTTATGTAGTGTTTTCCTTGTTAGCTTTAAGTAGCTCTCTAATAGTGGAAGCCTTATCGATATTCCTTCGTGCCACCTCTATAGATACCTTAACCAAGGCATTTCTCACCTACTCATCAAACATGAGAGTGGGCTTTATAATCATGTTCTTTCTCTAAGGTGCCTTTTTCACCCTTCTTAATACACAATACTCTTCACATACATCAAAATCTGGTTCATCCATGTGATTTTGTATGGACTAAACGATTGTTTCCTTGTGCGTGTATTGGCCATTTCTAGTTCCATCAACTCCCACTCATATAACTCCTTGAGTCCACCATGCTTTGAAAATAGTCATAGAAGAATTTTCTTATGTCCTTAGCATAGCCCATACTCAAAGACAACATATTATCCACTTGTTCTCTTTATTATTGGCCCCTTAGGAACCTGAGCACTAAGGTTTGGAGTTGGCCCTTTGACATCCTGAGTAGTATCATGTGCGTGAGGTTTCTCATGCTCTGTTTCTTCTTCCTCCTTCACCCTTTCCTCTTCATCCTTCATGTCCTCATCTCTAGGATCCTCCAAATCTTCTCGGATACATTGGGTAAATAGGCATGCTCTCTGCTGACTCCTTCATCTCCTCATTTAGCTTTAGCTTTCTCCTCTTCTTCTCAGTTTCCTATTTTTGAGGGGAGAGTCATGGTTATCTTCTTATAGGATATGGAGTTCCCACACCTTGGGTTCTTGTTCTTCTGAATACCCTCTTAAAGTGGTGCTCTTCATGGACTACTTCCACATCCAAGTCCTCATCTCCTTCTTACACCTAAGGTGGAGTATCCGCGTGCTTAGTCTCCACTCTATCTGTGGGCTACCTCCGGCCTCTATGATCCAAGCCTCCATTATCTTCATGTTCTTCTTCCTCCTCATCTATTTCTATAGCCACTGCAGGCTTTAGAGCTGGCATATTATCCACTGTATATTTTCCTTTAGGTGGCCGTGGGAGAATGAACTCATTCTCCACATACTTGCTATTCTCTATCCTAGGCTTGAACTGCAGATATACAAGCATGTCTCCACTGTCCCCAATAGCCAAGCTTACTATCTTCATACTTATAATGTCTGAAATGAGCCTCTCAATGTAGGAAATTTGGCTTGGATACACATATGTCTTCCTTAGGATGTGGTAGTCATAGTCTACCTTGTCTGTGTTGAAGTTCGAGACGGCACACATCAATAAATCTATAAGCCGAGGCCTAGAAGTAGCACAATGTGAAGGCATAGGGACATTTGCATAATGGGCTCCATGTCCCATCCCTCATGGAAAACCACGTGATGTAGAAGTGTTGGTACACTTTGAAAACTATATTGTATTCCTACTAACAAAGGGAGCTCATTGGGAATGTTCCACTCCTCCTCAAACGTTGTGTGAAGTTGGTCATACCATGTTTCTAACCTCTACTTAAATCAGCCACTCATTGATCCTTCACATAATTTTTGTTCAAACCTCTTTGTGAGGGAATGTCTTTCTAACGGGTACTCCTAGATCTTGTTCTTTGGCCCGTCAGGCACTCCAATTTCTTAAAATACAAGAGAAAGTAGGATAGCACCAAAACTTATCTTTTCTCTTGTGTGTGCTTCCTCAACAATGGTTTTACGTAATATAGCATGTTAAGTTGTTTACTACTCCACGAGACATTTTCTTTACAATATGAAGTCAAATGGTGTTTGCTTGTGACCATTTCTCTTGGTCATTCAGCTTGGTGAGAAGATGTGCAACTTCCTACACCATAGGAATTTTCTTCAATTTATCTATGTCCATTCCATGTGGACCCTTGGTATACCCCAAATCCTTTCTTGTTTCTATAACCATTTCTTTATCAGTTAGATCACTAACAAGGTCTATCCTTGTGCCCTTCAATCCTATTAGTGTTGAAACCAGGGACATTGTGATCCTAACCCTTCATTCGGTGAAATAAAATAAGTCCTCATGGACTCGACTCATAAGCCATTGGTATAAGGGTTCATATTTTCCAAGATATGGGAGCTCATACAACTGATAAATTCCTACCTACTTAAGCAACTTTTCCCCAACATTTTCATACACTGGCATATCCTCCACTAAGCGCTTGTTTGTCTTCTTATTCAGAAAAGTTTCCAAATCTCCCTTTTTTCAGTGGTATGGTGGTTGTAGTCACATATTTTACATTTGCGGATGTGGGAATCCCACTCTTGTTCAACTATTACTCCTTTTGGGTACTGCATCTCTGAAAAATTTCTCTTAGGAGTAATTTCAACTTCAACTTCTACCTTCTTCTTTCCTTTCATGCCTATTGTAGGTGCTTTCTTTGGTGCCATCATAAAAATCCCACCTTTTGTCATCTATAATGAGTAAAATCAAACCCTAGCTCGAATCTGCATGCCCTAGCTTGAAACCGTGTTCCCTAGCTCCTTCTCAACGCTTCTTATTCACTCAAACCCTTCACCAATGGGGACACAAGCCTCTTTTGTGCAATAGTCTACTCTCCACGTTTGGTTTCACAATGCTCCACACCTCAACATGATTCGCTCGGCTTAGTTACACTTAGCTCACTCAAATACTTGTTGATTGCAAAGGTAAAAATGAACTGCATCACGTCTTTATATAGATTTTTAAAAAGTTAGTGCATTTATTGCTCCTTCACCTCTAAATAATCCTCTCATTAATTGACCATTTTTACAATCTCCATGTGGTACATATTCACGCCCCAACTATAACCTTCTAGCGTGCCTTCCTACCTTATGGCTCTGACTTATCTTAAGTGTGATTTTTTGCACCCGAGTACCTCGCCACTATGCCTTCCCCTAGTAGTCTCCATGCCTGCTACTTACCCTCACGTTATACTATTACCTCATTTATCTCCATCTATGTTCATCTTCATTAGAAGCATTATCCTTTTTAGCAGCTCCTTTCCACACTTAACTAGCACATGTAATAGTTTTGTTCTCATGTGTACCCAGTTGTGAATAACCACCCCACACCAATGGTATGTGTAATCCTCTACGCATGAAAATACTTCAGATGGTATTTAGCTTCCAATGCGCAAATGTGCTTATTAAACAAAAACCAAACTAAATTGAAAAGGAATAGTATGAATAAGGAAATACATTAAAGGAAATACATAAAGTAGAACCTATTCTAAATGGCAATACTACCTTCTTACAAACACCAACAAGACTTATTTATAGTGGGGCTCTGAGACTACTCCCATTGAAGTAACCAGTAACCATATTCCATCAAGTGTCTCTAACTGGAAAGCACGTGATTCAATTATATGATTGATAACATACGGCCCTAACCAATGCACTTTAAGCTTGCACGGATGGTGAAGAAAATTATAATCATAAAAAAGTACCATATGTCCAATATCAATCTTTTTTATCCTTGATGTGCCTTTCATGCCATACGCCTAGCCTTTTCCTACTTCGAATCCAACATGTTATGGCACACATCTCATCCAATTTGTATCAATTTATCAATTCTTTCTTTTAATTTTTGCTCATTGTCTAGACCTCCGATTAATACATGCAATATGCAAAGAAGGTAAAATGAATTCTATAGGAATAAGCTGCTTCTACGTCAAACACCAAGTGAAAGGGTTTGGCCTTGTTCAACCTTTTGTATGTTGTTTTATGCACCTAAATCATGACAAAACTTTATTATCCCAATATTTCCTTCCAACATCAATTTTTTTTTCAATGTCTAGATCAAAATATTGTTGAAGGCCTCAGTAGTCCCATTTTCCTAAGGATGATAGGGTGTAGTCTTGTGATGTATAATCATAAATTCATCCAATAGTATCCTAATTGTCTCATTCAAAAAGTGTGTACCCCTATCACTTGTCAAGCTCAGTGGGCATCCATACCTTATAAGAATGTTTTCCCATAAGAACCTAGTTGTTATAGCTCTGTATAATCCTTGGTAGGTGTTGCTTCTACCCACTTTGTAATATAATCTATGCAAGTGATGATGTAACACGATCTAGTTCTATGCGATTGGCCAAATAGGATCCATGATTCTATAGCCCATTTATTAAATGGCTCTGCACTAGGAATAGGTCTTAAAGGAATTTCATCTTTTTCCAAGGTTTATCAAGGCGCTAACAGTGATCACACACCTTCTGATATGTTTTAGAATCTTTGTAGAGGATCTCCCACAATTATCCGGTGAGTAAAATCTTGCAAGTAGTGGCTTCACCTACAGTGCCCACTGTACAACCATGAGCGTCTTCCATGATATCCATGTGCTCATGCTCTAGTACACCTGACACACATACTTCATCTTGGCCTAACTTGTATAGGTCACCACTGATCAACATAAAGGTGTTGCGTAAATTTTAAGTTGTTTCTTCTCTAAGGATTTCATTCCTTTTGGCACCATACATGTATGTAAAAAGACAACAATATCCTCCAATTCCAAAGGCGCACATTGTAACTTTGTCTGACTATCCGCATACAGTATTGTATCTTGATTGTCTACACGTCCTCTCATGACTAAATTATTGATAGATGGTGCGGGCCGAATTACTTTTACTGGTTTTACCATAGTTGTGAAATCAAATTCTTAGAATAAGAACACCCATCGACATATGCACCCCTATAAAATGGGATTGTTTACCAAGTATTTCAATGCCATGTGATCGGTATAAAATAAAAATGGTGTTACTAGTAGGTATTGTCTGAATTTATGCAGTGCATAGATCATTGACAAGGCTTCACGCTCAGTAGTTGTATAATTCTACTCTACAGGAGTCAACTTTCTACTAGCAAAACAAATAGGATGATCTATAATTCCTTCTCCATGTTGAGCTAACACCATGCCAATGGTCATGCCAGAGGCGTCCACATGTACATGAAATGGTTGGTTCCATGAGGGAAAACATAGAATAGGCATTGTAGTAAGTCTCTCCTTCAATGCCTCAAATGCACACTATTGTGGTTATCCCCAATAGAATTTCCCTTTTCCCTTTAGTAACTCTTCTAAGGGTGCAACAATCTTAGCATATCCTTTGATAAATTTTCTATAATACCCAGTGTGACCCAAGAATCTGCACATCTCACTCTAACCGCGAGCTCTTCTAGGCCTACAATAAGCTGCAACCTTAGCTGGATCCACTAACCAACCTTCCTTGTAGATTATGTGCCCTAACAAAGTGCCAAAAGGTGTAGCAAACACACACTTATTGATGTTTAAGGGTAAGTGCAACAAGTTGGTGGACAAAAAAGGGGTCATAAGTGGACGTCATATTGCAAAAAATAGTGAAATCTCAACTCGTAAGGATTATTAGAAATATGCACACTCAAAAATTAGAAAAATTTACATAAATATGAATCGTAGCATCCAGAATCTAGTTTCTAAACTACTAATTTAAAAAAAAAAACCGAACAAGTTTAGCTATATTAAACACTTAAAATTATATGACTTGTTTTTTTTTTTTTAAACCTATAAGATTGTAGTTTGTTTGCTCGTGATTTGGATGACCAAATCTTGTTATTTTTTTCCATTTAGTGAAAAGTTAAATGTAGTTGTCTATCTTGGGATGGATTTTATTTTGTATTTTTTTGAGCAATATTTTTTTTTATGATTTTTTCCGTGAAAGTGGTCTAAAAGATTTAGAAAATGGTGAATTTTCTATTTTCCCTTATAATAACTATATAAAAAAATATCGAAATAAAATATATATATTTTTAACGTGTATATAATTTCTCCACGCTTGGCATGGTATAAGTTTTATCACATTTTGATAAGTGAAACAAAAGTTGCGAGTCTTAAACGTAGACACACGAACATTCATGAGAAAAATGTCTTAAAGACCTATTGTTAGTAAAAGAAATTATAAAATGATATTTATCTTATTCTATTCACTTTAAAATCAATATTTCTCTGACGAAGCTACTGAGTCTCCCCTATCAATGGCACCATTTTTGTGAAATTTTGTTCGGTTTTTAGCATGG
This sequence comes from Taxus wallichiana var. yunnanensis, assembly GCA_018340775.1. Lineage (NCBI taxonomy): Eukaryota > Viridiplantae > Streptophyta > Pinopsida > Cupressales > Taxaceae > Taxus > Taxus wallichiana. The sequence goes on from CM031234.1 coordinate 438,488,961, forward strand.
TTCAAGTTTGTGGAAGAGAAAATTTGAAGGTTTATGACCTTTTACACTTCATAATGACCTTTCATAGCTTTGGTGGGGTAAAACAATAATTTCCCGAGCCTTAGGGTCATATTTGATGATACAGATAGAACCGCAATTGTGGGTTTTATAACAAGAACCATGATCACACTTTATAAACCATGAGCATGGTTTATAAAGCACGATCGTGGTTCGTAAATCATATTTATAGACATCCCAATGTTCTAATTACCATGTGATTTTTACTGTTTGACTTTACCGTATAAATTACTGTAAAATTCTGTCGTTTTCTACATGTTTTTCTTATCACCGGAAGCAAAACATCATGGGAGATAAGAAACAAAGTAAAAAAGGAAGTCATTAAGTAAAAAACACCAAACGAATTAGAGGAAAACATATTTCAAAATGTTGAGCGAATGTGGAATCTTTGTGAATCAAGAAGAGGTTCATATTCAACCCCTACTATTATAAGCAATGAGAAACCAGGTAATGTTTCTACTATCAATGTTGAAGTTGAATTAAATAATCGTGATGAAGATATTTTTACTATCATTGTTGAAGAAGAATTAAATACTCCTGATGTAAAAAATGTTGAAATTAAAGGAGATAATGAAAATGTGAATAAGGAAATTCGAGTTAAACCGTAGGCAAAAAAAATTGACAAAAACACTTCTTAGGATTTTCTGTAAGAAACCTAATTACTTTATTGAATTTGATGTAAAAATTTTGAAACCAATGTCTGAAAAACTTTCTAAACGGAAAATCAAAAGAAAAGCCACTGAAATTTGGGATAATCATTTTGAAATTTTAAATGATTCCCAAATATGTCATTTGTTGGTTAGTTTGATGAAATTTATTAAAATGAGACCTATATTAAACACCTTAGGATTGATGATATCTAATATACGTGTTCAAACCTATACACTTGTCAAAAACCTTCATGATGCATATCACACTATTGGTGTCAAGAGACGCACTAGGGATAGTAATATTGTGCATCGTGTACTTGCTACTAGTGTTGTAAGTGAATCAATAAAAAAACAACATTTGATTACGTAAACAAGTTGAATGTTGCAAGTTAATCGAAAAATCTAATGAAAGCAATTGAAATACGTAATATCCATCAATCACTCAATAGCGCCAATTTTGGGCATTTTCTCGCTAGAGCATCACCTAAGGACAAAGATAATTTTGATGTTATGAGAGAAGTTGTTATTCAATTTTGGCATGATAACACTAGAGTTTCACCTAATACAAGAGATGTTGTAAAATGAAGAGTTGGTTCTACTAATCGTGAAGCACATCCAAATTATTTCTTAGATATGACTCAAACTCAATTTTTCGTAAGTTTGAACAAAAGCATCTGGAAATTAAAATTAGTCAATGTTTTTGAAATGTTGAAACCATTCTCTGTGAAAATCAATCCGCTTGCACCACTTGTTGTTGTAGGCAACATGTTGAATTTACGATTCATTATGCTAAAATTTTACGTATTCGTTCTAATTTTCATTCTAAAACTATGTTATCAGAATGTGGTGTTCAAGTTCCACCAATATCTTCTAGGGATTTCATTCCTATGATATTTTGTGAAAGAGAAGTTGGACAATTTTTTTATAGTCATGATTATTTAGATGGAAGTTGTGGTACATGTAGTGGATTACCTAAATTGGAAAGTTTCATCCATGAGAAAATTGAAGGTGTAATAGAACATAATTTAGTTGAGTTTGATAAATATAAATTAGTTCCATACCAGTTGAAAGATGGAAAAGAGTCTAAACGGTGTGAGCTAGTTACAAAATATATGTCTATTTTTCAATTTATGAGAAAATTTAAGGATGAAATTGTTTATGAGTATGCTAGGCATACACATAGAGCTTGATGGTTAGATGAACAGTTCAAGATATGAAAAGACACATTTCTTATTGGTCTACTATTGTTTTAGTGATCAATTTTATAGATAGTTACTCATTGCAACCACAAATGGAGGTTTAATCACAATATTACAACTCAGTACAAGTTGCCATTTTTGTGCATATAGCAATTATACATTCTCTTGACAATACAGAGAATGATCAAAAAAATTTAAGAGAGTACCACTTTTATATCAGTGATGATCGTACTCATTCTACTGAATTTGTGTAAGGGTGTTTCCAGTTATTTTATGGAAACTTGTATGATAGGGACATCCACTTCAAACAACATTATATATGGTTAGATAATTACACATCTCAGTTTAAGAATGCATGAATGTTTTATTGGATGAGCGGGATACATGCCAAGATCGAGTGTGGAACATATTTGGAGTTTCACTGAGGCTAGAAATGGAAAAGGAGAGCATGACGGTGCAGGGGCATGTGTGAAAATAGCTCTTGTAAGAGAAGATTTGAAGTATAAAGATGGTGCTAAATTGAAAGATGCAAAGAGCATAGTGGAATGGTGTATTGACAACATGGCCCAAGGTTCTCAAGAAAATTCCACAGTTCACAGATACTTTTTGTTGATAGAGGAACAACAAATTGGTAACTACGAGGATTGTATGACACTCAATGGGTCCAGTGATATGCACTCATTTTGTAACTCAGACGCTACTTCGTGGGCCACATGGATAAGAAATTTGACATATTTTTTTGCATCTTGTATCAAATTTGTCACTATGTTGAGTGTGATTCACAAGAATGGGTGGTTGGATGGATTTGTAGGCCTCTAACTCTGCTTCTTAGTTATCAACCTCCACAAGCATTACGACTTGTTTCTGTAGATGAAGTTGCAACATCTAAGGACTTTGATGAAATTTTGATTTTGGTGCGACAAGGTATTTATGGTTATTTACAATTTTTGTATTGAGTTATGTCCATTGAAATTTTAATATGTAAAATTTAAATTTGAGTTGAAACCTTTGTTTTTATAGGACATGTGTTTACATTTATTGCGATAGAAGACAATGAAGAAGGAATAGACTATTTCTTATGTCATTGCATTGAGGAAAGAAATAAGTTGACTTCTCCTGTTATAGATGGCGAAGATATTGAGTACCCTACAAGGTCAATGGTAGTTCTGGAACTTGGTTTCGATAGTATCCATTAAAAAATCCTCTATTTGGGTGTTTAAAGACTTTGAGACACATAGGAAAATACTCTTATTTTTCATCTAGTTCTAGCGACAAATAGCTAGTTGTATAGATATCGAGGAATGCCTAATAACAAGATTCTTTAGAAGGTTTGAGAGTCAGATCATGAAGCAATCATGTCTGCTATTCAGAGTAGATCCAATCCTGATGGTTCATTGGAATGAATTTACAATGCTCATGTCTGGTATATATAATTTCTTTGATATAATTTCTTTGGTATATATAAATTTGTTAGTTAGATAAATTTAAGTTCATATATTTTATTAAATTTGTGTATTTTATATATATCTAGTATGGTTTTGATTTGAAACTTAATTTTTTTACTAACACTTTTATGTGCAGGAGTTATTAGTGCTAAAAAATCTTTCACCTTCACATGGTTAGGTCTTGTTAGTAGAGAATTATAAATTTTCGAAGCTAAGATAAGATTTCATTGTTTTACAAGAAAAGAGAAGCAATTAACAACGATTTATGTACCTGTGGAGGGGGTTCTTGGCTCCGGAGGAGGTAGCCTAGAAGGACCTGGAGCTTAGAGAACCAAAATGATACCTCCCCAAGTGTTTACAAGACCATCCCTACACGTGTGCATAGTCGGTTCGGTGCCACAACCCACCGTTTGCAAAATATATTGTTTGACAACCTTACACTGGCTCAAACTGCACTATTTCACGCGTTTACAAATAATAGGGCAGTGAGGGAACTGATTAGAGAAGGAAAAAATTGAGACAGTATATTGTAGAGGGTCCCTACACCAAGGTGTAGGATCGGACAAGACATCTCTAGGTACCACGGAGTGCGCATAGTCACCCGTTGAAGTTGAACAATTTTTTGGTCTCAGGGCTCTTAAGGGACTACGCCCGAATGAGGTATCCCGGAAGAAATGACATTGTCGCACACTAAAATGACACCTCCTCTATCATTCACCTAGCCACTCATATGTTTTGGCACATTTGGTTCCATGCCACGACCCACCATTTACAAAATATACCATTTCACAGCCTTACACTATCTCAAACTACACTATTTGGTGCATTTGCAAACAATAGGACAACGAGAGCACCGATTGGAGAAGGAAAAAAATTGAGATAGGATATTGTAGAGGGTCCTTACACTAAGGTGTAGGATCATATGAGATATCTCTAGGTGTCACGGAGTTCAAGTAGTTACCTATCAAAGTTTAACAATTTTTGGTCTCAGGGATCTTAAGGGACTACACCCAAACAAGGTAGCCCAGAAGCAACGATGTTGTCACACACCAAAATTAAACCTCCTCTAGTGTTCACCTAGTCACTCGGATGTTTTGGCGTAGTCGGTTCGGTGCCACGACCCACCATTTGCAAAATATACCGTTTGACAGCCTTACACTATCTCAAACTACACTATTTGACACGTTTGCAAACAATAGGGCAGCGAGAGAACCTATAAGATAAGGAATAAACCAAGATAATTTATTGCGAGAGGGTCCCTACACCAAGGTGTAGTATCAAAGAGACATCTCTAGGTGCCACAAAGTGCGCGTAGTCACCCATCGAAGTTGAACGATTTTTTTGGTCTTAGGGCTCTTAAGGGACTACGCCCAAACGAGGTAGCCTAGAAGCAACAACATTTTTGCACATTGAAATGACACCTCCTCTAGCATTCACCTAGCCACCCAAATGTGTCGGTGTAGTCGGTTTGGTGCCACAACCCACCATTTACAAAATATATTATTTGTGACCTTACACTATCTCAAACTGCACTATTTCATGTGTTTGTAAACAATAGGGAAGTGAGAGCACCGATTGGAGATGGAATACACTAAGAATATTATAGAGGGTCCCTACGCTGAGGTATAGGATTAGACAAGATGTCTCTAGGTGTCATGGAGTCTGCGTAGTCACCCGTCAAAGTTGAACAATTTTTTTGTCTCAGGGCTCTTAACGGACTACACCCGAACAAGGTATCCTGGAAGCAATGACATTTTCGTGCACCAAAAAATGCCTCTTCTAGCATTCACCTAGCCATCCAGACGTGTCGTGCAGATTGGTTCGGTGTCATGACCCACCATTTGCAAAATATATAGTTTGTGACCTTACAATGCGGCTCAAACTACACTATATGGCACGTTTGCAAACAATAGGAAACAAGAGCACCGATTGGAGAAGGAAAAAACTGAGATAGAATATTGTAAAGGTCCTATGCTGATGTGAAGGATCAAATGAGACATCTCTAGGTACCACGAGTGTGCGTAGTCACCTGTCGAAGTTGAACAATTTTTTGGTCTTAGGGCTCTTAAGGGACTACACTGAACAATGTATCTCGAAGCAATGATGTTGTCATGCACTTTGAAATTAAATCTCCTTTAGCATTCACCTAGCCAATTAGATGTGTTGGTGTAGTCGGTCTAGTGCCATGACCCACCGTTTGCAAAATATATTGTTTGACATCCTTACACTGTCTCAAACTACACTATTTTGTGTGTTTGCAAACAATAGGGCAGCGAGAGCACCGATTGGAGAAGGAAACAACCAAGACATGCTATTTTAGAGTGTCCCTACATGAAGGTGTAGGATCATAAGAGACGTATCTAGGTTTCATGGAGTTTGCATAGTCACCCGTCGAAGTTTAACGATTTTTTTGGTCTCAAGGCTCTTAAGGGACTACGCCCGAATGAGGTAGCCCGGAAGAAATGACATTATCACACACCAAAATGATTCCTCCTCTAGCATTCACCTAGCCACCCGTGGATGTTTTGGCACATTCGGTTTGGTGCCATTACCCATTGTTTGTAAAATATACCGCTTGACAAACTTACATTGTGTCAAACTTGCACTATTTGGGCGTTTGCAAACAATAGAGCGTGAGAGCACCGATTGCATAAGGAAAAAACCAAAACATGATATTGTAGAGGGTCGTTACACCTAGGTGTAGGATTAGATGAGACATCTCTAGGTGCCATGGATTCCACGTAGTCACCCATCGAAGTTGAATGATGTTTTGGTCTTATGGCTCTTAAGGGACTATGCCTAAACGAGGTAGCCCATAAGCAACGACATTGTTGCGCACCGAAACAATGCCTCCTATAGCGTTCACCTAGCCACCCAGATGCATTGGTATAGTCAATTCAGTGCCATGAACTACCGTTTGCAAAATATATCATTTGATAGCTTTACACTGTCTCAAACTACACTATTTGGCACGTTTGTAAATAATAGGGCAGCGAGAGCACCGATTGGAGAAGGAAAAAATCGAGACATGCTATTGTTAAGGGTCCCTACGCCGAGTTGTAGGATTAGACAATACATCTTTAGGTGTCATGGAGTCCACGTAGTCACCCGTCGAACTTGAACAATGTTTTGGTCTTAGTGCTCTTAAGGGACTATGCCCAAATGAGGTAGCCCGGAAGCAATGCCATTGTCACGTACCAAAATGACACCTCCTCTAGTGTTCACCTAGCCACCCAGATGTGTTAGCATAGTCATTTTTTTTCCACGACCCACCGTTTACAAAATATACCATTTGACAAATTTACTGATGTCTCAAACTGCACTATTTGGCATGTTTGCAAACAATAGAACAACGAGCACTTTGATTGGAGAAGGAAAAATCTGAGATAGGATATTGTAGAAGGTCCCTATGCCAAGGTGTACGATCAAAAAAAGACATCCTTAGGTTCCACAGAGTCCTCATTGTCACCTATCAAAGCTGAATGATTATTTTTATCATGGATCTTAAGGGACTATGCCCAAACAAAGTATCTCGGAATCAATGACGTTGTCGTTTGTTGAGTTGTGGAGCTCAATTACTTCATTTTAGCATGTAATTTGAACTTTTTGGAAAACATAGTAACTAGCATTAGTTAAGGGAAGACTGACATCAGTTAAGGGCAAGTAGGAATTGGCGGCGATTAGGCGGAACCAAAGATCGGTTACTTGCAACGAAGTTTTAATTAATTCTCGGGAATTATATCTATTTTTAGCATTAAAATAGATTTATTGATTGTAATTGCATGGCTAAGTTACCTAACTCTATAAATGAATATATAAGAAAAAAAGTTAGGGTTTGGAAGCAATGATAAACAAGAATTAGAAAGAAATTGAAAAAGGTTGGTGAGAGAGAATTCTTGGTGGTAAAGCAAAATCTTAAAGGAAGAAAGTACTTGAACATTGAAGAGATGTGAATGATTGTAAATCTTCATTGTATATCTTGTTAATACTTTGGATAATAGATTGGCTTATTTCTTGGTGGATTTAGCCCATACTAGGTGAACAACGTTAACTCTAGTGTTGATTTATGTCTCTTGTTTTGTATATTTCTTTTGGTAGAATATCCAATTTTATTTTCATGTATGCTTAGATCTTATATATTGTCTATACAACTAGTGTGCTAACCCCAACAACCTGGTAGCAGAGCTTTTGTTTGAGGGTTTTGTATGTTGAAATATTTACTCGTAGAGGGTTTTCGATTGAGTGGGAGCTACAAAAATGTCGGAAGATAATAAATACAAGGTAGAGAAATTTTTCAACCGAAATTATCAATTATGTAAGATGTAAATTGAGAATAATTTGTATCAAAGAGATTTGTACTTACCGTTGGATAAGAAGCCTAGACCTACAAAGATAACGATGATGAAAATGGAAGATTCTTGACAGAAAGGCTTTGGGATCTATAAGATTGAGTCTGACAGCAATCATGCCTTCCATTATTACGAAGCGGCTTCTATGGTAGACTTAATGAAATTTCTTGCTAATTTATATGAAAAACCTAGTGCTTCAAATAAATTTTATTTTATGAAGAAACTATTTAGTTCTAAGATGCGTGAAGGTGGATCTATTTTACTTACATTGCTCACTACACACAACACATCAAGGGCTTCAAGTATAAAAACTCAACTCACATACAAAAACACATAAGTCATCGACTCACATAGACACATGAAAACAACATAGGCATGTAGATGCCACACTTTTCCAAATGAATGGTTACTAGAAATGACCCAACCACAAGAAAAATGACTTCAGGAATGGCAAACCCACAACACATCATTTCTTTAATTGTATTTTAGTTAAGATTAACATTCAAGACATTATAGTGCAAGGATAAATTTCCCAATTGTCCACCTACAGATTCTTAAGTTCTTTCCACAGTTGAATTACCATTCGACCCTTTTAAGTTGGCTTCTTATTCTTTACAAAATCCTCCATAACTTGCATGCTTATTTGGCATAATTCAATGCATATAAAATACTTAATTATCTTGTTCTTATGTTAAAAATCTTCTTCTCGAACATATATTCAATGTCTACCTTTTTACTCTTACAACTCAAGTGAATGTGACTTGGTGTCCATATAGCGATATTAGGATTTAACGGAGATTTAGATACAAGATAGCTTTTTTACCAAAAACATTCCTTGATCACGGAATAGTTATTTCCTACCATAGTTATTCTAATTCAATGACTTGTGAAATTCCATTTTGTTTTATATATGTATTTTGTTTTCTCGAAGGTGGATTATACCAAGGCAATTCATATTCTTTGAAACAAATGCATATATTTAATTGAGTTATAAGGTCTTCAAGAGTGGCATTATTCCAAACCTCCACTCTCATTTTTACTCTTATATGCTTTATTTTCTACGTCACATTATGGTCTTATTATTTTTAGCATTGTCTTGTAAAAGGAGTTACGAAGTGTTTGTCTAACCTCTTGAAGACATATATGATTAGAGACTTGAAGCTACACACAAACCCTAAGTTAACATCCAAATCAACCGAGTTTTAGATTAATTCCAACTTCACCTAAGGGTCTACCCCTCAACTATATATGAGTTTTAAGCGAGAGGACAAATTTATGCTAAACCACCTTCCAGAAAGGACCAAGGTGTTATGTTGAGAGAAACCAAGGTAACACATTTAGCTGAGCGGAGCTAAGGGTTCATTAACAAGAGTTTAAGACCTAGAACAACTAAGTCACAACCTCCATCTATGTCATCTGATCCAACAGGGATTTCACTCGATGAAGAACTTTAATTTTAAATCTATCTTCGGATGACAAGGTAGTCCGCTAGGCTACGAAGGAGGAGTTAGCTCTACATACTCCAAAAAGTTTGACTGTGTCACTCCTATCTAGAAGGTTTAAGGAAATGTCACTAAACATACTAACTAAGATGATAAGCCCATTCTTGGGTTCTTGTTTACTCAAACTAGGAGGTTCCATCGAGTGCAGAGTTTAAGTTCATCCTACGGTTTTCAATGTCTTCTACGGTAAGGAGTATCACACATGAAAAACAAGTTATGCTCCGATATTGAACAAGGGTAGAGTGTTTCGATTAAATCTCTTTATATTATTTACAAAGTATGAATGCACAAGATGACTCATTAATCATTTATTGAACACTAAATATGCACTACAAGATATTACTTCAAATTCATTTACCTTATATAAATATCAAACCTTTTTACCATGTGTACTATAAATCAAATTGAACCTATGATTAAATGCACATTTCCTAGATGTCCTTGAAACCAACATCTCATACATATAAAAATTATCAAATATAACCTTTTGTAACATGAGACTACATTATACATTTATTCATTTAACAATGAACTATATAAATTACAATGATAATTAAATGAATTACACATCGCCTTTTTTTCATCATTCTTTCATCCTACAAAACCACGTGAGCATGATATCAGCGATAATTCATTGGCATGGCATCCACCCTAATCTAACATAATTATCATTTTTCAGTTTCCCATTTACATATGATAATAATTACAATTTGCAATCAAAATAAAAGGTTTAGAGACATGTATTCATTACATTTCATTTTACTTCTTTTTGTAACCCAGGAGAGAGAAAGAGAAGGGAAGAGAGAGAAAACACCATTTGTCAAAAGTTCTATTTCACACAAAAAGTTACACTATAGAGTTTTAAACAGTTATTTGCATGTGTTAAAAGTTTCCAGGGTGGTTTGGCAACCCTACGAGGGTCCCATAACTTTCTATTTTTACATTTTCTCACTAGCTACAAAAATGTTCAAAATGGGCTCGGAGGCTAAGAAACCACTTCCAAAAGTTATCTTCCGATGAGAATGCACACCATGATTAAATTTCTACGTGTCCCCAGATATACCAAGAGTTCATAGCAAACGATGAATTGGGAAAAAGTGAACGGTTTGCGTGTTTGGCGGCTAGTTTTCCGGGGCTACTGGTCGTAGTTGACCTAGTTGCAAATGAACAAAAGTTAGCTCGAGGGCTCAAAAAACCATGTCCAAAATTGACGTTTGATGGATGAGCATGCAACGAGACACTTCCTACAAGTTCCCCTATATAAGGAGAATTCATTAGAGTCAACGGGACTGAGAACTAGAAAACCATTTTCAAACGGCGACAAGTTTTCTAGAGCGACAAGTCGAAATTGGTCCAATTTGACCTCGTCAAACTGACCGAGAGGCCTACAAAATGGCTTTTCCAAACTATCCAGAAAATGTTTTCCCTAAACTAAATGTTCCATGTAATTGTCTAGTATAAACACTAGAGGTTTGCGAAGACGGGAAATAATTTCTCTATCCAGGTTTCAAATGGCGGTTCAAAATGAAAGCCAACTTTCTAGATTTAACAACTTTCTACTACTGTAAAACAGTGTAACAAGGCTCCTATAAGAGCATAAAAGATCTCATATGTTCATTCGGGTCAATCCAAAGGTCAAGGTGACTCCTCACATACCAAGGTACATGAATGAAGCTTAACATCTCATTTTCAGAGTTACGAAGGGTACTTAATGAGTCTCAAAAATGCAAAAATTAACTATTTAAACAGGGAGAAGGTCAACATTATTATTGGGAAGTCAATCTCGTCTTGTCGATAAACCAATATTGAAGCGATCTAGTTGGGTAAGAAGTTTTCTAAATCACCTCAGAATGAGGGTGGAAGTTCATGGTTTAATGCGAAGAGTTATTTTGATTTCATGAGTTACGACACGACATTTCATTGTTTTTGCAACAAGTTGATATAAACATTTAACTGTATTAAAATCCTAATATTTTAAAATTATATTAAGTTGTAAAGAAACTAAAAAATACGAGAGTTATGAGAGGTGAGGGAAGATGAACCATGCCTAGGAGGAAATGAACTAGTGAGGCAAAAGCCGAGGAGTTGACATCTCACATTGATTGATTGCACTTCACTTGTTTCAGCTTTGAGCCACGAAAGGAAAACCAAAAAATAACATCCACAATAATGTCAAAATCGGTGGCCGATTCTATTGGAAAATCCTCGATGTGGCAATAAAGGAATAACAAGTTCCTCTAGCTAATTAACAAGCCCAAGCCCATGGTAAAGAGGCTTATCGGTGTGTTTGGGATAGCAAAAAAAAATGCCTATGTTTTATGAATCCATTATGTGCATATCTTGCAATCATGGCACTCCATGAGACCACATTTCTTTGAGGCATTCTATCATCAAGCATTTCATGCCCTTTCAACAAATCCTTTTCTACATATTCAAATGCATTCATTGAGAAAATTCATATGCATTTGATGTATTTTGAAATATCCCAAAACCTCCACACATTTTTCACGCATATCAAGTATGACACTTGTAATTAAAAAATCATAGAAAAACATCTAGATTCTATTATTCATACCATGTTCCAAAGCTTCCATTTTGGCACATGTTGGATGATATATTTGGCAAATGTAAACCATCGAGTTGAAGACCTATTTTTCAGTATGGCTAAAAAAGCATGTGATATCTCCCGAGAAAACCCATGTCCTTTGTACATTGCCATGGAAATCTATTCCATGAGAGTTGTCTCATTCTTTCATTTGGTCAAACACTGCAAGCAAGTCCACCAATGCATTTGAAACTACCACATCTGACAAAATTTCTCTCTCCATTATGCTTTGATGGAAGTCCATGCAAGGTTCAAGAGGGTCAAGATTTCCATATTTAAGGGATATGTCAGGGATGAATGCAAGAGTCCACAAGCATCCTCCATGAGATGACATTTGGCGAGAACTTCTTTGCAAACCCAAAAGTGTCCTTAAGCACATTGATTCATAAAAAATATGTGACCATGTTTCCTTCAAGAATTTTTCCCTTGGTTCCATGCATTGTCTCCCCTCATGTCTTCTTCAGGCACTAGCAAAAAGTGGAAGAGCAAAACTGATCTCAAGCTTCCTTCCCAATGCCTGGCAAAGTGATGTCCACCATAAGCAAACAAAAGGAAAAAGGAACAAAAAAGATAGATCAAGGAGCAAGCACCTTTTCTTTTCCCTAAAAATTCCCAATTTTCCTCCATTTTAATTTTAATTTTTATTTTTTAAAAAAACTAAATGAGAAAAAATAAATGAACCCTAAAATGTCTCATCTCCCCCCATTTTTTATTTTTAACATGCTTCTATTTCTTATTTTATTTTTATTTTTAAATTTTCCATTCTTCTCATTAATATATATATATATATATAAACGAGAGGATATTGAAAACAAGCTCCTTTCATCCTAGAGGCATGGTGGCACCATTATTTCACCTTTAAAATGACAAATAAAATAGTATACATGAAAAACAATACGAAGAGAGACTTGACCAAGGAGGAACTAGAGAGGAGTTTTGAAAATGAACGTGAGCAAATACAAGGACCAACCACATGTCATAACAGGATACCCTCCTCTTGCATGAATCGAGGATCGATCCGAAAGCGATCAATCTAATAATAAAATCACTTATCGATAGTTAACAAAAAAAAGTTTATAATAAATCGATGATTAGATAATGAAGTTATCGTCGATAATAATTAAAATAATAATATTATTACTATTATTATTACTATTTATTACAACTTAATACTACTTATTAATCACATTGACAAGGACCAACATACAGCTTGACCAAAACAATAATAAGCAAATAATAATCGAAAATTCAAAAGAATAATTATTATTATGTGATGTTCCCTCTAGTTGGTCATCATGCCCTAACAACATCAAGTCATCATTCAAACCACCTATAGAATTTGAGAACGAGATTTTCCTTAACAGGGTAATCGAAAAGGGAAAACAAAAGATCAACAGGAGCACAACAACATTAAACACTTAGCAACACCGTCGTCGAAGAAGAAAAAGAACAATAGTGAATGGGGCATTACATTCTCCTCCCCTTAAGAAAGCATCATCCTCGATGCAAAAAAAAAGGAAAAGAAATGGTAAGCAACAAGAAGAAATAAAATATGGCAAAAGTGCACTCTAAGGTTAAGATTTCAGATACAAAATCACGGTCACGGGGTGGCCCTAGGAACATTTGGTAGAAATTTTAACTTTCAAGGTTAAAAGATTGGTAGTTCCCTCTTATTCATTATTTCATTAATCTCCTTCTATTAACATTATTCTTAATTTAAGTCCTTTAAAATTTCATTTTTGTAGAATTTTAGTTTATTCATTCCTGTGGGTTCCCATCATGAACTACAGTCACAACACCCTACCAGGGTCATACACAACACTAAAATTTCACAAGCATACTTTTACATACTTTCACGACCATATCACATCACAAGGGTTTCACCAAACCATGGAATGACAACAAGTAGACCACATAGCAAATAATTTCCAACAATTATGTCCTAGACATAGATCTAGTACACACATATGATGAAAAACAAGAATCAACACGCTGATACATATACAATGGGTATCACATGACCCAAAAAATCCATGACTGTACCAACATAGTGCCAAGACAATATCCAATAGTCCATACCAACCAAGGAAAGTCAAGCCTCAAACATAACAATGTCTAAAGACTCACAAGGGTACACATAACTCACTATACCAACTCCACACATCTCAAAATATCAAGAAATAACTCCATATATCTCCTAAAGCATCATAAAACAACTCCATATACCTCCCAAACCATCACCAAATAATCTCCATATACCTCTCATAGAGAAAGAATCATAGTGTCAAAACCAAGCCGGGTCACTCAACCATAGAGCCCCATCAAGAATACATAGGTCACTCAACCATAGAGTGCCATAAAGAATAACAGGTCACTCAACCATAGAGGCCCATCTCCTTTCTCCTTTTAATGAGGTCGGGTCACCCTATGGCCCTGGGCACATAGAGCCCCATCACCCCCAACCCAAGTGACATAATAACTCGTGGTTCAACAACCCGCTAGTTATCTATAACTCCTTGGGGCATACCCCATACAATGAAGCGGGTCCATAGGTTCAACCACTCCATGGTTAATCCCATGACCCTATTCCAACACATTACGACATTAGAACCAGCATAACAATCCATTCAAATGCCAAGTGGCAAAATCAAAAGCCTTGGGCTAGGCTACAAAACTTTTAAATATGAAAAGAAAGTTTTAAAACTAAGAAAAACAAATGGCTAATTAGCCATGGTTAGTGTAAAATCCAAATGTTAATGCAACAATCAAATAAATGCCCAAAATATAAGAACATGTCAATCAAGAAAATGGCTGGTTCTAGCTAAAAGAGATAAAGATTAATTTACGAATAAAATATGTATTGAGAAAATAGCACATTACAATCACTATGTGGCCTCATACCGCCACCAAAGGGGTACTCATCGAGTTGTTGGCACTTGGACATCGAGCCTCAGCTCGTAAAAATATACATGTAACCAGAAATGAGTATATCAAATAATGTAACTATCATCATCTCTGCCTGAATCATTCCTCCATAACTCCCACAAGGATCAACATAGTCAAAATCACATAGGATTATCCAATGAACAATCCAATAAGAAAGAGCAGGGAACTCTAGTTGCATAAGTTGAGCCTAAGGTGGTGCGCACCCATAATATATTGAGCAAAGCTCAAAGTATACTAAACAGATAGAAGTGGGTTTTCATTCTATATAAGACTCCACTTCCTCACTCGTACTCGCTCAAGATTATGAAAACCTGGTCCATGCCTCCTCTCTCCACACATACACTCTTGACAGTTTATCCCCTTAGGGTCATCTAGTGTAAGGTTCACAACATACACATAACTACATCACTAACACAATGGTGATTCACACACATTAACCATAACGTCTTACGCATGGTATATATATACAGGGTATAACACAATCACTACTTTCATGGGTTACGATACATCACATTACCACATCCTACACCCAGAAGTGCAATCATTATACACTAGGGATCATACTCACCATATGCCCCTAAATCACGACATGAACCATCACATATTACATGAATTATATGTATGAGGAACACAATGTCTAACCTTACAACATATAGTCAATTGCAATACAACACGATGATGCACACAACTAATCACAATACGGTGATGACATCACGATAAAATGTGATTCACTTTACATCAATTTTGTCATGCAATACATCAATACACCTTCACATCACATAAATCCAAAATGTTTCTAACCTCTGCAATCCACAATAACATTCCTTTCACACACAACAAGGTGGTACATCACACATGGATTCCTCATTGAATCAACAACATAGAGAGTGAATACTCTCATCACAAGCACATCAATATGATAAAAATATACGCACTAAGTGACATACACAACATGTGCATTCACAATTTCACAATTACGACATAGTTCACATCACGCATATATCACATTACTCTTCCAATATCCACCACCATCATGCAAATCATCACAACTCCAATCCATCCCAGAGGTTCAAGAGCATGAACCTCCGCTCTGATACCATATGTAGTGCCCACATTTTACACACACAATTACAATAGTAAAATACCAGGATAATTTTTTTTTGACTTACATTGCTCACTACACACAACACAACAAGGGCTCCAAGTACAAAAACTCGACTCGCATACGACAATCACATAAGTCATCGACTCACATAGACACATGAAAACAACATAGGCATGTCGATGCCACACTTTTCCCAATGAATGGTTACTAGTAAATGACCCAACCACAAGAAAAATGACTTCAGGAATGGCGAACCCACAACACATCATTTCTTTAATTGTATTTTAGTTACAATTAACATTCCAAGAACATTATTGTGCAAGGATAAATTTCTCATTTTCCACCTACATATTCTTAAGTTCATTCCATAGTTAAATTATCATTCACCCTTTTAAGTTGGCTTCTTATTCTTTACAAAATTTTCCATAACTTGCATACTTATTTGGCATAATTCAAATGCATATAAAATACTTAATTATCTTGTTCTTATGTTAAGAATATTCTTCTCGAACATATATTCAATGTCTACCTTTTTACTCTTACAACTCAAGTGAATGTGACTTGGTGTCCATATAGTGATATTAGGATTTAATGGAGATTTAGATACAAGATAGCTTTTTACCAAAAACATTCCTCGATCACGGAATAGTTATTTCCCTACCATAGTTATTCTAATTCAATGACTTGAGGAATTCCATTTTGTTTTATATATGTATTTTGTTTTCTCGAAGGTTGATCACACCAAGGCAATTCATATTCTTTGAAACAAAAGAATATATTTAATTGAGTTATAAGGTCTTCAAGAGTGGCATTATTCCAACCTCAAATCTCATTTTTACTCTTATATGCTTTATTTTCTATGTCACATTATGGTCTTATTTTTAGCATTGTCTTGTAAAAGGAGTTACGAAGTGTTTTCTAACCTCTTGAAGACATAAATGATTAGAAGACTTGAAGCTACACACAACCCTAAGTTAACATCCAAATCAACTAGGTTTAGATTAATTCCAACTTCACCTAAGGGTCTACCCCTCAACTATATATGAGTTTTAAGCGAGAGGACAAATTTATGCTAAACCACCTTCAAAAGGACCAAGGTGTTATGTTGAGAGAAACCAAGTAACACATTTAGCCGAGAAGGAGCTAAGGGTTTCATTAACAAGAGTTTAAGACCTAGAACAACTAAGTCACAACCTCCATCTATGTCATCTGGATCCAACAGGGATTTCACTCGATGAAGAACTTTAATTTTAAATCTATCTTCGGATGACAAGGTAGTCCACTAGGCTACGAAGGAGGAGTTAGCTCTACATACTCCAAGAAAAGTTTGACTATGTGTCACTCCTATCAGATAGGTTTAAGACAATGTCACTAAACATACTGACTAAGATGATAAGCCCATTCTTGGGTTCTTGTTTACTCAAACTAGGAGGTTCCATCGAGTGCAAAGTTTAAGTTCATCTACGGTTTTCAATGTCTTCTACGGTAAGGAGTATCACACATGAAAAACAAGTTATGTCCGATATTGAACAAGGGTAGAGTGTTTCGATTAAATCTCTTTATTACATTTACAAAGTATGAATGCACAAGATGACTCATTAATCATTTATTGAACACTAAATATGCACTACAAGATATTACTTCAAATTCATTTACCTTATATAAATATCAAACCTTTTTACCATGTGTACTATAAATCAAATTGAACTATGATTAAATGCACATTTCCTAGATGTCCTTGAAACTAACATCTCATACATATCAACAAATTATCAAATATAACCTTTTGTAACATGAGACTACATTATACATTTATTCATTTAACAATGAACTATATAAATTACAATGATAATTAAATGAATTACACATCACCTTTTTGTCATCATTCTTTCATCCTGTAAAACCACGTGAGCATGATATCAGCGATAATTCACTGGCATGGCATCCACCCTAATCTAACATAATTATCATTTTTCAGTTTCCCATTTACATATGATAATAATTACAATTTGCAATCAAATAAAAGGGTTTAGAGACATGTATTCATTACATTTCATTTTACTTCTTTTTGTAACCCAGGAGAGAGAAAGAGAAGGGAAGAGAGAGAAAACACCATTTGTCAAAAGTTCTATTTCACACAACAAGTTACACTATAGAGTTTTAAATAGTTATTTGCATGTGTTAAAAGTTTCCAGGGTGGTTTGGCAACCCTACGAGGGTCCCGCAACTTTCTATTTTTACATTTTCTCACTAGCTACAAAATGTTCAAAATGGGCTCGGAGGCTAAGAAACCACTTCCAAAAGTTATCTTCGATGAGAACGCACACCACAATTAACTTTCTACGTGTCCCCAGATATACCAAGAGTTCATAGCAACTGACGGAATTGGGAAAAAGTGAACGGTTTGCGTTTGGCGGCTAGTTTTCCGGGGCCACTGGTCATAGTTGACCCAGTTGCAAATGAACAAAAGTTAGCTCGAGGGCTCAAAAAACCACATCCAAAATTAACGTTTGATGGATGAGCACGCAACGAGACACTTCCTACAAGTTCCCTATATAAGGAGAATTCATTAGAGTCGAAGGGACTTGAGAACTAGAAAACCATTTTCAAACGGCGACAAGTTTTCTAAAGCCACAAGTCTAATTGGTCTAGTTTGACCTCATCAAACTATGACCGAGGCCTACAAAATGGCTTTGCAAAATATCCAGAAAAGTGTTTTTCCCTAAATTGAATGTTCCATGCAATTTTCTAGTATAAACACTAGAGGTTTGCAAAGACGGGAATAATTTCTCTATCCAGGTTTCAAATGGCGGTTCAAAATGAAAGCCAACTTTCTAGATTTAACAACTTTCTACTACTATAAAACAGTGTAACAAGGCTCCTATAAGAGCGTCAAAAAGATCTCATATGTTCATTCGGGGTCAATCCAAAGGTCAAGGTGACTCCTCACATACCAAGGTACACAAATGAAGCTTAACATCTCATTTTCAGAGTTACGAAGGGTACTTAATGAGTCTCGAAAAATGCAAAAATTAACTATTTAAATAGGGAGAAGGTCAACATTATTACTGGGAAGTCAATCTCGTCTTGTCGATAAAACAATATTGAAGCGATCTAGTTGGGTAGAAGTTTTCTAAATCACCTCAGAATGAGGGTGGAAGTTCATGTTTTAATGCAAAGAGTTATTTTGACTTTGTGAGTTACGACATGACATTTCATTGTTTTGCAACGAGTTGATATAAACATTTAACTGTATTAAAATCCTAATATTTTAAAATTATATTAAGTTGTAAATGAAAACTAAAATACGAGAGTTATGAAAGATGAGGGAGGTGAACCATGCCTAGAAATGAGCCTTGGCGAGGTAGAAGTTGACAGTTGACATCACATCGTCGATTGATTTCACTTTCTTACAACCTGACCATGGAAGGAAACCCAAAAATAGCATCCACAATAATGTCAAAATCAGTGGCGATTCTTTTGGAAAAATCCTTTGGTGGCAAAAAGGAACAACATTGCTTCTTCATATCTGAGTAAGAAGCCCATGGTAAAGGAGGCTTATCGGTGTGTTTGGGATAGCAAATAAATGCCATGTGTACTATGAATCCATTATGTGCATATCCTATAATCATGGCACTCCATGAGACCGCATTTCTTTGAGGCATTCTATCAAATAGTTCACATGCCTTTCAAAAAATCCTCTACATATTCAAATGCATTCACAAAGGTCATGAAAACATTTCTTTGCAGCCCATGTATTTTGTCAAATATCCCATTCATCCACACATTTTTACACATATCACACTATAGACACTTGCAATTACAAAATATTACAAAAAACATTCTTCTTGTTCATACCCTGCTCCAAAGCTTCCATTTTGGCACAAGCTAGATGTACACTGCAAATGTAAACTGATTTCAGGTTGGAGACCTGTTTGTTGCATGGTTAAAACAACATGACTGTCCCCTAAGAAAACCCCATGTTTTCTATACACTTTCGTGGTAATATTCCATGAGCAGTTGTCTCATTCTTTCATTTGGTCAAACACTGCAAAAAGGTCCACCAATGTATTTGAAACTACCACATCTGACAAAATTTCTCTCTCCATTATGCTTTGATGGAAGTCCACGCAAGGTTCAAGAGTTCGAGTTTGGTTAACAAGGTGGGAGGATGTTGTTATAGGTCACAACCAAGGTCCTCCATGAGATGACATCTGGTGAAGGCATTTCTTTGCACAATCCAAAAGCACCCTTTATACACATCGATTCATGTAAAAGCTATGACCACGCAAATTCGTGCATTTTTCTCTTGGTTCCACACACTATCTCCCCATCACGCCTTCATTAGTAGCCAGTGGAAGAGCAAAAACTAGTCTGAAGCTTCCTTCCCATGGTGGCGGTGGCTATTCTACCCACAAGTAAACAAAAAGGAAAAAGGAACAAAAAAACAGATGCAAGGAGCCCAAGCGCCTCTTTTCCCTAACCGCCCCAATTTTCATAGCTTTTTTATTTTAATTCCTTTATTTAAAAAAAAAAACTCAACAAGGATAAAGAACCCTAAAACGCCTCATCTCCCCCTTTTTTTTAATCATGCTTCTATTTCTTATTTTAATTTATTTTAAATCCATTCTTCTCATTAATTTAGATATATATATATATATATATATATATATATAATACGAGAGGAGACTTGGTCCCAAAGGCTTTGTGGTTTTCAGGCAATATTATTTCACCTTTAAAACGACAAATAAAATGAGTACGCAAGCAAGCCTAGTCGACCAAGGAGGAACTAGAGAGGAGTTTTGAAAATGAACGCAAGACAAGGACCAGCCACAATGTCGCAACAGGATACCCTCCTCTTGCGTGAATCGAGGATTGATCCGCAAGTGACCAATCTAATAATAAAATCACTTATCGATAGTTAACAACAAAGTTTTATAACAAATCGATGATCAGATAATGAAGTTATCGTCGATCGATAATTAAAATAATAATATTATTACTATTATTATTACAACTTAATACTACTTATTAATCACATTGACAAGGACCAACATACAAGCTTGACCAAAACAATAATAGCAAGAATCGACAATTCAAAAGAATAATTATTATTATGTAGATGTTCCCTCTAGCCAGTCACACCCTAACAACATCAAGTCATCATTCAAACCACCTATCAAATTCGAGAAAGAGATTTTCCTTAATAGGGTAGTCGAAAAGGGTGAAGCCAACAAAAGATCAATAGGAGCACAACAACATTAAATGCTAATGGGAAATCAAAGTCAAGGGAAAGTAGATCTAAATCCAGAAGTAAGGGAATTACTTGTTGGAAATGTGGAAAGAAAGGACATGCAAAGAAAGATTGTTGGTCAAAGGATAAAGAGAATCAACAACCAGACAAAGGTAAAGAGGTGAATCTTGCTTCATCAGAGGTAATGCAAGATGCTCTTATTCTTTCTTTGGACAATAGAATTGAATCATGGGTTTTAGATTTAGGAGCTTCTTTCCATGCAACCCCTAATAAGGGTTATTTCAGAAATTATGTCCAGGAAATTTTAGGCATGTTTATTTGGGTGATGATGAACCTTGTAGTATTATTGGTAAAGGGGAAGTTCATCTAAAATTGTAGAATGGAAATACATGGGTATTGAAAGATGTGAGGCATGTGCCAAGCCTTAGGAGGAGTCTTATTTCTGCGGGGCTATAAGGTGAATCTTGTTGCATGGTTACTTTTACAGGAGACTCTTGGAAAGTCACCAAGGGTGCTTTTGTCATGGCAAGAGGTAAGAAGGTAGGAATGTTATATTTATCTAATCATTATCTGATTCCTTTCTGTATTATCTACTTCAAATTAAGATGCATGCATGTGGCATAATCAATTTGGTCATATGAGTAAAAAGGAATGTAGATCTTAAAGGCTAAGGGTAAGTTATCAGATTTGAAATATTTAGATCTTGATTTCTTTGAGCATTGTATCTTTGGAAAGCAAAAAGAGTGTGATTTCTAAAATTTGGGGCAACTAAGAAGGATCGAAATTGGAGCTTGTACACTCGGATGTGTGGGGACCAACTCGTAGATTCTCATGGAGGATCCTAATATTATGTTATTTTCATTGATGATGCTACAAGAAAGGTATGGGTTTATTGTATTAAATGTAAATCTGATGTTTTTGAGACTTTTAAAAGATGGAAAGCCCTTGTTGAGAATGAATCAAATTCTAAGTTAAAGTGCCTTAGATCTGACAATGGTGGTGAATACTGTAACAAGGATTTCAATGATTATTGTTCAGTGAATGAGATACATAGAGAAAGAATGGTTCCAAGAACACAACAAGAGAATGGTGTTGCAAAAATAATGAATAGAACAATCATGGAACGTGTTAGAAGTATGAGGATACATTCTGGATTGCCCTTGCAGTTTTGGGTAAAAGTAGTTGATACAGTGGTTTATTTGATTAACTGTGGCCCTTCAAGTTCACTAGATGGAAGAATACCAAAGGAAACTTAGACCGAGAAAAGAGCTAGATATTTCTTTTCTTAAAGTTTTTGGTTCGAAGCTTTGTGCATGTTGATAGGAAAATAGAAAAAGTTGATGCAAAATCCAAGAGGTGCACTTTCATTGGTTATGGATTCGGTGATTTCTGCTTCCGTTTTTAGGATTTAGAGAATTCTAAAATTATTAGGAGTCGTGAGTTGAATGGAAGGAAACAAGAATGTATAGGGATCAAATTTTGGTACCCAAGGAAGAGAAAATTGAGAATTTTATTGATGAAAATGAACTCTCGAGTTTTAAAGAAACACCTATAGAAATACACAAGAATGCCGTGGTCGATTAGTCCTTGACTAGCATCATTCGGATGAACCACTAATGATTACAGAGGATCCAAACTAATATCGATTAGTAGAACCGACGTCGGTTAGAAGTGACTAGCGTCGATCACCGATGCGAGCGAAGTTGATACTAATGTTAAGGAGGCCTGGATAGAGCCTCCAAGACCCCCAAACTCCTATGAGAAGGTCACAAAGGGTAAGTAAACTTCCAGAAAGATTTACAACTCTATTTTATTTATTGTTGAGTGATAGTGGTGAACCGAGATCTTTGAAGAAGAAATGTAGAATAAGAATCACGTTCGGTGGGAGCATGGTATGGGTGAGGAGATGGACTCATTGGAATAGAACCAAACTTGGGATTTGGTTAAGTTGCCAGGCGAGTAAGAGTACATTACGAACAAGTGGGTTTACGAGATTAAGGAAGAAGAAGGTTAATAGAAAAGGTATAAGGCAAGGCTTGTAGTAAAGGGATTTACACAAAAAGCGGTATTGACTTTGCTAAAATATTTTCTCTTTTGTTAAGATGAATTCTATTCGTATTGTATTCGAGTTTAGTTGCGAGAAAGATTTGCATTTAGAGAAACTAGATGTGAAGATGACTTTTCTTCATGGTGATTTGGATGAAGAAATTTATATGCATTAGCCTCTTGGGTATGAAATCAAGGGTAAGGAGAAACTAGTGTGCAGGTTGAAAAAGAGCCTATATGGGCTCAAGAAATCTCCATGGCAATGGTACATAAGGTTTGATAGTTTTATGCATGAGCATGGTTGCTTGAATGTGAATCTAACCATTGTGTTTATTTCAAGAAGATTGAAAATGGGAGCTATATTATTTTGTTATTGTATGTGGATGATATGATTATTGCATGATATAGTATGTAGGACATTAGTGAGCTTAAGAGAAAGATAGCTCACACATTTGCTATGAAGGATTTAGGAGCTACAAAAATAATCCTTGGCATGTAAATATATAGAGACAGGAAAAACAAGAAATTGTATTTATCTCATGAGGATTATATCTATAAGGTGTTAGAAAGATTCAACATGCAGAATGTAAAACTTGTCAACACACCTATGGATGAACACTTCAAATTGAGCAAAGATCAATGTCCTTCATCACATGAGGAGGTCAAATACATGACATGAGTGCCATATGCTTCAGCAGTTGGAAGTCTCATGTACGCTATGGTTTGTACCATACCAGACATTACACAGGCAGTGGGAGTTATGAGTAGATATATGGCTAATCTAGGTAAAGAGCATTGGAAAGTAGTCCAATGGATACTCAAGTATTTGAAAGGGACATCTAGCATGTAGTTATGTTATGGAGGTTCGGATATTTCATTACGTGGCTATGTTGATTTGGATATGGCTAGAGATCTGGATGGTAGGAGGAGCACTACTGGATATATTTTCATAGTAGGTGGAATGATAGTTAGCTAGATTTTGAGATTGTAGAAGGTTGTGGCTTTGTCTACTATAGAGGCTAGCAAGGAGATGATATGGATGAGTAGGTTCATGGAAGAGTTGGGAAAGGAGCAAAGTGATTGTAAACTATTTAGTGACAGTCAGAGTGCAATTCATTTGGAAAAGAACTCAATGTTTCATTCAAGAATGAAACACATTTAGTTGAGGTATCACTTTATACGACGGTATTGGAGGATGGACAGTTGAATCTGGAAAAGATTCATATGAGCAAGAACCTGTAGATATGCTAATGAAGCCATTAGAAAAGGAGAAGTTGGAGCTATACTCCACTTCTATTAGTCTTCGAGTTTGAGACTTGAAGAGGAAGAAACAAAGCCAAGGAAGGATCTAAGAATGACGTTGTACAGGTATGGTACAGTAATTAAACTCCAAGTGGGAGATTGTTGAGTTGTGGAGCTCAATTACTTCATTTTAGCATGCAATTGGAACTTACTGGAAAACACAGTAACTGACATTAGTTAAGGGAAGACCGACATTGGTCAGGGAAGACCGACATCGGTCAAGGGCAAGTAAGGCCGGACGCAATGGTTAGGCAAAATCGGCGTCGCTTACATGCTATGAATGTTTAATTAAATCTCAGGAATTATATCTATTTTTAGCATTAAAATAGATTTATTGATTGTAATTGCATGGCTAAGTGCCCTAAGTCTATAAATGACTATATAAGCACAAAATCTAGGGTTTAGAAGTAATGATAAACAAGAATTAGAAAGAACTTGAAAAAGGTTGGTGAGAGAGAATTCTTGGTGGTAGAGAAAAAAATCTTGAAGGAAGAAAGTACTTGAACATCTAAGAGGTGTGGAAGATTGTAAATCTTCATTGTATATCTTGTCAAAGCTTTGGATAATAGATTGGATTGTTTCTTGGTGGACGTAGCCCACACTAGGTGAACCATGTTAAATTTGGTGTTGATTTATGTCTCTTGTTTTGTATATTTTTATGGTAGAATATCTCGCTTTTATTTGCATGTATGCTTAGATTTGATATATTATGTCATGCATACAAATGGTGTGCTAACTCCAACATTCACACACTGAAATAGCACCTCCTCTAGCATTCACCGCCACTTGGATGTGTCGACACATTTGGTTTGTTGCCACGATCCACCATTTGCAAAATATACCATTTGACAGCCTTACACTGTCTCAAACCACTATTTTACGCATTTGCAAACAATAGGGCATCGAGAACACCAATTGGAGAAGGGAAAAACTAAGATAGGCTATTGCATAAGGTACCTATGCTTTGAGGTGTAGGATCAAATGAGATGTCCTTAGGTGCCACAGAGTCTACATAGTCACCCGTCGAAGTTGAACAATTTTTTGGTCTCAGGGCTCTTAAGGGACTATGCCCAAATGAAGTATCCTGGAAGCAACGACATTGTTGCACACCAAAATGACACCTCCTCTAGCATTCACCAGCCACCCGGACATTTTGGTACGATTGGTTTGGTGCCACGACATCTTGAGGCATGACTTCTCACTACTCACCTCCGTTCATTTCCTAGGATAATCAAATTCAGCCTCCCTAGAGCCCGCCATGATGTGGTCTGACACCAATCCGGGCCTCCTAGAGCCCACCATGATGTGGTTTGACACCAATCCGAGCCTCCCTAGAGCCCGCCATGATGTGAATTATTTGACAATATACATTACATACATATTTATGTGTTCTTATCTAGATTGATATGTCGTAACATATGTACAAACATCCTAAATAAATATGTAAAGAATGTTCACAAATTCCAAGTGATATATCATTTTAAAATTCATTGAAGAACCTTGAAATTTTTTCAAATACCTTGGAATGGTAAGGATGTGAATTATTTGACAAACCCCCTCATAAAAATGTGTATTTTGGACTAGAAGGATTGTAGGGTATACAAAAAATGGGGTTTTTAAAGTGTGTGCTTAAATACAAAAACATATAGGACTTAATAGGGAAGTGAATCTACTTACGATAATCAAATCATGTGTAACTTCTTAGTTGATTGGCATAGCACCAAATTATAAAGAGATATTAAGGTGTATCTATTGATCAATGGGATAAGCCCTATTAATGGGATAATCTCTAAAACAATACATATTTAAATGCTTCCCTTAATTTCTTAACAATTGTACCATGCAATGTTGCACCATAGTAACGTTATATTCATATATGTTGCACCATAGTTTTTTAATTTTAAATCAAACATACATATAGAACTAATATACATAGAACATACATACATAGAAGGATATCATGTGCAATGAAATCGAATCAAACATAGAAGTAATATCATTATGAAAACCAACACATGGATATATAATGTATCAAACTAAGTGTGTTGGACACATGTCTCTGAAAATAAGTTCATAACATGCATACATCTCGAACTAAGTGTGTTGGATGCACGTATCTAAAATATAAGTTCATAACATGTGTACATCTTGAACTAAGTGTGTCATACATATAGGACCACATGCGGTCGCATAAGGCTATATATACAATGTCCTATGAAGAATCATGAACTAGGACCAGCTGGCCCATATATATCTATGTACATCTAGGTCCTATGAATCTAATCATGAAACATCTTCCCTCTCTTCGCCCTGCTAGAAGTAGCATGTCCATGACTTGGGGATGTAGTGGAGGGAGATGCCACTACGGATTTCATCCATGTGGTCCTAGGCATCTCTAAGCAGGCCTGCAACCTAACTTGCACATTCATAAACAACAAGTTTTTAACACCCAGATTTTTAAAATACATTCAAAATTTAGAAACTTAGAATTTAGTTAAAATGCATGTGAAATCTTACCACAATGTCATGATCCCTATCAATTTGTCGTTGACGCATCGCAGGGACAACAATAGACTCACGAGGGGTAAGCTACATACAAATAATTAAATTTCAAATTAAATATTTCATGTACAAAATTTGATATTGTAGATTTAAGTAATAAGAAATAATTCCTCCAAAATTTAACAAATTTGAAAAATTGTACCTCAGTTAGTGGATCTGTAGATGCTATGGTAGTATCTACAACAACCTCCATAGTCTACATATATGGAGGAGTCTCTCTAATAGTCATAAGCTATACAAAAAACATGTACAAATCAATATTAATCTACATGACTACCACATAACAGACCCAAAGCATAATCCATGTGAACTTCCATAATTAGAAACAAAGTGTAAAGAGAAACTAACCTGCGTAAAATTCACGTGAGGCATGCCAGTAGCCTCAGTTCCCAGAGCAGATGATGACCCGCCAGGCTCCTGCATATAAAAGACAAACATATATTAATATGTACATAAACAGTGAAACATAATAATAATAATAAAAGTGAATAATCAAATGAAATTTGAAATTTAAGTACAACTTGAAACTTATGTTTGTAACATGCCCAGATTGTAGTAGCTAGCATGTTGACACCGGATGTTTCCTTCACCGGCTCTTGCTATTTAAAATAAAATAAAAAATTATTTTTTACATGTATGTACATGACATATAATCAAATACATATATATTAAAATCTCAAACATGAATTAAACTATTATATATATATTAAATATTTATTTGACATTTACCTGTGAAAGACCAAGATCCTTTGCACCAGTTCCAAAAACATCCGCCATCATCTCATCTAGAGAAAATAAATCATGTGATCCAACAAATGATGTCTTGCCCGTAGTGCATATGGCACCACATGATCCACAGTGGTGTGGTGTGCTAGAACTGACACCTCCACCAACATCACTAGATGTAATCTAGTCACTATGCTAGGTCAAAGTGTCAGTGAGCTCCCTCAATGCATGTAGTGTGTCAATCTCCACAACCTCCTTCATTGTAGGAGGGATAACTGAAGGCAATGGGGTTTTGGGGCATGGGGGATCCTTGGTTGACCTATGCGTGCACCAGGTCTACTCTGTGCAGAGCCACCTCCTCACCCATAAAACTCATAAAAGTCAAAATAATTTGGGACCTCATTAAGCATGAACTCGCAATATAATTTCTTTAAAAATAGAGAGGAACCTCATTGTTGTTGCATGGTGGATAATCAAAAACCATCCACCATCGGTCCCAAAAATGTTCTTGATTTGGTCATCATGGCACCAATGGATTGGGAACCATTTGCAAGTAGTTGTGGGGGCCTTTAGTTATTATGTTGGTAACTAATGTAAAAATGTGGTCTTTTCCAAAAAAATTGTCTTTTATGGCCACATGGGATAATTTATTTGCATACCACCACCTACAATCACCTCTAAAGGTATTTCATCTGTCTATTTGGTTGGTTGCGGAGTCAACTTCACCAATCAATTTTTGCAATGTGTTGGCTAAAGTCATGCGGGATGGATTTGTGGCATGATTTTGTCTTATAGTCTGAATAAGGTTCTCAATGACAATTTTATTTTGTCGATTCTTCCAACGATATCAGCTTGTGTTCCTACTAGTTCCGTGGGGACAGAAGGAGCCACATGAGGTGGATCTATGTTTGGAGGAGGGTTTTGAGGAATATTTTGATGGTTTTCAGGATTACGAGCTTACCGAGCAACTGACAAAAAAATTGTATACATAAACAAAAAATTGAAAAACCCATGAAAATCACAAAAAATAACCTAAAATGCAAACAAATTGATCAAAATCGAGGGCTTACCTCTTTTTCTTGGTGGCATGGTTGAAACTATCACGATCCAGAAGTCTGAAGAGAAATTTTTAGGGGGTATTCAAAGCATGAGTGCCAAAGGTCTAGGAGAAATCACGGTTGGAAAGGAAAAATGGGGAAAATGAGGAGTCGCGGGTCTATTTTTTTGTCTCAGAGGACCACGATCATGGTTTTAGGTTCGAAATCACCAAACCTATAAAAACAATTACGCGAGCATGGTTTAGAAACCGTGATTGTGGTACCTAAATTTTGGGTTTTTATGTCCACTTAATTGTCCACCAACTTGCTGCACTTACCCTTAAAGAGATGATTAATTGTGTACATATTTCAAACATTAAGCACAAATCATCACAATGATCCTTAACAAGTCCATACACCGTCCAATCATCCAAGTAAACCTGTAAGAAGTTATGAATAAAATCATAGAATGCTTGAACAACTATGCGTGAAAATACAACATGTGCATTTTTCAAACCAAAGGGCATCACAATATATGCAAAACTTCCCCATTTAGTGGTGAAATTCATTTTCTCTTGATCCTCCTATGCAATCCTAACTTGATGATACCCAGATAATCCATTTGTAAAAGAATATATTTTGTGCCCTACAATACCCTCTAATATTTCCTTTGTGAAATGTGTAGGAAAGGGATAAATCACTAATGCAACATTCGAGTCCCTATAATGCATACAAATCCTAATCTGACCATATTTATTTATACTCATGACCATGGGGCTAACCCACTCTGATTCTTCTAGGGGCTTGATGATGTCATATTTCAACATCTTGTCAATTTCCACCTTAACATTTACATGTAGGTTAAGGTTCATTCTATTGTTCTTTCTCTAATCGAGTGTGCACCTTCCATAAGCTTAATCTTCATCTCACCTAATGATTCATGCACTCTTTTTAATTCATGGTAGACCCTAGGAAATAAGTTCTGAAAATCACATAGTAACTCAATAATTTTTTCAACTTCAAAGTCAAACCAATAATCCCCAATTATTGCCTCCTTGATTCGATGATTTGTGCCAACATTCACTTTTTTGTCTTCATGGGTTCATGATACGCGCAAGTGTTTTTATCCACGTTGTTTAATACCTCGCACGTACCCACCGAATGATCTATATCCATGTCTTCTACTTCCTCATCATCCATTATGTAGACCATCTTTATTTTTTCTTTCTCAAAGCAAGCACACTTAAGTAGTGTGGCATCTGTCTCTTCTTCTTCATCAAAGTGCGAGCTTGAGTCTGTCTCACCAAATAACTCCTGAATGAGTTATTTTTCCTTTGCACTGTCTCCCATAGTTAAGCACTTTATAACCCTTAATGCCTCTTCCATTGGAGGTTTAGTAGAGAAGTATTCAAAAGTCTGGACCATTCCTATAATCAAATCCTGCCAATTTCCAGTCTCTCTATGTAGCTCTACATATACATACCAAGCACATACACACATGCCTTGTAAAGTGGAATAACATTTGTGCACCCATAGTGAAGGCGGTAAAGCTTCCCAAACCTCTCAAAGAGCCTCTCACACTATTGAATGTGGTGTTGAACAGGTTGATTACCATGATATGTGTAAATTTGAGTAGGTGCATTGCTCCTAAAAACCAAGTTATTAGAGCAATCCTGACTTCATTCCATTCTACAAGATTATCCCTATGAGCCACCCACCAATGCATTGTTGTCCCACATAGGGTATATGCTAACATATTTCTTCTTTCAAATTGGTCTATCCACTATTCCTCCATGGCACACAAGAATATTGTAGGGTCTCCTTCTCCAGTGTACCGAGGTACAAAGTTGTTACCTATCCTCCTAATACAACGAGGTTTTATTCTCTGCACAAATGCACTCCTTACTTCATGCCCAACCATCTCATAAGTTCCATGAGCCCAATTATCACAAGCAATACTTGTGGTATCACTAATATACTATGCATCTTCCCACTAGAGGATTCCTTCCTTAGATGGATTGAGTATTTGGGTCCCGAATGATGCGTACATAAATCTTGTTCAGATCTTCCTCACTCAAAGGCTCAACATAAGGTGCAGATTTCCCATTTGTTAAAGGGATAATAACTCTTTCTTCCTTATTCTCAAAACTTATATATCCCTTGTTGAACCATAGATCAGCATTATTTTCATAGCACCAAGGGTGCCCAAGTAGAGTTTGGAAATTGTCTTCTTCTGCAAGTGCTAAAACCTCAAAATCCCCAATGAACTTGGCCCCTTGTATAGAAATGGATGCATCTTTTAAAACTTTGATGGGAGTGGCCTTAGTTCGATTATTGTCTCCCGTCTATACCCATGCATCTAAATTTAGCACATTTACCTCCACACCTATGTCAATCAATATATTACTCAAGAGCCATCCATCCACAACAACATTCAGAGTGATATCCTTGTTGTAATCTAAGTTATGAGGGGGAGGATTTGCATGCAAGATCTGATGTCCATTCTCAATACCCTGCACGTAGAGTGTCCCCCTTTAGCCAATTCCCTATTAATGGAATGATATTCTCCTAGCGCAAAAATTTTCATACCTCCTCCAAGTCATCAATATCTGACTGGACCATCTCTGGTACCGTCTTTTGTTCCATCTTCCATGATTACTCCTTTAAATACTGTATTTTACCCTAAAGATTTCTGAGTACCTCCATGGTCTCCTAATAAACCTCCTTCTGGTGCACAAGATCGGATACCTTACATGAAAAATTTCCTCCTTAGTGATGGTAGGCTTCTGCTGTAATGCTTCTCTAATGCGTGTAACTTTAGCGCGTGTAGTAATCTTCACAGGTAATACCTCAGGTTCTGGTGCCAACTTTTGCATCCACTGATTTTCCACAGCACGATGTGTTCTAACCATCCATGTGCCCTTGTTTTCCTATTTATGCTACTTGATAAGATGCTCATATAGGTTCGGGAATTCCTCATAGATATGACTCTTCCCACAAAAAGAACAAGTAATATTCTGAGGACATTCACGCCTGTAGTGGTTAGGAGATTTGCATGTAAATCACATTCCATGAGGAAACTTGCCTCATCCACCACCATGACCTCAACCCCCAAATCCACCATGGTATAAGTCGACCTCTACCATGTTCTCCTCCATAATGCCCCTTGTTACGATCATAGCACACTTAATTGTGATCCCAATCTTGGTACTCACCTTTAACCTTAGAGTTATCTGATACTCTTGTCTATCACACACCAATATCTATAGCATCATGGATCTAACCAATCAACCTGAAGTCTTTTGTATTGTGATTCGTGGACCAGAAAATGCTACAATAGAAATATACATTCTTCCTTATCATGTGTTGTAATAATGGGCGTGTGGTGACATCATGGTTTAGATGCCATCTCTCATATTCTAGAATATAATGAACGACCGACTTGCAGGGACATCTATCCTCAGTGTTCCCTTCCACTTCACATTCTATAAACTAAATCCCAGTGTGTGTCTCATGTGTTGAATTTTTTGATAGTTTCTCCAACTACTTTTCCATAGTTGCAATTTGTGCTTCCAGGAATGGGCTGATTTCAGTTTCTATACTTCCAACTACCTTAGTGCACAAAGATGCTTCAAGTGCTTCACACTGTGATAAGTGTATGTATTATGTGATAGCACCTTTCAAAAAGGTGTGATCAGACCTCCAATGAACCATTCTGCATGTTGGCTTGCATAAATATCATAAGAAAGCTTAGACAAAATTGTTTTGAAGTGGGCATCATACCCCTGGATAGTCTCAGTAGTGCCCTACTTAATATCCTTGAGCACGCTTATACTCTTCTACTCAAATTCAGGGATATAGAACTCTTTAAGGAAAGCATCTTTTAATGTTGCATAATCTACACAAGTTTGATCGGGTCAAAATTCTTATACTATGTGCACATCCCTGTAATGTAGTTGCAAATTGACTTTTCGTGCACTCAAAATTCATGATCCCTTTTCGACACCACGAGTATCTTACACATGGGCATGTGTTTAATAGTATCTTCTATGCACCTATACTCTAGAAGATGGAGATACATCTCCATGTAAATATTTTGGGGTCTCTGTGTATACCCTTCCCACCTAATCTAGAGCATCATGTGTTACCTATGCCTCCAGAACCACCAAATCCACCAGATTTAGAGCTACCTATACCCCATAATCCTCCACCTATAGCCGGAAGTGGATATGAAGATGTACTTCCCTGTGTCCCAAAATTAATACTAAACTGAACTCCTACAGTTTGCATGGTGGTACTACTCCCAGAAGTGATTCCAAAATTTTACGCGCTCAAATTTTGTGTTGATGATGCACTTAAAAAGGTACCTCCAAAAAAATGAAGACATTTTCCCTACCATGGATGTACTTGTTATGTGACTTGCTTCGCTTCCCTCTTGCCCAAATTAGCTTGATAACTATTGGATGTACTAGATATTGAAAAATCAAGTGCAAGGGCTAGGTTTCCAGGTAGATTCAGATGTAAACACGTGGCCCAAATCATTTCTATTGGTGCACTCCTTGTGTGAGGCTGAGGAGGGTTCCCTATCATGTTTTCCCAAATGGGGGAGTTCCATATGCTATGGCTCCATACCTTCTACGTGAGCTCCAAATATTTCACGAGCCATATCTCTCTTCAATGCCATCCGCTCTGAAATATCCCACTACTTCTCCATCTCCCTTTCATGTGCCTCATTGTATTTAAGCCATGTTTCTTTTCTCTAACTTTCTACCACTAGGTTCATCATTTTTCACCAAACTTGATCTTGCCCCGCACGTGGTGGGGTTTAGCTAGCCATCAGTTTTTCTTCCAAGTTCAGGGTCACCATCAAGATATTGATCACTAGTGGAATGCCTTGCAAGTAAGTTCCCTTGGGATAACATAAAAATTGGAACTCAGCTACCTTTGGGAAAGAATAAGTGGAAATTGAGTACTCCAGAATATAGTTGTTTAAAACACCATGGAACCAAGTATCCACAATGCATGTCCAAATCAGATTAACATCATAAAGGGCCTGAAATTCTTCCTACATCTAGAAAAGTGTGTGATACCTCCAATTCCATTTAGACGCATAAGCAACCAGCCACTCGTATAGTTCTATCGGGAAGATAACAAAGAAGCTCTCATACAAACAGTCATACATATTTTGTTCCACCCATGTGTGTGTGTCAAACTCAGATCCAGTGTTGAGCCTCTATGTGTAATCTTCTTCTATATATTTTATCCACTCCTCAACACTTGCTAGGTTCAACAGGTACGTCTTCATCTCGAACCATCCGAAAACAACTAAAAAGAGGTCTCGACAACGAGAACTAATGATGCGGCCTTAATCTACCATGAATAACCAAAGCACGTTGGCACATCACTCAATCTGGGATGAGTGCTCACCTAATGTGTGCAAAGGTACCAAGACCCTCTTTATGGTTTCTTGTGTAGGATGTTAGGGTGTTTAAGATAGAGCATATTCAGAACCATAATAAGCACAAACATTCCACATAGCATAACCAGATCTAGATCTTAAGGAATCATGAATTAAAAAATAACTATGACAAGATTGATCATACAAGAACCAATTATAGTCATGTTAACACCTTATCCATCCAATATACTCCATTATATTTAACATTGTAAAACATAGAATCTTCTTACATCATATAACATTACCATAATTTTATGTGCACATCAGATCCGGCAAAGATAACTCTACAATAACTCATACACAGTGTCTCGGTGTCTCTCTCTAACTACACAGACTAATACATACTTATAGGGGTGGGTACTTTCCCTTCACCACCTACACACTTCCTAAAATAGGTCACATGCTGAAAATAGCCATGTGCCTTTACAATAATATGCACACTTGCAAGTGTGTTAATAATAGATCTCCTACAATTAACTGATAGTAGTAATCCTATTATTATCCAAACTCATGCATGGTGCTTAGTAGTCACTCATCCCCAAAATAACATTTTTGTGTCACGTATGTCTTCATCCTTTTGTGTGATCTGCACTCTATCTCCAAAAATAGCTCGTAACCCTGAAAAATTGTTAAGTCCCGAATCAACTTTTTCTGGCACATGATTCCTTCCCTATCCTTATGTGCCATAAAATGTTCCTTATTCCCGTACGCAAATATTCTATGTGCCCTTTGAACAATATTGTCTACTCAACACCTCCTGGCTAAGCGGTGGTTATAGAACCTCCACCCCGATTTGGCGGCGTTTCTATAACCGCTTCTCGACATAGAGCAATGGTACTATAACCATTTCTCTGCATAGAGCAATGGTTTTGTTAACATATAGACAAAACCTTTATTTCATCATTTTCCTCCTTTATTATTGGCTGATCTGATGAAGTAGAGTCATTTTGGATCCTTATGGATCAATGTTCACTTTAGCTATATCTGCTAATATTCATTTTACTTTGATTATTCTATCTGAGTTAATGAAATTATAAACAATCACAGAACTTAAGACACAATCAACGTAATTATTAAATCAACTCTATAAGTAAAATATCTACATTTCTAGTTTAGAGAAGATAAGTCTAAAGACCAGATCTCAAATAAGGGAAAAATATCACAATCATCTTGAATAATGATTTAAACCAATCAACAAGAATAATACATTGTTGCACCATAATATCCTTTTAAAGATGCAATGATATGTGAATCACATAATAAAATTCATTACAATTAACTCTTTCATATTTACTTCCCAATAAACTCATGACGTAAAATGATCAAAAATAATAATCCAAAAAGTTACTTCAATTATTTCGTCCCTTCTTCGCAAAAATGTAGGGAAGAGATAGATATAGGTCGATTGATATGAATTGGCATGAGTTTGCATACTCTTATTCTATGATGTAATTATAATGAAATAATAAAATAAGAGATGAATAAGATTATTCCTAATCAATAAGTTATAATTGTAAACTCAATAGTTTCTATTATGAAATATACTTATAACATATCATAATAAGACTTCATACTTAAATAAAAACTTATGTCCATTGTTATTGTATCTGATGTTGGCCTATTATCACTTAGACATTTAGACAATATGGAAGATATAAAGCATCACCAAACAACAATTACAAATGTAATAACTAATAATATTATCCAACTAACTTCAAAATAGTCATTCTTTCCTATCACATAGTCAAGCCATTGTGCATATGTATTAAAAGTGGTAATCTAAAGATTGTCCCAAACTTAAATATATACATACTTTATGAAATGGTCATTTTCATTACTAATGCAACAACAATGGAGTTGAATGTTGTTCCTTCATTTCCATGTTTTAAAAATTGAAGCAACAATCAAATAAAAGAAGAAAATTTACATTTTCTATAACTTTCACCTTTTCTAGTTTCCAATCAACAAAATACGGCAATTTAGGGCTGAAAATTCATTAAAATATTCCAAAATAGAAACAAATGAACAATAATAAACCCGTAACTCCCGTAAAACTATTTTTACCACATTTTAAAACCCACATAAAATAGAATGGATCAACTCAATACGTTTATGCAAATATTCCATGAAATAACAAACAAACAATCCATGATTTTAAATCTAGTTTTCCCAAATTCGAATCTAGTTATAGCACAAAAAACCCAAATCCCATTTAATCCACACACACAACAAGGTATTATCTTTACCATTTATTCATATCAAATTAAGAATGAAAACAACAATGCTCAATAAGGAGCCATGATAGTAAATAGTGACTTTAATGCTCAAAGAAGAATCTCTAAAAATTAACTCGATGTCATTTTCCAAATCATAAAAACCCAAACCAAAAAACTATTTTAGAGAAATAATGATAACAAAAATTCTCTAAAGAGATCCGTAAAATTGATCTTGTATTTATTTTTAAATATCATGCATAATAAACCGAAGTGTAACAACTAAAAGAATAACAACAATACTTTAAGAAATATTTATACCCAAAACAAGTTTGTTTTTATTTCACTCAACCCCTTTTATCATTTTCTAGATTTAATATACCCAAACCAAAAACATATTTCCTTTCTAGTTTTTATATATCAATCAAAACCAAAACATAGTCATTTTCAGATTAGAGTAAGTAATAACACAAAAATCAAAACATGTCCAAAGAAGAAATGATAACAACAATTATCTAAGAAGAGATATAAAACTATCAAATCATTTTTACTTTACAAACTACCTCCTTATTTTATTTTTCTAGATCTCCCATATAATGATAAACATCAAAACATATTTATTTATCATATTTCACATAACATTCCAAACCCAAAACTATATTCAAAATGATAACAATAAATCTCTTAAAAGATATGTAAATATTCTATCCTATTTTCTATATTTCATAAAAAAACCAAACCCAAAACGTATTAAAATTTAAAATAATGAACCATATCTAAAAACAAATTCAATTATATTATCAAAATAAAATCAAGAATAAGAGTAGGAAAACCCATGCTTAAGTATTTTTCCTCACATTTCTCTGCAATATTCCATGTTGAAAATCCACATAATATGTTTTCTTTCAATAGTATATTTATCCAGTAAAAATTTCATGATAAACATAGATAACAACAATAAATCACATTGGACCATCTAGAGAATCAGGTTGTGGAAAATTATATTCCCTCACACCATCTAGAGAATCTAGAAAGCCTAATACTTGATCATCTTCAGAGATACTAACAAGAGCATCAAAAGTATCCTCAATGAAATCACAGTGGCTGCGAAAGAAAATATCTTGAAATTTAAACCTCCAAAAAATCCACATATCCCTAGGAGGAGGTCAGATATCTTAAGGCATGGAATATTGATCTACAATAGTGTATCGCCCCCATCCAAAGCATTGACAGGTCTACTGTATAATGGATCCCCCTTCTGAAGGTTGGTATAAGCTGAATTTTGATGGTGCCTCCAAAGGCAACCCTGGTCCAGCTTTGGAGGAGGTGGTTTGATCATAAATCACAAGGGTCATCTTATTACAACATATATTGGTCCCATGGGTAAGAAAACTAACCACTACTCTAAGGCTCTAGCTACACTCGAGGAATCATAATTTCTAAGAATCTCAATATGGGAAACATCATCATTGAAGGTGACTCAATGAATATTATCAACATTCTCACTAAATCCTTAAATCCTAGTTGGACCATCAAGGATTTCATTAATGAAGCTCATAACTTATGCAATGGTCTTAACATCATTTTCAAGCATGTGTATAGGGAAGGGAACAAATATGTGGATTTTCTTGTAAATATTGGAGTTTGTAGAAATGATTACAAAGAGTGGCATGATATCAATGACACTCCTACCAAAGTTAGAAACATCATTTCAAATGAAATGAACTCACTCATTAGTACACCTCAGTCGATGGTGCAAACACGTGTGCAATCCCAAAGCTAGATCTCAATGGCATTTCGGGCATGCCTGAATTTATTCTTCCATGTTCTCAAAAATTGATCACACTAAAGTTTTCAGGGAGAAAGAAGCGGATTTTATTTCGCTTAGCACATCCATACAAGATGTCGATGGGCTACTAGTAATTCTCTGTTCACATCTTTCAGTTCAATTCTGTGAATTCTCAAAGGGATTTCAGAATGGGTGCTTCCCCTTATTGTGTGGAACCTAAATTTTATCCCCAATGGCATGAACAAATTGAGCTTTGGGAGACCATTAATATGGAGGGCTTCACTAATTTCATCCAATGCATAAAAGGGCATGACCAATATATATCTATATAGTTCATGGAAAATTGGAAAGACCATAATGTATCCTTTGGAGATAAGAGCTTTCAAATCACTGAGGAATTCATCTCTTTTATTACCAATCTAAGCATGGAAGGGAATAAATTTTTCAGGAACAAAATGGATAAGGAAGCAGAAGAAAATTTGTTTTTGGATGATGGAGAAATGCTCGACATCAAAAAGGAGGGCATTCTAGTTTCTTCTATCCCACAACCATATGATGAGGTGACATGGATGATGGTATGTTATGTCACTTTATAAGGGATATTCTCCACCATTTCACAATATCATATGGTCCGACTCAACCACTTCAAGCGTGAGGTGAAGGTAAGCCTCTACTACTATATTATGAAGTTAATGGAAAAATCCATTCTTGAAGTTCAGGGACATAAGAGGACTATCCCTCTCCATCAAGGTGTCATATATCTCATTATTCAGTACATGTCTAGTGTTGTTGGCAATGACCCATGCCCTACTGTGGTTTCTCCCCTCCCTAAGAAAACCCATATCCATTCTAAAAATCCCATGTATAGAGACTTTGTCTTGGAGCCACCCCTAAAAAGGGTTCTCTCGTAGCAGCAGTAAAGGTAAGGAAGTTGTGGGCTCAGCACGAAGGGAAAAGAAATTATGGTAGATGATATCCCCCTTATGTTTTCCTCGATATAGATGTTGGCACCAGTTTGGAAAATAAATTTAACATGTAGGCTAATGTGGTTAAAACCCTTGAAGAAAATTTATATTTCCTTCTTAAGTATATTATTAAAGAGCAAGCCTTGAACCCCAACACAGGCCTAAAAGATTAAATTTTTTCCTTGGAAACCAAGTTTAAGAATCTAGAGGACAAATACAGAAATTGTTTAGCTATGCACAGTGCTATAATGGGCCTTATGGAGGTACACATGTAAAAATATTTAGCTCCAATGGCATCTCGAACACAACTTAGAAGAATGGAAAGATTACAAGAAAGTTCAAAGCTTCAAACTGGGATCCCACCATTGCCATTTCCCTAAAACTCTACTAGGCTTTCAGGGTGGTGTCAAAGTTTTTAGCAAGTCTATTGGTTAATGTTGTTGGCTCCTTGTTCTCGGAGTAATTATTTTTGTGTTGTTGTATAGCTGCAATTTTACTTGTCAATTTTCTATTTTTGGGCTCTTTATATGTTGTTGGCTATTTTCTTTTCTTTTTAATACTTTTTCCTCTTTTGGTTGGGGTGTGGACCCCACGGATCAAAAAACCACACTATTTTACTTTTCTTATCTTGGTTGTTGATCCTTTTGTTGTAAAATTGGGTAAGGTCCCTCCAAAACCTTTTATAAATAATAAAAACCAACAATAATTCACATGCAATAATCACCAAACATACTTCCCCTAAAACCTTCATTCACATCCCACAACCAAGCTCCCAAAAATAAAACAAATGAAAATGAAACAATGTGTTCAATGCATGCCTTAGCTTCTCAAGGAAGATTACATTTCCCAAGGTGTATTAAACTCACACCAAACCTCTTAATTTCTATGCCACGTCATGGCTTACTAAACAACCTATTAAACCATAAACGTCATTTAACATATGCTACCAATAATCACAGTAAACTTAGGTTATAACCTAAGTTTAATAAACTTACATACTAACCAAATAACAAGGTGGGGCATAAAAATGCCACATATCCATCCAAACCAATATCCATAATGCCTATCTTAGGTGTTCTAATGACCAATTAACATGTCATTCAATAACACACACACACACACACACATGCACACACACACACACATGTATGTATGTGTTAGGTTGTGGAGCATGTTTTCATGTGAGAAAGTGTTGAAGACTATACACTAAAAGTACTGTACACTTTCCAAAGTTGTCTCACCGGGTTCGGGGTGTAGCCCTCGAGAAAAATAATTTTGGCCTTAAAATGTTCCCGATATACCAAGAAACATGATTTTCTCATATGGGTGAGATTTTTGACCCATAGGTTTATGGGACAGCTTTTGGCCCATGGTTTTGATACCCATAGTTTTGTATAACTACTTAAGCGGTTGTCTACTTAAGTGGTTTTTTACATATGGTAGGTTTAATGTAACATTGTAGATGTGTTTTGAATTCAGGTGTGAATTCTATAGATTTTGTTAAGGATAGCGCCAAACATATCTCAGGTATTGTATTGAGAGAGCGGTGGCTTGTAATAAAATTTGAGCAAGTGATTCTTGGTGGGATGTAGCCCAAATTGGGTGAAACAGGTTAAATATTGTCTCTTTGTGTTGTGTTATTTTATTCTACACTTTTATTTGAGATATGTAATATTTTTTGCATATTAGTTTCTATTGTTGCAATTCTGTGAGGGATTATTCTGCATATTTTATCCCTTATTTCCTAAAGAATATGTATATACTTATATGTGTGTGTGTGTGCACACACACACACATGTATATTTATTTGTATATACATAACTAAATATGTATATGTGTATGTATATATATATATATATATATATATATATATTTCTTATTAAATCAATAAATCATCACAACACTTCATTACTTAATAAGTTATAATGCAAACCAACTCAACCATTCATTAGAAAATGGGGGTTAATATCCTTAACATTCATGAATCACATTTATAACCATGATCTCAATAATTCATTGAAATAATTTAATCAAATCTGCAATATTACATACATTTCCTCTTAAAAGAATCATTGTCCCGATGATTTAATTATAATCTTTGCTAATTTTTCAATCATAAGAAAATTCCATTAAATAAACTCGTAGAATACAATTCATTTTTCTCATCAATAAGAAAATCTACCAATAATTAACCAATCAAAGTTCTAAAACATGGCTATATTAGCCTTATCTCAACAAGAATTTCCCAAAAATTCTTTCAATATGGATTAAATTTTCATTTATTTATAATAGGTATCAAATAGTTTTTAATGAATCCATCAAAAATTATCACAAACAACAATTTTGATTACTTAAATAAGAAAGGAAAAGTAGTCATCATATCATTCATATTCTCCCAAGTTACATTGTTCTCAGAATATTGGTCTCATTAGACCTTACATTGAGCAACTTCTCAATTTATGAGACATAATTTGTTAGTTTCCAACACTTTTATTGGTTTAACTATGACGATTCATGAGTCCTGAATTTGTAATGAGCTCCAATTAATAATATGTGATATATCAAAAACATACTTTTAAGGAAAAGATATGTAAAAAAATTTGCATCCTAGAAAATGAGGGAGGTAAATCTAATCTCTAAGACACTGGACTTATAAATTTTAGGACTTAAAAATGGTCATACACATCTACAAGATAACTTGGAAGATTTTCCAAATGAAATAGAGCTCTTTTTGGGTTTTACCCTCAAAAATACCTTATCTCCTTGATAATTTTTTTCTCAATCCTCTTTAAATCGGTGTAGCTTTTCCTTAGGTATCAATTGCTTCTTTCAACTTCTCACGAATGAGCTTAACCTTCTCTTCCATTTTAGTCATTATTTCCAAACCCACCACCTCTCTGTCCTTTGTGTTATCCCAGCCAATAGGAGTTCTATAATTTCTTCCATCCAACGCTTCAAAAGGAGACATTTTCAGTGAGGAGTGGCAAGTATTATTGTAAGAAAATTCAACCAATGATAGATATTCCTCCCATTTCTATTGTTGGTCTATGCAATACATTCTGAGCATATCCTCCTAAACTTGGTTCACTCTTTTTATTTGTCCATTTATTTTAGAATGGTAGGTTGAAATAAAGTTAAATTTTATTCCCAACATATAGTTCAATGTTTTCCAAAAGCGATAGGTCATTGTTGGATTCCTATCATAAATGACTAGCTCCAAAATTCCATGAAATCAAAAAATATCATGTAAAAATCTATTTACAAGTATTGGAGAATCATCTTTAAGATTTCCGGTATGAAATGAGCTACTTTTGTTAGTTTATCCACTACTACTAAAATCATATCATGTTTATTTTTGGATAATGGCAATCGTTGTAAAAATGCATGTTGATTAAGTGCCATTTATATTATGGAATATTGAGAGGATATAGTAGACCTGCGTAATGCAAGTGTTCCAACTTTACACGTTGGCATTCCATATAATGAGAAACATATTATATCATAGCATTCTTCATTCCTTTTGAAAAATACTACTATTCAACATCATAAAAAAACCTTGGTATTCATGGATACCCATAATATGGTATGTCATGAAATTCTTCCAAGAATTTCATTATAATATCACTACCCAAGGGCACATATAATTTGTTGTTAAATAGTAAAATTCCTTCATTATTGAACTTAAAACCCTTGTATATTCTATCATTAATATATGTTTCTAACATTTTTTTCACTTGTTGATAATAAGAATGAGCTTGAAGTTGTTTCTTAACTTCTTCCTTAAACTGAGTTCTAAGGGTCACAATTGTTGAAATATGCTTCCTGTAGCTTAGTGCATCAGTCACTCTATTTTTTTCCAATTGATGTACCTAATATAAAATTCATATCAGGATAGAAATTTTAGCAACATACGTTGTCTTGTATTTAAATTAGACTACATAAAAATGTATTTCAACACCAAATGATTTACTTTCAGTTCAAATGGATTTCCTACAAATAATGCCTCTAGATTTGTAAGGTATAGACTATAGAAGCAAGCTCTAAGTCATGGGGAGCATAGTTCTTCTCATGAACCTTCATATTTCTACTTTCATATGTAATTACGTGGTCATTTTGAAGAAGTATTCCACCCAATCCTTCACTTGAGGCATCAATAACCATAGAAACATTTTCATTGGGTTATGAGACCTTTAAAATAGGTGCAGATGTAATTTTTTTGTCATAAGTTAAATACACTCTCACATTTTTCATTCCGTATGCTTTTTATCATTTTTATGCAATGAATTAATTATTCTAGCCACTCTTGAAAAGTCTTTAACAAATTTTATATAGTAACCAACCAATCCCATAAAACTTCTTACCTCATGCACATTTTTAGGTGTTAACAACTTAGCAATATATTTACTTTTTGATGGGTCAATAGAAATCCCATCCCTATTTATGATATGACCAAGATATTATACTTCACTTTGATAAAAGGAACATTTTGAAATATTACCATAGAGTTTCATTTTTCTCAATACTTCCAACATTATTCTTAAGTGTTTTTGTGTGCTCATCTACATTCTTGGAGTAAATCATAATATCATCTAGAAAGATTAAAACAAACTTATATAAGTATTATTAAAAATGTTATTCATAAGGTTCATAAATGTTATTGGTGCATTAGTGATTCCAAATAGAAAAATAGTGAACTCATAATTCCCAAAGCGTGTTGTGAATTTTATTTTGTGAATATCCTCATCTTTTATTCTTAATTGATGATAACTAGATCATAATCCA
Source organism: Taxus wallichiana var. yunnanensis (assembly GCA_018340775.1). Taxonomy (NCBI): domain Eukaryota; kingdom Viridiplantae; phylum Streptophyta; class Pinopsida; order Cupressales; family Taxaceae; genus Taxus; species Taxus wallichiana. Next base: position 438,532,953 of record CM031234.1, read on the forward strand.
ATCTTAGAGTAAATAGATGCATTTCTGATTTGATCAAAGAGATCATCAACTCTTGGAAAAGGATATCTATTATTTATAATTTCTTTAATAAGCATGTGATAGTCAATGCATAACCTTAATATTCCATCCTTATTTTTAAAAAAATGACTAGTTCTCCCTAAGGAGACACACTAGGTCAGATTAAACCTTTTGACAAGATTTCATGTAGTTGTGACTTTGGTTCAAGTATCTCTGTTGTTGTAATTCTATAAGATGTTTTTGATATCAAGCTTGTATTCCCAGTTTAATGTCAATTGTAAAGTCAAACTCTCTTTTAGGAGGAAGTCCAAGAAATTATTCCAGAAATACATCCTTAAACTCACGTAAAAGTGGAAAATATTCCAAATAAGTCTTACCTTCCTCACTAAAATATGAGATTCTTAATAGCATACAACATGCAACCTTTGTTTTTGGATTTCTTTAGTTGCATTACAAAGATTTATCTAACTTCAAAATATCTCTTAATACCCTGAATGATGGTTGTTTTAAGTGTGTTATCAATACATTCTATTCATTTCTCATAGCAATCCACTTTTTCCTTGTGTTTGGATAACCATTTTACTCCTATTATGATGTCATAAGACCCTAAGGGAGTCACATAAAGGTTAATTTCAGTGGTAAAACTAGGTAATTCTAATGCTACTTCAAACAAACATTGGTCCACCATATGAATAACATCATTCCCATATTGGAAAATCCAAGTGTTTTCCATAAATCTATCTTTCTTAGATAATTTTCTAGCTAACTTACTTGAAATAAAACACCTAGTAGTACCAATGTCAAACAAAATAGAAAATAGAAAAGCATAAGTCTTACATGGCACTTCTAATGGGGTAGCTTATTTTTCTTCTTAGTGATTACCCACTACAACATGAATTACTTTCTACTAGATGTTCCCCTAATTCTTTAAGGGGAAATTGTTTGCATAGTGATCACCACCACATTTGAAACATCCCCCAATAGGCCCTTTTCTTTCAAATTTATTTTCTCCAAAAGTAACATTGTTCTACTCATTCTTTCTTGTGTTTACAACAAGTTTATTTGTATTTTTCTTGCCAGACTTCTTTTTTTCTTCCCTATTTCTTCCACTAAGTTTTCCTAGGAGCAAGTGGTGCAGGTGAGCTAACACTCTTCTTACATTTGTCTTCCCTAAAAAATTAAATGGATTGCAGTTTATTTTCATACCTTATATCCTTTTCAAACACTTGTTTACATTATAGATGGTTCATGAACATCCACCTCACCTCCTATGTTTGGGTTTAATCCCATGATAAACTTACAAATCCTAAACTTTTCATATTTTTGGTATTGGGGCATGTATTTTAACAACTTTGTAAAATGTTCCCAATACTCCACAACACTCAATTTTCCTTGAGTTAAGTTCTAAAATTATGACATTTTATGATCAAAATAAATTTTATACAACCATCATTGATGAAAATCTACCTTGAACTAATCCCATGTAATGAAGGTAGTATCTACTCTCAATTCCATCTTACATGTATCCTATCATGAATTGATTCATTAGAGAGTTGGAAAGCACCCCATATTGCTTTAGTTTCCTAAGAAAAATCCCTTATTTCAAATTACTTCTCCATCTCACATAGCCGAGTTTTAGCACCATCTCCAAAGGTAGTTCCATCAAATTTGGGTGGGTTGATCCTTTTTATGTCTCTACATAGTTTAGTAACCAAGCGAGCTATTTCATCCCCTCCTCATTATTATCATCTAGTTATTCAGGTTGTTCTTCCTCATGTTTTTAGGTTGATCTTCACCTTGTTGTTCATTTTTACCCACCACCTACTTCTCTAAGGAAACTATCTCAGTTACGTGTGTCTGAAGGACTATTAAAATTTCATCTAAATTTTGAGTCGTCAAACCTCTAGCATTAGCTGAACATGTTCCAACTTCATGGTTCATCCTTCTTATAACCATCATATGATATTAATGAAGGATAAGATGTTTGTTAGTGTTATGAACCCATTGATACCAAGAGATGGTAAATATACATCTCTCGATACCAAACTGTAACACCCATATTATGATCATCCAAAATAAGGGGATTTTTTTTAGAACATATCCTTAATGTACAATTAATGTTATTAATGATTAAAATTATTATGTGCATCTCCTAAGTGCCTACCTAGAAGACTATCATGCATCTTCCATCTAGTATCTGACATTATTAATTTAGAGGATTGGTGAATAGATAATGTACTAAACTATTATATTACTTTGGCCAAATTTTCAAGCATTGATTTGCAATCTTAATTCGAGACCAAACACAATCCTACGAAACTTGTCTTACGCCACCACATAACCATATCAATATAATTATTTGGATTCATTGTTGTTTTATAAGGTGAATTATTTAATATAAGTGAGAGGCCATTATTGGCTCATTTCCATAAAATAAGAAAATCTCATCCGTACTATCTTAGGATTCCTATGGAAAAGATAGGGATCATGTAATGATTTCCCATCATTACATCCTCATTACCCTTCCCATAGCCATGTTAAGTTGATACATAGCTAATATTTTATTTACCAAGTCATTTATAAAGTATATTCTCATAATACTAATAGGTTTCTATAAGATGATCTTAGTAGCTCAACAAGTTACTTACTATTGTTAGTTCCCCTTATAGTATTTTTAACAACTTAGTAAATATTGTTACGTGTAGGTTAATAACTCATTTTTCCCTACCTAATCATTTGATTACATTTACTTGTCGTGATTAATCCATTTATTACCATAATGTACATAAACTTTTTAAATTTTTTTCCAATGTCCCTTAAGGTATATCTGTTGATATTAATTTTACTTTGATTATTTTATCTAAGTTAATGAAATCATAAATAATCACATAACTTAAGAAATAATTAGCTATATTATTAAATCAGTTGTATAAGTAAATATTCTACATTTTCATTTTAGAAAATATAAGTCTTAAGACCATATTTCAAATAAGGGACAAAAATATTAATCATCTTTAATAATGATTTACACCAATCAACAAGAATAATACATTGGGCCATAATGCCCTTTTAAATATGTGATGATATTTCAATCGCATAATCAAATTGATTACAAATAACCCTTTTATATTGCTTCCCAATAAACTCATGACTTAAAACAATCAAAAATATAATCCAAACCATTACTTCAAGTATGTCGTCGCTTTTACTACAAAAATGTAGGAGATAGATAGATATGGGTCAGTTCATATGAACTGACATGAGGTTGCATACTCTTATTCTATGATGTAATTATAATGAAATAACATAATAAGAGATGGCTAAGATTATTCTTAATCAATAAGTTATAATCGTAAACTCCATAGTTTCTATTATGAAATCTACTTATAACATATCATAATGAGACTTCATAGTTAAATAAAAATTATGTTCACTATTACCATATACAATGATGAGCCTATTATAACTTAGACATTTAGACAATAATGGAACATATATTGCATCACCAAAAATAATTACAAATGTAATAACTCAAAATATTATTTGACTAATTTCAAAACAATCATGCTTTGCTATCACAGAATCAAGCCATTGTGCATATATATTAACAGTGGTAATCCAAAGACTGTCCCAAACTTAAATATATATACATAATTTATAAAAATGTTGTTTTCATTACTAATGCAACAAAAATGGATTTGAATGTTGTTCCTTCATTTCCATGTTCCAAAAATTGAAGCAAAAATCAACTAAAAGAATACAATTTATGTTTTCTATAACCTTCACCCTTTCAAGTTTCCAATCAACAAAATACAAATAGTTTAGGAATGAAATTTCGATTAACTATTCCAAAATAGAAACAAATGAAAATCAATAAACCCATAACTCCCTATAGTTATTTTTCCCACGTTTTAAAACCCACACAAAATAGAATATATTAACTCATTACTTTTTTACGAGGATACAATGAAGCAACAAATAAACAATCCATGATTTCAAACCCATTTTCACAAATTTGAACCTAGTTATAACACAAAAACCCCAAATACCATTTAATTTACACACACAAAATGGTATTATATTTATGATTTATTCATATCAAATTAAGAATGAAAACAACAATTCTCTAGAAAGATCCATAATACTAAATAATAACAACAATGCTCAAAGAAGGAGCTCTAAAAACTAACTCCTTATTTCATTTTCCAAATCGTTGAAACCCAAATCCAAAAAATAGTTCGAAAAAATAATGATAACATCAATGCTCTAAAAGAATCTGTAAAATTGATCCTTTATTTCTTTTTGTAGATCATGCATAATAAACCAAAACCCAAGACAAAAGCGTAACCATAAAAATAATAACAATGCTCTAAGAAAGAGTTGTACCCAAAACAAGTTTGTTTTTATTTCACTCAACCATTTTATCATTTTCCATATCTAATAATACCCAAACCAAAAACATATTTCCTTTCCATTTTTTACATATCAATTAAAATCCAAAACATAGTCATTTCTAAATCTCTCGTAATAACACAAAAATAAAAATGTCTTCAGAGAAGAATTGCTAACAACAATGCTCTAAAAGAGCTATAAAACTATCAAATAGATTTTACTTCACAAAAATTCTCCTTATTTCAATTTCCTGGATCTCTAATATAATGATAAAAAAAGTTATTTATTTGTCGATTTCAAATAACATTCAAAACCCAAAAATGCACTTAAAATGATAACAATAAATCTCTAAAAATAGTTATAAATCTCTTACCTAATTTTCCATATCTCATAAGTAAACCAAACCCAAAATGTATTCATATTTCAAATAATCAGCTAGATCCAAACATACATTCATTCATATCATCAAAATAACATCAAGAGTAAGAGTAGAAAAACCCATGCCCGCGTATTTTACCTCCTACTTCTTTGCAATTTTCTAAGTTGAAACTCCAAATGGTAGATTTTCTTTCAATGATGTATTCATCAAGTAAAAATGTCATGATAAAAAATGATAACAACAATAAATCACATGCAAAAATCACCAAATAATCTCCCCCAAAATCTCCATGGACAACCCACAATCGAGCTCCCAATAAAAATAAATGAAAATGAAACAATGCGTTCAATGCATTCGTTATCTTCTCAAGGTCGATTCCAATTCCAATAGCATATTAAACTTGCATCAAATCTTTTAATTGCCACCCCACATTGTGCCTTATCAAATGACTAGTTAAACCATAAACCTCATTTAACATCCACTATCAATATGCCATGTAACTTAGGTTATAACCTAAGTTTAAAAACATAAAAACCAACCAACTCACATGGTGGGGCATCACAATGCCACATATCCATCAAACCAATATATATATATATATATATATATATATATATATATATATATATATATATATATATATATATATATATATATATATATATATATATATATATATATATATATATATATATATATATACATACATACATACATACATAAACATATAATGTGTATCGTAAGTGGTATAATGACCAATTAACATGCCATTTAATAACACACACACACACACACACACACACACACACACACACACACACACACACACACGTGTGTGTGTGTGTACATACATATATATACATACATACATATGTATGTGTATATATATACATATGTGTATTTGTATATACATAACTATATATATTTATTATTAAATCAATAAATCATCATCAAACACATATATATGTTTAGATATGCATATGTCTATATATAATATTAATTTACTAAATCATCACAACACTTAATTACTTGATAAGTTATAACACAAACCAACTCAAACATTCATTAGCATGGGGGTTAATATCCTTAACATTCACATATCACTTTTATAACCATGATCTCAATAATTCATTAAACATATTAATCAAATCCGCATATTACATGCCTAGTAAAAATAATAGAAATAAGTTTCACTAATACAAAAGTTAGCATAGGATTTTTAATTTCAAGTAATGTGTGGTAGTTAGTAATTTTGTAGATTTGATACGTTCATGGGTAAGTGTGTGTAGGAGTAGGAAGATTGTGTAATCAACCATCAAATGGATAAGCTCAAAATTGTAGGTAAGAAAGGATAAAGAAACTAAACAAATTGAATAAATCTTGGAAAATTGTTAAGAAGATAGGAAAATTTGACAAGGATAGATGAATAAAAAAGAATTCAAAAAGGTGAAAGATTACTGGTTAAATTATTTTGCATGGATGGAACATAAAAGAAAGTAGATTTCACAACAATTATAATATAGACGCAAGTTGGTGGATCCAAATAGGAAATTTATAATGGATAAGTACAATTAAGAGGGTATATCATGCCAAAATTATATTTAAAATGTACACATCATAATGTTAAAAGATATAAAAATGAAAAAAATAGTAAAGATAGAAAATATTGTGCCAAATGAGAAGCCGAGTGTAGAAGGAAACTTTCAGTTTAAAATTCTATGTCTCCCAAAATTCAAGTACTGGATATAGAGTGAGATAAGAAGTAAACAAAGCATTTGAAAATGACATACCTCTTTACTTTCCCGATCAGTCCAAAAGTATAGGGCATAATGTAGGAAAAAGGGATCACATTTTTTTAATCAAGTGATGTTAAAAGGAATGTATGGTCGTTAGCTCAATGTTATAAAAAAACAAATTTAGTGCTTATGACACCATAAGATCTTAGGGATGGTTATGCAATATTGGGGTACAAAGAGACTGAGAGTAAATGATAAATTAGTAGGAGGAAACTTTTATTCCAATACACATTGTGGGGAAATGACATGGAGATACTTAAAAATAATTTTTAGTTGGGAACCCACCAAGATCTGATGTAAACCATCATGATTTTCTATAAAAATGGTGTGATATGTTTCACCACATAATATGGGGTTCCCATCAACACCACTACATTATCCCAAGCCACCGAGTTGCCAAAAATGGGCATATGCATGTTAGCATAGAGAATCACTAGACCTTCATTCAAGAAAACAATGCAATATTCCTATGGGCATCTATACAAAGGAATGAGATCCCTTTACGAGTGACGTCATACCATTTAGTTGGAGTGGTAGAGATAGTGTTATAAAGGTATTAACAAGTTATAGGAAAACAAACAAACATCACATGACATGGTGGATACAAGAATAAGAATGTAGAAGAAAGATGAATAATTTAATTAGATGAAAATATTGGCCTAAAAGTAAATCTCAATGTGTAAAAGGTCATTGAACTCATAGCAAAACATTTTTGTAAAAATGGAAAGTTATCTTGATTTTTTTACAGATTGGAGAGTCCTTGAAGTAATCATTGAGGTAGATGAAGCATACTACCTAAATTAAATGATTGTGTATTTCCTCCAAGTAAACTCATACATCGCATATGAGGATAATCAAAATATGGAACTATGGGTGGGGAAAATTAGGGAAAAACTAAGTGTACATCCTTGTATGCCAAATTAACTACACATGTACAATTTTCGATATGGTAAGTTGACACTGCTTTCATGATGGCATCATACTTCCCTTGGGTGATAAGACTAACCATCCCAAGAAATTAGACTTTTATATTGATTTGGGAATAGCTAAAGGATAATTTAGAAACTAGCATGGGATGTTTCCCACACATGTTCAAAAATTGTGCACTAAATTATCGACACAACCGATTAAAGTAGGCATACAACCCATATCAATTATGCGAGAAACATCCAAGGAACAACCCAAAACAAAAGGCTAAGGAAAAAGAAAAAGAAAATAAATAATAAAAGAAAAAAATATATCTATTACACATCTACAAAACCCGAACCCTGAGTGGAGAAATATCCAAGGTTTTATAGCTAGTTTGTAAAACTATAATTTGAATAGATAAAGAAGATGTGAAAAAATTGCACACTTTTGTGCTAGAAGATGTCACGCACACAATTTTGACACACAAATACAACAACAATAAAACCATATTTTTTTACTTACATTGTTGTATACATGACACCACATGAGATCACTTAGGATAACACACAACACATGAGATGTTTGCACAAACATGAACCCACATAGATAACATGAAAACACATGATGCACATCAAAGCCACTTTTCCCCAAATGACAAAGTACAAACAATGATCCAACTACAATATACATTTACAGTTAGGCACCTTCCACGACACATTATTTTCATGGTTATATATTTATTACAGTCCTATTTTCATCATTTGACATTAATTATTTGTAGAAAAATTAACATGCAAACCTTCTTTCCTCTAAAAACTAGGTTGCATTTTTTATTTATTTAATTTAATGTTTTACTTGTGATGGTTCCATTTAAAATCTAACTTTTAATATAATAAGTACCGTTAAATTTGGTTCATTTTATATAATAATAATTTCTATATCTCAATTGTTAGTTATATGCATTTTAAACACATACAAATATCCTAATACTAGATCGTATGCCAAGGGTTTCTTCTAGAAATAAGTTTACTTGAAGTTTAGTCTTACCTTCATTACACAAGCGAAAATGACATGAAGTTGGGGAAGTAATCTTAAGATTTAAAAGAGACTAGGTCCAAGTTCCCTTTTCATATAATCTTTCATCCATTAGGGCATGTCTATTTCCTTTATGAATTTTTATCATTCCATGCTTTGTTTGAGTCTTTGTTCATATTTTCATGCCATAAGTTTTGTTTTCCCATATGAATTCATGTTCTCACAAAATCTTAAAATCACTAGGAGAAACTTACACCCCCTAATTTTTTTACAACATAAAATAAGGTCTAATTAAGTTATAAGAAGAACTTTGAGTATACCTTTTCCCCCTAACCGACACCTCACTTACTCTTCATTTTATTATACTTACGTTATTTTTTTATTATTGGTAAATAGTTTTTTGAAAGGGACTATACCCTTGTATACAAAGAGGGCCTAGAAGCCAGAATAGGATTGAAAAGCATCACAAAAAGGATCAAGATCCAGATAAGTCATAAGAACCCAAGGTAACCAAAGAGAAGTTACCACAAAACAGCTAACCAGTTCGAACACTGCAGAAAAGCAGCCAAAAATAGCTAAAAAACAACAAAAAACATGAAGGAAGGCAACAACAACAACGCAGCTCCAAATTTACTTCTTGGCAGCTTTGGCAATTCTAGATTTGATAGTTTTCCAAGAGGTGAACATAGCCAAAGTCATCATGTGAGTAGGGTCAGAAGTATCCAGTTTGTTGAATGGTCTATTTTCTTTCTTTTTCCGTGCCCCAAAGAGTTGCTGGGATTTCACTGAGAGTAGAGACGTTGTGGACATGCTGCTCAATGAATTCTTCGATTGCACTAAAAATAGCCATATTATGGTCATGGCGAGTCTTGGCTTTCCCTAGATGGTTGTCTAGGGAGTTCAATTTTTTATAGATATCCTCAACTTGTTTATTGTCAAGATCAACCTCCTCCTCCTTCTTCCTCTTACCTTTTGCTTAGCCAGTTTTTAACTTCATCTTTCAGCAGCAACATGTCTTTTTCTAAGGCTTCCAGCCTTTTAGTGGAGCTCTCGGTGTGTGCCTCCTGTAAGCCAACACTGCTAATATGAAGAATATTATGAGCAACCTCCAAGTCCTGAGGAACGCTCCCCGAAACAGGGGTATCTAGATTCAGTTTCTTAGAAGACCTAGTTACAGGTCTGGTCGAAGTGGAGGTGAAGGGGGTGGGAGCAGAGGTGGAGGGGATGACGGTGGGAGCCGAAAAGGAAGGTAAAGGGGTATCGGCAGCGGTGATGGGGATAGAAGGAGAAGAGATGGGGGTAGCGGCAGTGGTGAAGGGGATAGATGGAACAGAGATGGGGGAAGAAGGAAGGCTGGGATACTTAAGGATACAGAGTTTATGCAGCAAGAAGATGAGACCTTGATGTAGAGGGACCGCACGAGTATGTTTTGGAACTCCAAAATGGAGCACTCAAGAGAATTAAGAAGATAGTGAGGGAAACATACCGTGAAACTTCTGTGGAAGTGATTGAGGAACACAAGATGTTTAATGGGCACAGTAACATATCTCCCCTCCAAAGAGATGTATCGAACCATCATACGGGTGACCTCATCAAAAGGTGGAGGGATAGAGCTGACCTGTAAACCTACTATGATGAAGACCAGTTTCTCATTGCCCTCAACAAATTTCCTCTCCTCAGCTACTCTGTTAATCCTTTTATTAAAAAAGTGGTACCCATCCATCCCAAGGCCAGTTGCTTTAGCTATTAGCTCTTCAGTAATCAATATTTTCTTCCCGCCATATTCAACTTTGTGATCCTTCCAATCCTTTGCAAATTACACAAAAATGCTTTGGTCATGACCCTGTATCTTTTCAATAAAATTTTTGATGCCTCCCTGGTTGAGAAGATTCCAAAGCTCTTCATTATTCTTCCAATTCAGGTCCTTGCTTGGGCTCAATTTGACAAGGGCTCCTCCCATTTTCACCTTGCTTAAGTGTTTGAAAGTATTATCTTCAAAATCCCTATGAGGAATTCTATAAGAAACACAGTTCCCAATCCGCCTTTCTCTATTTAGATATCTCACATGATGGGAATGAGGATTAGTGTAGCCATTGCTAACATGAAAGTTCCCACGAATGCCTACATGAATGCTACTATGTACCTAGGGAATCCCACATGTGTGAACTTCAACCCCTTAGAAACCCACTCCAAGTCATCATCATCCTTACTACGGACTTGGAAATCTATAAAAACCTGTTTGAAAGCTGTTATAAGCAAAAGATTACCCGCATGTGTGAATTTAATCTTCACATAAATCCACTTTAAGTCATCATTATGTTTTCTATATCCTTGATTTCCTGCCAAGATCTGCTTGAGTGTTATTTTAAACTTATCAAGCACGTGTGTAAGTCATATTCTCAAAGACCCACTCCAAATGCTCATTAACCTTACTCCATATTTGCATGCCCATAAGTATCTCGCTTGAATGTTGTTTTGAATCGCTCAGAATGTGATCACTATTATCCCAAATAATGTGATTAACATTTATGTTGTAGTTAGCCAATGCATCTGCCACCTTGTTACCCTCCCGGTAAGTATGCTTGATCCGAATATTGTTGAAGGTTTGGCAAATACTTATGGATTCCAAGATGAAGTCCTTGATGTTCCAACTTGGAGGTGAACACTGATTAAGATGATTAATGATATTAAGCGAGTCTCCTTCCAAAATAAGATTTTGGATATTATGAGTCTGAGCAATTCTAAGGCCCCATAAAGCGGCTAATGCTTCAGAAAAATGATTAGTTTGTATTCCCATTTTACCAGCATAAGTAGCTATCAAACTGCCTCTATGATCCCGATCACTCCTCCCCCAGCTGCAATCCCAGGGTTACCCTTAGAGGCCCCATCAAAGTTCAACTTATACCAGTTGAGATCAGGAGGGTGCCAATGTATCAAAGATCTATCAATATTATTACCGGTATTATTTCGGATATTGTCAGCTCCAATCTTCCATTGGGACAAGATATGCTCTTCATTTTCTGGATAACTCTTGTTCTTGGGGGGTTTAAATCTAACAATATTCTCTTTAATAGCATTAGAAATTTTACCAATACTGAGCTTATAATTCTGTTTATTATTTCTAAAGATGATATCATTTCTATCTTTCCATATCCTCCAAATAATATGAGGTATTACCAAATTCCAGAGCCTTCTCACAACACAATGTTTATAGGGTGGGCTCCATTGGGTCCAGAGCTGATCGAACCATACTTGAGTTATTATTACCTTGGTATCTTGTTAGTGTTATTTTTAAATAATATTGAGTTATACAATACTTGTTTAACATTTAGGGTCTCAAGACTCCAAGGGGAGTGATTTCACACCAAACATTTCATTTCACTATCATTAACCACTCAAACATTAAGCACATATTACATGAGAGGATTCCAACTCTCCTCACACTTCAAAATGCCTTCTAAAACACTAAAACAAATATTGGGTAATGTATTTCAAGGTTTCATACATCGATAACCTTAAGGAGGTACTACGATTAATTAATTCATTTTCTCTCCATGCTCTACACCCTACTAAAATCACAACTAGAGTACTCGACATCGTTATCTCATAAAATATTCGTGCAACTCAAGGAAACTTTGATACTTCTTGTCAAGATAATAATTTTTTTAAGAGGGGATAAATGGATTCAAACTCAATATTCTCGTGTGTAGGTAATTTAAAAATAGATTCCACTCAAGTCGTTTACATTCAACTTAAGATGGTTTTACTCAATTTGGTTCATATATCCTAATGCAATTAATTGTGTAACTCATTTATTAATAGGGAAATTTGTACGCTCATGAGACTACTAGTTCTTGTCCTAGGGAATCGTTTCTAAGAACATAATTACTTGGTTTCACATCATACATTCATTACACAATAGGAACTAGTGGGAGAAAGAGAGGGAAGAGTCCATCGTTTAAAAGATTAAGGTTCACAATTCTCTCTTTTTAATTTATAGTTTAATAATTTATTTGGTTCACATTAAATTTTACACGTCATGAATTCATTTTCTCACAACATAAGATGGTTTAAAAAATTTACAAGGAAGATATAAATTTCACTTTTCTCCTAACACATCATCTCATGGTTACATTTTCACAAACTAAGCATAAATTAAAATTTTATTATGTTCCACAATTAACTCTTAGTATTGTATTATAGCAACCAAAACGATAATTGAAATTGGGTATGGAATTCATTCATAACCCCAACTCCTCAAGATGAATTTCAAAGGGTAGTTTTGATCTTGTCACCTAAAACCCTTCGTTCTACTCATGTGCCGTCCCAAAAGGGTTTTCATTAGATTTAAATTCGGCTTCCCATGCAGTACTATCTTAAGACAACACATTCTTCTTGGTAAACACAAGATTACCTATCCTAGGAGGAAAGCCACATACTCTAGACAAGGTTTAACCATTACCATTCCTAATGGGCAGGTTCATGACAGTGTCGCTAATTCTACACGCTATGATGATATCTTGCATTTGGACTCTTAGTTCCCTTAAGCTAGAAGATGTCGTCAAGTACAAGGAGCTAGGCTCGTCCTAAAATTTTGTCTTCTATCTTATGCAAGTGATTGTACAAGAAAGATAAATCAACACAAGATTATTATTGTGAGTTTGACCATTTTTTAGTTTTCTTACCTAAGTAGTACAATCAATTCCCAAGTAAATAGTACAATACACCATATAATTAATTGCTAATTACACACTGAAACACACTATATAAGGTCAAATTCACTTTCAGTTAACATAAATACCCAACCTTTTTACAAAAGATAATTATGAATCAAATTAACACCCATGATTAAATGTCCATTTCCCAAACACCCCAAAACTCTAAAAACTCATGCTCATTATGGAATTCAATAATAAACATTTCAATATATAACAGTATTGTTGATATAACCTATAAAATTACATTTTTCCAAATAATAGGTTACTATGAAATCACTAGTACACTTCACTTTCTATGTGTCTCAAGACCTGTAACCACCACATGGTCAACACAACTTCTCGCATGGCATCTACCTAAATCCAACATAATTTAAATTTTTCGTTTTCCATTTGCATAATCAGAATACTTCACACACAACAAGAGAGGGTTAGAGAGATATATTCATTTCATTTCACTTCATTTCTTAACTAAGGGAGGAGAGAGAAAGAAAGAGAGAAGAGAGAAAACACTATTTTCCCGAAAATCAAATTTCTCAAAAAAACCACATAATAGAGTTCCATACAGTCATTTATAATTATCTACAAGTTTCTCATCGGTTAAATTGACTTGACGAGGGTCCTACAACCTTCTTTCACATTTTCCTACTAGTTTGCAAAATGTTTAATTGTAGCTCAAGGGCTACAAAACTGCGTTAAAAAAGTTGATTCTGATGACCAAATGCATGACGGGAAGTTCCTACATACTATCCTATATAGCAAGAATTTATAGGTTTTGTGAGAACTTAGAACTGCAAACAATTTACAAATGAAGACTAGTTTTCTTGAGCCACCGGTCGTAATTGGACTAGTTTGACTAATCAAAAAGCGACCAAAGGCCTCAAAACCCACCTTGAAAACCTAATAACGAGTTTATTTTCTCTAAAAATGTTTGTATTCATTTATCATGTAGAAAAACTAGAGGTTTTCAAGGCGGAGTAACCATTTCTTTGCTCGTGGTCCAAACGACAAGCCAAAACCATACACAACTTTTAATTTTTAACAGCTACGAGACACTTCTAACAGGGATCAACATAACTCCTAATGTGCTATGAAAAATTATCACATGATCAACTTAGGGTGTTGTGAAATTTTATATTGAATCTCATAATGACAAGGTACAAAACCAAACCCGAATCCTCGTTAAGGAGGTTTGGGAGGACGTTTTCGAGTCTTCAATAAATTTATTTTATTTTTATTTTGCAATATAAACAAAATGGGTCATTTTAGTTCAAGACTCATCTAACTCTCTCCCGTACAAGTGGGCACAGACACCTAGTTATGATACCTTACTTTAACAATGTATAAGATTGTGTTTGTAAGCACGATTCTTTGGTCAAAGTATAAATCAAGTTACGTAAAACATGAGGTAAAATTTAATTATTTTGAAATACATTAAAAATAAAAATAAAAACTAGTTGTATAATAATCTAAGGATTTATTTTTCTATTTTGTTCCAAATGGGATCAAATGCCGGTCAAGAATTTCATCCAATGCGGACCTCTAACCATACAAAAATACTAGTAAAAATCAAACTAAGAAACCAAAACATCTAAGGCCATGTAAACGTTATCCCACTAAGCACGATGAAATCTAAAAAACCAACAAACTTTCCATATAATAAACCATCTTTCTATATACCAACTCGCCATACATTAACAAATGTAACTTGCCACACACTTCAAAATAATGCAATTGAGTTCCAACCAACCTACACTTGATGATTTTATTCAATGAGAGAGGCAAGCAACAAGCTAAATGATTTCAAAGCGTGACCAAAGCCACCAACTCACACAACACCAAATATAATGTTATGTGAAGGGACCATTCAACAATCACCGAGTACATGCCACAATACAATCAACCATCGACGATAATCCAAGACAATCAAAAGTAATGCAGTCTATTTACCTATTCTAATGCCCCCATTTGACACAAAATAGAGACATCTACCAATAACATTTCATAAAGGTTTGTACATCCATTTGAGAATACCCAACAATTAATGCATTCCATGAGACCATCTCTCTCTTTGGTGCCTTATCCTACAACTGTGGCACTACATGAGATGACATCTCGGATGAGGCATTTTTGTTAGACATAAAGCCGCATCAAGAGAACCATTTGTGCAGATCCTACAATCAATACATTCCATGAGACCACGTTTCTAAGAGGTTTGTTTTCAAACTATTAACACACCGTGACACCACCATCAACTTCCTAACATGCATGCAAATCTACCAAAATGTTTTAACTACAACATCGGATAAAAATAGTTTCAACTCGCCAAGTTGGATGCCTAACCTTGTTTTCTTAATTTTAGATATGATGTACTCACTCTAGGTTAAAGCAAAGTTGATTTATTTCCAGCTCTAGCTCCGTATTCATGAAGAAAAGAGTCGATAGGAAAATATTTGAAAAAAAAAAAAAAAAAAAATGAACTTCAAGAATGTTGGATATAAACATAGCGTAGGCTGGCGAACTGACAAATAAGATTTCTATTATGCTTTGATGGATTTTCATGATTTTTCTATCGCCCCCATCCCGACATGAGCAGGATGGATACTAGAAGTGGTTGTGGAGGACCGCTTCACCCTCAACCAAATGCATTTTCTTAAATAGTTAATTTTCTCTGTGTTTTCTCCCATGTTTTATAGTGTTGGTCATCAAATAGGACTTTACAAAGAGCAACAATGGGGGACAAGAAGTCCCTCCTCTTTAATGGGAGAGATTCCCTTATTCAAAACGAACCTATTTACAAGTATATAAAACATGATTTTCTGGTTGAACTTGGATATTACGAAAGTGTTTACTACAAAGATCATCAATTACAAAAGGACTGAGGAATAAGAGTGCGAGAATGAGCAGAAAGGCAACATGCAGAATTATAGATAACAGAGTAATTCTTTATGTATGCGGGGTTACAAGAATTGAAAACAAGATCATTCATATCGTATAAATAAGATGGAATTTAAAGACACAAAGTTCTATAAATAACATCTGCCAGAACACAAAGTTTCTTAACGTAACACAGATTCATTAATCAAGGACACAAAGTTCCTTCTTGGTTATACAAGATCACCATGCTTGCAAAGTTGAAGAGTATGCAATCGGCAAGACTAACAAACTGGAGACAAATGATCTTCACAAAATTTAAATGAAAGCTTAGAGATAACAGAGATCAGATAGACAAAGAATGGAAAGCCCTTCTGTATTGATTTCTTTATGATCTATTTACACTTTCAGAAAATAAACCCAGTTCTTCCTCCTTTTTAAGAATGGTGTAGAGAGGCCATTATATAGCTTACAAATCAGTTACTCTTCGTAACCACTTCTTTTAACCAAGAATAGTTAAGGACTGCCAACCGCAATACCTCAAATTTTTACAAAGAAAATGGAAAAAGAATGGGAAGAAGAGAAAAGAATAAGGAGAAGAAGACAGGTGGTCAGCTACTGGGAGGGACCCACTGACTTCAAAATCTGCTGCCTGAATCTTTTCAATGCCTCGGCTATGTCTCTGCCACGAGGGACTGACGTGTTGGCTGTAGACTGACCCCAAAATCCGAGACACTTCTCCATTTCTTTATCAAACTCGACATGAGTATGATAATCTTTATTTGCTTCTTCGATGGCAGATTGAAGAGAGCAAATCTCCTTCATTTTCTCCTTGGAGATGGAACTTTCCTTGAATAAATTATCTTTGACAAAAGCTCTGAATTGAGCTTTGATTTCTTGCAAGGAAAGGGGCACACCAGAAGTTTCATCTTGAAGATGACAGTGTATATCTTTGAAAGCAGATACCACCAGTGTCTTGAAAGCCTCTCCTTTCTGCCAGCTATTCTTCAGCTCTCCCAAAGCCTCCTCCAGGACTTTGATCTTCCACTCCACGCTGTAAACCCAGGACTTTGACAGATTATCCTTTGCATCATCAAAAACCTTATTTTCCAATAAAATGTTCTCATCTGTCTGTCCCATGAGACGGAGGTCTACTATGCAACTGCTCCAGAGTTTGAGCTCTTTATCCATGACCCCGATAGTGGAGGAGAGCTTCAGTTGCAAATTGTTCACCTTTCCGTGGAGTTTGAAAGCTTCATCGATGAAATTCAATCCTGCAACAAGCATATCTTCCACCATGGCTTCCATAGCTCTGCCGTAGATAGAATACTTGTGCATGTCTTTGATACTTTGTATTTCATCTTGGCTCAAAATTACAGGAGGTGGAAGAGTAGTCAATGGGGTAGGGTCCAAAACTTTTTCCTTAGACAAAAGAGATTTGATAAAACTTGTGAGAATCTGGGCCCTTGTTCCTCCAACTGTTCAATAGTTTTCTTCCCTTTCTTTACCCTCCCAATCACTCATGTGACCGTTTCCTGGAGGTTGTGGATCTCACCTTCAGAGTAGACTCTCCCATTGGAATTCTTGAGAGCTCTAAGTCGATGCCTGCAAGTCCTGCTCTGATTTGTCCACTGTAGGCTTAGCAATCTCCAGGAATTGCTGACCTTGAGCATCAGACACTATTCTGGAGGTGATTTTGGCTTTCTTGGCATGAGGAGTAGTGCCCAACAAGGCTGCGACAGCATCAAAATTTGGCCCTGAGCTCCGAGAGGAAGATTTCCTCTTTCTACTGTCAACAAGAGGTTGAACCCATGCAAAAGAGGAAGAGGAAGCAGCAGGAGGGGCAAGAGGACCAAGAGACATAGAGCTCATGATGCTCAAGGTTTACACAGCTGTGGTCTCAAGTTGAGATGTGAGTAGGGCGCTGGATACAATTGCTGCTGAAGAATCAATAGCACTTGGAAGTTCAGTGCTCTGGACTTCCTTATCTTTATCTGCTGGACCTTCAGGAGCATTTGCAGGGGCTGGCACTTCACTCTCTTCACTTTCACTGAGAACAATGATGTTCTCTGGTCCCAAAGGCACTTCTACCTGTTTACTTTGAGGATATTTTTCCACAGGCTCCTTCTTAACCTCTTTAAGTTTCTTCTGGTACACTTGAGTGGATGAAGGAGTGGAAGTTGCAGGTCCTTGCGTTGATGAGGTAGGAGGGGTTTGCACAGGTGTGTCTGATATGGGAGTCGATGCTTCCCTCCTTGGTGTTGAAACATCCTTGGAAGAGGATTCTCCTGAGTGCCTTCTGAGCTCTCGAACTTTCCTGTCAAACCAGACCTTAGTCCTGACTAAGACTGGAGCAAGGATCTCAGCCAGATCATCTTTTTCTTTCCTGTTCCAATCCAAGTCCTCCAAGGGGGTGTGCTTAATCACATTGTCATACTCATATGAGTATAGATCAGAATTGTCATCCTGGAGTCCTTCAGGAACTTGGTACAAGCCGAGTTCTTGGATCAATTGCAGAGAGAACCTGCCACAGTGCCTCCTTCTAGCTTCAAAATCATCTACACAAATATCCCAATAGTCCTCTCAGATTCGCCCTATGATGATAGATTATCTTGATGTTCTGGCTTTCAATGAACTTCTTCAAGTCGAAGCAAGTTCTTGGCTTAAAGAAATGAACGGTGATAGGGACCAGGGCTCTCTCTATGTTCTGTGCGTCCAGGGCTATTTTACAAGTGTAATTTCCCAAAGAGATGGGAAAGTGCAAACCAGAAATCTTCTTGTCTCTACAGGTTCTGTGTAATTTGTCTAATTGCCTGCATACTTCAATCAAAGCCATCTTATCATTGCAGAACATGGGAAGCCTCAAAGGGGTGCTTTCAGCCAAAGAAGCTTGATATAAGAGAATTTTCAAATTGAATAAAATAGGCACCGTAGTGCGATATCAGGTTCATGGCTTCGTTTGAAAACCTTCTAGCAGTGTCACCCTCAAGCAGCCTGACCACGTACATGGTGAAAGCATCATTTACCCTTCTGAAATTGCGATTGCTGGTCTCTAGGGTGAACTGCGGGTAGTAGGCATATATAGGGTCATCCTTGTGGGCATCAATGTAAGAAAAACCAAACCATTGTCTTGATGCCGCCAGGTATACATCAGGTACGAAGTCATGTAGAACTTCTTCGTTTGTTGTACATTAGAGAGCTGCTCAGCCAAATTCATGCTGATGATTTCTACCCAGTTGATATTTTGAGTTCCCTCACACACCATGCTGATGAGTGGGCACATCTAGAAATGGAACTCGTTAGTAGAAGGTAAGCCCATCACTCGAGCTAGTAGGATTATGAAATCTGACAACTCTTCATTGAAATCTGCTCGGAAGAGAGTCTTGGATAGGCGAGACGCTCCCTTCTTAGGGTTTTTAAGCCATGACTTCACCACCCGCGCCTTGTATTTGTCACTGTCTTGGTTAAACAGGGCCTGTGCTTGATCCCGGGAAACAACTATGGCATTATCCATCTCTGGGATCCTCAAAGAAGTGCTAATGGTGGCAAAGCGATCCACTTGGCGATGAGTTCCCCATGTATATTGGTTAATTCACTCGAATCAAGGTCGAAGTGAGCTCCACACGAAAGCACTGTATCAGCACACTGTACCGAGATCGGGAAACCTCCAGCGAAAGCCAAACCACTGTCGTGAATCATCTGTGCCATAGGTGTAGGGTTTGCATCCGCCATCCTTGCCCAAAAATCACTGAAATCAAGATGACGAGCTTCACTGTCCCCAATATTGTGAACGGCAGATTCTAGTGGCGAGATTTGCTCCTGTCCCTGAAATTTGATCTTCATATTGACAGTAATTCGGAGGACAGAGACGCGAGCTTGACTTTGGGAAGGAATTACAGAGGGAAAGGATACACGCGCAGGAAATTATATTGCAAGGGTTCGAGCAAAGGATAGCGTGAAAGCAGTGTGAAAAATGCAAAGGGGGATGCCCATTATATAGCCGATTAGGAGAGAGAAAGATAATGAATGCGCATTTAATACATATCTACCAATTTGAAAAAGCATGATATTCGGGTAGAGCGGGAAAAATAAGCACGAATGGCACTTGGTTCATTTGGGACATGTGAGACGCGAATGCGCGAAACACGCGACTCGGCCGGATCGGACGAAAAGGTGACAATGGGTCCGGAAGAGCTTGGGACATTTGGGATGTGAAAGCGCGAAGTACGCGGTTCGGGTGAATCGGCTGAAAATGGAACAACTTGCACAATTTGACTTGGGACATTTGGGACAAAAATGTGTGAAGTACGCGGTTTGAGGTGTTTCAGCTGAAAATGGAACAACTTGCACAATTTGACTTGGGACATTTGGGACAAAAATGTGTGACGGGCCCGAAAAAGACAAACTTCGGGGAGATCGGCCGATCGGGGAATAGAGCGCACTTTTGAACTTGGGACACGCGGGACAAAAATGTCCGACAGGCCCGAAAAACACATGAAATGACCCAAAAACGTAGATTTTCTCAATTTCACGACTTTTAACACTTTCAGCACAACAGAGAAGACACTTAAAACTCAAAATTTTGAAAATTCACTTTCTTAAGAGCAGGGAATTTTGGGTGGACAACAACTGGCTCCTTCTGGGGATGACTTGGCATAAATTCAAGGAATGGGACAAGGTAAGAACTTAGACAAACTCGGGGAAGCAGACCAGTACCTTATCCATTGGGCCACAGAGTCAAAAAGCAGACCAATACAGAGGACAACACACCAAAACAAAAAGGAAAGAAAAATGAAAACGCTGTACAGAATATACAAAGGACTCCTTAAACACCTATGACTTGAACAACTTAAGGTACTACCCACTATAAGGAAGTGGGAGAGGAGAACCATCCATGTAATCAAGATAAAAGGAATTCTTACCAGCAAAGTGTCTGATCTTGAAAGGTCCGAGCCAAAGGGAATCAAACTTGCCATGGCTGCCACGAGGTTCATGCCTTTTATCCCATAACAACACAGTGTCTCCAACTTGGAAATCTCTGAACCTAGCTTTCTTGTCAAACAGGACCTTTACCTTCTGCTGGTGAATAGATATCCTATCAGCAACCTCCAATCTGTCCTCATTTAGTTTGTGAAGGTACATAATTCTCTTATCCAAAGCATCACTGAAACTAGTATCTTCAATGGCCTTCATTAGATGCAAGGTCAGCCCCATCATTCATCGGCGCTTGAGCTTCTACTCCATATACCACTTGAAAAGGGGACATTCCAATAGCTCTCTTTGGCGTAATCCTGTCTGCCCAAAGAGCATCATAGAGCTTCTTGTGCCAATTTCATTGAGACTCATTTACTAATTTCCTTATAATAGTCACCAAATTTTTATTAGTGGATTCTGCTTGCCCATTTCCTTGAGGATAGTAATCTGAGGAGTGAGCCAAAGAAATGCCATACCCATAGCAAAAATCCATTATCTCAGTTGAAGAGAAATTCGAAGCATTATCTGTTACAATCTTATTAGGTACACCATACCTTACCAAGATGTTCTCTTTGATGAAGCTGCACACCACTTCAGAAGTAGTACTCTTAACTGGAATAGCTTCCACCCATTTGGTGAAATAGTCCATGGTAGTTAGTACATGAGTATGACCAGCACTAGAAGCAGGATTAAGTGTTCCAATGAAGTCCAAACCCCACTGTTGAAAAGGTTCTTCAATTACAACTGGCTTAAGAGGCAAAGAGGCCAATTTGGGTCTTCCCACGAAGGTCTGACAAGCCTCACATTTATCAACCCACTTGGATGCATCTCTGAACAAGGAAGGCCAGTAATATCCTCCACGAAGAATCTTGTGAGCAGTGACCGTTGATGAATAGTGCCCTCCACATGCCTGATCATGAAAAGCTGAGAGCAACTTTCTCTGTTGTTCCTTGTCCACACACTTCAAAAATCTCCCATCTAACCCACGCTTGAACAAGGCGTTTTCCCACAACACATATTGCACTGACCTCAATTTAACAGTCCTCTTTTCTTTGGCAGTTAAATGAGAGGGGCATTCTCCATAGGTGAGAAAATGGGTGATGTCAGCATACCATTCATCAACTGAGCTAAGGAACAGAACGGTAGGAAGGCCAACTTTGTTCTCCAGTAATTCATGCTTAGCTCCTTCAGCAATAAGCTCACAAAGACCTTTTCCACGAACCAGCTTGGTCGGTTTGATATCAATGTCATATTCTTGGACCTTAGCAACCCAGTTCCCTCTCTTGGATCCAAATTCTTGCTTTGTGTGAGAATTGACTTAACCGTTGTATCTGGAACCAACACCATGGAATGAGAGTTGAGGATGTAAAAGCGAAACTGCTTTAACAGCTTTGACCACTGCAAAAGCATGTTTCTCCATCATGGTGTATTTTAACTCATGATCTTTCAGAATATAGCTCATGAACGCAATTGGGAGCTCATGCTCGTTAGAGTCTTCTTGAGTCAAAACAACAGCTAAGGTATTATCTGTGGCATAGCAATAGATAATAAAATCTTTGCTGAAATCAGGACAGGCTAAAACAGGAGTTTTAGCGATAGCTCTCTTGATACCTTCAAAGGATTCCTTTCCTTCAGAAGACCAACCAAATGTTTGCTTCCCTTTCATCATCTGAGAAATATTCAAAGTTAACTCTGCAAAATCAGGGATGAACCTTCTTAAAAAATTGATCTTACCAAAGAAAGAGTGCACGCCCTTTTTACTGGTTGGGAGAGGAATTTGCTGGATAGCTTGTACTCATTCAGGATCAATCTTAATACCATCTTTGGAAATGATGTGCCCTAATAATTTTCCCTCTGTGACACAAAAGACATATTTTTTAGGATTCAAAGAAATCCCATGCTCTCTGCATCTTAGCAGAACTGTCTCCAGGTGATCAAAATGATCCGCTCTTGTTTTGGAAAACACTGTCAGGTCATCAAGGTATATGACAATACACTTCCCTTTCAAACTTCCAAAAGCCAGATCCATAGCTCTCTGAAAAGTGGCACCAGCATTAATAAGCCCAAAAGGCATTCTCTTGTAAGCAAAGGTACCCCAAGGAGTAGTGAAAGTTGTTTTGTGTTGATCTGCAGTATCAACCTCTACCTGATTATATCCCGAGAATCCATCAAGCATAGATAACATTTCAGATCCTGTTACTGCTTGCAATACCTGATCCATCATAGGCAAAGGATAATTATCTTTCAAGGAAGCCTGATTTAGGTTCCTGAAATCAACACAGATGCGGATCTCACCATTTTTCTTCCTAACAGGCACAATATTTGCAATCCATGTTGAATGGTGAATGGGAAAAATGATTTTGGCCTTCAACAACTTCTGAATTTCCTGAAAGATGGTGTCAGCTATTTTGGGGTTGTATTGCCTCTGTTTCTGCTTAAAAGGCTTGATTCCAGGCTTGAGAGGAATAAAATGCTGCATATCTTTTGGTTTGAAAGTTTTCAAATCTTCATAAGAGTAAGCAAGAACATCCTTATACCTCTTTAAAAGATCAATTGCTTTCTTCCTTTCATCTGCTGTGCAACATTTTCCAATGTTCACGAGTTTAGGATCAGTAGAACTCCCAATATCAATCTTGTCATACTCAGCTGATTGCTGAGGTCCAGCGGAAGCTCTAGACTTCACATACCTATCATGTTTATCAAATAGTTCCTCCAAACTCACCAATCCTTTAGGAATCTTGTTTCCTTTGAGATTGATGCATCCATCCTGATCTGTTTCTTCTCCTTGGGCGACTGCTTTGTCAAAGGGCACACTTTCACGAGGTAGGTTGTCACTTCCTTCAAAATACAGCTGTTCGAAATTACCCTTGAGTTCCAGGAAGGAAAGCAAGTGTTGATCATCATTGAAAACTTGCCAGTTATTGGTATTATCAGGTACACTAGGCCGATGGACCATCTCAATGGTGAACTTATCCTGAGAGAAGTCAGGATGAGGAATCAGTAGTGACCCTGAGACTGCTAGTGAATCAGCCCTGCTGTTCTTCTCCCTAGGTATTGCCTCAATGGAGAAAGCATCAAGAAATTCAATGGAATCCCAAACCTGGTTCCGGTAATGTTTCAACCTTCCATTTTTTACTTGAAAAAGGCTTCTGACTTGCTTTACAATCAATTCTGCATCACCACGAGCCAGAAGATTCTTTACACCTTGTTCTTTGGCCACTTGCAGTCCAAGAATGAGAGCCTCATACTCTGCTGTATTATTAGTATTTTCGAACTGCAACTTAAATGAAAAAGGATGTAGGCTTCCTTCAGGTGACACCAGTAGGACACCAGCTCCAGAACCAGCTGAGGAACAACTTCCATCAAACTCTAAAATCCAAACACCATTAGGATCTTTAGGTGACACTTTGGGGAGTTGGATTTCATCAGGGGACATAATCATGTAGTTGCCATGACCCATATCCTCATAGAGTATTTGTGCTTTAGGATCATCCGTTTTTTGCACAATATACTCAGATTGCTTCTCAGGCATCAACTTCTTCATTTGTCCATTAACAGTGAGTGCATGTGACCAATCCATTTGAATTTCTCCACCCACATCCTTACAGAAGTTCCTACTTAGCAACATCCCATATGAAGGAGGAATATCTGCTACTAAGATGGTAGCCAAAACTCTCTTTTCAGAAAAGCAGCAAAAGCCACTTGTGCATCTTTAATTCTTCCGACCAGGGGCACTTCTTTACTCTCCATGGAGTAACAAGATCCATAAGTGTGTGTGAGGGTCAAGCCTAAAGCATGAGCTACTTTAGCAGGCATCACATTATCTGAGGCTCCTGAGTCAATGACACAATTACTGAGCCTATGACCAGCTATAAGAAGTGTTACATAAAATGGTTTAATTTTGTCATTAGGTGAGGTGACAGCAGCTACCAGACTAGGCTGTGGTGCAGAAGAAGGAGTAGGTAAAAGGCCTTTAGAGGTGGTTTTAGAATGGGAATTAACAAATTGAATCATTTTGGCAAAAGCTTTGGGATGGGTTTGATAATACTCAGCCTCTGAGATTTGAACCTTAGTCTTTTTCAGATGATCAATAATATCAAAAGACCCAGAAGTGGACGGGCCATCATCATTTGAAATCCTAGGCTTATCAACTTTAGGAGAAAAAGAAGTAACTTTAATAGCAGGATTGACAGGACTCACCTTTGGTGCAGATGAAGTGGGGATAGGAGATCCTCTTTTTGCAATTACAGGGATAGTTGCCGGCTGCTCCTTAGATTTCTTGGGGGGCTGTGTCACTTTCTCCCTCTGATTTGTCTGCTCTCGAGTCATGACAGCAAATGATTCACTATTCATGTCTGCTACCACTTCATCATAATCATCTCCATCATCAATGCCCTCAGTGGTGAAGAAATTAACCCGAGATCCCTCAAGTTCATCTGCTTCATCATCAAATTCCTCCACAAACTCCTCGCAAGCTTCATTATCCTCATCATCATCTGGCTCTTCAACTTCACAGGTTGCATTTACAGGAACTTTAACAGGAGGTCCTTCAAGTGCTAATCTTGTTTGAGAAGCAGGCAAACGATTTCTGGGCTGGAAATTCCTCCTTGGAACATCTGCATAAGGAGCATGCTGAGCCAATTGTTTCTTTATAGCAATGAGATCATTCGCAAGTTTTTGAACTAATGGATCAGTATTAGGTCCAGGGGTGGAGGAGGAGGAAGCAACAGACTTAGATTTGGAAGGGTCTCTCCTCAACTTCCCTGACATGATCAGATCATCCTCGACACTAACAGCAAGAGTTTGATCCTCCACCAATGTTGCGAGATTAGCCCTTCTCAGTGCATAGCTAACTTCAGGCGTTTGGGCATTTAGGAAGAAACATTTTTGGATTTGATCAACAGGTCGAGTATTTACAGGAATTTTATTGATCAATCTGTTGAATCGGGCCACAAATTCTCTCATGGGTTCTGGTGAATCTTTCTTTATCTGAGAGATTTGAGCTAGCAAGGCATGCACATCTTCTGCTGGTTTGAAATGGTTTTCAAACCCAGTTCTCATGGTGTCCCAGCTAGTGATAGTACCAGCCAGGTGATAGAACCAATCAGCAGCATTATCTTGTAAAGTCTCAACGAACAGTCTCACGGAGACGTCTTCGTGTTCAACTCCCAGAACTCCACATGCAACTATGAAGGCTGCGATGTGTTCATCAGGATGCACTTTGCCATCACCTTTGAATTTAGGAAAGTTCTTCCGGTTACCTCTGGGTAACTCATGCAAAGGCTGAGGAAGAGCAAGGGGCCCGACACGATGACCCCAGGGCAATGGTACCACCATTCTTGGAAAAATGGCTTGGAGAGGAACTACAACACCAGCAAGAATCAAAGCTCAAGATTAGGGCTAGCTGGCTCCAAAGGAATACCACCCGTAGGAATTCTATCTTGAGCAGGTGGAGTGCTTGTCGAACGAGTCCTTCTATTTCTTATCGAAGGGAAAGGAAAACCCTACTACTCCAAAATCTGAAACTGAGAATCTTCAATACCAAGGGCCCTTCTCCCTCGAGTAAAACGTGGAGTCACCAGATCAAAAGATGATCAAAAATTACAGAACTGGAATATGATTTTCCCCAGTGGAGTCACCAAAAACTGTTGGTCGTCAAATAGGAATTTATGAAGAGAAACAGTCAGGGGACAAGAAGTCCCTCCTCTTTAATGGGAGAGGTTCCCTTATTCAGAAACGAACCTATTTACAAATATACAAAACATGATTTTCTGGTTGAACTTGGATATTACGAAAGTGTTTACTATAAAGATCATCAATTACAAAAGGACTGAGGAATGAGAGTGCGAGAATGAGCAGAAAGGCAACATGCAGAATTATAGATAACAGAGTAATTCTTTATGTATGCGAAGTTACAGTGAATTGAAAACAAGATCATTCGTATCGTATAAATAAGATGGAATTTAAAGACACAAAGTTCTGTAAATAACATCTGCCAGAACACAAAGTTTCTTAACGTAACACAGATTCATTAATCAAGGACACAAAGTTCCTTCTTGGTTATACAAGATCACCATGCTTGCAAAGTTGAAGAGTATGCAATCGGCAAGACTAACAAACTGGAGACAAATGATCTTCACAAAATTTAAATGAAAGCTTAGAGATAACAGAGATCAGATAGACAAAGAATGGAAAGCCCTTCTGTATTGATTTCTTTATGATCTATTTACACTTTCAGAAAATAAACCCAGTTCTTCCTCCTTTTTTAAGAATGGCGTAGAGAGGCCATTATATAGCTTACAAATCAGTTACTCTTCGTAACCGCTTCTTTTAACCAAGAATAGTTAAGGACTGCCAACCGCAATACCTCAACTTTTTACAAAGAAAACGGAAAAAGAATGGGAAGAAGAGAAAAGAATAAGGAGAAGAAGACAGTGGTCAGCTACTGGGAGGGACCCACTGACTTCAAAATCTGCTGCCTGAATCTTTTCAATGCCTCGGCTATGTCTCTGCCACGAGGGACTGACGTGTTGGCTGTAGACTGACCCCAAAATCCGAGACACTTCTCCATTTCTTTATCAAACTCGACATGAGTATGATAATCTTTATTTTCTTCTTCGATGGCATATTGAAGAGAGAAAATCTCCTTCATTTTCTCCTTGAGATGGAAATTTCCTTGAATAAATTATCTTTGACAAAATCTCAATTGAGCTTTGATTTCTTGCAAGGAAAGGGGCACACTGTGTTTCATCTCTTGAAGATGACAAAGTGTATATCTTTGAAAGCAGATACCACCAGTGTCTTGAAAGCCTCTCCTTTCTGCCAGCTATTCTTCAACTCTCCCAAAGCCTCCTCGAGGACTTTGATCTTCCATTCCATGTCAAACCCGTGACTTTGATGATTATCCTTTGCATCATCAAAACCTTATTCGCCAATAAAATGTTCTCATCTGTCTGTCCCATGAGACGGAGGTCTACTATGCAACTGCTCTAGAGTTTGAGCTCTTTATCCATGACCCCGATAGTGGAGGAGAGCTTCTGTTGCAAATTGTTCACCTTTCCGTGGAGTTTGAAAGCTTCATCGATGAAATTCAATCCTGCAACAAGCATATCTTCCACCATGGCTTCCATAGCTCTGCCGTAGACAGAATACTTGTGCATGTCTTTGATACTCTGTATTTCATCTTGGCTCAAAATTATAGGAGGTGGAAGAGTAGTCAATGGGGTAGGGTCCAAAACTTTGTCCTTAGACAAAAGAGATTTGATAAAACTTGTGAGAATCTGGGCCTGTTCCTCCAACTGTTCAATAGTTTTCTGCCCTTTCTCTACCCTCCCAATGACTCGTGTGACCATTTCCTGGAGGTTGTGGATCTCACCTTCAGGAGTAGACTCTCCCATTGGAATTCTTGAGAGCTCTAAGTCAGATGCCTGCAAGTCCTGCTCCGATTTGTCCACTGTAGGCTTAGCAATCTCCAGGAATTGCTGACCTTGAGCATCAGACACTATTCTGGAGGTGATTTTGGCTTTCTTGGCACGAGAAGGAGTAGTGCCCAACAAGGCTGCGACAGCATCAAAATTTGGCCCTGAGCTCCGAGAGGAAGATTTCCTCTTTCTACTATCAACAAGAGGTTGAACCCATGCAAAAGAGGAAGAGGAAGCAGCAGGAGGGGCAAGAGGACCAAGAGACATAGAGCTCATGACGCTCAAGGTTTGCACAGCTGTGGTCTCAAGTTGAGATGTGAGTAGGGCGCTGGATACAATTGCTGCTGAAGAATCAATAGCACTTGGAAGTTCAGTGCTCTGGACTTCCTTATCTTTATCTGCTGGACCTTCAGGAGCATTTGCAGGGGCTGGCACTTCACTCTCTTCACTTTCACTGAGAACAATGATGTTCTCTGGTCCCAAAGGCACTTCTACCTATTTACTTTGAGGATCTTTTTCCACAGGCTCCTTCTTAACCTCTTTAAGTTTCTTCTGGTACACTTGAGTGGATGAAGGAGTGGAAGATGTAGGTCCTTGCGTTGATGAGGCAGGAGGGGTTTGCACAGGTGTGTATGATATGGGAGTTGATGCTTCCCTCCTTGGTTTTGAAACATCCTTGGAAGAGGATTCTCCTGAGTGCCTTCTGAGCTCTCGAACTTTCCTGTCAAACCAGACCTTAGTCCTGACTAAGACTGGAGCAAGGATCTCAGCCAGATCATCTTTTTCTTTCCTGTTCCAATCCAAGTCCTCCAAGGGGGTGTGCTTAATCACACTATCATACTCATATGAGTATATATCAGAATTGTCATCCTGGAGTCCTTCAGGAACTTGGTACAAGTTGAGTTCTTGGATCAATTGCAGAGAGAACCTGCCACATTGCCTCCTTCTAGCTTCAAAATCATCTGCACAGTCAGCCCAATAGTCCTCTGTATCTACCCTATGATGATAGATTATCTTGATGTTCTGCTCAATGAACTTCTTCAAGTCGAAGCAAGTTCTTGGCTTAAAGAAATGAACGGTGATAGGGACCAGGGCTCTCTCTATGTTCTGTGCGTCCAGGGCTGTTTTACAAGTGTAATTTCCCAAAGAGATGGGAAAGTGCAAACCAGAAATCTTCTTGTCTCTGTAGGTTCTGTGCAATTTGTCTAATTGCCTGCATACTTCAATCAAAGCCATCTTATCATTGCAGAACATGGGAAGCCTCAGAGGGGTGCTTTCATAGCCAGCAAGCCTGATATAAGAGAATTTTCTAAATTGAATAAAATAGGCACCGTAGTGCGATATCAGGTTCATGGCTTCGTCTGAAAACCTTCTAGCAGTGTCACCCTCGAGCAGCCTGACCACGTACATGGTGAAAGCATCATTTACCCTTCTAAAATTGTGATTGTTGGTCTCTAGGGTGAACTGCGGGCAGTAGGCATATATAGGGTCATCCTTGTGGGCATCAATGTAAGAAAAACCAAACCATTGTCTTGATGCCGCTAGGGTATACATCAGGTACGAAGTCATGTAGAACTTCTTCGTTTCTTGTACATTGGACAGCTACTCCGCCAAATTCATGCTGATGATTTCTACCCAGTTGATATTTTGAGTTCCCTCGCACACCATGCTGATGAGTGGGCACATCCAGAAATGGAACTCGTTAGTAGAAGGTAAGCCCATCACTCGAGCCAGTAGGATTATGAAATCTGACAACTCTTCATTGAAATCTGCTCGGAAGAGAGTCTTGGATAGGTGAGACGCTCCCTTCTTAGGGTTTTTAAGCCATGACTTCGCCACCCGCGCCTTGTATTTATCACTGTCTTGGTTAAACAGGGCCTGTGCTTGATCCCGGGAAACAACTATGGCATTATCCATCTCTGGGATCCTCAAAGCAGTGCTAATGGCGGTAGCATCCAGCTTGGCGATGAGTTCCCCGTGTATATTGGTTAATTCACTCGAATCAGGGTCGAAGTGAGCTCCACACGAAAGCACTATATCAGCACACTGTACTGAGATCGGGAAACCTCCAGCGAAAGCCAAACCACTGTCGTGAATCATCTGCGCCATAGGTGTAGGGTTTGCATCCGCCATCCTTGCCCAAAAATCACTGAAATCAAGATGACGAGCTTCACTGTCCCCAATATTGTGAACGGAAGATTCTAGTGGAGAGATTTGCTCCTGTCCTTGAAATTTGATCTTCATATTGACAGTAATTCGGAGGACAGAGACGCGAGCTTGACTTTGGGAAGGAATTACAGAGGAAAGGATACACGCGTAGGAAATTATATTGCAAGGGTTCGAGCAAAGGATAGCGTGAAAGCAGTGTGAAAAATGCAAAGGGGGATGCCCGTTATATAGCCTATTAGGAGAGAGAAAGACAATGAATGTGCATTTAATACATATCTACCAATTTGGAAAAGCATGATATTCGGGTAGAGCAGGAAAAATAAGCACGAATGGCACTTGGTTCATTTGGGACATGTGAGACGCGAATGCGCGAAACACGTGACTCGGCTGGATCGGACGAAAAAGGTGACAATGGGTCCAGAAGAGCTTGGGACATTTGGGACGTGAAAGTGTGAAGTACGCGGTTTGGGTGAATAGGCCAAAAATGGAACTTGCATAATTTGACTTGGGACATTTGGGACAAAAATGTGCGAAGTCCGCGGTTCGGGTGTTTCGGCCAAAAATGGAACAACTTGCACAATTTGACTTGGGGCATTTGGGACAAAAATGTCTGACGGGCCTGAAAAGAAAACTTTGGGGAGATCGGCCGATCGGGGAACAAAGCGCACTTTTGAACTTGGGACACGCGGGACAAAAATGTCTGACAGGCCCGAAAAACACATGAAATGACCCAAAAACGCAGATTTTCTCAATTTCACGACTTTTAACACTTTCAGCACAACAGAGGAGACACTTAAAAATCAAAATTTTGAAAATTCACTTTCTTAAGAGCAGGGAATTTTGGGTGGACAAAAGCTCACATTTTGGCACGTCTTGCAATTTCATTGTTGTCTATACCTGTTCCAAAACTCTCATGCTAGTGCGGGATGAAAAGAGGACCTGGTAGAGGTAAATTGGTTGGTTGGGATAATCATGTTAGCTACATTTGGTGGTGTGAACCATAGTAAATGATGATAGGTGCCCATGCCTGTCTTTCCCGATAGATACCCTACCACACTCCACCATTCCTCCATCCCACTCGACCTACATTCATTGGCCCATCTACCTCCATGAACACCAAAACACATGTCATTATTATTTTATTTTTCTACTTTGAATAATTTTTCTGAAAAATTCGAAATCTCTTGTCTCGCCACATAACATCTGGAAAGGTTTATCCATCCCTTTCCATTATATTTTGGAGGATGTCCATACTATGTTCAAAGCTCACATTTTGGCACGTCTTGCGATTTCATTGTTGTCTATACCTGTTCCAAAACTCTCATGCTAGTGCGGGATGAAAAGAGGACTGTAGAGAGTAAATTGGTTGGTTGGGATAATCATAGCTACATTTGGTGGTGTGAACCATAGTAAATGATGATAGGTTCCCATGCCTGTCTTTCCGATAGATACCTTGCCACACTCCACCATTCCTCCATCCCACTCGACCTACATTCATTGGCCCATCTACCTCCATGAACACCAAAACACATGTCACTATTATTTTATTTTTCTACTGCAATATTTTTATTTTATTTGGGCAAGTACATATCCCTCCCTTTATAAAAACATCATTCTTGATGTGACATGGCTCCAGGGTAGAAAAGGGTATAAACAAATAAATAAGGCTACCAACGACAAGTCCTCGTTATCCAAAATTCACCCCCAAGGGTAATTTTGGATAACTTGCACAAATTCCTTCAAGCTGGAGCAAAGAAATGGTGAAGGGCCAAAATTTTGGATTTTTAGGTACCTCTTTGCTTTCCTCTAACTTCCCTGTCCAAGAAAAAATCCAAGGAGTTAGTAAAAATTTGCAAAAATTTGAAAAAATGAAGTCAAGGGCTTGTTTTAATGCATTGTGGGTCTAGAGGCTGCAGATGGTACCAGTGTGGATTGTACCAAGGTTCATCGTGTCGAGTTCGGGGCCGAAATACAAAGTAAATCATGTATTGTGGGTTTTTCGAAAAGGTGTCCCAGGCCACACAAGTTCAACCAGGACCAGGGACACGAAAAGCCGAAATCGCCGCACAATAAAGGAATTGGTTAAGGTGGAAAAAATTGTCCTAGGAGGTCCGCGGGACAAGCTCGGGACGTCGGGACACGTGGGACACGAAAAGGCAAAATCGCCGTAGGTAAGAGGGATCCAACAAAAGTGGAGGTCAATGGCCATGACGGCTCGGTCAACAATGAGACAGTTGGGACAAAAATCCTGAATCAGGTGATGCGAAGAAAGGATGCCTAGACCGCTTGAGTATGCGTAGGACATGAGTTCCCCGAAAACCTGCAATAGCCGCACAACAAAGGAAAATTCCATGCCCGACCTCCGAACTTCAAATGGTCATAACTTTTGACCCAGAGCTCCATTTTTCACAAAATTTGACTATTCAGAACGGGCACGATGTCCTCTATGCCACAAAAACTAGATTTTTTTATTTTTAATGAGGGTAGGTATATGAAAATAAAGTAAACATCTTCAGATCCAGTCAATCAAATGCTCATTCCCATTAAATGACAGAAATGCCTGGCATACCCAAAACAACTGGCTACACTCAAAATGCCATATCTTTTGAAATTCCCAATGAAAAATGCACAAAAATGGTACTTATTGGAACCATGGCTTGAGACCAACGCACAAAGAATAACGAAATTCAGGATTTGACAAAGTATTGATCCATATTTTTCTGAAAATGTTTCCAAGTTCATAACAATGTTTTTTTTAGTAGTTGGGATGCATTTAATGAAGCATGGGAAAAAATTTCTCACTGCTGCAAGTTATGGGACAATATAGGGTCCTTTTTCAAGCAACATACCATCATTTAAATCCATTTATGACATCTTGCAAGTGGAGGGAAGATAGATTTTTGGATTTTCATTTCTCTCTCTGTCTACTCTCAGAATTCTATAAATTAGAGTGTTGGGCTCATTGTAGAGGAGGTAGTTTTGAGTAGCAAAACTCACAAATTAGTTTTATAAAGCCAATGTGCTACAGTCCTTGTAGTAGACTCCTTGCATGGTGATCCAGGGCTCTTATTTTGTAATAGATTGAAATTTGCATATCAATGAAGCAATAGATACAAGTTTATGGATGTGTCTTCCCCCGCTATGTTTGTTTGCATTCTTCTTGCCTCTCCAACCTCATTAATAATATATTGTGTCTATTTTATGTTGTTGCATGGATTCATTATTATTGTGTGTGTATGAAATATTGTTGTAAATGAAGTTTATATATTGTGGAGACATGTTATCACCCCTTCTAGTATGCACTTTGCTTCATTTTCACATATTGGATACTATCCTCACACTCTCCTTTTCTATTGTATCACCGCTTTAGTGTAGGCTTTGTTTTCATGCACTCTCTCTCCCTAGTCCCTTAGAAATTTAGATTAGGACAAGATATTTTTGCCTGCATTAGAGTAGATTGTGGCAGGTAGTTTAGGAGCAAGAACCAAATTTCTCTAGAGGTCTATCTCAAGTAGCAAGTCCCACAACTTGGAGATAGTACCCATGTTATCCAATCACATTATGAGCTCAAGCACACACACTTGTGAAAACGAAGGGTGATGTGATTCAAAGATAATAGTTCCATCTAGGAGAAGATATTTGTCCTTAGAACATGATCACAAGGAAGTCAAATAAGTTTTGAGAATTTCTTAATGTTCTGTGAAGATTGGTAGTTGTCTTTTTAGATTATTACTTAGTATTTTCCTTTACAACATTTCTTGACCTTTAGTTCATAATATTTCAATTTATTTATATTCATTTTTGCTAATAGAACGTGACATAACAATGTCACAAAAGGTTCAAAAACAACACTAACAACCCATAAAACTCCATGTTGTCATATTTTCATGATTGTAATCGAGAACAAAACAACCAACCCGCCTATGGGAAGAAAAAACACACACTCCACGCAACATATTACTTAACACACACCCATTTCCTGACACAAATAATACTTGTGACACAAGCTTTATATGACACCAAATAATCCCCAACCATACACACAGAGGTTTCACGTAACTCCAAAAACCACAATTTTATCTACACAAAGTGATAAGATGAGATCAACATCATATCAATAATGAGGAACATCAATCCCCAACAATATAAAACATAACCAGGCTCACATGTGTACACATAAATTATAATAACATCTCCATATACCTACGCATATCAATAATAATCTCAAACAACTTCATATACCTCCGAAAGAAAAAAATGAAGAAATATTTTCCTTTTCTCTTCACCAAAAAGGTGGTCACCCTATAGCCCTAGCAGAGATAAAGTCCAGTACCTCTAACCCAAATGACATAATAAATGGTAGTTTGAAATACCGCTAGTTTCTATAACTCCTTGGGTGTACCCCATGAAACAAAGCAGTCCATAAGTACCACAAACCCATGGTCAACCCATGTACCTATTACAACACATAACAACATTAGAATCAACATGCCAAAATAAGAAGTAAAATTTCCATGTGGTATCAAATTAAATTGCTTTGGGCCAACCAAGAAGATAAATTTGAAACTCAAGGAAGAATTTCAATTAAAATTCAATTTTCAATCCAAGAAAAATAAATGGCTAATTAGCCCCAAGCATTAAAAAAATCATTATGTTAGTGCAATAATCAAATAAAATGCTCAAAATTGCACATAGTAACTCAATCAAAAGTAAAATGTTAGATATTTTTGGTTCCAAAAAGGAATTTAAAATAAAATTTAAATTTACTAATAAAATACATATAGAGAAATATTACATCATGATCATTATGTGGTATTATATGGCCACCCAAGAGGTACTCATTGAGTTGTTGGCACTCAAATATTAAGCCTCACTATATTTTGTCAAACCAAAATATGAGGTTCAACCACAGTATATGGGATTAAATCCCTCCTCAAAGACAGGTGAGGCTGCCTGCTTATTGCTAATCTAAAACACGGTAAACAATATATACAGTATTCACACTAATCTAACCATTGGGGGTTGGAATGAAATCCCGAAATCCACATTCACAGATTCAAGGGTATTTCTTTCTTAAATGAACTGGATTAGAAACTGTTACAATGAAAGAAGCACAATAGAAAGGAAATGGGAGAAACGTATTTTCTTTCGAGTAAACGCAGAGCACGAAATAATCATACGAGTTTTAGATCACAAATATAATGTCCGAAATAATCAGAAACACTAAGATGCTATGCAAAGAATAGCTTAAGATCATGAACATAAGAACACTGTCTTAAGTAAGATATATTCCACAACACAAAGTCTGTAAAACGATATCAATTCCTATTCTTCAAAATGATTGAATGAAAACACAAAGTTTTTCTTCTTTCCAATAGCCCCTAAATATTCCAAAAAATCTCGACCCTTTTGAATGCACAGGCATCCCTTATTTATAACAAAAGGAACTAGAGATAAAATAGGGCAGATCCTAAAAAGTAGCATGTTAACTAGAGTTCAGTTTTGCATGATTCTCACGCAGGAGATCAAGTCAAAGTATGAATCAAAAATATGACAAAACGGAAATAAAAAAGACATGTCAATCTAAAAATAGAAATGACATGGGACGTTGGGACTTAATCCGAATCATCATCTTTTGCTCCTTCCTCTTTTTCTTCCTCCAGCTGAGACTGTTTGTTCTGAAATTCCTGGAACTTCCGAATAATGCCTTGCATTTCATTCTCATCAGGTGCAGTGGAATGATCATTCCAAATTTCGCAGGTCTCATGAATATCACTGGCACTGCCGGGAAGCTTTTTCAATCTTTTGCTGAGCTTTCTTAAGGCCTCCAACGTATGTTCAATCCTTACAAACTGACCAATGACTTCAAGGTCAAATCCGTGTACAGGTTCATGCTGAACAGATTCTTGGACTTGTTTGAAGAGATCATCTGCTGATAGGATACTTGAGTTCCCAACTGACACCTTTGGGCAAATCTTCAGCAATTCTTCTTCCAGATCACTTTTCCCATCGATCAATTTATCCCTTGATTCTCTCAACTTGCTACAGGCTTCATTGAGAATCCTTACTCTGAACCTGATGGCCTTGGTCAGCTGGAAATGTTTATCTGTATGTGGGAGAATACCTTCTTCCACCAAGAGGTGTGCTGGTAATTGCTTTAGCACTTGGAGAGCTTCACAAGTCAAATCAAGCTGTCCAATTTCTTCAAGAATTCCTCATCCATCTTCTCTCCTTCCTTCTCGAATCTCCCCAAAGACTCATGAACCTTTCACCACGCCTTGAATTACTTCCTTCCCCGTTGAGCAACCTTTGATCCATTCATCAACCACCCTTCCTTTTTTAGCAATCTTCTCAATCGTAGGCACCGATGAGAAATCGAATCCGGAAGAAACAGAAGAAGGTGGTATGGATTCAAGGGGTTTTGAGAGTTTAATCAAAATCTCTGTCAACTGCTCCACTTTTTCCTTAAGCTCATTTCTGCTGTCCTTTGTTTCTTTCAACTTTTGGCACAGCACGTCTATGGAAGCCCGTGCATCTTGTTGCGCTCCTTCTGCTGTCACTTTCCCTAGAGCCACCTTGGTTATCTGATAATCAGCAAGCTGTTATATCCTCTCTAGTTTTGTCAGCCGAGGGAGTGGCAATCTCTGCGAACTTATCTCCTGAAGCATCTACCAAAACCCTTGAAACTGTTTTGGGTTTCTTGGCTGATTTCACAGTAGAAGCCTTGAGTGAGCTGAAATCAAAGGTTAGTAGGGGTACAATCACTTTCCTCTTCCTCGAGTTTGCTCGAGTAGCCATTGTGGCGTATCAGAGGAAATTGCCAATGTTGTAGTAACTGGTATTCTACTCTCAAGGGGAGAAGATTCTACTATTGGAGGGGGAACAGTAGCCAACGTGGTAGTAGATGCAACAAAGAGAGGTACAGGTTGGGGCGTGCTGGTGATCACTTGGGTTCCAGCAGAGAGGGGTGAGAGTCCAGAGAAAATACCGGCCATACCTGAAGAAGTGGATGGGGAATGAGGAGGTTGGAGTGGTTGTTGAGGGGGAGGCACAGATTCAGTTTCCAAAGCCTGGGATGCAAGAGACAAAGTTTCTTCAGTTTGATAATCAACAAATGATGAAGTCAAGAGCTGGCTTCCTCCTTCTTCCAAATTAATTTCTCCTATTTCTGGTGGTGTTGGTGATTCTGGCACATTCACCGCTTTCATGGAGAGAGACAATTGAAGAGATTTCTCTTTCTTTCCTCTTTTTGACAATCTTGACCTTTATAGGCGCCTTAGAAGACTTTCTGTCCTTTTCCTTTTTGGAGGGCCCCGCCTCCGAAGCAGCCAACTTTGGAAACTTGTCATCTTTAAAATTCATTCCCCAAGAGGAGAGCCATTTTTTGGTGCGAGCAAGAATGAGAGCCGACTATCTCGTAATAGAGGCTTTTTCACCGGTCGACCAATCAATAGGTGGGAAAACGTATTGATCCTCATTAAGCCCATCATAGGAAATATCCAACACACTTTCATTGTCGCGTGTGCCATCTGCAAATCAAAGCTCCAAATTCAATCTCATCAATAGTCAACCTACTATTATCTTTTTCTCGCGAACCGCAACTTCAAGCATGCACGCAGATCAACCCATATATCCTCAATGTCGCCCGTGTGCGTGATGTTGGGCTCCATAGGCTCTAAGCACTCCTCGGATGTCAAAACCATCCCGAGACTTCATATGCTTTTTCAATTTTTCCTGAAGTTCGCATTCAACATTTTTGGCCTTTGCTACTGTCGAGCAAGTATATCTCCCGATAGAAATTGGGAAGGATACAGCTACCTTATGCTTGCTTTGTTGGAATTTGTGAAAATCCAACAGCTGTCTGACCAATTCTATCAATATCAATCTATCCCCTGGATAGCGAGGCAGACGGAAAGGCTCTCCCGAGTACATGACTGTTCGAAGATATGTAAACTTCTTGAATTGCAAGAAGATACACCCCCATTTGGATACTTCAGTCCAAGCCTCGTCTGAGACTCTTGTCTTTCTTAGCCCTGGGTTCAGCCGGCAGATATTCTCGTAGAAGAAGGCATCATTTACCCTTCTAAAATGTTCTTTGGACCCCTTCTTTGTTATTTGAGGGAAATATTTATAAACTGGGTTTGTCGTTCTGCTTCCCTTAGTATCCAGCCCGGGATAGTTCCTCATCCCGGCTGCTGCGTAAGCCACATATGAAAACATATAAAACTTTCCAGTTGATAAGACCGTCGTCATCTGAGAATCAATTTCATTGCTGATAAGGGTCCCCCAGTCAATCCCTTGCTGATTCTTCTTGATGGTGACCATAAACTGATACATCCATCCATGAAATACATTTGATTCAGGCAAAGCCAAAACCCGGCTCAGCAGGGTGATAATATCATTGATTTCTTGTATGAAATCACATCTGGGGATAGTCCTTGGAAATCTAGATACTGCTGGTTTAGCCTTGACCAGGAACTTCTTGTTGACATCCTTAATGCAGCCTTCCTGATTACTATCCCAGGCCTTCTGAGCCGACTTGATGTTCAGGTCCCCATACTCTTCGAAATTAGGTAGTTTTAGAAGATCATCAAAATACGCTCCATCTAGCCTGATCACTACCTCACCAGCCTGGCTCTTCACGGAACGAGAAGCCGAGTCATAACTAGATGCACAAGCCAAAACAAATTCTGGACATTGGGCGGACACGGGAAAGCCTGCTGCAAGGGGCAAGCCACTGTTAGCTAAAGCTGTCATCCATGGGGTTTGAGAGGAACTCTTCACCCTATTCCAGAAGTCATCCATATCTATATTGCCAAGTTCAGTGTCCCTGATATCATAATTGCAATCAATATATGATGGAGATTCTGGCTTCTTGAATTTGTACTTCATCCTGCTAGATTTCTCGGCCTTCTCCTGAGATGGACCAGGGTCCGACATGAAGAATGTTGGAGGGAGAAAGGCTTGAAACTCAGGAGATGTTATCCACACCGAAAATCCCGAATATGCGAACAAAATATGCCGAAAGAATAGGAGTCCGAATATCCTGAAAGTCCGAGGAGGATGTCGGAAAACCCCGAAAACCCGACACACTTGGTAATGCCGGAACTTTGGGAAAGCCCGGCACGTCTGCTACTGTCGGAACTTTGGGAAAGCCCGGCAGTTGTGTTGGTGACGGGAACTCTGGGAAACCCGGCACTCACTGTGGAGATCGGATATGGAAGAAACCCCGACACCTGTTGTGGATGTCAAACTGGAAGAAAACCCGACACTTCAATATACTTCGGAACTTTGAGAAAGCCCGGCGCCAATCCGTCAATACACTTCGGGTCTCCGGCTCTGCAAAACAATCTTCAAAACCCAAGAAGAAAAATAGGGTTTTTCGTTGAATTCCAAAACATGTAATCTCCTTCTTTTTTATTATTCATGTTCCATGCATATAATTGAAAACTTCAAGAGAATAGAACCAAGTGATAGTTCAGAAGAGATAAACCCTAAAAACCTAAAACCCTTTCCAAAGCAACACAGAAAGAAGAAGGAAAGAAAACCTTCAACACCCGGCAAGAAATTGGGAATAAAATACGCTCAATCGATCCATAAAAACCAAGAATAAAGAAGGGAAAGAAAAATACCTTCAATTCGAGAAATGTAAGATCGAAAACAGATGATCCAATCGAGCAAGGTGAGTTTTCGGGTTTTGAAAACGGAAGAGCACGCACAAAAATTCCACGAATTAAAAATACGAATGGTAAGAATGACGTGGAAATCCACGTATTTATAAGAAAATTGGTAATTAATACACTTCAGCTCGGCACGCCAACTCACCACCACTCGGCATGAATGCCATGTCAGCATGTTTGGGAGGTCCGAAAACCCGACACGAGGGGACTTAGTGCAATTCGGGTTTCGGGTTTCGGAAAACATGATGCATAAAGCATGAGGTGCTTAGATGCTACATAGCCCCGAAAACCCGATACAAAGGATTAAGCGGACTTCGGGAATCGGAAAACATGGGGCATAAAACATGTTTTATTAAGGCATGTTCCGATGCACCGGGGTCCGAAACCCGATTTTCAATACAAGGCGGGTTTCGGGTTTCGGAAGACAGTGACGACATAAAGCATGTTAAAACTCATGTCGAGCTGTTGGTAAAACCCGAAAACCTGATTTTCTTAAAAAGAGGCCATAATGCAAAATCAACTTCAAAATTTCGTAGGGGTTATCCGATCGTTTTGTCGTGAACTCAAAACGGGGATAACAGCTGGC
The DNA here is from genome assembly GCA_018340775.1 of Taxus wallichiana var. yunnanensis. NCBI lineage: Eukaryota > Viridiplantae > Streptophyta > Pinopsida > Cupressales > Taxaceae > Taxus > Taxus wallichiana. Next base: position 438,573,901 of record CM031234.1, read on the forward strand.
TCCAGTTGGGGACTTTCTTTGTAATACCAAAGGAAGAGAACTCAGAATCTCTGGTCTTATTCATTGGGCTACGGAGAAAAGAAGAAAACCAAAACAAAACAAAACGAAGAAAGAAAGAAAGAAAACCAAAAGCAAACACACAACAAAAAGCAAAATATGTACAATGCAAGAGAGCATCTTGCATTAATGGTGGAACAGCTTTAGATGTTGTCCACTGAAAGGCAAAGGGAGTAACCCTCCATCCAGATATGATAGAAGGAAACTATTTTCACCATTCAACTCGTGGATCTTGAAAGGTCCTTTCCATAAAGAATCAAACTTTCCATGCATTCCTTTCTGTTCTCTCCTTTTATCCCAAAGCAACACCAGGTCTCCAATCTGGAAGTTGCGCTGCTTTGATTTTTTATCGAAAATCTTCTTCACCCTGCTCTGATGATCTGATATACGATCAACCACCTTGATTCGCTCTTCTTCTAGCCTGGTTAGGTACATAACCCTCTTCTCGATAGAATTCTGAAAAGCTACATCTTCAACCGCTTTTGCCAACTGCAAGGCCGGCAATTCTACTGAGATAGGAATTTCAGCATCAATCCCGTATAGCAATTGGAAAGGAGACATCCCTATGGCTCACTTTGGAGTGATCCGATCAGCCCACAACGCATCATACAATGCTTTGTGCCATGTCCTCTGATTTTCATCCACTAGTTTCCTGATTATGGTAACCAGGTTCTTGTTGCTGGATTCAGCTTGCCCATTACCCTGGGGATAATAATCAGATGAGTGAGCCAGAGTGATGCCAAATCCATAGCAAAACTCAGTTAACTCATGTGATGAGAAATTAGAAGCATTATCAGCTACAATCTTATGAGGCACACCGAATCTGACGATTATATTTTCTTTCAGGAACTTGCAAACAGCTTCAGAAGTTGCTTGCTTGATTGGTACAGCTTCTACCCACTTGGTAAAATAATCTGTAGCGGTCAGCACATAGTTGTGTCCGGCACTGGAAGCAGGATTCAATGTTCCGATAAAATCAATCCCCCATTGGCGAAAAGGTTCTTCAATCACTACAGGTTTCAGAGGAAGAGCTGCTAGCTTGGGACGACCAACGAAATGTTGACAAGCTTCACATTTAGACACCCATTCTGCTGAATCCCGGAAAAGAGTAGGCCAATAATACCTAGCCCATAGGATCTTATACGCTGTTACAGAGGACGAAAAATGTCCTCCGCATGCTAGGCTATGAAAGGATTCTAATAACTTTTCCTGTTGTGATTTATCAACACAACGCAGGAAAACACCATCTATACCTCTCTTGTATATTGCATTATTCCACAAAAGGTATTTTGCAGATCTCAGCTTGACGGTCCTCTTCTCCTTTTGATTTAAATGCGAAGGGCATTCACCATAAGTTAGGAAGAAAGCAATGTCCGTGTACCATTCATCGGTCGTACTCACGAATAGCACCATAGGCAGCTCTGAAGAGGTATCTTGAGTCTCTTCATACTCTGCTTCGGCATGATTTTCTGCAATTAATTGGCACAGGCCCCTTCCTCGTACCAACTTGGTAGGCCTGATGTCTAAATCGTACTCCTGAACTTTAGCTATCCAGGTACCTCGTTGACTTCCCAGCTCTTGTTGAGTCAGAATGGATTTAACAGCAGTATCAGGAACGAGAACGCGAGTATGGGAATTCAGCACATAGTACCTGAAATGCTTCACCGCTCGCACCACCGCATAAGCATGTTTTTCAATCTGCGACATCTTCAATTCATGCTCCTTCAACGGACAGCTCATGAATGTGATGGGAGCTTCAATGCCTTCCCCATTTTCCTGCATCAGGATGGCTGACACTGTGTGAGCAGAAGCATAGCTATACATGATGAAATCTTTCTTGAAGTCTGGACATACTAAGATAGGAGCGGAAGCAACTGCCCTTTTGATTTCTTCAAATGAAAGCTTCCCTTCTGCACTCCATCTGAATGGGACTTTGCCTTTCATCATTCCAAGGATATCCTTGGTTTTGTCAGCGAAATCAGGTACAAATCTTCTCAAAAAATTAACCTTTCCAAAGAAAGAATGAACTCCTGTTTTACTTGTGGGCAAGGTAAGGCTCTGAATAGCCTTTACCCTTTCTGGGTCAATTTTAGTTCCTTCCTTAGTCACAATATGACCCAGCAATTTTCCTTCGGTTACCCCGAACATGGACTTCTTAGGATTCAATGAAATCCCGTGACGTCTGCATCTCAAAAGTACTTGTTCTAAATGACCATAATGATCACTCCGTTTTTTAGAGAAAACGGTCAAGTCATCCAAATACACAACTATGACCTTGCCCATCAGATCTCTGAATGCCAAGTCCATAGCTCTCTGAAAAGTGGCTCCGGCGTTGATCAAGCCGAAAGGCATCCTTCTGATAAGCAAAGGTACCCCATGGGGTCGTGAAGGCCGTCTTGTGTTGATCCTCTGTGGTTACCTCGACTTGATTATACCCTGAGAATCCGTCGAGCATGGATAACATTTCTGACCCAGTAACAGTTTGTAATACCTGGTCCATGATAGGCAAGGGATAGTTATCCTTCAACGAGGACTGATTCAAGTTTCGGAAGTCAACACAGATCCGAATCTCGCCATTCTTCTTCCTGACAGGAACAATGTTAGCAATCCAAGTGGAGTGATGGATTGGGAAAATAATTCTAGCATCTAACATCTTCTGAATTTCTGCCAGGATAGTTCCTGAGATCTTGGGATTGTAATGTCTTTGCTTTTGTCTATACGGCTTCACATCGGGCTTCAGAGGAATACTGTGCTGAACATCTTTGGGCTTGAAGGATTTCAAATCTGCATAAGACCAGGCCATCACATCAATGTATTTCTTCAAAAGCAAAGTGAATCTCACCTTCTCTTCAGGAGAACAACATTTCCCAATATTCACCATCCGAGGTTGGTCAGATGAACCTAGATTGATTTGATCTACTTCAGAGGAAGAAGCTCCTTCAACTTGCCTTTTGTTTTGGATAAAGTGATCATGCTTGTCGAACAGACCCTCCAGGGAAACCAGACCTTTTGGTATCTTGTTGCCTTTCAGCTGGATAAATTCACCATCAACCTCTTGATATGGATCTGAAATAGTTTCACGAAAGGCTGATTCTGAACCTTCAAAATATAACTCACTGAAATTGTCAGCCTTTTCTAGGAAAGCCAACACCTGTTGATCATCATTGAACACTTGCCAATGAGTTGCATTATCTGGGACGCTAGGGGTACACAATCTCAATAGAGTATGTATCTTGCTTGAACTGAGGATGAGGAAGAAGAAGAGATGCAGATACGGCCAAAGAATCAGCCTTGTCATTATAATCTCTTAAAACTGCCTTAATAGAAAATGCATCAAAGCATTCTATACTATCCCAAACTTTGTTCCTGTAATGCCTCAACCGATCGTTTTTTACCTGATATATACCCCTGACCTGATTAACAATCAGCTCCGCATCCCCCTGAACCTTGAGATTCCTGATTCCCTTCTGTCTGGCCAATTCTAATCCTAATAACAGGGCTTCATATTCGGCCGTGTTGTTAGTATTATCAAATTGCAACTTATAAGCTGATGGGAAAATCTCGGAGCTAGGAGATATGAGAACAACACCAGCCCCTGACCCAGAGGCTGAGCAGCTACCATCAAATTCGAGCGTCCAAATAGCATTGGGATCTTCTTCTTCAACATCCACAATTGGTATCTCTGAAGTCATGAAATAATTCCCGAAGCTAGCATCTTCGAAAAGAATCTGAGCCTTAGGATCATCTGATTTGGTCACCAAATACTTTGCCTGCGGTTCAGGATGAAGAACCTGTTGAACCCCTTTGACTGGGATCTTGGCTTTGGTCCAATCCATACTAATCTCTCCTCCGACATCTTTACAGAATCCTCTACCCAAGAGGATACCGTAAGCTGCAGGAATATCGGCAACCAGAATAGTCATTTTCACTCTCTTCTCAGGAAAGGCAACAAATGCAAACTGTGCATCTTTGATTTGACCTATCAAAGGGACTTGTTTAGTTTCCATAGAATAGCACCATCCATATGACTTAGTCAAAGTAAGTCCAAGGGCATGGGCCACTTTTGCGGGCATAACATTATCAGAGGCCCCTGAGTCGATGATGCAATTGCTGAGTTTAAACCCATTTATAAGTAGAGACAAATAAAATGGTTCAATCTTTCCTGAGGAAGAAGCAGAGGTCAGATTGTTCTGTGGTGGAAGTTGAACAGGATTTGGAAGGAGACCTTTTGAAGGTGATGGAACGGCCGCTTTACTCCTGATGAACTTGGCCAGCTTTTCAAACTGTTCAGGATTCGACTGAAGGTATTCTGCCTCTGACATTTGAATTTTGGTTCTCTTTGCATGATCAATAATGTCAAAAGCAGTATAAGAAGGAATGATGGTAGGCTCAGATCTAATTACATGAGCTTGTGCCGAGGCACTGATCTTAGGAGAAGGAGAATAAGGAGCAGCTGCCTTTTTGGTAACCTCTCTTTCAGTTTGCACCGAAATAGGGGTACCCCTCTTAACTATAGATATGGGAGGATCCTTATTCTTCTCCTTAGTGTTTTCAAGAGGTTTTCTGGGATTCTGAGATTGGGACCGAGTGAAGACAGCAAATGATTGACCATCTGGCGCACATTCATCTTCATCGTATTCCAAATACCCAATGCTGGAGTCGCCAGCTGACTCATCATAAGACTCATCAGCATATCCTGAAGCTTCGAAAGCCTCGTGAGATTCTTGTTCTTCTGGTTCATCTTCTTCATCAAGTATTTCCACTGCTGCATTGACGGGAGGAGCTTCAATTGCTAGTCTCGGTTGAGCAGGAGTTAACCGTGGCCTATCTCTGACAGGTGCACCATTGTTATTATTGAAATTCCGCCTAGGTATATCCCGATATGGAACATTGTTCACCTGCTGGGACATTTGCTTCTTTAAAGCAATCAAATCATTAGCCATTTTTTGAAACATAGGATCTGTGTTACCTTGAGAAGAACCTTGATTTTTGAGTTTGGGTATGTCTTTCTTGATCCTTCCGACCAAGATGAGATCATCCTCTATTTCAGTAGCTGTTGACTGAGCAGTAGCCAAATCTGGGATAACCGACCTTCTTAATAAAAAGCTTATATCAGGAGGTTGGGCATTGATGAAGAAGCATTTTTGGTTTTCCAGAGTAGGTACAGCTATTTCTGGAATCTTCCGGATCAGCTTGTTGAACTTTGCCACGAATTCCCGCATAGGTTCATGCGATTCCTTCTTCATATGAGTGAGCTGAGCTAACAAAGCATGAGAATCTTCAGCTGGTTTGAAACGTGCTTCGAACTTAGTCCGCATGGTAGCCCAGTTTGGGATGCATGCATTTGGGAGGTGATAAAACCATTCGGCTGCTACACCCTGCAACGTTTCAACGAAGAGTCGACGGAGACATCTTCGTGGGCTACTCCGAGAACACCGCATGCAACAAAGAAAGATGCTATGTGCTCATCAGGATGCTGCTTCCCATCTCCATTGAACTTGGGAATATTTTTACGAGATCCACGTGGTAACTCATTCAATGGAGGAGTCAAGGAAAGAGGACCAATAACTGCACCCCAAGGCACAGGTTGAACCGCCATCCTTCTGAAAAGAGTGCGTACAGGGATCCGAGTATCAGATAAGAGTAGTGCACGACAAGTTGCAGATGCTTCCCCTTCTTCAGGGATCCGGTTTCTCCGAACAGGTGAAGAACTTCTAGTTCGGTTAGAGACAATGCTGTTGGGAGAAAGACTGAAATTGTGCTGTTGCAGTAACTCAAAGAGTGGATCAATTTCACCTTGAGCTCGGCGAGACCGAGTGAAGATCTTCCTGGCCAGCTTGAACTGAAAGGAGATCTTGTTGAAAAATAAGGCAAATACGGAGTCGCCAAACACCGAGAGGATAAGCTTTATACTATAGATCCGTATTCCCCAGCGGAGTCGCCAAAAACTGTTGGTTGGATATTTTGTCAAACCAAAATATGAGGTTCAACCACAGTACATGGGATTAAATCCCTCCTCAAAGACAGGTGAGGCTGCCTGTTTATTGCTAATCTAAAACACGGTAAACAATATATACAGTATTCACACTAATCTAACCATTGGGGGTTGGAATGAAATCCCGAAATCCACATTCACAGATTCAAGGGTATTTCTTTCTTAAATGAACTGGATTAGAAACTGTTACAATGAAAGAAGCACAATAGAAAAGAAATGGGAGAAACGTATTTTCTTTCGAGTAAACGCAGAGCACAAAATAATCATACGAGTTTTAGATCACAAATATAATGTCCGAAATAATTAGAAACACTAAGATGCTATGCAAAGAATAGCTTAAGATCATGAACATAAGAACACTGTCTTAAGTAAGATATATTCCACAACACAAAGTCTGTAAAATGATATCAATTCCTATTCTTCAAAATGATTGAATGAAAACACAAAGTTTTTCTTCTTTCCAATAGCCCCTAAATATTCCAAAAAATCTCGACCCTTTTGAATGCACAGCATCCCTTATTTATAACAAAAGGAACTAGAGATAAAATAGGACAGATCCTAAAAAGTAGCATGTTAACTAGAGTTCAGTTTTGCATGATTCTCACGCAGGAGATCAAGTCAAAGTATGAATCAAAAATATGACAAAACGGAAATAAAAAGACATGTCAATCTAAAAATAGAAATGACATGGGACGTTGGGACTTAATCCGAATCATCATCTTTTGCTCCTTCCTCTTTCTCTTCCTCCAGCTGAGACTGTTTGTTCTGAAATTCCTGGAACTTCCGAATAATGCCTTGCATTTCATTTTCATCAGGTGCAGTGGAATGATCATTCCACATTTCGCAGGTCTCATGAATATCACTGGCACTGCCGGGAAGCTTTTTCAATCTTTTGCTGAGCTTTCTTAAGGCCTCCAACGTATGTTCAATCCTTACAAACTGACCAATGACTTCAAGGTCAAATCCGTGTACAGGTTCATGCTGAACAGATTCTTGGACTTGTTTGAAGAGATCATCTGCTGATAGGATACTTGAGTTCCCAACTGACACCTTTGGACAAATCTTCAGCAATTCTTCTTCCAAATCACTTTTCCCATCGATCAATTTATCCCTTGATTCTCTCAACTTGCTGCAGGCTTCATTGAGAATCCTTACTCTGAACCTGATGGCCTTGGTCAGCTGGAAATGTTTATCTGTATGTGGGAGAATACCTTCTTCCACCAAGAGGTGTGCTGGTAATTGCTTTAGCACTTGGAGAGCTTCACAAGTCAAATCAAGCTGTCCAATTTCTTCAGTGAATTCCTCATCCATCTTCTCTCCTTCCTTCTGAATCTCCCCCAAAGACTCATGAACCTTCACCACGTCTTGAATTACTTCCTTCCCCTGTTGGAGCAACTTTTGGATCCATTCATCAACCACCCTTCCTTTTTTAGCAATCTTCTCAATCGTAGGCACCGATGAGAAATCGAATCCGGCAGAAACAGAAGAAGGTGGTATGGATTCAAGGGGTTTTGAGAGTTTAATCAAAATCTCTGTCAACTGCTCCACTTTTTCCTTAAGCTCATTTCTGCTGTCCTTTGTTTCTTTCAACTTTTGGCACAAAGACGTCTATGGAAGCCCGTGCATCTTGTTGCGCTCCTTCTCATCGTCACTTTCCCTAGAGCCACCCCGGGTTACCTCTCCGATAATCAAGCTGTTATATCCTCTCTAGTTTTGTCACCGAGGGAGTGGCAATCTCTTGCGAACTTATCTCCTGAAGCATCTACCAAAACCCTTGAAACTGTTTTGGGTTTCTTGGCTGATTTCGCAGTAGAAGCCTTGAGTGAGCTGAAATCAAAGGTCAGTAGGGGTACAATCACTTTCCTCTTCCTCGAGTTTGCTCGAGTAGCCATTGTGGCGTATCAGAGGAAATTGCCAATGTTGTAGAATCGGTATTCTACTCTCAAGGGGAGAAGATTCTACTATTGGAGGGGGAACAAGAGCCAACGTGGTAGTAGATGCAACAAAGAGAGGTACAGTCAGGGCGTGCCGGTGATCACTTGGGTTCCAGCAGAGAGGGGTGAGAGTCCAGAGAAAATACCGGCCATACCTGAAGAAGTGGATGGGGAATGAGGAGGTTGGAGTGGTTGTTGAGGGGGAGGCATGATTCGCCCAAAGCCTCGGGACGCAAGAGACAAAGTTTCTTCAGTTTGATAATCAACAAATGATGAAGTCAAGAGCTGGCTTCCTCCTTCTTCCAAATTAATTTCTCCTATTTCTGGTGGTGTTGGTGATTCTGGCACATTCACCGTTTCTACAGGAGAGACAATTGAAGAGATTTCTCTTTCTTTCCTCTTTTTGACAATCTTGACCTTTATAGGCGCCTTAGAAGACTTTCTGTCCTTTTCCTTTTTGGAGGGCCCCACCTCCGAAGCAGCCAACTTTGGAAACTTGTCATCTTTAAAATTCATTCCCCAAGAGGAGAGCCATTTTTTGGTGCGAGCAAGAATGAGAGCCGACCTATCTGTAATAGAGGCTTTTTCGCTGGCTGACCAATCAATAGGTGGGAAAACGTATTGATCCTCATTAAGCCCATCATAGGAAATATCCAACACACTTTCATTGTCAGTCGTGCCATCTGGCAAATCAGAAAGCTCCAGCGTCTGAATCTCATCAATAGTCAACCTACTATTATCTTTTCTGCGAACCGCAACTTCGTTACGCAGATCAACCCATATATCCTCAATGTCGCCCGTGCGCATGCGTATGTTGGGCTCCATAGGCTCTAAGCACTCCTCGGATGTCAAAACCATCCCGAGACTTCATATGCTTTTTCAATTTTTCCTGAAGTTCGCATTCAACATTTTTGGCCTTTGCTACTGTCGAGCAAGTATATCTCCCGATAGAAATTGGGAAGGATACAGCTGCCTTATGCTTGCTTTGTTGGAATTTGTGAAAATCCAACAGCTGTCTGACCAATTCTATCAATATCAATCTATCCCCTGGATAGCGAGGCAGACGGAAAGGCTCTCCCGAGTACATGACTGTTCGAAGATATGTAAACTTCTTGAATTGCAAGAAGATACACCCCCATTTGGATACTTCAGTCCAAGCCTCGTCTGAGACTCTTGTCTTTCTTAGCCCTGGGTTCAGCCGGCAGATATTCTCGTAGAAGAAGGCATCATTTACCCTTCTAAAATGTTCTTTGGACCCCTTCTTTGTTATTTGAGGGAAATATTTATAAACCGGGTTTGTCGTTCTGCTTCCCTTAGTATCCAGCCCAGGATAGTTCCTCATCCCGGCTGCTGCGTAAGCCACATATGAAAACATATAAAACTTTCCAGTTGATAAGACCGTCATCATCTGAGAATCAATTTCATTGCTGATAAGGGTCCCCCAGTCAATCCCTTGCTGATTCTTCTTGATGGTGACCATAAACTGATACATCCATCCATGAAATACATTTGATTCAGGCAAGCCAAAAACCCGGCTCAGCAGGGTGATAATATCATTGATTTCTTGTATGAAATCACATCTAGGGATAGTCCTTGGAAATCTAGATACTGCTGGTTTAGCCTTGACCAGGAACTTCTTGTTGACATCCTTAATGCAGTCTTCCTGATTACTATCCCAGGCCTTCTGAGCCGACTTGATGTTCAGGTCCCCATACTCTTCGAAATTAGGTAGTTTTAGAAGATCATCAAAATACGCTCCATCTAGCCCGATCACTACCTCACCACTGCTCTTCACTTTAACGAGAAGCCGAGTCATAACTAGATGCACAAGCCAAAACAAATTCTCGACATCAAGGCGGACATGGGAAAGCTCGCCGCAAGGGGCAAGCCACCGTTAGCTAAAGTCGCCATCCATGGGGTTTGAGAGGAACTCTTCACCCTATTCCAGAAGTCATCCATATCTATATTGCCAAGTTCAGTGTCCCTGATATCATAATTGCAATCAATATATGATGGAGATTCTGGCTTCTTGAATTTGTACTTCATCCTGCTAGATTTCTCGGCCTTCTCCTGAGATGTACCAGGGTCCGACATGAAGAATGTTGGAGGGAGAAAGGCTTGAAACTCAGGAGATGTTGTCCACCGTCAGAATTTCGATATGCTGAATATGCCGGAAGAACAAAAGAGTCCGACAAGCTGAGTAGGATGTCGGAATATCCTGAAACTCCGATGTGTTGAAAATGTCGAACTTCTGAAAAACCCGACACACTTGGTAATGCTGGAACTTTGGGAAAGCCCGCACGCTCACATCATCGTAGGAACTTTGGGAAAGCCCGCAGTCATGGGAACTCTTGGAAACCCGGCATTCACTATGGAGATTGGATATGGAAGAAACCCCGACACCTGTTGTGGATGTCAAAACTGGAAGAAAACCCGACACTTCAATATACTTCGGAACTTTGAGAAAGCCCGGCACGCCAATCCGTCAATACACTTCGGGTCTCCGGCTCTGCAAAACAATCTTCAAAACCCAAGAAGAAAAACAGGGTTTTTCGTTGAATTCCAAAACATGTAATCTCCTTCTTTTTTATTATTCATGTTCCATGCATATAATTGAAAACTTCAAGAGAATAGAACCAAGTGATAGTTCAGAAGAGATAAACCCTAAAAACCTAAAACCCTTTCCAAAGCAACACAGAAAGAAGAAGGAAAGAAAACCTTCAACACCCGGCAAGAAATTGGGAATAAAATACGCTCAATCGATCCATAAAAACCAAGAATAAAGAAGGGAAAGAAAATACCTTCAATTCGAAAAATGTAAGATCAAAAATGATTTATCCAATCGAGCAAGGTGAGTTTTCGGGTTTTGAAAACGGAAGAGCACGCACAAAAATTCCACGAATTAAAAATACGAATGGTAAGAATGACGTGGAAATCCGCGTATTTATAAGAAAATTGGTAATTAATACACTTCAGCTCGGCACGTGCCAACTCACCGACCACTCGGCATGAATGCCATGTCAGCATGTTTGGGAGGTCCGAAAACCCGACACGAGGGGACTTAGTGCAATTCGGGTTTCGGGTTTCGGAAAACATGATGCATAAAGCATGAGGTGCTTAGATGCTACATAGCCCCGAAAACCCGATACAAAGGATTAAGCGGACTTCGGGAATCGGAAAACATGGGGCATAAAACATGTTTTAGGTAAGGCATGTTCCGATGCACCGGAGGTCCGAAACCCGATTTTCTCAATACAAGGCGGGTTTCGGGTTTCGGAAGACAGTGACGACATAAAGCATGTTAAAACTCATGTCGAGCTGTTGGTAAAACCCGAAAACCCGATTTTCTTAAAAAGAGGCCATAATGCAAAATCAACTTCGAAAATTTCGTAGGGGTTATCCGATCGTTTTGTCGTGAACTCAAAACGGGGATAACAAACCCATATAGGAGAGAGAAGTTGAGCCCCTGTGGTGTGCAAGTTGGAATATAATGAGCATGCTTGAAGTATATCAATGGATAGAAGTGTATTTTCAGTCTACATAAGAATCCACTTCAAAATCTCATATGCGGCTCAAGGTTATGGGTACTTGTACGCATGTCTTCTCTCTCTACACATACATTTCTACCTATTTCTTTCCTTAGGGTTATTTAGTGTAACGTTTACAATGTAAATCATAACTACAATGGTGATTTATGGATAGTAACCATTGATTATTACTCATGGTAAATTTATGGGGTATAATACAACATTATTTCCACAACATATAACATGTCACGTTTCCACATAACACACCAAAAGTGCAAGTACAATACAATAGGGGTCATAAGATCACCATATGCCCCTAATTCATGACATGAATCCATCACATAACACATGAAATATATGTATGATGAACATAATGACTAACATCACAACATACAAACAATTGCAATACAACATGGTGACACAACACGATACATCACAACATAGTGGTAATATCACAATATGATACAATTCACTACAAAGTAATTTTGTCATACAACACATTAGCACACATACAATATCACATGATAATGAAACACTCCAACACTTTACAATCCACAATAACATTCCTTTCACACAACAAGGTGGTACATCACATGTGAAATTCACATTGAATTCATGAAAAGAGAGTGAATACTCTCATCACGAAACACATCAACATCATAACAAATCCACACTAAGTGGTATGCACAACATGTGCATTCATATTATCACAAGTACAACGTTTGTCACATCACAACATAATATCACATTAATCTTCCCATCTCCTCCACCACCATACATAATCATCATAACATCATCTATCTTAGAGGTTCAGGAGCATGAACCTCCGATCTAATACCAAATGTCATGCCCATAATTTTGACACACAAATACAACAATAATAAACCAGAATTTTTTCACTTCTATTATTGTATACACGACACCACATGAGATCACTTAGGATAACACACAACACATGAGACGTTTTCACAAACATGAACCCACATAGATAACATGAAAACACATGATGCACATCAAAGCCACTTTTCCCCAAATGATAAAGTACAAAAAAAGATCCAATTGTAATATACATTTATAGTTTGGCACTTTCTACAAAACATCATTTTCATGGTTATATATCTATTAGAGTCCTATTTTCATCATTTGACATTAATTATTTGTAGAAAACTTAACATGTAAACCTTCCTTCCTCTTAAAACTAGGTTGCATTTTTATTTATTGTATTTAACGTTTTACCTATGATGGTTCCATTTAAAATCTAACTTTTAATAAGTACACTTAAATTTGGTTCATTTTATATTATAATAATTTCCATAACTCAATTTTTAGTTCTATGCATTTTAAACACATACAAATATCCTAATGCTAGATCTTATGCCAAGGGTTTGTTCCTGAAATAAGTTTACTTGAAGTTTAGTTTTACCTTCATTACACAAGCGAAACTGACATGAAGTTGGGGAAGTAATCTTAATATTTAAAGGAGATTAGGGTCCAAGCTTCCCTTTCATATAACCTTCCATCCATTAGGGAATGTCTATTTCCTTTTTGAAGTTGTTATCATTTCATACTTAGTTTGAGTCTTTGTTGATATTTTCATGCCATAAGTTTAGTTTTTCTATATGAATTCATGTTCTCATGAAAGCATAAATTTGTTAGGATAAATTTACCCCCTCGGTTTTTTTACAACATAAAACAAGGTCTAATTAATTTATAAGAAGAACTCTAAGATCCCTTTTCCCCTAACCGACACCTCACTTACTCTTGATCTTATTACACTTACATTATTACTTTGGTCTCTTGTTAGTGTTCTTTTAAAATAATATCAAGTTATACAATACTTGTTTAACATTTAGGGTCTCAAGACTCCAAGTTGTGTGATTTCACACCAAACATTTAATTTCACTATCATTAACCACACAACATTACGCACATATTACACGAGAGGACTCCAAATCACCTTACACTTCTAAAGGCCTGCTAGGACACTAAAACAAATAGTGGGTAACACCCATAACCTCAATGAGGTACTACGATTAATTAATTCATTTTCTCTCCATGTTCTACACCCTACTAAAATCACAACCGGATTACTCGAATAATGTTATCTCGCAAAATCTTCATGTAACTTAAGGAAACTTCAATACTTCTTGTCAAGCTAACACTTTTGTTTGAGAGGGGATTAAGGGATTCAAAATCAATATTCTCATGTGCAGGTAACTAAAAACATAGGTTCCACTCGAGTCATTTACATTCAACTTAAAATGGTTTCACTCAATTTGGTTCATATATCTTATTGCAATTAATTATATAACTCATTTGTTAATAGGGACATTTGTACGCTCATGAGACTACTAGTTCTTATCCTAGGAATCATTTCTAAGAACATAATTACTTGGTTTCACATCATACATTCATTACACAATAGGAACTAGTGGGAGAACAAGAGGGAAGAGTCCATCGTTTAAAAGATTAAGGTTCATGATTCTCTCTTTTTTATTTATACTTTAATAATTGATTTGGTTCACATTAAAGTTTACACGTCATGAATTACTTTTTCTCACAACATAAGATGGTTTAAACACAATACAAATAAGATGTAAATTTTACTTTTCTACTAGCACATCATCTTATGGTTACATTTTCACAAATTAAGCATAAAATAAAAGTTTTTATGTTCTAAAATTAATTATTATTATTGTGTCATAAAAAAACTGATAATTGAACTTGGGTATGGAATTCATTTATAACCCCAACTCCTCAATATGACTTTCAAAGGGTAGTTTCAATATTGACACCTAAAACCCTTCGTTACTACTCATGCACCATCCAAAAGGGTTTGCATTAGATTTAAATTCATCTTCTCATGGAGTAGTCTATTAAGAGAACACATTCTCTTTGTTACACACATGATTACCATTCCTAGGAGGAAAGCCACATACTCTAGACAAGTTTTAACCATTACGCTCCTAATGGAAAGGTTCGTGAAAATGTCACTAAGTGTACATGTTATGATGATAACTTACATTTGGGCTCTTAATTCCCTTAAGCTAGGAGATGTCATTAGTACAAGGAGTTAGGATCATCCTAAAAAAATTCTTATATATTATGAAAGTGATCATACAAGAAAGATAAATCAACACAAGAATTTTACTATGAGTTTGACCATTTGTTTGTTTTCCTTACCTAAATAGTATAATAAATTCCCAAGTAAATAGTATAATACACCAAAGAATTAATTGTTAATTACACACAAAAACACACTATATAAGGTCAAATTCACTTTCAATTAATATAAAAACCCAACCTTTTTACAAAACATAATTCTGAATCAAATTAACACCCATGATTAAATTCCCATTTCCCAAACACCCCAAAATGCTAACAAGTAATAATCATTAAAAATTCAATAATAACAATTTCAATAAAATAACAAGATCTGGTGATATAACCTATAAAATAACATTTTTGAAATAACATGTTACTATGAAATTATTAGTACACTTCACTTTCTTTGTGTCTTGGTACTGCACCCATTAAATGGTTAGCAAAACTTCTAACATGACATCTATATAAATCTTGCATAATTTAAGTTTTTAATTTACATTTATATAATCGAAATACTTCACACAAAACAAGAGATGGTTAGAGATATATATTCATTTCATTTCTTAACTTATAGAGTGAGAAAGAACGAGAGAAGAGAGAAGACACTATTTTCCCCACAATCAAATTTCTCAAAAAAACCACACAATAGAGTTCCATACAATCATTTATAATTGTCTATAAGTTTCTCATCGCTTAATATTACTTCACAAGAGTATTATGACCTTCTTTCACATTTTCTTACTAGTTTGCAAAAACATTTAATTATAGCTCGAGGTCTAAAAAAACCGTGTTCAAAAATTGGATTTTGATGAGTGAATTCAAGAAGGGGAAGTGCCTACATGTTATTCTATATATCAATAATTCACAGGTGTTGATGGAACTTAGAACTAGAGAACAATTTATAAATGAAAACTATTTTTCTAGAACCACCAGATGTAATTGGACTAGTTTGAATTGGTCAAACAATGACCGAGAGGCCTACCAAACCACCTTACAAAACCTACTACCAAGCTTCTTTTCTCTAAACTAGGGTTTGTGATTAAGCTAAAATGTAAAATATAATCCTAATCAGAATGTTATAGTAGCAATAAATGAATAATAATTAAGTACAAAAATTAAACCCAAGCAACTAAGAAAAAAATTAGGAAACCCTGATGTAAGGAGGAGAAAAAGGTACTTAGTTGATTCACAATGAAAGTTAGAGTGTATTAGAATGTTGAACATGTGAAAAGAATGGTAGGATCATCGCATAGAGACCCGGAAAAATTCGAATCGGAGGATTAAGCTGGAATGGGGCGCCTAGAAAGTGATAAGGGTGCCTCTAGGCACCCAAGACGTGATTTTAGATTCTTAGGTCTCGGAAAAGATCAAAGAACCTCCTCTAAGATGTCACAATTTCTTTTCTTGTGTTCTCCTTTGTTACTATGAGGTCACACCAAGATTTCGAGGTTGCTAAAAACCTTCAATGAAGTGTGAACATGCAAAACCCTTAAATAGACATCACATTCTAATACTTGAAATATGTAGAATCAGGGGTCAAAATGTCCTTAGCTATCACAATAGTGAACTAATGATTGAGATCTGTACTACATCTTAGACCCAATGTAGTTTTATGTCTGTGTGTGGAATTTTTTCCCTAGGTGGCTCTTGTGTGTTTTGCACTTGATATTGAACAAGTAAGCTAGATGTAAAAAAATGTAATAGATGTGTGCATAGAATAGAATGAGCTTTCCTCCTATGAAGTGTATGCAGAATAAATAGCCCTTGTATCCCTTAGATGGTTGTAGATGGATGCAAAATTATGTTGTGATAGCTAATGTTTAGTGTTTGGTCCTTTATTATGATCACATAACTTTATATTTATATGATTCCTTTTCTTGAATTTCGTAATTAACCTCGAAAAGGCCGATCTACGAAAAATTTTAGATGCTCAAATGGCTAGAAAAGAACCAAAAAGTGTGATTAAATTACAAAGGGGACAAGAGCTTCCAAAGGGGATGAGTGGGCCTGACTGCGCATCCCGAGAAAGTAAGGGTGCAAAACCAAAAGTAACAATAGAAAGCAAAGAAAGGTGGCCCAAAGACATGGGTTAATTAGTAATTTTCTTACTTAGGAATAATATGAATAGTAGTATGTAATCATGACTAGATAATTACCCAAGTGTGTGATTTAGTGTCTACATTTTCCCCACTTTATGTTGGTGAGCGGAAAGCTCGGTAACATAAAGTAGATATAGATGCATACTTGATAACCATGTAGATCAATGTAGAAAGAGTGTATCGAGGGAAAAGACAAAGTGTGGAGTGATAAAAGTGTGAAGTGTGGATGCTAAGGAGGAGAAAGTGTAAAAAGTGATGATGAAAATGAAATTAAGACAAAAAAACATGTGTAGATGTCGCGATGTACAATTTGTTGATGTTGACTACTACTTCCCATACAAATAGACCTGTAAAAGAGAAAATGAACAAGTAATCAAATACACATGTATACATGTAAAAAGTGTGTAAAGTATGAAAATGAAAAAGGAACATGTGCACCTAATCCATGATGAGAAAAGAGTGTAGAAAGGATCCTAGAGATGGTGATGAAATGAAAGTTTTTAAGGTGATCTCATGCCACAACAGAAGTAGTGTAGGGAGAAAGGTCTAGTGTCATTCTCCAACCTTTGACTCGCTTCTTGGAGTAGTTGAGTGCACTGAATGTTGGTTTTTATGAGATCCTATGCCACGGTAGAAGTAGTGTAGGGATAAAGGTCTGGTGTTATTCTCTAACCTTTGACTTCTTCCCAAAATATGGAACACCATTACAGAAGGTGTGTATAAACACAAGTGCTAAGGACTGTATGCCTTGTAAGAGATGTTGTGTGGAGTTCTATGGATTGTGTTGAACTATTAATCACTATGTAACTACCCCTAGTTTCAGGCATCCAGGAAAGGCGTCATTGTGTTAAGGACCCAAGTATGATTCTAAGCCTTATACAAAATTGACAATTGTGTTATATTGGTATTGTGTTGTGTGATGATCAGTATAATTCTATATGGGTTGAATGATTCACCCAAATGATGCCCCCTCATTTGGGGTGCATGTGATGTCATGAAGGAGTATGCAGCCCAAAGGAGGACTGACCGCTATGATGAAACGATGCCCTTCGGGGGAAGGGAATGTTCTTAGTAGAAACCAATGAACACACAAACAAAGTGTCTAGGAAACAAGTGTTAGAACAAGAAAAACACGCATGTATAACACAAAGTGTAAGCTACGCACACAATGTGTAAGCTACAACACAAGTAAACATGTAAGAAGAAAATGTAGACCACAAAAAGTGGGTTACAAACATGGGATGTCAATCCCGATGTCACAAGAAAATCAAGGTCGTAGTGACCGCAAGAAAACAAGTGTGTACAGAAGACGAAGGGAAAAGCCCACGAACAAGAGCAAGAAATGGAAAACAATGTAACAAACAACCATGGAGGCAAGTAGTCATGTAGAAAAAAATTTATACACGAAGTACCCATTATCATGTTATAAAGATAAAAAAGAAGTTAAAAGCATGTATAATCCAATAAAGTAGTGTGCCATGAAAAAATAAAAAAATAATAGACCAGTAATGTACGAAAGTGGATGCCCTAGGAGCCTCTGTGGGATTGGTAATAGGTATTATGCCAAGAATCCATGTTTCTTGTAATAGATCTATAGAATCTGTTATCACAACTAGAAAATCAAGTGAACACAAATGTTTGTATGATAAAGATAATGATATAATAGATATCTATCTAGCAAATGTAATAAGATGAACATGTAACAAGTAAGTGTAAGAAATACTAAATGCAACCACGATATGTAGTATGCTATGGATGAGATAGAATGGAATGAAGTGTGAATGATAGGAGCAATGTGCCCCTCCAAGTGGATTTGTATGTATGCAATGAGGTTTATTTATTTATGCCCCTTTGGCATACAATAATGAACCATAAATGGTACTTTTTCTAGGTTGCATCACAAAGGAATTTTGGCTTCAAAACTTGTCCATGAGTATTATCCTCAGTTGGTATTAACATAATATTATAAAAATATAGGAAAGTAAATTAATTCTTATTCTATAACATTATTTTATAGCTCAATAATGAGATAAAAATGAAAAGAGTGACTGATGCAGCATGGAACATAATTACTCAATATGGGTGTATCTTCATCCAATTATCTTCTTTCACTTATCTCAGAGTCTATCGCTTCTCTGGTGAACCACTTAAACTACCTATATATCCTACTTGATAAGTGAATATTGATGGAACTATGCTGATAAATAGTGGAGCTACATGACCTATAATTAGCACTTCATAGACCGGTTGTTAGCTTCCTAATTGTCATTGGCCATTATCATTGTGCTAACATATAGAAGGCACAAAATGTTTCATCACTATGAACAACAAGAATATGAATCTAGGGAAATTTTTGACTTAACGAATGCTACACAAAAGACAATATCATTAGACTACATGCAACGTCCAAAGACTAGAATATTTCTGGATAAATTATTGGGATGAATTTGAAGTCGAAGGAGAGATTATAGTAGGATTACAATATAATAGATTACTAGTTTTGTCTTGGAAAATATTCCCAAGGAGCTCTCAGATGATGGGAATGTTATTTATGGTTCCTACTATCATATGGGAAGATATAATGCTCCACTTACATACCTAAGAAATAAGGCTAAGACATTTGAGGATAGAACGTCAAGATTCCTAGTTTACACCTCAAATTGGATCCTTGATAAAGGTTACTATCTTGAAGAATCATAATGAAACAGATAAGTTAGAAAAGCATGAAAATGAAAAAGGACCGGATGAAAGTAGCAAGGGGTCTAAACGAACCAATAAACCTAGAATAAAATTCTCATCATCCAAGCAAACATCAACCCCAAGTCACTCGAGTGGAGTTTCTCACTCATCATTAAAAAATGTATCCTCATCTATTGTTTCCCTTCAACTAAAAATCTTTCTACATAAGTGTGGGTTACCATAACACCCCGAAGCCTTCCACATTAATTCACCCCGCAATAAGGGTAGATAATCCATCACCTCATCCTCCCCCTTTCTCTCCACCAAGAAATCCTCCTCCTCCATCATCAAAAGATCAACCTAGTACTCAGCATGAGGAGAGACATGATGTTGCCATGGAAATATCTTCTTTTCATGAAGTATCTCAACCACAAGAGAAAGGTAAAGTTGTGATGGAAACTGTGGAAATGGAAGAAGGAGAAATTGAGAAAGGAAGTGAAGAACATACTTAGCCGAGAGACTATGCAAAAGTATCAATTACATGAGGAAAGTAAAGAGAGGGAAAAATATGATCATGATTCAAGAAGAAAGGCTTATGAGGAGGAGCTGGAAAATCGAGAGGATAACCCAAAAGATAGCTGAAATAGAAAAGGTATTGTTACAAGGTACTACAATTGGAGAACTCAAGCACAAAAAGAAATGATTGTACATCCTACTCGTAGATACTAGTCAAGAAATGGTGGTACACCTAGGTCTCCAGTCTCTTTGGGGAAAGATTCCTCATCATGGTTAACATTGTCGACACTTCCAAGTGGTAAAGATATTATAAATTTGGAGGAGATGGATTTACAGTTTCTTAAGAGTATTGATAAAAGAGGAAAGATATCCAAGGCTGCAAAAGTTACTTCTAAGGTGATAATTGAGTCATCATGAGAGAAATTTTCCATAGTGTTAGTAAATACTACAAGGATTGAGTGGGATACTCATAACATGATTGATTCTCTCTTCCTTAAGATTGATGAAGAAAAGGATGAGAAACATGGGTTGAAGGAAAAAAATATCTAAGTTGTGTGAGATTATTGTTAAATTTTATAGGTCCTCTTCACAACCTATGCTATTAGGGGAGAAAGTCAATCCATATGTCATCACTATAATGGAAGAAACTAGTGACAAGGCGAAGGCCGTGGATGAATGGATAGAAAGGATTTCCAAAACGGCTAATGAAGAGTACATAGAGGTTCTAATCAAGATGAAAGAATGTAAAGATAAATGGGATAAACTAAAAAATTTAATATTGGAAGGTGATAATGAATGAGGTATTTCTGAGCTCCAATTGAAAATCCTCTTACCACATTTCTTACCAATCTTTTATTCGGAAAATCATCCATTTTCCCGTGCAAGTAGAGCTCAAGGATAGACTGATCATTTCTTTTGTTTACATGAACAATTTAATTTTAATCATCCTCCTCAAGCCATAAAATGCATAGAAATTATTTCACCTATAGGAAAAGTTCAAATTTCACCACCGGTTACAACACAACCTAGTTATTGGTATTATCCACCCATTTAACCCTCAACTTCTTGTTCCCCTCATAATGGCTCAACAAAGATCTCATCCCAAAGGGTGTAGCCTTTATAACTTTAAATTTAATGCCTCCTCTAAATTGAGTTTCCTAAAGGTTTTAGGAAGAATTTCCCAAAGTTTTATGGATGTGGAAAAAAAAATCCAAATGATCACTTTGTTGCTTTCTTTATATCCTATGGAGTGCTCACCATGGAACATGAAGATGTGTTAGTTATAATATTTATAGATACTTTACATAACCTAGTTGGAGAATGATTCTACCGATTGGTCCCGAGATACCATAACCAATTGGACTACTATGCGGGATCAGTTTTGAAAAGATTTAAACTCGCTTAAGACTCTAGCATGATGATCACTTGACTAGTCTAACTTAAAAAATAAGCTCACAAAAATACAAGGGATTTTATCGCTAAGTTCTAGATGTTACTTTACAAAATTCCTACTACTTCTGCTCTTAGTGAAGAAAATAAGGTGTTCTTTATCAATGCTTTTTTCCTAAGGTTGGTTACTAGTTTCACAGAGCACAACCGACTAATTTTTCGGAACCTTAAAACGTTTCCATTAAAGTAGAAGACAACCTAATCATGGTGGGTAAAATTAGACATTCAAATTCTAAAACCGGAGGAACCGCCTCAAGCACCACATATGACTATTGCTGAAAATATTAGCTAATGACATGTTACAAATGAAAAAGAAAATGGCTCAAGGAAACAATGGTGTTCCTTCTATAAATTATCTTACACAAAGTTTTAACAATCATAATTAGAAAGGGACCCACATTGCTTCTACTCCTCAAATACCGGTGATTGAAGCCTCACCAAGGAATAATGTAAATATGAATCAAGAAGATCAAGTTTTTGATTGTGATCCTCTAGAAAAAGAATATTTTGTAGACCCTATTGGTGACTCCAACATTGGTTACCTAGACTACGAATCGATAATCGACCACTATGAAATTTTTGAAGATGATTATGGTCACACTTACGTAGTGTTTAAAAGGTCTCAAGTGAATTAAATCAGTGAAGCATCTTCAAGTGGAAAAGAAGGTAAATAGATTAACCTAGACCAGATGTAATTATACTCAAAATAAGTATCCCTCTACCTACTTCTCGGCTCTAAGAGACAAGCAAGTAAGTTCTTCTTCTACTCAACCTCGGAGGGTTCCCAAGCCCATTTGAATATTCCTTTACCTTATTTTGACATCATAGACCACATTAAGAGAACAAAAATTTAGATGTCAAAAGATGAATATCTTAGAGCTTTCCCCAATCATCTGAAAAAACTAGTAAAGTATGTTCAAAGAAGTAGATCAAATAACTCACCTTCTTCTACAACGAAAGGAAATTTTCCTAATCCCAAGAATACTCTCCCTCACAATAACATTGAATCCGTTGCTCCCACATCTTTTAAAAGAATTGATCCATTTTATGTATCTTTGTTTATTAATGGTTTCAAATTGAGCAATTACATTTTAGATTCAGGGCCTCTGATAATGTTATGTCAGCTAAAGTTGTAGATGCTCTTGGTCTCACATTGACCAAGACAATTGGGAGATGTTATTTGATAGAAATATAGGTACTTTTGATTGGACAAATTAAATATGCTCAAGCTATTTTGGAAGCCTTCCCGATAATATATTGAAGATGACTATTCGTGTAGCAGACATCCCTGTGTCCTATACAATGTTGTTAATTTAGAAATCCTACAAAGAGATGGGTTGAGAAGTAAACATGGATTAGCTATGCACTCACATCCAAATTAAAGGAGTGAATCAAATATTAGAACCAAAAATAAATCAAAGTATATAGTCACTAAGTCTCAAGACCCAAGGACTCGATTATTTTCCAAGAATCGAGATCATGGGATTTACTACTTAGAGATGGACAAAGAAATCCAAGAGCTTAAGATACGGGACACTCCTTTAGAGGGAGAAAATATATGGTCAGTATATTTTGATGGTAGTTGTTCCTCCTTTGGATCATCCATAATCTTATAAGTTAATTTTTGAGAATAATAACCATACATTAGAGTATGAAGCGTTGTTGATAGGAATGGAACAAGCCAAGAAGATGGGAGTGAAATTACTCAAGGTACATGGAGATGTTGAAATGATTATAAAGAAAATAAGGGTCCAATACCAAGTCAAGAAGGAAAATCTCAGGGACTACAGGGGATAGAGTATTGATCTGCTACACATGAATTAAAAACTTTCTCCATTAACTTCATCCCTAGATATCAAAATTCAAGGGTAGATTCACTAGCGCATTACTATTACGTTGCTTAACTGGATCACTTACCCACATTGTTCCATCATGGTAACTATAAATTAGAGAAGGTATACTATCCAAAAGAGTAAAAAAATGTCGAACAATGGAAAGTGTTGAATGACAAAAATAGATAGTTTCATTTCTTGAGTAGCAAGACAATTTTGATGAGTTATTATTTGAAGGAAGTAACTCACCACCATTCTAGAAAAAAATTGATGAGACCGATCTAAATCATGATAAAAATAAGCATGTTATTCAGCTGAAAGGTAATAAAATCCCTAAAGGTTTGGTCTCCTTAGAAGAAATTTTTGATAAGCATGACTAGTTCTTTAAGAAAAATAAGGAGTATGGTGAAATTTATTTGTGATAAGTGCACCCTTTGAGTTTGGGTACAGAAGATGAGCCCAAGATGGTAAATCTTAGTAAGTATTATTTCAAGATAGAGCAAGAAGTTTTCAAAAATATATTAATGAATTATAGCGATGTCTTCGCATCGTCTTGCAGAGACATGAAGACATACCAGCTAGAAGAAGTCCAACACGATATTCTATTAATGCAAGGTCAAAATACTTTCAAAAAAAATCTACAAAGACACAACCCAACTATCTCAGAGTAACATCTACTTTGAAGTTCATAAATTTCTTGATGCAAATATTATTTACGAAATTCATCATTCGAATGGTTTGCCAACATTGTGCCTATTAGGAAAAAGAATGGCGAGCTATGTTTGTGGGTCAATTTTTGTAATCTAAACTAGGCATCACTAAAAGATAATTACCTAATACCAATCATGGATCGACTATTTAGGTATTTAATGGCTCAAATGTTTTCTCGTTAGATGGTTTTTCATTATACAACTAAATTTTTGTGGCAAGAGAAGACCAATACAAGACAACGTTCCCCACATCGTGGAAAACATTTTCTCACCGAAGATGCCTTTCAAAGTTGATCAATGTGGAGCTACCTTCCAAAGTGCTATGGATTTGACATTTTATCATCTCAAAGACAAGATCATAGTGGTTTATCTTGATGATTTGACGGTCTTCTCCAAGGTAAGAGGTAATCACATTTTGACTTAGAAGAAGTCTTTATTTAATGCGGAAGCATGAGATATCTCTCGAATCCTAAGAAGTTTGTATTTATTATAATTGAGGGGAAGATTCTAAGCCATATTGTATTGAAGGAAGGAACCAATATTGACCCCGAAATATTGCAAGATATTTAGAACCTACCCTACCAACTTCTAAAAATGGATTCCTTTCATTCTTTGGTAAGGTAAATTTTCTTATAAGGTTCATTTCAGATTTTACTAAACCGATCGTGAAATATTTCAAATATGATGAAAAATATGCAATACTTCAAGTGCAATGAGGATGGAAAAAGGTCATTCAAGAGAATCGACGTAGCTTTATAAAAAGTGTCTATGTTGGTGTCACCTGACTTCAAAGCAAGGGGTTTATCCTCTACTACTATTCTTATGAGCATAACATTTCATCCATATTGATGCGAAGGACAATGAAGACATTGAAGAACCCATAACATTAATTAGTATGCCTTTGAAGGCATATAATTTTAAAAACAAACCAAGATAGAAACATGCATATGTATTTGTTAAAGCATGCAAAGCATTCAGGTATAACATTCTTTCTTCACAAACCATTGTATATGTACCTGAAGCTACAATTAAATCTATCCTAAAACAACAAGAGATGGAGGTGATGAGAGGCACTTGGGTAACCAAAGTACAGAATATGATCTTGAAATAAATCCAACTAAGATTCTATAAGGAATAGGTCTTTGTAAATTGATGACAAAGAAGAAACAAGAGGATCTAGATATATCAACTTCTCCACTCCAAGAAATATCTGATGAAGAATTTCCTATTGTTCTCTTTGTGAACTTGGTGGATGAATGGTATAGTAAGATTTCCTACTTCCATACTTATGGGGAATTTCCTAATCATCTTACGCATAAATAAAAATGAACCATCAAGCTAAATTCAAAGGATTTTGGCCTTTGGGTCAATGGTTTATACAAGAAAGGGATTGATGGCATCTTTTTATGATGTGTTGACAAAATTCAGCAGAGAATTTGTTTGAACTGCTCCCATGACAAAGCATGTTGAGGCCACTTCTCAGCTAGAGTCGCTGCACATAAGATCCTCTCGAGAAATGTATTATTGATCCAATATTTTTCAAGATCTTTGAATGGGTTTCTAGGTGTCAAGTATGTCAAAAATTTGTTGGAAGGATGAAGATTCCTTCTTTTAATTTAAAACCATTTGTGATAAATCAGATCTTCCAACTGTGTGGTATTGATTTCATTTTTATGTTAAACCCTCCATCAAGTGTTGGTCACCATTACATTATCATAGCCACTTGATTATTTGAGTAAGTGGGTAGAAGCCATTCCTATTAAACACACTGCCTCTAAGGAAGTTTTTAACTTTATCAAAGAAAACATAATTGTAAGGTTTGGTGTCCCACACAAGATAGTCACAAATGATGCTTCCAATCTTTCTTCTGAGGAGCTTGTTAATTTTTGTTACACTTATGGTGTCCAGTTGGTGCATTCTTCCAATTACTATCCTCAAGGAAATGGACAAGCTGAATCAAGTAACAAGCACTTGATAACAATCATGCGGAATTTGATGGATGCAAATCAAAGGACCTGGCATAAGAAGTTGTTTAATGCACACTGGAATAATAGGATTACTTCCTAAAAATGCTATTGGTATGTCACCTTTTCAATTTTTTTATGGGATGTCCATGTTGAATTACCTATTACCATTAAAATACCTACTTTTCAACTGAAAAAAGCCTTAGAGGATGTTACTTATCAGGATGCAATTGACAAAAGAATCATGTACTTATCTAAATTACAAGAAGCTCGTGTTTAGGTAGCTGACAGACTAGTTGGGCATGAAAGGAAGGTTAAGGTTGTATTTGACAAAAAGGCTAGAGATAGAAAGTTTGATATTGGAGACTGGTGCTCTTGTGGGACAAGAAAAATGAGCCAAAGGGCATGCATGGAAAGTTTGATTCATTTTGGAAAGGACCATTCATGATCCTAAGAGTTTTGGGCCGAGATTTTCATCCTAGCTTACCAAGATGGAGTTGAAATTCCATTTCCATGTAATGGGTATCATTTGAATCTCTTTAGGAGTTGATGATTCAGGGAAAAACATGTATGTATATAAATAAATTCTAGTGTTTTGTGTTTCACTTCTTGTGACCACAACCCAATGAAAATACGTGAAACCAAATATGTTGGGATCTCATCTTCATTTTCTATTATTTTGGCAGAAATAAATGTCCATAGACAGAGCCAACTAGTGTCCCCAAAATTTCATGTAAAAATTTTGGGGCACCCCTTTAAAATATTAAGTCTTCTGGTCTTTTGAATATTTATGCTCAAGTTGCTTTTGTCTCTTTGTGTGAGTCTTAGTGTTTTTAGGTTTTTAACTTAACTCATTTAAGTTACAAGATTTGTCTAGAATTCTTTGAAAGGTTGTAAGAGGTTGCTTCGAAGCAGTTGAAGAAATACCCATTTGTGTAGAATTCCCTAAAAGTCCCTAAAAATATAAGTACTTACTTTGTTAAGCAATCGGGTTTCTCGAATTGCTTTACTTCTAAGTTGTAGTAACTCACCCTCCAAAACTCAATTTGCACTATTGCCTTCTTTATGCTAAATTGAAGACACTTTACTTTGCTAAACAAAACATTAAAATTAGTTATTAAACCCTGTAAAGCTAGTTATTAATCCATTTCTTATTTGCATTAAAATAGAGTTCTCTTACTACAATATTTCATTTAAATCGATACCACTCTACTTATAAAAGTTCATAAGTAAAGTAATGCTCAAAACCCACATAACTAAGCCCTTTAGTTTATCAGGATTTCAGGCCTACTTTACTTATTTTACCACTATCAAGAAAAGTAACTTCCAAACCCCGAAAAATAAGCAATTCCACTCCCTTCTTTGCATGGAATCAATGTACCATTATTACCCTCATTACGCTAAATCGACACTACTTTACTTGGAAAAGTAAGTAAAGTAAATGCTAAACACCGCATAACTGAAGACCTAGTTTATCGGCATTCTCAAACTACTTTACTTACTTCAAACACCAAGTAGTCAAGTAAATTCATGTCTAAAACCCACACAACACCACCCAATTGGGTTTGCGATTACTTGTTACTTCAAAAGCAAAAAAAGATAAGTTATTTTCCAAACCCACACAATGATGTGGCATCCGTACCAGGCTTATTAATGAGGTGGAATATTTAAAAGGTTAAGTTATTCCACGTCATTTCCACGCATCCTATTCACTCAAAGAGAAGTAATTCAACCTATGAACCCCGAGCAACCTCATGCCTACCGATTGAAGAATTTTTTGAGCAATCCGACCTCGACCCATTTGCAGGAAAGGTATGTTGATTGTTGTTCTTCCTCCTTTCTGGTTTTTGTTCTTCTTCTTCATTGTTATTTTTCCTAGTTTTTCTTTTCCTTCATTTGGACATTTGCACTGTCTGGGTTTTGAGAAATTGTTTGAAATTAGGTCATTTCCATTTACGGTGGGTTGGGGTTTTATTTCACTTAGGAAATTCATTGTTATATTGTGACAAAGTACCCTAATTTCACCATATGAGGAAACCCTAGTTTTTTCCCTAGCTTGATCGGGAAACTAAACATCCATTACTTCCTTATTTGCAGAAAGTCATCCCTACATTACTCCTAAGAAATACCTTGTTGTTTTCTAAACTACTTTTACTCCCTTATCTTCATTGTGTTAAACTGATTCATCATTGTTTCCTTACGTTTTGTGGGATTTTAAACCTCCGTTACTTTCTATACATTATGAGATTGTTAATTGCTTATGTTTAAGAATTGTTCATCATGATTTTTTTACCCTTCACTACTTGCATAGTGTTTTGTGTATTTTTATTGCTCATTACTTTAACGTGTTTTGTGCTAAACCAAAGCCTTGTTACTTAAGTCATCTACGTTGCGTATTTTCAAGAGGACATTACTTACCACACTTTGTGGTGTTCTAAGATTCCCTTACTTCCTCGCTTGTTTGCATTAAATGAACCATCTTTACTTGCTTACTCAAATTTTTAAGCAAGGGCACCTGAAAACCCACAATACATTATAAAATAATCTATTTTACTAGCTCACTTATTGTAAGCTTAAAAATTCATTTCTAGAAGGATTTTTATGTCTCTTTGTTTAACTTGAATTCTACATTTGAAGCATGGATTGTTGTTAACATTGCAGAAGTTGTTTGAAGAAAAGTAAAGTAAATGTTTGAGGATAGAGAAGGATGAACTTAGACAAAGGAGAAGTCATTGGAAGTAGAGGAAGTTTTTATCATTCAAGAATACCTCAACCTTTTTATTGAAGAAAACCCCAAGGTTAGGAAAGGAAAGGGAACACCTGGATATAGGATGACTAATGAGACATAAGGGGTGAAAATGAAGTATGAATATAAAGATTATCCAATCAAATATTGTGTTTCATCCAATCTTGTTGAGATCAGTGACACAAATATGGGGCATGTGTCCACAACTGAGCTCATAGAAAGATCTAAGGCTATAAGGAAAACACCTCTTATGTAAGCTCTAACTAATAGTCGATTAATATAGGAAGCTATTTTCCTAGTATTGCTCGGATACCTGAATTTTTCTGGAATGTGCAAATTATTATGACATCGTATCAAGAATAGTGAAGGACACATCAACTAATCTGGTAGTGAGGATAGATACTCAATTTTTCAATTATAGCTTAAATATCCCCACAAAGGAAAAAGTGTTGGATATAGATATGAAAAAGGCCATTGAGAAGTGGGAGGAAAATCTAGGTGACTGCATTAAGATCATGAATCTTAACTATTTGAAGAAAGGAAAGAAGCTTTCTAGGTTCCCCAAAACCATTGTGAGGTCAGAATTTGTTCAGGAAGTTGATGACATGACTTAGTTGTTATGTAGATCAATGGAGAGAAGAATGCCAAGTATTTCTCAACATGGATGTGCTACTTCATCAAAACCATTGAGACCAACACAACTAATTCAATGATCAACAAGGTAGGGATCATAAGTGATAATATTGATCATCAACTACAACATGTCAATAAAAATTCCATTTTAAGATGACATCTTATCTAGTGTACGTTGCAACAAAAAATGGCACCTTTTTTAGGTTACAATACAAAGGAATTTTGGCTTGAAACTTTTCTATGAGTATTATCCTCAATTGGTATTGACAAAATTGTATAAGAAATATAGGAAATTAAATGATTTATTCTTTTATAACATTATTTAGTAGCTCAATACTTAAGTAAAAGTGAAAAGAATGACTAATGCAACATAGAACACAATTTTTCAATATGGGTGTATCTTCATTCAATTCTCTTCACAATTATCTCATAGTCTACGATTCTACGGTGAACAATTTAAACTACCTAGATATCCTAATGATAAATGGATATTGTTGGAACTATGTAAACAACTAGTGGAGCTATATGACCTGCAATTAGCACTTCATAGACCAGTTATTAGCTTTCATATTATCATTGGAAATTATCATTGTGATAACATACATAAGGCTTGTAATGTTTCAAAAGATATGTTTCATCGTTATGAACAAAAAAATTATGAAGCCGGGATAATTTTTGATTTCATAATATTGCACAAAAGACAATCTCATTAGACTACATGCATCTTCCAGCACTAGAATATTTATGGATAGATTGTCGGGATGAATTCAAATTCATAAGGAGAGATTATAGTAGGATGATAGTACAACAAATTACTATTTTTGGCTTGGAAAATATTCCCAAGGAGCTCTAGATGATGGGAATGTGATTTTTGCTTCCTACTATCAGATGGGAGGAGATAATGCTCCACTTCCATCCTTGAGAAATAAGGCTAAGACAATTGAGGATAGAACGTCAAGGGTCCTAGTTTACACCTCAAATTGGCTCCTTGATAGAGGTTATTATCTTGAAGAATCAGTAATGAAGCAGATGAGTGAGAAGATCACGAAAAGGAAAGAAGGACCGGGTGAAAGTAGTAAGGGGTCTAAACCAACCAAGAAACCTAGAAAAAAATTCTCATCATCCAAGAAAACATCAACCCCTGAAGTCACACTTAGTGGTATCTCTCGAGTCATCATCAAAAAAATTATCTTCATCTATTGCTTCCCCTTCAATACAAAATCCTTCTACACAAGTGGGGGTTAACATACCATCCTTGAAGCCTACCACATTCATTCTCCCATCAATAAGGGTAGATACTCCATCACCTCATCCTCCTCCTCCATCATCGAAGATCAGCCTAGTACTAAACATGAGGAGATACATGATTTTGCCATGGAAAACTCTTTTGTTCATGAATTATCTCAACCACAAGAAAAAGGTAAAGTTATGATGGAAACTGTGGAAATGGAATAAGGAGAAACTAAGAAAGGAAGTGAGGAACATACTTAGCTAGAGACTATGAAAAATTCTCAAGTACATAAGGAAACTTAAGAGAGGGAAGAAGCTAATCATGATTCAAGAAGCAACGCTTCTAAGGAGAAATAGTTAGAAAATAAGAGCATAACCCAGAAGATTGCTGAATTAGAAATGGTAATGTTACAAGGTACTATAGATGGAGCACCCGAACCACAACAAGAGATGATTGTACATCCTGCTGCAGATTACTTAGTCAAGAAATAGTGGTACACCTAGGTACCCAGGTCTTTTCAGGGAAAGATGTCTGATCATTTTTAATATTTCGACATTCTGGGTGATAAAGAGATTATAAATCTAGAGGATATGGATTTCTAGTTTCTTAAGAGTATTGATAAAAGAGGAAAGAGATCCAAGGCTGTCAAAGTTACTTCTAAGTTGCTAATTGAGTCAACAGACAAAAAATTTCCAAAGTGTTCACCCTAGCGGTAGGAAAGAAAAAGGAGAATTAACTAAAGAATATATCATCATGGTGACAAGAGTGCCTCACAGCTAAAGTAACTACTAAAGGGCTTAAGTAGGATACTTAGATCATGGTTGATTCTCTCTTCCTTAGGATTGACGAAGAAATGAATGAGAAAGCTAAGATGAAGGAAAACATATCTAAGTTATGTGTGATTATTGTAAAAGTTTCTAAGTCCTCTTCACAACCTCGTGTTATCAAGGGAGCAATTCAATCCTCGGTCATCACTATAATGGAATAAACCGGTGTGAAGGCCAAGGCCGTTGATGATTCGATAGCAATGATATCTAAAACGGCCAATGAAGAGTACATAGATGTTCTAATCAAGATGAAATAATGTAAAGATAAATAGGATAACCTAAAAATTTTAAGACTAGAAGCGATAATGAATGTAGGATTTCTAAGCTCCTATCGGAAAGCCTCAAAACAATTGGCTCACTTCCATTAAACGTGTCAATTGAAGAACATATTGTGCTTGAAGGGTTCATAAAGAAGGGTTTACTCTTTCATTCCAAAATAATATGTTTGGTTTAACCATATAACAATGTTGCATGGATCTAAAATTAGATAAACCATACAAGCAATGAATGCAAAAATAAACCAGAAGATAAAATAAAAAAAGAGCAAGATAACACCAAATTTAACATGGTTCACCCAAAGTGTGGGTTACTTCCACCAAGAAATGGCCAATATTATTATTCAGTGATTTATCTGTAAATATAATGAAGATCTTACATCTTCCAACACCTCATAGGATTTCTAATGTTTTTCCCTCACTTTACACTTTCTTGCTCACCAAGGAAACTCTCATATAAAGAATCACTTCTTACTTTCTTACATACCCTCACACAATGCTTACATGCATTTATATGTATTATGGGCAACTAAATATGCTTTTAAAATAAATAAATCAACTTTAAAGAAAAATCTTTATTCTAAATCTCAGCCGAAACAAAAACATCACCACATAGGTCGACCGACACCGATTCCTCCCTATAACCCCCGATGATGTCAATTGCTACCCAACCGATGTTGATCAGTCCTAACCAATTTTGGTCACTTTGTAAAATCTAGAAACATGTAAAATAAAGCCTTTTATGAAGCAATTAAGCTCCACACTCAAAAATATCCCACTTGGAGATCAATTGTTGCAGCTTTGTCTTGTACAACACCATCCTTAGTTTCTTTTTCTTGGCCCATTTCTTCCTCTTTAATTCTCAAACTCAAAGACCAACAGAAGTGAACTGAAGTTCCAACTTCTCCTTCACCAATGGATTCATTAGCATATCCGTAAGGTTATCATTTATATGGATGTTGTTCAACTTCAATTGCCCCTCCTTCAATACCTACCATATGAAGCGATACATTTAATGAATGTGTTTCGTTCTCGAATGAAACGCATTGAGTTATTTTCCAAATGGATTGCGCTCTCATTATCACTTGTATAATCTACAATCCTCTTGCTCCTTACCCAACTCTTCGATGAACCTACTCATCCATATCATCTCCTTATTAGCTTATGTAGATGCAACATACTCTTCCTCTATAGTGGAAAAATCCAAAACCTTCGTAATCTTGAAATATAGTGAATTGTTGTTCCACCTCTTTGTGAAAACATATCCAGGTGGTGGTCCTCTTGTCATCCAAGTATCCAGCCATATTCTAATCAACATAGAAATGTAAATAAGTATCGACCCTCCATAGCATAACTCCATGTCGATGTCCCTCTCAAATACCTAAGAATCCATTGGAATGATTTCCAATGTTCTTTACCTAGATTAGCCATAAACTCCGCTCACAATTCCCACTACTGTGCAATGTCTAGTTTGGTAAAAACCATGGCATACATAAAAATTTATATTATTGAAGCATAGGGAACACGTGTCATGTACTCAACCTCCTCATGTGATTAAGGAAAATGATCTTTTCTCATGTTGAAGTGTCCATCCATAGGTGTACTAATAGGTTTTGAATTCTACATGTTAAACCTTTCCAACACCTTATTGATATAAACATCCTCGACAAATCCAAATTCTTGTTTTCTGTCTTAGTGAATTTGCATGCCAAGGATTTTATTTTCATCTCCTAAATCCTTCATTGAAAATGTGTGAGCTAGCTTTTCTTTAAACTCACCAATGTCCTGTATACTAGATCTTGGAATCAACATATCATCCACATACAATAAAAAATAATATAGCTCCCATTTTCAAGTTCTTGAAATAAACACAATAGTCATATTCACATCTCATATAACCATGCTCATGCATAAAACTATCAAATCTCAAATACCATTTCCTTGGATCTTGTTTGAGCCCATATAGGCTCTTTTTCAATCTGCACACAAGTTTCTACATACCTGTGACTTTGTAACCAAAAGGTTGTTGCATATAAATATATTCTTCCAAATCACCATAAAGGAAAGTCATCTTAACATCAAGTTTTTATAAATGCAAATCCTTTGATGTAAACAATCTTAGAACAATACAAATATAAGTCATCTTAAATACAGGAGAAAACATCTCATCAAATTCAATACATTCTTTTTGTGTAAATCCCTTTACCACAAGCCTCGCCTTGTACCTTTACAGTCCATCCTCTTCTTCCTTGAACCTATAAACCCATTTATTTTATAATGCTCTCTTACCCGCTACAAACTTGACCAAATCCCATGCCTAATTTTCTTCCAAGGAGTCCATCTCCTCATCCATGTCATGTTCTCACTACTTATGAGTATCCATAGACACTAAAATTTGGTCACACTCACCCTTCGTCCTTTGACATATAAGCACCCTTCATCACATTCACCTAGCCATGGCCCTCCTTCACCTCACTAGTATTAATTTAATTAAATTAATTCATTATCCTCACCATATTTATTATTTAAATATTCTAATTTAAATAATATCCACACAAACACTTCACCTAGACACCTCATCAAGCTAACTCACCTTAAGACCTATTCTTAGTAAGTTACCATAACTAACTAAGACTTACCCAAACCCTAAAAATCAATGCCTACACTCCCTCTAACCACATTCTCACATGCTCACAAAAGCTCCTAGTCTAATATGTGGGATAACGACACGAGATCTAAGGAAATTAGGAGGATCTCCCCTAAGTTTGGTAAACCTAGAAAATCCCACCTTGACCAACGTTGGTTTCCCCTAACCACCACCGATTAAGTCGACTGTCATTGGTTACCCCTTTTTAACTCCTGAACTACCTTATTCTCAAGGCGGGAAAACATTGGGAAAAGGTTGATGAACAAGAACGAGATCTCAAAAAGATAACGCATCTTCAGAGAGCCTATTCCAGCAATAACTCACATCCAAGGAAGGAGATTGAGCATCTTCTCCTCCACAAACATCCTAGCCACCTTCGAATCTATCTAAGTGAAAGAGAAGTGTGCATGCAGCCCATGCAGAGGCTTTTCTTCATTTGGTGATCACTTACAGCCTCCAAACCCACCATCGACACCTCCATCCATCACACACAAGCCTTCCAGAAACAAAATCCAAGTAAGTACAATATCATACTTTCCTGGTTATTTCATTTCATCATTGTTTTACCACCTATTGTCCATCTTACTCCTTAGTGACCATCTCCAACATTCTGTACCTCCATAGACCCATCAAAACCTCATAAAAACCTACCCCTGTCACCTTATACCTCCTCCCAACTAACCGAAATCCTTTGTACAATCACAAAGGGGACCAAAAACCCCGTTTTGTGACATTCCCAAATCTCACAAGAATTAGGCGCCAATTATACCTAACCACAAATCGGTCACCACTAACCGACATCGGTCTCTTTGTTTGCGTACACATCCTTAAACAAATACCTATTCACTCTGTTTTACCTCACGCTCACTCACCGTGACCTACTCAATACCTTCATCAGACCTGCAGAACCCAGAACCAACCATTTGACCTGTGGATCCTATTCTAGCTTAGCTTGTTAGATTAGATCCATTTTCTTATTATGTTTTAAGTGAGATACCTAAATCATTTTTAAATAGCAATAGGATTTACTCTCTTTTCAGAATTAATTTTTTTAAAATAGTGGATTGAAAACCATCTAGGAAGTACCCAACTTCCCAAATCTAGCTCACGCTAACGCTTGCGATTCACTACCCATATTGTTTAATGCTTTCTGGTGGTCTTGTTTTCATTACAGGTAGTTCCTCCTAGCCAAAAAGAAGCTCTCATGGTCAGTTGTGGATTCAAAAGTCATACGCACGCAACAACTCATCAAGCGACACTTTAACATGTATTCCTCCTACGCGTGTTACCCAATCTGCTTTCATCAATGATTCAAAGAAACAATCTAAGAAAAAGGTGAAACATTTTGGCACACCCGGTGGGACCCATCCGGGGTTTCTTGCATTTCATTCATTCCTAGGAAAAAATTGTGAGTTTGTTTCCCTTTTAAAAGCATACACACTAATTTTCTTCCCTGGTAATCCACTCCTTCTTTCTATTTGCTCTAAAGGAAACTTTTCTTTTGGTGTATTTAAAAGGAATCATCTCTTCATGTTTTCTGCATTTTAGTGAAACAACATCCCTTTTCCTATTCATCTATTTTTTGTCATCGAATATCATACTTTCAATTTGGGTTTAAAATAAGTGCATTTCATTCTGATTTTCTAGCATTAGCTCACATTAATTGAGGGCAACCTATACGTTGGATGTCATTACCAACTGATGGTTGATAAACGAATCGTAGAAAAGCACTTTTATCCTTTTCTCTTTCTCTAGAGTCTTACCAAACCACACAAAAATTCAAATATATGCATTCTTAAACAACATCTTACCTAGAAGAAGCTGTAGGTGATCACATGATCATGGCATAGTGGGCACCCAGCTCGCTACTCTATTGATTCATACTTCAGAGCGTAGCCCGCCCCCACCATAACAAACCTAAAACCTCACCCTTTAGATCTCCTTCTTTGTAGGAAGCCATCCTCACCAAAAATCTACTTCACAATTCATGTGTTAGTCCCTAAATAGCATAAGCTGAAACAAACGTAATAGAATAGGCACTCTAGGAACGTTCTTTCTTAGTGTTCTGTTTGATTTGTGTTTTGAGGTGAGAGCTTTTGATCATTATTTTTGTCTTTCCTCACACACTCCCATTCATAGTCGGTGTATTCTGACTTCATCTAAGTGTGTCTGGACCACATCTTCATCATTCTCAGACTTTTGGGTTTGATTCCACATCAAATTCTAATTCACAACCACTTTTTCTCATCACTGTTTCAATTTCACAGTGACCATCATCGGTTACATCTGACCGCCATCGGTTACTCCCAACCACCATTGGTTCTCGGGTCCTTTTGCTAACCTATTCAAAAGGACCGTTTCACTTCACTTTCTTCCACTTCCCATAGTCTCTGTCACTGTCACTTTTTCCATTGACATTTTACATATTCCCAAATTTGGCATACTTGTCAGATTTCCCCTTCTACTTCACTATTTACTCACTGTCTATTTTCCACAAGAACCAACAATGGTTACCCTTGACCGACGCCATTTTTACCTAACCGCATTAGTTAACTGTTTCACATTCCACGCACCATTTGTTATTTCATCCATTTTTTATCACCAGATTCACCTGTTCCTGCTATTCCCTATATTACTTACAGAAGAGCAGCCCCACCTGATCAGTAGTGGTTCACATGGTACTAACCCAAAGACAAGCGAACACCCTTGTGTTCCATACCAGTCACCAACTACTCCCACCTAGTCCTTCACCACCCTCTATTTTATCACCAGCCATGGATCCCATCCACCTATCAATATCACCACCGGGGATGAGGAGTTTGCATGACTCCTTAAGTAGAACCCTGCTACCTTGTAGTTTTACCTCTCCCATTTGTCCACTCAAGATTCCTCGGGTCAATTGATATACGGCATGTTTGTATCTATCCCCCTGACACTTGCACCCACTTTTACCTCGGCCCCATCTAGCTCCATGCTACCCGCTTCCACTTTACCCCCGGTCATTTAACATTAGGCCTTATAGCCATTATGATTGTTGCGTCACGTAGCCCCTGTAGCACCCATTACATCTACCATACCCATGACGATTACCCCAAACACAACCTCACCCATCCCTCATGTCTCACATATA
Organism: Taxus wallichiana var. yunnanensis; assembly: GCA_018340775.1. Lineage (NCBI taxonomy): Eukaryota > Viridiplantae > Streptophyta > Pinopsida > Cupressales > Taxaceae > Taxus > Taxus wallichiana. The sequence continues at coordinate 438,611,257 of CM031234.1, forward strand.
CCTGTAGCTACATTCCCACCTCCAGTGTCGGTGACCCCTACCCCATTTCAAAATGTAGTTCTTTCCATTCCACAATCACTAGCCCCTATTGCCACTAGGGTTACCACAACCCTTCCTCCCCCATATACATACTACCAACAACCGCTTGTTTCATCTATTGTTCATTCCGAGAATGTACCCCCTATTTCATTGCCTTCTTCCTCACCACCTTATATGGCAGCCCCATACACTGGAATGCCCCACCCATTATACACCCAAAACCAACCTCCTCACGCTATAGGAGGCATCTAATCATCACAACCCACCAATGACCTAATTAGATTGATGATGGAAAAGATGCAAACACTGGAGGCATCGGTTTCCGTCTCCCAACACTCTCACTTACGATGAGATTTGCAACGAGCCTATTCACCCATCCATTCCCATCTGTTCATACCCTGTGCATTGGGAAATGCCAAAATTCAATCGTTTCAATAGTAAGGAAGACCCACAACAACATTTTTGCTCGTTTAAACATGGATGTTACTTGATTGTTCAAGATGATGCCTTACTTTTGAGAACTTTTCCCATTTCCCTCACTGGAATTGCATTAGACTAGTATAGTGGGTTACCCAAACACTCCATATTTTCATTTAATCAAGTAGCCCAAGATTTCTTGGATCATTTTTCTATCAACATCGCTAAGAAAGTTACCATGACCGATCTATATTCCACACATCAAGATCGAGGATGAATCTATCGCATGATTTTGTTGCTCACTGCGTGCACTTCGATCAATCAACTTACCTTTCAACTGCCACAAACTGAACTCATCGAGCTCTTCACTCGAGCTTGTGCCAGACATATCTCCCAAACCTTGCAGGTCCAAAATTTCAGAACATTCGATGAGGCATTTACTATGTACGAAAGTTAGAAATTTGGGCTATCAAGAGAAGAAAATCTAATTATGAAATAAGAATTCGACATTTAAGTCGATGAAACCTATTCTTCTTCTAAACCCCCAACTAGTTATTCAAAGGCTAAAGGTACCACTAATGCAAAGTGGTACTCAAGGCCAGCCCAACTCATCCATCCAATCAAGCCACACCCTCATCTAATCTATCACCCGTGTAGGCCTTTCGATTTAGAAAAGAGCAGTGAAAATATAACCCAATTGGGGAACGTTACTCTTATGTTTTAGAAAAGTTGATTAAAGTTGGTGCCATCACCCTTCCACCCATAAAACCACACACTAGTTTTGACCTTCTTGCCCCATGCCGGCATGGTATAAGGAACAAGATTTTTATAACTACAACCAAGTGAAGGGTCATAGTGATAGCAATCGCATCACTTTTAAGAATATTTTCCAAGAAATGCTCAAGAAAGGTGATTTGACTGTGGATAATCCCAACACCTCCCCTAACCAAAATCTACAAATCTTTAAAAAACTATTTCCCAATCATGCCCCTTCATCCAATCAAACAGGTGAGACATCCACTCATGATACCCATACTCACGAGGTTCATGCAATCTTTAATAAGGTACATGTCGCATCTCACTTACCTCACATCCCTTCCGTAGAGGAACTCCTAGCCTGGCGAAATCCACCTTCCATGTTTGGACCAACCATCACTGTTCCTTCACCAATAAAGGAATACCCTTCATCTCCTACAGAGGATTCTTCTTCTAACATTGAGACCATCTCACCCTTGGCTTCTCCACTCAGTGAACCTTTACCTACCATACCTCCTCCACCCATAGAGGAGCACCCATTACCTCCTCCACCCACAGAGGAGCACCTATCAGTTCCTCCACTCATAAAGGATCTCCCATCATCTCCTCCACCCATCATAGACCTAGTAGAGATACCTTTACCTTTTGGCGAACATTCTCCATCCGCTACTCAACATCCAACAGACCTACTTTCAGCTCTCTTACCCACGGAAGCTAAACGGCCGATTCCCCATCTCCAAGATTCATTTTATGGGAATTCCCATTAGGTATTCACCAGCTCCACCCACAAATGTGCCATTCTCATGTTTGGTTGATCACTTAGAGTATGTGGATAGAGCCTTGTTATGGGGGCACCTCTTACTCCCTGTCTCAACACAAATGTAGAGATCCCTCGATGACACCTCCACTATCTACCCAAGCACATTTCCACCCATTAAACCACATATAACCACTTTGTTGTTACAACCCCTTCTAGGATACCCATTAGAACTCACACCACACCCTTGCCCATAACCCAACCTATTCCTAAACCCCAACCTATACCCACAATATTTAGCTCCACTAAACCTATTACAACTTTAGGGGTTACCCCAACCACCACCTTACTCATCCACCTATTAAACCTGGATTTAGCTACATCCTCCAAAACCAAACCTACTCCGACACCCAAGCTAAAGAAATAAACTTATAAACCTCATACCCTTACCCTCACCTCAAAACCATGCTCACTATCCATCCTGCACCCATACCTAAGATAACTATCTCAGTGGCCCCACATTACCCATTTCTAATGGTGTCACACATCGCACCATGCTCAAATAATTACACCAATTTACCCTTAAAATTTCCTTATATGACCTCATCCAAACCTCAAAATCCCATCAACAAGACCTCATGGAGGTTCTTCAATCTATCGAGATTTTACCCAATGACTCTACACCACGTAGCATCCATTATCACACCCCACCATGTAGCCTCTCTCACCAAATTACCACCTTCATCTTCACCTCACCTTTTTCACCAAGTGGCCTCCTTAGCTTCTCGGAGGAGGAGATCACACCCTACCAAAATGAGGACCTAGACCCAGCCGTCTTCAACTCTATCCACATTGATGACATATGGGTATGACGTGTGATGATTGATGGAGGCGCTAGCATTAACATCATTTCATCCCATGCATTTGCTCAAATGTGCATACTTGACAATTACATGCACAAACATCCGGCATGTTGCGTTCTTCAACAATGCTATCACCTCCACACTAGGAATTGTCATCATGCACGTCTCATGGGCCTCCGCACTGCCTCCAAAATTGTTTTATGTTTTGGAGGGGGAATTCCAATATAACTTGTTGCTCGGTAGACCCTAGATCCGTGTCATGGGTTTCGTTCCTTCCACTTTGCATCATTCTATAAAGTTTGAACACGAAGGACACACTTATACCATTCTAGCTGACCCATCACCTTTCAAAACATGCAACATGCTTTACCGACCCAACGACGTACTCATACCGGTCAAGCCATCTACTTCCGCAACCAATACCGCTTCACCTACACCTACACCCACACCTACCAGTATAAGGTCATCACTTTCACCGCACATACCTCCTCCATGCCTACCACTGCTATAACCTCCACGGCTGACCCATTAGCTACCCAATCCATTAACACCACCTCCACATCGACCTTTGACACATCATCCATACCAGCTACCCACATACCAACCACTAATCCCTTGGAAGGTGTTTTTCAATGCCTCACTCTGGGAGTACCGCCTATATAGCATCAACACATTCCTTACTCTACGCGTGAGTATGGAAGCCTTCACCAACACCCTCGCTATGATCACCATGTAGGAGAATGCCTCCTTTATGGTCCTCCTCATCTTCATACTAGTCTCACCTATGGGGGACTTGATACTACCACCTACACACCTAAACCACCTTCACAACCCCGCCCATTTTCTGCTGACTCCCAATCACTTACCAATAGTCGTTTGGCCTACACTTTCCTACAATACTATGTGTGGAAGGGTTTTGGTTTCAGCTTTTACGAATAGGGTCGCCATACCGTTATTCCATGTACCACCCACAAACATAATGACCGTAGTGGTATCGGCTTCCCCGAACCTCCTACAAAATAGGCCCGCATTGAATTCATTGAGGACCTCAGCCCTTCTCCACCTTCATCACCACCCTCATTGACGGAGTTGATGGATCCTAAATCTATCCCTCCTAAAAAAAAATTTCATAAACACCATTTCCTTGGGGCCTTTGACTTATCAATGTGAAGGCGAGGTTCCTTCCACTCTTCCATTCCTGTATCTGACATGATCGATTTACGACACACACCAACCATTAATGTTGTTTAATGTTAGGATGATGAATCCATACTCACCTACCTTGGTACAGAAGACTCATATATTCATCGGTCATTACCCTCTAAGATGTAAACCATGTTGAATGAATCAACTATCGAGATCAACATTCATACTCAAGACAACCCACACATCCTAAAGATCGGATAATATTTAGATATCACTTTGAACAGAAACCCTCACTTCTTTTCTTCAAGAACATAACCACGCTTTCACTTGGCCTTATGTAGACATGCCTGGTATTGACCCCACCATAGTGGTCCATAATATCGTAACCGTTCCCGATGCCAAACCTATCAAACAAAAGTTGAGGAAAATTCACCCTCGCATTTCCCTTCTCATCAAAGAAGAAATTCATGCCTTCATTCCGGTTCCTTCATCTTACCCATTAATTATCCTCGTTGGATTTCTAACATTGTCCCTATCATTAAAGCAATAGGAGACTCCACATTTGCACAGACTTTCGTGACCTCAACCTCACCTTCCCGAAAGATGACTTTCCCCTGCCCGGTATTGATTAACTGGTAGACCTTACCGCAGGTCATAAAATGGTCTCGCTCATGGATGGTTTCTCGGGTTATAACCAAATTTTTCTTGCCCCAGAGCATCAGCACAAGACCGCATTCATTACCCCTTAGGTGACCTTCTCGCTATCGAGTCATGCCTTTTGGGCTAAAAACGCTGGTGCTATATATCAACATGCTATGACTTACATATTCCATGATATCATGCATCGCATATTGGAAGATTATGTGGATGATCTCTTGGATAAATCTAAATGCCATGCTAAGCACCTCGTTGTCCTCAAAATCATCTTTGACCACCTCATTAAATATTGCGTTTGCCTTCAAAGATAAAAAAAAAGTCTATCTTCGTGGTTCTCTCAGGAAAGCTCCTGGGATCTATCGTTTCCTTACGTGGTATAGAAGTTGACCCAGCAAAATTCAAGGCCATTCTAGAAATGCCTCCGCCCACGAACCTCAAATAACTCCGTAGCCTACAAGGTAAATTACAGTCCATTCACCGATTTATTTCCCAACTCTCTGACCATTGTCAACCATTTCATCATCTGCTTAGGAAGGATGTCTCTTTCAAATGGGATGACGACTGCCACAAAGCTTTTGAGGCCTTAAAACAATACCTTCTCCAACCACTTGTACTTATCCCACCTAAAGACAACCAACATTTTTACCTATACATATCAGCTACCGATCACTCTTTGGGAGCCATGCTCGCTCATCGTGATGAACAACATAGGGAGCAAGCGGTTTATTATATAAGTTGTACCCTTCTGGACTACGAAACCTTATACACTCACCCTAAAAAATTGTGCTTAGCCTTAGTTTTCATTTCCACCAAACTCTGCCATTACCTACTCAACCAAAAACCTATGTTGTGACCAACACCGACCCTTTACACATCATGTACGCTAAACCTTATCAAAATCAGTGCACCGTGTGATGGCTTATGCTTTTACCTGATCTTGACCTCGAATTCATCCACAAAAATTTTGTTAAGGGCCAGGATATCACCAACCAATTGGCTAACGCATATATTGCCAGGGTCCAACCCTCGAAATTTGATTTCCTTGACGAATCCATTTCTAACGTCTCTTTGGATGATGACCCTTACCAAATGACCTTATTCTTCGACGATTCCAAATGTCAGTGTGGGGGTGGTCTAGGAATTATCCTCATTCCTCTTAATGGTGAACCCATTCCTTTATCATTTAAACTTGACTTCAAATGCACCAACAATATTGCCGAATACAAAGCACTTGTATTGGGTCTCATGACCGCCTATGCCTTAGACGTTAAGTCCATTAATATCTTTGGTGATTCTCAACTGGTAGTAAACCAATTCAATGGTGTTTATCAGTGTCATAATGAAATACTTCAAGAATAAAAACGCTACGTCAGCATCATGTTGACTACCTTTGACCACTATAAAATTCAAACTGTTCTGTGATCCACCAATAAATTCATGGATACCATGGCCTGCCTCACTTCTCAAATACCCGCTTTGCCTGACGATTCAGACATCTTTGTTACCATAAAATGCATACCGAGACCTTCTTATCAATCTTGTTGTATTAACCTCATCCAAACTACCTCACTGAACACACACGATCTTTGGTATAAGTAGCTTGCGGATTACCTTTCCCTTTCTATATTGCCTCCTAATCTCACATGTAATAGAGAGTGTGCCTTTCTCAAAAAGGCCTCTCGTTATGTTGTCATAGGTGGCCTTCTCTATAAATGAGGCTTTGACGATATTCTCTTATGATTCCTCACCAGCAATGAAATCCCGTATACCATTAAAGAAGTTCATGATGTCATATGTGGAGGAAACTTTAGTGGCCTTGCTGTTGCTAAGCATATTCTTCACCTAGGCTATTATTGGCTGACCTTTAATCATGATTGTTCTGACTATGCCAAACACTGCGAGAAATTTCAACAACATTCCAACCTTCATCATACACCCAATCATGCCTTACAGTCGCTCGTGACCTTTGGCCCTTTTCTCTCAATGGGATTTGGATCTTGTCGAGAAAATCAATCCTCATTCTTCCCAAAGCCATCAATGGATCATAACTACTACCGAATACTACAAAAAATGGGTAGAAGCCATACCACTTATCTCCATGAAAGCTGAGAAAATATGTGAGTTTATTAACCATCACATCATTTGTCACTTCGGTGTCCCTCATCACCTCATCACTGACAATGGAAAATAATTCAAAAACAAAACACTACAAAAACTTTGCGATGCCTTCGGCATTCAGCTTAGTTTCTCCTCACCTTATTACCCACAAACCAATGGCCAAGCTGAATCCACTAACAAAACCCTTAATAAAATTCTCATGAAAGTGGTTGATGATACTGGGAAGGATTGGCATACGCACATTCCTTTTTCTCTATGGGCATACCGTACTAGTATTCGCATTGCCACTATGGCTACACCCTTTTCACTGGTCTATAGTACCGAGGCTGTTCTACCTCTCGAAGTCTAGATCCCCTCACTCCGCATTTCTCTCCATGACATGCTTACTGATGATGAATTTCATTAGGATCACTTAGCACAACTGAGAGTTATTACACGAACATCATCTTAATGCTCTGGATCACCTCTAAGTCTATCAAAAATGCATCAAGCATGCCTATGAAAAATGTGTTCATGAACGTACCTTCCAAGTTGGTGACCTTGTTTTGAAAGAAAATCAACATGTAACCAAAGCGATAAAATTAAATGCAGAAAGTTTGCTCCTAATTGGCTTGGACCATACATTGTAACTCATACCTATGGATCAGGTGCCTATCGGTTGTCCTCGCTTGAGGGTAAACCCGAACTTGAGCCCCTTAACGCATTACATCTTTGACCATTCTACTGTTGACCTCTAGTCCTACATCACTATTTATCTAGTTCATGCTCGTCCCTTGAGTGCCATTTACCTTTTCCATACCTCATCTCCAACGACTAAATAAGGATCATGTGATTACCATCACCCTTTTGCCTGTTCTTAAATATGTGCACCACGGCTCTGCACATGGCATGATTCTCATGGATACTTTTCGTCTTCTTTTTAGATGAGATCCCATGGTCATTCACCTTTTCCTTCTCAACAAGAACCAAATGCTTCATTATAGTCTCGTCCATGACTTAAAAGCGAAAAAAAAAAACAAGATGAATCCCTCAGAAGGACATCTTCCAAAATAAGGGATCCACTCCTTGAGTCAAACTTCCAATATAAAAGATGAATCCCTCAAAAGGACATCTTCCACCTTCAATTGTCGCTATAAGTAGACTGCTCCCTCAAAGGATAGCTATAAAAAGCTCACAACTCTCTACATAGTTTTTCCAAAGAGAAGACTATGTTCTTAAAAATCAAAATTCAGAAGCTTCCCACATCGATCAGCTTCATGAAGACCTCAAGGAGCCATGTATTCATCCCATATAGACTTCCCGCATCAATCATTCTATCTCAAAAAAGCAAAGAAAAGAAAATAAGATTTTTCGTCATGGACTTGCCTATTGTGATCTTGGCTCTATTGCCCAAGGCATTCTACTTCCCATTTTATGACCCAATAAGCTACACCTCATTACCCGTTGTCTTTTCACCTCATACTACCTCAAGGGACCTACTACACCTATGACATTTGGTGATTTTGTGACTATTCGTCACTCTTAGAGTAATCAATCATGTAATGTCTTTTGGGTCTTACGTTCATTGGCCTCTCTAAAGATGTGTTTCATACGTTTTGATCCTTGCCAATTGGGTGGCTTTCTTGCCCCCTCTTACCCCACCTTCATCAACCTCAAATCACCTTTACCTATCTACCTATTCTCAAACCCCAACGTCAATGCCCTCAACCTAATTATACCTATGACCTAAAATCACCCATACCTATCTACCTATATTCCACCTCACTTAATCGATCTTGACCTCATCATACTTATGACCTCGAACCCAACCTAACTATCAACCACCCTACCTATTCTTCGATCTTATCATATTCTTCCCTAGCTTATGGGAGAACTACATCGGTCTGAGGTCCCTTTTCACCGGGACTATGTAGGCAGCACTTCTAGGGCATGGGGCCCTGGAAGGTTAGCTCGACCACTCTTTACCCTAACCATTTTCCTCACCCTTACCTACTTTCCTGTTCATCTCAAAAACCTCAACATTTGAACCATATCCCACATACCTTTTACCACTTATATTATTTCACATTCTCAACATTTTTCACATTTTACACTATCTCATGCATTTACATTGCCATTTGTTACCAAAATACCGAAATAAACATCCATGCCTATCACCTGACTCAATCCATGCCTAAACCGACCTGACTCCATCCATGCCTAAACCAACCTGACTCAATCCATGCCTAAACCGACCTGACTCCATCCATGCCTAAACCGACCTAACTCAATCCATGCCTAAACCGACCTAACTCGATCCATGCCTATGACCTGACTCTACCATATAGGATCACCTGAATATCATCTATCTCCTCATATATACATGTGTGTATCAATACAATGTACATTTGTATCACATAAATGTGTATCTACAAAATAATCATCATTAGCTCACAGGCCACTATCCAATACAAAAATGTCTTTGGCTCGCAGGCCAGTATCATGAACAAAAAACTAAATAAAATATCTCTTTGGCACGCAAGTCAGTCTCATATATCATAGTTACAAAAATGACTTTCGGCACACAGCCGGTATATACATCCAAAATCCAAAAATACAAAAATAGGTGACATATTGTCCCTCATCTACCACTAGACAGCCCGGCATCTGATGCTGACCCCCATGCACTGCTCGATGTCCTCTTCTCTCTCCTTCGGGCTCATTGTCCACCTACACTCTTGGCACTATACATGCGTGACTGTGTCTGCTCACTCGAGACTGTCTGTAGTGGTCTCATCACACCATCCACTAGTATCTCGTAGCTCGAGAACCTTCTCTTGTACTTGTGCACGAGACTCTCTACCTCTCTACCTCGTATCTCGCAGCTCGGCCTCTCGTCTTATACCCTGTGGCCCCTACCCTCACCTATCCATTCCGACCACCTCGCCTCTGTACAACCCACCACCACTTTGGTTGTATGCTATTGTCACCCCTGCATCATCTGTGTTATGGTCCACGAGCTCCTCCTCCTCCCCTGTCAACTCTAGCTGGATGGGGTGGAGACAAAGGTCTCTCCACCTCATCTCTCCTATACCGTGGGAAGGGCGGGGGCACATCCTGCACTAAACCAAACTGTCGCCTCACTCGGTCGACAGGTATCATCTCGTGCTCCCCGGCACGGCGTCCCTCTATCCACCTCTATAGTTGTAGTCCCTCCAACTCTGTATACATCCCTTTGTAAGAGGGATAGGTCACATAGGGTCTCTAGACTATATCCACACTGGACAGGCTCTCCAGTCTCTGTCTATAATACGCTACGTCATATGTAGCCCGGGCTCTCTGTACACTACCCTCCGGTGCCCATCGCCTACAACCAACTCGAATGACTCCCGACTCAAATGCATCTACCCGGGTAGGCATATCGGTCACACACACATGCAATGTGCTCATAAGCCCAACAATGCAGAAGGAAAGTGCAACACAAACTATATCTCCGCAATTGTCTGTAGGCCCACAACTCTCTATATAACTGCACCAAGAAAGTCAGTGCCCAAGCAAAACTAGTATGATCAATCATCATGTCCCAAAGGACACCCATCAGCACCGTGGGAATCTCCCACCCTCTGAATCTGGAAATGCATAGCATCCGATCGCCTCCATCATCAACACTATCAACCGCATCTCCTCAGGATGGGTAGCATATACCTCTCTATAACTTAGGCTGGCGTTGTGGTAACGAAAATCACCTTCTCTCTCTCCAAATACCTCATCTATACACCCCGCCGTGACCTCGGATGTCACTGAGTACACTGGTCTCCACTAATCGGTAGTCTCAATATCCTATATATATCCTCCAGGGTGATGGTCATCTCCCCTATCGGCAAGTGGAAGGTGTTAGTCACCGAATCCCATCTCTCAATGAGTGCGACCATCAAAATCTGCTCTCTCACAACCCACCCATAATGGCGGATCCCAATTAGGCTGACATCATCAATGTGGCTCCACTCCTCAAAAGTCACATGTCCATGCAGCTCTAGCAATATAAGTGGCTCCGATCCCTCATCCACAACTCATCCTAGGCCTGCATCTAACCAACACTATATATTAGTATGCTTGTTCCACATTACCTTGTGTTCACCCCCCAACCACCTATTCTTCCCGACACCCCTCTACCCTAATCCTTAACCAACCCAACCACAACCTATCCCCTCTCTCTTAAAACACACCTTTACATATCTTACCCTACCCATTGATCATTTGTTTCCACTACCTACCCCATTTTTGCCTATTTCTGGCCCCATTTCCTTATTTTCACACTCGACTCTGGTTACCCATAACCATCACCTGATAGCCTTTAACCGCTATCGATCACCTATGTCATGACCGATCCCACTTCTACATGACCGATGTCGGCCTACAGGGACCGTCGCTAGTCACTGTGATAACGAACAACGCTAAAACCCCCGATTATATTTTTTTCATTTTGACCAAATCAACCCAACTACCCAACTAACCTTAAACCTTCACTACTTCCCTTCCCACTCCTATTGACCTACATTCCAACCTCCCCCACCCCAATTATATCCAATTTATCTCCCAATCCTAAATTCAAAACTTCCCCCACATTTTTCTTATAACCCATATTTTACCCTACTTAATTAATCAAATCACTAAACAATGGTGTATAGTTTACCTCATCCTTCTACCGACGTCGTGGTAGTATATTCGGCCAGTTGTATGGGTGGACCACCTGACCCTTCTACGGCCTCTGTCATCCTCAATTACACAACCACTCCTCAACCACACAAATTGTGCCACCTACTCTCGCAGCCCCACCTCTTAATCACCCACTCTCACCTATGTGGCTCACCAACCAAGCTTCTCTTTATACTCTCTTGTCCTTTTCCTCTTTTCTCTCTTCTTGTCCTTTTCTACTTTTCCACATGCACAAATGAATTTTCAAACGTGGGTTATCCACTTTTTATACCCTACCCAACCCGACGAATGTTTGTTAGCCCTTAACCACTTCCGATCTATTGCCTAGACTACTATCGTGCTTCGGTTACCCTACACCATCATCGGTTCATTACGACCGATGTCGGTTACCCTGCGTACTCATTACCCCCTCATTTTACCTCATTTTCCTTACCTCCCTTTTCTTTTTCCATCCCTACACCTACTTGAACCACTTTTCCTTCACCTCTGCCCTCCACCTTCTTCAACTCCGCACATCATTTGTTGGCGCTTTATTATTTTACCCCTACCTCGGCCTTACCCATGCCGTGATCTCAATATTTGGAACCTGAACCATCGTTAGTGACCTTTGACCTCATGTGTTTGCTATACCTTATGGCACTGTTACCATGTTGATTGACCTAATGACCTTACCTAGCCTATTGTCGTGACCGTTTATCCTGACCCTACCTTTGGTGTACTGGAACATACCTAAATGTTCCTGCACCTAACCTACGTTGTGTTTCCTAACCTTATGCTATACCTTGGATACCGGATTTGCTTTACCCTTGTTTGGATAAACCTATCGATCTTAGATGATGTAGAGTTTTCTTACACTTCAACCCAAGATAGCATACTAAAGTTTATACGTGTGTGTGCGTTTGACTGCTTGCTACCTTTGACCTTGACCCATTACCTAGATTTCCCAAGTAGACCTTTCACCCTTTTCCCCTACACTTGTTTACTTTTTCTTCACATTTACCTTTTCTCAAACCACTCACCACTTTAGCTGGCTACTTTGTCGAGTCCTTGGTTTGAGGGGGATCACCTTCACCCCCACATGAGGTAACCACACCTTATTTTTGTTAGCATCGCTTACCAATACAAGCTACGCTACAAAAAGGGGCAAAATATAGACACTAAAATTAGGTCACACTCCTCCTTCATCCTTTGACATATAAGCACCCTTCATCACATTCACCTAGCCATGGCCCCCTTTACCTCACTAGTATTAATTTAATTAAATTTATTCATTATCCTCACCATATTTATTATTTAAATATTCTAATTTAAATAATATCCACACAAACACTTCACCCAGACACCTCATCAAGCTAACTCACCTTAAGACCTATTCTTAGCAAGTTACCATAACTAACTAAGACTTACCCAAACCCTAAAAATCAATGCCTACACTCCCTCTAACCACATTCCCACATGCTCACAGAAGCTCCCAGTCTAATCCGCAAGATAATGACACAAGATCTAAGGAAATCAGGAGGATCTCCCCTAAGTTTGGTAAACCTAGAAAATCCCGCCTTGACTGATGTTGGTTTCCCCTAACCACCGCTAGTTAAGCTGGACCGCCGTCAGTTACCCCTTTTTAACTCCTGAACTACCTTATTCTCAAGGTTGGAAAACATTGGGAAAAGGTTGACGAATAAGAACGAGAGCTCAAAAAGATAACGCATCTTCAGAGAGCCTATTCTAGTAAGAACTCACATCCAAGGAAGGAGATTGAGCATCTTCTCCTGCACAGCCATCCTAGCCACCTTCGGATCTATCTAAGCAAAAGAGAAGTGTGCATGTAGCCCATGCAGAGGCTTTTCTTCAGTCGGTGATCACTTGCAGCCTCCAAACCCACCATCGGCACCTCCATCCATCACACACAAGCCTTCCAGAAATGAAATCCAAGTAAGTACAATATCATACTTTCCTGGTTATTTCATTTCATCATTGTTTTACCACCTATTGTCCATCTTACTCCTTATTGACCATCTCCAACGTTCTGTACCTCCATAGACCCATCAAAACCTCATAAAAACGTACCCTGTCACCTTATACCTCCTCCCAACTAATCGAAATACTTTGTGCAATCACAAAGGGGGCCAAAAACCCTCGTTCTATGACATTCCCGCATCTCACAAGAATTAACGCTTGTTATACCTAACCGCGGTCGGTCACCACTGACCGACGTCGGTCTCTGTGTTTGCCTACATAGCCTTAAACAGAGACCTATTCACTCTATTTTACCTCACCCTCACTCACTTGTGACCTACTCAATACCTTCATCAGACCTACAGAACCCAGAACCAACCATTTGACCTATGGATCCTATTCTAGCTTAGCATGTTAGATTAGATTTGTTTTCTTATTGTGTTTTAAGTGAGATACCTAAATAATTTTTAAATAACAATGTGATTTACTTTGTTTTCAGCATTAATTTGTTTAAAATAGTGGGTCGACAACCATCTAGGAAGTACCCTACTTCCCGGATCTAGCTTCATGCTAGCGGTTCACTTTGCCGATATTGTTTAATGCTTTCTGGTGGTCTTATTTTCATTACGGTAGTTCCTCCTAGCTAAAAGGAAGATCTCACAGTCAGCTGTGGATTCAGAAGTCATACGTGTGCAACAACTCATCAACCGACACTTGAACAAGTATTCCTCGTATGCTGTTACCCTATACAACAATTCAAAGAAAAATCTAAGAAAAAGGTGAAACAGGATCCATCTGCATTGCTTCTTCAAATATTTCTGGTTCACCACTATCAGCAAATAATAAATATGGGAAAGAAGGTGAAAATATCTCTAGAGGTCTACTTACCCTTTGTGACCTTCTCACCAAGATCTGGGGTGTTGGGGGCTTAATATGTGCCTGTTTCTCATTCCTGTCAATCTCTTATAGTTACCAACATCGGTCACCTTTACGGACCGCAGTCTGTAAACAATTGTGGTTCCTTTTTCTCGATTACCATACACATTTCCTTGACCGACATCGCTTATAGGATTAGCGACACCGGTCCTTGTAGGTGTTTTTCATGTACACAATCTCGTTGATCGATACCGTTTCCCCGATCGCACCGACTTCACGTAGAACCAACGCTGTGTCGGTGGATGTCTCGTGTCAGTCCGAAAGTTGATTTCCCTTCGAGAATATCATCAATCTGTTCATGTTTAGGCATGAAAACCTGATCCATGTGCATTCTCTTTTCATTCTAATCAACATCACGAATTCTAACAATCTTAGAATCTTCTAAATCCCAAAATGATATCCAAAATCACTAGAGCCATAACCAATGAAATTACATCTCTTAGGTTTAGCATCCAACTTCTTCCTATTTTCCCTATCAACATGCACAAAATCTTATGAGCCAAAACTATCGAAAAGAAAGATCTAGCTCTTTTCTAGACCAAGCTTCTTCTATTATTCCACCATCCAAAGTTGTTAAAGGCCCGTGGTTGATCAAATACACCGTTGTATCCACTACTTCGCCCAAAATTTCAAAGGAAAACCAACATGTATCCTCATTTTTCTAAAGACGTTCCATGATTGTCATGTTCATTCTTTTACCAACACCATTCTCCTGTGTTGTTATAAGAAAAATATTTTCTCTACGTATTACATTCACTTGAACAATAATAATTGAAAGCATTGCTATAGTACTCACCACCATTGTCAGATCTAAGACACTTTAATTTTAAGTTTTTAAATTTTCCACAAGGTCTTTCTCCTTTTAAAAGTCTCAAAAACATCGATTTATGGTTAATACAATAAATCCATACCTTTCTTGTGGTGTCATCAATAAAAGTCACATAATATTGGGATGCTCTAATAGAAGCTACCTAGGGTGGTCCCCACACATTTGAGTGTACAAGCTCCAATTTATGTTCCTTCGTTTTTGACCCAACCTTGAGAAATCTCACTCTTCGCTTTCCATATATGTAATGCTCACAAAATTCAAGATATAACTATTTAAAGTCCGATAGATTACCCTTAGCCTTTAAGTTTTTCATACCTTTTTCACTTATATGGCCTAGCAAATTATGCCACATGCTTACATCCGAATACGATCAAATAGCACGAAAAGGAATCGGAACACATGCAAACAGATATAAATTTCCTACCTTCTTTCCTCTTGCCACAACAAGGGCTCCCTTGGTAACCTTCCAAGAATCAGTTGTGAATGTAACCACACATCCAGATTCACCTAGTTTTCCTACAGATATTATATTTCTCTTGAGGCTTAGCACATGCCTCACATCTTTCAATACCCATGGATTTCCATTCTACAACTTTAAATGAACATCACCTTTACCAATAATATTGAATGGCTCATCATCTCCTAAATAAACATGTCTAAAATCACCCTGAACATAATTTTTGAAATAACCCTTATTAGGGGTAACATGGAAAGAAGCTCCAGAATCTAAATCCTAAGATTCTAATTTATTATTTAAGGAGATAATAAGGTCATCTTGTTTTACCTTTGTGCAGTAGATTCTCTTTGTTTCCCTTGGACCAACACTCCTTTTTACGTGTCCTCTCTTTCCACAATTCCAACAAAGTAAATCTCTCGAACCTAGATCTAGATCTATCATTCCTTAACTTTGATTTCCCATTCTTATTTCTCTTTAATGATCTATCCTTAGATATGTACCTAATTTCTACATTTAAATTGTTTCAAGATGATGCTTCTCTTGAACTCTTCCTACGTATTTTCTCATTAAAGATTACACTAACCACTTCAAGGT